>CM077115.1:201300222-202775222 GCA_039619475.1 Icerya purchasi
AATGTTACATTTCTATTATTATTATTATTTAAAAAAAAATAAAATTCGTTAGTTTTGTAATTTTTTTAAAAATAAAATTCGTTAGTTTTGTAATTTTTTTAAAAATAAAATTCGTTAGTTTTGTAATTTTTTTAAAAATAAAATTCGTTAGTTTTGTAATTTTTTTTAAAATAAAATTCGTTAGTTTTGTAATTTTTTTAAAAATAAAATTCGTTAGTTTTGTAATTTTTTTAAAAATAAAATTCGTTAGTTTTGTAATTTTTTTAAAAATGAAATTCGTTAGTTTTGTAATTTTTTTAAAAATGAAATTCGTTAGTTTTGTAATTTTTTTAAAAATGAAATTCGTTAGTTTTGTAATTTTTTTAAAAATAAAATTCGTTAGTTTTGTAATTTTTTTAAAAATAAAATTCGTTAGTTTTGTAATTTTTTTAAAAATAAAATTCGTTAGTTTTGTAATTTTTTTAAAAATGAAATTCGTTAGTTTTGTAATTTTTTTAAAAATGAAATTCGTTAGTTTTGTAATTTTTTTAAAAATAAAATTCGTTAATTTTGTATTTCTCTTTTTTTTTAATTTACAAAAAGTCACGGAAATAGATGTCGAGTTACCGAGTTACCATTCCCTAACTCATCCTCTAAATTCTAGCCCCGACTAAAAAAGAAATCCTGAGTGCGCGTTTGGTTGGAAGTTTTACCGATTTTTTGTAAACATTATTATTAGGGAAGGAGGAGCTGTTACGAGGCAGTGCGAGAACCTTTAATTTTCTTCTTCTTCGGTTGCGCATAAAATGGAAAAGTGCTGCTATTGCACATTTGAGAATCTTACGTGACAAAGCTACGACGGTGACGCAGTCGAAGACCTAGATTGAGGATACAAAATCCTGCTCGAAACTAAAAAAAAATTTATCCCAAGAGCAAATAACGCTTTAACACTACTTGGTTTTTTGTTAAGATTCGTCCTGTACTTAATACGGATTCATGGGAATAGAACCTATTAAACGGAAGAATAAAACGAATCAATCACGGAATAATGCATTCTCTTACTTTTAAAATTAGTTTTGAAGTAATGCCATCGAGGTATATTTGAAATTCCTCTTGAAGATTCAACCCTCTCCTAAAGAAAGTAAGCTAATTCATCCGTGGTAAATTTCGAGCACGCATGGTAGGAATATAAAAATATTGCGCGTAGTAATTTTAGAAACGCGTCTGTACTCAAAGAGATAATATTCCTATGCCGAGAAATAGCGATAAAAACTCTCTGCCAATGACGTCAAACGAATTTTCAGTTACCCAATGCTTTCTCGATATCCTTCATTCTTGAGGGAATTCGAAATGTTGACGGTGAAACTTAATGACGGACGTAATTTGCACGCTTATCAGCTTATGTGAGTTAGTTATTGATGCAGATAATCCATAACCCGTTGGTTAAAATTTATAAATATAAATTAAATAAATTTCCCTCATTAACAAACAAAAAATAAGCAAGTATAAATTTTAAATTGAGTTATTTTAAAATTTATTAAAGTAAATTTATACTTATTTTTGTTTGTTAATAAAGAGAATTTATTTATTTTATATTTATTTACTGGTGTGTTTATTTCTCCTCCATCGTAAAAAAGAAAACGAGTATATGAACTCTTGACGAGATATATTGCGAAGTTAAGTTTTTAAAATTTACATAAGGATCGTGGTCCGTGATGGGGATCATTTAAAGAGAAGATTGTGGCTAGTGCCATTCTCCCTTTGCAACGATCTACCTTTACTATCTGCCAGATTATTTCCCCGGTATTAGCTATATTCAGTATCAAATATTAGCGATTTATATTGCTGGAAACGACTTACGAGACAACTTTCGAATACCCAACACACCGATTGGTTTTGATAGTCTTGAACAGCTAAGTAACGTCGGTATATACGAGAAAAAAAGTTTGTCGCTTTAAAGTTTATTGTTCTCACAGAAATTATCGTCAGCGGAAGAAGAAATGAAAAATCAAGAAAAATAGGTGCTCATTTATGCAATATTATATTCTGATAGAATTTTAAGAAATGTCTGTAAATGAAAGTACAATATCTTAAGGGTAAACATTTATTAGTGGTTTATGATGATGTTAAACAGTAATGAGAGTGTCGAAGCAAAAATTCTACACTCTCTACTGTGGCATTACATCACTAGTACCAGAATTCTATTTGCAACAGAACGAGAAAAACATTATTCTATATTTAAATGTAGGTGAATATATATATATTTTTTTTTAATACTAAATTTACAAATATAAATCTAGACGCCGTGTGTAACTCTACCTGGGCTATTACGGCACCTAGACTCACTTGAAATTACAGAAGGCGGTGCAGTCTGTTCGATGCTGCAAAATTCAACACTACCCGGATTGTGTTCGTCTATATTATTCTATATTATCACGAAATTATTAAAAATAAAATATCTTTCGAATAATAAAAGAACTAAATAGTGAAGTGGTTTGTTGTTTGTTTTTTTCCAATTACGTGTATATTTTTATAATTTATTTTCCACATTACGTTTAAATGGAAGTTTTAACTCGCTCCCCACCTGAAGAATTTCTACATATATTTATAAGAAAAAAAAAAAAAAACACTGCTATTCATATAAATACAACATTTAACAGAAAAAAGTTCGATTCATGTCGCTTATATATATATATATATATATATATATATATATATATATATATATAACTCGGCCATTTTTACTTCGCAATGGGCTCTGCCCCTGGACCTCTCTTACTTCCATTTTCCTTTTTTCTTCTATACTTACGTCATTATTACCGGGATGATGCATTTTTTTGCTACAAAATCTAATGGGAGTATGATAAAGAATGACGTTTTCATTTAACATTTAACTTTCGTTGCATAAAATTGGGACATTTTTTCGTCACAAAAATCTAGTGGGGGCCGGCCTAAGAATTACGTTGTAATTAATATTGTACGTCCATCGAACTCGAAAACAGCCCTAATGATTTTCATGAAATTTTCATACTAGAGGGATTTTGAGCCAAGAAATCGATTTGTCAAGGTCTAATCTATGGCAAAATTCATTTTCGCGGGTTTCAAATGGGTTAAGTACCAATTTAACGAATGAATTTAAAAAACTGATTAAAAAACAACTTTGCCAGTAAAAATAATTTGTAATTATTTTAAATGAAATAAATAATTGTAAATGGTTTTTTAAATAAATAATTTGATTAATTAAATAAATAATAAAATTTTCTATACCAGTAAATTTGCAACGCTTTAAGTGTCGACAGTCGAATTATAAAATTTGGAAAATTTCGAATTTTTATTCATCAAGGGAAGTCATTCGGCAATTAGTTCTTTCTCTGCAGCTCTTAATCAGAACAGTGCAATTAAATACTGACCGCGCTATTTTCGGCCCATTATACAATCCTAGAGTTTTTCGAAAATATACATAAACGCACACACATATATATTTGTATGTCTCTCGAAGTCGAAAACGGCTTTAATGATTTTCACAAAATTTGCATACTAGGGAGATTCGATCTGTCAAGGCCTAATCCATGGAAAATTTGTTTTCGCCGGTTTCAAGGCGGTCAAGTGCCAACTTAATGACTACTACTATTACACGAGCCAAGAATTGTATGTATATATATATATATATATTTGTACGTCCTTATTTATATATTCATTTCTGAGGATGGCATGATTTCATGAACCGAGCAAATGCTCGGTGCGCTAGGCACTTTATTTTTAATTATAATGAAACAGCAATCTCAACGAATTAATTACATACTGATAATAAAGTTTCGCAATTTTTTCCGAAGTTAGCTAATCAAGCTTTTCTTGAAAATGTAGTACGTACATTGCTAGTAAAGCAAATAATAAAGTATATTTTTGCCGGAAAGCTACCCTCTCCTTTGGACCGATTATGAACACGCACTGAGTCCCCCCCCCCCCCCCAACGTTAATGCTGATTCGCGGAACCTGTATCTGAAAGATTACGCAGTATCTACTTTAAACATGTGTTTTTGTACCGGTGAGAATACAAATTTGAGATGAATGATGTAGAAGTTGTAGATTTTTCGGTTGCGAATTCTATCGTATGTAATATTGACTGAAATTTTAATCGGATAAATGACACAGTTCTCTTATCAATATCACAATAGGTATAAATTTAAAAAAAAGAAAAAGAAAGAAAAAAGAACGTTATTTTCACGCTAACCTAGAATATAACTACTAGTACTATTAATAATAATATGCAGTAACAGCAACATGTGCCTTTCAAAATAAATGATTCACTTACCAAACTTAATTATAAAATTATCTATCGAAAAATACCATGCAGCCGAGCAAACATACGCGCACTTAGCCTAACTTACATCTCACCGAATTGTCTTCAGCGCATTACAAACCGAATGTTTACACAGTGGTGTAAATGTACCAGTGGAAAGTATCGACCGCTTGTTGCAGTCCACTCTTCGTCAACGTCCGTTCACTTTGTAGTATCACCCTTAAAATTGTACGCATGTGTGCCGTTTGTATTAATTATTAAGAACTATACACGGCCGTTAAAAAATTTTTCGATTACCGGTTTTAATTAACAGACACTTTAGATCAGCATCTTTCCAGCGAATTCTTTTATTAATTAATTATATTAATATTTTTATAAAAACATAAATTAAACAATTGAAAAATAATAATAATAACAATAATAATGGAAGTGATAATAGCTTTTATGAAAAATGAGGATGATTAAAATAATAATCACTGTACTAATATAAACAACAGGAGAAGACTCGAACAACTTGATCAATTAAAAATGTTGCAAATATCTCGACATGTTGAACATGCAGAAAGCAGTAATGTTAAGGCCATCTGGCCAGCGAATTTTTCAGTAATTAATAGTTCATTTCTTTAAACATATATTTAACAGCGCCCGTACCATACATTACTAAATAAAGTTAACAACAATAATAATAATAATAATAATAATAATAATAATAATAATAATAGTACTTAATAGTAGGTCTTTAATAAAGAAAAAAATTCCACTTACGCGTTCGACCTTTCCCTAGCCTTATCTGTTGTTGAAAGGATTTTTATACGAAGGCAATTCGTTATATACTGTGATCACGAAGCTATAAGCTTCGAAACGCGTCACTATTGTAATTTTAAATATTATTTTTTATAAAAAGTATGAATGATTAATTTAATAAGAAATTGAAATAATATGTTCTAGAAATTTTAATAGTAAAATATAATCTTATTCCAAATTTCGTTTCTACCTGTTTCACGTCTTGTTTTCAGGAAAGCACCGGAAGAAAAAGTTTTCTACAAATCGAATTAAACCAAAGTTCGCTATTGAACAATGGCATAATGAGAAGTTACCGGGGAAGTAGTAAATATATAGCTAATGACATTTTAAGCTAGTTCTAAAAGTAAAAGAACAACACATTCAATTAGGTCTACTAAAATAGACACTCCTATTTTTGTATTGGAGGGGGGTGCGGATTATCACTATCACGACTATAGATTTTAATAAAACACATATTTCAAAATAGCGGCAAAATAAAAAAAATACCGCATAAGAAAAATCTCAAAAAAATCAAACAAAATAATGGCTTGCACAAAAAATTAATAAATCAAAAAACGAAACCTTCGAATTTGTTTTATTTCCAATATTCGTGTAACACGCTTAGTAAAAAAAGGAGACCTAATATCACGATTAATATGACTGTGTCTTATCGACGGGGGCACAAATCAAATCAAATCAAATCAAATTAGTCGTTGGGTCAATGCTCCTTGCTGGTGAGCTCAAAGAAAAAAGAGAGGAGAAAAAACAAATCAAATCTTTATCATTATTATTATTGTTATATAAAGTCAAGGCTTCCTGCTCCCTACTGTGCTCCCTATATCTTGTTCATTCCGTTTTAGTTTGTTGTTCCAGCCATTGGTTTCTTTATTTCTGCCATTTCCGATCGAATCAAGTTTTAATTAGTGAACTATTCTTCCTATTGTTTCTGGGTGAAGTCCCTGGTTGACGAGTCCAAAAAACGAAAAAAAACAACAAAAAAACCCACAATTACGCTACATAGAGCGAATAATAGGAGGGGAAATAAAAAATTATAATGAATCCAAAATATAAGGAAAACACAAAAAAATAAAAATAAAAATAAAAGTAGATATAATAAATTAAAACAAAGCGAAATGGAAAGTAGTATAAATATGCGGAAAAACGAGAAATCAAAATAAAACAGCATCGAGGTGTATGCATGATATGAATTAAATAAAAATCAAAATAAATCAAAACAAAATGAAATAATATAAAACTATCTAAAAGTTATATGTATAACATTTCTCAAATAATCCAGCTCATGCATACTTATAAACGTTCAACTCTCGCATGTATTACAATTATAACAACCAAAACGCAATGAATACAAATTGAAATAAAGTAGTAACTCTAATGGACAATGGTTAGTAGTAAACAAATAAAATATTACGGATAACAGTCAAAAGGGAGAAAAATAAGTACAATAAAATAAATAAAATGGAGAATAGTAACTTTAATGGAAATAATAACTAGCATCTATTACACTTACTACTTAAGACGCATTATAATTTATTAATATTGAGTAGTATTATATTCGTATTATTTACATTTGTTTAGCGTAATAATAAATACTAATGTGGAAATATGTTCACAGTAAAACTATTCTTATTGGTTTTTTTTTACAGTATGATTCAATTAATGGCTCGATCTAGAGTTAAAGTTTGGGGGAGATCAGAGACTGAAGTTCCTCAAAGCCACTGAATATATAATAAATAATAAAAAGAGAAATATATTTTCTTACGATAATTGAAAGTAGCGATAGGGTAAAATAAATTGGAAGACAATTATATAGCTTAGAAAAAAAAAATATATATATATATATACGTAAATAACTTTATATAATATTAAATGATAAATTCTAATCTTTTATTCTTTGTTTTTGCGAGCGAGAACAATTTTTTAACTTTCCTGAATTAGTAAAAAAATTTATTTTCTTATAATTTGTAATAAATATAAATGAAAAATATTTCTAGTTATGAAATTCGGATGATTTCAATTACGTAATTATAAAAAAGTATTGAAAAAAAAAAATTATAATTATTCTTGAAAAACTTTCCAATTAAGAATTTGACTGAAGAAAACCAGATTTTATAACTAATTAAATATTAGAATGATAATTTTTTACAACTGGAAATGAAATATTATTTGCGCTTAGAAAATAAGTGGGTGTGTCGCTAGATCCCTCGTTGACATGGAGATACCATGTAACTAACCTAAAGTCAAAATGCTATCATTCTTTAAATATATTGAAATGCTTATCCAACAGAAATTTCAATATCCATCTAAAACTATTACTAAACGTGTACAAAACATTAATGCTCAGTAAAATAAATTATGCATGTCAGGTGTACTCATCAGCAAAGAAATCGGTATTAAAGATACTTGATCCAATACAAAACTCCGCGCTTCGCATTTAACTTGGGATCACATCGTACTTCACCTTCATCCAGTTTGTGTTCATTAACGGGGGCATTACCCCTAAAATACAGTCGCTCGTTACATAGTTTATTAAAGTGGTCGGTAGAAAATAAAATTGTTTGCCCCTTCAAACCTGCTTTCCCCAATGATGTACTCCCAAAAGTAAACAAAATACTATGTAAAGATAATTTTCCTCTTCCGTGTCTGACGGAAGCTAAAATAGGTTACTACTGCTCCCACCATGGGATCAGTACCCAGTAAAGATAAATATATCACCATTAGAGTACAATAACTCACAAATATCTGCAGAAGATTTCAAACAGAAGGCAATTGAGGTGATTAACAGATAGTTAAGATTTCACAAAGGCGTACTCAGACGGATCTAAGGCGTTACAGGTAAATTGTCACCAGCAGGGGTCCGTTTAAATGATGCTTGTTCGGCGCTAGATACAGAAATGTTTGCAATTCTGCTCTGTCTTCAGGAGTACCACAGTTCTAAAGCTCAACGGAAAAAGATACTGGTTGTTCTCTGACCACAATACAAAATCTACAAAATAATAACGCAGAATAATCAATCGCGCAAAAAATTCAAGGGACTCTGCTATTGTTAGACCAGAAGGACTATCGGATCCAGTTTCTGTGGGTCCTTACACATACTCAGATCCCAGGGAATGAACGCGCGAATCTAGAAGCTCGGTTGCTTTGTTATCCCCGATGCCGCATAAATCTCAAGGCCCAACACAGCTCGATACGTTCCTACGAGAAAGAATAACTGAGCAGTGGAGCAAAGAATGGATGTCCAAGACTACGTTCTTACGCTAAATAAAGTCGGTGAACCATGGTGGCCGCCGACTAATAGCCTGCGTGTCGAATACACAACGATCAATCGGCTAAGAATAGGGCATACAGTTAAAAGTCATGACCACATACTACAAAGGATAACTCTCCCTAACACATGTCCATACTGTGCTGAATTGAAATATCCGTCAGTACGTCATAATTGAATGTCGCAGTTTTAATGCAGTCCGCCCAAGCACCTTCACAACGTTAACAGAAATATTAATCAACAAATAATCATATAACACTTTGAAGAAGTTCATTCAGGATGGCAGACTGTTGGGTGTTATTTAAGTAACCTAGGCAGCTCTCACCGTGATAACCTTAGCAGTTAAAAACGGCAATTCAATGGAAAAAAAGAATGTAATGAAAACAAAAGTTAATAAAGAACATTAAGAAATCAATTGTTAATTATTTGAATAATTGCTAAACATGATTTTATGCGGTTGATAATTGAATTAATTTTCTTCAAATATTTATTTGTATTCTTAATCGAAAAATAATATCATTCAAAATTATGTTGAATAATTTATTGAACTTACCTTTAAATAAACTATGATTATCAATAACCCTAATTGAAGAATATTTTCATTACTCATTAATTGAAAAAGAATAATTAAACAATAATATTTTTTCAGAAGTAAAAAATTACATAAAACTCTGGTCTTCGTTCACACCATTCATTCATCGCAGTGTAAGATTTGAGTAAGAAGTAAAGTTATAATTTTAAAAAAAGTTACACTCAGTTTGGAGGGGCGGTCATGACCCCCATGACCTCTTCCCTAGATCCGCGCTTGCTCGATGTGTCCTTATATTAGGTATATTACTTTTACCATTTCCAGATCTTAATTAAGCATTCACTCTTACCCATAATACTTGTTTACTTAAATAAATATTCCGAAATATTTTGAAAAGTATCCAAACAAAGAATTTTAAATACAAGATAAACATCATTTATCTGTTTTGTAAAAATATAATTGATTAGTCGCTTTCCTCTTTTTGTAATTTATTAAGTCAATTTTTAAATCTCGCGTTAAAGAGTTAAATAATTTAGCACCATACACTTCGTTATCAGTGATAAAGTCGTGTTCTATTGTGTTCGGATTTAATCTCCACCAGAGCGGTGAGTTCGTTCCATTTATTACTCGTAACTGTTGTTTCGAGATTTTTAATTTAACTTCGTTCGCTCGAAGTTTCAAATACGTTTGCATTCTTCCGTCTCTTTTTTTTTTTTTCTTCTTTTCTCGCGTTTTTATTTCATCTCTTTATAATTGTTCTTTTTCGATCACCTTCTCGCTTGAGCGTAAATGAGCATTTCGAAAGGGAGAATAAACTTTCAAATAGCAGTTTATCGATCAACCTAATTGATGTAGATCCTGCAACTAAGCGAAAGCCCTCTAGTCCTTTAACCCCTCCTCCGTCTTCATCTACCAAGGAGTTACGCTTGACTCAACCCGATACTTTTTTTTTTTTTTTTTGGCCTGAACAAATACCGTTCATTTGGCCAGCAAGCTACACTATGAAAAGATATAAGGAATGGACTACTAACAGAAAATTAAGGAATAGCAAGATTGGAAAGGAATTTCCATTAACAGTATGACCACAACTACCGAGTAGTGCCCGCAATGCCCAATGAAATTAACCAATAGCAAAACGGAAAAAAAAGAAACAGAAAAAAAAAGAGACAAAACAAGAAATCAAAATAGGTAATTATTGTACAATATGGCCGCAACTGCTGAGCAACGCCTCCAATGCCCAATAAAACTTCATTTTTTTTTTTTTTAACTTCTCTTCTTCTTTCTAAGAAAAATAAATAACTTCAAACAACTGTTATCTAAACCACAATGTTGCAATCAGTTATGAACCTGAATAAGGCAATAAATAACTTCAAACAACTGTTATCTAAACCACAATGTTGCAATCAGTTATGAACCTGAATAAGCAAATACTGGATATTATGCGGAGGAAAAACTGACAGGGAAATTAAGTGTCTATAAAATATATCCCTGTGTCTATCAAATAATTTACAAGAAAATAACAGATGATTGATGCCCTCCGAGTAATTAATCATCTCATGATTGTTGCAAATCAAATTTGACGTTTGACTTTGAAAATTCTGTGAAACTCGATCCAACAAAATTTTAAATTCATTCCTTTATTAATTATCTTATGACATTTATTTCTTATTTCATATATCAACGGGTGAAGTTTGTAGCTGAGTGTATCACATTTTATTGCTGAAAGTGAACTTAGGCTGTCACTGCAAACTAGGTATCTTTTGTCGACATCAAGTGTGACTGTTAAAAACTCCAAAGCCTTATCTATAGCCAATAGTTCAGCAGGGCGGCAGCTTAAACTTCTGTAAGGTTATTCCTTTGATAAAAAAAGCTGCACCTACTGCGCTAACACGTTCTTCGATTTTAGAACCGTCAGTAAAAATTTTAACCGAATCGTGATAATGATTATTGATTAGGTAATTAAATCACAAATTAACGATATGAGGCGGAAGGTTTTGGCCTTTCAGGTCCCCAAACAAACTCGTGTTAATATCTAGCTGTAAAAGATTTATACCATAGTGAAATGTAAAGTAAGGCGATGGATACACCGGTGTAAGCGCTAGACTATACCCACAATATAACGCTATTCTACTTGACAGTAAGGGCTTTTTGGAATCAACAAATCTCCACTGAGTATTAACTTTAAAAATAATTGACGGTAAATATGAGAATTTGTAATTACATAATTTCACTATAAACCTATCCGCTAAAACATTCCTCCTAATAAATAAAGGAGTAAGTTGGGTTTCCGCATGTAGACATGGCATCGGAGCTGTTCGGACATTACCAGATATATGTCTCATAATCAAGTTTTGAAGCTACACCAGTTTATTTAAATTCGTTCTAGAAGCCGACCCATAGAAGATGGACCCATAATCCAACTTTGAATGAATTAAGGATTTATAGAGTGAACACGAAATTGTCGGGTCACCACCCCAAGTTGTATTACACACCGACTTAAAGGAATTTATGATCATAGCACAATTATTATGTAATATTTGAACGTGCTTTACCCAAGTAAGTTTTGAATCCAAATAGAATCCTAAATATTTAACATATGGTTTTGCTCAATAGTCTCGTTGCGGATTCGGATAAAATGTTCTTCAGCGTTAAACCTTCTCATGGTAAAAATGACGGATGTTGATTTGAGGGTAGATATTTCTAGCCCAATCTTCTCCAGCAGGACATTAAACATTTCCACCGCTTGTTGATTCCGGTTTATACAATTTGTAATACTACTGGATTTGCTATGAACCACAAAGTCATCAGCATATGAAAGGACAGATGAGTTGCAAGGAAACTGAACATTAAATAACTGAAGTATGTAAATATTGAAAAGAATTAGGCTCAAGACCGATCCCTGCGCCAGGCCCAATACTTCTATCTCCGGCATTCCTTTAAGTAATATTAACAATACATCCAGTACCGCTAACCAAAATAACGATAATACCAAGAATAATACTAGTATCACCAACAATACCTCTATCAACAGTAATAATGATAATAAAAATTTTAATAAAAATAATAATAGCATTAACAATAACAATTCGAACACTAATATTATCATAAAAATAAACTTTAACACTTTTACACTTTTGTAACAATTGTATAATTTTTTTAAAACCCCGACGCGTTTCGAAGCAAACACTTCATATTCACGAATTACTCCCGTGAACATGAAGTGTTTGCTTCGAAACGCGTCGGGGTTTTAAAAAAATTATACAATTGTTACAAAAGTGTAAAAGTGTTAAAGTTTATTTTTATCATAATTAAAAATGTTAACAATGAGTAAGAACAACAAATACAGTGACTAATATTATCAATAATAAGACGAATGACTAATATAATAATAACATTGAGCATAGCGTCTACATCACTATTAACCTTAATAAAAATAATAGCGTCAGCAACAGTAATAATGGTAGGGATAATAACAGAATCAATAACAATAACTCTAACAGTTATTAAAACACTACTGAGGCCATCTTCCCTTCCGACCATTCCGGTCCTTTCACAGTTTTTGTCGAAAACTGTACCTCCGAAAGGATTATTGACAACCTTCATCCGTTAGCTTTGGCTAAGCTTATTAGCAAGGTCTCTACTTCCTTTACTGATCTCAAGCCCCAAGGTAGGGGACGTATTTCGGTCTTCTTCTCCAATGCTTCTTCCGCTAACTCCTTCTTTAAAAACTCTTATTATTTCAATGCCAATAATATTAATGCCTTTATTCCTCTTAATACTTTATGTAGAATCGATGTTATTACCGGAGTTCATCCCTCCTTTTCAGACGAGGATATCAAAGAAGGG
The DNA here is from genome assembly GCA_039619475.1 of Icerya purchasi. NCBI lineage: Eukaryota > Metazoa > Arthropoda > Insecta > Hemiptera > Monophlebidae > Icerya > Icerya purchasi. The sequence continues at coordinate 201,312,943 of CM077115.1, forward strand.
CTTGAATCTTCAATCCCTGTTATCTCCATTCGACGCATTTTTCGTTCCTTCGAGAGTTCCAAAGTACCCATTAAAAGTGTAAAATTCCACAAATCTTTCCTTCCTGAATATATTTCCATCTTCAAACTTCGCTTTCCGGTCTCCCGACGTATTCGCTCTCCCACGCAATGTGCCAAATGTTTTATTTTTGGACATATTGCACGACATTGCCGGAGTTCTCACTCGATCTATTCTTATTGTTCTTCCCAACAGCTCTCCTCTGAATGTGATAGTCTCCAGGAGCTCATGGCCTTTGAAAATATATCTTTTCATGAAGCCTTCAAATCAAAAGCTTCCAGCACGGTTTCCCAAACTTTTTCTTATACTAATCGAAGCGCAGCTCCTCTTCCTACTCTAAGCACTTCTACCTTTCCACGTAAAGTAACCCCTCATCCTAGTTCAAAGTGCCCCACTTTTCATAAAAATCCCAAATCCAAACCACATCCAGAACCCCTTTCTCACTTTTCTCCTATCCCTTCTCGGTATTCTCCTTCGCCATCAGCCGGATGGGCTCTGAATAGAGTGGAATCCTCTTCCTTTAATTTGTCTCCACCTAAAAGTTATTTCCTTCTTGTTCAAAATAGTGCTCCCATCCACCACACTGATACCTCTTCTAATATTTGTAATTTATCCACTGTCATCATTCAACTCCTTTCATCTTACAACATAGCCTCCTCCCCTTCATTCGGGGACAACCTTTCATCTCTTCTCTCTCCCTCTCCAGACCAGCTCCATTGCACATTCTACAATCTAAGCCAAATTCCTTCACTTGCTTGATACATCTTTTCCTAACATTCTTCACTGACGGTTCTAAAAATGAGAACGGTATGGGCGGCGCGTTTACCTTCCTCTCACTGCATCACTCTGAATCCTTCAAGCTCCCTCCTTCTGTTCTATCTTCACAGCGGAGTCTATCTCCATTTTACACGCAGTCTCCTTCATTCCACCCATAAGAGAGATCAGTAAATGTCTCATTGTCTCCGATTCCAAAACTGTTCTTCAAGCTATTTCTTCTCCTCCTTCTCATTCATCCAACTCTATTATTCTCTCAATTTGTTTTCTCATATCCAATCTACTCTCATCCCGCTCTATTACTATTGACCTTTTGTGGGTTTCTAGCAATTCTGGCATCGAGGGTAACTAGTTAGCGGATTTTTTAGCCGGTCGGCCGCCCGCGATGGTCCTTTACTTTGTAATTTTCCTATCTCGGAGACCCTCCTTCTTTCCTTAGCTAATCATTCCCGACTATGGTCGGACATCTATCCTTCTTTATTTTCTAATCCGCTTCTCATTATCTTCAAATTCAGCCGGTTCCCTGTTCTCAGCCGCGGTTCCAATACTTTTCTTAACATCAATGCTCCGCCATCGTTTCTTTAATCAGACTGCGTTCTAATCACTCTCTTCTACCCTCTTCACGTTTTCGTTTTTCCCTGTCCTCTTCTCCCGATTGTCCCCTTCATAGTTCCATCTCTCTTTCCCATATGTGATGCAAACCATATCTTCTTTGAATGCCCTGCTCTTGATTCTGCATGCTCTGTTTTGTACTCCAAAATCTTAACACTAGGTCTTCCTGCTCCTTATAATTCTGCCTTTGTTCTTTCCTTTCCATCTCCAGATATAATTCCTGTACTTCAATCTTTCCTAAGATCCATTTCTAATCGTCTCTCTATTTAACCCTTTCCATAATTTCTGTAGTTGTTGGGTCAAAGACGCTAGCGCGCCCAAAAGATAATACATAAAATAATATTATTATTATTTTATGTTAAAAAAAAAAAAAATTAGCACCATTACATATGTATAGCTTGTATTCAGGAATGATATTTACTAAACTGTGGAATCGATACATACTCGTACATTCAGCTATAATAATATTTCGTCATATGTACTCGTACATTTATACTAAAAGACATGGAAGTATTCTAGGCAGACACGTACATCCACATATACTGTAATAAGGAAAGTAAGTTTATTAGAACAGATAATTTTTCTCATTTTTATTTTTTTTATCTATTTATTTATAAATTTGTTTATTTTTATTTTAATTAATTAATTAATTTACAGAGTACTTGACCATAAGTATAAGGTTGCGATTATTTAGTAAAGTTTTTACATCTGTCGATAAAGAGTTATACATAACAGCTCCAGCGTACGCCCTATTTTAATTCTTGTGTGAAATGTATACTATCTGGGAATCTGGGTTAAGACCGGTGTGATGTAAAAAAAAAAAAAAAAAAGCTAGTAAAGCGAAGTTTGGATAAGTTTTTGGTTATATGGGGAGGGTATGAGATAATTGTGATTATAGAATCTATGCCCTTTTTTTAAATCCGATATCTCTGTTCCTATGTAGGCGTTATTGTAGCCTTTTATTTAACTCGCTTTGTCAGTCTGTCTGTCATTCTATCCGTCATTCTGTCTGCCTGTGGGGAATCTTGCGAACGATTTTTCACTTACTTCCCGATGAATTAAAAAAGTGTACTTTTCCAGAAATGCTTGTTATAAATGACAATACAATATTATACAAAATCCGGATTTCCAACTTTAAAATTAGACCTTTAGAGGACTTTATTTTAAGAATTTGAATAAACCAAACAGCGACGATATTGAGTTTCACCATTATTTAGTTTTCTTGAGAAATGAGAACTAAAAAAGTGCCTGTGATCATCATCTTTGCGTTTCATAAGCGTTTAATCTTTAACACTGTTATTTAACTGCTGTACGGGGCCGCTTTGAACTATATCATGACACTGAGAATCCGTTATGGGAAACATCCACATTCCTGGATCTGAATTAACAAATAGTTTGATTCTATCTCTATTTCCGACTGTCATTCGTTGTCGATAATCTGTGCGTCTGGAGTATTTTTCAAATTCAACGTAGTCACGGACATGACTTATGTTCTTTAGAAGTGGAAGCAATGGATTCAGATGGTTCTGTATTAAGTAAAGTAAAGTAAATCCCCAACACATAAAGACATTGAAATTAACTACAAATATGCATGTTCAGCTGCAAAATGATCAATCAGCTAAGGTATTCTGATATCAATTGCTGGAAATTGGGAATGGAAAGAAGCCAGCTCATCCAACCTCAGGACGAATTTCATTACCCCATAACTTCTGCAATTTAGTGACGTCAAAAGAAGAATTAATTGAAAAAGTATTTTCAAATACTCAAATCAATTATGAAAATCACAACTGGCTTGATGATTGAGCTATTCTTGCTGTTGAGAACAAAGATATTCATGAACTCAACAATATTATTTAGTCCAACATTCAAAATGAGACCGTTATAAAGAAGCCCATCAACACTGTTATGGAAGCAGATGAAGGAGTAATTATTCAACAGAATTTTTGAATTCATTTGATCTGATAGGGATTACATTGCATATACTGCAAATCAAAATTGGTGTACTAATTATAATGTTGGGAAATATCAACCTGCTAAACCTTTACAACACACAGCTTGCAGTAAAAAAATTAATGAGCAACATCATAGAAGCAACCGTCTTGTCAGGTCCATTCAGAGGTGAAATACTTTCATTCTGTACATTCCTATGATTCCAATGGATATGACATTCCAATTTAAGAGATTGCATTTCACAATTTGACTGACGTTTGTAATCACCATCAACAAGGCTTAGAACTAATCTTTATAATTGCGTGGTTTAGATTGCAGACTAATTTTCATGTGCGCAATTGTGTATCCTAGAATCGGAAAACCAGACAATCTCTATATCTGCACAGACAATAGAATAACAGAAAATATTCCATACCCACGAGCATTGTGAAATTAAACATTAAAAACATGAGTTTTTTCTTTTTTAAAATTAACCAAGATTGAACCACAGCATCACACAGCCGAGTACAGCTAGTATACACTTATATTATATATATATATATATATGTGTGTAAGTGTATGACAGGCCGGGGCTAGATTTTGAGGGGGAGAGGTGAATTTTTTTCCCACATATTTATTTTATAAATAATAATACATTTTTCACTAATATTCATACTATTAATAATTTCCAACATTTTGATTTATATATTAATAATTTACATAAATGAATTACTGTATAAACATTAATACAAATTACATATGTTATTGATTATACTCGTAATAAAAAATTTTGCATAAAATATTAATGAAGTATCTAAAAATATGGAGCATATTTTTTCTTTTTTCTTTTAAGGTAGGTAAAAAACCTTAAAAAATCATCAATATTCATTTTAAATTATTGATTTTTTTCAGATTTTTATGTATTTATAATAACTATTTCAGTTCTCATGGGGGGGTTAACCTCCCTCCCCCCGCGGACACCTCCATGGTGTATGATAATATCATGGCAACATTTTGTGTGAGATGATTTTGGTGGACAAATTTTTGGAATTACTTCCAGCCATAAAACATACATATATAAAAATATAAAATAATTAGTAAATGTGAAATATTTATGATCCAACAATTGCTAATAATGAATGAACAATCAATAATTTGTTAAAATCCATCAATTCAGGAGGTAAAAAGTAAAAATCTGTAATAAGGAGGGTAACCTAAAGACAAATAATTGTTTAATAAATAATAAATAAACAACGAACAAACAAATAATTTTAATGGTCGAACAATGAAGAACAAACGACGAGCAATCGATTAAGAAAGAAAAAAAATTAATTAATCGAAAAAAAAAATTGAGAGGGGCCAGATTCACTGAGCCAGAAAAAGTAAGCACTTCAGGTAATGAATTTGAGAAATAAACATACAGCTTTGTCAAATAGATCAAATTTTCATTTGGTTTTTCAAGCCCTAATTTTGTCTCATATGACCTAGTCGATCTCTTTTCATAATTTCTTTAGTATAGAAATTAAACGGTTTTGGTTACAAAAAAATTTTCTCGGTATTATATTTGTTTTTCAAATATTAGCTTCGCGATTTAATGTAATCTTGTTTTTTTTTGCCAATACGAGGTTTTAACTGAATCTAAAAATTGATTTTCAGCATGATATTTTTTAATGTCACAATTAAATATCATTGATTTATTTCATTAAAAATCTCTTCATAGTTGAAACATAAAATTATTTTTTTATCTAAATTTAATTCTTTCCATGTAATAATTATAATTATATAGTAACGATGCGCTATTTATAACTTCTTGTAAATAAAAAGTATATTTTATATGTAATGAAATCTCTTTTATTTTACACTGTGATATTATAGATTTTCACATTCTTTTTATCATATATGGGCCTCTTATAAATCGTTTGTGCGAATTAAGTTAATAAAAGTAAACTTAACAATCAATTTCCAAAATTAAATAATTTAATTATCAAAAATGCATATTGTAGAAATATAATATACTAAAATAAGAGATGCCAATTTTTTTTTTTTTTTTTTTAGTTAGTTATTAGTTCTGTTTCACTGAAATGCTTTAAAATTAGTTTGAGCAATTAAATATAACAAAAAATTGTAATAAACGAAATTATTTAGAATTATTTGTATAGGGAGTTTTAGAGTACGATGAAATAAGAAAGAAATTTTAATTTAATTCAAAATATTTGAATATGACGTCACTAGTGACGCCGTTGCTAAGCAGTGATCTTGTGTTGATCATTTATGATGTTTTGTAATCGACATGACAATAAAAGATAAATGCGATTTCGTTGGGAAACCGAATAAGTTTTCCAATTTACGTTTAATTAAGTTTTTTAAAGCCGATAATGAATCCATTGTGGAAGAAAAGTTCCGTGTAGAAAGAGAAAAAGTTCAACAATGGAATCAAGAATTTTGGGCGAAACATAATCAACAATTCCTTACAGTTAGTTATGAAATGCGTAATATCTTGTTAATTTTATTTATTTTTATATAATTGGTATTATATATATATATATATATATATATATATATATGTGTGTAGATTATTTCTTTTTAAACGCATTTAACTTAAATCATTTGTTTATCAAATTTAATTTAGGATATATATTTTTCGTAAATTAAGGTTAGATCACATATTTTTAAATATAAATTGTTGATAGACTCTGCGAGAACTATGATATTTGTGTTTCGTAATATAAAGCATTACATTTTTCCTAAACTGCATAGTGCTGTTAAAAAATGGTAGTTTATTCAGTAGTGAAAGAAGAGTTATCTGGTTTTAAATTTTGGATTGTTTTTTGTGATTATTACGTTTTCGGAATTAAAAAGGCATAGAAAAATAACATTTCTCACTCAGATTTATTTTATTTATACAGTGGTTATAATTCAGTTTCACAGCTCGATTATCTCAAGAACAATTCGTAATCTTTGAACAGTAATGATTGCATGACTCAAGTGAAGCAGCGACATTTATTAAAGATAGGTTGTTAAAAAAAGCTCGGCTTTTGGATTTTTAGTGTGATGAGCATAATAAAAATTTCTTTATGTGCCATGTTCTAAAAATAAATTATCGATACACTTTTACCGGTCATACGGATAATCATTTCTTCATCGTTCTATATATATATATATATATACGGATCAGTATAAACGGTTAAATATTCGTGTATTGAATGTTTATGGTGCAAGGCTTATGCTAACATTTAGAAATATGAAAATTGACGTCATTTAAAAAAATATGATGTGGTGTTATTTTACTTCAATAAAATTATTACATGGAACAGGTGCACGCATCATTTGTGCGAGCTCATTGAAAAAATCTATCCTGCATATTTAGTAATTATTAACGTAATATTTTAAATTTATATATGTATATTTCACTTTATTTTTTCTGTTTTAATTATTTTCTAGTTCATTTATTTGTCACACTCTTCTCATTTCGTTGAAGTTGAACTGAAGTTTAGTTTACTTTCAGTACGGTATGAACAATAACAAATGATCAGAAATCTCCGACCATAAAATTGAACCTCGCCCGTTTTGTAAACCTTTACTCATTTTTGTAAATTTCGGTAATGCGTTTCTGTTTCTTTATTGCGTAGATTGTGATGATGTTTGTTGTTTATTTTTATATGTAAAGGAAAAGACGCATGACGATATACGTTTTTAAATAATTAAAAACAATTATTCCATATGTGCCAGATTTTCATTTTTTTGATTATAAATCTAGTTTAAAGTTCGGTTTAACTCGGTATGTACAAAAGAAGATTTTTCAAATCCACAAGATACCTGAATTTTTATTCGTAGTTCCGTACTATATTTTTTTTACCAAAAAAAAGTTTTATTTTGCGTCAATTGTCAAAATTTAATAAAAGTTTATGCACTTGCAAATAATATGTTTAGTAGTTCTAAGTAAGTTTTCTATAAAAAGAATGATTTAGATTAACTGCTTTCCATTCTATTAATTCAGTTTCGAGAAATAGCTGTATTTGTTCAAGTAGTGGTTGTAGTTTCCTTAGAAAATATGTCTGATTATTTTAGTGAAAGTTTGTCAAGATACAGATGAAAATAAAATTTTCCTAAAACAAAAATTTTAATTAAAAATGCCACTCATGGGAATTTTAACATGGTTAACGTTATGGCCAAATTCTCCGTCTGTTCGAAAAAATATTTCCTTTGTTTATTCGGTAAATTGTTTTGATAGATTCAGTGTAATGAAACTTAACCGACAGTCTTTAAGATAGTCGCCGAGAGATATATTGTATTTATTAAAGTTTAATATTTGTCATTTGATTGATTTAGTTTTATTTTTCAAATGATTATTATTTTTGGAAATTTCAGTTTATTTACTTATTTTTATTGTTTATAGTTTTAGTTTGTTAGGTTATGAACTTATTTTATTTATGTTTTCCAATCAGCCTAGATTGAATTTTGCACATTTCTCTGTTGTTTTTTTTTTGTGTTTAGTTACATGTGTATATATAAAACGGGGTTTGTCGAAGAACTACTAGTCATTTCCACTACTACCCATTGCAAAGGGATTATTTCCCTATGTAAAACATAAACATTGGATCCTAAATGTACATTTTAGTAGCGCTCATTACAAACGAAGATGTATGATATATGTATGTTAAGCGCAAAACCGGCAAAGATTTAGATTGTGGATACGGATCGATTTTTATTTATTTAACTTAATTTTACGGAGTGACTCCGGAAAATGGTAGGAAATTTGTTTTTAGAAATAAGGTAACTTATTGAAGATAAATAAATACATTTCAGTATATTGATCAAACTTAAATTCAAAGCATAAAAAATTACATTAAATTAATTACGCCATTTTTTCTTTAAATTAAGGAATTTTTATGTTTTAAAAAATAATGTTATACCAGATTTTGATACGCGCAGTAATAAAAGATGAAAATTTTCGTGATGACCTTGGTTTCTTCTCTGACAAGCATAGTAAAATAAATTCCGGACTTTATTTAAGCTTTGTTTTTTTCGTTAAGTACATAGACCGGAATTTGATATCTTTACTTTCTCATTAGTGTGATTAATTATACATAATAAAAGTTTACAAAATTATTTAATAATTCGTACATTTTTCTTGACAGTTTTTTCTTTAAGTTCTGGAAAAACTGTAGAAATATTGAAAATTGGGAAAAAATCAGGTGAATATGGTTTAAAAAAAAAGAATGGCCATCCTGTCATAATTAGATTATAAATTCTAACAAAAATGTACAATTTTTTGTGTATATTTGAAAAAAAAAACGAAATAAAAAAACGCGGATCATCTCATAATGCATTTCTTTCAGTTAAACCTATTTGCCCGCAATAGTTATTTTAATATTTAAAATTACCGTGTTTTAATTTAAAACGTAGAGAACAAAATTGAATTAAAACTTAGCCCTAAAACCGGTTTTATAAATTTTTCGTTGTACAGAATTAATATTTTTAATATTAGAATGTTATTAATTTGTAGAATTTATAAGGAAACTGTTCGCTTATTATTTTGATACGGCGAACTGTTTTTAGAATATCCGTAGAAGTATTACATGTTTACAAAAATTAAGAAGTTAAATGTATAAAAAGTTTAATTACGTTTTAAAACAATTGAAAATTATAAGGTAATAAAATTACGATTGATTTTCATTTGTTTTTTCGTTTTTTAATATTTAAATTGTTAATTCTTTAGGAAAAACAAAATTTTCGAAATCTGAACATAAAAGATGACGATCCGATGGCTAGTGATAAAATGTCAACGTTTTATAAACAGTTTTTAGATAAAAATTGGAAGGTTCATTTTGATTATAACAAACAATGGTATAAGAAGAACGCTTATTTAGTATCTTTAGCTTTAAAAGTTAAAACATACAATTTTTTAAAACGCTTAAAATTACGATGACTGTACGACGTAGATTAGTATGTACTCTACTTTCCTAATTATGTATTAATTTCGTGTTAAATAAATAAGTATAATTTTAATGTAGTTGTTTGTTTATTTAAATGGCAAGTGTTTCCAACTTTTTTAATATGAAAAAACAACTTTTTCATATAAATATGCAACAGTAATCTTTTTAAATATTTTCATAGTTAATTGTTTGTATTCAAGAGTTTAGAAAGTTACAATTGAAGGAGTTTCTTCGTAAAATAACAATTTAGGATTCTGAAAAATTTTCAGTATTCTTGCACACAAAATATTACACCTGTAAGTATTTTTTATGTTAGAGAATGATTGGCTGTCCGATGTTTAATGATCGTATTGTTGAAAAAATAACAGTTATTATAGCGTTAGCATGCGTTTCTTTTTAGTCAAATCCGCTGTTTTCGGAAATTTTTAAGTAATAATTTTATATACCAAGAGAACAGAGATAGGAGAATAGAGTTTGACAAGTGATCTCAAGACACTTGTCGTCCTAATACGTCCGTTTTGCTGTGTTTTCAAAATAATCTAAATATCGCACGCCAAGGTTGTTCATATCAAATATGGAATTAATTAATGATGTAAAATAATGAATCATCGTAAAATAATAAACAATTAACATAATCGTGAGTATGCTAAAAATGTTTTATAAATAATATTCCGCTTCTAGATAGAAAAGAGAATAGAAAAACACTCAGTAAAGACAGATATAATATATGCGATTTGAATTAAAAGGTCTCTTTTCTGGCTGAATATAAGGTATTATTCCCGAATTTCTTTTTTTAGCATATTTATTTATGTTCATATTAAATGTTGGTTTTTTACGTTTATAATTATTCATTATTTTATTTCGCCAGCTATTAAACATAATGTATAGGTACATCACATAGAAATAATTATTTTGAAATTCCGAAAGATAGCGTTGCAGGTACAGTTTATATTAATATTGCAGCCGATTGCACTATTTAAAAAATCATCGGAAATAATGGTACAATTATTAATCGTAAACTTTTTATCCTAATTTAAGATTTGTACATCTACATACAACTATTAGTGACTATTTCGAAATTTTGAATATTTTTATAATTACAAAGCACTCGATTGTACACACGGTGATGTATGTATGTCAAAGTACTTTTAAATGTATGCGGCAAGTAAATCCGATGATTTTAGAGTTACATACATATATATTTTACTATACACAGCATATTTATAGTTCGGTTTTAAATACTGTATGATACCTTAAAGGTTGAGCTGAGCAATTTTTTTAAACCTAACAATTCCTACAAATTTATTTACGGTGAGCTAATGAAAATATAATTGAACGTGCTTTATTTTTATATAAGTGCGCAAAAATGTATTAATTCATTATTAAGTAATCTTGTTATTAAAAAATAATTAGTAACTCGTTATATAAAATGTAATACAATTTGGCGTTGTGAGCGGGTATTTGTTATATGTTGAAAATTGAATTTAAAATTAAATTTTTCGACCTGTATTATAAGATTTATACTTTAAATATATATATATATATATATATATATATATATATATATATAAACTCGGCCATTCTGGCCTCGCAAGGGGCTATGCTCCTTGATCCCTCTTGCTTATATTTGTGTCTCTTTCTCTTCTATACTTTGTATAAAATGATCAAAATTTACAACGTAATTCTAAATCGGTCCATATGAATATAATACAGGCAATGGGTGGAATTTGAGTTTAAAGTCCCCCCCCCCCCCAAAAAAAAACCAACTTAATCACAAAAATCCTATAAAATATAACAAACGTTACATAAAATTGGGATATTTTTCGTTACATAAAATTGGGACATTTTTTCTAATGGGAGGTAGCCTAAGAATTATATTGTAATTAATATCTATATATAATGTATACAAACATATGGATTTTTTATGATTTATGTTTTTTAGAGAATTTCCATTTTATAACTTTTTTAGGGCAAAAAAAAATAGAACGTGATTTTACTGAATTCTTATCAACAATTATAATTCGTGGTGTACGGTTAGTAGCGACATATTTTAACTTTTTTTTATTTTTTGAAAAGATCCGGCAAAACAGGAGAAACGGAGTTTTAAGTTATTCAGTTTAGTCTTTTTTAACAGTAAAATTCGTTTAATACAATTCTAGACGGATACAAATAAAGAGAAATTAAAAAAAAAAAAATTGTATTTCCCATGCATTTTTAGGTAATTCATACGTGATTTAGTTATGCGTTTTTGTTTTTTTTTCTAATTATCCACCTCCCTTTATAGTTTTGTACTCTTTTTTTTTTTTTTTTTTTAATTTTTAAATTGTAAATTATAACTGACCAGGTGGCCATCTAGTAATTGATTTGTAATGCGAAACATCTTGTGAGGAGACAGCACCCAGTCTAGTGTTCACCCTTTATTTCCGAATTAGTTCAGGACAAATCGAAAGTTTTATTTAATTTTAACTGAATACTTCCAGATTATTATTAATTGTACGAGACCCTGAACAATTTATACACTGTGTAGTGCAGTAAGTTTGATTTTATCTTTTACATGGGGAATATTTAAGTCTCGATGTAAAGTATGATTAGGTGCGCACCAGGATGGAAAGACGATGACTCTGATATGATCTTATACTCGAACCGCCATATCTTATTGATATGCGTATTTTTGGCTTTTATACTTCCGATGAAAAGTTTTTTTTTCTTTATTTTGTTGTTAGAAAACAGGACACTAAAACGGTTGAACGAGATTATAAAATGAACCGAGTTACTATTGATGAAAAATGCGAAGAATTGATCGAACTTACGGCAGAACTCTGGAAAAAAATGCAAACGGTATAATATCCAATGAATGAAATGATGTGAAAACAACTATGAATTTGTCGCTGTTTCGATAGTGTGTATTTTCTTGTAAAAATACAAAATATTGTAAACCGCATTTCATAAATTAAAAATCTGGCTCTATTTTTGTGCACCTCCGGCAAGAAAATATTAAATAGGAACTTCCTATATTTCATTCAGCGTATGTTGAAGTAACAGTAAAATTAGGAAATTTTAATTTTTGAAAAATTATCAAAAGCCTGTCGTCCGTTATTTTCAATCGTTTCACACGTGTTCAGTAACTGTAAGTCAAATTACCTTAAAATTATCTCAAATATGTATGAAAGATTTTATGCAGTTCAGCAACTACGCCGTTCGTGTACATTTGCTTACAAACGTGATTCAGGATTTTGGAGAGTTCAATTTTACTTTTACGAAGTAAAAATTAAAAATTTTTTCTAGTAATCATAACGATATCCAAAAAAACAATCTTGTAAAATGTAAGTTTAAATTTTCAAGATAGGGCTAATGAGCGACGACCCATTGTTTGATTCGTTGTGCAAAATTCTTAAATCTGCATCATCGACACCAATACTTTTTAATGTTTTTGTTAATGCTGCATGTTGTACTTTGTCGAATTAATATTTTCTTGCAAAAAATTAACTTTTTTCGAGTTTAACATTTCCACGGTAAATTAATGATGGTTTTTAATTCAATTACCTAAAAAGACATTTTTTTACATTTTTTGATTAATACAGGAGGGGGACCGTGTTCATGAATTTTTATCGGCACTTCTTCGTTGGCACTGACTTATTTATGTATATTGTTGTGAATATGGAACTTCCTGGAGTGCTTGTTTCACGACGACGAATACTCGATATGAGCTCGATGTAAATTCGAATTTTTCTTTAAACTTTTGGGATATTTGTTTTTTTTTTCGTTTTCCAAGAGAAATGAGCAAAAACGGGCGCCAGTAGCATCCAACATGCTGCTACACCTAGCCTCGCTGCGTAGCATTAGGCCTTCGTTTTTACGAGGAAAAAAAACCCACTAAGTATAACTTTCGACTAGCCAAAAGCAATAAAATAGCGAGTCCGCTCTCACATCGCGGACACGTCTTTGCCCGCACGGCAGATCTTATAGGTTGGCGCTGCACCACACGTGTTCAATTCACGACCAAATATTAATACGAAGAGATCCTTAGCAGTTAATTTTCCGTCATATAACGATTTTTTCAAATCGAAAATAACCCTTCGTCCTGAAGCTTCTCGTCGCGTGCAGACCACACCGCAATTACGATCCGCGAAGCGTGCAATAGGGAAAACAGATTTGAGTTTTTAAACAATCGGCGGCAGGCGAAACCTTATTTATACATGCGTATTTGGCAGAATGATGAAGACTAGAACAAAATCATAACGAATTTGAAGAAACGTTGCTAACGGCCTCAAACCGGCGTAGCATTAAAATTACGCGTACAACGGTGATAATTTAATGTATCGTGCTGCAACGAACGACGAATAAAATGACGTGCACAACACGAGACAAATTAACAAGGACTACGGAGAATGTTCTATCTGCGTAGATCAACTAGCTGCCCTGCCTGATTTTTAGCCGGATTTTATAACTCCCTCGGGCTCGGTGCAATTCACACGTAGTACAGATGTGCGCTTTCGCCGCAGCCACATGTCACACACTGTTTTAGCTTTTCGACCACTACCACTCAGACACCAACGCAGTCCCTGTACTGCGATGCGTTCGTATGTGCGATCGTGGATTTTCGGTTTTTGGCCGAGTAAGCATCCTTGACAAGTGTATCGACGCAAATTGGAATAATGCGCGAAAGATCGCCTAATAATGAAATGTCGCAGAATATTTTCTACCTCGAGCATCGCCAAAAGATAGCGCTACAAGCACCGAATCCGTCTCAATATGTTTCCTTCAGAATCGTTAATTCCTGAAATTTAATCGGTTACCACTTCGCTTTCTTAATTAGTAGGTAATATATTTTTCCGTTCAAAACTTTTACCCGTCTTAGCGGAATTTCGGCTATTAAAAAATACTCCCGTCGTCCCTGAACGACTGTTTTGAGAATCAACTAACTGTCCTTATATTGAGCAGAAATTTTATATTTTTTCGAATTTGATCCCGAAATGTTGAATAAAATAATTTGAAAAGCGACTTTTTTTGTGAATTAGCGCCATGTGCAATTCATTCGTGTCGTCAGTGTGAATTTTTTTATGCTTAAATGTTTTCTTATCGATGAAAAAAAGGATCAAAATTAAATGTACGCACTAACGAAGATTGCATTTCGGACGGAATTATTATATGAAAAAAATCACCAGTTAACTTTTGACATTGAATTACTTTTCGATTTTGCGCATATCAAGTAGTTTAGTGATCTTTAAAAGTTTCTAGAGTATTACTCAAAGAATCAAATGATTCCGTTGTGAAACGTCTAAGGCATGTGTACTTTTACTAGCGGACTACTTACCATAATTAACATTTCTGTATTGTATCGGTGCCAACGGTGAATGTGTTCCATTTTCACCGATACACACTATAAGTGTCATCTGGTGATTTGTACATGATATGAGAAATAAAGGCTGTTTCCAATGGTATTTCCTATACATATGTCCGCGGCATTTGAAGTCCATAACAAATGGAAAAGCTCGGCTGAGCCCGTTTTATGCCCTGTTATTAGCCAATCACGCCTTCGCCATTACTTATTGGGTCTGCTGTGTCGATTCAGCGTTTTTATTACTACCGCATCATGTACGGGGCGTTGTAGTATAACGAAAAAAATTAAAACTAGTTCCGTCGACTCCTCTCGATAAAAGACATATAACGCGTTGTGGAGTTGAACACTTTATAGTGCAGTTAATGAGAATCTCAAGTTCAGTGTTTTTATTTTGCGCTTAATAATAGTAGTAACATTTAACCGAATATCCCACTTGAGAACCGATTCCGATTGTAATCTTTATTTTTAGTCTATAATTATGTTTTTCTTTCTTTTCAGCGTTTGTATATTTTAAAGCATCATTCCCCTTCTTCCTCTTTAATATCCAGACCTTATCGGTTATAACTCGGTGTCTTTTTAAGTAAAAAAAAAAGTCACGCTTCTCATGTGACCAGATCTTGATAACAAGTTTCAATAAGCTCATGTTTTAGCCAAACCTATATCGAATGATGAACTATTTTCTTCCCTGAAGAAAAACGTACAGGATTCTTATTCGATATTAAGCAATTTAGGAAACAACGCGAGAATGACTCTGGTATGTATAAGTAATGAATTACTAACTCGGTCATTCCTTTCGGAATTGTCTCAGTTCGTTGTAATAGCTATTAAATCTCCATCAGAGGCTACATCCTATAGGTCGATTTCATTGGCTTCTTGTATCATAAAGGCGTTTGAAACGGTCGTTAATAATAGACTTCTTATGTGGGGTAGGTGGAAGATCAAAAAATTCTCCCAGATGGTATATTTGGCTTCCTGCCAGGTCTCGGTTATTTGAAATTTATTCTTCCTTTTTATCTAAAGACTTTCCTATCGGCCACCTTTTTACATGTTAAGAGGGCGTTTGATAATGTCTTTATTCCGGTATTGTATCAAAAATTAACAACTATAGGAGTTTCCGTAGTATTGGCCAAATATACATCTAGCAACGTTTTCCTTGACAGAAACCTTCAATTTTTAAATCCGGTAACTATAGAATTAGTTTGCTGAGTTACTTCTA
This sequence comes from Icerya purchasi, assembly GCA_039619475.1. Lineage (NCBI taxonomy): Eukaryota > Metazoa > Arthropoda > Insecta > Hemiptera > Monophlebidae > Icerya > Icerya purchasi. Next base: position 201,328,808 of record CM077115.1, read on the forward strand.
TTGGTTTGGTACAGTGCTAAGCCCTGTTCTATATTTACGTTTGTTCTATTTTTAATATTCAGTTATCGCATAATCCGCGGATTTTGTCTTACGCGGAGAATTTTGTCATCCTTAACAGAAGTAGGAGAAGAGCTGATTGCATGACACAAACGAACCGATCGGTCAACTTACGTGGAAAATTCTTTCAAGAAATTGGATTAGAGGCAGCCGTTTTCATGTCATCTTTACACTAAGACCGAATCAAACTGCAGGACATGTCTATAAAAATAAATGATTATTCTATGCCTGCTATCCATTTGCGAAAAATACCTGGGTTTACATTTGGATTCTAGGCTTACCTGGGCTTATTATATACAGAAGCTTCAAAGCCCTAGATTTTGAAAACGTTCAGCCCACTAAAAGCTATTAGCAGCGCGTCATGTTAGTCAGATAGTACTGGCTTTATTATACAAGTCGTTGATTCTTTCTAAAATTGACTGTGGTTTATTGTTTTTCGGCTTGGCTTTTAGATCCAGTCTGAGAAAGCTGGACGTTTTACGAAACATTGGCCAAAGGCTTATTACGGGCAACATTCGGTCTGCGTCAATATCTTTAAGTTGAAACTAAAATCGCCCTACTACATATCTAAGAAGGAACATGTTGGCAGATAGGTTTTTGTTAAAATACTGCCCAATTACAATTACCCATAACTACTTAATCTTATTGTTAATATTAGTAATAACTGGAGATGTCTTGGATTCTAAACTGCCGTTACTCTCAAAGAAAGTATCTCGATACTACAAATTTTGCTCGGCCTTAATTCGAAATATTTTACTATTCTATACGATAGTAATCTAATAGATTTAAATATTAACACGATATTATTGGTTCGCTATAAACATGATAATTTCCCCACTTTGGATCGGAATACATCGTTTATCAATATAATGGAAACGGTGTTCCCTAATTATTATCCAAAAATTTTTTGCGACGGCTCAAAACCTGATAAAACTGGCGGTCTTGTTGGCACTGCCTCTGTTATTGACAGGATGACGATATAAAAGTTTAAACTTAGTCGCGTCTATATTTTCTGCCCAGCTGCTGGCTATATTAACTACGGTTCGTGATTACATTCTCAACATACTACTTGGTGGTAAGGGTACAGATACCGTGTCATACGTAGCGACAGCCTTAGCTCTCTTTCGGCTCTACAGAATTCCACTTTCAAGTACAATCATCACTCCGTGGTTTAATAAATGTTCGGCAATTATCTTGCAAGGTGGCATCTCAGAGTTTTATTGAGTTCCCCAGGTCATGTAGGATTCGATTTTAATGAAGCAGCTGATTTTTCTGCTAGAGAGGCATCCTCATTAGCTATTCAATATTTCCATATATTCCATCTGCGACCCTAAACACTGAAATCAAACATGGGGTCATTATATTGCTTGGACTGATCAATCGACGAAAAAGTGCATGCATTTCAGTATTGTTCAGTAACGTTTCCGGACATTCCTATGGCGTGTTCACGTGGTAGTAATGTCACCCCAATATGTAGGCTACGTCATTTCCGGGTAGCATTTAATTGTATACAAGTAGGGATAATCGTAGTCAACATAGTGCAAATACTTTTTTAGAAGATATAAATCATTTGTGCTTTCTAATTTTGATAAATTGAAGTATTTTACTATGTCGCTATCATAAAAAAGTAATGCAAATTTATTCAAATAATCTCGGTGGATGACGGATAGATCCTATCCTTGTTTAAGCACTGTTTGTTTTTATCCTTATGTACGTGTATATAGAAAGGAAGAGGAAGGGAGAAAAAGTAGAAAGGAAGAAAAAAATTAACTTGATAGTGGCCAAATGGTTTGTTGTCAGGCTAAAAAAAAAAGAAATTAAAACTTCACCATTAATAGCTTTTCACCCTTCTTTGTTAATTATATTAGTTCCTTCCCTAAGAATTTTTTTTTAATAATCTTAATTCCATTTTTCGTTTATTCATGTTTTTGTTTTCATTCAAATTTACTTAATCTGAAGTACGATTTTATTAGCAGTAATTTCTCCTTTGTTTATTTCGAATACTTTTGCCTTTTTGTAAGGATTATGTAAAATTTGCTCATGAATACTTCTTACTTAATTCTCTTTCGTGCATGTATATGCACACGTGTTGTGTGATTTTATAATGATACTTCAATCTATGATTCGATTTGCGTAATTTTTTTCCTTCAGTATTTTAATTAATTTCTATACTTTCATTGTTGCTAATCTAGAACATGCGCTGCGTTAATATAGTTCATCTTTAAACCACTAGGCGCTGACAAATTGACTTATTAATATAGTGTTATATGTAATTGAATATTTATCCGCTGTTTCGATGATAAATAAGTTTTATATTTTATGATACGAGACTGGTATAGTTATCACTGTCGGAAATAACAGTCAGGTGGATAAACGATTAAACCGCTTTTCTTTTATGATAACCATAAGAGATGCTGAAAAATATCGTCGGAAAAAAATTTTTTTTTAATAAAAGAAAAATAATTTCGAACGTTACAATCCGACAATTCGATTTCATCACCGACAACCGTTCGGCTTGTAATGATGAAGAATAATTTGATTACAACTGGCATTTAAGTATTTTCAGAAATATTTTGGCATAAACGAGCTAATACAAAAGAGCGAGGTGGACATATCAAAAAGGAAATCGACCTGAAAAAAATCGTTTTTCCCAAGAACTCTTCTTCCCTCTCATATTCAGAAGGTGTCCCTGGAGCTTTTAAATACCGTCAGTTCTATTTTTTGCTGTAACAATATCATCAGTGTTGTTTTTTGACAAATGTCTTATTTCATGGAGGACGTTTTGCGAAATTCTTATGTCACGCAAAAGTGTTCTCTTATTTTTATATATACTATTGTAAACATTTTACTCGGCTTGTGTTCAATAGCAGCCTGAGTTGATAAAAGGAAACACATAGTTGTACTTAAAGCATTATCTGATATAGACGTATCTGTCTCATACTTTGATACAAAAGCAGCGCAGATACCGGTTTAATTTTTCTTCCTTTGAATTACTCCTACTTTTTGCTGATGATATCCTGCGATTTTTCCCTTTTCACAATTACAACTAATAAGTAGAAACTCGAAAGAACAAGCATTCCAAGCGCGATTGAAACAACTTTCAATGTTGCCTCTTGACCTTCTTGCTTACACTTCTATATCTCTTTCTCTTCTATACTTTGTTTAAAATGATCAAAATTTACAACGTCATTCTTACCGGCATCGACGTAAAAAAAATATAACATAATCACAAAAATCCTATCCTAATTTTTTTTTTTTTTTGCACTCATCTTTACCCAGAAACAATTAGAAAATGAAGGATCAATTATATCTGTATACGATATCAAATGTTGTTAGGAGACGGGAACAAATAATAGGAACAAAGTTTGGAGAGGGAAAAGATAGGATACAAGAGACGCAATATGGAGTAGGAAGACCAAGCGGTGAAGTGAAGGAAACAAAGAGAACCACGGATAGGCAGGAAGACTAGGTTAAACAGACAGATAAAAAGAACAATTTTTAAAGAAAGAAGAAATGTATACATCCGATATCAAAGCCTGAGATGAAAAACTTTGCACGGTGAAAGGTGATTAGACGATGGGACTTTTTCTAAAGAAGAATGTGGAAGAGGCAGCAAGCCGAGCCAAGGAGTCCGCCGTTTCATTACCGAAAATGCTCGAATGACTAGAAACCCACAGCAAATCAATTTAAATGAAATGAAGGGAAGAAAGAACGTGGATAAGTGAGCGTATATCGGGTAGTGCAGAATGAATTGAAGGGCGGTCATGGGATCAGATATAATCATGAATTTAGAGGAAAGGCGATTGGAGGAAATGAAAATAACGGAACGTAGGATAGTCATCAATACGTTTATGAATGTAGAACAGAAAGGAGGCAAGCGAATAGATTCTGAAAAGCCAAAATCTGGGAGGATAAAAGAGGCACCGACACCACCTGGCCTCTTCAAACCATCTGTAAACACGGTTGCATGCGAAGGAAATTGAGAATTGATAATACTGTGGAATTCCTGTCTAATTAGGGCGTATAGAAGAAATTTAGAGACCGTAGGCACAGTAAACATATTTCGAGGATGGCAGAGAGCGGCAAAATTAAAAGAGAAATAAGGGAAACTGACAAAGGACATTATGTAAGGACAAAACGAACTGAGCCGAAGAGACATAGGGATAAAAATGGAAAGATAGGAATGGATAAGAGTAGAAGACGGGAGTGGAAGACGCTTAGCAAGAAAATGATAGCCCAAATAAGATCTGCGAATAGAAAGGGGTGGTGTATTAGATTCGGCAAGGACTGCTGGAACTGAAGAGGATTTAAGAGTAAGGCATAGTTGAAGGCAAGAATTTTGGATTGCATCCAATTTAGAGAGTCGGGACTTAAAGGCACACATATGGAGAACCAACAGTAATCAAATTTTGAGCGAATGATGGATTTATATAGAGAAATAAAGACATAAGGATCACCACCCTATTTGGTTCCAGATAGGGTCTTCAGCAGGTTTAGCTTTTTGGTTGCTGAAGAGGAAAGATACTTGATGTGTTTGGAGAAGGATAACTGACTATCAAGGAAGATAGCAAGATAACAAAAACAATTAACAGGAGTGTATTTGCTCGGGATAGATTGACAGAAGTAAGGTTATAAAGTTGTAGAGTAAATACGATATAACAAGACTTAGTAGGAGAAAAAGAAAGGTTAATTGAGGAAAGGGAATGATCCAACGCAGAAAGAGACGAATCAAGTGTTTCACTGGCTGATATAATATCATGAGATGAGGCATAAAGTAGGGATGTCATCAGCATAGAATAAAGACGAATAATTTAGAGGAAGAGAAGCCGTAGAGTAAGACTGAGGGAGGAACCTTGAGGAAAACCTTGAAAACCCATTCTTGAAGTTTCAAAAGAAGGAGCAGAGAGGTGGATAGAACGATTCTGCATGAGATTGATAATAAGGGAAGTAAAGTGCATTGGAACGTTAATTGCTATCACCTTATCTTTTAGAGAGGGTAAATGAACATTATCCAAGATACCGGATACATCGATGAAGGAAGCCAAATACTATAATGTTTTTGGATAAAGGATTGATAGATATGGGAAACAAAAAGACTAATACAGTCGAAGGGACCAATACCAGACCGAAATCCAAACATATTGCTAGGAAATACATTATTATGCTCTGGCCACCAAACAAGGCGCTTGTTTAGCAGACCTTCAAACAGTTTTCTCACACAGGATGCCAAAGAAATAAGACGGAAGGAAGAACTTTTTTTATGAATGGAAATGATGATAAAATAATTCCAAGAGGGGGAAGTTATACCTCCGGGGAGGAAACAATTAAAAAGATGATGGAGAAAGGTAAGGAACTGTTCAGACGGGTTATTAAGGACAAGAAAAGGTATACCGTTAAGACTTGGAGTGGGGCTAGAAGATTTGCCAAGAACAAATTTTAATTAACATTTAATTTTCGTTACCTAAAATTGGGACATTTTTTCTAATGGGGCCGGACTACAAATTCCGTTGTAATTAATAAATTACTGTATTATGCTTATTTTTGTATGTGTAGCATCTGTATATATTTTTTTAATATATACATATATATATATATATATTAATTACAACGTAATTCTCAGGCTACCCCCCCCCCCCCCATTAGAAAAAATGTCCCAATTTTATGTAACGTTTGTTATCTTTTATAGAATTTTTGTTATTGTTATTTAAAAAGTGTCACAATTTTATGTAATGAAATATGTAACGAAAAATGTAACGAAAAAATGTCTTAATTTTATATAATGAAAGTTAAATGTTAGAATATGATTTTTGTAGTTATGTTATTTTTCTTTTTGTGTTGATGCCAGTAAGAATTACGTTGTAAATTTTCATCATTTTATACAAAGTATAGAAGAGAAAGAGACAGAAATGAAAGCAAGAGAGGTCAAGGGGCACAGCCCCTTGTGAGGCCAAAATGGCCAAGTTTATATATATATATATATATGCACAATCAGTTAATCACAATTTACACACTTCTTACATTATGATTGACTAACGCGAATTTTTTAATAACAAATGGAAGCGATCATCTTATAAAAAAAAAATCTTGAAAATTCATATATCGATTTTTGTTTATTGCTCTGTCATCAAAAACAAACAACTATGCAACATTTCAACATCCCCTTGGTTGAGTGCAAGTAAGCTAAAATGAAGGTAGAAAATTCCACTGAAGAAAGAAAGAAAGAACGAAACAGAGCCCGCTAAATAAAAGCTTTCATTAACGCAAAATATATAAAAAGCTATTTTTAATTAATCCAATTCTCAATTTAAATTAATTTTTAACTGTACACTCGACTAATAGTGAGTAAGCTGAAAAAAATAATCACAGACAAATATTTTTTTAAAAAATTGTTACGTTTTAGGAATGAATAAATAGTCTTGGATTTGATAGTGGTTTAGGGAGCTCCATGGTATAAAAACGACCTCCGTACAAACGCAGTTAATTATTTTTTTTAAATTTCTATTCAGGTATTTACGAAATTCGCTTTTTAGTTATATATGCTACATGAATTATTTTTTTGGAAAAGCAAATAAATTTTTTTTTTTGAAATATCGAAAAGTTAATCGAAATAATAATATTAATTTCAGGAAATAGGGAACAAGCTATTATTCGAATTTTACGAATTATTCTGACAATAATATTAATCTCTATGGCAATCAAAATAGAGGATGGATAGGTGTAAGGGTAGTAATAATAGAGCAGGTATAGAGTCGGTCACGTGAATGCACTTTGTGATAGTCTGCGGGCGGGGGGGGGGATGCTGTATTGTTTTCTACGTGTAGTGATAACGCTTAGAGCGGCGTTAGCAGGTGTGTATCGGAAGAGGCTCGGTGTGTAAACACAACCCTTGACTTGGGGGTCGTAGATGGATATGGCAGAGGGTAAGTAAAGAGTTGTTCATCTTTTAATTTCAAATCATCATTTCAATACGGTGCTAAAATTTCTCTGTGCATCAGTCTATCTTCTCAGTCAGTCGGCTTGTCGCGCGTATCCGTATATTTCTCGACTCCATCTAATTCAATAATTATCGCCATTCTCGAGCGTCTATTTAGATAAATATACGAAGAAAAAAAATACGTAAATCTTTTTTCCTCCCTTCTAACTGAAGTACGCGATAATAACCTTTTTAAGTCCAGTTCCGATTCGTAGTAGACACTCGCGCGCACGGAACGTATCGAATTAATTTCGAACTATCTCAGGTAGAGCTTTTACATTATATACGTCTGCGTGTGTGCTTATTTTTTTTTATGTTTTTATATATTTTTATTTTTTTTTTGAACGTGATGTCGGACTTGCGAACGAGCTGAATTTTTAAAAATAATATATGATTTGCTTATTTTTCTGACTTTTTCCCCTTTTCTATCATGTTCTCGGGCATTCCTCCGAAATATCTCCGCCCGGTTTGGTTAAACATCTCATTAAATTTTAACGATTAGCCATAGGGTTTGTGTTATATGTAAATTTCTTTATTTTTAATGATTTTGGATTTTTTTTTTTTTTTTTTTTTTAACTGCGAAGTAATCGCGCGTCTTTTACATTAACTTCGGAGGATATTATTATTAATTGTTTCATATATATTTTTTTTTATCCAAGATATTATTTTCAGATTATTTAACAACGGAAAAATCATTCTCGTAGCACTCTGTTACGATTACAATTTCGACGGTTGCACAGAGTGACGTTTGTATGTGTAAAATTCAACTTGAAAAATTGAATAATGATTTACTTCGTAATTTATCACGTTTGTGATTACGATTCAGGACGAAGGAAAATTATCACACTTTTCGATTAGTTCGTATTAAAAGTGAAAAATTTTATATCACCTCATTATTTTCTGAAAAGTTTTCTAGGCAGTTGTGCTGAATATTTTATGCTTTTTTCAGATTTTTAAGGAACAACTCGTATTTTTTATCTATTTATTTATTTGAAATAAAATGAATTTCACAAAATATAGGCGTTCTAATACTTTTTTACGTTAGACAAGTAATTTCTAAATTTCAAGCGCTTCTTTTCTTCGCGATAATGGTTTTCCTGACAGATTGACGTTAAATAATTTTCCAATTAAAACTGAAGTCGTAATAATTTGATTTTTTTTTTTACGCGTAATATTGCAACGGACTCCACTTCATAAAAAAAGACAAAAGTAAAAATCCTTTTTTTGAAACTTTTTGATTAGGTACGTTTTTTTACACTTTTCAAAAAATTACAATAAACCTCTCCCAAAAAAACGCAAATAATATTTTATATGAAAGTGTGTATTCTATACATAACAAAACGTGTTAATTCAAAATCATTTTGTTCATTGCACAATTTAGTATAAAATGACTTGTCGCTTGTAAATTTTTATTACTTTCATCGAATTAACCGCGGCCGCCCTTCAATTAACTATAATAATCCATGTTGCGTTTTGTTATTGAAAAAAAACAAAACAACCCGCTGCCCTGGCCTAGTTGGTTAAGCAGTGGGGGGGGGGCTACGTTCGTGTAGATCAAGATTCGAATTCCGCTACTGCTGCACACGTAACTTCCAAAAATTTCATCTACGCTGTGTTAATTTTTGTAGTTGATACGCTCCCCCCACCCAAAAAAAAAAAAAATAAATAAAAATAAAAATAAAAATTCACATTAAAATAAATATAACATTTTTTTGGCGGGGTTTAAATTACTTTTATCCATCCTTGGACATCCATTCTCGTGCTACTGTTTTTTATTTTTTTTTATATAAAATTCTGATTTTTCAGTTAAAATACTACAAAACTTTTTCCTCTGGTAGTCATCATGCATGTTGGTTAATGTATTTATAATTCTTTTCCGTTAGAATTGCGGACTTCACGTGTACAGTTGCAGCCATAGTGTTAAATGATACTTTCTTTCTCTCTCTCCCTCTCTCTTTTTCAGCGAATTTATGGGCTTTGCTTTTCCAGGGGTGACCATGGACTTTCATTCATTCAGTTGGAACTGCGGGCTCTGCTTTCGCAGTTGTGGTCGTTGTGTTGAGTAGAGTGTTATATCCCGTCTTTTTGTGTAAGCGATAACATGTACTTCATAGTGCCCGTTATATTATTTATATCGGGCTATTTTTCTGAAGATCGCGCGAGATATATGGAAACCTCGCACTGATATCGATCTCTTTGTTCTGATCTCCTTTCCTTAGTAAGTTGTTTCTTCCTGTCCTATTTGTAAGCGGTACTTCTATTAATCCTTTCTCGAATTCTCTCTTAAATTTCGCCCCTCTACCTCTGTACTTTTGATTAACTATTCCTACATGCTTTTGTTGATATTTTCCTCATAATGGTGGGTGATGACGCTGATCAGTTAAAAATAAAGGAAAAAAAGTTTTTTTTTTACAACTATGTTTTCTTATTTCTATCGTATTGAGTTTAGAACAAATTTTAAAACTAAATTTACATTAAAAAACGCAGTCAGTTTTGGACTACCCCTCAATTATTTCCGTAACTAGCAGTTTTACGGAGCATGCGCAGGATCGTACTACTATTTTTTAATATCATTTTGATAGCCACATGTTTCATAGATGGTGGATGGCGCCAAAAATCACTTTCGGCACAGCGATTTCTGCATCAAAATTTCCTTCACTCCTTTTCAATTCGGAGCAAATTAACTCGAGATAATTTTAATCGTATAAACTTAAACATTTTTTTTGTTCCTTGTTTAAAAGATATTATATATGCACAAACAATTTCGCATTAAAAAGAAGTTTATAAAATCGTTGGAAGAGTATTTGCTCTTTAGGATCCGCCGCCACTCTGTTTGTAGATGTGCAAAGTTCAAAAAATATCAATACAATTACGAATATCGGTAAAAGGTTTACATTAACCACCAAATAGGTATTTTATTTTTTAAAAAATGAAAAAGCTTACTATTACACAATAATAAATATAAGTTTATCGTAATTAATTGGCCAAAAAATGCAGTTGTGAATTTTTATTAATCTTATAACTTAATAAAGAATCTTTTATCATCCTATTTGTTAATTATAGAATGTAGAGTCAGTTATAACAAATATAACAAACAAATTTAAGAATAAAATGATCGCGTACTTGGAAACGTTTTTTCGGGTATAACCCCGATCGATCATTAGCTAAAAACACAACTCAATAATTAAATCACGCTTCTAATCACATATACTGAGTTGTGTTTTTAGCTGATGATCGGGGTTATACCCGAAAAAACGTTTCCAAGTACGCGATCATTTTATTCTTAAATTTGTTTGTTATATTTGTACATTTGTTATAACTGACTATATTTTATAAGCCAATATTTTTTGCGAAATAAACGCATTAAACTTAATGGAATGCGCTTCATTTTTATAATTTAAAAATTAAATCTCGATTACCTCTGAAAAATTAGTCTTTGGTAATATAGGCTAAATAATAACGCTAAATGTGTGAATCCGTTGACTGTATTTATTGCATTTTTTCACTAGTCTTCTATACTTTCATCTATTCTTGTTTAACATTTATTTAATTGATTTTTTCAACTTAAAGGATGGGAAAAGTTGTATTATGTGCTGACGACACTGCCACGTTCCCCTGCTGTTACAAATAGCAGACTAATATAGGAACTGTTACCAGATATTTTAGGCAAATTAAAATTAACTCCTTGAAATTAGAGGCAGTATATTTTACTCGCAGGCGTTTCTTGATATCTATAAATCTAAAAAAAAACATTAAACGACTCAACTTTTAGTTAGTCTAACTCAATATCCGCGAGTTATTCTTGACAAAAGTAGGCCTCTTTAGTAAACACTTAAGTATATATCGGTGTTAAATAAGGCAATCGCTACTATCTAGTCAATTTTCTTTCGCAAATTCAGATTAAATTCTAGCAATAAATTATAAATGACTGCGCTATTTAAATTGTTTATTAAAACTGTCATAATTCTCGCGGATCTGAATTTCCAACAATAATTACAACAAATTACGGTTAATTCTTAAATCAGGGACGGTTTTGTGTAATATTACATATATCTCGCTGCAGTCGTATTACACGGTTGTACTAATTATCAAATATTAATAAAAAAAAAATAATTCTCAGTTTCTAGAGAAAGCGTAACAACAAACTTGCTAGAAGCATCGATGACTACAGTTCTGAATAATACATATAGGCATCGTAAAATATCATCTGTTTTTTAGTTTTTTAAACTATAATTTTATTTTTAAATGTTTTCTCAACAGTTCTTATTAATATTTTAAATGTTCTGTTTATTTATTATTTTATTCATAAAATTTATATTTCATCGATTAATTCATTGCTTCGTCTCCTTTTTTTTTTACTTATAGTATTCTATTTATAATAAAATAAACTTTAATAACAAACAATATAGATCAATAAATTAGATAAATACCTATTTAGAAACGTTTTCGGGCATAACCTATCATCATCAGCTAACACTAACTTAAAGGAAACTTAAAACTTTAAGTTAGTGTTAGCTGATGATGATAGGTTATGCCCGAAAACGTTTCTAAATAGGTATTTATCTAATTTATTGATCTATATTGTTTGTTATTAAAGTTTATTTTATTATAAATATTATTAACAAACAGGATGTATTCACCTACATATTCTATTTATAATCTCACTACCATGGATATAGAGCTCTACCACTCCAAAACACGTCGTTGTTTTTCTATAATATTAAGTATATTAACAATAATATGTTTGTCGTCACACTATAGTTTGTTCAGTTCCGAATTCTGAATAAAACTAACGGAAATGCCACATTGTGAAAATCGAATTGCACCGCCGATCCTCGTATAGCTCGCGCTAAATTTAGACGTGCTTTTCTAAAAAGCGGTTAAATTCGTTTACCGTTTTTTACCGAATAGTTTACCAGCCAGAAAAAATTAGACCAAATCGGTGACCAACACTAGTTTTCCATAAAGCAGACGGCACTCGTGCTATGAACTTTAATCGACCTAATTTTATGAAATGTTTCGGTCCATTAAACACACTTGTAGATAAACGATAAATTAATTCCAGATCGAATTTATAATTCAGTGGAACTGTAATTTCTGTCAAGTCAAAAACTTCGTTTCTTTACATCGGTTGACACTGAGGAGTTAACGTTAGCACTGAGTTTTGGTTTTCAGCTTCAGCTTCTTCCACCGATGCTTATATTTCTGTGTAATTGTATACAAAAAGAATTTGAATTAACTTTGGTACTAACTTACGGACGACCCAAGTGCACGAAACTGAACGCACGAATACGGAAGATATTTTCAACGCGAATTAACAAAAATTTACATAATCTTCTAAAGCCTCCCAAACAGTGCGGTACTTTTGATTTTGGATTATACAAGAAGCAAATCGACTACGCCAGAGTGATAATTCTACCTCCTTACACCCGTCACCGACTGCAGCTGCTTGATGTTGCTTTCGTGAAATTTTTAGCGGATATTATGAAGAAGAAACGAGAAAGTGCTCAAGAACTTCTTTGGTGAAAGTAAAATCTCGGGTAGGTTTCTTTGCATCTATTAACGTCGGCAACGTCCGAATACCAATAAAAAACAGTTTGGAATTTTTAAGGATGAAGACTCTTTCCCTATTGCTACACAACCGATATTGTCGGCGAAGAGGAAATATGCCTATAGCAACAGACACAGGTTACTCTTAAGAAATATCCTTTTTTTTCCTAATAATAATGGAGTTTTAAACTTTAAGTGACTGTGCATGGCTGCGCATTTCAATGAAAATAAGAAAAAATCAAACTATGAATAAACAAAAATTAAAGTGAAGACAGATAAAAAACTAGTCATCTAGTGATTATTCAAATGATGAAGGTGAAAACAGACACACCAGTTGTGTTTTTCGCGAGACCATTCTATATTCTAATAAAGAATAGCTCACCATCTTGTTTGTTAATTATAGAATATAGTAAGTTATAACAAATACAAATAGAACAAACAAATTTGTCATCTATATTCTACTTCCGCTGGATTAGGTAGCGATGTCGATGATGCTACTCCGATTTGCGAATTTTGAATAAACTAAGAGTATAATTCTGCTTATTGTATATTCAGTTCAGATGTTCGTGTTGAAAATTTATTTTTGTTTCTGAGGATAAATATATTTTTCTATTTATCGCTTTTGTTGTTTGCTATTTGGTAAATACATTATTTCAAGTAAACGATTTTATCTTTTGTATTTTTAATTTCTTTTGTACTTATTTTATTATTTTTAAAATAATCCTTATTTTCAAAAAAAACAACAACATTAGATATAAAAAAAAACCAGCTAATTTGGATCAACAGCTTTCGTCGTCTCCCAGGAGTTGAGAAGACTGAATTTATTGCTCGACTATCTATTCACATTTTCCAAACCGTTATATTTATTCCTCGGGTCTATCTAACGTTTTTGCAGCCGATTTTAAAATGTAGTCTAGTCTAATCTTCTAGGGGGGAAATAGCGAATTGTCGCACTAATAGGATAACAATTTTACATGAATCAGTACTAAATGTGATAAATGCGAAAGCCGTGACTGCAGTAAATAAGTCTGTCATCATTATCGTAGTGTCATACTTAACTAAACGTCGGCGACTAGCCTTAATCGTACATTCTAGCTGTGTAAACATAGTTATAGTGCACTAAGTAGTAATATAGAACGCGAATCTAGAAGTAAGACTACCACTTGGAACTGATTTTAATCGCTTGTTATCGCGATACGAAATTTAAATGCATTATTTGATCTCTTCATTCTAATGTTCATACATAAATATAAAACTAGATTCATTATTTCACGAATCTTTAGTGCACTGTGTAATGTTCTTCGAAGAAGGTATCTTACTTTTAGGATGAATTCTTGAAAGATTCAAGTTTTAATTTATATTTTTGAACAAAGTGACTGGTGCGCAGATAAAATTCGGTACCGATATTTTGAAAGTAATTCTTGATCGTGCTTTTCCACGGCAAAAAGAAACAATTTTGTTTTCGTTTTAACGCTTGCAAACTCCGTTTTTTGCAAATCAAATAATTGTACAATCACAACGTGTTCGTTACCGTGATGTCCCCCAAAAATTATTAAACCGCATGAGTGTACACACTAATACAATTAAATTATTTTACGACAAACGCATGCAGTCCAAGATGTGTTACATAGTGCGTAAATGAAGGACACTTATCAGTAGTTTTCTGCAAATGAAGCTGATGTATAATGAAAGTAAACATCTTTGAGAAATGAATGCAAGTGAAATGATTTCGGAATATCTTGTAGAAAATTTCTTCCGTGATAAAATATAATTTATAAAACTTAAAAAACAGGCATGGTTTGATCTGCGTTTAACTTTAGTTTAGATTAAACAATTTTAATTTTTCCATTTTTAATCAACGAAAATTGCATTTCGTTCCACTGTGCAGTAAACTGTGGATACTCGAATGATCCTTCGTTTGATGAATTGTACTCTCCTTTTCCGGAAAATTCTCCTCCTCACTTCCTAACTTCGGCTTTCCACTTTTAATGAATTAAAGTCTGTTCTCTCCAAATCGTCCAGCCCCACTCCGGGACTTGACGGTATACCCTATCTCGCTCTTAAAAACCTTCCTGAACAATCCCTCAGTTTTTTTCTTAGTCTTTTCAATTCCTTCCTTTCAAAGGGTATAACTCCTTCCTCCAGGAATTCTTTTATCGTCATTCCCATTCCTATGAAAAATTCTTCCCTACATCCTATTTCCTTGGCATCCTGTATTAGAAAACTATTTCAGGGTATGGTTAATAAGCGACTTGTTTGATGGCTGGAGCCATATTCCCTATTAATATGTATGTTCGCGGCTTTCGGCCCGGTATTGGCCCTTCTGATTGTGTTAGTTTTTTCGTTTCTCACTTATATACATAAGTGTGTCTTTTATACAAAAACATTTCACCCTAGCTTCCTTCATTGATGTCTCCTCTGCTTCTGATGATGTTCATCTTCCCACTTTAAGAGATAAAATGACGGCAATTAATATCCCGATCAAATTCACTTCCCTTACTATCAATTTCATGTCAAATCGTTCTATCCACTTTATCTCTCGTATCTCTTGACGCTGCAAGAAAGGTTTTTCGAGGTCTTCTCCAGGGTTCCTCCCTCAGTCCTACTCTTTTTAACATCTATACTATCAGCATAGCGTCTCTTCGTTTAAATTCCTATTCTTTATTCTTTGCGGACGACATCCTCCTTTTTTTTTTTCTCGTCTGAGGATGTTTTAGCAGCCTATGAAGAACACTCAGTTCGTCGCTCATTGTGCTGGAACATTTTCTCTCCTTAATTAATCGTTCAATTTCTCCCTCTAAATCTTATACTATTTTTACCCTCCGTCCCTATAACCCTGCTTTGGTCAACCTATCCTTAAACAATGTATCGTTTTCTCGTGTTAATTGCTTTTGTTATCTCGATAGTCGTTTGTCCTTCTTCGAACACATCAAATATCTTTCTGCTTCCACTATTAAAACTTGCTGAAAGCGCCCTGTCGCCAACTAAATAGGGCGGCGATCCCTATATTCTTATTTCTCTTTACAAATCTATTATCCGTTCCAAATTTGATTATTATTCATTTCTCTATGGTTGTGCCTCCATAGACGTAATTCAAAATTCTTGCCTTCGTCTCTGTCTTGGCGCTCTCAAATCCTCCCCAACCCCTGTTATTCTTGCTGAATCCAATTCCTCGCCGCTATCCATTCGTACATCTTATTTCGGCTATCGTTTCCTTGTTAAACGTCTTCCTCTCGCATCCTCTACTCTTGTTCAGTCTTTCCTTTCGATTTATAACAGCTGGCGTTTCACTCGCAGCAAAACCCATATTCTTCTGGTATTTATTTCACATCGTCTCAGTTCATTTTGGCCGTATAATTATCTCTTTCAATAATCTCCCTTATTTTTCCTTCAACTTCGCTGATATCTGTCATCCTCCTGAGGTATTTATCCTCCCGTCATTTGCAAAAAATCTCCCCCCCAAGCCGTAATTAAACAGGTATTCTACAGCACTATCAATTCTCTATTTCCCTCTAATGTTACCATTTACACGGATGGTTCGAGGGGGCCTGGTGGGTGTTGGTGCTTCCTTCATCCTTCCTGATTCTCAGAATCTTTTCGCCTTCCTTATTTCTGTTCCATATTCATAAACGAATTATCGACTATCCTACGTTCTATTATTTTCATTTCCTCGAATCGATTTTCCTCTAAATTTTTAATTATCTCTGACTCTTTGAGCGCCCTTTAGGCCATATGCTCTCCCCTTCCTGATCTATTCGTATGATACTTTGTCGTTCTCCGTATACATTTACTCATTCATAATCTTTCTCCATTCCTCATTAATATTGATATTTACCGGGTGGGTACCTAGCCATTCGGGCATATTTGGCAATGAAACGGTTGGTATTCTTTGGTACTCGGGCTGCTGTTGCTTTCTATCGTCTCTTTTTTTAAAAAAAATTCCATCCGATAACTTATCAATTCGTAAAAGCTTCCATATCAGATAACGGTATATCGGATATTTACGCTCCCTCCTTTTCTAATAATTATTAATTTCGTCTGTCTGTTCAACCTACTCTTCCTCCCTATTAATGGTTTCTTTTGCATCCCTCTCTTCTTCGATATTCTGATGTTGGCCATTCTCTGCTGTCATTGTCTAAACTTCATTTTTCCTTGATTTCTTCTTCACACCTGTCCTCTCCATCATCCGGATGATATAGTTATTTGCGACGCCGATCGTGTGTTTTTCCAGTGTTCATTTCCCCTCCGTGGAGCGTGTTCTGCCTTATATTCTTATTTGCTGAAGCTTGGACTTCCTACTCCTCACTGTGCTTCCCATATCCTTTCCTTCCCCACGAATTATTCTTGTTATATTGATTGGCTTTTTAGATAAACAATTTCTGAACGGATCAAAATATAACCGAATTCTTTCTTTACCTTTTGTTTCTGGGTAAAGGTCCTTGGTTGACGAGCCCAAAAAAAAAAAAAAAAAAAAAAAAAAAAAATACTTGAATGATGTTTTATTCAAAAGACCACATTAATTTTACTTTAACTTATATAAAAAAAAAAAAAAGTTGGTTATACCTGAAACAATTTTTATTTTGTTCCGATTAAAAGTCATATCATTCTTATTGGAGGACCTTTTATAATTCGACGTATCGTTTTTCTATAATTCATCGTCGTCATATTGCAGCTTCTTCTTATCAGGAGAGATTATCTACTAGCCTTCTTTCACTGAAGTCTGTTGTTGCCATTTCTAGTGGTCAACTATTCTCTTAATTATTCTCTGCGCGGCGCGAAAATCCTCCTTCGTGAATTTATGCCTTCTTTGGATATCATCCACACCTAGTACACAATTTATCCACTCCGTTTTTTCTTGTTTGATTTATTTTCCATCCGTGGAATTCTTCCGTATTCTGCTCAATGTTAGCATTTCGAAAGCGGTTATTTTTATTTAATATGCGTTCCGCATTTAGTTTCCATGTTTGTGTCGCATATTTCAGTATCGACGTAACGGGCTATTGCATTATTTTCATTTTTGTGCTGCGTATGCAGGCTCTTGAAGGCTTGTTTTTTTGCCATCTCAATGCGTATCTTTTTCTTTGTGTCTCGGCAATCGCTCGCGGAAAGGGCGCCTACATACAGCGGTATATAGGTTGTGTTCTTTTTTTATTATATTATATAAACTATCTCCTTTTCAAATTTCAAATAATTCTTAAAATTACAAAACCTTAATAAATAAATAAAAAACAAAACCATCACAAAGTGTAAATTCTTGTAGATGGAGACCGTTTGACCAATGTGGTTTATATCCGTATCTCCTCTACATTACAAGATATCTAAAGAGAAAAAGCTATCGACTTAAATTATAACATCATATTCTTTTTTTTTTCTTTTTTTTTTTGTAGTATCTTAGTTATATATCTTAATGGTGTCTTAATAGTATTATTTTTATTCTTGAAGAACCAGTTGTAGTTTTCTCCGATGTTAATATTTTAATTTCTTCCGTCTCAATTTTCACCTTAACCGATTTTTCAACCGGTACTTTCGTAGCTCTTATTAGTATTTTCGTGATCTTTCATACGTCGATTTTCATACGAAATTTTTTACCCTCTCAGTTTATTTTCTTTAACATCATTTGCAGTTCTCCAAACGGACACTAAAAATACTACTTTGTCGTCCGCGTAATTGATACATCCTCCTATTAGGTAGCCGTTAATTTTAAATCCGGTACTGTTCATGTCTGCATTCTTTATGATTTTCTCTGCATAAATCGTTGGACTGTCCGGGAGAGAGTGGCTTGATTTGGCACCTCCTTCCGTCTGAAGATTAAAATCCCCGCAAATAACTTTAATTACTTTCGCAAAATCTTCATTGATAAATAATGTGCTTTTGGAAAACTTGTATCAGCTTAGAGTGTGATTGACCCGGTCAAATAATATGCCTTCTTGCAGTCTATGAAGTATGTTATTTTTTCTCGATTTAAAGTGATCGCTACACTATTGTTTTTACTAATGCTATTACTTCTCTCGTACCCCTCTTTGCATCGTACCCCTCTTTGCATCGTACCCTTCCCCTTTGTGACAAATTGATGCTGTAGCTCCGTAAGCTGCGCATTCAGTATTTGTTCCATTCTGACACGTTAATTATTAGAAAGAAGTATCTTCAGTGTGTGGCGCTCAGGCGATTGTTCGGTATTCCGCATTGTGATGGAAGTGTTTTAGACATTTGAATATTTCCCTTTCGTCTTATAAATGCGATTTAACTGCTTTAATAATAATTATTTCTTGCTCTTCAGTGTTAGGCACTTCAAGTCATCCGCGGGTATTTCATTTCCTTCCATAGCTTTATTATTTCTTTTATGCACCTCTATTTTCAGTGCCATATTTTGGTAACACGTGTTCTAGAAAATTCTATCAGTCCTTCCACTATCCGTACCTCAGAAGTATTTCCCTGCCGCCAAGTTACCATGATTTTCGTCTATCTTAGCATTGAAGTCGCCCATTATGAAGACAATGTCACCGTATTTCACACACTGCCCTAGTGTATTTGTTCCATTTCTTCCATAAAATTCCTCCAGTTCCTGAAAACTTCTATCCGCTGTTGATGCCTATATACCACCGAAATCGCGTGCCTTAGCTGGAAGAGAGCAGCCTCCTGATGGAGAACGTATGATGCTAATACGTGCTTTTGTTCATGTTAGTTTAATAATGTTTATATTTTTTATAATAAAAGGAGATCATTTGATACATTTTTTTTTTTTTTCTATACCCCACAGTTTTGAAGTACTTCTTGCTTTTTTTTTTTTTTTTTTTTTTATTCTTTTCTCGGTTTGTCAATGATGACCGAAAAAAGAAATAAACCGCTTCGGTGACAGAAGGAGAACAGAAAGGAGAAAGTAAAGGAAGCGCTGTCGGCAGTTAGAATACTGTTCGATGAAAGGGAGGAATAGAAAGAAGTTTGTTCAATTGAAAGCGACGAGCACTCAAACATTATGTAATCGTGATGGCATGTAAGGCGGTTGCCGGAAGAATAGAAAATAGGCCTGTACAAGAGAAAAACGGATAAGCGATGAAGGGAGCAGATTGTGCTCAAAGCGCAAGTGGCACATCGCAGAAAGATTAGAGAGTCACATAGAGAAAAACGTTAAGAAATCAGAAATATAGAGGAACTTGAAGGGTGGATAGACAAGTAAAAGGAATTCGGGTTGAGAATGAGGAGGAGCAAAAGTTAAACCGTGCAGACCGAATAATATTGGTGGAAATTAGAATTGTATAGGGTTGTTTCTTCAAGTCTAGTATAGGTAAAAGGGGAGAGCAGAAAATGTGAGGAGATAAGGATAGCCGGAATGCAGAAAGAAATCATAGATGTAACCAGGAGTTGATGAGTTAACAAATGGAATTAATATATATTGGTAAAAAGGATTTGGATTGAAGAATGTCGAGCTAAAGGATACTCTTTGTCTTCGGCATTTTCCAAATACGAGTAGTAGGGGTAAAATCTAACTTGTATCCCCTTTAATATTTATTACCGTTCTTTGCGACATTTACATATATACGTTTAATATATTAACCCTTTATCTTATCTTTCCGGCCTATATATTCTTCTCTCTTAGAGTAAATAACATTTTTCAGTCAATGTTGTCAAAGGATTTTTCTACATCACCTATAAAGAGGTTAAGATGCGTTTTTTTTTTTTATTTGTATCTGTTGTCGGCTGAAATTTTAAAATAACCTATTTATAGTTTACAAAAAAAAACAAAAAAAAAACAAAAACACAACAGACGATTAAAAGAAAACAAATAAATGTACCGAATTCTCCTCTTTATTAATTTTACAAACGAATTAACGGAACACGACTTTTACGAACAACAAAAATATACATAAAACGATAAAAATTTCGTACACTTTTAAGAGTGACACGATGATTCTCCCGCAAACAAAACACACAATGGACCACGCCAATCCGATATACATATATAGACGTTTCTAAAACTACCTGTTGCAGACCGCGACAGCCATGCTCTGTCCCTAAATAAAAGACCGACGCTATCCTTATAACCTACCTGTTAAATCTAGGCGCTGGCATGCAATTAACAAATAAACAAAATATATAAGTATTGCGGGTAAAAAAAAAAAAAAAAAATAGAAATAATTATTAAACGTAAGCAAAATTAAACATAAAATACAGTGAATAATTTAATATAAAGAGGAAAATAAGAAAAAAAAAAAAAAAAAAGAAGTAAATGAACAGACACAGGGAAGCGAAAGCGAAAAGCGGAAGAGATACCTATGACGGAAAGAAGAAGGGAAGAAAAAAGTTGACAACAACAGCATCCTATCCTTTTTTCTAGTATGCGCTTCGAAAGACCAATATAGAGTTTCTCTTGTTTCTTTCCGTCTTCTGAATTCGAACTGATTTTCAAAATTTTCTTCAATTTTTCCTTTTATTCAGTGTTTTATAATATATGTAATAGTCGTGCGATTGTTAAACATTAAACCGTATAAAAAAATCCTTATCATTTCAAAGTTCTCACAGACACAAAACTTAATAATAATTAATCCTATTTATGACATCGAACGTTTCTCAGATGTGAAAGTATTATGTAAAAGAACAAAATAACAAACATATTGAAGAACATTTGTCAGATAAAAAAGTACAATATTAAAAAAGCAACACGACAAATGAACACATATGCAGAAAACACAACTATTCTGAAGTGTGCGAGCTCAAAAAATATCTAAATGCAATAATAGCCGAAACAAAAAGAAAATAAAAAACGAGGCAAATTCTAATTACATATTGCAAATTATAAAGTGTATCTGTGTGTGTGTGTGTGCGCGTATCATTTAGCAATAAGTACTAAATATAGAGGAAGTAGGAAAGTACGACGGTATAAATAATACAAATAACAGAGCACAATCTACAAACAGCGTAATTAATCAAAGCATTTACAATGAATGAAAGGAATTTTCGCAAATTAGCTGAAATTTAACAAACACTCAATTCAGCGCACCTGCCCTGGAGCAGAAAGTAAAAGGATAAACGTGACTTATTAACGGCATCCTTCATCGCAATTAGGAAAATAATACTAAAAATGAAATAACTTCGACGC
Source organism: Icerya purchasi (assembly GCA_039619475.1). Classification (NCBI taxonomy): domain Eukaryota; kingdom Metazoa; phylum Arthropoda; class Insecta; order Hemiptera; family Monophlebidae; genus Icerya; species Icerya purchasi. Next base: position 201,350,482 of record CM077115.1, read on the forward strand.
TCCGATTCGCAAATGAAATTAAAACAGCATTTAAATCAGTCAACTGTGTAATCTGATGAACAGCTTGATTGTGCTTTAATCACTGAATGAAAAAAAAAAAAAAAACCATTAAAAATTACAATCGAAATTGTAGCAAGTTGAAAATCGAATTACAGCAGTGCTTCCGTATTTGCGGCTAACAAGATCCCGAAATATACCGCGGTAACGAGAAAGCACGGATAATAGCGAACATTAAACACACATTGCATTAACGGTCAAATACTATGTGTACAGACGCACTTATCGTATACTATATAGGTATATATATATATATATATATATGAAATACCTGTTGTCGGCCGAAATTTTAAACTAACGTATTTAGAGTTTACACAAAACAGAACACGATAATAAAAGATGGAAGGGAAGCCTTTCCTACCCACCACAGAGCGGTCTACAGCATCCCTTGCTCAATACGCCTACCACGCGAACGCCAATCATAAGAATTGGACTAAACACCGGAAGAATAAAAAACGAAATTAAATTAAATAATAAAAAGAATAATGATATATTTACTGTATCGTGGTTATTCTACTCGACTAGTTAATGATATTCTTTTGTAAGTACAACTTGCGACAAACGATAACCGATCGGATGGCGAGGAAAAAAGAAGAAGCCCCCGGCTTCGAAAGACGCGTGTAATTGTCTAGGCATTGCTTCTAATTCGAACCTTCCCATCAATTATCTAGATTACGTATTCAGTAGTACATATTTAAATGAGTTAATAATGAAATGAGACTACATTAGAAGTAGTATCTAGTATTTTGATTGGTTTCCATAAAGAACCTTGACCTTAAGTTAATTTAATAAGGAGCTTTTCGTTATATTGTTCTAAATTAAATTTGACTGATTTATTAAAACTTTCAAATATAAAGCTTTCGATCATTTTTATTTTTCTAAACCTAGTGAGAGTGCCTTAAGATGTACATACAAGAAAATTATGTGCATTTGTATGTCACATTACGTTTTGATATAAATTTTGTAAGAACAATTCTAAACCGTATTTTTCTCTATTAAGGTCTCTAGCAAAGATAACCTTGTTATTAATTTTAAATAGTTTTTTTAATATCATCTTTACTGTATACTACAGGCAGAGAAGTTATTGACTGATATTATGAAATGTCAATAGCTTCAATATAATTTTAAAGCGGTGGATAAATTATAAGGAGTGTATGTTTTAATGAATTGTGCACTAATATAGTTGTTCCGCCGCCTCTGTTACTTCTGCCATTTCTACACATACTTGAAATATAGGGAATTTAAGGATTCGGAGGAAAACTCCATTTGTGACGCGAATCACGTTTTACTTGAATGTCCTTTCATTTCTTTAGAACGCGCGATCGGTCTTTTGCGTCTTGACCTCCCCACCCCTACAGCGCTCACAACATCCATTCTTTTCCTTCTCCCTCGGTTAATCCTTTGTTAGCTTCATTCATGTGCTCCATTTCTAATATTTTCCAAATATATATAATCATTAATACCGTTACACCTTTGAATCCGGTAAACGTCCTTAACCGATATACCAAAAAAAAAAAAAAATAAATAAATAAAAAAAAAATTAAGAATGTATTTACCATTAATTTAATTTTTTCACTTAAACGTGTAATTTTAATACCTCTTTCGTACACAACATTTTTAATCTAGTTATTTTATTTTTAATTTAATTTACATTACATGCAGTCATTTTAATTGTGTTAAGTGTATTGACTGTCCGAGAAGTATCCAGTAATCGTGTCGATTATTATTGCTGTTTTTGTAAAGCATTAGCACATTTCTTAGTTTTAAGAACACACGTCTAATTGCGTTAAATAATTCACTCACATTTAAATTTTTGGTGGCGCGGCAGCCTAGCGATTAAGGCGCTTGGCTACTAAATCAGAGGACACGCGAGTTAGGAACTTGTCTCGTTCCGGATTTGAATCGCTTCTAGGTTTACTCAGCCTGATAATAATTTCGGCACCAGAGAAATCTGGGAGGTTAAAGACGGATCGCAAGTAAAAGAGAACTGGCCCCAGTATTCTCATCAGATCCATTAGGCTTAATACAATATGAAAAGCTTAACTTCACAATCCCCGAAGCCCTGCTAAGGGTATGAGACTCAACTTATTTTATATTTAAATCTTTAAATAATTATAGTATTTCAGAAAAATTAAACGCGGTGCCTGTGTTTTTACAGCAGGAGATTAATCTGATTTAATAGGACACACTGGCGCGGGATCTCTCAAACTGAGATTGTGTTACCTGATGATTTATTTCGATTAATTTTTACATTACTAGGATCGACTTTAATTTCGGATTTATTTATTAACTGAAGTTTATTATTTAAATTTTCTATAAAAATGAACAATTTTCATAATTTGTCAAGCGTTCGCCGGAACAGTTTTCGCATTTTATATTATTCGGGTTGGGGAAGTTTTTTGTGAGATGAGCTTAACCACATTTCAGGCGGTTGGGAGTTAGACCACGATTGAAGGAGAGATGCCCATAGGCTTGAAATTTAAAACATTGAATTAGAAAATTTTCGGATTTATAATTAGCCTAATTGTTTAATTTTTAATTACTTATTTTCGTTTATGTTGGAAATGTAATTAAAAACAATGAAAATGAAGTGTTCTATAAAATATTCCCCTTCTTCTGAAACGGTGTTCTTTGTCTTGAATGTAATGTAGTACAGTCTCGAACTCGTTGGAATTTTAGAGGAGCCCAGACAACCTCCAACTCAGTATAGCTGTTACTTTTGTAGACGATGTTGTTACGGATATCTGAAATTGCCGAACGAATACGTATTTTCATAATTTTATCATTTATGTACGTTCTCGTGGTGGCTAAAAATAATGATCCTACGATTTCAGCAACAAAACACATCTTATAGGCTAAAAAAGGTATTAGTGTTAGTTACGAGTTTATGAAAGATAAACTATTTGGAGTAGAATGTACCATATGAAGTTACTGGTTACGCTCCTAACATATTGTAACGTCTATTTACGTTATATTAGCTCTCAGCGATGCCAACGACGAGGTCCTATCGAACTCGTGGATTTAAAAATTATGAAAATGACAAAATAGAAAATTTATATTGGCTTTTAAAATTTATATTACCCAAATTCCTTTACATTAATTTTTCTTTATCGACCGACCGCTAAAAAGATAATAATACTGAGTTTACAAAATTAACGCGGGAAAAAACGATTAATTAAATATATAATATAAATTATACGTATCACTGTTTGCCGGCGCCGGTGGAACAGGAATGCGGTGTTGATAATTTCCAGCTCTTCGATTGGAGGGGTAATTTGGTTGATGTCGGCACGGGAAACGACTTTGGTGAGGGTATTGCTATTTCGACAAAAAATTAGGGAAATAACAGGTTCCTATGATATCTGATATTTTTGATCCAGTAGCAGGTGATATTTAAGAACAAAATATAGAGTAACCGTATATCGCTAATGAATAATAATTATAACTGAATTACAATTGTTGATATTATATAAGATATTATTACAAATTATGTTTCTTTTATATATCTGAAATATATTAATAAAATTTTTATATTGTCTAATTACAAGTACTTAAATTTAAAAAAGTAATATGTAATTGATTTTGCTCATTTTAAAGACTCCAAGTTAGAAACTTAAAGTATTGTTTTGAAAAATGTACGGATTTTATGGTAATTTTATCGTAATGTGAAATTTCACTTTGTTTCCAATAAATTGTTAATCTCTTTCGCCAAGTATCAATCATTTTCTTTCTCACCACGTTTTCTGAAAATGGTATACTTTTTTAATTTTTAAATTCATTCTTATTTATTTTTATATTATAACTGTAATGTACACATTACAATACATAGTATTTTATATATATTTAAAGCCGCTTAGCACATTTAAGACGTTTAGTAATTGAGATGTTGCTAAGCAGTTGAATTGCTTTAATGTTAACGTGACTAGTCGTTTCTTGTCTCTCTCTCGCTATATATATATATATTAATTACAATGCAATTCTTAGGCTATCCCCCATTAGAAAAAATTTCCCAAAAAATGTCTCAATTTTATGTAACGTTTGTTATACTTTATACGATTTTTGTAATTATGTTATTATATTCATATGGACCGATTTAGAATTACGTTGTAAATTTTGATCATTTTATACAAAGTATAGAACAGAAAGCGACAGAAATGTAAGCAAGAGGGGTCAAGGGGCACAGCTCCTTGCGAGGCCAAAATAGCCGAATTATATATACAGTGAGTTCCAAAAATATTCGGAAATCATTAAGAAAAATGATTTTTCATTTATAAATGAACAATGTGATTTATTAATAAAAAAAAATGCTCGTCTACTATATCTAACATGGCACATACATAATAATGAAATTAAAAAATTAAATAAATTGACATAGCCTTTGTTAAAAATAAAATATCAGTTCAAAAAGCGGACAACAAAAATATTCGGAAATTTAAAATTCGCTCAAATTTACATTAATAGAATAAAATTAAAGTCAAACCGAGAAACACGTTAATACTTTTGTATGTATACCTTTAGCTTTGATAACGGCTTCCAAACGATCAGGCATCGACGAAACTAACTTATTCAGGTAATACGACGGAATTTGTTTCCATGCTTCCCTAAGACGTTTTTTTAATTGATTTTTATTCGAAATAGGGGCTTCGTGCACTTGTCTATCCAAGTAATACCACAAATTCTCAATCGGGTTGCAATCAAGTGATTACGGAGGCATTTCCAACACTTTCGGACAGTTATAAAGTAACCATTTTCGTGTCTTTTGAGCTTTGTGTTTCGGATCATTATCCTGGTAAAATTTAAGTAACTTCGATATACCTAATTTAGTTGCACTTTGAGCAAGATTGTTTTTTAAAATATCAATATACATATCGGCATTCATATTACCTTCGATAAAAACCAACGCACCTACTCCACTTGCCGCAAAACACCCCCGAACCATGGGACTACCGCTGCTATGTTTTACAGTTGGATTTAAATTTTTCTCCAAAAATTCTGTATTAGGTCTGCGCCAAACTCTTTGCTTACCATCGCTTCCGTCAATGTTGAACTTGGACTCGTCCGTTAACATAATTCTAAAACGATTTATTAACGAAAGCGTATTTTTTTGCGAATTCCAATCGCTTTTTCTTATTTATTTTAGAAATATAAGTTTTTTTTCTTATAGCCTTTGAATTATACCCGTTCTTTTTTATTACTCTACGAATGGTTTGTGGTGAAACTTTTTTCTCAATTCTTGTATTTATCTCTGTAACTATTTTTGGTGCACTTATTTTCGAAGATTTTGTTATTGTTCGTGTGATGAACCGTTGATCTTGAATAAACACAGTTTTGGTGGTCTTCCTGTCTGCAGAATAGATTTAATTCTATCTTGTTTTTTGAACCGGTAAGTAATATCGTACACGGTACTTTTTGATATTTTCAATAATTTTGAAATTTCAAGTCCGTTCAGACTTCTTTCGAATGATTAAAAATAACTAACTGAAGCATTTCAACCGAAGTCGATTTTCTACCCATTTTCAAAACAGTCGTCACTATTTGATTATCCACACTGTTAATTAAACAGTTGACACGCTCAAAAATGTCACGTTGTGTCTCAAAATGGGAAAAACGTTACGTTGTTTAAGCGTGTTTAGCACGTGTGTTGCGCACTCAGGTATATACCTCACACGTATTGTTTTATCGTTTCCGAATATTTATGTTGCGTTTAATTTTTCGGGGGTTTTCCTTTTCTTTTTACTGTAGCCACGTCGCTGTACTCTTCTTTATTATTACGTTGATGCATTTGTGTCATTCTAGATGTACCATGCATGCTTAGAACGAAATTTTTATTATTAAACCCGATTGCGATTATTTATTTATAAGTGAAAAATCATTTTTCTTAATGATTCCGAATGTTTTTGGAACTTATTGTATATATGTCTATGTGCATCTTAATTTGTTCATTAATGAACTACGGCAGAGAGAAATGCGATAAATGCCATCGTTTTGATATTACAAATAAGATGGAATTTTAATTTCAACGAAGTAAGTATTCAAAAATAGGAATGGGTAAACGTTGATAAGAAGAGTCCTAAGTATGGTGGGTGGCATGCTTTTAACCCTTTCAACATAATTTGTACTACATTTTTGACTAGAAGGGCTACATACGATTTATGGATCATCTATATATTTTCTCCTACGAAGCAGCACGTAGATATAAAATCTGTACCAACCACGTCATATGCTTTCTTCCACCCGGTTAGACGTTAAGAAACAAAAACTGAAAATTTTATATACATTTTTTTTTAAGGTTATTGTTAAGAAATAACACAATTGTAAATTCCAAAAAAAAAAAAATTGTGCCCTATAGGTTATTTATTTTGAAGGTTATTATGCTAGGTAATGCCTTAAAAAAAATGCTCGTATGAGTTCAATTAGCTAAGAAGAAATAGACCGACTGAATGTAAAATTTTGATTCCTACCGGACTTTGGGTTTTAAATGTTGTAAAATATTGATGTACCTGCTCCGAACGATATTAAATAGCATTCTTGAGTTGTTTATACTGTTCAGAAGCGCTAATCATATTAATTTTGATGAGATAAGATTATATAGTGTCCAGAAAGATAGAGGAGACAATACGGATAATAAAGAACCAACAAAGAAGAAGTAAATTACTCGAATTAAATTAAATCGTCGATGACGGATAGTATGCTTGTACCTGAACGTCCATTTATGGTTTATATTCGGCATTTTAATAGTCAACAAAAGCCTCAAAAGTACACTACATGACGAGATATGAATGTTTTTAACTAATAATAGGAAAAAATCACCTCCGCCGAGAGTTTGATTATTTTCTTCGACAATAGAAATTATTTGCGATTAAAAAAAGTTTATTGGTAAATTACGGTAAGCGCCCAGAGATGAAACATACTGATTCTTTTTTGGCCTAAATTTCAGTTCGTTCATTTTTGTTGTTATTCATCGGTTATCTGTGAACAAACACGAACTATGAATAATAGCAAAAATGAACAAATTAATATTTCGATTGTAATATATAGCGTGAGAAAAAGCGAAGTAAACATAAAGAGGAATTTGTAAAAATAACGATAAAATGACCGAAGAAGTACGGTAATTTCAGAAATGGATATATTAAATAAAACTGTGATACACCCTGATAAGGCGCGAATACCTTTCTGCGACGCCATTTGAAAATGAAACTTTAAAGTATATAAGAAATTATACTTTTTTATTACAAAAAAGAAATGCGAAAACAGAATAACGAGATGAGAAAAAAGAAAATGTAAAACAAAGAAATTCTTAAAAATTAATTAAATTTGAAATATGGAAGAATGTGTGGGCAAAAGTAAAATTGCTACATTTTTTCTCCTGTAAATCGCGTACATTCGAAATACGAGTGACTGCATAGCGTGCCACACATTTTAAACATTGAAATATTAAAATATATTATAAATTCACTTAATACTAATACAAAATAATCTTAATGTGCATTGTTTTATTCCAATTACAACTGTCATCTATTTAACATTAATAATTTTAAATATATTTTAAAATATAAATTTTTTCAAATGCAAATACACTCGCTACTATCTACTCCATATAACGAATTGAGAATAAACTATTTTCCCGCAATAGAAACAAAAAAAAAAAAAAAAACAAAAAAAAAGTTTCTTACGATGCAAAACTTAAATTTTCAATAATAACTTAAATGTTTAAGTACTTCTGTCTTTTTAATGAAACTCATACAATTCTGGAAAAAAAAACAAAAAGAGAAACTTTAGAAATAAATTTTAAGGTTTCCCAGGCAATTAAAAATTCTCGATTTTTTTCGAAAATCGAAAATAACCTAATGACTACGCACTTTTCAAACATCGTTAGCAAATTTTTTACAACTAACGGGCATTATTTTACGGGAAAACAAATTTTCAGGCCTTTCGTAAAAATCGTTCATTACCATAACTGAAAGTTTGCTGTTATCATTGATAAATATTCATAGGTCTTATGTGAAGAACGGATAAGAATGGATTTTTGATTTAGTTTTATAGTCTCGTGGTTAAGGTGCTTGGCTACCAAACTAGAGGTGTCATACGCAACAATTTTAAGTTTAAGTTATTTCTTTTTTTTGTGTAGTTGTTTTGTTTTTTCTTTAATTCAAAATTTTTCTGCCTTTGTTTTTACAATCTATGTTGATCAACTTAAATTGCCGATCCTTAATTTTAAGAATTCGGAATTAGTTTGTTTTGTCATGCATTTTTTTAAATAGAATATAGATTTAGTTTAACATTGTGTTTACGCATATTTTGTCATGCTGACATTTTTTACACACTGATCTATTATACAAATTGTGTACTATTGAATGTTGTAATTAATTTAAAAATACAAAGCAATTCGCAAACACAATTAATTATAAATAAACAAACTAGTCGGCAATAGTTTATTTTTGATTAATTGCGTTCACGAATTATTTCGTATACTTACAATAATTTTCCAAAAATATATGCGTTTTATATACGTTATTTGAAAATGTTAGTTCGAAGACTTTTTACTTCGACGAATATCTGTTATAATATAAAGAAACACGATGGTTAGTTTTTACTTATGTTTTATGTTAACCGAAGAATTGAGAAAGTGTTTATGCTATTGTTGATTTTTTTCCTCTTACGTCACGAACCTTAATCAGCCTTTTTCGATTCTTTTTTGTTCCTTTTTTTTTTTTTTATCATTCTATCGTTACAATTTTATTTTTAAAAAACTTTTTTTAACACTTTATTAACTATAATTATACACGTATTACAGAATGTTTTTTTATTAATATACAATAAAAACATTTTCTGTAATACGTGTATAATTATAGTTAATAAAGAGTTAAAAACAGAAAATGGATGATACTCATTAACAAATACTTTTTTTAACTCTAATGTTTTCAATGTTACTGTCTTTACATGTTGATTTGTACGGTTATTTTCCTTTTAATTTATTGTCACATTGCCCTATGTTTCCGAATACGTTAGTTAATGGTGTGTAAATCGAAATTTCGTATATCATCGATGTGTGTAGCATTTCACAAAACTTCAAAGAATCGGCTTGCCCGCGGTACCGGTTTCATTACTAAACTCGCTAATTCAGCAGATTTATAACTAACCTGCCTATATTCCTTAACTCCTCCTTACTTTAGGTTCTGTTAATGGTGGTTGAATTGTTGGAATAAGTTTCTGATTACTTAAAAGGGGATCCATTACAAGAATTTTGTTTCTATATATATTTATATGTATATGTACACACTTGGATATATATAAATATATAAATAAATATATACATATATATATATGGTGTAATGTAAACTGATTACTAATTTATCTGTCTTTTGCTATTGCTTGATGATAGAAATTATGTAGTACTTTTTTGAACCGGGGAGATTTACCGAACGAGCAGTCCGATAAAATTGCAAAATTCGCGTCAATAGTATAATGAAAATGCGTGTAATTTTTTCTCCCTTAATGAAATGTAAGAGTTATATTTAGTTTTTTTTTTGAATTTCACCCAAATTTTATAACTTTTTTATTTTTTAAAAAAAAACAAACATTCCGAATATTATCAAATTTTTCTGCGCATTTATTATTTACCTTGTTTTCTTAAATTATTTATAAAAACTATTTTCAGTTTATATAATTGGAAAAATAAAAAATTAACTGAAACTAAAAAATACGCTCGGATTACATTACATTATCTGAACTTTTGAATTCGAACAAAATTTAATCCACCGTTGGATTATGATTCTCGATTTTCTACAATATTTTTAATAATACAGGTCAAAGTTATTCCCCGAAATATTTGCTAAAATTTAATTAAAAATTTATAAAAGCCTAATTCAAATTCCCCATTAATATTATTAAACTAAATTTAATGCATACGTACATACGAGGGCCATTCAAAAAGTAAGAATCCCTATTTTTTATTTTCGAAACTAATGAAGCTAGAAAAAAACTGGCAGCGCCATTGAATTCGGCATGGTTTTATTTATTTTTTCAAATATTCATCTTCGACTTTTTTTGCATGGTACCGTGCAACACACTCGGAAACTTCTAACTAATTTAAATTTTTTCCCTTTGAAAATTTTTTGAATTAAAACTGCCCGTTTCGAGGTATTATGAATAAAACAGTGGAATTCACACATAGTGATTTTTCCCAACGCCGTGCAGTTCATGTCGCATGGAATATTATAATGAGGCGGTCTTTAATAATGTGGGTGCTTAAATCGGTGGTGTAAAATCGGGCAAGACCGCAAGCTTGGACCAGTTTTTCGAAACCTTCTGTACCCGCATTATCCGGTTAAATGATTTCTGCCTCATCTTGCTTGTCAAGCTGTATATGACATCGCATTTTATTTTTCAGTCCTTGACTTCAGAATTCAACTGTCCTTTTAATTAACTACATACACAGTAAACTTCCTTATTTTATTTGTAACTTCTTCGTGTTTTTTCACCCTCCAAAACTCCTTTCTCTTTCTTCATCATCCAAAACCTCTGGCTCCGCAGTTGCCAATCAAGAATTTAATTTTCTTATTAATTCCTCGTTTCCACTTCATTCCTTAATATTTACTGATGGTTCCAAGAGTTTAAGTAGCTGTTTCCTTTTTCTCTTCAGTCAATAATTCCGCTTAATCCTTCAGGCTCTCGGTTTTTTGCTCCACCTTCTCTGCAGAACTTTATGCCATTCTTCGAGCCGTTATATCTATTTCCTCAACTCGTTCCTCTGATAGATACTTAATTATTTCAGACTCCAAAAGTGCTAATGCATGTCAGACTTTGGTCGGATATGTATCCTTGCTCCTTTTCCAATCCTAACTCATTTTACCTTTCTATTCAGCCTAGACACCCTTCTTGTTCTTGGTTCTATCATTTTCCTACTCTTAAACGTTTTTTCATCATTGCCATCTGCCGTCTGTGGTTCAAGCATACTTTGTTTCCATCCCCATGGATATACGTTTTGCTCTTTTCCCATCCCCTTATTGTATCCTTTGCACTCTGGCGACTGTTCCTTCGTTTGTGATCCTGACCACGTGCTGTTTGAATATTCCAATCTTTCCTCCGAACTTAATATCCTTGTACGTTTAATTATTAAAGCTGAATTTTCCTACTCCATATAGTGCTTCCTATATCTTAGCTTTGCCCCGTCTTCAAAGGTGGTTTCTATTCTTGCCTCTTTTCTGTCATCGATTTCTGACCGGATTAAAATTTAATCTCTAATCTAATCCAATTGTCCTGGGTAGCTGCTCTTAGTCGGCCAAGCCCAAAAAAAAAAAAAAAAAAAAATTAACTACATACATGCAGACTCTCATTAAAAACTCTTTAACCTTAATCGGAAGTTGTCCTAGCCTCTATTGTGATAAAGATTTACAGAGAGTCTCTAAGTTAACTTTTGGCCTTTTTTTAGTTCTCCTGTTATTATTTTTTAAGTTGTAAAGAATTTCATAGTGCTGGTTTTATTTCGGCTTGTTCCCCGTAGTTTAACACTTATACAGTCAGCTTTGCTTTGCAGTGATTAGAGCCCGTGTCAAAAGTATTGCAGGTTGAAAATAGCATCTAATAATGTGGAAAGAAACTTGCGAAATAAAAAGGAAAAGGATGAAAGAAATGAAAAATAATAAAGCCGTATGGAATAAAGAAATTATCATTGAGATGATAAAATGCGGTAGCGACAAACTGCTACGTAAATTAATAAAGATAAATTTATCGAGTGCATTGAGACCGGCCAGGGGTTACAACGCAGTGGTATTATAACGACCTCACTGCAGCGACGTTATAAGAAGCATCGCCAATCGAGGTCCATAACGTAACAGCTGCGCGAGGATATCAATCCAATCCGTCTTCAGTGAGAAATAAGACAAGACGCCACAGTTTATCACTTATTGCACTGGCGAAGAATTAAGAAACTTGACTGCGATAATTATCAGTGTCAGTGGAAGCCGATTGAATAAACGTGAGATTCGTAAGCGACACGTGGTTTCATTGCTCTGGAAATCAAGAAAAATTTTAAAACAAGGCGATTAATAAACTGAAAGACAAATCAGCAAAAGTTGCCTGAAATTGAATGAAGAATGTCAAAAGTAATGCACGAAGACAATGTGAAACTAATTAAAGTAAACAACTGCGAAATAGATTTAGAAGAAATTAATATTGGGAAATTAGGAGGCGCAGAAGATTATACTTTGAACAGGTTTTTGGCAAGTTCAGATACATATATATTCTATAATTGTGAGATAGCAATTAAGTCAATGATGAATCCCAATAATGCATACTATTACCTGTGTTGACATATAGAGAGCAAAGTCCCGGACATTCACAAAAAGAAAAACGCGACCTCATTGCAGGTAAACCAACGAGCCATGGAAAAGGAGCATTCTTGGAATATTGTTGAAGAATCATATAAGAAACCGGAAAAAATTAAGGGTTGACTAAAATAATGGATGCAGCAAAAAAAAACAAAAAACGTCGATACTGGGGAGTGGGGATATAGAGAAAAAAACCACCTATGAGATAGGAAAATGACTAGAATTGCGTAAAAAACTGTAAGTGTAGTGATGAATTGAAAACAATGGAAAGACACGGAGCAGACTATGTTTAAAACTGGGGATGCTAAGCTGCTAATAGAAAAGGAAAGAAGAAAACTCGTCAAGTCACCTAGAAACGATTGAGATCGCCGTTCAAATGAAACTTTATACCGATTCCACGTTGCGCTGATTACCGATCAGCAAGTATATCAAACTGAACACTGTGAGGCAGCCGAATAGTGTGAGCACCAGTATGCAGCCTTATCGAATGCCAATATGTATTATAAGCGGCGAATCTACGAAATAAATGAAAATGAAATATGACGGTTCTTTTATGTAATTTGATTCTGTTTCTTTTCATACTTTTTTTTTCTCCTTTTAATCATATTTCTTTAGTTCATTATTTATGCATTGTTTCTATTAGTTCACCGAGCTTTTCAGATCGTATATAGTTCGTCGTTCGTTTTTATTAATATTATTTTTCTTCTCCTTTCTATTTGCAGATGCCGCATATCGCCGAGAGGACGTTTCCAGCATGTTTTATTTAATTTTCATTCTTGAGATGATACTCGTTGTTTGCGATTATTTTATTATTTACGTTTAGTGCCAAAAAAGGTTTGCTATAATATTACGGTGAACTGATATACCAGCTCCGCCACGTCAGTCATCTTGTCTGTTGAACGTATTCCGAATAACGGGAATAATTAGTTTCGGCCCCCGGGCCCGTTTAAATACGCAACCGCAAAAATGAATTCTAATAAGCTGTTATTTGCAACGAGCATCTAAATTTGCGTGTAAGTCAAATGACATTCTCCTTTTATTCCTTTTATTCTTCTTTCTTGGTTAGAGTTATTCCCTACCGTCACTGGAGGCGTACTATCATTATCAGCGATTTTCTCTTACATGCAAACCCTGTGTTTATTTCCCGGTATTTATTTGTTAAACGTTTCATTTGATAACAAAAAGAATGATGATTTCGAGCAAAATGTTCTTTTTTGCAATAATTTACATTTTTTTTTTCCTCGATGCATGTACATTATTTAATTCAAAAAAGTAATCCGAAACGAATAATAAATATGTGCAAATATCCAAGCTGTTTCCCGTAGCTTCGCTAGTGTACCTGTTAAAATCTTCCACCTTTTTTCTCTTCTTTATATCATATAATAAAAACTCTATATTTCCATTAAACATTTATTTCCTCTATCCATCTTTCCTTTTTGGGCACTTAAGTTTCTACCATGACAGCAAACCTCAATAAATAGCGAAGCTTTAAGATTTGTATATAAATAATTATCGAAACTCCGGCGCGAGATTAATGAATTCTTTATAATTTAAATTTTTAAAATATTCCAATAACATATATTTTTTTTTCTCTTTTCTGGAACAAATTAATAATACACGGAGTAATTACACTGAAACTGTCTATCCGATTGTTTTTTAAAAAATAATTATTTTTCTTCGTAAGTCTTTCGGCTTCCCGATTATAATAACCTTCCTTGTTGTAGTCTTTTCTTTAGTTTTTCATATTCTTCGATGTTGGTATCTTCATTTAAATTGATCATATTTGTTTTTGTGGGTCGTTCTCTAGTTTCTATTGTTTTTTTGTTTTTTTTATTTATCGCGCCATGAATAGCATCTTTGGCTAGAAATGCGGAAAGTTGGCTATTATACTTTTTTAATTAGTCCAGACTTTTTACTCTTGTAGTTGGGATTTAAAGCGAGGAGGTAGTTTGTGCTTGAGCTGCAGGCTTTGGAGTAATGGACATAGGAGGAGAAAATAAATAACAGAGATAGTTGCATGAGGAGCAAAGCGGAGCGGAAAGTCCAGATAAAATGTGGCCATGTGTATATGTTGTGTGCCCGATGCGAAGCCGGCGCAGAGCGGTCTGGTCCTTACGGAAAGCGAGGGAAAGTGATTCCATGGACAGACGTTGTCTTTAAAGAGACGACGGTGTGATGGTCTAGAGTTAGTCCACTTGTCTTGTCACAGATTAGATATTTAATTCGCTGATATTCGGAGCAGATCGCATCAGTGCTGCTTCTTTTGCTGCTCTGCCAGGAGTAGTTGTGATTTCCAAAATGCCCGAGTGTCCCGGTATCCTTATAGGCGTCAACGGAATGAGAGTTCGGTTTTTTGCAAGGACCTCTCATAGATGGACGCGCTATCATGTGGTTGCGTTTTTTGTCTTCTATATTTTTCATAGCGATCGTGGAGTCAGTTATATAATAGTTACGTTTTTGTCTGGTGTATATCTGGACACATACGCCAAAGCTAAGAATATACCATGCAATTCTGAGGACAATGCCAAGAAGGAGGATGGTAAAGGAAAAACCTACATATGATTGTATTTTTGGACACTAAAGCACATCCAGCTGAGCTTTCCGAACTGTATCCATCAGCGCAGTAAACTCTACATTATACATGACAATAGCTTGTGAACAATTGCAAATTTAGATCCCTTTTTTTTTTGATGTAGCAGTGAATAATCAAATGAGGCTGTGCTGTTCATACTCGGAGATAGGAGATGAATCGTCCGAGGAGTTGCAGATTGGGTCCCCAAAGGTTTGCGGTGACTGAGGGTCAGTATTTAGTAAGTCGTATAGATAAATCGAAAAGTAGGATGCGGAATATTCTGCTTGGTTCGAAGAAATAGACGAAGATTGTGTTTGGATAATTCATATTGCGATGCTAACACAACTTCTGCCGCTCGGACATATTAGAGATGGTCTTTAAGAGTAAATTTAAAGTAAGGTAGTAGCGGCGCATCGTTGGAGGCCATTCAGATGTTTCACAGAGGAAACTAATACCAGTTGTAGTCGTCACGGCATCATAAACTCGGTGATGACGTTTTAATAATTTTACTTGACCGCCTGAACTCTGTTAGTAACACGGTTTTTCTTTCTTTTTTATTTTTAGGAAAATCATTAATATCTTGTATTCGAGGATAGAGATTAAAGCTTAACTTAAACCCCGTTAAAAAAATATTAATTAATAAATCGCGGGTTAATGATGTTTTTATTCAAAAAAGAAATAAAAATTGCAAATACGTCACGATACCGCAGTATCTTTTGTCTGCATCATGGCAATGATGTAATTATTTACGACTAATGTTAGCGCGCGTAAATAACGAGTAGTGTTAATAAACCACTGCGGTAGCACTGCTGCATTCCTATATTTTATAAAATCGGTAAAAATTATTAAATCAAATTTGTTACTACGTTGAAGTTAAAAATTGCATTAGTAGTACTATATGCAAAATATATGATACACTCTATCTTGAAAATTGTACCGTACATAGTTTTCTGACTCTGCGATGTTATTATATTTACATAAGTAAACTTTAATCGTTCCGTGTTAAAAAAAATTACGCGTAAAATATTAATTATTTATTCCTTCCAACGTGTTCGGGAAATACTAATAATAGGCCATCTCTTTACAATTACTACTGACGGTTCTAAAATCGAAGATCGTGGTAAGTGGGTGCAGCCTTTTTTTGTCAAAGGAATAACATTACAGAAGTTTAAGCTGCCGCCTGAGGCAGTGGTTTATACTGCTGAATTAATGGCAATAAGGCTTTGGAGTTTTTAACAATCACATTTGATGTCGACAAAAGATAGCCTAATTATCAGCGTCATCTTATATTCACTATTAGCCATAAAATGTGATACACCTAAAACTACACCCGCTGGTATATGAAATAAGAAATAAGCGCCTTAAGATAATTATTAGAGGAATGAATTTGAAATTTTGTTGGATTCCGAATTAATTTGGAATAAAGGGAAATGATAATGTCGATCATCTGTTTGCCAAGGAAGCTGCTTCTGGAAACGTCCCATATCCTTTCATCCCTTCTATTGATTTATTTCGGAAAATTACAAGAGGCAATCGACAAAACTGGACAAATATAAAGAACAACACAAATCATAGGTATCGGTATTATAATACAGACCAACCAACTAGCTCGTCGAAACCATGGTATTATCATGTACCGCTAACTACCCCTGAAAGGTTTATAGGAAATTTGTTTTTTCGTATGGGGGACATACACGAGTTTCACAGAATTTTCCAGGGCAGACGTAAAATTTGATTTGCAACGATCGCGAGATGATTAGTTATTCGGGGGACATTAATCATCTGTTATTTTCTTGAAAATTATTTGACAGACGCCGAAATACGTTTTTCACGCACTTAATTTTCTTGTCGGGTTTTCCTCCTTCTAACATGTGGAGATCAGGTTTTAGTCGCCTTATTCTGGTTCATAATTGATCGCAACATTGTGGTTTAGATGGCATTTTTTTTTTTTTTTTTTTTTTTGGTGGGACTTATATATGCAAGACAACCCTCGTTTAGAGTTATTTATTTTCTATTTCGTCTATTTATACATTTTTATACTATTTTATTTTATCTATTTATTCATTTTTATTATTATTTTTTTTTTGCATTTTATTTATGTATTTGAAATAAAAAAAAAAAAAAAATAAGAAGGTTAGTTTCTGTTTAGAGAAAATTTGTGTTGAAAGTGGCCAAATGGTTTAGATGCCGGACCAAAAAAAAAAAAAAGAAAGTCGACATTTATTTATCTGATAACTAGCTGTTATCCGATACCTGTTTAAATGTACTTGGAAATTCATAAAAAAATTTTCGTTTTGTCTGGAATTATATTTATGTAAAGATTCTTTCTCCCCTCTTCACGTTTATCACCCACCAATAAAAAAAAATGGTCTTCATAAAATTATAGATCTTTTTATAATCCATTTGCCGTTTTATTCAGCCGATTCCTCGTTCCCTGTCTTGATTCTATTCTATTCCTTTCGGTCGTCGCTCTTCTATTGTCTCCGTAATTCGTCTCCGGATCAATCATTCTCTTTTCCCCTCTTTTCGATTTACTCTGACACCTTCTCCTGATTGTTCTTTTCACTATTGTGATCCTCCTCGTACATGTGATGCTGATCACATTTTCTTCGAGTGTCCTGCTCTTCGTAACGAACTTTCCCTTTTACACAGTCAGCTCTGGTCATTAGGTCTCCCTACTCCCTATAACTCTTCCTTTATCCTCTCCTTTCCTTCATCTTCTGTAGTGTCCGCACTGCTGTCCTTTGTTGCGTCCATTTTGGACCGCCTAGTTATTTAGTTTTTTAGCTTAGTTTTCTTGTTGTTGGGTCAATGCCGCTGGCGCGCCCACAAAAAAAAAAAAAAAAAAATAATCCATCTGTCATGATTTAACAAAAAGTTTAGCTTAACAAAACAAGCACACATAGCCATTATTCTGAAGGGGCCGAGTTATTTACATGGCGATCTCCCGTAATTACACATTTAAGAGAACATCTTCTTTACTCGACATCTTTTAACTCCTCCTCCGTCTTGAGCATTTGATTAAAATTAATTTATTATCAAAACAGTAAAAACTACAATAGTTGAATAGGGATTTCAAATTTGAATATAAATAACATTCCCGGTAGCAGAAATTAAAAATTAATAAAGAACACTACTTTTTTTCAACTATCCGCGATGAGTACAGCAGCTAGGCTAGGAACATGTCGTGGAGATATGATGATTTCAGTATCGCAAAAAAAGTGAAGTAACAGTACGCGGTGTATTTACTTACGCCGGAAATTAATAAAATGTTATCTAGAGTTTATTATTTACCATAGTAATTATTTTATTTCACATTTTTACGTTTAATTCATATTTATCGTGGTAATTATTTTTCAGGCTATTGCTTATGTAAACATCCTTTTTTTTTTTTTTTTTTGCTGTTTTTGGTCCAAAAGGGAGAGGGGGCATAAATAAATTTTAATCGTAATTTTTTGATTTTATAAAAAAGTTTCTGTGTTTTAATATTCTGAATTTCACTTTTAAACGGTTATCCGGTAATGAGTTATGAATTTTTTAAAGGTGATTTTTGAAGTTGTTTTAAATTCCACTGTATATGGGGAATCCTAAAAATAAGTGAGATATGAATTTTTTTTTTAATCCGTAAAAAGGTACGAAGGTCACTCGGAAAATTTCCAATTATACAGCCGAACCTAAAAATCCATAAATCCCCTTGTCAGTTCTGCAACTCCACCCCCATCACAGTCAAACACTATCTTTACGAATGCCCTAACATTAATCCAATCCGTCTAGAACTAAAAATCCCCTTAAATAATACAAACATCCCTGATAACCAAGACGAAATTTAAAAAATTCTTATCCTGATTAGAAAACTAAACTTAACAACCAGCATTTAAAATACCTACCTGACACTGGGTGTAATAATCACAGCAATTAAAAACACCCAATATAATAATAATAATAATAACAACAAAAGTGTTTACTTTATTTCTTAAATTATTTTTAGTTTTGAATATACATTGCAAAGAAAATTAGGGCAACATTACCAGCGTTATATATACACATTAAAGAAATATGCAACAAATAAAACGTTAAGGATGCATGCGCTAGTGGAATCGAAAATCAGATATAGAATTCAGCCATGGGAAATGGCTAGGAAAACATATGTGAGGAAAATAAGTAAACTGCAAATAAAATGCTCGAAATTAATATCAGATCACAAATCACGATAGTCGAAAGTGAAATGATACAAAAAGAAGACGTACTGAGGCTTAAAGGAATGTATTTATTCATAAAGATATGAGAATACATAATGACAGAGAAGGAAATAGAATTGGAGGAAAGAAAAAGAACAGAATGCTGAGGGAAAACTATTTGTACAAACTGCCGTTAACTAAAACAAAGATAACGGGGAAGAAAAAAAAAAATACGTTATAATAACGCAGTTGTTAAATAAAATGCCTAAAGGAGAAATAATAGAGGAGGAAAAAATTAGGGTAAAAAAAAAGAAAATAAAGGGAATGTTAAAAGAAAAGAGGGAAATATAGGAACAATAATAAGCATTAAATAAGAGAAGAGGGTACGGAAATAGTAATAAAAACAAAAGTGTTAAAAAGGGGAAGGAAAAAAGGAACGGAACAAAATAAATAATAAAAAAAAATAATAGTTATAGCTAAGTTAAAAATGAGGAAAAATAGGATAAGTTTGTAATAGAATGATTTGCGAGGGGTGATAAGATTGTATAGTATACACATAAGTAGTATAGTGTAGACATATTTAGACGTAAGAAAACTCGTCGACAAGCGTATTGACGAGGAAATGTATAAATATTAATAAATATATATAATATATATATATATATTTTCAAAAAAAAAATAATAATAAATATATATATATATTTTTTTTCAAAAAATGCTGTATTTAGTCCCAGATTTTTAAATATATATCGGTTAATTTACATATATTATTATTTATAAATGTGAATGTTATCCAACATGTTGTTATTATTATTATTATTGGTTTTTTCTTTTGATTTAGATTTTATTTTGTAAATTAATGTATTTGTATTATTTGTTCATTGTAGAACCATTATTTTTAGCTCAAAGTTTTTAATGTTTTTATTTCTATTTATTTTTTATTTGAATTTTTTAGAGTATTTAACAATCTATTCATTGTGACTGTGAAATATGCATATTTATGTTGGTTTTGTTTGTAAGTAAGGAATTTATTTACTGTATATTTATAAATATTAACAAACAGGTTTTTTTTTTTTTTTTTTTTTTTATTTATTTATTTATTTACTCCGATGTATCTTGCGGTTTTTCAGCCAGAGTTTCTGATTGTTACTGTTATTATTTGTTGTTGATGTGTTTTGTTTTGTTATTCATTACATGGTTGACAAAGTTAATCAAATTAAAAAAGTTTTTTTTATGTATTTCGGTTATTGGTTTTTTTATTATTTTCCGTTTTTCTCTTTCGTTTTTAAACTTATTGCATTCGAAAATCGAATGTTAATCGTCTCTTTACAGTCTTTACAGCTTTTCCAGGTTTGTTTATTATTTTAATTTTTCCTTGTTTCCAGACGTTAGGGAAATAATTTAGTTCGATACATTTTCGGTAAATAGATTTAAATATTTTTTCGTCTACTTTGTGAAGAAGTTTAATCATCTTGTTAGAAATTTGATCGTGTTCATTCCTATTGTTCAATTTTTTGATTGTTGTAGTTAATTCGTTTTCACATATTAGGAGAGCTTTGTCTGGCTGAATCGGTTGCAACTTAAGTGTTCGGTTTGGAAATAATTCAGCAAAAATTATTTTATGTTTTTCAATGTTATCGTGCACGATGCATCCACCGACATTAAAAGCAGGCATGTCTACTCTTTGTCTGGTTTTGTCCATACATATTTTATACGGCTCTTGCCCCAGATTGTCGACGAATTAATCAGTTCTTTCCATTTTTCATGCTTTGATGACTGCAGTTCTTCCTTATATTCTTTTTTCAGTTTTCTAATTTTAATCCTTAATGATTCCACTTTATTATTTGTTTTATTTTTGCTTTTGTATAGTCTCCTTTGTAGTTTTTTTTAGTATCTCTTTAAAGCTTTCTAATTTTCCATTCCAATAAGGTTTGTCGCGAATTTTTGTTTTTGTAAGTGAATTGTGGATTAGTACTTTTATTATGTTTGTAAATTCTATGATTTTGTTTCTCTAAATCTTCTTTTTTAGTTACTTTTTTAATGTGTTCTATTTTTTGTTTTATTTGAGGTAGAGCATTGATAATTTGTTTTTGAAAGATCTCATAGTCAACTGTTATTGTATTTTCATTTAGTGATTTACTATCTTTCCTTATTGAAAGTTGCAGACATGTTGTTAAGTGTTGCGTTACTGAAGAAGGTAATATTTTTATATTTCTAATGTTCTGGCTGATTGTTTCGTGCACAATTATAAGATCAATTACACTGTTCCCATTGTGATTGTTAAAAGTTTTGATGTTATAAGGATAATTTTTCTGCTCTTTTCGTATTATAGTTTATATTGTTTAAATTTTCGTATATCGTTGATCTAACATTAAAATCACCTAACAGTATCGGTTTTAATTCCTGAAATTGTGTTATTAAATGGTTAATTATAAGAATGTGTGGATCTATAGACTTTCATTAGGGGAAAAGTAGGACGCAAATAAAATATAATTTCCTATTTTAATTGAAATGATATTTTGAGTTGTTCCTATTATTGACAAGTTTATATTTTTATTATAAGCTATTGCAATATTCAGCTGTGTTATTTCATACTACAGGTTACAGATTTATCTACATTTAATCGGAATTTTTTAAATATAATTATTTATTTTGTGTGTTTGTAATTTATTTAAATTAAATTTAAGCAATTAATACGAATTATTTCTAATCTGATCAAAGTATATGCATTTTAACATTGGAAAGCTAAGTTTCGTATTCCTAAATACAGTTACAATTAATAATTATAATGTATATTACACTGTTGCAGTTACTTCATATCAGTAGCAGTATGCGGTAAATAAAAAAAGGAACGATTTAAGAAAGTTTATGAAGATAGAATAAGAGAAGAAAAATTGTAAAAGAAAAGGAACAATGAATGAGAAGAAAATCTGAAGCGATAGAGTAAGACGGTCCTACGAAGTTCATTTTTGACGATTTGGTACGAATTAGGAGCCTAGGCTATCAGTCGAGCATCACTCTGCTTGATGGTCAAGTTTACTCCGTTCAGACGAACACAGACATGTCGGTGGTGAGCTAGAGTCATAAGTGAACTTATTGTTGCGTGTAAAAAAACTCCTCCCTTAAATGTGATCTCGAAGTGTTCTTTTCTATTTTTATTGGCCTATCTGTTTTTCAACCTCTGCCTCTTTTTTTTTCGCTATTCACTCTATGGACGACTTGCATAACTTCTTCTTTCACAGTACAGTTTTTCTCCTAATTTTTTATTGTTTATTTTCCTCATCGTATATATTTAACGGCTATGCCATTTTTACGCCAAGGGTTATGAAAAGTGTCCTGTCACGAAATTTATCCCAAAAAAATGTCACAATTTTATGTACTGAAATATGTAACGAAAAAAGGTAACAAAAAACATTTGTCGAACGGCGTAGCCAATGAAAAAGTTTACTCTTCTATAAGAATTATAGAAGAACTAGACCTGAAGGGGGCTTGCCTCCTTCTGAGTCCCGAAGGGCCGTGTTGTATATATATATATATATATATATATATATATAATACTTGTATATATAATCATTTTTCGATATTCTATTTTTTACTTTAATGATTTTATGTTGTTCAGTTTTTCGCATCCATTTCCATATTTTTTCCCCCTATTTGAAGACCAGCTTAAAAACCAAGTTTTATTAACCAACTTAAGTTGCCTGTATGACTTGTAGATGTTATTCGCCAGCTAGTAGTGTACTAGTACTTGCAACAACGGGGACATTTTATAACTTAGCAGCAAATGATAGTGCATCATTTACTGATCAACAGAACTACTTTAAAACGTAAATAAAGAAACAGTAGAAAGGGAAGGAGTAAACATATGTGTTGTGCCATGCTGAGCAATGCTTCTCACTATGGTATTTATCGGATGTTTAGTTGTAATTTAAAAGTTCGACTTATCCCATTTAAATTGTAACGTGATAAAGGCTTCCAGTCCAAAAATATCAGCTTCGGCGGCTTGGTAGATTTAATAACTTAATCCAAAGTTTTAACTACGCACTGTTACAAGAGAAGAAACACTGCTTCCTTTAAACTTAAATATCCTGAAAATAAATGCCGTTTCTCCTTCAATTTTACTTTTTGCTAATCTATCTACTAATTCATTTACTAATCTATTTACTAATTAATATACTAATCTATTTACTAATTAATTTACTAATCTATGTACTAATTAATTTACCAATCTATTTACTAATTAGTTTACTAATTTATTTACAGATATATTACTTAATAATTTGTAACAATAACCCATTGAACGAAAGAATAAAACGTATCTGTATTGATGAGGCTCATTTGCAGAGTCTATTTAAAAATTGGTAAAAAAATTGTTATAAGTAAATTTAAAGCTTCCGCAAAAGTGACGTTTAGCTACCTCACTGGCGCAATGGAAATGATTCATTATACGGGACGCTATAAATGAGAGAAATTGATTAATGTTTGCGTCGCTTTTTATTTGTAATCTACTTGTTGCGGGTTGGGAAAAAAATTGAAAATTTCCTTTTTTTCTTTTTTTTTTTTTTTCGGTTTTAAGGCTTGTCAACACAGGACTTTAAGATTAAAAAGGAACAAAGAAACAGCAGGTCTTCATTAAAAACAGAGTAAGTTGCGATTGATAGCTTCATCAATAAATGAGAGAAAACTTTCCATGTGAAAGGTTTCAATTTATACGATATTTCGGTTGCGTGCAAATCCTATTATGCATACGGGGATAGCCTTTAATGTTTTCTCGTTTATTCGTTCATCTTTTATTTAGGCACCTGTTCTTCCTTTTTAAATCGACATTATTATTTCTACATTTTATTTGCAACGCGCCAGTGTGTGTCGAAAGACCGCTAGTAACAATGACTCGTCTCTGGAGTAAATTTTCAAAAAGAATTTAGACAGATTATTTTTAATAATTTTTCAGACCATCGCTGCTGGCTGGCAGCAGAGGTGGGGCGATTTTGAAACGTATTCAATTTTTCGTTCCGCCGGTGTATTAAAGAGAATTAGATCGGTTTATCTCTCCCTATAGAGTGTGGAAGGGGGCACGTCGTAGTAGCATATGATGCGAGTGTACAAGTGTATATTTAAGAAGTGTGTGGGGAGGGGGGGGAATCAATTTTTCAAATTGAAATTGTTCGATACTCGAGAAGTAAGCTAGAAAATTCCTTTTAACTTATTCCGATATAATTCTTCATTCAAATTAATTTTTCTCCGTCCTCATTTTCAAGTTCACGAAAAACGTTATCGTTCGAGAGAGAATTTCTACGATACGCCGGTATATCACACGCGGAAACATCTGCCCGGAAATAATACTAATTTTTCTATCATTCGTTCGCTACACTCTCATTCTCTTCGTGTTCTTTTGATTATATTAGAGAAGTTTCTCTTTTCTTGCTCTCCCCCCCCCCATATAAACGCAAGCTGCTTTTTTCTATTCCTTTTTCATTCCATTAGCATCGTGTCGTTATCGCTATTTTCGGTATTTATTACTTCACCGCATTCAATTAGCCCAAATTCCATGTATTCACAACTTCATTTCGTTACGTTAGATGTTCCCCAAATATATTTCCATTGATAAAAAGTAGTTTATTTTTATGCACGCATTTCTGCGGTCCGTTTTCAATCGAAAATTAACCTCCCATCTATTTCTACAATCGCTGATTTGAATTCGCAATTTCCTATACTTAATACAGTCGTTAAAGCTCGAAAATTACAAAAATTCCACTTCAAACCCTCCCCGGAAGATCGATAACATTTTTTATAATATTTCAAAGCGGTTTATCGGAGATACCAATAATTGTTACAATCGATTTCGATTAAATTCTAATGCTTATAAATGTGTTTATATCGGTATAAGATTCGCTTCGTCTTTTTCGTACCACCATCTGATCCCTAAATCGGAACATCAGTGGTAATAACCCAACCGATATCGCTCCTAAAGTAAAGGTTCTCGCTGGCTGCTGCCTCATGCAAACCTATCAATTCCGAACGAACACTTAAAATGTCAAATAAAAATCTTAGGAATCGCGAAAAAAATTATGAAATTGTTAGCAATAAAATTTCATTCTCCCTTTGTCCGTTCATCTCGCAAAAATCTGTAAAGAAGAAGTAGTCACTTTTTCCCAGGCTCACCTCACCTCTTAAAAGAGATTAGTGTCCAGTTATATTATATGCTTTGCATGCAACGAGTTGTTCCCCAAAACTATCTTTCACATTATGTATTTTCTTCCGCTTCGCTTTGGCCACCCTTACAGAGCCCTTTTTTGTCAGTCCGCAACACACTTCAAAATCTATACACTTCACCTGACTCTGACGGCAATATTCTAAGACTCCTTCTCGAATTTACCAACTATTTTTTTTTTTTACTTAACCTAGTTACACGTGGTAGCATACACGGCGGTCCTCTCGAAGAGAAGGAATAAGTTGAAGTAATCGTAATAATTCGTTTCTATTATCATAACTCCGATTAATAAGTAACCCTTAAAAACGCGAAGTTTATAATTTAAATTAAAAAACGTCAACATATGTAACGAATATACACATATTCATTGCGTTCCTCGATTGGAGCAGAAATGTAGTTGCAGACCAGGGGTTACAGTACTACATACTAAATTGTTAGATTGTGCCATCCCTACTTTAATATAAATAAACAAACAGGATTAATTCTATTTGACATTGCAAAGGCATTTGACACGACCGTGCATGGGGGGCTGATTTACAAAAAGTTGAAATATAAATTTTTGCAATATATTTAATTAAACGAATCAAAATAAAGTTACCTACGCGATAGAACTTTTTGTGACCACTTGCAAGATGCTAAAACTGCCGCCGAAGTTTCTCTTCCTAGTCTATTTGTCTCTGACTTCTCAAGTTGCAACTCACACGCAGATGCTGATGCATTATATTATAGCTCATATAATAAACTTTCACCCCGTTCATAAACGTCCCCACAGTTGCAGAGTTTTTGTGTTTTAAAATTTTCTGGAGAATGGAATATTGAAATTAATCGTGAATTAACCTAACTAAAACTGAAGTTGTGATTTCCATTCGTACATGTCCCACTTTTCCCCAGGTTAATTGAAGACACACCCGGGGGGGAATCGTCAAATAATGCCCGTTACTTAGGTATAATTTTAGACAAGAGAGATTAACTTTTAATGTACATTTAAAACACGCTGAAGTAAAAAGCAAACAAGGACCACAACCTTATATTGCGCTACTTTTTTTTTTTTTTTTTTATCCTACCCTGGGCGCGCCAGCGGCCTTGACCCAACAACATGAAAAATTAAGAGATATAACTAAATAGCCAGGCGGTCAGAAATGGAACAGACAAAGGACAGCAGCAACGGAATAACTGAAGGCAATGGGAAGGAAAGAATATAGGTAGCGTTAAAGGGAGTAGGAAGACCGAAAACTAAAAGTTAGGCGTAAAGAAAGGAGCGTTCGTTAGAGAGCGCAGAACATTCGAATAGGATATGATTTGAATCACAAATACAAGAAGGCTCAGAAGCGTGAAGAGAGCAGAAAGGAGAAGGGGACAAAGCGAATTGCGCTACCTGATTATCAATCAAAACTTGTTTTTTTTTTTTTTAAATGGGTTCGTCAACATGGACATTGGCCCAAGAATAGCGGAACAGAGAGAAAAGATAAACTTAGATCCTTACACGATCAGAGATAGCTAACAGAAAGGAATCAAGAGCTAGAATAACCAAAGGAGAAGGAAGGGAGAGAATGAATGAAGCACAGAACTTAAACAGTTCCAATAGACTTATTGTGTTTATGAACGTATCATCTGACCAATATTAACTCACTGCGCATCAGTATGGTTCTTAATTTCGAACTCTGACTTTAATAAACTTCAGCTCCTACGAAACAAGTGTATTGTCGTTTTCAAAATGTTCCCCGTTGTACTAAAATTGGTAACTCGTCTAATTGGTTACACTTTTATATACCTTATTTAAAAGGTGTTAAATTATCGGGCAAAAAAATGCTTTCATCGGTGTTCATAGCAGTATTCTGATCAGGAATGGAAGCGATTACAATTCTGAGCAGCTAACTCGGATATGTACATAAGCATCGTTGGATTAAACAGAATATCGTTAGCCAACATTGTGATATTGTAGGCTAATCATTTGTAATTCTTTTAAATTCCTTCTGTCACTGCTATGCAGAACGCTGTTTAGGGTGGTGATTTAAGTCATCTGCTCTCAGTGGGTTAGTGCAAAGTTTTGAACTTCTTTTCGCAATCCTTTCAATTTTTTTCTTTAAGAATTATAAGATATACAGAATCGGTGCATTTTAACCAGTATTCAAATGCAGTTGATGTTTCCCTTCCTATGGTTCATCCTCGTTATTTTAGAGAAACGCCTTTTGGGCTGTAATGAAACCTACCGGTCCTAAGAACGTTTCGGTAATCTTTCTTTTAGTCAGCCGCAGGCTTTTGACCTGGTTATTTACTTTTACATGTAGCATGCGGACTGAGCTTAGCTTCATTTATATATAAACATTTTTACATAAGAATGGAATGCATAGAACGTTCTGTTGTTCTGGTGTAATGTCGTTCTTCATTTACTGCCTTCAATTACTATTATTATTTATCCATGCTTATTTCCTTGATATTTCGCCTTATTGCCGCAGATTCTATCTTACTTCTTTGTCTTATTCCACTACGTCCACAGTCAACTCCCTCTTTTATGGTTCCACTCATATTTCTATACTCCCTTCTTGGTCGGCGAGCAGGAATTCTCTTTCTGTTGTTTTCCACGCTTTCTTCCAAATGATCCACAAGTTTAATATTCTCCAATCGAATTTTCGTAGTCTAAGAGCCAACCAACAAGCATTGTAGGGAATACTTGACTCCTCTTCCATCCATATTGCTCTTTTATCTGAGACCTGGCTTTCGGAATCCTCTAATATTTCCACTCGTGCCTTTACAGCAATCTGTTCTGATCGTATTGATGGCTATGGTGACGCTGCCAACCTCGTAAGAAATGATATCTTCTTTATCCTCCACGGCCGTTTTTCTTACTTTTCTTCTGATTCTCACTCACCCAACTTAGTCCATATTTCGATCCCAAATATTCATCCTCAGCCTGTTCATATATTTTCTATATACGTTGCTCCTAGTTTTGACCTTAATAATTTCCCATTCATTCTTTTTCCGTATCCTCACTCTCTTCCCTTCATTGTCGGAGGTGACTGGCATGCTCACTCTCCTCTTTGGGTCTCTGCGCGCCATAACAGGAATGGCCGTGTTCTAAAAAACTTTATTCAATTTTGTCCTTCTGAATGATAACTCTCCTACTCTTTATAGAAGCGCTCACTCATCCAGCTCTGCTGATCTGTCCTTTACCTCTCCACACTTTGGTCTTCGCTGTCATTGGAGAACTCTAGATGGCACCTTCGACAGCGATCATGTTCCCATTGTTTTCTATTTTTGCAATCTCCTTTCTCCTCCTCCTGATTATTCTATACCCGCTCTCGCTCCTAAATGGTCTCTAAATAAGGTTAACTGGGAGGAATTCCGTTCTAATTTCGACTTATCTCTTCCTTACATAGACTCCCTCTCTGATCTTATTCAACAATATAACGTTTTCTCTGATTCTATTTCTTCTACTCTGGACGCCTCCTCTCCACCAATTCATCATTCCAAAAGAAATTACCATCTTCAGGCTTCCTCACTTTGGTGGAACGAAGATTGTACAAATGTCGTTAAAGACCGTGTTTCTTCGTTTAGACTCTTACGGTCTTGTTCTTCCTTTGCTAACTTTGTGGCGCATAAAAAAGCTAATGCCAAGGCTAGATTTATTCTCAAAACTTCCAAAAGAAATTCGTGGAACAATTTTTGTTCATCGTTTTCTAGATCTACTTCAATTTCCCATCTTTGGAAGATGGCTAAAGCTTTTCGCTCTTCTAGGTCCGAACGTCCATCATATTATAACCTTCCTTCAGATAGACTCACTACTTTTCTTGATTCAGTTGCTCCCTCTTATGTACACCTTCCTTTGAGGAATCTTGTTCACCTTCCCTTCCTATCTCAAATTCTTCCCATTTCCTTTCTTCTAGCTTTGGCATCAATGAACTTCGGTCTTTTTTGACTAATTCTTCTAATTCTAGCCCTGGTATAGATGGCATTCCATTCCGTGTCCTTAAGAACCTTTCTGAATTAGCACTTAAAACCCTGTTGTCAATCTACAATTCTTTTCTGTGCATCTCCGAAACTCCTCCGCTTTGGAATTCTTTTATTATTATTCGTTTTATACTATCGATTTCCATGTTTGAAGCCGATCCAGCGTGATTTACATCACAATCATCATACTGTGGGAGCCATTCTTCATAGCTTTCAAGATCGCTAATTTTTTTCTCCTTCAAAATTCACAACTCTGACAGTATGTAGATTTTACACACGAATCGAACGACAATCATAAATATCAGAAGCACGAATAACAAATGCGCTACCACTAACATAATATGTTACGTCTTATTACGCTAACAAACCTATTCATATATACATACCTGCGTATCTGAGCTACTCTTTAAAAGGCTGTAACGCAAAAACTATTTCAGATGTATACTTAAAATTTTAGCGAGTTATTTTTAAAAGTGTAAATTATCGAAAAATGCAAAAATCGATTTTTTAAAAGTTTTACACTAGTGGTGTCGCTTAAACTGACAGTCCCGTAGCTGCTACAATTGAATATAGCTCGGATTTAATAATACATACAAATAAAAAACCCATTTTTACCACCGTTGTAACTTTCGTTACATTTAAGTGAATTGTGATGATAAAATTCACTTAATGTTCTATATAAAATTTCAATTTTCATCAATTTCATACTTGATAGTGAAACTTTATGTTGCAATGTTATTATTATAAAAACGATAAAAAACAACTTATTTTTTTCTTTTTGTAGGCGTTACACTAAATTTATATAACTTTATAAATATGAAACGTTGAAAAAATCGAATGTAACCCTGTACTTTGAGGGAGTATAAACAAATCCTTGATCCTATTTCAAACTCTGCAGTAAGCTTATTATTTCCATCGATTAAACGGAATTTAAAAAATAACACAAGAAAAACAGTGCCGAAAATAAGATTAGGTCGTTCTAACTATGTTTGTTTTAGTTAATTAATGTTGGGTTTTTTTTTCTATTTTTTTTTTTTTTTTTCTGTTCCCATCGGTTATGCGGTATAAGGAATGTAATATTTCATAATGATGGTAGTTTTGCGGATGCATTTTTAATTTTTTTTCTGTAATTTGTGTGAAATTTTACGAAAGTTTGTTGTGATACGAAGTTAAATAAATTTCACGGCAATTGTTTATCAATACGTGGGCGGTTGTTTCAACAGTGGTGTTATCCGCCAGCTTGCTTGAGAGTTTCACGGAATGCCGCAGTATTTGGGACATTCAGAAATTTCCTTCGATCTATTCGAATTCGTAACAGTAGTCTGCCAAAGAAAGCGGCATTTATTATTGGAATTCTTAACGGTCTTTAGTTCGCATTAACGGCGTCTTTCCTAAAAGCGTCCTGGAATTTAAAACGGATTCTCAGAATTCATTTTACTCGTCAAGTCCGAACGGGAAAGTAAACCGAACGGAACGGGTCGATTTGGAAATGTGCTTTACCGTTTTCTCTTAAGTTGTCCTTCGACAGCGTCGAAAGGTTTAGGTGTATGAACCATTAGTTCTATTAATAATAATAATTTTATTGTATGATCATTTAAGTTATTCACACGCACCTATATATTATATATATGTGTGTATATATATATATGTATATATATACATACATACATACATTTATATATATATCATTTTTCAAGCACGTACAAATGTAATTAGCCAGTTATAATGCGAATAATATATGTGTTTAAGTCTATCATTAAATTATAGTATTATAGATGTTAACCAGAAAAATTAAAAGACATATTAAATAAAATTCCTTCTTTAAAGAGAAACGTGTAATCGTGAACATGTTTTATGATTTCGTTTTTCGTGTTAAAAACTCGCACTTTATTAGCGAATGAGCGGCGTTCAAAATCAGTAATGCGATCGAGAGAATCGAGTTTATTCGACGAGTAAAATTTTAATTTCAAAGTAAGACGCATAAAACTTAAGCGAAGGCAGAAAAAAAAAAACGATTTTAAAGAAGAAGACTCTGTAGAATTACTCATTTTACGAACACCGATGAAAATTTGTAGTTCGTCTGTTTCGTAATTTAAATTTTCCTCTTCATTGAAAAATAGTACCTGAGATATCTTAACAAAATTGAGTAAAAGCCCTTTTAGTTATAAAACACAATTGCACATATCGGATTGTAACCCGAGATAATTGCAATTGGAACGCAGTGGAATAGGTTGTTTGGACAGGAGGTGACTAGGAGTGATTTTGGAGTGACCTAGGCGGAGTCTTGTGACAACGATTTCATCATTCTTTCGATTGGTGAATAATGAGGTTTTCCATGGTCGAATAGTATTTCGAATTGAGCGCAGCTCGTTTGTGTTTTGGGATGTTGGTCTACTGTTTTTGCCATGTTTGAAGTGATTTTTGCACCATATGAGCTTTCAGATCCATTGACGGAATTTCAATGTTCGGTACTGGAAAGAACAATGTTTTGTCGCAGTATCCTCGAATGAATTAGTCAGTTTTTACTTCGATAGCAAAAAGTTATTCTACGGAAATGGATTTTGTATCAACAAAGGTTTATAACTGAGATACGAGAAATATAATTCACATCTTTTCAAATGTTGAACATGACAAATGTAAACACCGAATGTCCCCCACTACAGTTAGTAGAAATTAGGCGATATTCGGATCTAAATAGGAAAGTCTTACGCATAAATTCGATAAACTCGCAACCGCGGAGTACTCTTCCAGGTCGACGTTTAAGTGACGAATTCAAAAGTGATCAGAATGCAGTTCCCGTGCTATTAAGTAACAACTTTTCAGATCAAAAAAGTCATCTCAAAATTTCTTTAAGTTTCTGTTCGAGTTTTCTGTTATTTTATTATTTCTGAGGGAGCGGATTTAATATGTTGTCAAATACTTTAGTATGCTGATGGTTTGATGACAAAATACCACGATGACTCTTCTGCTTCAACGGTGCTGTTGTAGCGCTTCGCTTTTCGAGATGATAGTGTGTTTTATTCATTTCTGCCTCCTTTGTTTTCTTTTCATCTTGTTTAATCGTTTCCTTCTAATGCAAAAAAGCTCTTCGCGTTTCTCGAAATACCTATTTAAAAAATATTTACGCTTTCTGTGTATTCTTGTTGCTTTTGAAAAAAAATAGATTTAATGTTCGAGTACTCCGTGTTTTTTCGTGATATTTTTAATACGGTCAGAGCGAATTAAATGGAGAATTTCTGAAATTTGCCAAGTAATTTGTAAAAAGGTAAAAAGATTACAGTGGAAATATTCTTAAAATAGTTCCTGACAAAAGCGTTTTATAAAAAACTTATTCAGAAAAGAATAACTGAAGCTGTATAAATCACTTTCCTAATTATCGAGTTTTTTTTGTTTATCCGTATTTACGCAGTGTTTTTCCGATGTAGCAAAAAAAAATATATATATATATATAAACGTTTCTAGGTTTGAAAAAAAATTTGGAATGTTCCTATAGAACATGTTTAAAGGTTTAAATGCGTAATCAAAGACAGAACTGCGTTTCTTAATTCGCGGCAGTAACGTTCGTTTATGATTTAAACTATCAGCCGGTTAATTACTATTAAAGTATGGGTATAGACAACAAATCTCTTTCTGAGCTTTTATAACTTTATTTTTAATTAGTTTCGAGAAGGTTAATCTTTTATCAAGTGTTAAACTTAGATATACTGGATTTCATCCTTCCATTATTCAACCAGTCTGTCTTGGATGTTTACTTCTTTTCGTATACATGGTCGTCTTTTAGTAAATAAAATGGCTTCCGTTTTATTGTTGTTTATTTTAACCTGCCACTTTTTAAAATATTTTATTAGCGTGTCAGCTGCTTTTTGCAGTCTATTTGCTATTGTGTCTGTTCTATAGGATGATGCTACTATTGTAGTATCATCTGCATATACATAGGTATATTTCACTCTTTGATTTTCGGAATGTCATTTAAAAATATTATAAATAAATACGGTCCTAAAATGCTCCCTTGTGGTACACCAGCAGTTATGTGATCTTCAGGTGACTCATAATTAGTCAGTTTAACATAAAATTTTCTGTTTAAAGAATATGATTTCACTATAGATATTAAAGAATAAGGATACTTAAGTTTAATTAGTTTAAATATTGTGTACCTTCTATCCATGTGGTGTCAAAAGCTTTTTCGGCATCTATTAGTAATACTCCTGTATGTTTGTTCAGATTGAAATTGTCGGTAATTTAATCACAGATTTTAGTTAATTGTATGGTTGTACTAAGTTTAGGTCGGAAACCAAATTGATTATCGCATATTATATTATTTTCATCACTGTGCTTTCTTAATCTTGTAAGTATAATCTTTTCAAATAATTTACTTATGTTACTAAGTAAGCTGATGTGGGACGTATGTTTTCGGCCAGGGAAACATCCTTACCGGGCTTAGCTATAGGTACTGTCTGCGAGACTTTCCATTGTAACGGAAGATAGCATATTCTAAAACACGAGTTG
Source organism: Icerya purchasi (assembly GCA_039619475.1). NCBI lineage: Eukaryota > Metazoa > Arthropoda > Insecta > Hemiptera > Monophlebidae > Icerya > Icerya purchasi. The sequence goes on from CM077115.1 coordinate 201,384,283, forward strand.
AATGACAAGAATATGATGTATTAATTTTAGGAGAGGTAAATATAAAACAAAAAAAAAAAAAAGATGAAATAAATTTATATAATCTAGAAGGGTATGAGAAATATCACAATTTAGATGCAAAAGGGGCAAAACATGGGCTTGTGATATACTATATATAAAGCGGGATAAAAAAATATAAACTCAAATTAGAAACAAAAATATAGAAAATGCGGAATGTGTAATAATTTAAATAACACGGTAGTTTATTATGCGCTAGTAGATTCGAGAATCAGATATGGAATTCAGGCATAATGATGAGGAAAGGTATATTTGGGGAAAATAGATAAACTGCAAATTAAATGTTTGAAGTTAATCCTTAAGGGGAGAAACTGAAAGTGGAATAATTCAAAAAAGAAGACATAATGAGCATAGCACGTATATACTTATAACTGAAGATATGGGAATACATATCAACGGGGGGAAAAACTTACTCTATATTCTTTCAATACTCATACTTTCGGGCTAGACTTTTCATTTTAACACTCCAATGTGTAATGAATATTAGACATGCGCAAATCAACTCTGCTAGAGGAGTTTTGGGTACACATATGTGTCCGTTCCGACTGCGCATATATATCCGCTTCTCAACTCCAACTCCGGCGGAGTTATCTCATATCCAGCGTATAGTCACACTCTTCGTTACATATATAACTCCAACTCCGCATAATGCTCGGAAACGCACAAAGCAACAAAATGTCTTTGAACATGGTGCGCATTTTCTTCGCGCAGTTCCGATTTACCGACAGCGGATGCAAAACTCTCACACATACATGCTGTTTTCTGCTAAATAGGATATTTCTTATCAATAAGCATAAAATAGCTAGTTCACATCGTGTCAAATAACACATAGCATTAAATTCGTGGATCATATTACTCATTCGATTTAAAAATTTTAAATCACACCGCGCTATTACCCCTCCATACAGCAGTCTACGAACATGATGTAATTCCGTGAAACAGTAATGATAAGGCAAATTTTGACAGTTGTACGCGCAGCTGTCGCCTTTCGGAGTGTAGATATATCAAATCACTCCGCAAGAAGTGAATTCAACTGTGTCCGGAATGACAATATTTGTTCGTTGTGCGACGTTTTTCGGAGTTGTGATATGTGGTCGGAGATATATCCGACTGTGTCCGACCACGGATATGTTTCCGAGGATATAACTGTGTCCGGAGTTACCCATGCCTAAATTAAATATAGCTCGTTAAGAACAGTTTATTAAGTTTCTCTCCGTTTCAGTTCGTTTTGGCCGTATACAATTTCCTTTAATAGTCTGCCTTAACTTCAGCGATCTCTGTCATCCTCCCAGAGTATTTATTTTGCCTATACTTGCAAAATCTCTCCCTCTAGCTGTAATTAAACAGGAATTCCATTGTATTGTCAATTCTCTCTTTCCATCATATAAACATTTTTACTGATGGTTCTGGTGTTGGTGCTTCCTTTATTCTTCCAAATTATAATTTCCCTGAATCCTTCTGTCTTCCTTTTTTCTGTTCCATATTTACAGCCAAGCTGATGGCTATTTTACGTTCCATTATTTTCATCTCCTCCGATCGTCTTTCTTCACAGTTTTTGATCATTTCCGACTCCATGAGACTCTTCAAGCCATCTCCTCTCCTCTTCCTAATCATTCCTGTGATTTTACTATTCTTCGCATATGTTCTCTCATTCGGACTCTCTCTTCTCTCCATGGGATCCATATTGACTTGCTGCGAGTTCCTGGCCATTCTGGCACCTCTGGTAATGAGATCTTTGGTTCGGGTTGCTGCTTCTTCTTCATTCTTCTTCAAAAAAATTCTATCCTCTAATCTCCTGCCGTTGTGTAAAGATTTCCATCTCAGATTTTGGTCAGATATGTACCCTTCCTCCTTTTCTAATTGTCGCTTCTTTTATCTGTGTCCGTTCGGCCTAATCTTCCTTCCAATCTTTGGTTCCTTCTGTTTCCTTCACTTCCTCATTCTGCTGTTGTCGCCATTGTGCGTTTGCGCTTTAACCATTTCTTGCTGCCTTTCTCCCGCTTTCGTCTCTCGTTGGCCTCTTCCTCATGTTGTCCTCTCCATTCAAATGATGCGGTTGTTTGTGACGCCGATCACATGTTCTTTTTGAGTGCTCTGCTCTTTCAGTGGAGCGTTCCGACTCTGTACTCCCACTTGCTTAGGCTGGGGCTTCCTGCTCCTTTTTGTGCCCGTTATGTTTCTGCACTTTCTCATTATATAACTTTCGTTTTCCTCCAATTGTTTCTGGGTGAAGGTCCTTGGTTGATGAGCCCAATCTTATTCCCTTCTCTTTAAAAAAAAAAAAAAAAAAAAAACTGGAATAGCAATACAATGATGGCGGTGTGGGTTGTGCTGTCAGGGCCCCTAAAAAAAGAAAAAGAAAAAAATCAATGATCTCATTTAACAAAAAACGCTACTCTTTGAATTTTCCAATAATCAAATTAAACATTATTTAATTTTTTTATCGTCTGCTGTGACCTTTTTTAATAGTTTGAAAATTTAATATTTTCGTAAAAATACTGATAAGATCGACGTCGTACGCGTTGAAAGTGTTTTTGAGAATAATACTTACCAGGATGTATGTATAAACGGGGGACGGGAAGAAGATAGAGAACACGCAGTTTGGTTTCAAAAATGCCTTGAGCCCACGTGAAGCCGCTTTCGCAGTGCGCATGCTCACGAAACGTTGCCGTGATATAAATACTGATGTATAAGCGCGTGCTTTCGGACTACTGCAAAGCTTTTGACAGGGTAAAACACGAAAAACTGCTACATATATTAAAATCGGTTCTCGTTGACAAGAACGACTCACGAATCATAAGCAATTGATACTGAAAACGAACGATTGAGCTAAACATTGGAAATACAACGCCGGGAAGTACGTATATTAAAAAAGGAGTTCGACAGGGTTACCTATTGTCTCCCCTACTTTTTAATCTTTATGCCGAAGCAGTTTTCAATGAAACACTTGACGAAAACGATGGGAAGATGAAAGTGAATGGGGTCACAATTAACAATAGACGATACGCGGATGATTGCCTAATTATCACCAACAGTCCAGACGAACTGCAAGGAATTCTAAACAAACTGACAGAGTAAAGCTTTTGGCCTCACAATTAGCAGCGATAAAAGAAAAATGACGGTTTTCGCGAAAAAAATCGGCACAATAATAATATACAGAAAAGAGCTGAATTAGTTTGGGGCCGTTCTCGATGGCAATTTCACTCGCTGGTAAGAAATTCGTTCGCGAATAAAACAATCGACTACAATACTAATGAAAATAAAGAACGTTCTTACAAAAGGAGAACTGGCCCTTGAACTACACGCAAGTATTTTACATTGCTACATCATTTCTATCTTCTTTGATGGCAGTTAATTTTGAATGTTGGACGCTGCCTTGGAGAAATATATTGAGGCCTTCGAGTTATACAAGATGCTGAAAATCTCCTGAACGAAATGCGAACGATAAGGTTCTCTAAGAAGAATGAAGAAAAAAGTGGAACTATTGAATTTACTAAAAAAAAAAGCAAAAAAACACTGAAACACCCGGGTTACGTTATGAAAGGACTAAAATATGAGATTTTGCGCGTTATTTTAGAAGAAAGGGCAAAAGAACAAGAGGGCGTCCTTGACAAAGGACTTTTGGAGATGATTTGAATGCTCGCCTATTGCCATTTTCCGGGCCGTCGTGTAAAGAGATAGCCATGTTGATCAGCAACCTTCGTGATGGTGATGGCGGATGAAGAAGCAGAATGGATAATTTTAGCATATTAGCTGGAGTTTGTATTAGATTAAAAGAAAATGGTATTCATATTTAGCAGATGGGAAATTCAAGCTTTACGATTGCATTGTGGTTCTCTGCAGACTATGAAACTATATTGTGATGGAGAAAAATCTTCTGCTCTAATACCAGATGAGGAACACACACTATTGTATGGAGAAGTTCATTGAGCACCAAGGCTAATACGACGTACAGCACAGAGTTGGGAAATTTTTATTCGAATAACCGAATAATGATTAATGAATTCAAATTATTCGAATAACGTACATATGAATAATGATTAATATATTCGTTATCGGTTGTTTGCTATTCGATTATTCATTATTCATTAATATATTTAACGAAACAATTTTATAGACTACCATATAGTCTAGCGGTATTCGGCAAATGTCATGCAGAGACTAAAGTTTAAGAGACTAGCGCAGTTGATTTGTTGAGGACTAATGGTGTTTATATATTTCGAAGGAATTTACAATGAATGTTAAATTTAAGGTTGAAAGTTTAATTGCATTTAAGGATTAAACGAATTAACTTTTAATTTTGCTATATATAAATATATATAAGGTTTCCAAGTTAATCTACCGTTTATCAAAATACTAAAGAATGTTTCTGTTATTTTAAAAAGAATTGAATTATTATTCAGTTGTACAAACAGTAGATTCTAAAATAAGCGACCTTTGTGAAAATCAACATGTAGAGATTTCTGATAGGAGTTTAGTTAATTTTTGTGACCGGTGTTTTGTAGAACCAAGAAACGGCTATTGGATACTAAGGATATGTTCAAGCTATCTATATGCAGGCAAGCATTTACCGAAGGTCTCAGTCGACTCGTCATTTACACTCATATAGAATAAATAGTATAACACTCGAAGCAGAACATTCGAAATCTATAATTCTCTAATATAATTCCGTTTGAAATAGATAAGGTAATTCGAACTTAAATTGAGTGATCGTTCCGATAAAACTGTGAATTATTACCAGTTTATCTACACCAATTTTAACTTCCAACTAGATGATGCTTCCATGTACGATCAAATGCTTTCATGTATAGAATTCAAAAATAAAATCATGGTAACAGTAACGTATTTAGAATCGGTCAATGGAGTACAGTCATAATGACAAGATATGAAAAAAGATTATGAGAATATACTGCTATACAAATTATATTTATTTATCACTGTTGTATAATTCTTTTTTTTTTTTTACATTAAATTTTATTACAAATATATCAAAAATTATATTGATGACTCATTGAATGTTGTTACAAACATTTTTTAAGAATTGTAATGGAAGGGCAGTTCTAACACCCAAAATCGCCCTTGGGTATGCCACCGCACAGTTATATTAAGTTTAATTAAATGCAGATCAGTTAATAAGTATTTTAATAGCTCGATAAATTTACCGCAGAAGAAATAAAATTGACAAAATGAAGGATCTACGAACTGGGAGATAATGGACAGGAAAGGAAAAGATGCGATGTGACAACAAATTAGAATATAGAATGACCAAATATTGTTAGAATCACAGATAGCTTCGTAATTATAATGAAGCTGACAGTTTTGGGCAGGATGTTCAAAGAAGACGGAAACATACAATTAAGGCGTAATAAACGTTAACCAGCCTGTAATAATTGGGTACCAGAAAAAGATCTGGAGACGTAAAGGCGGCCAAGAGAAAAGAACTAGCCCCAGCAGTATTCTCATCAGATCCATTAGTCTTAGTATATTATGAAAAGCTAAATTCCGCAATCCCTGATATCAAGGGTATAGGATTTACTTTACTTTAGGGACTACAGTGACCCAGCGAAATAAAATGATTAAACGCCACGGGTGTTACGATACTATTGTTTGTTTAACGTTCCGGAAGCCGAAAATAACTTCGACCAAATATTATAAAAATGAACCGATCTGTTAATCGATTGTTTAATGACGAAAGACGATTAACTATTTAAATATTAAATAAAAATTCGAAGCCCCGAAAAAGGCTGTTTCCGAAAAAATTTAAAAGAAATAAATATTAAATAGAAACAGCGAATAAACGAACATAAAAGCGTATATCGAGAGCGGAAAATGACAAAAGAACGAACGGCCAATACGGTCACGCGGTCAAGTAACGACCAGCACAGATATTTTAGATAACGAAGGCAATCAAATACGAACCTTTCTTTAATTATATAGCCGTACGGTAATAAATTAAAATGAATAAATTAAATTAAACAAAAATGCGAAAACTAATAAATATTAAATTAATATTTATTAATAATGGGAGCAGAGGAAGAGACTCGTTTGGATGGATAAATAAATGAAAAATTTGTTGAAATAAGAAAAAACGTGGATATTTGACTGGAGCCTGGTATGGAACTTTTTGTACAGGTGAAGCAAGTTAAAAATCGTAATTTTAAGAAAATATAGCAATTCTAATTGAGAAGAGAATATGCCATTTCATTACTATGGCTGGTATCCCAGAGGAAATCGGCGTGGGTAAAACGGAATGCAAGAAGATTGTAAATGACAGAACGTTTACGGAGGATGACAAAGTCGGAAGAGTGAGGATATAGGAGAGGGAATAACTCGGATAGCGCTCCTAAAGTCAAAGATAATCTAATAGTTTTTTGGTTTTTTTTTTTTTTTTATTATTTAAAATAAGTCGTAGATCTCACAGGGAAAGTATGCCCGTTGTGTGAGTGCCCGACACTCTTATTAACGTTTATTGTAAGTATACAAAATTACAACTATTCTTGCTTATCCTATACATCGTAATATTAGTCAGCTTAAGATTATGTAAATTATAACATACTATACATGCAAATATGTACACACACACCGTAAATACTCATCTGTATATACATGAAGGCAGCTAAATATCCTCAAATACAAAGAAAAAAAAAAAAAAGAAAACAAAAACAGGGAAAGACGAGAACAAACAAATAAAAAGAGAACAATAGAAGAAAATGATAAAATAGAATGATTCGAAACGTATTTTGCGTTTTACTCTTTACACCTAAATTCATCCATATACTTCTATTTTCCAGACACCGAGTTTTTTTTCCCTTTAATACATGATTAGGGATTGTACTTATTAATTTAATTAAAATTGAATCATCACTATTATCAATTCGTAGATTTACGCCCCCCGGGAATAGATGTAATATATATTATTTTGGTTTCTTGTTAATGCGAGAATAGATGGTAATTTTATATTATTTCTATTAAATTCTAGTAATCTATAATAGAAATAGTATATCTTATCTTGGGGGACATTTTCCTTCCACACATAATTGATGCAGAGTCGATTTGCTTCCGGTAGCATATAGTATAAGTTTCAACAAACACCTTTTCTGCATTTCGCTTATTTTATTTATTTCCCAGTTGGAAAATAAACTTGAAAACCGATGTACACGACTAAACGCAGCGTGGATATTAGAGTTCAGCTGTAAAGGTAATAGAGAAAAAGAAGAAAGACGGGAGAAAATTCAGAGAAATTGATGTCCGGGAGAAGTGTCAACGTGACACTTATTGCCGGAGAGATGCCGCAGCGGCAATTATAATCGTAGTTAAATCAATATTTCAGGGGAGGCTGCTATCTAACGGATATTAAATCAGCCTTTTCGCTTTTATCGATGTAAAAATGTGTTTGTATTTTCAGGTATCATCATCGACGGAGGAATTTATTTTAATTAGATATATGCCAGTATATATACTTGATAGGTGTGACTAGCAGAAGATTTTTAGAACCGTGAGAAATTTGTCGGAAGGTGTTATTTTCGTTCATTTTTGGCACATAATGGAAAATAATTTTATTAATCCGATATGGAGGGATATTTCAATTTCGACTCGACGGTTGATTAAAAAATTGCACGAGACCTTCAGACCGTCAGGTACAAATCGGTTCGGAAATACTGCACTTTAATTTATGTCCATTATTTTTCTGAGCATCTTCCGTCCGAAATTACAACTGCCGACCTTTAATGACGTCAATAGAAAACGGTGTCATCCGCGTGTGTTTTGGTTTACTCGTACGTACTCTTCTTTTTCGAATTCATTAAAAAAGTCTTCTTACGACACAAATTCTTGTAAATGTCTAACAAAAACACGCCGTCTTGACTTTGAAACGTTTCAAAAAGCCGCAAAAAAACAACAATAATCATCATTGATGATTTTGATTTGTGTATTTAGTAAATTATTTCACAGAACAGACTTGGAAATTTCAATTAACTTAAAATAATAGTTTCTTTTCATAAACATCAATGATTTCGAACGTTTTAATCTGCTCACTGATGTAGTATTAAATGGAATAATTTCACAATCTGAATATCTTTCGTCGGTAACTGTCCAAAGTTACCGGAATAAGTAACGGCCGAACAACAACTTTATTCAGAATAAGGAATAACGGAAATCTTCGTTTCATCTCCTACACCATCTACAATTCGCATCTATTTAATGACCCTAAAGTTACGACGATAAAAATATTAAGGAAATACCAGGATATAAAAAATTTTTAGATGTTTATTCTACTTTCTAAGACAAGGGCTTTTTGACGGAAAGGTCCTTTGATATTTTCAAGGGGCATTCGATAACGTTTTTATTCCTATTCTATAAACTAATGACAATTAACATTCCCTTCCCCGTGGCTAAACTTTTGTGCCGTTTATTTTTATGTAGATCACTTCGCATTCTAAACCTCGTTTCTAAACAGAATGAAGTTCACATGGCGTATAAAGGTCTTTCACAAGGTTCTGTTTTGAGTCCGCTTTTTTTTAATTTATATATTTTACTACATTTTTAAAATTAAATTACCAACTTTTTCTCAGTTTTTAATCATTCTTAATATCCAAACATAATTGTCTCACTCAGTGTCTCCAGGAAAATCAAACATCTATATTTCTACGTATTACAATTCCTTTGAGAAAATAAATTTCCAAGTGTATCCCGTACCAAGTCTTCCATATCCGATTTTCTCTCAGATCACTTGACTACCGACAATTACGCGTTCTGATTCGAAATCTCCCTCTATTAAGTTTACTAAACAAGTTGGGTATTTAGGGTTTATTTTTAGATCCTAAACTAACATGGAATTTTCACATTCAATCACTAGTAGAGCTTTTGATTATACCGTATATTAAAGAGTATTATTAGTAATTTATATTGGATAGGTGATCCGGATCACCTTAAGTCAATTATCTTAAAGCTTTATTAGATCGAAACTGGATTATGGAGCTATCTTTTATGGGTTATTTTCGAAGACCCAGCTCAGGAACTTCGTTTACAATTAATCAAGGATAAGATCAGGTCGACCGTCATTATCGGGGTAGTTCGTCGAAACTAGTCGATGTTTTTTAATATTTTTTAATATGGTTTGTATGTTTTTTGTATAATTGTTTATGATAATTTTATTATATTATTTTGTAAAATGTATAATTATTTAAAGACAAAAACAAATGAAAAAAGGTTAAATGGGCGCTATAAAAAAAACTACAGATGAGAATTTTGATCTCGAAGAAAGATGAATATTGAGAAATAAATTCTGTAGTATACTTTGGGATTTTATAGAAGCGGAAAATGGGTATGGTGAAAGCCGTTCGGGAAGAAGTTCTGTCTCAGCCATTTCCAAAATTAAAGAAAAAAAAAATAGGTTCGCCTGAAAAGAAGAAACAAATTTTTTTCCGCAATTTTTTTTAGATTTCTTAAAAACATATTCGGTTTAGGGCTTATTTTTTTATACGCAGGAAAATTAAGTTTAGAGACAGGAGACCTAAATTATAAGCAGATTTACATTCACTGTTCTACCAAGGTGCTGAGGCTGTGCGACATTTATGATTAAATGAGGAGGGAGTGGTGGAGTGGATGATTAAGCTAAACTGGAATAGATAAACTGAGCAAAAAAAAAAAAAAAACTACACTGAAAGGTAGGATCCATGTTTAAGAATATAAGGAGGAAAGTGTGAAGAGTCTAGAGAAGAGTTAAATTTATTCTGGTCAGTTTCATTAAAGTTCCAGTCAAAGGATTAAAGTGAACTATATTGGATTTGGGAAAAGGAGGTTCGCTAAATATTGGACATGTATGGTAATGTGATTAGTTCCAAAAGGACTGTCCGTAGTTTTTCAAGAAGCATTTAAACACAATATTTGGAGAAGAAAGTAATGGAAACCTTTTTTTTTTTTTATATCGACGATGACGTTACTTTTAGCCAGATTTCAAAAAGAAAAGCAATATCAATTTTATAGTAATACAATAATCCTTTAAGATCTTAATAGCTCTCTCTAGTTATGACAGTTACATTGCAAAATTCATGGGATATGAAGCATTAGAGTTTTACAAGCGCAAATATAAACTTGTAGGAATTACGTCGCTAACGATCAAATGAGGGCAAAGGCAGATCATAGGAATATAGTTTTTGGGGAAATAGAGGAAAGAAGGCGAAAGAAAAGAAAATGGCAGCGTACAGGTAGCGTTAAAAAACTACTGACATGCAATACAACGGTTTTTAGTTAAAGTTAAATGAGTAAGCATAATTAAGCTTAATCATAAGATGACGAAGAATAATAAATTTCGCTTTATAACGTAGATAAATATGCGAGGAAAGAGTTAGAGGAAGACGAAGTATTATCGTTTATTGTTATTAGAAATATTCTCAATCTCGGAAAGGAGATTTTAAATAAAAAAGAGTATTTTGAACATTATGGAGGAGAATGTAATAAAGTTACATGCTGAATTATAATCATGTCGCAGAGGGAGTTGATTAAGAGTTGTCAGTAAATTGGAAATTTTATTTAGATTATGTTTTAGAGGTAAAGAATTTGAGAGTCAAAATTACCTAACAATGGTGAGTATTCTGAAAAGAACAAAGTAGATTGTCTGAGGGGAAGATAAGAATAGAATTAAAAACAGGAAATGGTGAGGTGATAAAAAGCGGCCAAAAAAGGCAAACTGCCATATTTTTGTGGACGTATTTAAGTTTGTTAAGGTATGTACGAAACTAGTTATACTAGCAATGTCGATGTACAAAAAAACATTGAAAGTTTATTCTTACTAATTGCTTGTGCGATAAAGATGCTGTCATACGCTTCAGTTTACTGAATCTGGTGTTCTTTATTATTATTATTATTATTATTATTATTATTATTATTATTATCATTACTATTACTATTATTATTATTATTATTATTATTATTATTATTATTATTATTATTATTATTATTATTATTATTATTATTATTATTATTATTATGGATTATATATAATAATAATAATAATAAAAAAAAACTTGAATTATTATTATTATTATTATTATTATTATTATTATTATTATTATTATTATTATTATTATTATTATTATTATTATTATTATTATTATTATTATTATTATTATTATTATTATTATTATTATTATTATTATTATTATTTATTATTAATTATTAATTATGGGCACGTCAGCGCAGGACATTTACCCAACACAAGAGATTAGAAGAATAGAAAGACATATGATTATATCAAGAAACGATTAGAGACAGAAGAAATGAAAGCGGCTAACCAGGGGGACAACAGAAGGAGATAGAAAAGCGAGAATGTAGAGGGCACTGTAACGAGTAGGGAGTCCAAGGCCAAGCAAATTGGAATAAAAGATCACGCGTTCTGTAGAGATGAAGGAACATTCGAAGAGTAGTATGTGGTTTGCGTCACACGTAACATTTAAGGTAGGAGAATGAAAGGGACGACGCAAAGAAGATTGAACAAGAGAAAAAACGAGAAGCCGGGAGCAGACTATGATTAAAACGAAGGCGAACTATGGAAGAAGTGACAGAATGATAGTGGGAAAATTGATAAACCAAGGGGAGAAACGGATGGGGAAGGCTGTAAGGCAAGGTAAAAGGAGTTGTCAGGGTTGGAGAAAAAGGAAGGATAGAGAGATTAGTCCAGAAGCCACGGTGAGAACGAGAAGAGAGAGAGTAGAGACATTGGGAAGGAAATCTGCCTGTGATACGACCACTTACTGCAGCCGAGCATGTTAACGAGTCAGCAAGATCGTTACCAGCTATAGTGGCCAGGAATCCAAAGCATGTCAGTATATCTTGAGTTGATCCAAGTATTTCGGGTAGCAACTATTTCGCTTGATATACATGTATGCGTATACAGTTTAATAAGGAAAATGTAAAAACATATTAATTACAGTTCAATGAAAAATGATCTTGCTCAAGTAAGAAAGCAGCGTATTCTACCGTTGAGCGATTTGTGAAAATCTGAAACAGTTGCGACATTGGAATTAAAGGGAAAACATAAAACGAATTCTGGAAGTGGTAAAACTGAATTTCTATTAAAGAAGTAAAGTAAGTCCCACATATCCTTGATACCATCGTGGATTGTGGAGTTAAGAAGCTTTTCATAATGGTACTTAATAGATTTGATGAAAATACTGGGGTCAGGTCCCTTTTTCTCGGCCGTCCTTACTTCCGAGATTTCTCTGGTATAACCAACTTAATTTCAGATTACTACTATTAAATAATTTATTATGATAAGTGATACGACGGTTGCTTACTTTTATATATTGTTCACATATTTACAACGTAAGTTTTGGAGGAAGATGATGTCTCTGAAGCCCATAGCTAAGTAAGGCCTAAAATATTTCTTGACTGCTTCTTCTTCAGCCCTCTTGTTGGATTTCCTATGAAAGATTTAGTCGGTGCATTTCGGCTACGCTGATGTTGCCATTTTCTTTCATGTAGTTGAAAAAACGTATGTAATACTGTTTTTTTTTTTTTTGTTTTTTTTTAATATTATTGAACATGCTGGATGTGAAGATCGGTGTGTAGGGTAAGCGATTCGACACACATAGTACGGAACATCAATTATTATGCGGAGAATTTTTGGCTACAGCTACTGAATTCGCGTTACGTTGCTATTTGCTGCTGAGCTGTGTACTTCGATACCGTACCTCCAAATAGGAGCAAATATCGTCTGGTAAATTAATCTTTTGCAGCGAAGATTTACTTTGGATTTTTTTAGAGACTGTAGTTGATTGATTTTTCCCATTGTCTTACATACGCTGTATGCAGTCGGCATGTGTGTCGACGATTATTAGCAAGCAGAACAAGTATATGGGGGAAATTGTAATAAAAAAAAAAAAAAAAAAATAGAAGACTTCGAACAATTCAGGGTGGCTGAAAGGGAAGAAAATAAAACGTTCAGCAAAAAAAAAAAAAAGGTTCTTATGAAAGGCGTTTACTGATATCTGCTGAGAAGGCAGGCTGGTTCCTTACCGGGATCGGACGTATTCATCGGAAGCTGTTGAATTCTATTAAACTAAATGTACAAAAAATTCTAAAAATTAAAAACCACACAATACATTACCCAAAAAAAAAAAAAATTCTAAATTAAAAGAAACTGTGTCGCTAATTTTTTATACATCACTATATGTTATTAGTTTTATAATTGAAATTAATAACACTTTTTCTGAAAAACGATGCCATTCCAGACTCCAGCTTCAACATTTGCTCGTTTCTGTTTCAATTCAGGTTGCCGCTCGATTTCATTTTTTCCGGATAAACGCTTTTTCGATATTTTTTAACCTATACAGAAGACAAAGAAGTCGGTAATAATACGGTCTCACTCGAGAATGAGAATAAAAAAAAGTAAAAGAAAAATTAGCGCGGAAACGAGCGAATTTTTTGCAAATGTTAAAAATCAAAAATGATCGAATTTGAATATAAATTGCGAGAAGGCAAGGGTAGCGGATAAACGCGGGGAGAGGGGAAAACTAATCAGAAAACAATTCGCGAGCGAGCAATGGTCGTCCTTAAATTTTCTCTCCTAGTAGCCGGTGCATTGAAAGCGGTAAAGTCGGAACGAGTGCTTTTTAAGCAACAGCTCCGGTTAAAAACTTAATCTGTTTTCAGCCGGCCAGGCAACAGAGATGAATATCGAGGAAGGATGATGACTTTTTCATTTGACGTACTCTCCATTCTTCCTTTTATAAATGTCTAATTGAATCTGCACCGGAGCAGCACCGTTCGGCAGTGGCATCCTTTGCCGCCTGTCAATAGAGTCGGCCCGCGCGTCATTTACCTTTTAAATAGTTGGGGCTCGTTCGCGCACTCGTTCTTTAGGCATAAATTTTTCCTTCAAAAAATTCAGCAGAAAAATTTTTCCTCCCGTATTACGCACTTAACAAAACCCGAATTTCGTCGTCAGAAAGTGTTCATTAAATTTCTCAGCCGAAAGAACAAAAGCCATATTATCGGCGTGGCGCAAATGAGAATTCCTAGAAGTTAATTCTCTCAGTATCGTGTTTATGTGTGCGTCGTACAAGACGGCCCTTCTTCTCGCACTGTTTTCGCCGGTGTCCGAGTTATCGAATTATATTCCAGAATGCTAGATTCTACCGGGGCTTGCGAAGGAGAAAAAAAACAAAACAATATCACATATCGGTTCCGAGAGTTTAAATTTCTCGCAATTAGATGCGATAAAAGGGAAAATTGAATTTAAACCTTGAAATGCATGATTAAAAACTCAAAAAAAACCAACAAATACCCAACTAATTTTCCCTTTTGGAGATTTATTAGTATTATTATTATTATTATTATTATTATGTATTAAAAAATAAGTTGTGGGTCCCGCAAGGAATACGGTCCATCTGCGGGTGCCCAACACGCTTATCACCGTTTATTCAAGAAAAAATGTGTTACAATAGTTCTCTTTACTTATACTATTAATTTTCATACTTATAAATAGTGAAAAAATATAAACTAAAAATAAAATAATAACAAAAAAACAAGACTAAACAAGATAAAAACAAAGAAAAATTACTTATTTATACAATTTTGATAATCACATGTTCGACAAATATATAGGAATGGTCGATTCTCCGCCACAGCTAATTCCCAATTTATCTAATCTAATGTGATTCAATGTTATCAACCAACCATTGCTTAATTAATAATTTTCAAGTTCCTATTTTTTTTGTTTTTTTTTTTTTTGGACCGAACAGAACAGTTCATTTGGCCAGTAAACTACGATACGACTAGATATTAAAAAATACTAATAATAGAAAATTCAGGAAGAGAAATTTCATTCATTCTACATTATGGCCGCAACTGCTGGCAGTGCCCACAATGCTCAATGAAACAAAACATAAACAAACAAGATTTTTTCATTCTGGAAAAAGGAGCAAAAGAAAAAAGTAGATAAATAGATAAATATTTCTATCTCACATTATGACCACAGTTGCCTGGCAATGCTCACAATGCATTATGAGAAAAAGGAGGTAGTCACAGCCACACTGGACAAAGACTACAATGTAAGAAAAAAAATAAGTAAAATAATGGAGAAAAAAAAATCAAACAACAATCCTGTTTCTTTCAATAAACCTAAAAAGGACAAATAAAATTTTATCACTGGAACAGAGAAGATGAAAAATACACAATGGAGGATAAACACCACAGGACATGAGGTCTTTAGAAAACGCAATTTTGCATTATATCTTCTGGGATTCGTTCTAGAAGCTTAATTAAAACTATTTCATCAGTATTATCAATCTTACTCCGTTTATGGCTTTCGGTCGAATAAAATATACCTCCCTATTACTCCTCGTTGTCCTACTTCTTGTCATTGTAGCTATTGATATACTTGTGGTGTCTTATATTCAAGTAATTGGTGATAAGAGTATAGCATATTCTCGGACACATTTCATTTTTCTCTCTCCACCAGCTAATGTTAACCTAGGGAATATTATCTTTAAGCATTTTTTTTTGCTGACTACTCATTTTTTTTTTTTTGACTATCGTCCGTTTTGCTTTAACCCGAAATTTATATCCCATAGATGATTCTAGACAATACTATAATAGCGTTATAGTATACACGCAGACTACCTTTATGGTATTGAAAGAGGCAATTTATAAAGTGCCGGTATCATTCGCCTGATTTTATCAGATAAATTTATAACATGCTTGTCCCAAAATTCCGTCGATGATTACTCCTAAAAAATATTTAATCTCTTCTGTCGTTTCCAGTTGTGTACACCCACAGTTCAGAAGACAAGTAATTATCTAAACAATTATTGTTGTGTATTTTAATAGAGATGGTTTATATGTTCTATATCTACTGGACGTTCTTCTTATATACAAAGCCTTCGATTTTTTTATATTAATGGTTAGATGTTTCTTATGCGCCCAAATAGACACACTATTCATTGGTCCTCTTG
This sequence comes from Icerya purchasi, assembly GCA_039619475.1. Taxonomy (NCBI): domain Eukaryota; kingdom Metazoa; phylum Arthropoda; class Insecta; order Hemiptera; family Monophlebidae; genus Icerya; species Icerya purchasi. The sequence continues at coordinate 201,400,293 of CM077115.1, forward strand.
CAAGAGTTTTTCAGCCTCGTGGATGTCACAGTGCTCGATAACGAGTGCTATATCATCATCCGCATAAGCAAAGACTTCGAGTTTTCAATGAAAATTTATGAAGAGAGTTGGTATAGATCAAAAATAACAACGGAGCCAAAATAGAGTTCTTTGTCCCACCCCTGTTAATGCAATTTTTTCTCTACTTAATTCATCATCGATTTTTACTACGCCTCTTTCTATTATACAAATAACTTTCAAACCATTTACTTTGTTTTTGACCATAATACCAATACCTTTCATATTTCGTAATAGTATTTGATGGTTTACCGCATCGAATGCTTTACTAATATCTACAAAAATTATAATAAATTGTTTACCGTTTGCCACAACCCCTTATTTATCCTATTTGTTAATACTCTTCAGAGACTGTTGATTTTCCTTCTCTAAAACTAAATTTGCATATTACGCAGCAACTCGTTTCTCTCCAAATAATATTTCTTAAATGAAACGCAAAGTATTGTTCCGAAATTTTTGCTAAAACCGAAATTATAGTAAGTGGTCTGCTGCTTCTTCCGGCCTCTTCTTTAAAAAGATCACATCCTCTAATATCCTTCCGTTGTATAAGAGTTTTCATTTCAGATTATGTATCGGATATATATGCTTCCTCTTTTTCTAACGATTGTTCTTTTTTTTTTTTTAATTGGCCTGAACATCTGTCTGTTCAACCTAGTGTCTTCCTGTTAACCTATGGTTCTGTTTGTTTCCTTCACTTCGTCGTTCTGTTTTTGTCTCCATTACCCGTCTGCGTTCTTAAGCCATACTTTATTATTTTCCTCTCGCTTTCGTTTTTCGTTGGTTTCTTCTCCATATTCTCCTTTCAAACAATATATATATATATATAATATAACTCGACCATTTTGGCCTTGTTGCTTATATTTCTGTCTTTTTCTTTTCTATCCTTTGTATAAAATGATCAAAATTTACAACGTAATTTTAAAAACGCGACGAACGTGTAACTTTCTTCTTTTTGGAAGTCGGTAAATATTAAAATATTCAGACGTTACATAAAATTGGGGCATTTTTTATAATAGCGGCCGGCCTAAGAATATATAACTGTTACCCACAGCTTATATTAATAACCATTTAAATCTGTAGCTAGAATTTAATAAAAAAAATTGTCGTTCTAATTAGAATTTGTATATTTTAAATTAAACATTTTTTGTAAACCTTTATTTTATTTTATCTCATTTTTTTAATTTGTACGCCCTTGCCGAAATATTCATTAGAAATGACATTTCCAGAGATCCCATAGCTTTCATCATTGTAATCATCTGTGGTTTTTTCCCCCCGTTTTCATTGTATCAGTCCCGCATTCTATAAATGGCTTATTTATTTATTCCCTAGCTGATCATTGCAATAATTATCTGTTTTTTATTCTTGACCATTTCACCTTCCTTGTACCATTAATTTTTTCTGTAAATTGTCCATCTACTTCTTTCGGTCTCTAAGAAACATTTATAACCGTCCAACAAAAAACGGTCTTCATGTTAAACTGAAAATTCTTGGTATTTCTATAACCTCTGCCTGTCGTGATTTAACGAAAAGTTTCGCTCAACTAAATATCAGAGCGCAACCATCATTTTAAAGCTATATAAAATTAATAACTCACACACAGTTTCCTTCTCTTTACCTTACGTAAATCGGTTACGAATTAGTCACACAGTAATCTCCCAGACTTACATACTTCAAAACAACGTGTTCTCCAACCATATATCCATTTTGTTTTGCGTTTTCCAATCTCTCCCATCTAGCACTTTATAAAAATTAATTTATTACCACGACAACAAACCACTATAGTTTAACAGAGATTTAAAATTTAAATATAAATAATTTAACGAATATCTAATACGTTTTTTTTAATTGTCATTGCAATTTGAATTCGGTACCGACTTCATGGTAATTAACATGATAATACTTAAAATTTTTCAAATTATGTTTCAATGCTGAATGTCGATAATAATTTAAGTCAATCGTGTCTGTTATATTAATACAAAATTATCTAAATGGACCACACGTTATCCCATTTTTGATGACTGCTGAGTATCTGTGTTCCCTGATACTCAACGCTATATACTCACATAGTATCATCGCTGAATGGTACACTTTCGAATGAACAAAGACTATAATTGGAATCGGCCTACATTAGTACAAATTATGCGCAAATAAACAAAAAAACAAAACATATGCGACCAGTTTTTTTTTAAAGTCGGGGTCGAATTAACAATAGTCGAGTTTGAATCAGGTAATGGATTTATGAAAGATTAGGATAGAAGAAACACCGTCATATTTGAAAAGCAATAGCACTTTTAGGAGTTTAAGACGTTTTAGGGAAGAATTGTAAAGATAGTTAATGTTTCCGTGGAATGAGAGACGACCGAAGAAACCATTTTTTTTAATATGTGTTTATTATTTTTTACATACAAAACTTTCGTCAAGCTAAAACGCTTGTCGACGAATTATCCTATTGAACACTTTACCATCTTAAATTAACTTATACATATACATAATCGTGTAATATTTACTAGTCTTTATCTATTTCACTTATCAATAATTAATAATTTTCTATATTCAATGTTTTTTTTCTTTTTTCTAGTTTGTAATTTTATTTTATGTTTATTATTTTTTTTTAATTAGCTGATAAACTATTCGAACAATTATATAGCGAAATGCAGCGTGAAAAACATTTATATGAGCGGAGGGAGAAGACGATATAAAAAGACCTTGAATGTTAAATAAAGGACTAGGTGGATTTTTGAAAGAGATTTGTATGAAACAGAGAGGGAATTATTTAATTCCTGGTTGGCAGTGGTGGTATTTTCATCAATAGAAAATATAAGGATATCGTCTGCGAAAAAGTGATTGGAGGAGGGAAAATAGGGAGGAATCATATGTTATTAGGGCTCAGACATGATCCCTGTAAAAGTCCATGAAAAATGCATTTGGAAGTGAAAAAGGAACGAGTAGAAAGAAATACAGTTTAATCCTAAGCGAAGGAAAGTGAATTACGCGGCGCAGACATCAACGAAAAATGATCTTTGATACAGTTGACCGAGCCAAGAGCAGGGCACAAACCGAACTGTTAGTAGTATATAAGATTCTTTTGCCGCCGATGTGGACTGATAATTCACTAGGTGTAATCGTGATATTTTAATTCTTACGTTTAACTTATATTTACCATGGTGATGCATAGTAAACAATTTATTTAAATTTTTATGTTTAATTTATATTTTACCACGGCAATCATATAATAATTTAAATTATTTAATATAGTGAATATTTTATCGAATCTTTTAAAAATATGTTATCAGTGTATTTTACAGAACCTTTGGAGGCCTCGATATGTGGGGGTGGTGCCGCATTATGAATATATCATGGACGCAGAAGAAGAGGAATTCAGATGTGTTGGAAATCGATATGGAGCATCTTTCCTTTTTATCCTTAATATATATCGTAGGCTCATCGTCCGCAGATGCCGTTTGAATAATGGATAATCAATCATTTTGCTTTTCTGGACGGGAATTTGCGAGCACTGCTTTGCAGTTGCAACCGTAGACGAATAGCGATGCCTTGTCTCTTGCCTCATCGGGCACTGTGGGCACTGCATTGCAGTTGCGGCCATATTGTTGATGAGGATCTTTTTGTGGGCGCTGCCTAACAATCGCAGACATGGATAAAAATACTTTTCTTTTTATGCTGGTCAACCGCGCATTTAGTTTAAATATATATATATAATATATTATAATCAGGTATAACGGCTAACAAGACATGAGAGCTTTCCTTTCCTTTAAGGTATCCTGTATATTTTTTCGTCTACACATTTATTTCCCTTCGGACTGCTAATTGCACGAGTTCCAGTACCGATCTTTTTTGACTCCCTTGCTGTCTCTCCATAGTAGTTCTGGCCGTCTCCACCTTCCCCGAATAACTTTCTTAGTGTCCTCAGTTTCCTTTTGCCCTACATTCTTCCTTCTTGATGGGTAATCGTCCATAGCTGGCAAGCCCAATAAAAAAGTAAAAAAAAAAAAAAAAAAGAAACTGATGGAAACAAACACATACTGCGTCACAACGTCTTCATGAAGGTCTGGAAGGAAGAAGAAAACGCTGAAGATCTAAGTTACCATGGATGGATCGAGTAAAAATAAGAACACAAATGACTTATAAAGAGATCAAGAACATAGCAAGCAACAGGAAGAAATGAAAGAAGGATGATCGGCTAACTACAACGACAAGATCAAGGCTCTTAAATACATGGATGATGATGATGATTTTACTTTTCTGTTTTTGATATTTCATTGACGAAAACCCCTATAGCTCAACTAAATCGCATCAGAAATCCACAAATTACGCAAAAACCTACCACGGGATTCAGTCCGTCCTTGTATGAAAACCGGAACAAGACAGATAGACAAATTTTTCGACTTTCATTTATATAAATAACTGAGTTGTCGGAAACGGCTTTAACAACTCTGATGACAATTTAAGAAATTGAAGGTTTTTAAGATGTAAAAATCGATTGGTCGAGGTCTTATTTTCGAGAAAATTCTACAAAACCAGAAATTTTAAAAGAGAGACGACCAATGTGCTTAAGCGACCATCGTATTTTTAGGATGTATTAAAATTAAGTAAAACGATTATTTACACCACGATGTAAAAAAAAAAAAAATTTATTTACTGCGGTCATTGAAAATAGATAAAGCCATAATGTCTTTGTCTGGTAATAATGTTTATTTATAATTTTACACAACTGTTTTAAATACAACGTCACAGTGGCGTGTCAAGCGGGGGGCAACAGGGGCTGCCCCCCACCCCCCAGAGAAAAAACTGCGGGGGCGATGCCCTCTTAGAAAAATATATATTGCACCCCAGTATATATAACAGTTATTTAATAAAAATCCAAGCAAATTAAACAAAAATCTAAATACAAATGCAAAGAGAGGTCGTTTGAAATAATAAGATTTAATTTTTTAACCGCATTAAATATTATATCGTCCTTACAAAAATAAAACAAAGTGGCCACCGAATCGAGAAAATAAAAACCAGAAATTTCGGATAGTTGGAAAAAATAAAAATTCGATAAGAGAAAATCATTTAAAGAAAGAAAAACGTTTATAGCATCACTTGATACTTAAAGGCCTTTTTATTTAGGTAAAATATTATCAGTAGCGACAAAAAAAACGACATTCTTTTTTTTAAAATCCATATAGGCCTCTCTATGAATAGGGGTGATTTATCCCCGCCTCCCCATGGTTGGGAAACAGTCAATTCAAATATATAGGACGCTGTTGTAGCGTTATACAGATGATAAGAGGCCACTTGTTTTTTAAAACTGTCTTATAAGACATGAAGTCCAACATCGTATCAAAGCAAATCATAAAACGTGGCGTTGTATGGTAGCAAATCAGAACGAATTGTAAGAAGCGTTGTCCAGTAATGAGAGCGAGGCATAAGACACTCCGCTGCGATCAGAGCGGTTTTCTTAGAATTATCGTTTTTTTTAAATGTCGACCAAAGTTCAGCTCAATTACACAAAGTGAAACCTTTCCTAATCGCGATCAGGTGATGATAATATTACATGGCGCAGATAACATTAAATTTAGAGAATACGTCTCCGCTATCAGCGAACTCGTTCACCTGTCTAATATTATCTTTTCTTCCGGAATATTAAACAACGAGCGTATCTGTGTGTGTACCTGAAATCAAAAGATATTGCCGATAACCTGGTCCTCATAAACTACCCTACTGTCCTCATCAACAATATCCTCATTCGTATACGAAAATTAATCAATCCTTCCAAACGCCTCACACTTTCAAATGTCTCCCCTCATATTTCTCACTCCATTATCGAAAAAGCTTTGTTAACCGCTAAATTGAAACTTTCTTCCCCAATCGCCTTCTTGAAAGCCGGACTAATCCTACAATCTGCCAAGCAGGACATCGATAACACCGGACAACTCTTAAAGAAAGTATCCGCTTCGACCAAATCGTGGCACTAAACAAAACAGCAGTAAATCTTCATCCGCTCAAGATTTATTCAAAAAAATTAAATATACCGACAAAGTTTGCCGATTCAATATTTTTTTTTTTTTTTTTTTTTTTTTGTGAAAGCAACATCCTGTACCGTGTTTAACTGCTGTGGCTATTACAGTACGAAGATGCGCAGTTTGCTTTTATAGATATCTGATTATTCCGCTAGTTCTGATAAATTGTGTTATGGATAAAATTGCATCGACGGAATTCTCAAGAATGTTGGTGACTGTTTTGTTATTAATTGAAGGGGGCCGGTGAGGTGATAATGCTGGACAGTCGCATAGTATATGAGGAGTTGAGGGAGCAACATCTTGGCCACAGAAAGGACAATTCATAGGAGAGGGGGTTCTTTGCAAAATAAAATTATGCGACATGGCCGTATGGCCTGTGCGCAAGCGGCTAAGTGCACAGAAATCTCTGCGGGAAATGCTTTTTTCCGGCCACCATGGTTCGGTTGAGGGTTTAATTAACCTCGAGAAAGTCTGACACGAGGACCAATGGGTTTTCCATAAGGACGTGAGATTATTGAAGATTATGTTCGAGAGATAAGGTGGAGGTGGGCTGTTACTAGGCGAGGGGCAATATATTTCTGCTCGGGCGGATGTATCGACGCGTTCATTTCCAGGGATCCCTGCATGGCTAGGCCCCCACAGAAAGGATACGGAGCACTGTCTCTTAATAAGTTCGTATAATACCTGCTGGGTTCGAATTGCTACAGGATGTTTGGTGAGGGGATTAGAAATTGTCAATAAGGCCGCGGATGAATCAGATACCAGCAGGGCTTTCTGTGATGTAGGGTCTGTAGAAAAAAAATATTCCAAACAGAAAAATTTCAGCATCCAGTACCGAGCAATTGTCATTCAGTCGAATGCTTCGAATCACGTCGCAGACTTCAAAGGAACAGGCGGTTGGGGATGAAGTAGCCTCTGGGGTAGCCTTGGCAGCATCCGTGTAGAAAAAGAGGTGGTCGGGGTATTTTTGCATTGTTGCTGTTGTCAACTGAACGATATTCGGGTGCAGGGGTTTATTATACTTCGTCAGGGAAAAGTTAACATCAATGTTTAAAGGGGCCCACGGCGGAATCATGATGTTAGGAGCTAGGTTAGGGAAAGGGATTGCGCTCAGGTTGTGCTGCGATAGGAGAGCCAGGATTTCTGGGAGAGGGTCATTAGGGAACTCTGGGGTGTTGGGGAGGTCATTTGTGTCAATAGGACAGGCGCGTTTACTAGAGAAAAGAGCAAGGGTCTCACGGTGGTAATAATAGGTTCGGAAATACTTTAGTGGGGGAGTGCCTAACAAGGCACACAAACTTACAGACGGGGAAGTTCTATGTGCGCCAAGTATCGTGCCAAGCGCCGTGTGGTGTATTGAATCGAGAGATTTAAATAAAGAAGGACTGGCTGACGAATATGCAAGGAAATCCGTAGTTTATTCTGGAAATGACTAAGGATTTGTATATGGAGAGTTTTCGGAGGTACATTATACTTTGTGTTTGATACATATTTAAGAATAGATAGGAATTTATGACATTTAACTTTAAGATTGGATATGTGGGGTCGCCAAGTTAGCTTTTGATCGAACAGTAGTCCAAGGAAAGTAGCAGTAGGGTGGAAATGAAGTGAGGAATTTTCTATATTGAGGCGGATGCTGGAAGAGTTTTGACGTCCCCTATAGAAATCAACACAGATAGACTTAGATGGAGAAAACACAAGACCATTATTGTTACACCACGATTGTAGTTTTGAAATAGTTTTTTGTAGGATTTTTTGAGCATTTGCTGGAAAACTGGAAGACAGGGAAATGTTTAAGTCGTCAAAGTAGAGCCGGGCGTTTACAGGCGGAGCAATACAATCATTTATATCATTGATATAAAAAATAAACAAGGTTGCACTAAGGGCAGATCCTTGTGGTAAGCCATTCTCAGTTTGAATGGTGCTCGATGTTGACGAACCAATCTTAACATGGAACGTTCTGTTTGTTAAAAAATTATTCAGATACTTGGCCATGTTTCCACTTATACCAGCTGTTGTCAGCTTGGATAAGAGGCCGTATCGCCATACTCTGTCGAACGCCTTTTCTATATCGAAAAAGACGGAGTATACATGTTGGCGTCTGTGAAATGCTGTTAATATTTGCCTTTGTAGGCTCAGCAGATGATTAACTGTAGTACGCTTCTTACGCCCTCCGGCTTGTGACGAGGATAGGAGATTATTCTGTTCAAGGAAGAAAAGGAGACGCCGATTAACCATTTTTTCCAGCGTTTTTTAGAGGACACTTATGAGGGATATAGGCCTGTAGTTTTGTGGAAAAAGAGGATCTTTATTTTGCTTCAGAATAGGAATAACAACTGCTAATTTCCATGGCTCAGGGATCGATCCGGAGAACCATATTTGGTTATAAATATGTAAGAGGAAGTTTTTCGCTGATGGAGGTAAGTGTTTTAACATATATGGATGGATGGAATCGGGCCCAGGCGCGCTGTTTGCAGTATGGTACTGGAGTTGATAGTCTAGTTCAGAAATGGTGAAATGGAAATTGTAGGAAAGTGAGGAGTCAGAGATGATAGTTATTGGTTGTTGTTCCGTGGAATATTTCATTAAAGAGAAGGCAGACGAATATGACGATGAGGATGACTCCATTGCAAAATGATTCGCAAAAGCATTTGCGACTTTCAACGGATCAGATAACATGGAACCATTCTGATTTATCGAAAAGGAAGGGGTCGCACGATTAATACCGTTCAGTGCCTTAATTTTGTGCCAAATATTGCGACTAGAAGTATTTATGGAGATTGAATGCATAAATTGCTGCCAAGATTCCTGTTTTTTGCGCCTAATGAGGCTCCTCGCAGCTGCACGGCGTGTTTTAAATTCGATCAAATCAGGATATAAGCCTGTTGATTTAAACTTCCTAAGGGCATGTTTACGTTGGCGTATGGCTGTTCCTATTTCGGGGCACCACCATGGGACCCGTCGGGATCTGTTTGTTGGGACAGACCTAGGAATGGATGCTAGAGCAGCATTCGTAATAGCGTCGATAAAGGAGTTGATGTTCTCTGATAAAGATTCAGATGGCTCGCTGGGAACGTTTACTTTAACTGAAAACATATCCCAATCCGCCTTGTGGAATAGAAATTGAGGCTTAGGTGGGGGGGTTTGGGTAGGGAGGGCTTTGGACGGGCATATGAGTATAGGAAAATGGTCGCTAGAGCATAAGTCCTGTAGCACAAAAGTGCTGAGGTGGGGGAAGATGGAAGTGGAAACAAGTTGTAGGTCGATTGTTGAGAATGTATTATGGGACAGATTGAAATGGATGTAACCTGGGGAGGGAAGCAGTATCAGATCGTTATCTAGGACCAGTTTATTGATGACAGAGCCATGTCTGTTTTCCAGTGTTGCTCCCCACAAAGGTGAGTGGGCATTAAAATCACCGAGTAATATTAGTGGCGGGCTGACCTGCGATAATACTGACTGAAACATATCTGCAGTGATTACATAATTCGGAGGCACATAGCAGTTACATACAGTTATCGGGGTGGCAGATATCTGAGGAAGATGGACGACCACTGCAATCATTTGTAAGGGGGTACTAAAATTCAACTGTGTTGCTGGGACAGAGGAGTGGACCATAATGGTAACCCCTCCGTTTGCTCTAAACCCTTGATCATTGCTGAAAGTGAAAAGGGAGTAGTTTTGTAGGGCTGGGTTATCTGTGGGCTTCAAACGAGTTTCCTGTAGACATACCACAGCAGGAGAGCGATTTGTAATAAGTAGCTTTAATTCAGCAAGTTGAGGGTAGAATCCTCGACAGTTCCACTGCAGGATAATGTTACGAACCATGACCACTATTAGCTTTCAAATATGTTTAGTCTGCCGTTTGATCTGAATCCGACTGTCTAGCAAGTTTGTTGATTAGCTTAGTGAAACGTGTCTTCATTGATCGGTTTTGAAGTAAGGAGTAATTATCTGAGAGCATGTGAATAAATCCATCTATGTCTTCAGTGAAGTTGGCTACTATACTCGCCGGGTCGTGTTGTCCTTGAATCGTTTCCATTAAGGCTACGAAGTCATTAAAAGACAATGGATAGTCTTTATTGTTGATGTTACTTTCTGCGGGCTTTAGGAGTTCAACAGTAGGCAATTTTTGTTTTTTCAGTTTTGATGGTGGAGGTTTGAAATCTACGTTTGCTCCATTGTCTCTGGTTTCTACCGCATTTGGATGCTCTCTGTTTTCTGGTTCGTTTGTCTGCATTTGTAGAGGGAAAAGAATAGCTCTTGTGCTATTTGTAAAGTCGGGCTCCGTAGTCTTCTGAGAAGCATCAGGGGTTTGTGGGTGGGGTCGCTTAATTGCTGCTGGGGTTTCCTCGGTGCTGACTGTTGTGTTATTTTCAAAGATAGAGGCTTGAGTGTTTTCCTCAGCGATGGTGGTTATGTTTTGCGGGGCTGGAGCGACTTTAGTGTCTGTAGCGGGGGGAACACTATCTTCTACAGATGGGGCAATGGACGGCATGTTCTGCATACCCGTTTGGATAAATATTCGATGTTCACGTTCATTATGAATTATTATGAAAGAGTCGGGTAAGGGTGGGAGATTGGCGCTATCAACATACAGCTGCCTCCTCCAGCTGATTATATGGTCAAACTCTGGATCATTGGGTTTAACACGGAGCAGAGAAATTGCCGAGACTAATTTTAAGTTTAATATTCCCTCAAGATAGGCTTTGACAACAGAGTTTGGGATGGTTGGAGATACGTTAGATAATATAATTTTTTGAGTAGGGTTTTTTAACCTTTAACCGGTGATTGTATTATTATTAACGGTAATGACGGCTCCGTTATGAAAGAGGTTTTTTGTGATGTTTTTCGATTTAAAAAAAATGAGGACTCGATTGTTGCTAATTTTGGAGCCTGCAATTATGTTTTTTGGACCTCCTACTAGGTTTTTAAGGGCGTTAAAATAGTCTAAAGGGTTCGCATTTTCGACGTATGGAAATAATACGCCTTGGTCTTCTGTAGGATTATCGAAATCTGTTATAGGAGGGGTAGGTTTTCGAGATTTTAGTTTGTCGGAAAAAGAGATTGAGTTGGTCACGATGTTTGTGCTTGGGGATGTTTTATTTATTGCTGTTAAGTTTATTGTAGTAGCGGTTGGAGTGTGTGAAATAGGTGTATCGAGCTTGTTTTTTAAGTTTGCAGGCTTACTTGTTTCATTTGCCGTTAAATTTGTTTTTGGAAAGGCGGAAGAGTTTTGCGTGTTAGAAATATTTAGCGGAACGATCTTACTTGTGTTTGATGAAGAAGCCGCGTTTTTATTTTTCTTGTTATCGGACGCTGCAGGTGTAACTGTCCGGCCGGTTTGTACAAGAAGAGATGCTGCTGTTGTCTTTGTAGGTAATGTCTGCGACGTTGATAAGCTCGCTTCACCGGGCATCGTTAATTGTTTCCGGATTGGCGGGGGGGGGTATTCATCCAGCTGAAAACAGTATACTCAGTCATCAATGATATCTTTCTACCAAAATCAGAATAACTAAACTGTTAAAAAAAAATTCAGAAGGAATACTTATAGATAGAAAAAGCGATGGACAACTTCCTTCTTCAATGGAACATTAATGGATTCCAAAACAATCTTCTCCTAATTTATTTCGAAAAACCAACAATAATGTCTCCAAGAAACACACCTGTTACCTAAACACTCGCCTTCACTGAAAAATTACCAAATTTTCCGTTTTGACAACACTGGTGGATTACAGGCACCAGGTGGGGTGGCGACATTCATTCACGAAGTAGTAAGTACCCACTAAAAAGGAACTGCGGATAAACTCCTCAATTCAGAATGTTACGGTTACGATGCAGTTTAGTAGATCAACCCTCTTCCATCATCTCACTACATGTAACATCTACGTACCTCCAGATACTGAATTGTCTTATACAGAAATAAATACATTACTATTGCAACTGCCGAAACCATTTATATTAGCAGGCGATATGAATATAGCTCTCAATGTGGGGGGATCTTTTAAAACCAACAAAAAAGGGGAAAATATCTGAAAAACTACCTACTGAAAGTTTATACTGTCGTTGTTAAACAATAAACTGCCTACTAGGTTAAATTCATTTAATGGCAAATTATCGGCCATATAGACCTATCTATCTCAACTAATGAAATTCATCCAAAACTTCTGTGGTCAACCCACTCGGATCTGTGTCATAGTGATTATTTTCCAATTTTCATTCGAATATCGAAACAAAGGCAGAGCGTTTTCAGAAAGCCACAACGTTGGCTAACAAAAAAAGCAAACTGGAATAAATTTCAACAGTTGTGCAGTCTACCCCTCAATTTAAATCTAGACGATATTGATTTAGTGATCGATATATTCAACGATCATATTATTAATACTGCAGATCAGGTTATACCGAAGTCATCCCCAGTTGTAAAAATGTGCATTGTCCCATGGTGGAATCAAAACATAAAAATAGCGATCCGGAAATATAGCGTTGAGAAAATTCCGCACCATGAAATTAGATATCGATTTTAGCCAATTTCCGATTCTACCGTGTTCAAACCCGACAAGTTATCAGACAAAGGGAAAGCTGGGAGAAATTTATCTCGGAAACCAATTCTGAATCCGACCCTTCTGAAATTTGGCGGAAAATTAATATCTTGAACAGAGCCAAAAGACCTCACCCAACAATCACATTACAAAACTCATTAGCTCTCACCCAAGATTTTGCAGAAGTATCAAATATCTTTGATTTTTTTTTTTTTTTTTTTGTTAGGATCTCCGTGTGAAGAATTCCAAACTTATAAAACTAAAGAAGAACAAGAGCATTTAAAAATGGAGTCTGATAACCACGAAGAATTCAACCAGCCTTTCACAGAACGTGAACTGAATAATGGCATTAATAAACTAACCAACATTGCTCCAGGACCAGACCTAATCTCTCCTCTATTTCTCAAACATCTACCTCCTGACTTGAGGAAGCTTTTACTGAATATTTTCAACAAAATCTGGACCGAGAGTTGTTTCCCAAGTTTATGGAGAACAGCGATTGTTATCCCTGTCCTGAAACCAGGCAAGAAGCGCATAAATCCATCGTCATACAGATCCATCTCACTCACCTGTTGTAGTCTACAACAAGAAATATTAAATACATTCCAAAAAAACCAATATTTATTCTCAATATTTTTTGACATGCCCGGAGATTCAAAATTATCCAGCTGCTGATTAAAATGGGCATAAGAGGCTGATTAGTACGGTTTATCAAGAATTCCCTTTCTAACTGTTCGCAGTTAGAGTGGGAGTCAGTTCCTCGCAAGATTTCATTATTGGGAGTACCACAAGGCAGCGTTTTAAACGTTCATTGCTTCCTTATACTGATGAACGGTATTATCTTAGTACATTCCCTTACCTATTACAGTCAGACTCTTTGCGGATGATTTAAATATCACATTACAAACGACAGATATCCACCACGTTTAAATTTTTTTACAAAAATGTCTAAATAATTTACAGGTATGGAGCGTGACTAACGGTCTACAGTTGTCTCCGAAAAAAACAACTTATGTCATTTTTACTAGAAAACGATCAGACCCGATATATTTAAATTTAACAATAAAGCAATCGAAAGAATACAAATTTCTTGGATTACATTTTGACTCGAGACTAACCTAGCAAAGCCACATTCTCGCAATCAAGCACTCCTGCCTACCGCTACTTAATATCCTTAAGATGATGAGCAATAAGTCCTTCGGACCAAGAAGCTCCATATTACGCCGCATCTACTACACTCTTATCCGTTCCAGACTGGACTACGTCTCTATCATGTACACATCTGCTAGTCAATGCCTACTGAACAAATTGAACAAAATACAAAATACCGGACTTCGGATAGCACTGAAAGCCTTTCCGACATCGCCGACGACTAACCTCCATTACTTCGGTGACACTCCACCGCTTTGCTACAGGTGGAAACTACTTGCCATTAAATATGAAATAACTGTTGTCAGGCACCAACTCCATATCAAGCCAATATCAATGAACACGTAAAATCATTCGGACTCCAATTTCCATTAAACCTTCAACACGGCATTATAAAAAGAATACCAACAGTTCTACCGCCATAAAGCCAGTTCAGATCTGATGTTTGTTGGGACCTTTCTTCAGGAGAAATCAAAAGTAAATCAAACCACGAGATTCAAGAGATCTTATGAAATGCATTACCCCGGCTGCCAGAATCGATTAAATGTTTCGCAGATGTATCCAAAACCACATCACATGTAGTTATTCCATCCAAAACAAAATCCAGTCCTTCAACCTTCCGTGCATGCTGTCAGTTATTTCGGAATAGCCTTTCTTCAGTGTCTACTCCAGATCGCTGATTTTCCATCTAACCGCTATATATGTAATTGGCTCAGACTCATTGTTGGCTTTAGAATATATAGAGGCTTTAAACTCCAAAGTAGCAGTTATTGACCACATATTGTTTTCTATACCGCAGTTATATAAACTTAATACGAAAATTACTTTTGCTTGGATTCCAAGCCATCGAAGTATTTCTTTCCATGACGTTGTTCATTGTGCGGCTCGATGACGATCGCAGAATTGCCTGCCGATAACTATAGGAATGAATGCCTGCAGAACTCTATCCGGAACATTTTAAGCTCGCGGAGTCGATCATTGCATGCGCGACCAAGTATTCTAGGAAACATCAAAAAATATCACTCAGCATAGCCCAAACTCATTGACGAAGTTTGCTTACCAAGATTGGAAACAGCTGTAAATAGAATGTATCTTGGACATTAATCACGCACTCGTACTTGCTCAGCAATCAGCCACCACCAATATGCGACGTATATCCGCCAACGGTCCACTATATTGTCACAGCTCGTCAAAAATACGCTCAACATCGTTCCAAGGAGACAAATGCGGATATCCTAGATGTTTACAACCTGAAGCATCGAGTAATAGCCATGAGGTATTAAATAGCCGTTAAAAAAAAAATATATATATATATATACAAATTGGAACTCTGCATTTTTGTGTAATGAAGTTGACCAAGCAATGAATTTAATAAAATTGCAAATGTGGTAATAAATAAATCGATTTCGAAATATATATGTAAATAAACCTAAATTTATCATTAGTACAAATTATCGGGCTTTTAAAGTGGAAAAGTAAGTCTACCATAATTTAAGGAATGCATAAAAGAATGTAAGATAGATTTATTATAAATAAAATTTAAAATTTCGTTCAAACAAATCCTAAACAGTTTTGTAACTTTATTAATATCGAAAGGAATAATTTAATCAAGTATTTGTAAGTGACGATAGCGGTAAGACAAGACATATTCCTAGTGAAGCTTTATGTGAATTAACAAATTGTTTTTCTAGTATTTAAATTACCGGGTGATAAAACATCTAGTGTTCATACTTCATACGCTCATAATCATATTTACATTAAAAAAAAAATCTTTAAGAATGCACAGTCCGCGATGCTATTTATGCAAGGTTTTGATTCATCCGCTGGTGTATAATTTATCAGTTAAAAGTTGTATCTTTTTCCGGTTACATAAAATAATATTATTTATTGGTGCTAACGTGATGTCATAGATAGAAACTGAGCGGTTGCCAGTATGACGAATTATGCTCATTATATTATTAGAGGAGATATCGCTGCGATAGCCTAGCTGCTAGAGCACTTGGCTTCCATTACGGAAGTCTTGAGTTCGATCCCAGGAGACGACAGACATTATAACATAAATTAAATTAAAATAACCGCTAATAGTCACGTGGTAAGCAATGGCAAACATGTGCATATGCGCGCTAGTTGATGTATGGGTAGGTAGACATACGCGAGACTGCATTTGTATCGTGATAAATCAATCATAATATCCTACGCTAGCCTCGCTTATAACACAATTGCCACGAAAACCTGGCAGCAGGTATAAAATGCATCTTCCAATTTACCCAGCCAGCACGGGAGATTAGGCCAACTTATCTCATCAGGGAATGCCTACATGCAATAAAGGAAGATCGAAATAGACATAACGTGATAACAACGTGTTATTAGAAAGAGGTCGAACTATAGTACCCTATATACACTGAGTCACAAAAGTCTTTACAAGCCTACAAAATTTTTGTATTCCTACAGTTATTGCGAGATTCACTAAAGATAGAAAAATGGAGAAAAGTATATTATCTTCTAATAATAAGGAAAAACAAGGAATATAATATTTGAACAAGAAAGAAGCTAAGTTGTGAAAGAGCTGGGGTCAGAAAACTGAAAATTGAACAAAAAAATACATCATAAAAGTCTTTACACAGCCAGATAAAAAAGTAAAATATGCCTCTGAGATCAATAAAAACTGAAAAAATTTGGTAACTTAATAATTTGTAGCATTTCCATTTGTATCGATTATACATTGTAATCGATGCGACATGTTTAAAATTATCTTACTGATGTATTTGGCCGTCAGATTACTCCATTCCGCTTGCAATCATTGTCGTAACTCAGCTTTGGAGGTAATTTGCGTTTGACGAATCCGACGATCCAACTCGTCCCATACATTCTCTATGGGATTTAGGTCCGGCAATTGGACGGGGATTTTAAGGACTTTGGGGCATCGATAGAGAAGCCATTATTGTACTATACGTGATTTATGCTTAGGATCGTTGTCCTGATGAAATTTAAACGATCGTGAAATCCCCAGTTTCTCGGCACTTTTTAGTAAGTTTTCCTTTAAAAGGTTAACATACATATTGGCATACGTAATCGTGTCAATAAAGACTAATTCGCCCCTCCCCCCGCTGAAATACAACCCCATACCATTATTGTTCCTAGTCCTAAGAAGCTATTACATTTTTCTCCAGTTTTCTATCTTAAAAACATCTCGCGATAATTGCAAAAAAAGAAAAATTTAGTAGGTGTGTACAGACTTTTATGACTCAGTGTATATACGTATATTGATTTTCGGGAAGTTTTTGATACTGCAAACTACAAATCCTACCACCTAAATTATTAAAATATCAGTATGACTTCTTAAATTCTTTAACTCGGTTTTTTCCGTCATACGTACACAACAGAAAATAGTGTATAATTTACCGATAATTTATCTAGGTACTTGTTTGAATGCTCTAAGGTTTTCATAAATGACGTAGAAAAAATTATAGTGACACCCCATTTATCTATTTAATAAGGATGACAACGAAGCTGTACCAAGATCTAAATAGATTGTATTTACAAGTAGTGTGAAAAATAAAACCAGTTTTAATATTAAAAAATGCAACTGCATATCGTATCCACTTAGACACAACGCAATATCCTACAACTATTCAATAAATGGCGAGAACTTAGCTCGTGCGTAACAAACCTAAAAGATCCAGTCATACTGTTAAACCGTAAGAGTTGTGTTTTATTTGGCTCACATTGAAGAACAATATCTAAAGCCATTCGCATTGTGGGTTATGCTAGTATTATTTACTGTTCATCTTTTTTCTCAGAAATAAAAACTTTATTATAATCATTTATTACGCCCACATTAGCCGGTGAGTTGCTCGGTTACGTGTTCATAGCGATCAAACGAGACCGCGAAGGTAATTTCCTGAAAATCTCTGATATTATAATGAACTGCGATCATATTCTGTTACGATTCTCTTATAAGTTATGTAATTTCTAAACTCGTTATTATTTACTTTGATATTTCTATATTAACATTAACATGTAACGGTATACAATATTATTATAAAAACGTAATTTAATGCATAATATGTATATATAGTTTTTGTTAATGTAAAATTATTATAGATGAGAATGGGAACGTACTCACATCCAGTTTAATTTTTCTAACAAAACGCACTGTTGTGTAAATGCTATATATTTTTAGTCAAAAAATAAAATATTAATGATTTAAGTCTGACTCTAAGTACTTTTCTAAACATGTATTATAATTTCTAGCAGTTTTAACAAAATAACTTGGCCGCTCTAGTTCGCATATATGTAATAATCGTAATAAAAATGTCTGCGGGTCGTTTTGAACGCGGTCGTCGAAGTGGAATATAATAATGATAATAATAAAAATAAATCCGATGGTCGCTATGAACACCATTATCGGTGGGTCGCTACGAACACGGTCGCTATGAACACGACATCAAATTGCTCATGTAATGTAGAATCCATTCTCGAAGATTATAGTACATATATATATCATTTGCTTTAAAAGGCGTAGATACGATTTATTTACTTAGTACATAATTTATACACTTTTTAAAGGTCAAATAATTTTAATGACAACGAAATATGACGGTACTAAGAAATACACGTAGCTTGACGATTATAGTCCGTTCAATGAAAGTGTGCCGATGGAAAAAGTCGATATAAATCGATATTTATGGTCCACTTACGAAATATCGATTTATATTGACTTTTTCCATCCGTACACTTTCATTGAACGGACTATAGGAAAAAAATTAGCTTCGGTAGCATTTATTTACAACTTGATAAGGCTGAAATAGTCTTACGGGTTGCTACAGGTTTTGATACTCGAAACAACAATACGTCGAACGAAAACGCGGCATTTCTCAGCCTTGGGTTTGTATTAAAATGATAAATACAGTTTTGTATGGCATAGAGTGGGGTTGACTTGTTTCACACGAGCGTCAGCGTGTTTACTATAATTGTTGGTAAATATTTTTAAAAATGTATATCGCTTAGGAGGCGTTTGGAGATGAGGAAAGACTTATTATATATATGTGGGTGTTGGGAGTTTGTTTGTTTTTTTTAAATAGATTTAGGAATTGCAACGCGAGTATTATAGCTAAAAATTTTGAACAAGGTTGAAAATATGCACATGCATGTATATATTTCTTTGGTTTGGAATATCTAGGGCTCCGAGTTTAAAATTAGCCCCTCGGGACTTCGAAAGCTCGAACTTTTGGAGAAAATTTTTTTTTTTTCCGGGCATATGATATACTGTTGAAAAGATCGCTATTTGTCGGAAGCAAACTTGTATTTCATTTTCTTAACGAAACATTCGAAGTTTACCAAAAGTTTCACAAAAAATGACGTGTAGCCCCCGCTTGTGGCTCAGCTTTGTAGCTAAAAATTTTGAACAAGGTTAAAAAAATGCACATTTTTGTATATTTTTTTACTTTGGAACATTTGGGTTTTCAGCTTTAAAATCGGACGACCCGACCCTTTGGGACGCCGAAAGCTCGAAAGTTTCAAAAAAATATTTTTGTGTTTCACGTGCTGAGGATTCCGTATGTTTTGCATGAAAAACAAAAGACAATATAATTGAAAGAATGCGATCCATTATTTAATAATAAAATGTAACACAAACTTCTGTGTAAGCGTCCTATAGTCAAGATGTTGAATAAAATATAATTCTAAATTTTATTGTTTTTTACTGAAATACATAGTAAAAAGTCCAGACTAAAAAATAAAAAAAATAGACTTTTATTTATGCACCGAAAAGGTGTAAAAAATAACTTTATTTGTGTGCTACTACCAGATACGCATCTTAACATTAAAATCTGAAACTACAAAATACTATTCTGAAAAATAAAAACGAAGGCCGCAGATTAATAATTAAATATTAATATTATAATACATCCTAAGCCAAAACTACGATCACTATTTAATGTTGTTCCACTGTTGCGCATCACAATATCACACACACACCGAAAAAGTTTTTGTAACTGCGGCCCCCACTTTTATTTTTCAGAATAGTATTTTGTAGTTTCAGATTTTAATGTTAAGATGCGTAATATCTGCTGGTAGGCGCACACTAATAAAGTTATTTTGTACTTTTTAAAGCATAAATAAAAGGCTATTCTTAAAATGTTTTTTTTTACTTTTTTTTATTATTAACAACTCTACCAATGATGTACATGTATTTTCGAGTTACAAATCCTACAATCATGGTGTAATTTTGTAAATGAAAATTAAAAAATATTATTAAAATACGCATAATTATTTAGATAATTTTTTATAGTTATATGTCATAATCGCCCGAAAGGTTACATATGCAATAAATAAATAAACATACATATATATATATATATATATATATATGTAATTTCAAAAAGTACAGATAAACAGGTTTCCACCATCATTAATAACGAGATAGTAACTAGGGTTTCAAATGTTACAAATATTTACTTCAAAAAATTGTAAGATCTTCTTTTCAGCTATCAAATTGTCTCTGGTGTTTAGAAGTTTTGGTTGCGAATTACATTTAAGGAATAATTGCTGAGCAATAATTTTCAGAAATAAAAATAATTCGATGTATCGCGTCTAATTGGAGAAAAAATCGTAACTAGTACAAAAGGAAATTTAACAATTCTCCCTGCGAAATAGTCGCTAGTCCTTTCCCCGAGAGAATCTTAATCGTCGACATGTTTAAGGATGACTACATGACGCGGACGCGAATACGCGAACTGTTCCTTTTTTAAACTGAGCCGTTATTTCCTTTAAAATTTCCCGTTCTTCGCTTGCCACCACTTCAGCACTATTGTTCGTGCCGCGCATTTAATTGTCCCATTATGTACTGGTATGCTCTTTTGATGTGTAGCCTGTTCTTTTTTTCTTTTCATTTTTTATACTTTTATTTTTTTCGCTGCTACATTGTTATCTGGAAGTAGAACACAGGTTGAATTCGACAGTTCTCGTAAACATCATTACTATTTAACGTCTTCAGGTTAGTTTGCGATTTTTAGCATTCCCATGCATCGTTACCTCATCGATATCTCATTTCTTTTATTATTTCAAATTTTTACTATCTAAAAGCAAACAAACGGCCGCAGAAGCGTAAGAGGAAATGCTGAAGACGCTTCTAGTTTAGAGTTTCAGACAAGCTTTATCGACTGTGTTTTATTCAAATTTAAGCTATTCTAAAATAAATCAATGGTACTCGTGAATTAAGAATAAATTAAGCTTAAATTGCCAAAAACTAGGAATGTTGTTCGAGCTATGTGAGATATTTATCGGACCGCATTATACTCATTATTTCGATACTAAGTATGATTTCCTGCGCTATTCAGTGTACATTACAAAAAATTGTCGAATTGATGGGGTTCAAATTGTTAACAATCGGAATGGATTTTTACCGATTTCAAAAAACAACAAAGTTACGTATGTTTTTCCGTGAAAATCCGTGGTCCATTTCTGTAAATTTTTATTAATATAACAGTAGCGATTGACTCAAAATTATTATCTATAATAAGCATGGAAATGTAATTTGAAAAAATTAAAGTATTAATCAATGTTAATTACCATAGAAATGTGATTTTAATAAAGAAAATTAATTTTAAACCGCCATAGTGCATTTTGCAAGCTTGCCAAACTTTTAGAAAAGTTGATTTTTAGCAAGTGCAAAAATTTAAATATTATGTTAAAAATTATAAAATAAAATATTAAAAAAAAAAAAAAGAATATAGACTTCAAGATTTACTACAGAAATTCAATAAAAATGCACTGAAATGTAATTAATTATTCGATAAAAAATAATGTATTTCAAAGTGATGAACTTAAAGATGATATTATTATAATTCTTAGACATCAACTTTTTGAAGACGGCACTAAATTCAAATTGCAATTGTAATTAAAAACTGCATTAAATATTCATTCAATTATTTCTGAACATTGTAATTTTAATTTGGTGCCAACTCCAAAAATTCTAATAGCATCGTAACATCACTTTAAGATATATCGCTCTAAAATATAATATTTTTTATCGAATAATTATTTTTTGCTTTTTAGTGCATTTTTATTTCTTTATAGGAAATGATGAAGTCGGTATTTTTTTAAAATATTTTTATTATATACAGATTAGCGCGCGATAGGATAATGACCAGCGGACGATGTAGTATTAATGATAAAGCACAAAGATGTTTATGTATACACAAAACTTGACTTTTGAATTCGAATAATTGGATTTAATTGATTACACATTTTTTTACAAAATGAAATAAACGTTTCATAAATATGATAAAAAATGTATATAGATTAAACGTTACATGATATATAAAAGATGTTCTATGATTTTCACATAGTTCCCAACATAAAAATGACGTTTTCATTAATATATATATATATATAAACTCGGCTTTCCGTGCCTCGCAAAGGACTTCGCCACTTGAGCCGCCTGGGAACACTTCCGGACCTCCAGTTCTATCACTTCTGTACTTTGTATAGATCGATGAAAATTGGCAGTGTCATTCTTTCCGACTGCGCGAAAAAAAAAAAAAAAACTTTATTTAATCTCATATTTTAGGACAAATTTTTGGGACAGAGAAAATAGTGGAAGTCGAGCTAAGAATGACGTTGTCATTAATATTAACTACAACGTAATTCTTAGGCTACCCCCCATTAGAAATAGTCTCCCAATTTTATGTAACGAAAAATATTCCAAAAAAGTGTCCCAAAAAATATCCCAATTTTATGTAACGTTTGTTATATTTTATTGGAATTTTTGTCATTGTTATTTAAAAAATGTCACAATTTTATGTAACGAAAAATGTGAAGTTAAATGTTAAGATAGGATTTTTGTGATTATGTTAATTTTTCGTGTTGATGCTAGTAAGAATTACGTTGTAAATTTTGATCATTTTATACAAAGTATAGAAGAGAAAGAGACGGAAATGAAAGCAAGGGGGGTCAACTTGCGAGGCCAAAATGGCCGAGTTATATATATATATATATATATATATATATATATATATATTAAAAAGCGGTTTCAATTAACCATTCGCAAAATAAATTTTTTTTTCATTGTATCCAAGAAAGAATTCAAAACAAATAAATTTAATTTGTGGTTTGCATAGAAACGTCTGCCATTTCTCCATAGCGTAAACAATATATATAGCGTTTTGGGACAAAAAAGTGATGAGTGTCGGGCTGAAAATGACGTTGTTATTAATATGTATGTGTATGTGTGTATGTGCGTGCGTATGATGTAACAGCAATAATAGTAACATGAAGACGGATCCAAATTATTAATTATTACAACACACTGTTCCAGTTACAATTTCTGTTACTGTTATGTTTGCTAGTCTGGACATATTTCGGTGTATCATAAGATTTTATCCATGCTGGCCATCTCGTATGGATCGTGATTATTCGTTATCAAAAGGAAATATTCTGGATTGACTGCAATCTTTAATGTCACACCTGTAATGACCTATTCTCTTCAAAATTATTTGTGTGCACATTTTTGTATAACATATATTATTATTGGATATCCCGGATTCGTCAGCAGAAATTTTTAGTGCTCTTTATCAAAAAGTTCTATCGACTTTTCTCTCCCACGCGAAACTTTTTTAGTTACTACAAATGTTGAGAGAAAAAAAATTTCTACACTTTATAACTGCAGTGCATAATATAATAGAAATAAACACAAATTTTGTTTAGTAAGCGCTTGAATAAAATACATGCATTTAAATTTTCGAAAAGATCATTTTAGTGAAAATAAAAGAAGAAATTTTAATGATTTTTATAATTAAAAGTGCTAGGTTTTAAAAGATATCCGGAACGAAAATACAATAACAATATATTTGCGCAAAACGAATAATCCGAATATAATTTCTATTATCTTCAAAAAGCTCAGGTTACGACGGTTCTGTTTAATTACGTTGCAACGTTTCATAGTTTAAATAAATTAAAGCGATTGCAACAGAATAGAACAGATTGTGAGAGGTGTATAATTCTAACAGTAACAAAAGTAACGGGTACATAAAAATAAAAAGAACAGACTATTACCAACACAGATTACATTACTTAACGAAAGTAGTGTAAGAATGAAAATTCAAAAATTCGGCTTCTAAGGTTTATTATTGAAAATTTATGTGATACATCAAAAATGAGTTTATGATAGGATTCCGCTTTAACGTTGTTGCTTATTTTTTACCTAGTATCGCAAATACTATTTTCCCTTTTTGTGTTCGTTTAATCGTAGACGGGTTTGCGACCTAACCTCTTGCGAAACTTTTTCTGCAATTAACAGTGCGTGCAATTTAAGTATTTAATATATCGAATAAGGGTAGTCATATTTAAACATTTAAGATTTCCATATTGGGTAGTATTAAAAGTAAAATTTACGGTAAAGACACCATTTTAAAGTATGTGTATTTAACGTTTGGTACAGCTTACACTAACCATCATCGGAAACTCATTAATTGGGGTGGTAACATTCGATAATCCGATTTATTAACTTGGATCACAACGGTGATAATAATCCGTTAGTAGTATGGAATGAAAACACCGCATCTCACAAAATATCAGCGGAATAATATGACTCTTTAAAAGTAATAAAAAGCGAATTAAAGATAAAATATTATTCTATATTGGACATTTGTTATTCTTTACAATTAGTAATTATTGTCCACTATTCAGCATTGGGAATTTTTGTTAAACAGTGTTATTTAAATTCTAAGCGAATTTGAGAAATATAAAATTGCACCATAAAATATTGCATATTTGGTTGTAGCTATTAATATTCGGACACAAACTGTTTATTATATTAACTACTAATTACAGTTGTCTTGAAAGAGATTTTTATTACAACTCTAAGAAATTACGCCGTTCAAATCATAAAGATGAATTGTTTTTGAACAGCATGTCCAATCATAATATATACTTATATATATGTATATATTAATGGTTACTTCTTACGCCATGGTGATAAGAAATTCTGTAACGCTTTCGCATTACTTGAAAATCACGTAATGTTTTACGTTATGGAAGTTTTTATTAAATTAAATCTATCAATTTTGAAAGCATTTTTGATCACTATGAAAAAGAAAAGTTATTATCTTGAAAAGAATGATCAATTGAAATTGTTTATTCTTCAGGGATCATAGAAGTCTCTCATCTGATTTGAGGGATTGAGTTATATATATCATATATATATATATATATAAAATTCGGCCCTTCAGGACTCAAAAAGCGGCAAGCCCCCGTCACCCCCAGGTCTAGTTCTTCTATAATTCTTATAGAAGAGTAAACTTTTTCATTGGCTACGCCGTTCGACAAAATTTTTTCGTTACCTTTTTTCATTACATTTTCGTTACATATTTCGTTAGATAAAATTGCGACATTCTTTTTAGGAAAAAAATTTCGTGACAGAACATTTTTCCTGATGACTTCTGGCGCAAAAATGGCGTAGCCATTAATATATATATGTACATATCAGGGGCGGATCCAGAAGGGCATTTTTGAGAGGAGGGAATTATAATAAGGACATTTGCGAGGAGGAAATTATATAATTACGCAAAATCTTCTACGGTAGGCCGTAGATTTGAGAAATACCCCTTGTTTCATAAAGGAAATCAAATAACGACCTCTTTAGAAATTTAAAAATGTTTTAAAAATACGTAATTATTACAATTTTTAATTTAACTTTTGTCTTATATTTAGGGGTGAAAAATAAAACGAAATTATACAATTCTAGCTAAAATGGTAGCTTAGAAATAGCATAATGTTCTTTGTCAATCTCCCTTATTTCACTTCTAATTTCGCCGATCTCTGCCATCCTCGAAATATGTTTACCGTTCCTACGCTCTCTAAGTTTCTTCTATACGCCCTAATTAGACAGGACTTCCACAGTATTATTAATTCTCAATTTCCTTCGCATGCAACCGTGTTTACAGATGGTTTGAAGAGGCCAGGTGGTGTCGGTGCCTCTTTTATCCTCCCAGATTTTGGCTTTTCAGAATCTTTTCGCTTACCTCCTTTCTGTTCTACATTCATAAACGTATTGATGACTATCCTAGGTTCCATTTTTTTCATTTCCTCCAATCACCTTTCCTCTAAATTCATGATTATATCTGACCCCATGACCGTCCTTCAATTCATTTTGCCCTACCCGATCATTCCTGTGATTTTATCACACACCGCATACGCTCACTTATCCACGTTCTTTCTTCCCTTCATTCCATTCGAATTAATTTGCTGTGGGTTCCTAGTCATTCGGGCATCTTCGGTAATAAAGCGGCGGACTCCTTGGCTGCTACATCTTCTCACTTCTTCTTTAAAAAAGTCCCATCGTCTAATCTCCTTCCGCTGCGCAAAGTTTTTCATCTCAGTCTTTGGTATCGGATATGTAAGTTTCCTCTTTCTCTAACAACTGTTCTTTTTATCTGTTTGTCCAACCTAGTGTTTTCCTGTTAACCTGTGGTTCTCTTTGTTTCCTTCACTTCGTCGTTCTGTTGTCTCCGGTATTCGTCTGCGTTCTTAAGTCATACTCTATTAACTTCTTCTCGTTTTCGTTTTTCGCCGGTTGTCTCTCCATATTGTCCTCTCCACTCAAACGAAGAGCATGTTTGCGATGCGGATCATGTATTTATTAAGTGTTGATTTATTTCTGCTGAGTGTTTTGCTTTCTACTTTAGTTTGCTGTGACTTTGTCTTCCTACTCCATATTGCGTCTCTTGTATCCTATCTTTTCCCTCTCCAAAAATTGTTCCTATTATTTGTTCCTTTTAACTCTTTCCTTTTCTAATTGTTTCTGGGTAAAAGTCCCCCGATTGACGAGCCCCCCAAAAAAGATAGTATTTATTAGACTTTACATCTTTTTTATTTTTGTTAGTAATCCGATCCGAATTCTTTGTTCATGAGCAAGTTAAAAATGTATATATATATTTCTCATTGAACTATTTTCATTTACATTACAAAATAAAAATAGCAAAAGATCGACGACAGTTGTGTTCAAAATAAAATAAAAAAGGAACAATAATAGTTCCACTAGAAAATAGTATTAAATATTAATTATTAAAATCCGTAGGTAAAATTCATACAAATCTTTTATAGCATAAATTAAGTTTTTCTATTATAACAAATTTTTTCATAGAGGCTTTAGTTCTTTGGGGAGGATGTTCCATATCCCCCCCCCCCGTAGATTCGCCACTGTATATATATTAATTACAACGTAATTCTTAGGCTACCCTCCATTCGAAAAAATGTCCCAAAAAAATATCCCAATTTTTTGTAACGTTTGTTATATTTTGTAGGATTTTTGTTATTGTTATTTAAAAAATGTCACAATTTTATGTAATGAAATATGTAACGAAAAATGTAACGAAAAAATGTCTTAATTTTATATAACGGAAGTTAAATGTTATTTTTGTGGTTATGTTATTTTTTGTGTGTGTTGATGCCAGCAAGAATTACGTTGTAAATTTTGATCATTTTATACAAAGTATAGAAGAAAAAGAAACAGAAATTAAAGCAAGAGGGGTCAAGGGGCACAGCCCCTTGCGAGGCCAAAGTGGCCGAGTTATATATATATATGCATGTTTATAGTTTCTATGAACTTTTATAACTTATTAATAATAAATGTAATCGCATGATAGTTTATATATAATAATTTATGCTATAGTCAACGAATTTGGGAACCTAAAATATAAGAAATATCGGAATTAATTTGAATATTTAAATATTAATTTAATGGATTGTGTAATATTTTAATTGATTATAAGTTTTGTACTTGAAAAAGAATGATCGGAAAAATTGCAGGGAGAAACTTCCGTGGAAACATCAAGTTCATATTCGAATTTTCAATTCCCCGGACAAATACATGATCTAAACAAGAAGAATAAAGATCTTGTCGCTAATGAAATGTTGATTGATTTACAAAGCTTTTAAATCCATTCATATTTAAAAGATTTCGATAATTCAAACTTTTAACACTATCTAACAAATTAATATTTAAATCTCCTGTAATTAAGGCTGCATCTTTTAAAACGTTTCCGATATTATTCAAATCGTCTAGAAATTCAGTGTAATAAGACTCACAGAAGCGGTAAATATCGACAATTGACAAGTAACGATAATTATTTAGATTTATATTTTGAAACAAACTATGTTACCAGTTGAGATATACGTTATATTCACTTCAGAAATTTGAATGCTATTTTTAACATATACTACAATACCTCCAGATCTTTTGTTAGTTCTGCAGTCCGCTCGAATATCATAACCCGGAATCAAAAAACAAAAAATTTACAAATTTTTGATACAAGATGCAGATACTTTATCGCATAGTCTCGGATAAAATGAATACTAAATTATGAAAACGAAAGGGAAAACAAAAATTAACTAAAAGTTGTTGATTTTTTCTGCAGATATAAAATTAGAGAAGTTTGTACAATTGAAAACAGAAAAGAAAATAAACTTCGATTCCAGCTACAGTATATCAGCACGACTTTTCGATTATGGATTTCATCAGCCAAATGCATAGATCAGCGGAAGTGTACGTCCCTCCAAAAACCAATTTTTTAAAAAAATTATATAATGTTAAACGAGATTCATTTCTTTTTTCCAGTCTGTCAACGTTACTCTAAAGCATCGCGCAATTGAATAGAAATTTTATTAGTGCAGATTTTATTACTCAAATTAACATACACTTAAATACTATAAGTAATTGTTGTTAATGACACACGGTGCTTATCGTATAATGAGTAAAATTAAACTTTATAAACAATTATTTAACGCGTCGGCTAATTAAATATTAAATAATTGTTTATAGAAGTATAGTTTAATTTGACTTATTATGCTCTAAGTAATAATGAAACTAAACTAATCAATAAGATGGAATGTTTCGAAATTCGTTTGTTTTATCTTGTTTTGAAAATCGGGCTGTCCGAAGTATAACTCTGCGTGTTCTAGCGCAAAAGAACTCTATCTTCCTATACAAGTGATCTTATTCTCTGTCGTTCATGATAACAAGCAAAGTTGTTCTTTTTTTTTTAAGAACGGTCAAACAGGTAAAAGGCCGTAGATGGGTTACACTTCATTTTTTTCTTTGTCGTCGAATCAATTGTGTCCGCACGCGGAAGAATGTTAATAGTTTGTAACAAATGAGCCGAAAATGTATAGCCCTTTGGTCGATTTAAGGAAATTTTCTCCACCGCTAATTAAGGCCTAGCACCGTGTTGAGAATTTTGCCGTTGTTAGCGCGATAATCTGGCTGTATCGCTGAAAAAGGCCTTTCGGTCTTTCCTTTTAATGCCTACAGGCTTAGCTTGCCGAGCGGCGATGATGCAGATTCAAAGAAGATTAGGCGCGGGGTTATATGCGATTAGTGGATTTGATTAGGGCGTCGTGCTGTTCTAATATAAGCTTTTCACATGATGCGTTGACAAACTCCCTGCCAACTCTTATACCTTCGAGGACACGCAGTAGCATTTTATGTTTTACAGCTTTACCACCGGTGATTATTAAATGTTCGACACGTTTCCAGAAAGAGCTCGGCTAATTTGGAAGAAATTACCAATCAATTTGCCTGATTTCGCAGGTTTAATTACTGACCGTTCGGTCGGGCAGGAATTTTTTTAACTCGGCCACAGTGAACCACAGCGAATAGCGTATGACGAATTTGAAAAACCACGCACGTACACCATATAAAATCAAGTAAACTACCAAATGCCAGTAAATTATTGACAGAAAGACAGCGTGGATGGCAGTTTTCTTAAGTCACGCTATTATTGAAGTCTAGACATTATAGAAAACTGTTAATGAGTAAATACGTTTTCGATAAACGACATGCAATACATCCGGGAAATTCGAACCCCGAATTTGACTTTGTTGCTCTTTTCACAAGCTATTTTAATCGCTACAACTTTCGCAAAAAAAATAACAGCGACCATGCGATAGATTTTTATTTTAGGCTGCTTTTGCAACATTTTTCATGTGTCCTCTGTTACCTATACATTCGCTCGCCTAACCCGGCCGTCATGTTCTTCAGTTTCACATTATGAGTGTATTTTCTTCTTTTCTTTTAAAACAATACGTTATATAAAATGCGTTCTGCTTTCGTTTTTTACTACTCCTAATTTTTAAGTTACCGACCCTGGTTGACGATGTACATTTTGCTTCTTTTTTTTTTTTTTTTTAATATTTAGCTATTTACTTTTGTTGTACGCCGACGGTCTTTTGATATATAGGTTAAACATAAATGTAGATGAATATATACCTGTTTGTTAAAACTGTATAATAAAAACAAACTTTAATAACAAACAATCAAGCGATTAATCATTGTAAATTCACGCCGTGATATACCTTCCGGTAGCCACCAAGGTTCAATTGATTATTTTATGGATCTTAAAAAGGTTTGTGTTCAGAAGTCCAGTGTGACCTCCATTCCTGCTTTAGAATAGTCTCTTTATTAACGGCGTTTGGACAACATCCGGGCCCGCAGGGTGATAAACTCGGCCATACTTCATGACACCCTGCAGTTCTCCTTCATGAGCATGATCTGTTGGATCTGACAAACCAGTGCCTGTTTGGGTTTCTTTGATCTGTATAGGGAATAGAGAGAAATGCAATTGAGTCTATCAGGCACTTTCTGCGGATGAGAATTAACTAGATATAGATATGCTGTAAACGATGTGCCGTACAACTCAGCGTCGGAAATCACTTAGTCGAAATACTGGTCCAAACGCTTCGAAAGAACACGCTGCTGCCACCCGCGGTGATACTGTATCCGCCTTTGCACCACCATCAGTATAATAATACACTGGATTCATCAACCTACCTGTGTAGTTTGTAGTGGTGTTTTTTCGAGTACATCGAGTGAATTGTTTATTTAAGCATATGAAAGTAGGAATATATTTATTATCAATTTTTGAATGATTCTGCGATGCTAAAAGATTAATCCCAGTGCGTTATAGGGAATATTAGATTACTTTGGTATAAGAAAACAATCCGGGTAATAGAACACAAGCGAGGGGGAGATGATTGGAATAAGAATGAGGTTGATTGCGTATATGTTACGATATCTCTAGAAATTAATAGAGTAATTGCTCTACAAGGAAAGAGGTAGAACAACAGACAAGGCACATATACTAAAGAAAGGAGGAGTTCTGTAAACGCCAAAAAGTGTTCTGAAGGCAATATGATGAATGGGATCTAGAGAATTTAGATTGGCTTGTTTGGCAGACGAGTACGCACACACACACACCTGGCATCCATAGTTGATTCGGAGTAGGATTACGAATTTGTTAAGGGATAATTTGGAACGGATATTGTATTTTTTATTGGATAGATATTTTAAGATATCCATGGGGACACTTTGAACGTTCTTAAATTAGCCACGCGGGAATGCTGGGATAATTTCGAGTCAAATAGGAGACGAAGGAATGTAACATTTGGTTTAATAGGAAGAGGTGAATTTTATAAAGATTTAAGGATACATTGGGGTAATTTTACGTCCATCTAAAGAAATCTAGACACATAGTGTTGGAGGAGGAGAAGGTTCTGGACCATTTTCATCGAACCAGGATTGCACTTTAACGACACCGTTTATTGAAGTATATTTTTTAGGCGTTCGGCGAAAGATTAGACAATAATAATATGTTTAGCTATTGAAAATATTACACCATAATTTTTAATTTCTAATTTCATTTTTTCCCTTCTCAGTTATTCGAGTTTAGCTGGCAAAAGTAAGTAAAGTTTTTTTATTTTACTCTTTTTTTTTTATTAGCTTTACACTTAATAAGATTTAGTAGATTATTGATCAGTAAGGGCGAATTGGAGTGGACTAAAGAGGAAAAAGAAAAAAAAATAATCGAATGAATTTTTGTTAAACGAGAACTTAAATTTTTTACTAAACAAACTATATAGATAAAAATAAATTTGTACCACGTAATTAAACAATTATATATAATTTTTATCCCTGACGCGTTCCGAAGCTAACACTTTCACGGTAGTAATTGTAAATATAAATAATGAAGACGATGACTGCATTTAAATTAAACTGATAAAGGTCGATATTATTAAAAGTCGATTATTGAATAAATATAAAATATATAAATTTAAAAAATATATAAAATATAAAAAATATAAAAAACATAAAAAATGACTAATAAAATTTAACGAGGTAAAAAGGTAACAATTTAAAATGAAAATTGAAAAATTTTAAAATTTCGAAAATATAACAAATTAATGTCAAAAATAAATAAATCGTAAGTAGGATAAAATAATGTAAAATCGTCGCCTGTATAGTAATAATGTGTACTTAAGGAAATTAACTGTATTAAAATTTTATTTAGAGGTAAATTAAGGTGTTTATACAGTTACTTCCTTTTGAATTTATTAATATATAATAATTTTCAGCGAAATTTAGCATGTTATGATTGTTTACGTATTTTAAAATTTCCAAGTCTATTTCGATGTTATGTGTTAATTTATGTTTATTAATGATAATATGTTTAGCTATTGTTTTAGCTTTGAAACGCATCGGGGATAAAAATTATATATATATATATATATATTACAATGTAATTCTTAGGCTACCCCCCCATTCGAAAAAATGTCCCAATTTTATGTAACGTTTGTTATATTTTATAGAATTTTTGTAATTGTTATTTTACAAATGTCACAATATTATGTAACGAAATATGTAACGAAAATGTAACGAAAATGTAACGAAAATGTAACGAAAAATATAACGAAAAAATGAATTAATTTTATATAATGAAAGTTAAATGTTAGGATAGGATTTTTGTGATGATATTTTTTTTTATGTTGATGCCAGTAAGAATTACGTTGTAAATTTTGATCATTTTATACAAAGTATAGAAGAGAAAGAGACAGAAATGAAAAAAAAAAAAAAAAAAAAAAAAAAAAAGCAAGAGGGGTCAAGGAAATGGCCGAGTTATATATATACATGGGCGTCGCCAGCGGGGGGCAGGGGGGGGGCAGCTGCCCCCCCCTGGAGCATTGAAATTTTTTAATCAACTGGCCATAATGAGCATTCATAAGCGCGTAATCATGAACAATTTGCCAGAAACCCACGAAAATTCTGTTTTAATTAAAATTTTATTCTTGTTTAATAAAATATTAAGCCTTTACAACTTATAAATTTTATTTTTTCTATAACTCATATCCATTTTCTATCATCTTGCCCCCCCCCCCCCTGGCAGCTGGCAACATATCTTGCCCCCCCTTGGCCCATCGGCTAGCGACGCCCTTGTATATATATATATATATATATATAATTGTTTAATTACGTGTTACAAATTTATTTTTATTCTGAATATACTTAAACAATGCGTTCAAATAATAAATACAGTGAAACTATCTAGATGTTATTTTATTTACGGAGTAAAACTATATGGACAAATACTTTTTTTTTGTATAATTGTGTAATTTATAAGGAAATAGCAAAAATGGAAAGAAAAAAAAAAAGTGCTCCGATAAAGGGGGGTTATTTAAAATAACAAAACGACACCGAATAACGCTAATAGTATGGAAAATTAAGGTAATAATAAAAAAATAACGTAAAAACAAATAAAACGAGCGAAAGGACAACGGGAATAATGCAATGCATAAAAAATAGTAGAACAACGAGCGCAAGAAAATTAATGGTACTGATCAGTGAATAAAGAAACTTAAAATATGAAAATTATATTTTCTAAACAAACCGTCGTAGTGCAAATCTACCACCACATCGATAGTCTGCTCCGCACCGGGTTCGTTTGGTAGCAGTAAGATGAACTTCGGAAGCAGAATGATAGTGATAAGCTTCCGCTGAAGCATCGGCAAATCCAATTAGTTCTTTAGAAATTGCAAAAGGCGATGAGAAACTCGATTCTATTTATCGGAAATTTTTCAAGTTCAGTTAATTTTGCAACATACTTAAGAAGTTCATCTGAAAGCACTTCTGGAACAACTCATCCCTGTTAATACTTTTGTTTCGCTTAATCTTCGAAGAGAAAAACCTATTGCTCGAATGCGACGTTCAGAAAAGCAGCGACAGAACCTAACACATCTTCAAATAATGAAATTAGATTTGTCGTCTAGAATAATAATGAATTACGCAGATTAACAATTAT
Source organism: Icerya purchasi (assembly GCA_039619475.1). Taxonomy (NCBI): domain Eukaryota; kingdom Metazoa; phylum Arthropoda; class Insecta; order Hemiptera; family Monophlebidae; genus Icerya; species Icerya purchasi. The sequence continues at coordinate 201,434,190 of CM077115.1, forward strand.
TATTATTTTTTTTTTTTTAGTGTGCCTATCTTTCCGTCTACTTCAAGCAGCATTATTAATGTCGTTATTTTTTTTTCGCCACAGGTAATATGAAAAAACCCATTGTGAAATATGTAACTGAAATTGTAATAAAAATTGTCACTCGCAAACGGTAAATTAAAAATTTTCGCTTTTAAACGTAATGAATTGAAATTTTCCCTTTTGTAAATATTATAGAAGACACCTATTATCGGGAAGTCGGGCAGTTATCGGCTCGGCGAATTCCGAATGAAGATCGAGTTTGTGTACATAAGAGAAAAAACGGTCCATCACTCCTTGTTTCACGTGTTACACGACACTAACAAGATGCTCGGGCACTAGAGCTAATAGCTCAATATTTCTTCGTGAAAAAAATCCGCGAAAATATTATATAGTTATTCAAAATGTTCATATCACGTAAAAGATGACCATGCAAAAGGTGTATTAAATTCTTATTTGTGGCATATAAATAAAAAAGATATGTAAGAGTTCGTAAATTTAACGTAGCTATACACCGTACCGACCAATGTCTTACACCACATCCTTAAAAATTCCCACCTTGTAAATTAAATTATAATTTTATACAAGACGAAAGCCGAGTATATTTTATTTTCTTTCATAGCGCCATAAATACTAATTCGTATCAATATACATATATGTGCATATGTGTGTATATATATGTGCATATGTGTGTATATATATGCATATGTGTGTATATATATGCATATGTGTGTATATATATGCATATGTGTATATATATATATGCATGTGTGTGTATATATGCATATGTGTGTGTATATATGCATATGTGTGTATATATATGCAGTGGCGGATCCACGGGGGGGTGGGGGAATAGGGGACATTTCTCTCCCAAAGAACCAAAGCTTGTATGAAAGAATTTGTTATAACAGAAACTTATTTGTATAAATGTTACATCTACGGATTTTAATAATTAATAGCCTTCAAAAAGTCCCGAGCTCTTGCCCGTGCTCTTATTCGCGGCAAAAAACAAGAATGCTGGGAACAGTTTATCGCATCGATCTCTTCGTCAACGTCATGCCTCTACACAGATGGAGCAAAGGCAATAGTTTATCAGTCACCGGCGGCATGCTCCTTCGAAGTCTCAGGGGCAGCAGAGTCAGTTAGACTGCACGATTGCTGTACAGCACTGGACGCTGAAATATACGCGATGGTCTTTTGCATCCAACACTATACCGATAGCAACCCCCAGTCCCAAAAGGCCCTACTCATAACTGACTCTCTAAACTCCCTTCAACTCATCTCGGGAATTAAATCCAACAACCCTTTGGTAAGGAAGGTACATTACCTATTATACAGGTTATCACATTTAAACTCCGAAATGTCCTTCCTATGGGTGCCGGCTCATGTTGGGATTCCAGGCAATGAGCGTGCCAATCGAGCAGCTCAGGCGACATTGTTCTCTCCAATGCCACACAACCCCCCTCTTCCCCCTACATTGGCTCATTTATTTATGCAGCAAACTGGAGAAGAATGGCAACAGGAATGGAGATCTTCAAGTACATTTCTCCGAAGCATAAAAACAACCACGGAACCTTGGTGGCCCACAGACGGAGTTTCCCGCAGAGATTTTTCTGTCCTGAATCGTCTCCGAATAGGACATACAACCCTCTCGCACGGCTACATATTCACGAGCCAGGAACCCCCAAATGTCTGCCCCTTTTGTAGTCAACCGAGCGCCCCATCCACCAATCACCTACTTCTCGAATGTCCCTCTTTTGCAGTACCACGATCCATGCACTTCACCACTTCCCCTAGTTTTACGATACTGTCAAATGCTCCGCCCGCGGTTGCAGCTGTATTAGCTTACATGCGGAGCAGCGATCTGTACTATCGCGTTTAATCCCCTTAAGTAGGCTCCATGTGCTGTAATAGCCCCAGTAGTTAAACACGGCACATGGAAACCCTCATATACAATCTTAGGGGGGAAAAAAAAAAAAAAATTAATATTTAATACTGTTTTCTAGTAAAACTATTAATGTTACGTTTTTATTTTATTTTAAATATAATTATCATCGATCTTTTGCCACTTTTATTTATTTTTAATTTTTATTTTGTAATTTTAATTAAAAATAGTTCAATGAGAAATATATGTATTTATTGTACTTGCTCACAAAGAATTCGGATCGGATTACTAACAAAAATAAAAAAGAAGTAAAGTGTCTAATAAAAATACTATCTTTCTTACTATTTCTAAATTACCATATTTAAGGTAGAATTTTATAATTTCGCTTTATTTTTGCCCCTAAATATAAGACAAAAGTTAAATTAAAAATTGTAATAATTATGTATTTTTAAAACACATTTTTATGAATTTCTAAAGAAGTCGTTATTTGATTTCCTTTATGAAACAACGTATTTCTCAAATTTACTGCGTACCATAGAAGATATAATGTAATTATATAACCCCCCCCCCCCAATTTGCTCTGAAAATGTCAAACTAAGAGGTTTAAGCTACAAATTAACGTTTCTGAAATCAAACAAACCAAACAATATTACACCTTTCACAAAAAATAACGGCGATAAAATCACCAATATGACAGAGTATCTAAACTACTCCCTATCCTCTCTTTTTCCGTTAAACAGCACTGACGAAGACAGCAACAAACAGAAAATACTAAGAAAACTTTTAAACGTCCCATACAAGAAAACGTTGTTCACTCACAACAGACTCCTCTTGATACTTTCGCACTAAATAGCATTATAAAAAATCTAAAAAACAACAAATCTGCCGGACCTGACAATATTACAAATAAGACACTAAAATTAATCGAAAAGGTCTATCCAAAACTCCTTCCACTCCTATACAAAAAAATCTTCTTAAACTATTTCCCTAAACCCTGGCGCGAAGTAGATGTAATCCTATTTTATAAATCAAACAAAGATGCAAATCTCATAAACTTCTATATATGCCTTTTAAATACTGCAAGCAAAATTTACGAAAAACTATTAAAAAATAGGATAACTTGTCATCGGAATTCAACAAACTTTTTAGATAAAAGACAATTTGGATTCAGACAAGGTCTGTCCTCCACAGAACATGCTATGAATTATGCGATCAGCAAGATTAGCAGCAGTCTTAAGAAAAAATCGAACGTTCTCGTCAAAGGAGTGGATATCAAAGGAGCCTTTGATAACTGCTGGCATCCTGCTTTATTTGACATTTTAAAATCTATTCTGATTAAAGACATACTACTTCTTCTTCGTAAGAGTGTCTTACTCAGTCCCTGAGCGTTGACGATCACTATCATTACAGCGTTTTCTTCTCCGCTTTTCTAATCAATTCATTGAGATTCTTGAATCCAGTCCAGTCCTTAATATTGTCAAACCATTCCGTTTTTCTTCATCCGGGCCCTCTTTTATCTTGAATTTTCCCTTCTATGACCAAACGTAAGATGACATAAATTTTTTCCTCTAATTATGTGCCTAAAACATTCAATTTTGCGTCGTTTAATTGTTTTACATAATGTCCTTTCAGTATTGGCTCGTTTCAGTACTTCTTCGTTTGTCATCTTTGCTGTCCAAGGTATTTTCAACATTCTTCTAAGTGTCCACATTGCTAGTGCTGCATACCTATCCAGTTGCTTTTTGTTAAGGGTTGCTGCCTGTATCCCATAAAGTAGGATTGAATATAGATATATAACATTTGACCATATTTCGCCTGATTGACAAGCTCAGTGTGTCATTGCATAGCAGATTCTTCATATTTCTAAACGCTGTTTTTGCGTAAGTACATCTTTGTTTTACCTCAAAATCAGGATCTAAGGTCTCTGTTATATGATAGCCTAGATACATGAATCTTTCAATACGTTTCACTTCTTTTCCATTTACCCTCAGTTTTCCATAAGTATTATTTGTTTTACTTATAAACATCCGTTTCGTTTTCTTTTCGTTCATTGTTAATCCGTATTGTTTCCCAGAAATGTTAATTTTCTCCAATAATTTTTCTAAGGTCTTCATAGAATCGGAAATTAAGACTGTATCATCGACATATCTGATATTATTGATTAGCCTGCCATTAATTCTAATACCAATGTTGACATCTTTCAAAGCCACTTTAAACATTTTATCTGCATAATGATTAAATAACTATGGAGAAAGGATACATTCTTGACGAACCCCTCTTTTAATTTCAAAATCAATTTTCACATTTTTTTCTACAACAAGTTCAGCTGTTTGTCTCCAATACAAATTCTTGATTATTCTTAAGTCATTTTTACCAATACCAATTCTGTTCAGGATGTCCATTAGCTTTTAGTGTACCGCACAATCGAAGGCTTTTTCATAGTCGATGAAACATAAGAAGACAGCTCTTTTCATATCACGGCATCTTTTTGAAGTATAGTATTAACAGTAAATAAGGCTTCGCGTGTAGTCCTTGTCTAAATCCGAATTGCGCATCATCAAGGTCCATTTCACACTTAGTTCTAATTCTATTATGAATTATACGTAGGGAAATTTTTAAAAGATAACTCATCAAGGATATTGTTCTATAATCCTCGCATGCTTTTGTGAATTGTTTTTTGGGTAATAAAATAAAATATCAAGATTTTTAATTTTCGTGCTGTTTGTTATTAACCAGTTGTCGATTTCCTTTTCGGTCACGTCCATATTTATTTCTTCTCCTTCGGTTGAAAAATTGCACAATTGGAAAATGAATTGAAACAGATTTTGGATGCTGAATTATGGAAAAAGGTAGATGAAATGACGAACATCAAACCGAACAAAGCGCTGGCGTTCAGAAAAATGAAGCAAAGAAACAAGTTTGAACGATTATATAGCAAAAAAATGAATACAAACCGAGAAAGTATAAGGACCGATAAGGCAGTTATTAATTTAACTAACGCGGCACTAGACAGCAATGTTTTCAAAGTTCTAAGCAAAGGGCTGAATTTTGCGGTTGCACCCAAAAAAATTCCATTGGAAGAAATTATCTGCAATATAGAATATGGATTAAAAAGGATAAACAACGAAAGTGCCCAAAGCATTAAGCGGGAATGTGTCGTATTATTACGCAAATGTAAAGCACCGAAATCGAACCTCATACGTCGAGAAAGAGAAGCATTAGGATCATTCAAGACAAAAATAATGACGTGATGGTGTTAAAGGCTGATAAAGGAAACGCGGTGGTAGTTATGAAAACTGAGAATTATAGAAATAAAATGATGGAACTAATGCGAAACGGGCCGTATACAGAATTAAATAAAAACCCGTTGCGAAAAATGGCTAACGAAATCAAAAAAATAATAATAATAATAAAAGATTCAAAGTCAGATTGGACAAGAAAAAAATCGCTCATTTCGCCCATAGTCACTATGCCCAGCATGTATGGACTTCCCAAAGTACATAAAACAGGATGCCCAATGAGGCCGATTATTTGTTCGATTAATAGTCCATCATATTTCGTTGAAGGATATATTGCGGCTAAATTGAAGAATTTCGTAGGAAATACGGAACACCATATTCGGAAAATACACCCGACTTTATAGAAAAGTTAAAAACTGTAACTCTCGAGGAGAACGATTTAATGGTTAGTTTTGATGTGGTGTCCCTATTTACGAATGTACCAGTTCCGGAAATCATTCAGTTAATAAAGAAAATGAAAGTAGACAAATTAACTGTGGATTTGATCGAAACAGTAGTACGTGCGAATATGTTCACCTTCAGCGAAAAAAAAATCTACAAACAAAATGATGGGATGGCGATGGGCTCACGTCTAGCACCGATTTTTGCGAACATCTTTATGGAAGATTTAGAAAAGAAAATCGTTAAAAAGTGGTCCCCGAAGTTGTGGGTGCGGTATGTGGATGACACGTTTGTGTTGCGGCAGTATGGCAAAGAGAAAATAACGGAAATTCTCGCGGATCTAAACAGCTTTCATCAGAACATTAAATTTACTGTGGAAGAGGAGAAGAATGGTACGTTACCATTTTGAGATGTATTGGTGGAAAAAAATTCAATGAGAGGTGTAGAAACTTCAGTGTTTCGCAAACCAACCCATACTAACAAGTATTTACACAAGGATTCGCATCATTGTCCTAGTCAAAAGTATGGAGTGTTTAAAACTTTGTTAAGGAGGGCAGAAAAAGTCTGTGATCAAGAAAATATCGAAGATGAAATAAGAAATATAAAAAATGCGATGGTGGAAAATGGGTATAAGAGTTTTGAAGCGGAAAAATAATAAATAAATTTCGGAAAGCGAAAATGAAAAATGAAGAGGCAGAAAAAGAAAATGAGTGAATTACGAATATCACGTTGCCGTACATTAAGAACATTACAGACAAAATCGGCCGTATTTTAAGAAAAAATAAAATCCGCCCAGTTTTTGGAACCAACAAAACGAAACAAAAAAATTTCTTAAGGAACAATAAGGACGACTTACCTCCGTTACATGCAGCAGGTGTATATAGACTCCCGTGTTCGTGTGGCTTAAGTTACGTGGGACAAACTGGTAGAGCAGTGCATGTAAGAATTGATGAGCACGAAGCAGACTGTCGACATAGACGTATTGAAAAATCCGCGGTGGCCGAACACGTAGAGCGCACGAAACATGAGATAAAGTTTCAAGACGCAAAAATAATAGCGAAGATCGAAAACGCAAGTAAACGTCTAATCAGAGAGGCGATTGAAATAGAAAAATAGAAAAATTTTAATAAAGATGATGGTATAAAAGTTGATTCAAACTGGAAGACAGTTATCGGCCTAATAAAAAGTGGAAATAACATTAGCCAATCAGAAGGTCGGATGTGATGTTGGCTTATCTATTTAAGGACTGGTTTCCTCCTTGGTCGTTTCATTTATGGTTCTGATGATGAACAGAGCACTACTATTCGAAACGTCAACCGAAGAAAAAAAGTATGGACGTGGTTGTTACCGAAAAAAATCGACAACTGGTTAATAAAATAAAAGTTGCTTTAAGCCATTCCGTGCGGATTACTACTCCATTATTATAGATCTTATTAAATACGCTTACTAACTTTGTTATATTCTTTTCAGTTAATAAACGTATAATATCACCTGAGACCATATCTGGACCACATGCTTTCCTTGGTTTTATCAATTTGATAGCATACTGCACTTCAAAGTTTGTTATTGCTGGACCATTGATTATAATTGTCTGCACTAGTTGTATCCATTACTAATGGTCCTCGACTATCGTCAAATAATTTTGGTAGGTAATTTTTCCATATTTTTTCTTGTATCTGTTACTTCCAGCACCGGCATTCCCTTTCCATCGCACAATTTAATTGTGTTTTTACTACGTGTTCGGCCTGTTACTGTTTTTATCTTCTTGCGCATTTGGAACAAATCAAATTTATCAATTGATTCCTTGATTTCTGCACATTGGTCTTTCATTCATTCATTTTTGGCCTTTCGGATCATTTTCTGAATCTCTCTATTCAGCGCTTTGTATTGGACTTCATTTTTATTTTTCACCTTCCCACGCTCATCCATCATAAGTAAGATTTCATCAGTCATCCATTTCTGCTGGAATTTTTTATTTATCTCTTGGCTTACGGTATTTAAGTTTGGAAGTAATACTTCGACCTAGCAATTTTCCGGTCTTCTATTTAATTCATCTTGTACTTCAGCTCTAATTTTTGGGTTCCTCAACTTCGTTACATCCGTTCTTACTAACTGATTATTCCCCTTCATTATGTTCTTAAATTTCAGCCGCATATTAGCTACTAATAAATTATGATCGCTTCCTATGTCTGCACTAGGGTATGTTTTAACTCCCTTGATCATATTTCTATATCTGTGATTAACAATGACATAATCAATTTGGTTTCTTATGATGTTTTCCTTATTATCTTGGGCACTTTTCCAGGTATAAAGGCGTCTTGTTGGTAACTTAAACTATGTATTCATAACGACCAAGTTATTTTTTTCACAAAATTCGAATAATTTACCACCATAATCATCATTAATTCCAAGTCCAAGCGGACCGACTGCATTTCCTCTTCTGAAATTGCCGACCTTCACATTAAAATCCCCCATTAAAATGAGTATATCTTGGACTTTCAGTCTGTTAATAATCTTTTCTACGCTTTCATATAATTTTTCTCTTTCTTGATCATATCTCGAGTCAGATGTTGGAACATAAACTTGTATGATATTAATTCTGCATTGGGCTCCTTCCATTTGGAGTAGTAATACGCGATCCGATATTGGTGTAAAGTTGATTATATGCCTTACCAGTCTATGTGCCACTATGAAACCAAGCCATATTTATGAATTCCATCCTCTGTTCCTGAATAATAAAAATTTCCATTTTCTTGTTGCACTATTCCATTCCCAGGCCAGTGGTGCTCACATATACCCATATTGTCGAGTTTAAGTCGTCCCATCTCGTGTATTGCCTTTTCGGATTTTTCCAGCAGCATACAGCGTTCTCACGTTCCACGTTCCTATTCTAAGTTGGTTTTTCACAGTACTAGCGGACAGTGAGATTCTTCGCACCCTGTGCCCATTAAAGGGCCGTACCGGACTCAGGGTCATTTGTATATTATTTTCCGCCATATATGATGTGATTACCTGAGGATAACGTACTACTGCTAAGTACAATATATTGCCACTTTAAAAACAGACGTGTAACTCTTCAAATGAGTAATCACAGTGCAAACACTGAAACCAATAAAGACTGCCCACAAGGTAGCGTTTTAGGTCCACTTTTCTGGAATATATTATTCAACCAGGATCTACCATACGACAAGAACGTTAACCTATGCGCATATGCAGATGACTTACTCTATTCATAATAACGGACGATACAAAAGTCAACCTCGAAAGAACAGCTAACAAAACGCTTGACTTACTCGGAGCCAGGGCTAAATGAAGTGAAGCTTAATCTTTCAGTTGAAAAATACTTTGTGTCCCTTTTCGCAAACTCCCTGAAACTAAAAAGGAAAAATATTAAAGTACTTTACAGGGGGATCACTTTAAAAGTAGTCGAACATTTTAAATACCTAGGAGTTATATTAGGCAATAAACTCTCCTTTTAACGATACATAGACTACACTGCATCTAAGTTGGACGCTAAATATTATCAATTACTAGAAGTATGCAGAAATACATGAGGCTTTCATTACAGACACAGACTTGTGTACTGTGTACAAGTCACTTATTGAGAATACAATGTGTTACTGTAGTTCTGTGTTTTTCCAACACCTAAAAAAGAAAACTCTAAAGCAAAAAATCTACTCAACACACTTAATAAACGTCTGTGTAGAGCTTATGGAACAATTTATCACAGCGCTACTGTCACTCTTACGGGAGTCCTTCCACTAGACCTAAAAATTAACTATAGATCAATCATTTTTACCATAAAAAACCATAAAAATTTTGAATATATTAACGATCATGTCTATCAAATAATGAACTTTCTACCTCCAATAAATCCTGTAACAGTTCCTATATGCTAATCCACTATGACTTACATATAAAAATGTCACTAAAACAACTCAAAAGACACATTAAAAACTATTTCATGTCCATATGGCAATATTCCTGGGAAATAGTACAGCAGGTCGGCGTACCCACAGGCTAATCCCAAATATTAGAATAGGCTTACAGTTAACACTTGACTTTTACACTACCCAACTCCTCACTGTTCACGGACACTTCGGAGCCTACTTAAAAAAATACAAAATTACTGAAGACGGCAAATATGGCTGCGGGGAAATTGAAAACGCCAATCATTTAATCTTCCACTACAGTAAGTATGACAACATCAGACACTTCAACATAGAAAACCTCAATTTGAGCAATTCAACTTTGGCGACTACATTTCAAAAATTCGCGTTCTTAGTTTTAAAACCAAAATTTACTGGAAAAAATAACAATCTACAGTGATTTACATTACTCAATTAAATAAAAAACATTACGCTTAAAATCTACTCATTAACGCGTATATATAATTTTCAATATTAATACCCGGACAAGGCAATCTAGCCTAAATGGTAAATCAAACCGAAATCAATCGCACTCGTCTTTCAGAAAAAAAATAAAATAATAGCAATAAAAATATTGTTGTCTATTAAATAAGTATACAGTGCATGACAGATCATGTAGCATTAAGTTTCTCAAAAAAAAATTAAAGTTTATTACTTAAGTTTCATTGTAAGAGAAGGTACTAGGTCAAAATTAAGCCTAACGGCGGTGCTTGGTTTGGCGCCTTTGTATGCAAACTCGCATTGTAAGAAAAAAGCGCTATTGAAATATAGTTCTTAATTTAAAAAGAAACTTCCCTTCTCAAATGTCTCTCTGGATCCGCCTCTGATATATATATGTATATGTATGTATATACATATATATATGTATATATAAATTCGGCCACTTTGGCCTCGCAAGGGGCTTTGCTCCTTGATCCTTCTTACTTACATTTCTGCCTCTTTCTCTTCTATACTTTGTATAAAATGATCAAAATTTACAACGTGATTCTAAATCGGTCCATATGAATATAATAAAATAATCACAAAAGTCCTATAAAATATAACAAACGTTTCATAAAATTGGGATACATTTTTTCGGGATATTTTTCGTTACATAAAATGGGGACATTTTTTCTAATGGGGGGTAGGTAATTAATACATATGTATATAGTTGTATTTATTATTTAAAATTATTTTCAAACAATACTATAATTAAAGATGATGGGATGCTACAGATAAACATCTTTGGGAACTCCTGTGACTTATTTTAAAAAATAGTAATAAAAAAAAAACAATATCGTGGATTGTGCAGTTAAGTTCTTTGTCTAATTCACTAAGAACGAATATTGGATCTAGGGGGATATTATGCAGTTCTACTTTCTCGGATCACTTGTTTCTGGTTCAGCTACCGCCAATTCGATTATAGATCAGTTATATACCTGAAAACGGCTTTAGACACGACATCGTTTGCCAAGCATACGTTTAAAACGATTTATCTGTTCGCTAAGAAATGTCTTCTATACCATCTTGTATAATGGACTCGCTTCTGTTGTGCGTGTTTCTACAGGTTTCGAAACTAACATGTCTTCTTCGGATGGTACGGTCGAAGAGAACATAGACTTAGAAGACTTTGGTGCAGCGAAAACAGAACAGAAAGCAGCCGATAATGATAAGTCGGAAGACAAAAATGAGTGTGCAGATTTTTCTTTGGCCGTCACGACAGATGAAATAGTAATACAGAAACTGCGCACCGAAACTGAGGAACTGGCGGATGCCGAAAGTGAAGGTAAATATATTATATCGAAGTAGTCGATTACTTCTTCTACTAGATTACACTGTGTAATTCTCGTTGAGGAAATGGCTCGTGGAACATTTTCGTTTTGCATGAATCGATTAGTAAGAAAATAACGAGCGGCCGTAACACAAGCGAGCAGGCTGGCAGTAATTGACTAGCGCTTTGAAATGTTAATTTAATTTTAAACTCTCTGTGCAGGCACATACGAGATGTGTCTGTTTGCCGAGCAACCGCGTCGTCGCGGTTGAATAAAGTTGACGCGTGTGCCTCTATCATCATGCGTGATTTTCAACGTCTAAAGTACAGGTAGGCTCGTCAAGCAAAAATTAAATTTAAGTAACCCCCCTATAACCGCCTCTCTTCACCCGACGACTTGGTATGTTAAAAGTGCACTTTTCACTGCAGAGGATTAATAGATGCGGTAGAAATTTGATAAAAGTAGAAATAGAGTTTTATTTACCTATCATCTACTTGGCACTACAGCTAAGCTGCCATTTAGTACTTGCTACAAATACCGATAATAAGAGACGCACAAATTTCGGATAGGAGCAGATGATAAGCTATGTGTGTACAATAAACGCCACATATCATTGCACCACGAACCCGGGAAAGGCTTGTCCAAAGAAACACATCAATTAAAGTCCGTATTAATCGCTTCCAAACCAGTAATAACCGATTATTCATTCAACAAAATTAATAGACGCGTATTGAAGCAGTCATTTTTCATCTTTTTTAGAAATAATGTTACACGATAATCCGTAAATTCCTTAAATTCGTAAAAAAATTGTTTATATATTTTTTTTGCAATTTAACGTACTATTTTTAGAAAACAAAATTTTCTAAATACATACTAACCTTAACGTATTACTTAAGATTTATCGTATATAAGAGTTATTAAACATTCCACGTGTTTTCGAAATTATATTACTATATCGCACATGCTGTGCACTCTATATAATTCAAAAGATGAGGGGTATGCAGCTTTTGAAAGTACATTTGAAAAAATTGGCTTGGCAACCTCGAACTATTGAAAAAAATAAAATTTAAATTGGTAATATTCACTAAATAAACACATAAAGCTTGTATAATATTTTTATCTGTGTCCTTTTTCAAAGTACGCAAATTAAAAAAAAAAAAAAAACATAAATTCCGAAATTAATTGTGCGATGGTATTAAAGAAAGATAATGCATGCGGGAGATTCAAAGTTTCACCTCCTACCATCCAATCAGTCACAACAATTTTTTCAATTACCGGATTAACATATAATATTTTTTGATATTTTTTGATATTTTTCATTGAGGAAATAAAATTTTACCGCAAATGAGTTATACTTAGTAAAGCTGGCCAGTTGGGTGCTATTTTATATTTCCATTGAGCAATATCGGAATGAATATGTGGATGGATACAGATGGTTATGAATAGAGACAAGTATGTATGCGAACAGATATGAATATAGATACGACTATAAGATAACAAATAAATAATAAAATGGCAAAATCATTTAAGCAATTCATCACAGTATGAAGATGGTAAGTAAAGAACAATTAGAAATTCAGAAAAGATAGTTGGAATGTACGTTAATTTTATCAGAACCGAAACAAAGACGCAGCGTGGTGAATATTGTAATTCACTGCGTTTAATTAAGGATGTTCTGGAAGGGGTTATTATCCAAATTATTTAGCAGAAAAAACTTTAAGAAGATTAAGCCTTTTGTGAGAGTGGAGATATGTAAAGATTTCATATTATCCAATATAAAGGGAAACGGCTGTTGTTCGCAGCGGAACGGAGAAATTATTTAATAAGACCGGCTTTATATTCGCTGTTCCATCAGAATAAAAAAAAACAAAAAAAAAACGGTTCAGTGGCGTTTGCTGGGGAATGAATAAAACAAAAGAGAAAATGTAGACTAAAGGTAGATTGACCGAATAAATGAAACGTACTGAGGAAGAGGATGATGGGTGGTAGAGGTTGAAGTGGGAGAATCTTATAGTGGAGCAAAATTAGAACCAATCTGTTTTATCAAAGTACCATTTCAAGGAGTACTGAAACATCGAAAGAGAGAGAAAGAACGAGATTTGTAGAAGGAGATTAAGTATGATCACTGTAAAAGGTGACGTCGTTTACGTATTTCCAATCATATTTAAAAAACAGGCTAGGAGAGATGCATAATCAAAAAAAATCTAAAAGAACAGAAGTTTTTTGAAATAAGTTGGACAAGAGCCATTCGGGAGAGAATGAGATGAGTTATTATTATTATTAAGTCGTATAGTTTCTTGGGGAGATATCGTGATGATGAATTATCCACCTGATGTATAAAATATCGCCATTGGTCTGTGTTATGAGCCAGTCGAACACACTCTACGAAAGTTTTTCCCCGGAGTTGTTCGAATTATGTCTGACTGTCTTGTCGCAACCCCACATCTTTTTCCTTTTTTCTTCTACTTTTACATTAACAACTACTGTATTTAATTCACGCACTCTCATTAAAAAGACCAAAAAGTATTTCAGTATTCTTCCAGTTACTTCCAGTGATTTTCATTGCGTCTACTTGTTTTGTATTATCAAACTATTTGTTTTTTTATCTATCCACTGGATTCGTCGTATTCGTCTCCGATAGTACATTTCTGGCGCATCTTTCGGCTACCATTGCTTCCTCGGATTTTTCTGGTACCCTATTATTTCAGATTATATATATATATATATATATATATATATATATATATATATATATATATATATATCTGGGAGCGACTTGAATCCGGAATAAGATAAGTCTTAAACACGTGACCTCTACTAGTTCGGTAGCCAAGACACTGCGCGTGCAACCGCGAATAACTTGGACAAAATCATAAAAGAAGCTCCGCTAACAAACCGTGATAACTTTCCGAAATGGCGGCGAGAAAAGTAACTTACGCATTTTCCCTAATGCGACAGGTACGAGAAGCTGTTGAAATTTGTGCTTACACTGTGCTGAATAGTTGAATTTCACGAAAAAAGGACATAAATAATAAAAGACCCGAGGCAATACGAAATAAATGTCAACGGGAAAGATTGAGGGCACTTGAAGCAGCAGGTAAAATGGTGAACAACTTGACGGATTGACGACAAAGAGTAGACGAGATAATAGCAGGTCAACTGGCGAAAGATAAGGAATGCTGAGAAGAAATGAAAGAAAAAAACCTGATTGTGTACATTCCGATATTACTCGCACAATGAAGACGTCTAATTTTTTGGTTAAATTATTTATTTCTTATTTTAATTCGCGAGTTATCTCTATTGAAATTGTCTCGTATTATCTGACCAAGTTACCAACGGTGTTTCAGTTCCAAACGCCTGATTATCTTCAATAATGAATGATTCTCAGTCCATTTTCCGCGGCTGTATTGTAGTAGACAATTACCATATAATTCTCCTTAAACGCTTCACAATTAAGAAGCTGTGAAATAAAACACTCTGTGCCTTTCTTGTGAAACGTTTCTAACCGTCTTCTCTAAATATTCAAGAGGATGTAATAAAATGAAAGAGAAATGTTTTTCGACTTTCACTAAAGAAAAAAAAAAAACAAGTTAGCGAAGCTTTTTTTTGAAAATGTCTCTTTAAACGGAACCATTTACACCGGTTCCATGGAGTTAAGTTTCAGGCGTAATAAAAAAATAAAAAAAAAATGCATCGCGAGAAAGCTAGTGTACCTACCTGCCACCAGGTGGTGATCAAATCGCATGTTCGAAGCAACTTAATCTCGGGCCCACGCGCAAAACTCGATTGGATTAACGAGGGGTTTCGTATAAAGTTTTTGGCTTTTTTTACTTTCCGTAAAAAGGACTTTTCTCTAGACTCTAGACCAGATGAAGTTGAACGGGAGGAAAGAAAAAAACATTTAAGGGAACATTTTATAACGCAAAGGAAAAATGATAAGTATGGAGAAAGTTTAGAGACGAGTGTGAACTTCTTTAGGCAGCAGGAATGCGAACAAAAAATTTTTAAAATAGAACGGCAGAACAACACATTCTATTATTTATATAAAAAGAGACGAGAACTAAGAATACCCCCCCCCCATCCTTGTTTTTTGCAACACCAAAAATTAAGAAATAAAGTCTATATCTCTTTCTGGAAAATCTCTTTGAAACTGTCCGCAAGTTACACCTATCTAACGCCGGTGTATAGGTGTTAATTAAATCGTTTAAAAGAATGTGAAAAACTATATACAATACTGTTATCATCGTAATACGAGGGGGGACCTTGCAAACAGCGTCTGTATTTAAGACTACATACAGTCCGAAAAGTATGTATATGAAAAAATTGTCACGGTAAACAAAAAGTTTATATTATAGAGAAATCTATCGTGCCGTTTTCTAAAATCAGATAAATATAATTACAAATATAGCAAAAAAAAATTAAAAACTGCAGACAATAATATATCTTAATAGATAATTTTATTCTAAGCAGTTTCTTCGCTATATTTATAATTATACTTATTTTAACGGTTTTTTAAGAAGGCTATATTATATCGACTCAATCTGGTTATGTGTTGTCGCTGTCAAAGAAAATCATGCTCTCGAAGTGATGTGGTGATCTACAACCCTTCTCATCAGGGCCGTATCTAGACCAAAATTAGGGGGGGGGGGCGGAAATGTTTTTATAATTGTACATATATACATATATATATATATATATATGTGTGCGTGTTATCATAAAATATATTCATTTATAAGTGGTACACTAAAGCCTTGTAGTCAATTACTGTATATGCAATATTTGAACACTACAATAAAAACAAATAAAAAATAGTCGTATCCATAGAATTCATAAAAATTTTAATTTTCTTTTCCTTTGTCAAAAATTGAAAAGAAATAAATTTATTCTGAATTTCAGTCCATTTAATTTAAGTAGTTATATGATTTCGCAGACATTTCGGGGATGCTACTGTTGCTGATCTTAACTTCGGCGTATAACATACTCGACTATATAAATTCATCGTTCGAGGGTAATTTCAGAGAATCCCGATGATTTATGTAACCACCGGTCATATAAATGCAGAATGCTGTGTGTGGCATTATTAGTGCGCGGAGGAAGTAGCTCGAAGAATCAGAATTTCAAAAATGCGATCCCACATAAGTTTTCCCATCCCGACTACACGACGCGATACCTTAGATTACTTGTAAAGTGCATACGACTTTTTTCAAAAATGGAAAAGCCCCATCTTAAATATAGAAGATATCATAAAGTTTAAGGCATTGTGAACTTGTACATGCCCTCGTGGTACCTAATTATATTACCACGTACGATTTTATGTCAGAACGAATGTTAAAAAGTTTTGTGTCTCATACTATAACGTTGCGATGAAGAAATATTAATTCCAAATTACCTTTGAAATGAGATGAATGATTAACCTCTCTCTACACTTTCCCTTCCATGCTAGGCTTATATTAACTTTCGAAAGTATACAAAGGGCCTAGCACCTGCTACTGACCTGATAATGTACCTTTCATAATTTCCCAAAAAAGTATCTCTATGACGAAAAAAGCCAATTTAATCGTCTAAAATAAAAACTAGAATAGAAACAAGCGGCGACTTTATACAACAAACAAAAGGTTGATGTAATTGATAAAGTAGTGTTCAATACCGTCGCTTGTTTATCACTCTGTACGAAACAGCCATACCGTCTCTCCACTCGTGGAAGGTGCACAAATGTAAGGCTGTCTGTCCACATCTATCGTCACGTAACGCTTTATTACGATTTTCAGTTCTGCAAACAATAGGCGATAAAACCGTTACAGGAGCTTTTGCTAGGAACATCTGCCATCGATTTCCTGCCCGAACAGTAATAAAATTGTCAAGGGATCTGATTTATGAGCTGCGCTAATTGTTAATTGATAAGAACGCGAAATAAAATTATTCGTTCGCGAAACAACGTGTTAATTTGAAAAAGAGCGCACGAAAATACGAATAAACAAGAAGCTCCCTTAAAAGAACTATTTCAAGGACGAAATTCGGCGGAGAAGAAGCACCTAAAGAGAAAAAGGAATACGAAACAAAAAAGTAGAGCAGAAAAATTAATGAAAAAGAAAACAAAGAAGAATCGAGGAAATGAACACGGGAAGCATAACTAATTATCGAAGCGAATAAAATTTTTAAAAGACGAGCTAATAACAAAACGACAATATACTACCATCTCGAATAATACGTCGTTACTTAACATCACTGACCGCCTGCAGATATCACAGATAACGATTCTCGATTATTACTTGATTATTTTTTACATTAGTGTGGAGAAGAGTTAACAACTAGATAATACACATACGAAATGAAAGAAAAACTCGCCGCTTCGCGCGCCTTTACTTAGAGCTTACGGCTAAAATGATGAAACATGAAATTAGCCTGATTTACTAAATGCCGACTTTGTAACTGCTAACAGTTCGGTTGGGAAATTATGAATGATGAAATGACAAAAATAAAGAAATACAAAAAGCATAATCGTTTTATTTTTCTGACATGATTGTTAGAAGTACCAGTACTGTCACCAGTTTAAGGTAACTAACATAACTATAATTTTTCGAATCGATGCTTTTAATTTTAACAAGCGAAAACTGTATCATGGAAACGATCCACTACAAGTAGTCGATAGAGTGAGATTTGTTTTTAGCTGTAATCCGAACATCACCGTTATTTTAATATCGGTCACACATCATTTATTATTTCATTCCACTTAGTGTGTTGTACGGATGAAGCCGAAATAATATTATGTAACCCCGTTCATTTAAATTTAAATAATCTTTTTCTTAAATATCATGAATTTTCTGCTAATTATTAATCTTTGCAAATAGTTGAACAATATCTACATCAGGTTTCGCTCTTTTCTTTTCTTTCATTTCTTTCATTTATCCTATTTGTACAAGCATTAAAAACTTAACCATCTACCCAGATATCAAAAATTAACACCGAATCTCATCACACATTTTTTCTGCTCCGGTATAATATATATATATATATATATATATATATATATATTAATTACAACGTAATTCTTAGGTTACTCCCCATTAGAAAAAATGTTCCAATTTTATGTAACGTTTGTTATATTTTATAGGATTTTTGTTAATGTTATTTAAAAAATATCACAATTTGATGTAACGGAATATGTAACAAAAAAATGTCTTAATTTTATATAATATTTACGTTGTAAATTTTGATCATTTTATACAAAGTATAGAAGAGAAAGAAACAGAAATGAAAGCAAGAAGGATCAAAGAAATGGCCGAATTATATATATATATATATATATGTATATAAACATAGCTCTCTCTCTCTCTCTCTATATATATATATATATATATATACAGTGGCAGATCCACGGAGGAAGGGGGATAGGGAACATTTATCACCCAAAAGAACCAAATCCTCGATGAAAAAATTTTTTACAACAGAGAAACTTAATTTATATTATAAAAAATTTGTATCAAATGTTACCTATGGATTTAATTATAACTAATAGGTAATACTGTTTTCTAGTAAAAGTATTAATTTTACGCTTTTATTCTGTTTTAAATGCAACTGTCGCCGATGTTTTGCCTTTTTTGGGTATTTTTAATTTTTATTTTGCAATGTAAATGAAAATAGTTCAATGAGAAATATATATATATATATGTATCTGTTTGGTCATGGATAAACAATTCGGATCGGATTACTAATAAAAGTAAAAAAGAATTAAAGTCTAATAAAAAATACCATCACTCTATTTTTTTTTTTTAGCAATTTACTATTCAAATTTTAAACTATTATTTTAGGCACAATTTTATAATTTTTTTATTTTTTACCTGAAAATAAAACAAAAACTGTAATAGTTATGTATTTTTAAAATATTTTTAAATTTCTAAAGAGGTCGTTGTTTGATTTTCTCTTTATGAAACAGGGTATTTCTCCAATTTACTGTCTACCCTATAAGATATTACGTAATTGTATAATCCCTACCCCCAAATGACTCTCTGGATCCGCCCCTGGCATATATTTATATCTGCATATATATATATATATATATATATATACATACATATATGTATCTAAATATACACGCTGACTCACTACAAACCCGTTTGTCCTACTACAGTGGTATTTTTATTATAAGCGCGCTACGTTCGTCTCCCTTCCCGGGTAACGTTTTTCTCGTCTCCTTAACAAGAGAAAACTTAAGCAATCGCTTTTCATCTTTGAAAATGGACCCGCAGCAACTATCATACGTCAAACGACGGTATTTATCATTGAACGAAAATGTATAGTAAAAGTCGTTAATTGAAGTTTATCCGTGATGCGTTCGTATTTTGCCGATTTTATCGGTGAGATCGTTCATTTTATTTCCCTTGTCTACATTTGCGTCTATTTTTTGTTATACCGACAGCGGGTATTCATGGTATTCTTATCAATTATTACTTTTATTATTATTAGCATAATCATTAGCTTCAACACTGATGTCTCTAGCCTTAAATTATTTTCTCTTTTGTTAAGTTAAATGCTTGACACGTTCGACCGAACAGGTGAACCTCCCCCGAACAATTCTCGCTCTACTGCTGGAACTGTATCCGACGTAATAAAATCTCCGAATAAGAATAAATCATCCGCAAATCATCCTTCCCCGTTGTCTTCCAAATCTCTTCCCGCTGCCTGCCCTAACAATAACTTTCAGACAATGTCTGCGATTGTTGATCAAACAGACATGGATAATTCCACAGAACAATCCGTCTAGTCTAACACGGAAAAGCAACGAAGTATAACTCCTCTTTAATTGTATTCCGAAATAACTAAATCGTTGTTCTGATTGAGAGCCTGGAAAATAAGAATATTGCTGACCTCCATCCCGTGCCTTTAGCTCTTTTATAAATAAGTTAATGGTCTCTCTTCTATCTTCAGTTCAGGGAAAAGCTTAATAAAATTATTGTTACACGTCTGTAATTGAGGCCAACCATTTGTTCTCTCGCATGAAATACGTAAAGAGTTAAACATCCGGTCTTTCATGCCGCAATCTCTCCTATTTCGACTTGGTGTAATCCATGATATTCTGTTGACGAACTCCTCTCCAACTGTACATCAGAGATCTCTATTATTCGTAGGTTGCAGAAAGAGACTTCCGATAATTCCTTTATTACTATTCCTGTCATTGAAGTTAAGTTTCAGGGTTCCTTCCTTACATTTGTTTCTACGATTCATATCGTGTTAAGGTTGAGCCTTTTATCCGAAGACCTAACCTCTAGGCCGAAATTAACTTCGTTTCGGGCATTTCAATGCCTTTTGTCGTAGCAAAACGATTTGTTCCTTGTGTGCGGGTGGCCATTCGTCTTCGAAATGTACCATTCAAAGTGACTCTTCTTTCTATCTTTCCGTTCACTATGGAAAGAATCATGTGCCGAGTAGCAGAAACGCGTTCTCCCGCTTTATCGTATAATATTCACGTTTTGATAATTGCCAGAACTCAGGAGATTACTACCTAAAAAAAAAAATTGCAGCGGGCTGGGGGATAGATTTTTTTATTAAACGAAAAAAAAATACTAATTTGACCACTGGCACAAACATTGTTGTACTCATTTCCTGGAACAATCGATTTTTAAACCTTAAAACTCACTATTAATTCGTGAACTTAATCGAAATCGTTAGAGGCACTTCCATGCAAGAATTGCTCGTTTAATAACGTACATATTAGCCGAGCTTTGCTCAAATCTGAATTTGCAAATCAATCATTAGATTAATAAGTTTCACGCAACAATCAAACATTTAGCAGTAAGAAGCATAATGAATGAAAGTTAACTTTTGTGTACGTTGCATTATTCGTTTTTATGTTAAAGTATTCTCGCGTTACTTAAATTCACATAAGCCAGAAATATTATTACAAATGACCATCTACGTTGTCCCGGATATTTGCGTTGGATTAACGTTTAAGTCGCTTGTTGGATATAAATATGTTCCATCAGAAAACAAACGTGCGATGCTTTTATCCATTTTAGTTACCACGTTACATAAGCCTATTGTTTACTTCTTAATAAACCGTAAACAGGCTTTATTGAATAAATCAGGTCAGGGGAAAAAACTGCCCTTGACGTTCTGTAGATACGCTGTCCCAGTAGTGTCATTCGGTTAAGCGCCCTGCTCATCACCATTGCTTCACCCACCTGAGCCTCAATAAAACTTAAAAATACGATGATCACTGAACCGAATATTGGTTGTCTTCTTTTTAAAATTGTTCGTTTCGTGGAATTTCCTCGGGATAAGACCTTGATCAATGGATATCCTTATGTTCATGTGTGTGCGTGTGTGTGGGGGGGGGGGGCATAAATAGTATTTTATCTTAAAAAAGTTTAAATTTCGAATTTCATCCTGGAGTGTCATCGCAGTTGCCAAAATCCAGACTGAAGCTCACCAAAACGGTGTAATACGAGCTTTACGCAGCCTGAACAATGCGATTAATCAGCCGAGAAATGTAGCGTACAACTAGATACTTTGTACGGAAAATATCTTAATCGTATACTCGCACAGCTGACCACGGATCAATTTTTTTTTACGAACTACCTGCTTTTCTTGGTATTTCAGTGGAAAATTATTACCTGCCCCGACATTTTTTTACCTTTCCCGCTACCTGTGGCTAACAGTGAGACAGAAACGAACAGCGATGCAAGAATCGGATGAAAAGGAGTGAGCGAATTCGGTGCAGATGGCGTTGTTGTACCGTACTCGGCTCCGACGGCTCCAAATTACATTTCATATTCAGCGAAAGGGTGTTGTACTGTACGCGGATGTTTCGAGGGAGCACTGCAGCGAACTTTGAAACGGCTGCCATTCGGGCTGGAAAGAAATTACCGCATTCCAACGTTAACAGGTAGCACCGTGATTAAACGTGACAACCGCTGATAATAAAATTCTGAAGTCCGAAAATATATTTCAGTGTATACATATATACATATGCATATATATATATATATATATATATCTACATCTACCTACCTATCTATCTTTGTATGTGTATGTATATATATATATATATATATATATATATATATTCATATAATACACATAAAGAGACCATTTTAATAGCGGAGTGGGTTAGTGTTTTCCAATGAAATTGAATCCGTTCGAACAGTAAACGCGGCTAACAAAAAAATATTATTCCGCAAAGAGAGGTTGGCGATTTAATAGAACACACACAGCGTTCTAACGTGAAAGTCGCTTAAAGTAATTAATAAGAAGTTATCAGTTCGCGGTTGGCAACTTACCGTTGCAATTGGCTTTCCATCTGCTCACATCTTATCGCATGCGAAAAAAAAAAAGGAGTGAAAAATCGACTTACTTGTTGATCAGTTCAATTCGTGTTGCTATTAAAAATAAATAAAGTCATGTGTAAGGCCATAGTAAACATGCATATATTCATACGCGTGCAGGTATTGATGTAAAAACGTACTTTTAAACTGTACTTACATAAAGATTAAAAATCAGTAATTTTCACAATATCAGTCTCAAATGCAGTCTTACTACATGTGCATTGCATATTGTCCTGAACCCACTTCTGTACAATAAAAATGTACGAGTAGTAACGGCTTTTAATATAGTATGGTAGGTGTAACACAAGAGTTGTTTTGTTTTTTTATTCACTTCGTATATTTGTTGAAAGTTACATAAAGTTCTTCGGTTCTCACACAACCAATTTTTTATGGTATTATACTATCTCCATTTTAATAATATTACAATAGGTTATTATATATTACTAGAAAATTGAATACAAATAATGCGAGTTTCTTTTGGGTACATTATTTCTTTTATAGCAAAATCTGTTACGCCTTATTCGGTAATTGTTCCGTTCCGTAATTAAATCGGGAAGATATTGTTACGCTCATACACGAAGAATTTGTGTCCGTTAATTTTTGGAAATGCATTAGGTGATTGTAATTTCTGCGTGAACGATGCGTAAATTATTTGTTTAATTAAATGCAGTTGTAATTGTAACACACGAGTAGAATGTTATAATAAGCAACAAAATCATAAATGTTGTTTTATTTTAAGCAGTTGATGAGAGCATTTTTTTTACCAAATCAGTCAGAAACTATTGTTATCAATTCTTTAAATACATTTTTTAATTTTTTTTTGGTTTGATTTTAAAAAATACTTTCTTTCCCGGGCATGTGAGATATATTGATGAAAAGATCCGCGCTATCTGTCTAAGACAAAACCGTATCTCATTTCCTTAACGAAACTTTCAAAGTTAGCGAAAAGTTCAAAAAAGCGCCAAACAAAAATTCTGAACAAGATTAAAAATATGCGCATCCCTCCGTATATTATTTTCTAATTCTGAGTTTTCAACTGTAAAATTAGACTCTCGGGGCATCGGAATTTGTGATTTTTTTTTTTTTTTCTGTACATGCGACATATCGATGGAAAGAGATATTTGTTTTCAACGAAACCGTATTACCTTTTTTTAACGAAACTTTCCAGATTGGCAAAAATTTTAAAAAAGCGTAAAGTATGTCGTGCCCCTCCCCCGTTTGCGTCGCAAAAAATCAGATTTCTTTGTTTTGAATTTAATATTATGTAAACCTAAATTATAGTCATCTTTAATTCAACATAACTTAGGAATATACTTAAGTACGTTAAAACACCCCTAAATCTGGAAAAAACAGTGTTTGACCAATGTGTTTTTTCAGTTTTAATGTATGCTGCAAAACATAGGTATTAACAATGAAAAGAAAAAAAAAATGGAACGAGAAATAAGCGCCAATCAGCGAAAAATGGAACGGTCTATGTTGGGTATTACTCCCTCTGGAGGACAAATGGACGAAAAGTAACAGACGCGGTAAATATCATTTTAAAAATAATAGATGGTGTGGTCATGTGGTTGGAGGTGAAGACCGATGGTAGGAACCTAATGAGAAGCGAGTTTAGAACGACCCCGAAAAAATGGCTGGATAGATGAAATCCAAAAATTTAGGATAAATTGGCGGGGAATATTTATTGTAGTGACTGTATTATTTCAATGCCGGGGTGGGGGGGTTATAGGAAAATCGATGTAATCGATTATATATGTAACGTTTAAAAAAATCGATTCCGCTATAAGAATTGTAGAAGACTATCATCTGTCATCGAGTTTTATACATTAATAACGATTCGATATTTTATCTCGCGTTTATGTCGAGCTAGAAATTATCATTCGATTAAAATCATTTGATTTTCGATATCTAGTACTGAATTTATATCAATTATCCTCCCCCCAAATTCAATCATCACGGATCACAATAAAACAACTAGGTTTCCAAAATATCGTTCCTTTTCCTTCTTTGGCTTATCCTTTCTGATTTTCCTGATTTATTTTGAACGTATCACAGAAAGACTAGCATCCAACTCAATATGTACATGCGCGTAGGAAAATCTCTCCTCAAAATGTGTTTTGTTCTATATTTTATTTAAATGTGGAATGCCAATAAACTATCCTACCATATAACATTTCTTTTATTTGTCTGTAGTTGATATTAGCAAAAATGCTTCATATGTTTCATTTGAAAAATAGGAATTATAATTTCATTTCCACTTTTCTCGCAATTTTTGGAATTAATACTGTGGATTAAGTACCCATACGTTTATTTCAGTCAAAGAGAATACACCTTGTATTGGGTACGTAACGGCTATTACACACTCAGCGCCTACTTTGACATGCATGTATTGTATAAAGATACGAATGGAAGCAATTTCAATCCGAGCGGGATTATTTCTGCTGATCGCGAGTTATTTGAAAACCCCAGTACCAAACTATCGCCCGCTGATGAAGCATTGGCATCTGTAGTCGCAACGCAGGTTGATTGCAATGTTTTTCTTTTCCTTTTTTTTCCCCAAAAATAAATAAAACGGTTTTGTAAGGCGTAGAGCGATTATCGTAATTATCGAGAAGTGTTTAAATCATCAATTTCTCGAAGCAGTCCGGTCGCACGTTGAAAATCGAGGAAAATCTAAATAAAGCTGGCGCGAAAAAAATATTGTGGCGAAATTTAATTTTTCTCCTTGATAAATTTTCCTCTAGCACAACGAATTTCCCAGTGTTCACCTTTAATTTCTCTGATCTCTTACAGACTACTAAACTATTCTCTCTCTGTACCCGCATATTAAATCACGCTCCCGCTCGTCCTCGGCCAGGAATTTAATAATATCCCGTCGATTTTCCTCATTTTCCTTTCGCCCTAATATTTTTCTTCGCAGCGCCAGCAGACCACGGTTTACGTGTCGCTTCTTTTCGTCGCTTCGACGTTTTCTCGTCATCGTCTTATTGTCTTGCCTCTATATCGCATTTTCTTCGAATTTCTTTCCGAATAGCTTTTCCTTTAGCGGGAAATTTTAAAGGAAAAAACTGGGACGATCTCGCCCAAAAAAGCGTTATCAGGTTAAGTTAAAATTTGGAAGCATTCGAAAACTAATAAGGCAAAATTTTTCCATTATATCTAATAAGCAGTAATCTTGTATGTACGCGTATGTAGATGTATGGTGAGAGGGTGGAAGCGTTCTGTTTGTGGTAGGATGTAACAACGGTGATGCATATTTTAATCGCGCCTAAATAATTAATAACACCGGCTATATTTGTCCAGTTACTAGGCAGTGCGGTGTTTGTTCAAGTAGGACCAGGTTCGAATCCTCATACTGAAAATTAAAAATATAGAAATGTGCCGAATTAATGTCCATAGTTTACAAATCGGGGGGAAAAAAAATCATTATAAGTGCTAAATTCAGCGTTTATTGTTTAATACTTTGTTTGTACTTTATTTTCAATGAATTTAATTTTATTACTATTATTATTATTATTTTATTAACTATTAATTAATCATTAATGATTACTATTGTTAATAATTATATACTACCCTGGTTAAAATACTGTTGTTAGAAAATAGGAGATTATATAATTATTTTAAATGTAGCGCATTCCTATATATTTGATAAAATAATAAATAAGCGTTATAACAAAATCGAATGTAAATGAATATTCTGAAAACATCTTTTTGGAAATTTCTCATTTTCAGTTAGAAAATAGAAAAGAAAATATATTAGTAAGAAGTTAGTATTAGAAAAGAATTTTTAAAAATCATTATTAAAAGTGAACCGATATACTTGAACGAATATATTAAAATTATACATTGCGACTTAACCACTTGAGTAAAGAAAAATTCGGTGTGTACTGCTGGATTCCCGAATAATTCGCGTATTTTCTGCTAGAAAAGGAAATATTAAAAGTAATAAACGATTTGGATGTGAAACAGTTAAATCACACCGAATTAGAAAACAGGTATATATCTGCACTCATTGCAACACCTTCCCCTTGGCCAAACACTAAACAAATGCCCTCCACGGCTTCATCGACCGGCAACGAGGCAATTGAAAAATTTACAAACGAAAATGCCAAATCTGTGAAGAATGTAGCGAATCAAACTGCTCAAAACACAATAGAAGGCAAACAAAAAAAAAACTCGATACTTTTAATCTAACACCACCAATCAAATAAGTTCTCGCTAACTTTCAACAGAATATGTCAAACAAACACAGGAAGAGCTATATTATCTAATTTTTAAACCTTTGTTCGCTGACAGATAATATCGACCAGAATTCTTCTGTTATAAATTTAAACAATTGTAAATATTAATTGTTAATATTCGGTTACCGATGTTATATTTTTTATATTACACGAACGACACATATGACATTCACAATTCACAAAAATATATAACATTATCTATACTGTAAAACGACAATATATGTATATATATATATATATATATATATATATAGAAACAATAAATATAATAAAATAGTTCGACCGATTTCGTCAACTGTTCGACATATTCATGGACACTGAATTTTTATTGTGTTGTTATTTACATTATTAGGTCATTATTAAGGAATAAATCAGCTGATCTATGTAAATGTGGAACAGGCGTATAAAAATTGATGAAATAATAAAATATAAAAATCAAAAATGCTCCTTAAAATAATTACGGTGCAGTAGTGTTTTAAAGGCAGCACCGCTACAAATAACTCAGAACATCGTGATTGATTTCCTTACTTAGCAACTGTACATATATTCTCCATCGATATTAGTCACGTGTTCTCTAAATTTAAATCACGATGACATTATCCCTTCTTGGAACTGTGACGGTTTTTTTCTACCCCGGAAAACCCCAAAAAATTCTCATTTCACGATAGAAAACAATAGTTCTATAGCTTCAAGGAACGACGTTTCTAAAGTTTAAACAAAGCTGCATTGTTCCGTCTGCTTAACAATATAATTGAAACTACTTGCGTTCCCGAAGATCATCTGGGCGTCATTTTAACTGTAAGATACAAACCTATATTTTCGGGAAACTTCTTTACAGGCCAATCTTCGAATGCTAAAAGATACCGTCTACTAGAAAGCTCCGATTACATTTTCCTCCACAATGACATTTGAATAATGCCAGCCACCTTTTCTTCATCGTAGTTTACCTGCCAAAGCCCTTTATTTTATGCTGCGGCTTGAAATCGCATAGCCTTGCATGGAGAGTACAATACAACACCAATGGAAAAACATACTGGAAAATAGTAAAATCTCGTTATCCCAAGTACCTAAACGTTAACTCGTTTCATGGTGCAAGTGGCGGTCGAGACCTAATGTTACTTTCACCACCAACTGTACAACAACGCTTTACCCATACACATTTTGACTTAGAAGAAAGCGATTACTCTCCCATCGTCACCAAGCACAAATTCTAGGCCGCTCATACTTATTCATGTCATTAGCGCCGACTTCTTTCAATAATACCAGCAAGAAAAGGTAATTTTTTCTTGCTCTAACCATTCCGATATCTACGTTATAATTAGTCTTTGTAAACAAACTTAATTCGACGACGCAAAAATGTTCCCCTATTT
Source organism: Icerya purchasi (assembly GCA_039619475.1). NCBI lineage: Eukaryota > Metazoa > Arthropoda > Insecta > Hemiptera > Monophlebidae > Icerya > Icerya purchasi. Next base: position 201,462,385 of record CM077115.1, read on the forward strand.
ACAACCGGTCTTTACCTAATACAAAAACTCGCTATATAAATACCGCAATCGCGCTCAGTGTTCCAATACGTGAGTGACGCGAAGCCTTCAAAAAGAAACTTAGATTTGATCAAAATACAGAAAACCATCTAAACTATCGCAAACAGTGGACGAAAACAAAAAATGGGTTCTCAAACGGGCGCGAAAAAGCACTAATAGAAAAATTATATATGTTCGATAATTGTAGCCGCGCCCATAGTTTGGAAAAAAATCCCATCATCGAAAAAATCATTGTCTTCTTACACACACCACACACACACACACCGTTAAGCATTCTATTGAAAAATGATACTGCAACCAAGAAGATGGTAGAAAGAGGATATGAGTTACAGGAAAAATAAAATTTATAACTTGTAAAGGCTTAATATTTTATTAAACAAGAATAAAATCTTAATTAAAACATTATTTTCGTGGGTTTCTGGCCAACTGTTCTACTAGTTTATTATAAAAGTCAAATTGTCCATGATTACGCGTCTATGAATACTCATCATGGCCAGCTGATTAAAAAGTTCCGAAGCTCCAGGGGGGCAACGGCCCTCCTCTGCTTCCTACCCTTGGCGACGCCCATGACTGCAATTAATATAGCACAAACTTTGAATGCCTTCTCTTTTCACTTCGCAAGTTCTTCCAGCGACAATTGTTGTAGTCGGGGACTCTTTCCGTTCAATTAAAGATTCCACTCCGACTTCCATTTGTGATTTCTCGTCATAAAAAACTGAGTGCATCACCCTAGATGAATTAAATACAGCTACAATCAAAATCTGTTGCATTAGTACCCGACAAAAATTTCGCATCTTCCGCTTACTTCATGTTCCATACAATACGATCATATTTTTTTCCCTCGCGCATTCAACTAGTTCTTTACTCTTTTTCAAACTTTACCTCAATTCTTGGAAAAACACCGTCATTTCACTAGTTTTAAAACCGAATAAAAAGACCTTTTATTGCTCGAAAGTTATCGCTTTCTATTACTAACGTCTGTACTTTATAAAGGCTTAGCACGAATCATCAATTCCAGGTTCTAATGTCCGCTTTCGACAGTACGGTTTCCGCCCCGGTAGAAGATTAACATTGAACCAACTGATATTTTTCAAAAAAAAACTTTATACACGATCGTTTTGAGATCCAACGATATTTTTTCGTCATTTCCTTCGATCGTTTCAAGGCGAAATTAAACGTCTTAGACTTTCATGGTGGATATGATTAGAAAAATGATTTACGGTAGATACCGTGTTTTACAAAAATTCGTTTGTTTATAACGCTCAGCGTTTCGGCTAGCTTACACTGACCATCATCAAAAGTGAACACTAGAGTGCATAACATACCAGTATACTAAGTAGCTTTTATTCGATGAGTAGTAATAAAGGGAGCGTAACTATGTGAGTAAACACTCGCTTTTCATTGACAGTATCGCACAAGTTTCTATATTGATTTAACTTATAACCTACAGATACTATCGATAAAACTGATGAAATATGAATTTGGCGACACATTCCAAAAACAGAGTTTGAAATTAGTTTATAAAAAATGTTAACTCTACATAAATGACTGCAACCGGATATAAATCAGTACATGACAAACAACAAAAATAAGATAGTAGACTGAGGTAGTTTATAGTAGTGTGTTGTTTGTGAAAGATGCATTTTATACAAACTTTTAATTATATGTATTTTTTTTTTGGAATATAATAACGTTGGAACGATTTTGACCTTTTTCAGGAGCAGCTGTAAACCCGCGAAAAAGTCTGTTTCGGCGATTAACTCGTAGATATAGTAAAAATCATCGAAAATTATCTTATAACGAAGTAACCATCGAAATGCAAGAATCGATGGATGGAATTTTCAAGAAAGGTATATAAAATTTCAAAACGTTATTTTTTCCTTAAAACTAATTTAAAATTACTTTTAGCGCCTTTTAAATTATGTGGTAAGTAATCTGTAAATGTGTGAGCTGCTAACCTAGAAACCATACGTCCTTTCCAGTCACTGACCATACCCCAATTTTCTTCGTGTACCCTGAAAGTAATCCCCACCTTTTCTCCTCCTGTCATATGCGACCAGTAATTTAATTTTTTTTTCTTTTTTTTTTATTCCTCGGGCACGTTAACACAGGACTAAAGGACTAGCAGAATGATGGAACGTAGGAATTTGTAGGTTACATACGGGAAGCGATTAGAAATAGAAGAAATAATGAAGGTAGCCAATACAGGAACCACAGGAGGAGACAGAAGAGAAAGAATATAGTGGGCACAGTAAGGAGTCGGGAGGCCAAGGCCAAGCAAATTGGAATAAAGGACTGAGCGTTCCGAGGAGATACAAGAGGATAATAGAACGTGATGATGAAACTTTCAAAATTAGCCAAAGTATGCCACCCCATACCCCAAAATAAGCTCAGTCCTCCTTTTAGCCTTCTGCCCGACACATCCAATAAAGTGACCAAATTAGAACCGCACACGTCGGACACTACCCACCTCAAGATCGAGCACACATTTGAGGGTTGTTTACATCTGAAACTAAATTCTTTCATGATTCGTTAAATTTCAGTCATCGTGATTGGATAATTTAATTTTGCCTCGTTGTACACCTTGAATTTTATAGTATTTCATTATAGGAGTAATGTGAGATTTAATAATAATTATTTTTGAAATAATAGTGCATATATAGCAAATAGCAAAAATCACCTGATAAATAGAAATATATCTTCAGAAACGTTTTCGGGTAGAGCCTATCTTCAGCTGAAAAAATAGAAATTACAACAGGAACACGAAGCGAATATATGTATGTACCGAACAAATTATAACAGTTTCAAACGCGAACGTTAAAGCTTTTTCTATTCCGCAGATTCATCGGATCTTTCATACAAATAACGGCTAGGCGGGATCAAATTTTCCTCGGTAATTCCATCATAGTAGATGTTTCTACTGATGGAAGGGATAGTTGTCGGAATGGATATTGTAGTAGTTTAAGAGGCGGTATTTACGCAAATATAGCAACATGAATCTGTGCTAACGGCGGTGATGAAATAAGAATTGATAATACCAATGAAGTTGACGGAGGACGTGGTGGCCTAGGCTGGTGGCGTAACCCTGGTGGCTGAAATAAAATCTGGTAAAGTGACTACTGGTTGCGAATCTTAGCGATTCTGGTGGCGAATCTTGGAAATAAATTTGTAGTGATCTGGGAGGTGACGGTGGTAGTAAATTCAAAATTTTCAAAAAAGCAATATCCCCATCTACATTTTCGAAAAAAAAGTTGAATAAAATTGGTTGCTACAACATCGCAGTTACTTTTCGATGTTACATTACTGCCATTATTCACCGTGAACAAATTTATATTTAATTCGTTGTAAACTTACCGAATTGACTCATTCTAAATAATAAAAATAAAAACGATTTTCTAACGACAAATTAAACATTTAAAAGTTAAAATATTTCCATATTTTACTTAACGTGAATTATTATTATTATTAGCTCTAAACAACTAATAATTTTCCTCCGTAACATATATAGATCGCTTATCCTATAAAAAATCAACTACGGGTGCCCCTAAAGCTAAACCACATAAAATGAATGGTTCAAACGACATGCGTATTTTAATAACAATAAGACTTCACGACTCACTCTCATCGCTCAAGAGTCGGAAATAGTAAAAATTAAAATTTATTTCTGGCTCAATTGCCTCGGGCCCCTCCTTCCGCTCTGTTGAAGTCCCTATAAGTCCTTTGTGACCAGCAACAAGTAGGGAAAATAAAATTAAGTGTAAAAAAAATATTTTTTTCATGAGTTAGTCAACACGGACATTCGCTCAAGAACAGTGGAAAAGAGGTGAAGCAGACTCAGATCTTAAAATGATCAGAGATGGATGACAAAAAACAATCCATAAACAAGGAAAAGGAAGGGAGAAAAAATGAACGAAGCACTATATCGAATGAGAATACCGTGTGATAAAAGGGAGAAGTAAAAAGAAGTTTGTTCGGTTAAATGGGATGAACAATCAAACATTACGTAATCGAGGTCACAAAAAAAGTGTGGATGTTGGAGAGGTGCAATGGTTCATGAGTTTCTCTAGTCAAGCTAGGAGCCATCAATTTTCGTTTCAGAAGATAGAGATGCACCAATACCAATAATATTTCCTTCCGTCGGTGATCAAAAAAAAAAAAAAAAAAAAAAAAAAGAAGATCGGTAAGAGAATTCAATTATGAGCGGCTCAAAACTCAAACAATGTAATAATCCGTCTTAATTTTTTGCATCAGTGCAACTTATTTGTTTCAGGAGGTTGTTCTGCTGCCGCAGCTACATGTTCCTTTTATTCAGCAAATAATCACAAAAAAAAATTTATGAACAATAATCGAACATATGTATTTTAACATTTCCCGAGCAGAATGTAAATTTCTTGCGCTGAAAAATAATAATAATAAATTGATAGTTGAAAACCGGCGGCTATCAGTGAACGGAACAACAAAAATCAAGAAATAAAAAAGAACGAATGAAGCGGTCGTAATAATGTAAAACTGAATTAATGAACTGTTGTTATTTGATGAACGTATCGGATATTTCGCAAAATTACTCGACTGTAAGAAAAACACACAACTTCGCTGTTCTTTATTTATTTATTCAAACTTTTCGGTTTAATTTACTCTATTTCGGACAATTTCAGGTAAAAACTAAAAGCTGCAATCGTTCAGGAATATGCTGAGGTTCCTTTTTTTTTTTTGCAGAACTTCCAGTACGATTTCATTATTTAGTATTTTGCTCTTTTAAATTAACTAAAACTTAAATGTTATTTTTATAACTATTTCAACCTTTATTGCTATCGATTAAAACGCAGTTAATGAAACTGAGAAGAAGAAATTCACCACGCAGATAGGACGAAATGAACCGACAATGAAACATTCTTCTTTTGACAATTGAAAAAATTACAGACTTTCGAACAAATATTCGCTAGCTATCGAACAAGATTATAAAATGAAATATCTCAGTATATTATTGGCATTGCTACTTCTGGTATTGTTTCTAATATCCGACTGCACCAAGGTAAAACTGCCATCATTATGTTTTGGTTTATGGCGTATCTTCATTCGCCCACTAAATCGCCATCGTGCGACTCACCGTGTACCTACCACATTGCTTCAGTACATGCCCAGTGCGCACTAGCGTATTAATTGTCGCAAAGGAAATAGTAAGCTTTTTGCGCATCCAAGTCGCACGATCATTCGTCCGTACTTCTTAGCCACCACTTTCCGACTATTCTCCGAAATACCTTCAGACAACATGTACAGTTAATAGAGATATTTAAGCCTGCAGATATAGGGTCCGTGACTAAGCTAAACCTGAGAAGATACCTACCAAATGGCCACCAAGTAAAGTGCTTAGTCGGTATCAACCATTTTTTGATTATGTCTCGAACGTCCGGAATGTTACTCATCGTCCTTTACTGGACGTACGCCATTTATAGTCTCATTTCTTTCTGCATTGCTACTCCAGCGACGAAGAACACATTCTGTTCCGATGGAACTCCAGTTGACCACTGCAAATAACTTCGACTGAACGATTTTTTTTTTTCTAACTTTCAAACAAAAAGTTAACAATAATGAATAATTATATAAATTTAAGTAATGAATATATAAAATAAATATATTAAAATAATCATATTCACAAAAATAAATTTAGTTACACATATCTAAACTATAAATACAAACCATTTTAAATGCATCATAACTCATTAAATATTCTTAAATATAAGTAGTTTACGAGTTCATTTTAATGAGCTAGTAATAATGCTGAGTGAGAGTAATATAGATTTCGACTTGTTAGTCTTAACTGAAACTTGGTTGACTGATGAATAAATAAAGCGGTATAACATTCCAGGCTATGTTACACGGTCTGATTGTAGAACGTATAAAAGATCGGGAGGAGTAATTATATATATATATATATATTAAACAGAACTACACATTACAGATATCGATATAAAAATACCAACTGGAAATGTCGTATGTTTCAATATAAAGCTAAATAATAACATGTGGGCATCTATCGTTATTGCGATTCAAACTACTCTGAATTCTTATCAAATTTAACTGACGTTATAACTAAGTTAGATCGAATTGCGTTAATTACAGGAGACGCAAATATAAACCTATTGGATAACGTTAAAAGTTTAAACTATTTAAATATATTAAAAGTTCGTATGGATTTAAGAGTGTACATAATCAGCCTACATATCACAGGAATAAAGATTGCTATTCATCCTGCTTAGATCATGTTTTTATATGGGGTATCATAAATACAAGCACAAACTTAGATATCAATGTCGAAATTATACCTTGCAGTTTTTCAGATCACTCGATTTTAAGTATAAGTATCAAAATAGATCTTAATTTCCGGACAAAACATAATGAGCATCGATAAGTCACTATTACAAAATAATCTCAAATTGTATAGACTAAACGAAATTTATAGCAATTCTCCATCAATTGATACAAAGTTCGACACCTTTACACATATTGTAAAAAATGCATCAGAGAACTCTAAAAAGGTACTTAAACCTCGGAATCATAAACGAAAAAGATCAGAATGCGTTACTAATGAGGTTATTCAGTTATCGATAGAAAAAAATTCGCTACATAAATTACTAAAAAAGGTATCCTACAGGTAACACAATTCTCTTCTCCAGTTCAAAAACATTTCTAAATAATTACTGAAATCAATACAAGTGGAAAAAAAAGAATATTATTTCCGCAAATTACATTACAGTGATAATCCAAAAAAATATTGGGCGATAATTAAGAACATTATAGGTAACAAAAATTCTGCTTTGAAAGAAATACGCAATAATAACAAGAAAATTGCAGTAAGTGAAAATGAACACATTATTGCGAAACATTTTAATAATTACTTTGTAAACGTAATTAAATCTATAAAACACAACTCAACTTACGAACCTTACATATCACATACTGATAATTTCAATACTAAATCTTTCGGTTTCATTGATTTTAACACGAATGATATTAAGTATACTATATCGTCGCTGCCAAATAAGATTTCATATGGGTTCGATGGAATCTCAATTAACCTCATAAAAGAAAATTTAGAATTTTTCATAAAACCGCTAACGTTCATGCTTAACGAATCTATCAAATCAGGTGTCTTTCCGTCTAATTTAAAACTCGGGATAATTACACCGGTATTTAAAAGTGGAATCACGTCAGATGTAATAAATTATAGACCAATTTGCTTATTATCAAATTTTCCAAAAATTTTTGAAAAATGCTTAAAAGTAAAAATTTTGAATTATCTGACAAATATAAATTTTTTCAGTAGTAAATGGTTTTCTGCAGCATAAATGCGCACGGATGCCGCTTTGTTTAATCATATTACGGCTATTACTGACAAATTAGAGTACGGTTGCTCGGTAGCCGCTGTATATTTTGATCTATGCAAAGCATTTGACACAGTTGATCACGATGTATTGTTGAAAAAATGGTACGCTTGCGGTTTCCGCGATTTTACTTACAGTTGGTTTAAATCATATTTAACACATAGAAAAGTAATCACAAAAATAAATAAAACCTACAGTGATAGTCTAATACAAGAATTTGGCGTACCACAATGGAGTATTCTAGGACCCATCTTAGTTTTAGTATATATTAACGATTTATGCAATCTAAAAATATCAGGAAAAATTTACACTTATGCAGACGATACTGTATTAATTGTAAGTTCCCGTTTTGTAAACATACTCCAAAATCAAATACAGAGTGATGTAAATACAGTATTTTATTCGGATGAATAGAAACTTTCTGAAGTTAAATGTAAAGAAAACGAAATACTTAATATACAGTGATCTTCCGCAGCATAGATGGAATCAAATACAAATAAAATGTGGGAAGATAACTATCTCATAGAGAGAGAGTGTATAATGTAAAATATTTAGGATTATATTTAGATTGTAAACTCCTATGGGGTAAAATCACCTTTCTTACTTATCTAAAAAATTTAAATTACCTATTTTATTATTTAGGACAATTCTTTAACAATAAACAGCTCCGTACTTTGCACTTGGCATTATATCAACCTTCACTGACCTATGCCTTGGTTTCCTCACTCCTTACAGTGCCTACGCCATTCTTGCATTCCCCTTTCTCAATATAGTTTCCCCTTGTTAACCCTCTTTATCTCTTCAATTTCTAGTCTTTTCCTTATAATATAATGTACAATTCTCTGCATTGGATAAGTTCCACTGTTGACGTGCCAAAAAAAAAAAAAGAAAAAAAGCAAGCTATTTGTCTATTCAGCCTAGACCCTCTTCCTGTTCTTAGTTCAATTATTTTCCTACCCTTAAACATTTCCCCATTATTACTATCTGCCACCTGCGGTTCAATCTCACTGCTCCCATCCTCACGGCATCGTTTTGCTCTTTATTGTCAATTGCACTCTAGTGACCTTATTTTCGTTTGTGATCCTGGCTACGTGCTTCTGATTCTTCCGAACGTAATATCCTGTATGCTCACCTACTAAAGCTGAATTTTCCTACTCCCTATAATGATTCCTATATCTTAACTTTGCCGTCTCCAAACATAGTTTCTATTCTTGCCGCTTTTCTTTCATCAATCTCTAACCGGATTAAAATTTAATTTCTAACATAGTCCACAATAGTCCTGCAAAGGTCGAGTTTAAAAAAAAAACCAAAAAAAAACGGATTTCCTTTCTTCAACGAAACGCCCGAATAGTTTTAAAAAGCGCGAAAAATTACATGTTCCTCTTTGGGGCTCGAAAAATTAGATTTCTTTGTTTTGAACTTAGTATTATGTAAACGTGAATTATAGTCCTACATACGGAATCCTGAGCGCATGAAAAATCATGCTTGACTGAACTTGTTTATATATTACAGTGAACAGTAAAGTTAACTTAATCGGAGATTCGAACACAACGATCGAGGCCGTTGGAAGCAGTTTATACTGTCCGATCGACGGAACTAACGTGTGCAATGACATAAGCGATGATCGGCCTCATCCAGAATTAACGACGAATGACATCGAAGAAAATCGCGAAACATGGGAAAGGAATGTCGACTTCCTACTATCGATCATCGGATTCGCAGTCGATTTGGCCAATGTGTGGCGATTTCCATACTTATGTTACCGGAACGGAGGAGGTTCGTATATAAATCTGATAATAACTCTAATCGACCAATTCGAAATTTCAAAACGTAAATATATCACAGGCTTTTATGTATATAGAATAGTTTTTACGATGCGAAATTTTAAAATTAAATCGATTTTTCTTTAAGAACTTTAAAATTTTCATTTTAACACTTTTCACCGCAATTAGAAAGAGCGCCTCTAAGCATTCATCATTGTAGAAAGCCTATTTATATATACATATATATATATATATATATATATATATATATATATATATATATATATATATATATATATTCGAACAAGTATTATATAACTGATTAATAAATAGCTGCCTTTTTTATTATTTGTGTTACATTCAGTTTAAATATGCGCGTGTTATCTACATTTTTATATACCATTCTTTTTTTTAAAAAAAAAAAACATTAATCACTCTGCTTTTTCTTTTTATTGTTTTATTGAACTTATTTGGCTTATTAATATAAATCGAATAAAAATATATAAATGCGAAAAATGGATTGTTAATCACATCTGAGATCATAAATTTTTCTAACCTATCGTGTAAGTTTTGATGTTTTATTTGGATTAATTTTTTATTTCCTTTTCGATTTTTGACGTCCAATATTTTACAAGTATTTTAGCGCAAGCGTTCAATCAAATTCTCATTTTAATTGTTAAACTGAAAATTTCAATACAGGAAAGTGCTATTATTTTAAATCTCTTCGCAATTGCAAATGTAGTTATCATCGAGACTAGTTACGATTTCTTCGAGTTATACTTGGACAAGTAAATTCAATTCTTTTAAGCTGAGTTTAAAATAGTTTTGCTAGACCTGTAGTTGAGAGGATAAATGATAAGAAAATTTCCACTTCATTTATTATCAAATTATTTTTCTCCTAACATCAAACACATACTAGTAGCTATACACTACTCAGTAAACTCTTAATATTCACGATTTCTTCACTGGCTAAGCGTCAAATAGTGACCAGTTTTTTATATCAAGAACTTAACTTTTGTGGAGTGTAAACTTTTAGATAAGTATATACGCGCTTGGTTCCATTAAGTATACAATGGGTTTCAGTGTTTTTTATTTTTAGGTTGCAGCAATCATCATCACCATTAGTCGTAATCCCCCTAAGATTTTGCTAGCTGTACTAATTTCCGCCACCGATCTCGGTCATCAGTTTCTCGCACACATTCTACCAATGATTTCCCTTTGGCTTTCCGTCCACCTGTTGAATACTCGTCTTCCGAAGCCGTTTCCCTTCCGTTTTCCCTTGTACGATTAGCTCCGTTCAATCGAGTTATTGCGCCGCATGACGTGTCCAAAAAATTTCGCGATTCCAGTCAGGACTTGGTATTGGTTAAACTGTTTGTAATCTGGAGTCTGTTTAATATTCGTTTGTTTGACTTTGCAGGATATTCGTAGTATTCATCGCCATATCCATATTTCAGAACTATACGCTTTTTGTCGGCGGCTTTTAAAAAATCTATATTCCGATGCATACATAAATACGGAAAACACTAAGCATCGTACAAGTCTCTTTTTTACTGCACCGGTAATGGATGCATCTTTCCATATTTTGCATAATTTGCTCATGGCATTTCGTGCTAAGTGAATTCTGAGTTCTATCTTGTTTATGGAGCCGCCTACTCTTCTACGAGTAACCCTAACTATATTAATTTCCGCGTAAATAAATAAATATTTATTTAGCATTCCGAGTTTACATTCTACTAATGTAACAATGAAATAATTAAAACAAAAGTGGAAGTTTATCTAAAAACAAGAAATACGATTGCGCTAAATTTTTTATTTATATATATACATATATATATATATATATATATATATATATATATATATTTATTTATTTAAAAGTTACTTAATATGAATAAGTTGCTGACAACTGTGATTTCTTTGAATAATGCTATGATAATCTCACTGTAATCGATTTATCACACGCAATAGCTAAGTCGGTAAGAAACTGCATAAGGACAATATATACAAGTATATATGTATTATTTTTAAATTTAAAATTACAGGTGCCTTCTTAATACCATACTTTTTGATGTTAATTTTCGGAGCAGTGCCGTTATTTTTCATGGAACTGGTATTAGGACAATATAATCGGCAGGGACCGGTAACTGTATGGAGAATTTGTCCAATATTTAAAGGTAAGTTTAACAGTTAGAAGCGAAGAAAAATATTATCGATAGCGTTTTATTATTTCCTTTGTTCTCTTTGAACTAATCAACGCTAACAATTGTGCTAACTGCAAATTCTTGTGATAACGGCAAAGTTTAAGTATAATTTTATAAAAATAAAAGCGAGTACGAACAAAATTATGTAATATACTATATTCTTTTTTCTAGTAAAAAAGTTCGCTTTAATCATGTGAAAATAATAATACAGAGTAAATTTTACGTTAAAAGCGAAGTTTATTTTGATAGCATTAGGGCATTTTTTTTTTCCACATAAATTCTCTCATACTACTTTTTGCTGTATTTAACTACAATGACTATTACAGCATCTGACGAGGAAGTCTGATTTTTGGTGATCCTTAAATGTACCTATGTATGCCACTGGCTCGAAGGGAGTACTTCAACCGCCGACTGGGAATTTAACAATATTGCAGCCAATGTTTCTTGGCTGACCGGACCGTGGTCTTCAGTTATATGTTGAACAGGCGGGCTGAGAAGACATGGACAAAATAAAAAATTTACTGTTGATAGATTTCTGATAAGGAGAGATGGTTGTGTGTTAATGTGACCTACTCGTATTCACAGGCGACTAATTCATATGAATTTTCGTACGCCATATTATCTGACGGTCAATAAGTCGTGGTTGCCATCTTGATCTGTGACGGTACCACAGAAATTTACTCACAACCGGCGCCACAAAACCCGTGGTAGTAGTAACGATGGAGGGGTAGCAAATATATCAGTACTGTAGTATACATACGGCTGACCGAGCTGCCTGGTCTATTCACTCATTTCTGGAGACCTCATAAACGGTACCCGATAATTCATTTCGTGAATGTCAAGCAGACTGCTGAATATTTGATATAGTGCTATATGGTTTGGTTGAAGATCGGATTTCTTGTTCAGCTGTTGGCAAGCGTATGTAAAGCGTTCAGCGAGACAATGCTATATAAGACGGGTATACATTTAGTGCAAGTATTATTAAGCCGGCACAAATAAGCCGTGCTGAACAATACAAAGATCGTTGGACGTAGAGAGAAAGAAAGAAAGTGGAAAATTTTACGCTGTTCAGCGTTTAACAAATTGCACATGTCGAGCAATGGCGAAGTTTTTTGAACTCCTAGGATGATAGTTCAGCGGTAATTTGAACGGGTGTTTTTTTTTCCCCCGGCTTATTCATTATAATTTTATTATATCGCGCGCAATTTGTTTTTCTGAATTTCTCGAAGAATTTCATGAATTCGTATTATTTTTCGTTTTGTTTGTTCTTCGTTTTTTAACATGATATAACATAAAACTGTGCGGTATTACTAATTAGATTTACAGCGAAAATGTTTCCATTTGTCCGATTAAATTCTATTTATTTTTCGTTATTCAGGGATCGGCTTTTGCGCTGTAATGGTCGCATTTTATGTGTCATTTTATTACAACGTTATTATAGCGTGGGCGTTGTACTTTTTAGCAGCCAGTACAACGTCACAATTGCCGTGGCTGTATTGTAATAATTCTTGGAATACCAACAACTGCACCGACTCGCTCAGCATCGTCGATCTGAACGTAACAACCAACGATCAAATCACTTCCATCTTACCGAATTCGCCGGCGTCAGAATATTTTCAGTTAGTAAGATCATTTATTTTCTTAACATCTTAAGTATCGATCTTTCGGATAATTGTTTACGGACGCTAAGCGCTGTGTTCTATATAGGTTTCGTGCTTGATGGATCTAACTGCTTTTTAAACATCCCGTGTTTCTTCTCCCTTAATTATTTGTAGCCAGATTCCTTTGTCCGTTTGTACTGTGGGCTCTGTAATTGCAGATGTAGCCATGGTACTGGACACAGCTAACTCCTTTTAACCTTCGGCAATGTCATTCCTTTTCTTTTCAAGACGCATCCGTTTGGCATTTTTCGACGTTGATTGTTATTGTTTCTCCATCCTTGGTATAGCACTCTTTGTCAGATTCCATTCCTTGTTACTCCTCTAATTGCTACTACGTACACGTGTTGATGGGTAATCGTCTATTATTGGCAAGCCCAGGGAAAAACCCAAACAAGAAAAAAAAAAAAAAAAAAAAAAAAGTATCGATCTCTCGTAAATAACCAACCCACGTGCATAGAGAATTTAATATCTGTAGTAATATACACATATATGTTTTCAATTTATTTCGCAAAATGTACTAAGCGCTAAAGTAAGTATACAACGTCTGACAAAATATGACGTTTTCTAGTTAGTATTAGTAGCTAACCATATTCGATTAAGTGACCGTTAAACATTTTCGTGGTTTTTCAACGCGTGGAATAATTTTATTTTTAAAGTTTTAATTAATAACCCGAATACAAGAAAACGATTTATTTCATTTTTCTTACACGCTCCACCGAATTATTGTTCAGTTACAAAATCCACGAGATGGGTTCAGATTGACGTCATAAGGAAATGGTAAATACCACAAAAATAACCAAAATTACTCAATTACGTTTTATCAGACCAACTAAATAGCGCGATAATTCTATTCAATTTAACCATACTGCTGGGCGTGAAAAACAAGTTAATTATTTTAGCGCTGCAAATAACACGGTTGTTTGTGACGCCGATCATACGTGTTCTTTGAGTACTCTGCTCTTTCGGTGGAGCGTTCGGCTCTGTACTCAAACTTGCTTAGGCTCCTGCTCCTTTTTGTGCTCGTTATATCCTGTCTTTTCCTTCTACACTTATTATCCGTTCCATTGTTTCCTTCTTATTAACGATATCTGATCGTCTCTCACTATATCACTTTCGTTTTCCTCTAATTGTTTCTGGGTGAAGGTCCCCTTGGTTGACCAGCCGATTCTTATTGCCGTTTTTTTATAGAAAAAAAAAAACAAAAAACAAAAAAAAATCAATCAAAGCAAACAGTGATGCTTATTTAAAAGAGATCAGATGTGACAACTATTCTGATCAAAAATCATCCTGCAACTGTCAAATAGATTGCTTTATCAAAGCCTTTTTTCCCTTTATTTGATTTTATTGCTTTTTTTTTTTTTTTTTTTTTTTTACACCTCGGTAAAACCGATATAAAGGATTTAACTACTAGTTAATACTGCGATTTAAATCTGTTTTTTTATTTTTGTTTTTTTTTGTACTCGTCATCTATGCACATTAGTGTACAAGAGGAATTTTATCTGTATTCTTTTTTTTTTTTTTTTTTTTTTAAAAATAAAATAATAATAATATTATTTTATATATTATCTTTAGCGGCTTTGACCCAACAACTATAAAAATTATGGAAAAGGTTAAATAGAGAGACGATTAGAAATAGAGCTTAGGAAAGATTGAAGTACAGGTATATTATAGCTGGAGATGGCAAGGAAAGGACAAAGAAAGAATTGTAAGGAGCAGGTAGACCCAGTTTTGGAGTTCAAAACGGAGCGCTCAGAATATCAAGGGCAGGGCATTCAAAGAAGATGTGGTTTTCAATTTAAAATAGTGGAGTAGAGATGGAACTATGAAGGGGACAATTGGGAGAGGAGGACAGGGAAAAACTAAAACTTGAAGAGGGTAGAAGGGAGTGATTAAAACGCAGTCTGATTAAGGATAAGAAGAAGAATGAAATCACGGTTGAGGACAACCGGGGTAGTATTTGAAGATAATGAGAGGTGGGATAAAGAAAATAAAGAAGGATAGATGTCCCCGACCATAGTCGGGAATGATTAGCTGAGGAAAGAAAGAAGATGTCTGAGGTAGGAAAATTACAGAGTAAAGGGCCATCGCGGGCGACCGAACGGGCTAAAAAATCCGCTAACTCCTCGATAATGGCTAGAAACTCACAAAAGATCAATAGTAATAGAGTGGGATGAGAGTAGATTGGATATGAGAAAACGAATTATTGAGAGAACAATAGAGTTGGGAGGAATGAGAAAGAAGAGAAGAAATAGCTTAAAGAACACTTTCGGAATCGGAGACAATGAGACATTTTTATTGATCCCTCTTACGGATGGAATGAAGGAGACTGCGCGTAAAATGGAGATAGACTCCGCTGTGAAGATAGAACAGAAGGAAATGAGCTTGAAGGATTCAGAATGATGCAGTGAGAGGGAGGTAAACGCGCCGCCCACCCCGTTCTCATTTTTAGAACCGTCAGTGAAGAATGTTAGATGAGAAGGAAAAAGTGTATCAAGCAAGTGCAGGAATTCGGCTTGTAGAATGGGCGATTGAGCTAAAGCAGGAAAATATTATCAGACCTCCGCTAATTGTAATAATACTCGCATAATAGAGCAATATAACCTTTCCGTCCATAATACAAGCGAACCTACTCATTACAGTACCACGTACAGAACGTGGAGCACAATTGATTTTACGTTAAGTTCTAGTCAGATTGCCCATCTCATTGAGGTTCATCATCATGAAGACATGGGCGGCAGTGATCACTTTCCACAAATCATAAACATGAAAGCAAACATGGCCTCACATATAAGACGGCCAGCCCTGAATTTCAAAAAAGCAAATTGGGAAATGTTCCAGCAGCTATGTCAGACCGAGGTAGACATTGATGACAGTAACACGGATACAATGGTTCGCTCATTTACCAACGGAATTCTAAAATGTTCCGAAATATCAATCCCGAGAAACAGGCCGTTATCCACAAACAAAGTTCTAGTACCGTGGTGGTCAGAAAAGTGCTCGCGAGCAATAAGGGAGAGAAGAAAGAGATTAAAACTGCTGAAAAGATTCCCTACACTGGAAAACTATACAGCTTTTCAACAGGCTCGAACAACAACAAGATGGATACTGAAACAAGAAAAAAGGAGATCTTGGAACGAATACACGTCAACACTAACTTACAAAACACCGATTCATCAGTTATGGAAGAAAATACGAGCGTTATATAAACACGTTGACCTACCAATCCCTACAGCGATATCAAGAAATAATCAGTTATATACAGACCCAGGACAAATTGCAGAAGAATTCGCATCGTTTTTTGCAAATATATCAAGTAATAATCAGTTGACACCCACATCACTAGTAAACAAACAACGTTTAGCAAACGAACAACTTGACCTCAGCTCATCAAATTCAGAAACATATAATGCACCCATAAGTTTACACGAAATCCAAAATGCCATCCAGGGGACGAAAATATCTGCTTGTGGCGCCGACAGATTTCACATTTTGTTCTTGAAACACGCCCCAGAATCAATAATTAACAAACTCATGCTGATATACAACCACGTATGGACTAATCAATCTTTTCCTCAGCAATGGAGAGAAGCTATTATAGTTCCCATACATAAAGCAAATAAAAACCCACTGAAACTAGACAACTATCGACCGATTTCACTGACATCCGTACTATGTAAAGTATTCGAAAAAATAGTAAATCGACGATTACTATGGGAATTAGAAAACGGAAATCTTATATCAACAACACAGTGTGGTTTCCGTCCATCGCGTTCAACCATAGATCAGTTATTCTACCTACAGTCAGAAATTTTAAAAAATTCCAACAAACGAATGCACACACTTGCAGTATTTTTTGATATAACAAAGGCATTCGATAGAATATGGAAAGAGAAATCGCTTACCATGCTATACAAGTGGGGATTTCGAGGAAATATAATGTACTTCATCAAAAACTTCTTATTGTCTCGTGTCTTTCGCGTTCGAATCGGCTCCATGCGTTCATCGGGAAAAACGTTGGACAATGGCGTCCCACAGGGCTCCGTCCTTAGTCCCACATTGTTCATCATTGCGATAAACGATCTAGTATCCATCATCCATCCACTAATATCTTCGGCACTGCTTGCTGATGATTTCACCATATTCGTTGGTTGCAAAAATGTAGAAGCAGGAGATGCACTATTGCAAAAGTCAGTAAACGAAGCCCAAAGATGGGCTTCACAAAATGGACTAGAGTTTTCAGCCGCGAAAACAACTTGCATCCATTTCTGCAGATTACGGACATGACAAAAATCGCTACCACTATCATTACAAAGCACAAGAATACCAAAATCTCCGACTGTTAAATATCTCGGCTTGTTGTTTGATCAAACCTTATCATGGAAACAATATGTAAATCAATTAAAACAGTCCTGCTTAAAAAACTTAAACCTGTTGAAGAAGCTATCTCACACAACATTCGGTTCAGACAGACACACACTACTCAAAATATATCGTACTATTATTAGACCTCGCCTAGACTACGCAGCACCCATTTACGGCTCAGCTTGCAAATCAACACTATGCTCGTTGGACTCGATACACCATACTGCCATCAGACTGGCGATCGGCGCATTTTAGTCCAATAAGCAGCATATTATGCGAAGCCAACGAATGGCCTTTAAACGTTCGTCGAGATTATTTAGCGGTGAAGTTTTTAATTTACCTAAGAAGTACAAATAATATCCCTGATGTTCTACTGACGCCTGAGGTCTCGTACCGTTCTAGTAATTTAGCAGAACTTCTAAACAATCGCGCATATTTTGCTGCTGACACCAGAAATATTAATGTACCGAACAATATCCTTCATAAAAGAATCTCCGCTCTTCCACCAACACATAATTCGGAAATACGGTGCAACGTAGTGTTGACCAACAGCTCAAAATCTGACATACTCTTGTCATATACGAACGCATTGAAAGAATACAGTGCATATGAAAAGTATTACACAGATGCTGCAAAAAATATCGAAGGTACTGGATGTTCCTTTGTACATCGCCAGCAAATCATCAGCTATGCGCTTCCAATGGAATTGTCGGTAATGTCGGCCGAATTAATTGCGATCAAATTAGCCATCGAATCCGCCATAGATCAGAATTATGATCGTATTCACAGACTCATTACAGGCCGTCAATGCGATTAATGAATGGCATGCTACCCTGAAAAACCCGATTGTTCAACAGATACATTACTTGGGTATTAGCTCGACTATGAACATAGTAATATGTTGGCTACCAGGACATTCAAAGATAAGTGGAAACACCACAGCCGACTTAGCTGCGAAATAAGCAATAGGGAAATCCACATTATTATCGGTTGCAGTCCCAAGGAAGGATCTTTACAAAGTTACGAAAACCCAGTTTCAGCTACAATGGAGCCGTTCCTGGGAAGAATTGTCGCTTGAAAATAAGCTGAGAAGAGTCAAGCCTACTACTGCGCCTTGGAACATCATCATGGCATCAAGACGTGATGACGTTGTATTAACAAGACTGCGCATCGGCCATACAGCACTAACGCACAAGCACCTTTTGGATCGTGCCGACGCTCCACTCTGCCAATACTGTGGCCAAGGTCCTTTAACAATAGAGCATATCCTTTCCGACTGTACCCAACATTCAATCTATCCCCATACTACTATCCAAACTGCCTTATCCGATGATCCCCATGAAATCAGAAAAACACTATCTTTCCTCAAACAAAATAATATCTATAGCTTAATTTAATCATATCTTAATATTTGGTGTCTTTGGCCACAGTAGCAGTACACGGCACCACAAAAAAAAAAAAAAAAAAAAAAAAAAAAATTTGTAACGTAAAAAATTTCGCAATTGATAACGTATCGAAAATCAAGTCTTCGCCGCGCTTACAACTCGACGATCATCGCATATCATTTTATGGACATAGCTATTAATCATTTTAATTTATCGTTTCCGTGTGTATCTAGTAATTGTGTTTTTCAGTGGTCGGCTTCGTTAGAGAAAACTCGGTGTAGGACGACATTGTTAAATATATTAATTTAGTATAACCGAATAAGGTAGCACGGTAGCGTGATAGTTAAGGTGCTCGATTACCACGGACCGGGGAGGTATCATGGGTTTTCGGGAGTTGTCCCGTTCCGGATTCAGTTATCCCAGTGGTACATAGTTAATCTGAAGCTGAATTGTCTAAAAAATCTGGGAAAGTAAAGATGGCTGAGAAAAAAGTAACTTGCCCCGATATTCACTTTAAATGTATTAGGATCAGTTGAAGCCTTTACTTCACAATCCACGATACCCTATTAAGGGTATGGGACTTACTTTACTTTATTATATTTATAACCGGGTGGAGTTGTAATAATAATAAAAACGATAACCTAATTTCGGCGAAGCTCAATTCTGCAGTGACCCCGCTAAGCATGTTAACAAACTAATGAGGTATCTAAAGTTACAACTTTTAATCATTTTTATTTGTCAGCCCGCTGGATTTGGATTTGGATTTCGAGGCTAGTCCCGAATTCCCCAAAGTACGATCGCTTCAGCGCCTCGATTTATGACACGCGCTGAAAAACTTCAAAGCGATTATTCAGTGGTAAAATTTCCTCGATATGTACAACGGAATACAGCTGCAGAATTCAATACAGGTTTTGTTGGAAAATTTGCTTCCACACGAATGAAAATAGCACGGAAAACTCACCAATTTAACCCCCGTCCTTGTATATTTTTGCTCTTTTATGAGTAGATTAAAGAACAAGGAAGTCTTGTTTCTTTCTACAAATATTTACGGATTAAATTAGCCCAAGAAATGAGGATTTAAAGTAATTTCCCACTAGTGTGATTTCTCTTCCCGTTGTAAATAATATCACGATATATTTTTTTTTTTATTTTATATGGGCTCGGTGTTAACACTGACCCAACTACATGGACTTAGATCACCTACTCAGATTCTATGGCGATCGGAGACAGAAAGTATAAAGGAAAGAAGGAGGGAAATAACGGCTGGAGATGGGAAGGAAAGGATAAAGGAAGCATTGAAAGGGGTAGGAAGATCCAACGCCAAAAGTTCGGCATATAGATGAGAGCACTCAGGAAAAAGAAGAGCAGGGCATTCAAAAAGGATATGGTTGGGGTCGCATATAAAGGGAGGATCAGTTGAGTGGAGAGGGCAAAAGAGAGAAAGTGAAAGAGAAAAAGAAAAACGAGAAAAGGGAAGGAGGGAATGACCCGATATATTCCACTCTTCAGTACTTATTGTGAATGTAAACTTTAATGTGTCCGTATATTTTTTCTCATTTTCTAAATCATCAGTCGTAGAAGATTCACTACTTTTTTCATATTTTTTGCCGTCTCCAGTTTCCTCTGTCTGTTCTATATCTTCAAAAGTATATTGATAACTAATTTTGTTAATATATTGTTCCTACTATATTTAACTATATAGATATGCGCGCTAGGTCAGTACACAGCAGACCCACACGGGACTGCATTCGTATATCGATTAATCAAACGACTACAATAAGTTCCGAGTGTAGTCTTGCGTGCGTACACCCGCGTTGCATATAACAATTGCCTACTACACTACCTATGTCTGTACTGCTAAGATGTACAAATAGGTAGTCGCCGACGCTCAGAAACTGAGTATGACACTATAAAGAATATAGTATACAGCGATTTCGGTGAAATTTTTGTAATTTAATTTTTTAGATATGGCATTTCAAAAACAAGGTTTAATGGTCCAATGCAGACTTCTTTTTCTTCGTTAAATATAATCTGTAGATGCTTTTTAATATCCTCGCCAATGATCCTACAATGATCGCTCAAACCTTGGCATACATTAGAACAAACCAAATCGCTCCAGTGTCATTTAAACTTTGGTAATTGCCGTATGCCGTAATGACCTATGCAGTTATACACGGCTCATGGTAAGAAAAAAAAAAAAAAAATTCATCAGCACAATTTTATCCAGAGATACCTTTAAGTGACGCGGCATAATTACTTCAATAGTGGAAATATCCTGTAAAACTATACTTACAACTTCTTTTGAATTTTGAAATGCAAATAATTTTATAATCTTTTTTATAACATAAACTTTTTTTTTAAGGTAGATGAATCTACCGAGGGTTATTGAGTGGATCCTTTTAACATGCATCGTCCATGCATTAGCAACAAACAGTATTTATTACTCATCGTTTGTCCTTCCCCTCGCCATCCATTATTTCATCCATTAGTAGTTCCTTTATATTGTTCATATCTGATCGAATCAAAATTTAACTGACGGCTCTTTTCTTTCTTGTTGTTTCTGGGTGTAGGTCCTTAGCTGACGTGCCCAAAGGGGGGTTTAAAGCAAAATAAATAAATAAATATTACTCATCGTACAATTGTGACCCTCTTTATAGAAAAAGCAGTTTAGCTAAAAAAATTTGTAACAGACCTTATTTGTCCCCTTAGAATTGGTCCAAGTGAATTTTTTTTTTTTTTTTTGAGTTAATAAAAAGGGAAAAAAAACACTCGATAATGTTTTTCAAAAATTGAAAGAATTCCAACTAAATGAATATTCCTTCACAAAATAAAACTACCAACACATTAGTGTTTAAATTCTTTACTTTGTAAAATTTAATTCAACATTTACAATACGGCTTATTGCAATTTTAAAAATCAAATTATTACATTTAAATAATTTTAAATACTTAACAATTATTAATTTTCCATTTATATTTTACAAGGAATTTTATTTCCTAGAGAGAAATATCAAAAATTTCAAATACATATAACACTAATACGTGAATTAAAAAATCGCAATTAATAAACGTTTTACTAAATTAAAAAAAATTTGTTGTAAAATCGAGAAAAAATAATTTAGAAACCATAGTAATTTTTAAAAACATGCCTACTATTAAAAATTGTATTTTTTCAAATAACAGAAAAAGTATAATAACCAATTTAATTACGTAAATTCACGAACAAAAACAAACAGCGCATAAATACATTATATTTTTCAAGAAAATATTAAAGTGATTACTGTTTCAACGCCCCTATTTGGCACAAAAAACACTTAAAAATAAGGTAACCTATTAATTTCCTAATAAATAAAAATGTAAAATAATCAACAGCTTTCCAAACGATATTTGTTTCGTATTAAATGATTATATTTAGCAATGAACTAAAAATGTCACCAACTTCATTAGTCGCTTTTTATTAATTTTGTTAGATAAAATTTCAACAACTCCCCAACTACATATTTTTCTTCAATATCGTGGGATAAGAATGTGCACAAACGATGAAAGTTCAGGCACATTTCTGCACACAAACGATGTACAAACATTTGCAGTATATTTTGAACATAACTATTGAATTGAACTTTCTAATTAAGACATTATCAGCATCATTATTTTTCGGCTTAGTTTCCCCCTTCTGAGAAGGATTCGACGATTTTCATGTATATTTTTCTGCATCGACTTCGACGTTATCAAAAAGACGTTTCTTTTAAATCCTATTTTGTCCATCAAATATTATAACACGCGTTTCTCTCGCATTTATGAAACTAATCCGCAAGCCTTCTATCCGGACCCGACCTATTTCTGTCCTCTTTTAAACAGACGTCTCTTAATTTTTTTAACTCTACCTTCATTATTTCTGATGCAAAAAATATAACTCTGTGAAATGTTACCCTACATCAACACGATACTCATTTCAACACTTGGAATCATAACAGTGTGTATCTTTCAACTTGTCTGCTGTTTTTTTACATATATAAATTTTTTTAATCGGATCCACAACATGCTTCTTGATCTTCATGTAGTTTTATTTTCCTTCCTTCGACTGTGTTGTATAAAATAGTAAAATGGCAAATTTTCATAGAATCATTATTACCGCCGTCTAATAAGCTGCGAGAGTTATTTGTTCTGCTGATAAAGTTTTTCATTAATGCTCCCTCCATCCGGTTATTATTACCATTAAATGCAACACGGTTTACAAACTAGTTCAACTAATTCGCTAAACCGCGAACATTTCTGCGGACGTTCTAGCTATACACGTTTCAATTAAATTGGAGCTCGTTGCGATTTCCGGTACGTTCGCGGAATTATTGAATGTAATTTTACAAATATTCCACCGATATGATTGCAATTATGTATTGATGATTAATCAAACGGCCGTCGTATGTGTACCGAAATATTTTCCACCGATTAACATCAAATAATTATTTTGGCCACAAATTATTCTAGCAGCATTATTAACCGCCGGATCAGATCCTATACTACGCTTTTTAGCGTTCTGTGTAAAATAATATGAACAACGCGATGACTGTCTTGTGTCGAACAAATATTAATATTTTTATATTCAAACTAAGAACGAGTGTACACATCCATGTGCTATCAAACAACAAACTAATTCATTACGAGATGAAAAAATATATAAACAGATAAAAAACTAAAGTCCTACCGAAAGTATTCTGTAAAATTTATTTCATAATTTATTTATAGGAAATTCTACTAACCCGCATTTTGTTAGAATTGTAAAATGATAAAATAAATATAATTACGGAAATAGCTAATAGATACGGTATATAATAATATTCTTAAACGCAGGAACATTTTCAAGCCTACCCCGTCATCACGTAAAAGTGGAAACTTATTGAACTATATTGAAAGACGCAAGTTGAATATACGGATTGTTGATTCGTATTACATATTCATAGTTTTTTAAATTTCGGTTTTTTTTTTTGGCTTGGTCCAAATTGCAACGTTCTTCTGGCCTGGCCAATAATTCAAAATTTCTATAAGCTAATGTGTTCCATATTTACCTATTCCGAATACTTTCGGTTGCCTTCCTTTTCCTCTATTTTCCTTGCCGAATCCATGGCTATCTTGCAGGCAGTCTCCTTTTTATATCCTCGACAAATAACATCTCCAGATTCCTCCTATCCTCGGACTGGAAAAGTGTTTTATTGGCTATCTCCTCTCCGGTTTCCTACTCATGTTACTGATCCCATTATTCTCCAAATTCGCTTCTTAATTTCTAATTTATTTGCATCCTGTTCTGTTGTAATCGATCTACTATGGATTCCCGGTGTCATTACGGCATTCCTGGCAACGAGTTAGTTGACTCGTTGGCACGTTCGGCGGCGACCAATGGTCTATTCATTAGCATAGATTTCCTGCTCAAACTCTCTACCGTCTCTCGTTTATATCGTTCCCATCACGATTTCTGGACCGAATTCTATCCTCCATTCTTTACCAATCCTCGATCTTTTTATACCTTTCTGTACAGCCCTTTCCTTCCTCTCTATTCCCCGGTTTAATCTTTTTACCTTAGCCGTTCGACTATTTCCTCTGTAGTTCGCCCGCGGTTCAATCATAGTCTGCTTCCGGCTTCTCTTTTCCGTTTTTCTCTTGTTCAATCCCGTTTGTGTCTTTATGACCCTCCAGAGCTTAATTATACCTGCGATACGAATCACGTCTTGTTCGAATGCCCCTTTATTTTCTCCAATCGTGCTACCCTGTATTCTAATCTTCTGCGCCTTGGCCTCCTCACTCCTTACAGTGCCTACGCCATTCTTGCATTCCCCTCTCTCAATATAGTTCCCCCTTGTTAACCTTCTTTATCTCTTCAATTTCTAGTCTTTTCCTTATAATATAATGTACAATTTTCTGCATTGGATAAGTTCCGCTGTTGACGTGCCCAAAAAAAAAAAAAAAAAAAAAAATGTGTTTCATATTTCGTTTAGCATTGAATATATGTATATAGTTAAAATGAAACTGCTTTTGTCCTCTAAATTCCGTTTATTATCACGAGTTAGGAATTTCTACACATCCTAATCTGTTAATGCTACACACGCTTAACTTGTTTCTTTCAATATATATCGTAGTAGGTTTCCACTTATAGCAGATGATCGGCTAGACCCGAAAACGTTCTTGCGGATAAGTACATCATTATATAACATTTCTATTGCTATTTTCGTAGTTATATTTATTTTAATACTGTAAGTTTTATTTAATTTCTCTCGCCTTTTTTAACATAGGCACAAATGCATCCTTTACTTTTTTTCCATAATTCGATTCAATAATGTTCTCTGGTTAGCACGCATTTAGTAGACTGAGCATGCGTGTGTATGTGCGCATGTACGTGTGTATGTATGTGTCACGACGTCTTTACTGGTTGAATTATGAAACATGACTGAATTTGCCAGCGTGTTGGTTTTTGATTAACAACTCGTGTCAGTGTGTTGTCGGTTAAGTAAAATTTAAAAAATGTTTATATTATAAATTTGATTTCATATTATTTCGATGGTAATGTCGTTTGAATCGGTTTTTTTTGGGGGGGGGGGGGGGTTACGGCTCCTGTAGTTTTAGGACTGTTTGTCTTTAAAATTATAATTGAACAGTTGACTCTAATTTACATATAAATTAAATCGAGTTAACACGTAATTACATCGAATTGCCTAACAAAAATTAAATCGCCATGTAGTATTCCAGGTGACGGGGTTTTTTTAATTCTTCTAAATTTCGAGAATTTGTCGCGCAAAACCGTCAAACAGCATTTCACTGCGTTACACGTTGCGTTAGACGATTTTCATGTTGACCCCCCAGCCCAAAGACATGTACATGTCAATAGGAGCAGCTAAACAAACGGGAGTACAGAGCCAAACGTTCCACCGAAAGAGATAAATACTTAAAATAAACACATGATCAGCGTTACAAACCAACCGCATCATTTGACTGGAAAGGACAACATGGTGAAGAGCCTAGTAATGAGAAGTGAAAACGGGAGGAAGGTAGCAAGGATAGATTAAAACGAAAACGTATAATGGAAACAAAGCAAAGAAGTGTAGAAAAGAGAAGGAACGGTGGATTCGAAGGAAGACTAGATTGAACAGACAGATTAAAGGAGTGAGACTATTAAAAAAGGAGGAAGTGTATCAAAATCTGAGAATTCAAATCCTCTAAAACTGAGAGAAACTGTTTATAACTTTTGTTTTTTTCTTTCGAGATTTCGGCTTACTTAAGATTCGAGTTTTCCCGGTTTCTAAATATTGCGCTGTTAGTTTATCAGTTTATAATCGTTGTCTGAAATATCGACGGTTAATCGTGAAGTCGTTTCAAACACGTAACAACAAACGTATGAAAATCTCGATACATTTTTCGAATTATGAAATGGTTTGTTTCTGCAATAAAATTTCAATTAAAAGTTTACGTATTTATTATTATTTCGATAAATATTAATTGGAATTAATCGGTAAAAAAAAATAAAAACAAAACGGAAATGGTAAATATGTCTGCTTTTATTGCAGTCGCGCGGTACTAGAAATGCAACACAGCGAAGGGTTACACGAAATCGGATATCCGAAATGGCAGATGGTTTTATGTCTGTTATTCGTTTACACTATGCTGTACCTATCTCTTTTCAAAGGAGTTAAATCAACCGGTAATTTTTCATACTACTTTTTTTATTCTTTTATCCACAATAAGATTACATTCTGCGCTGATAGTCCTTTTCCTAAAATCAACCTTTCTTCTATATCCTAAAGGGAATTAACGTCGAATAAACGCTTATTTATCCAAAGAGAGAGATTGTAAGTTACCAAAAAATTAACAATAACCAATAATAAAATGAGAACGCAATATTTAAAACAAAACGCTAATAATAAAATAAATAATACACGATGTAAAAATTAAAGAAACCGGAAAATAATTAACTTCCGTTAAAGGCTGCTGAATTTATTTATATCGGTTGGCAAAATTAAAAGCTTCCATTCTACCCGGGGAATGAATAAATTCGCTTATCCTAATCCGGATTAATATTTTAGTTCCCCTTATTAATAATAAAATCCTTTAATATTATCGGAAATATCGTACCACACAATATTTAACATGTATGCAATAGTACCGAATGAAATAATCTTGATCTGACAATCACTTTTCAAGTCTCAGTTTTTTCTGAAAACAACTCTGAAATTTTATAACTTCGAAACAGCAATATTGCGTTGAAACTTTTTGATTTTTGTACCGAATTATAATATCTTCGAACCTTCTCCATTTCGTAATCATTTTTTTTAATTGAAGTTTAAAATATACGTAACACCCGGATCGAAAATAACCACGCCCAACGTAAAAACGTATCCGAAAATAAATAAATAAAAAAAAATAAAGCCCGATAATTTATTTATTTATTTATTATTAATCACGAACGTGTTGTTATAATTAAACTTTAATTAAAGGCATTTAAAACTAAATATTGCAGGTCTTGTGGTATGGGCAACTGCCACTTTTCCATATATTGTATTGAGTATTTTACTAGTGCGAGGGTTAATGTTACCAGGAGCTATATCCGGAATCGTGTACTATCTGAAACCGGAATTATCTCGATTAATAGATACGCAGGTAAAAATAATCTATTTATTATCTAATAATTTCTCTTACATATGTATATATGCGTGTGTATATATCAATTCGTTATATTTGCCATCGTAAAAAAGAAAAAAAAATTGGCCACGGTTTTTGAAACAAAATTATTTTTTCGGTTGCGAAATATATGACAGTATTTTTTTTTTTTTTTTTGTTAATTATTCATAAATATTTATAATAATAATTAAATCAATCATAAATAATTTGTTTTTAACGAATTGTCACATCAATGCGAAGAATATTTTAATTTATCTTCATAATGCTGCGGTATCGAATAAGGAAACCGGTCGAAGCAGGAGAGCCGGACCGGGAAAAAAAAATCGATAAATGTTTCTTCGATTAATCGAAGAAGTGTATGCTTATTAGTATATATTTTAATTTTAAATATAATTCCATTGTACAATTAGGTTTGGGTTGATGCAGCCGTTCAAGTGTTCTACTCCGTTGGAGCTGGATTCGGTGTACATTTGTCTTATGCGAGTTACAACGATTTTAACAATAACTGTTTCAGGTAAAATACCATTGTTATCGGAACTCTTTTTTTATTGTTTTTTTTTTGGTATATCCTGAATATTTCTCTCGTGTTTTAAGTTTGATCGATTCCGTTTTTTTTTTTTTTTGATTTATTTATTTACTTTTTTCTGCAAAGGGTTTTTCTATTGGTAATTAAAAAAATAACGAAGAGTTATTTTACTTACTTTTTATTAATACACACGAGAAGTTTCATGATACGAACCGTTTGTAACTCTACTCATACTATAGCACTCTACAGGCACCTGATATTTATTTAGATTCTTCAGCCCATACTTGTGTGGTCACAGCCGGGGAATTATTAGAAGGGTATATCGGGCTTGTGATGTTGTGCGCCCGGTACGTAAGCAATCGAAATGTGTACATTTCGGAAGGATATGAGCGACCGATGAATAAGCATTTAACCGGAAAACTAGATTAAGAAAAAAATCGCGTGAACGGAAAGTTCGTCCTGTGTGCTTTAGAGTAAGTAAATAATCTATCAATCATGTCCAATACTACTCGCTGTCCAAGTGGTGCGATAGATGACTATCGTTCCTAACGGTTGTAACCAATTGTAAAAAAGAAGCCTAGGGGGCAAGGTAATCTTTTAGGGCGTGAGTTAGAGTTTATATTATGCTGGAACAAAACCCCACCTATTTCTAACGGTATGAGAAACTCCTATTATTGTATCATCGCGATAGACTAAAAATCGTTTGCTCTATGATACCAGCTAAAAAAAAAAAAAACTTTTCGATAGAGATGCGCGGTAAGAAACCAGGATAATACGAAGAGCAGAATTATGTATTGAATCAAGTAATTTTTTGCTTGCGAAAGAGTACGACATCCCCATAACTGATTATATATTTTTTTTTTATTTAGCCCTCAACCTTGGTTAGACTCCGGGCCGTGTATAATATCTAGACTATTACGGCCCGAGAGTGTTACAGGACTGCCCTTAATCCATTGTCCTTGACGAACTAAAAAACTGCGCTCTGGTTCACTTCTGAATACGAGGGAACATGGCTAAGATTATCAAATCCGTGTCTCGTTCTGGAGAGTTGGAATGTACGGCAATTTATGAGAACGTGATCTACCGCCGGTGGCTCTTGTGCGCGACTTTAAGTAGTTGGAGGGTAACCGCCCTCCAACAAATAGTCATCGGAAAGTTGCGTGTGGCCCGGGCGTAAGCGGTTGAGCGCATGACAATAAACCCGTAAGATCCCCTAGCGGGGGGGGGAATCATGGCTCTACGGATTTCTTAATACTCTGGTGGTGGGACGGGGTGGAGATGTGTTCTTGGTTGCACCGTTCCATTATTTGACTTTGTGATATTTGAGGGGGCCTGAGGAATATTGATAACCAATGCTTTGGATGTATTTAACAGAGTTAATTCGGATGCGTGTTAAAAATGGGCTTCGTAAGGAATTTGATTATATTTAAAGATTGAAATAATTTAGCTTTTAATTTTGTTATGTAAAGTTTCCAAGTTGATGCAGGATCCATCAGGTGTCCCCAAAGAAAGTTACCGTTACTTCAAAAGCGAAAAATACTGAATTATTACTCAACTGTAAAAACAATGAATCCGAAACCATTTAACCTCTATAAAAAATAACACATTAAGCTTTCAGAGGAGAAAAGTTTATTCCATTGCTCCTTTCTGCTGATGGTCTATTGTTGTATAGATTGAGCTATGGAAGGCATATTGGATGTTAGGTCATCCATATATAGGCGTTCAGCTGCTACAGGTCTAATACAATAGAGACTGCCAATTTTATAAAGAACTAATATGCGGTACAACTTAGGGCAGACTCTTGAAATACACCCCATTCACTATTGGAAATCTGTTAAAAAGTGATGAGCCGATAATCGGGTCGTGATGTGTAAATGTATCTCGCTCCAGTCTCACCACAACTGTTTTTGAGACCCGCTTATTTCAGTGCGAAACCGTTCGGTGTGAACTTTTTCGGCATAGATCCTTTCTCGATCTTTTCAACCGTAACAATCGAGAGTTTTTATTCGGAACTTTTTACGAATTACCTGCGCGTTTTTCAAATTTTATCTGCGAAGGATTGCCGTTTTTTGTTAGTAGGCAACAAAGGTCTCCAAATTTATTTCTACATCATCCATTCACTGCTGTCAGTAATTTGGCGAAACAGAAGGTTCAGCTACAATATTTTTTTAATGGGCATTCCTTTATGTACGTGTTTGAGATAGATTTTGGCTTTTTCAATTGCTTGAATATCTTTTATTTGCCGTTTTTTTGCCGGAAAAATGGGAAGATTTAAATAACTTTTGAGCGGAATTTTTTTTTTTTATTATTATTATTATTATTTTACGAAAGAGTTTCCAACTTTTATTTTATATTTTGTATTTGACTTTTAAAGGGTTATCCCCGGTGGTAATTTATGAATTTCTAGTTTTAAATTCCGTGTATTATATATTCTGGGCGGTTTTTTGAGTTTTTTACCCCGTCCATCTTAAAGTTATAGATTATATAAAGGAAATTCTGATTGCAATTGATGTTCCGATTTTGAAGTTTATACGAGGTGTGACAATTAAATAACCGAACTGCGAATGCCTTAGCCGTTAGGCTTGGCGAGAGGGAGCGAGAATGGAATGTAGTTGACTTTGATGCTTCCGGTGCACGTAGCACGTTATTCCATCTTTCTACCTAGGGGTTAGTTTGCTTTTAACTCATGCTTGAGTAAGACGTTCTCGCGTTGTAGTGCCGCAATTATGATTAGCGTAAAAATCGAGCAGCGCATTAATTTGAAATTTCTCGTGAAATTAAAAAAACCTGCAATCGAGTGCTTTCAATTATTAAAGGAGGTATTTGAAGATAATTGTATGTCACGCACTCAAGTTTTTGAATGGCACAAACGATTTTTAAAAG
The DNA here is from genome assembly GCA_039619475.1 of Icerya purchasi. Taxonomy (NCBI): domain Eukaryota; kingdom Metazoa; phylum Arthropoda; class Insecta; order Hemiptera; family Monophlebidae; genus Icerya; species Icerya purchasi. The sequence goes on from CM077115.1 coordinate 201,493,250, forward strand.
GTCGGGAAGTTGTTGAAGATGATGAACGTTATGGTCGACTTGTGACATCAAGAACTGGCGAAAACATTCAAAAAATTAATGAAATTGTGCGTAAAGACCGACGTTTCAGTGTTTGAATGATAGCAGATATGACGAACATTGACAGAGAGACAATAAGAAAAATTTTGCATGAGGATTTGCAAATGACGAAAGCTTGTGCAAAAATGGTTTCAAAAAACCTCACACACGAGCAAAAAGAGTACAGGAAAAACATTTGCTCTGACATTATGGAACAATTCACTGAAGATCTTGGACTAATTGAAAAAGTCATACATGTGACGAAATGTGGATTTTTTAGTACGACCTTGAAACAAAACGTCAATCCATGCACTGGAAGACCCCCACATCGGCAAGGGCTAAAAAAGCTCGAATGAGCAAGTCGAAACTGAAGGCCATGCTCATCGATTTTTTCGATATTAAAGGTATCATCATGATTGAATGGGTACCTCAGGGTCAAACGGTAAACCAGAAGTATTACATCGAGGGCTTCTGACAAAGCTTAGAGAAAGGATGAAGAAGAAAAGACCAAATCTGTGGAAGAACAACTGGCGGATTCTACATCAAGACAATGCGCTCTCTGTGAAACAATTCGTAGCGCAAAAAAGCATTACTGTGCACGAGCATCCACCATACTCATCAGATCTCGCTCCAAGCGACTTCTATCTGTTCCCAAAAGTGAAAAGTGCATTGAAAGGAACACATTTTCAGTCTGTTGAAGACGTGAAGGCAAAAACGGCAGACTTACTGAAGAAGGTGACACTTGATGACCTGCAGCACTGCTTTCAACAGTGGAAAACTCGTATGCAGCGGTGTATAGATAGAGAAGGAGAGTATGTTGAAGGGGATTAAAAGCCAATTGTAATAAGTAAGTAATAAAGCATATTTTTAAGACTAGTCCGGTTATTTAATTGTCACACCTCGTATATCAAACCATTTCTGAAATATTGAATTTTATTTGATATTTATGTTATTTCTGAACTATCTTATTAAAGTTCCGTACACCAAAAAGATGAACATAGATTAAAATAATATTTAAGAAAAATCAGTAATCTAATAAAATTGCGTAAATTATGTATTTTGGGAATATATATAAATACAAGGGTGGATCCAGAGAGACATTTTTTTTGGGGGAGGGGAGTTTTTTTTTGATTAAGAACTGTATTTCAATAGCGCTTTTTTTTTACAATGCGAGTTTGCATGCAAAGGCGCCAAACCAAGCACCGCCGTTAGGCTTAAGGCCTAGAACCTTCTTACAATAAAACTTAAGTAATACATTTTAATTTTTTTTTATGTAGGGGTTTGAGAAACTTAATGCTACATGATCTGTCATGCACTATATACTTATTTAATAGACAATAATATTTTTATTACTATTATTTTATTTTTTTTCTGAAAGACGAGTGCGATTGATTTCGGTTTGATTTACCATTTAGGCTAGATTGCCTTGTCCGGGTATTAATATTGAAAATTATATATACGCGTTAATGAGTAGTTTTTAAGCGTAATGTTTTTTATTTAATTGAGTAATGTAAATCACTGTAGGTTGTTATTTTTTCCAGCAAATTTTGGTTTTAAAACTAAGAACGCGAATTTTTGAAATTTAGCTGGCATAGTTGAATTGCTCAAATTGAGGTTTTCTATGTTGAAATGTCTGATGTCGTCATACTTACCGCGGTGAAAGATTACATGATCGGCGTTTTCAATTTCCCCGCAGTCACATTTGTCGTCTTCAGTAATTTTGTATTTTTTTAAGTAAGCTCCGAAGTGTCCGTGAACAGTGAGGAGTTGGGTAGTGTAAAAGTCAAGTGTTAACTGTAAGCCTATTCTAATATTTGGGATTAGCCTGTGGGTACGCCGACCTGCTGTACTATTTCCCAGGAATATTGCCATATGAACGTGAAATAGTTTTTAATGTGTCTGGTGGATTAGCATGTAGGAACTGTTCTGAAGAGGATTTATTGGAGGTAGAAAGTTCATTATTTGATAGACATGATCGTTAATATATTCAAAATTTTTATGGTTTTTTATGATACAAATGATTGATCTATAGTTAATTTTTAGGTCTAGTAGAAGGACTCCCGTAAGAGCAACAGCAGCGCTGTGATAAATTGTTCTATAAGCTCTACACAGACGTTTATTAAGTATTTACGTTGTGTAGAGTAGTTGCTTTAGAGTTTTCTTTTTTACGTGTTGGAAAAACACAGAGCTACAGTAACACATTGTATTCTCAATAAGTGACTTGTACAGTACACAAGTCTGTATCTGTAATGAAAGCCCCATGTATTTCTACACAATTCTAGTAATTGATAGTATTTAGCGTCCAACTTAGATGCGGCGTAGTCTATGTAAAAAGGAAAGTTTATTGCCTAATATAACTCCTAGGTATTTAAAATGTTCGACTACTTTTAAAGTTACCTTTGCCCCGGACAGCTTTCGGGTTGATAATTGGAAGTGGATACTACCAAGGAACATTCGTGACGGAAGTTTTCGATCCCCCACCCATAATTCCCATAATTTTCCCCCTTTTCACTGAAATACAGTTAATTTTTATTTTCTCAAGTCCAAGTTGATCGATTTTCTTAATTTTTCAGTATGTTGTAGATACACGGGAAGGACATCTTCAAAAGAAATTAATAACCCCCGCCCATTATATTTCACCCTCCAAAGGACATGTTCTGCACATTGTTTATGCTTTTTTACCAATTAAAATACATGAGCACAAACTGCTATTTTTAGATGTATTTCAAGTAAAGTAAAGTGAGGTCCCATACCCTTGATAGGGTATCATGGATTGTGAAGTTAAGCTTTTCATAATGGTACTTAAGGTTCTAATGGATCTGATGAGAATACTGGTGCCAGTTCCTTTCTACTTGGGATCCGCCTTTACCTTCCGAGATTACTCTAGTACCCAATTATTTCAGGCTGGATGAACTTGGGAGCAACTTGGATCCGGGAGGAGACAAGTCTCGAACCTTTGACCTCTGATTTGGTAACCAAGCATCTTAATCACTAAGCTCCCACGCTGCCTTAGATATATTTTAGACCCCCCCCCACTGTAAATATATGTTGGTCGAAAGTGTCATAGTCAAAATTAGCAAAAACGTAGGGTAAGTGATAATTTTATTGAAAATGAAGCTGTTTACGACACTTATATTCTACCTATATGCTGCTTATTTCAATGCAAGACTACGGACAAGAAACACCGACTTCCCTGAGCCCTCTTATGTAGCACCTCAATAATCCATTAAAATTGAGTCAAAACTAGATAATACAAATGTACACTATACTTAGGCAGATTCTCAAGTAAGAATGCGAGAAGTCTCTAATATATGGAAAGGGATTTATTTTGTTTCAATACCCCGGAGAAATAAAATCGAAAACATCAATCCTCGTCGCTGTCTTCTTTAATCACCACCTCAATCCCATCGGTGCTGCATAGCCGATTAAGAATTTTAGCCGGTCTCATAATTTTTAACCGGTATCGTCCATATGCCAATATTAAATTATCGCCACTGCGAGTATCATCATTCGACGAGATGAACTTTCTTTAAAATTGATTACAGATGCCGCACACTTTACCTCATTTCGTCTGGAGCTCGTGATTGAAAATAAAAATTACACGAAGCAAGAAAAAACCCCAGAATCCCGGATTTTTTTGACGATCAAAAAATGAAATTTTCTTTTTTTTCAGAGGCTTTTTTATTTCATAAAATCTACCTGGATGAGAGAAAAATAATAAGAAAAATATACGAACAAGTTTTTTCGCACCTCAGAAGACTCCTCTGGGGGGAAATACAAGATATTTGGTTACCCGCCGCGGAACAACAATTAAAAAAATATGGGTGAAATCTTGGATCACGTAATCCGCGAAATAGTGAGAAAAAATACTGTATAAAAACGTGTATTCTTTTCTCTGGACGTTCACCAGCTCTCGTAATCAAGGTAATATACAACGCAACGAGAAATTCTTCGCGACGCGACCTGTGTACATCGGCCGTTACAGCTGGGGCAGCGCGAGCTGAGCGAAGATTTGTAGCACTTATTTATTTTCAAAGAAATTAGTTACAATAAATAAATATAAATATTTTTATTTCATTCATAAAGATCGCGTTCTTAACAGCCAGGCTCGGTAAGGAAGTGTATTTCCGTCTCATATCTTACTTCAGTCATCGTCGCCTTTTACTTAATATTACAAATGCGAATGGAGAATAAACTGTTTGAAAATGCGTACGGTATAGCAACGTATGTACCTATATGCTTCAGTACAGCGCAGGTAACTGGGTGTGTGTTGTTTCGCAAAAAATTATTGATAGCGGACGATTAAGAGGGATGTAAAATAAATTTGGTAACTCGTGTTTTTACTAACGCAGTTGTTAATGTTTAGCGGATATGTGAAAAATGCCGCGGATAATTTTTAAAAAGTTTTGGATAAAAACGCTATCGCCGAAACGATAAACATCGAAAAGGTTAACGTTGAGTTGAACAGGTCGAAGGGTGACCGTTACTTTTAACTTGCGAAGGGTTGCCTCGATTTTTCCAAATCTAATTAGCGTAAAAGTGTTATCGACGTTGAAAAGTGGATACAATTTATGTTTGAATATTTAGTAAATGAATAATTGCGTTAACTTGGGACACCGTCAAAGTTGACATTACTCAATGTACGGAATCTGCAAAGTGTATTGTATACATAATATGGATAGGGGTTCTGTTTCATTCTGATTAATTCTCTAGTCTTTAGTCCATTTAGAAGCTCGGCATCTACAAAATGATATTCCTAGGTTAGAACTATATCTAATTTATTATAATTGAGAAAAAGGTTGATTTCCCTAAATCTATACCTAAGTAAATTGCCATTCTATGCAGGAATTCTGAGTGGCAGCCACGTTTCATTCTCTGTTTTTTCCCAGTGACTCTATTTAAGATAGGTTCGCTCCGGTATATTAAGTCTAGTTTCAAAATTGTCGAACGTTCTATTGAATCCTCGAAGGTACTTCATTATGTCATTTGGAGTAGGCTCATTGCTGGTACAGCTTTTTGTTGTGTTTGCTTTTTTGATAGTTCGACCTCGTGTGAATGTTTATACTAGAGCAGCTAAAGCATATGATTTACAAATTTGCACTTATTTGACTGGTGTACATTCTTCTGCTGAATTCTTCGTGTTCTTGTGATTTTCGATTTTTTAAGGGAGTCTTAAATTTTCCTATATTTAAGACATCTGCCGTAGTTCGCCGAATGATCGTCACATAGCAATTAGCACGGTTAAGGGAAATAGGTGTTGGACGGCGTTTTTGCATGAATTTTTTCAACATATAAAGAATTTATATAATTTATTAATATTGTGAGGTCACTCTGTACACTGATTAAAGAAAATATTCTGAAATTTTCAAAAATTTCCCTCGAAAATTAACGGAAATATCAGCTGCCGCACATTGTAGGTCGCCATCATCCGACTGAGCACAGTTTGGGTACATCTTGGAGGTCGCAATTTTCATGCGAAATCAATTGCACAAAAAATTTACCTTTTTCTTTTTATATGTGTCTCTTCTATATGAAAATTGAAAATTAATAGTTTTTAGAGGGGTGTGAACATAAAGCATGACCACTTTTTACCATTTTTTCATGTTTTTTTTACAATAATAAAAAATACTTTAAAGAAAGATATATTGTTTAGGATTTAAGTTTAAGAGCGTCGTAATTATAAAACGAAACTGTATGCTAAATAGTAAATTAATTGATTAAAAACTTTTCAAGCTAGAGTGTACACAAATTCGAAAAAAGTCGTTTCGAGAAAAACGGGTATTACATGCCACGCACTCCGCAACCCTTTGTTAACGAGGGACGACATTAATCGGTTATAACAATTTCAGAACGAATTGGAATTTTCTTTTGAAATTTTAAGAGTATATTTTTGAATAGTTTTACAAGCGATTTACGAAGAAAAAAAATTGAATTTTTTTAAAACTTCTACGCCTATTTCCCCCCTTAAAGCATTTACAATCTTGTTGACCTGTACAATCTCACCTGAATCATGTGAGCCAGTTCATTTAAAGCACTTGACAGTTTACGATATTCAGTTTCTGTATGATTCCATTATTATTGTGTTTTGCGCTTTCGCGGTTCTAGTTTAATTTGTGACAGAGAATATTTGTAATTTCGTAAACTTTTTTTTATTATTCTCCCGAGGAGTCTAAACAACTTCTACTACGCAAGTCTGAAGTTCAAACGAAAAATATTTATTCTAATTCATAATCCATTGTTGCCCTAACAACAACTCCAAAATTGTGCAAAGAAACACGGTCAAATAGATATCATTGTATTTATTATTTACACTCATTGTTAACAATATAGTTATGACAAAATAAATTTTAACACTTATTAACAATTATATATACTACTACGAGTATATATAATTGTTAATAAGTGTTAAAATTGATTTTGTCAAATAGATATGTTTTTTTCTTGTTTTCAAAATATATTTAGAGAATTAATACCAATAATTTATATAAATAACAGTTCTGTCCTGAACCCGTCCATTTAGGTTTATGGAACCCTGACAGACTGTTTTAATTAGTGTACCTTAATATTTAGTATACGTGTATTTTACAGTGATTTATTTCAGCTATCGTAAAACTATTGAACATTACTCTAATTGATCATTGCTAATATTGCTAAAATCTGTATTACTGCCCCGGATAGGATATACTTATAATATTATCAGTAAAGTTACACGCTACATAGTTCTTTATAGTGTCATATACTTAATTCTTGAGCGTCGGCGACTACCTATTATTTCAGCTGTACAGATGTATATTGTTCGTAGCGATTTTTATATGCAGTACGAATGTGTACATACGCAAGAAGACTACATTCGGAACTGATTAGTGATCGTTTGATTTACATCGTTTTACAAAAGTGCAGTCCCCTACTTACATATGTCTGCTGTGTACTGACCTTGTTATGCATTTTTGCCATTGCCTTCCGCGTGATGATTATTAGCGAATAGTTTAATTTAATTATTTATAATAAGTAGTTCTGTCGTCGCTCGGGATCGAAACCGTGACCTCTGTAACGGAAGTCAAGCGCTCTAGCAACTAGGCTATCGCGACGAGTTATTTGAATAATATATTAAAAACGAGTTTTACACTGCAAAAATAATAACAAAATATCATGTTACGATATTATTTTAACATTCCGAAGGATCAAAATATTTTCAAACAAATATTAAACGCAAAAGATGACACGGTCTGTTGACAGATTGTTTATTAACGAAAGGCGATGAAATATTAAATATACATTCGAAGGCCTAAAAAAATTTAAAAGGAGTAAGTATTAATTTGAAAAACGGTCAAACAGAAAAAGGAGAAACGAAGAAAAGTGATAAATATTTCGGGATAAAAAAGAATAAAAAAGAAGAAGACGAGAAAGTAACTAAATAAAAGAATAAAAAGCGTATATCGAAGCGACACAACCAAAAAACGAACAGCCACATTTAATAATGGTACACCGTGACGGTTAAGTAACAGTCCTGATAGTTTAGATCGGAACTTATCAAATACGAACCTTTCTTCAACTATATAACAGAGATACGATGATAAATTGAATAAACTAAATTAAATAAAAATATGAAAATTAATATTTATTACCATATCACGCGACTAAACAAGAACGTTTTAAAAATCATCACGATAAAATTTATTTTCAGAAAATAAAAAATTATTTATACAAAAGGTGGACAGAAACAACTGCAACTACTTCCCATACGCGGTATAGATGTTATCTGGCGGTCAAAAAACGGGTGGAACATGAAGTTCATTCTTCTTCCAACAGCAGAGCAAGCGATGATGAACGAGCGCCATTACAGCAATACGAACCGAGATACAGAACTGTGTGAATGAAGTGTAGTTGGAGTTTCCCTTACAGATTAAGAAAATTCTATAAAAAAAATTATCTATTGTCTGATTCGTCGTCGTCAGGCTCCTTCTCAAAGTATCGTTCTTCGCAATACACTTGCGCATCCTTTCGAACTACTTTTCAAAAAAAAAAAAAGAACCAAAATACAAGTGCTTCACGACTATTGGTAAATTATGCTGTCGCAATATTGTGAGACCTTGTTTAAACTTTCCGTACCGTATGCAGTTGAGATTTCTCGAACGGAGTCCATCGGCGATAATTTCCTTCGAACTCAATAAGGAATTATGTTTGTTCGGTTTCGATATCCATGTTAGCGACTGATGAGCGTGCCATACACGTACACTATAGTCTCTGTATGCAAATTTTAACTACACTTCGTTCGATACAGCTGTATCATGTCGGTTCGTATTGTTATAATGGCGCTCGTTCTTCGCTTGTTCTGCTGTTTGCAAAAAGAATGAACTTCATGTTTCACTCGTTTTTTTCCGCGCTAGATAACGTCCATATTCCGCACGAAGAATAATTGCTGTTGTTTTGACTCACCCGTTTTGTATTATAATGGTTTTGAATAATATTTTTTTCACATTACCGCCAGAATGACAAAATCATTAATAAAGCGACCTGATCCTTTCCAACTTCGCGCTCAACAGATGGTGGTGTTCTTCTTTGATGCTTACAGAGGAGTAAATTTCAATTAATTATAAGTTATTAAAAAAATAATAATAATTTACGATTTGAGTAGCGATTTTTATTAAAAGAACCGTAACAAAAACATTACATATTTTATTCTCCCCGAGAAAACGTCTTTAGTATATGGAAGCCGATGAAACGTATTGATGTTTTAATTTTTTTTGATTGAACTGACATCAATTCGACAACGACGATTACTGGTAAATCCTACTACGACCAATGAAACGAATTTATGTTTAACTCTGCACGCGGCGCTCGTGAAAATTCCTTCCGAGGAATCTGAACGTAGGCGCAGACCTCGAGCGCCACTATCTTTCCCGGCAAAAACCCGAGCTGACTTAAAAACGAATTATCTCGAGAATAATTAGAAAAGAATTCTAATAACTCAACATGTGGATTTATTCTATTACGGCAATGATTGTCTTCCTTTTTTTTTATAGCCTGACGGAGAATTGGTTGCGCTCCATAATTGAAAATGTATAAAAAGTTAAGAAAAACAAAGAAATACAAAGAAACCCGGTTGAAACGGACGGCATGGTGCGATTCTAGAAGCTGTAAAGAAAAAATACGACTAGGGGGTAATACAGAACAATGCTTCGACCTGATCGACATAGAACAGGAGAGCTAAACGGTGAGAATAGGCTACATGCACGTATCAAATCAACAAAATTTTACTTGACTCGATGCCACTCGGAACAGACATCGTAAGACTTATGTAGTCATCTTCCCTACCGGCCACTGCGCACACACTGCCTCTTCACATTCGTATATATGTGTGTGTATATTAATACGGATTTAGTATTTGTGTCGTCGTTATATGTCTGAGGTTGATATTAATTAAAGCTACGTTCTTTCGTTTTCACGGACATCATCAATATTAGCAGTACTGGGCGAAGTACTTTTCGAAAATTCTTACGCAATTACATAAAATAATTTCTGGTGTTCAGTCTGTCTTCTCTGTAATCCGTAAGTATCTTCATGAATATAAGACTGGTTGTGCTGACTATATAGTCTACGTGTTTGCTGCTTACACGTTCCGCAGAAATTATAACAGAAACAGCCAGTGGATAATGTAAATCTCATAAATTTATCAGGATAATGAAGTAAATCCTATACCTTTAATAAGGGGTATCACGGATTGTGAAAGTCATAATGTACAAACTTTCCTAAATTTTTTGGTGTAATTAATACTCAATTTTACATTAGGTATATACCTGGCAGCGACTTAGATCCAGAACGAGACAACTCTCGAAAACCCGTGATACTTCTGGTTCGGTAGCAGCATATTTTTATCGGAAAACCATTCTTTTAATGTACGTCAGCAGTTTTGGTTTCAGTAAAACGATTAAACAATTCATATATTAAGACTGGTCCGAACTCAGTTAAATAGAATTTATTTCAGGAGGTGGATTGGTAAATATAGGATGCAGTTCAATAATTGACCTCGCTAACCAGACTTGTTCGACAAAGAAAAACATAGTATAGGTGTAGAATTATTCGAGCTATCTGTTATTTGTTAGCTAAATAAATTTTTTGCACCACTGATTCGTTTCCGATACGAATTCTAATTTTCGCTAACCAACGTGGACCTCAATTTCAAAATTTATTATGTTAAATAAAATTTGTTTAAATATTCACATACATTTTTATGAATAAGATTCATTTCATACACACGTTAAGCAAAAGTAGATATTTTGGAAGACACTTTGAGATTAAAAATGAAGATTTCAAGCAAAATGTTTCAAATAAAAGCTTCTTATTTTTCAGGACAAAGTCGGAATGTGTAAAGAAAAAAAAATATTCCATTCTGTTTAAAACGACTAATTTCCCCAGTAAGTTGAAAATATCTTCAGTCGATATGGCGTAATCAATTTATTAATATGAAGCTTTGAATTTTTCGTTTTATTGATTGAAAAATATAGATATATATATATGTATAGATATATATATAGATATATAAATATATATATATATATATAGAGAGAGAGAGAGAGAGATGCACGCGTTAATCGTCAATTTATATTAATTAAATCATTAGGAGACAGAGGAAAAACAAATTTAAAAACAAGGCAAGCGATAATTCCTTTGAAATCTATTTTTCTACGATGATTTCTAAAATTCAACGGCACGCTACTCAAAATTGTTCTCGTGAATGTCCGAATATCCATAACAAATCAGTTTGGATAGAACGATGAAGGAAAAGCTTGCGAATAAAAGAAAGTATGAGAATAATTATACGATCAATCAAAGGAGAAGGAAGAGGACGTTTTAGAAATGGCATTCTAAGAGATAAGAGAGGAAGAGATAAGGAGAATGCCGCTAAACGGTAAAATCGATATAGGAAACTGAGCATAAGGAAAGGAATTTGAAGTACTTTTTGGGGTAATTAGGAGAAGAACAGAAAAAAGTTGAACCAACTTCATAAGATCCTTTACAGCCATTATTTAAGATCATAAAGCGGTTTGGAAAATATTTAAGAATTCCGATTTAATAACATGTTGAGGAGTGAATTTAGATGGGATGGCTGTAAAAATACAATTTATAGAATAAAGATACAAAGAAAAGCTGATAGAAAAGTATAGCGGCTTGTTGTGAATGAAAGTGTATATGGTGAAAACTGAAGGAAGTAGACAGAGATGGGAAATTTATTCACATTAAAACGTCAACTATGACAGATAGAGGAGGAAGAAGAAACAAGAGTGAACATAGATAAACGTTTAATAAGAAAATGGTAGCCCAGATACAAAAAAAAAAGAGAAATGTGAGATGCAGCATGTAAAGTAAGGATCAGAATAGATTTTCTGGCTGCAAGGTAAAGACGGAGAGACATGTACTTTAGATATGATCGAGCCTGGATAGAAGGAATCTAGATAAATTTCTGATATTATAATGGTATATATGGTCGGGAGAAATTCTATTAGAAAGAATTATAAACTTACAGTGGAAACAATTTTCAGCTGCACTTTGCTAGGAAACAGGAAATATCAAAGAGCAACAAATAGATTATTTGAAGAGAGGTAAGACAAAATGAAAAAGTAAAAAAACAGAATGAAAAAAAAAAAGGAAATCTTCCGAGAATGTCCGCATATCAAAGGTAACATAGAGAAAACGACGGCATTCGTACGAATCGAAAGTTATATTACGCAAAGAAAGAATAATTAGGCGAAGGAACACATTTCAGATATGGGCCGCTGAGTATAGAACGATATAAGGAATCGAAGAATATGGGGAGAAAACGGAAAACGAAAAATAGGCCGAATGATAAATATTTTAAATTGGTTCGTTTTGGCGGCAAAAGGAAATAAATTAGTAAATTAGAAAGAAAGATGATAGTTAGAAATGGACGAAGCTAAAAGGGGTTACATATACACTGTATATATATATGTATATATATATATGTATATATCTGTATAGGTTGCTTTAAATGGAATCCATTCGAACAGACACATGCTATGAAACTTTCTGAAATGTTTTTTAAGAGATGGCGGCCGATGAAATCAATTTAAGGAAATGCTTGTCGAAAAGACGTAACGGAAAACATCAAAAGAACAACGCTTAAAAAGCGAATTTCGGATACGAAAAGCATTTTTACTTGATTTAACAGTTCAAATGTCGCAGTGGAATTTTTTCAAGAAATCTATATAAAATAAATAAAAAGCGAGAAAAAATGGCAACTTTTTAATAAAATTAGTTTCGATATATGTAAATAATTAAAAAGAGAACAAGGTGATGACGAAGGAAAAAGAATAGGCTGTACAAAAAAACAAAAAAGACAAATAGCAAATCGCGCGTATTCTAAGGTGGGTGGTGGTAAAGCCACATTGTGAAGAGCTTTGTTTCTACGAACCGACACCAAATTAAAATTGTCGTTGGCGGATGATTATTTTCAAATGATTAATCAAAAGTTTATAGTCCGCGGACTTATTTTGTAATCAGTTGAAGATTAATTTGAAACCAGCGAAGTTAGTTGACTGTGATGGAATTTTTTTATTTAAAAATTTTTCGAAACCCCTGGTTGACCCATGTCGCAGAAAAGTTCAAACAAAGACGACGATGTGAACTTTTGCCGAAACTAAATTCGAATAAAATTCTAATTTTGAGCTTTGTTGTTTTCTTTCGATTTTTATAACTTTTATTATAAATTTTAACAATACTATAACTCAAAAGTAAACATTTAATTTTTATAAAATTAAAAATTGAAAACTGTTTCATATGGTAATAATATATATTTTACTTTTGTATCGGATAAACTGGGGGGGGGGGGAATATTTTCTTATAGTCTGTACGTGTTTTCTTGTAATTTACTGAAAATAGATACCTAATTTCCTCTGCGTGTCATTGTATTTTTACAAAATTACAAATAAGAGTTTACATCTTTCAATCGCGACATTTCTCGGCTAATATTTTTACTCGTTTATTATTTACACAAGAGAAACTATGCCGAGTATGATAATTTTGGTTCTAAATAATCTATGGTTACCGTTGAGAATGCCCGAAAAAGTTTACTGAGATTATAACAATTTTTTGGAATAGATAATAAAATAACATGAAAAAATAAGAATTTGGAAAAACGTATCTTGTAAAAAGTCGATTTTTTTTTTGTTTTTTTGTTTATTGTTATTTTGGCATGTGCTCACCTTCAAGACGTTTTTTTATCCTGGAAATGCCCAGGAGGTGCATTTTTAACTGCGGTGGTCGTTACAGCATAATACGTATCAGTGTGCGAAGACTAACTCGTATTATTTTACCTAGTAAATTATTGACTCTAAGAAACCTAAGCAGAATTCTTATATATTGGGTCATTTGAGTGAGTACTCCGGAGAACACAGAGCGGGCGACTGCCACGCATTATTGCAATAGGTGTTACGCAGAAGGGGGTTGGAAGGAATATGTGGGCGGGGGAAGCGTAGAAGACAGATACAACTGCGCTGCTAGCTCCTTCAAAACTATCATTAAAACTGGGAATATAAAATTTGGGTAGCGAGATCTAAGATAATTGCGGAAAAATGTACTTACATTATAATATGATAGCTTTTATTTAAGTTTTCGAAATAATTTATATCTATCAGTTAAGTATTATTAATATCATACAATAGAAATAGTTCGAAAGAAGTATTTATCCGGGATATTGAAATATTTGCCTTTTTACAAAGAAGTGGAATTTTATACGAGACACAAATCTCCAACCGTTATAGACTTTTACTGAGTTATTTAGAAACATTTTGAAACAAAACGATAAACGATTGATTCCACGCTAGTGATTGACCGTTTATCGAAGCAGCGTCGATAAGTAATTTAATTATTAGAAAAACTCGCATGTGCCTAATCGGAAGATTAAGGGGTCACTTATTTTATAAAGAAGCCGCTCTGGAACAGGCGGGGAAGCACGCTAGAATAATGCGGCCTTAAGGTTGGCTGGATTTCATTATGGTATTTACCTAAGTTTCAGTTATTTTCCATATTCATTCAATTTTGATATTTCTCTTTTTATTTTTTTATTTTTTTGGGGGGGGGGGGGAATAATATAGAAATTAGAAGGGGGCTTTTTTTTTTTTTTAAATGGGTTCGTTAACACGGACATTGGCCCAAGAAAGAAAGGGGCTTCTCTGGAAGAAGCTCTCTTAGCCCCCTAATAGATAAACAGTAGAATAAAGCATTGTTTTAGAAATCTAACAACCGGTCGAACAAACGGATAAAATTACGGAAAAATGCAATGTATATGAAACAAGTTTATATTTTGCCTTGATAGATTATAACAAAGCATTTGATTCTCTCTAAAACTTAAATATATATTCTCAAAGCTTTACATAACCAAGCCCCCCCCCCCCCCAGAAAATCTTATAATGATAATTCAAGAAATATGCAGTTGGGGTTAAAAGGACGTATAATAACAGATGTCAAAGATTAATATTTTACAATTAATAAGAAGGTTAGACAGGGCGATCCATTGTTATCAATTTTATTTAATTTTACGCTGGAAGAACTTTTTAAAAAGCTGAACTGGGAGAATAAAGGAATGAGAATATAAACACAATACGAAATTATCAAGATTATAATCCTTCTTTCTACAACGATAGCAGAGTTAAGAGATATGTTAATGAAACTGGACGAAAAAGGGTCAAAAGTGGGATTGTTTATGAATACCAAAAAATAATTAAAAAAAAAAAAAAAAGTCAAAATACTAACAAGAACAACAAATTAATATACTTATAAAATGCAGATAAATAAAAATCTCAAGTAGACCTAATAAGCGAAACGACATATCGAAGACAACGCTCTTATTTAATAATCTCGTGGAAAAGGAAATAAATACAACTAACTTAAAAAAAAGTATTTAAAGGGACCGTTTTAATAACAATCAAAAAAGTCAGACTTTTAATATATACCAATTGTACCAGTGTTGTTAACTTACGGATGTCACAGACATGGTCACTAAACAAAACACTCATTAAGGGGGGGGGGGGGGAGGTAACAGCACTGTAAATTTTTTGAAAAAAAATCGATTTTTTTTTTTTATTGGCTTAAAATATACTTTGAATCTTTCTGAATACGAGGAAATATGTTTTTTATGTGGAAAAAAATAATTTCCTTAAAATTTCACGCTCCTTCCCGAGCGCCACAGGCTGCTTCAAAATGCTCACCTATTGCGACTGTCACCTTATGTAAATATTTGCTCCAAAGGTACCCTATAAAATGTCTTGCTTTTTGATTTATAACTTCCCTAATGCATCAACAGATATCGATAGAAGGTTTTTATGTTAAATTATAAACTGTTCCAAAAGAAAATTAGGTCAGTATTAAGTGCATGTATAAGGGGCTAAACACATAGTGACGCAACGAGGAGAGCTGCGGTATCAGTAAACGAGCAAAACAAAAAGAAGTATAGCGTCGATAAGGGAATGTTGACGACACATAGTGAAGTCTGGAACATAACGAAGAGGAAGAAACGATAAAGCGTTTCAGACAGCGCACTAGTATTATTCTCGGTCGATAGGTATAAATTAAACATGTAATAAAAATGGGCTTAGATGGACATGTCTTCCAAGAACATGCGCGATTATTTTTATCGGATTTTAGGGAATTTTTCTCATTTGGTAAACGCGTCAAAGTGTCGCGATATGCTAATGATGATCTGAAGAAAAAATGAAATGGAATGAAAACAATACGGAGACGAAAACAAATCAATTTGAATTCTCTGCTTTGCTCGCCAATGAAAGATCTGTCGCGATCATTATTTTTCGGAACCGTGTCATTGATTGGATGGTTCTAAAGGAAAAATCGTAGATGTTGAAGTAAAGTCAAAGTATCAATAAAAAGCTTTCGAACACTGGAAAAATAAATCAGAAACATTGTAGTATGAATCCTGGTATGAAGCACACTTCGATGAATGTCTAGCGAACCACGAAGGTTCATCTGATAAGATGGATGTAGATGCTGTTGTCGAGATGTTTGAACGATCCGAAAATGCGCACGGCTTGAAATACGCAAACTACATCGGTGATGGTGACAGCAAAACTTTTAAAGGCATAATGGATAAAAGGCCGTATAAAAATTTTAAAATAAACAAATATGAGTGCATTGATCATTTGCAAAAGAGAATGGGCAGTCGATTGGGAAAAGCTGAAAAATAAAACAATGAAAGGTCTTGGAGGAAAAAAAGGTAAATTAACTGGCAAATTAATTGATCAATTAGCAATTTATTATGACATGGCGATACGTCGAAATTCAAACTATTTTAAAAATATGAAGAACTAAATTTAGGCGACCTTATTTCATAAAATATCAACTGACGAAAATCCACAACACGACAAGTGCTCAGAGTAGTCTTGGTGTGACTGGAAGAAGGCGCAAACAGCAGGTTCCTCGGATACCTTTCGTCATACGGAGCCCGCTTCCTAAGGAAGTTTTTGAAGCGATCAAACCGATTTATGAGAACCTGAGCCAAGATGATTTGCTGGCCCGTTGTTTGAGAGGCTACACATCATAAAATAGCAACCAAAGTTTTAATGCTACGGTTTGGAATTTCAAAATATTATGCAAGCGGCAAAAAAGTCTTGAATATAGCGGCTGGTATTGCTGTGTGCAATTTTAATGATGATTTAGTGAATATTCGATGAATCGTGCATGTTTTGCAGATAGGTATTGACCTTCAGTCATACAATTTTTGCCTTAAAGCCAATGCTAAGCGGATCAAGCACGCCGAATTGTCTATGACAGATGCGGCAAAAGAGGCACGCTCTACCAAAAAAAAAAAATCATCGAGTAGAGAGAATGAGGAAAAATATTTAAATTTAGAAGGATGGCTTTATGGTCTGGGGATAGCAGATTAATGATAAAAATGTTTAAACAATCAAATTTTTCATTTTTACATGTCTATCACACATTTTGAAACTTTAAATACGGTTTTTTCTCAAAAACGGCACCTTGCAGCATAACTAGAACAATTTTCATTCATTTTGTTTGCAATTTTAACTATACCTTTAAAATAACATTTCAAAGAGAAATACGTAGTGCGGCATTTTTGAAAAGTTAATTTAAACATTTAACAAATAATTGCCCTTTTTTGCGGCCGAAAATTGAATTTTCTAAACAAATACTTGTCAATCATACAAAAATCAATATTTTCCAAATCCGGTACGTATTTCTCGTTGAAATATTATTTTAAAGGTATAGTTAAAATTTCAAACAAACAGAATGAAAACCGTTCGAGTTATGCTGCGTGCCGCAGCGCGCCTTAAAATCAACATGCCTTACGAGAATGGCTCGGAATTCGACATTTTGTAATATTTTTGACGAAAATTTTTTTTTAAATACTTCAGTGTACGCTTAATCACGACCTTGAATATTAATTTTCTATTTCGTTTTTTTCCATCAAAAAAATAGTGCTCAAAAAACGCTTTATTTTAGACTGCTACAGTGGTGGTGTAACCCCTTAATAAGCTCAAGTCAACGCAAAATGCATTAGAAAGATCGATGCTCACAGATCAATTTCAAACTAAAAATAATAAAACATCTCTTAAAGAATAACACTGAAACGCAGCAGATTACGTTAGAAAAATAGATGAAAATGAGACAGTTACATAACAAGATTGAAAGACGACCGTTAGACTTATAGGGCCACTTTTTGGTACCTCTCTCGCATTATAAGCGTGAAATTAGTCATCAAAAGGGCCAGGTAGACAGATGATTTAAATAAATCTTTCGACTACAAATATTTCGAAAAAGTTTGCAATAAACAGAAGGGGATGAGAACGGTTAAAAGAACCCGTTGCTCTTATGGACTGAAAGAATTTAATTTACAAGAATTTTTTTTTTTTTTTGTTTTCTTTACAGATTTATGTATTATCCTCGATGAAAGTATTTGATTTAAATTAATTCGATAGTAAATATCCCTTTCTCTCGAATCCCAGTTGGATCCCCTTCAACTATTATTATTATTATTTTTTTTTTCATTTTTAAAATAAATGTTAGTTTCCATTAACCACCTGAAAAGTGCTTGACAGAGCATCGTCGTTTATTCGCAAAGATTAATTATTAATTATTATAAACAAATGAAAATACCATTAGCTACTGACTTAGGATATAAAACAATGTATTTTATCTCTTTTCTCAAAGAGTATTTTCTAATTAAGATCAAATTTAGTCTTCTGAACTCTTAGTCTAAATTACTGTCTGCATGGCGCGATAATTTAAGAAAAAAATAAACGTAACTTATAGTAATGTGCGCTTTCTACAGAATTTTCGGATGAAACAACAAGGTATGAATCGAATTTTCATTTAGTATCTGAGGATTATATATACTATATATTGATACGAATAACGTGATTTTAGTCCCTCTTTCGGAGCGTCATTTGATACGAATAAACGTGTATTTGAATTTAATTTTTTGTTCCTATTCCGGACGCCATTTGATACGAGTTACAGTCTTTTTGATCGTCCCTGATTTCTGAGCGTTATTGATACGAATTGCTACTACGAGTCTGTTACGTATTAATACGGATTCTCTTCTCGAGTCGTTGTTTCCGGAGATCAGTGAAATATTTTCACTTATTTTCGTTAATGAAATAGTTTATCGTGATTGCTTTTTGTAGTTTCTTTTCATACGAGCATTATTAGGCTTTTATATATTTATTCGAAATTTTTTAATTTATCAAAAAATTTAAAAAGAAAATAGTAAATAAAAAAAAAATAAACAACAATTCGTTTTCGATTCCGCCCCGGAACGGCGGTGGTCTCTCCGCTAGAGATATCACGAAGTGTCGATACCACGTGTTAAATAACAAAACTTTTATCAATGAGTTAAACTTATATTTTGACGGAAAATTTACCAAGAATATTGACAGGACGGCGATCCTGATGTATGTGCTCGGCCACGATTAGAAAAAATAACAGAAAATTTAACTTTTAACCAAAAATTAACAAAAAAAAATACAATAACTTATGCGGCATGGCGCGTATTCATTTCGATACACGTGCGACAGCGACCACATATGTAACGAACACCGAACGATCGACGACTAACGTAACTAAAACGGTAACCAAAGGCTACGCAGAACTGTGTTCTTACAGAAACTTCTGCGCAGATCCCCCCACTAACTACCCTGCTTGACTTTTGGCGGAATACATCTGAAATCTCTGCTTTGGCTCAAGGTCATTCGACACACAGTACGGAGGCGCGCTTTCGCCGCAAGCACATGTCACTGCCTAAGTCCTCGGCCACTACCACTACACAGACACACTAGTGTAGTGTATCGTCCCGGTACAACTGATCGAACGAACAGGCACGGGATTTTCCGTTTTTTTCGGCCGAGTAAGCATACTTGACAAGGCAAAGCGACGGCTAAAAAGAACGATGTCCGTCAGATCGTGAATTAATGACGTTTCGGGGAGTATTTTTATAACTCGGACATCGTCATAATACAGCGCTGCAAATACCGAATCCGTGTATCAATATACATATATGTATGTATATATATATATGTATCTAAGGGGCGAATCCAGAGAAAATTGTACAATTACGTAATATCTTATACGGTAAGCAATAGATTTGAAAGATACCTTGTTTCATTAAAAAAAGTCAAATAACGACCTCCTTAGAAATTTAAAAATGTTTTAAAAATTCATAATTATTATAATTTTTAATTTAACTTCTGTTTTATTTTTAGGGGTGAAAAATAAAACGAAATTATAAAATTATACCTAAAAAATGGTAGCTTAGAATTTGAATAGTAAATTACTAGAAAGAATAGAACGATAGTTTTTCGATTAGACTTTATTTCTTTTTTATTTTTGTTATTAATCCGATCCAAATTTCTTATCCATGAGTAAATAAAGAAAATACACATATATTTCTCATTGAACTATTTTCATTTACATTATAAAATAAAAATTAAAAATACATAAAAAAGACAAAAATTCGACGACAGTTGCATATAAAACAAAATAAAAACGAAACATTAATACTTTTACAAGAAAACAGTATTAAATATTAATTATAATTAAATCCACGGGTATAACATTTATACAAATCTTTCATAGAGTATAAATTACGTTTCTTTGTTGTGACAAATTTTTTCATTGAGTTTATGCTTCCCTGGGGGGAGGGGGATGGCCCCTATTTCCTCCCCGTGGATTCGCCACTGTGAATATATATATATACATATATATATATATATATATATATATATATATATATATATATATATATATCATATCATATATCATATCATCATAATCAACTCCCACATGAAACCGAATATGGGCTCTCCGTAAATCAGTACAGGACTTCGGAGATATAGCAGCGCAAGGAAGGACACGGATGTTGGAGCGCAACCAACAACCATGCTGCCATTTCCGTCCGAACGAATTTTCCCAGTGGCAAGGCAAGCCGAGACGACTGGTTTGCACAAGACGACGCGATTTCTTGTGGCTTAATATTTCAGCCGCTCCTAATATGGAGTACAAACGCTGACCAGGTAGCCGCTCAACTGAAGGCAGACGCTTCAGGGTTTGAGTTGCTGGTGAGGAGTCAGCATTTAAGGCTTTTACGGCGACCTAGCCACGCCGAGGGTGAGACGATTTTAGGATTTTAGCAGACTTTTATGGGAAGTTCCTCAAACTCCCCATCTGCATCCTCGTGTCTCATTGCCCTGTCACTACTAGAATCACCTAGCTGAGGTTTTCCACCAGTAGCCGCTCTTGGTTCGCGACTGCTTATTGTTTATTCGCAGCTAGCCAACATATCTGTTGGTTTCTCCGCCATCTACCACCCGCGGACGCGCCCCGTTCCGGTTAGAGCTCCGGATCGAGAGGGTGCAAGCACCCCCCGGGGCGATATATATATATATATATATATATATACTTATACTATTAATGACTATTATTCTTAAGTCAAGGGTTCTAATAAATAAATCCTGTAAAAAAATCAGTAACATTTGTAAGTCACATGTAATAAGATATTTTTTTTAATTTAACGAAGAGAGAACATAGACAATTGAATCTGATTTTTCTGTGAGAATTTTATAAAAGACTAACATAAGCAAGGCGTCCGGGATGTTTTTCCATGGCGAGATCCGAAGGATCAAGTTTTACATATTATATCATATAAATTTTAAAGCCCTGCAAAAAATTAATTTGGCCTTCTGAACCCCATGGCACATACATCGCCGTCTCGCTTGCTAACAGGCGATTGCATATCAATTTCTAAATAATGGAGTTCATTTCAAAAAAAAAAAAAAAAAAAAAAAAAACAAAAAAAAAAACGTAAGCTTATAGCGGATACAGTAAGGTAAATACTTTATTGTTAGAACAAAATCGGAGTGAAACGATTTAGTTTAAATAAATAAATTTTTTGTTCCTGAATCGGAACAGTTCGAATTATCCGATGAATTATAATTATATACGAGAATGAAATCTGATTAACAGAGACTGCATGATAACAACGGCGGTAAACTGTCTGACCAGCTTTTTCTCCGGCTTTGTGATATTTACCTATTTGGGATACATGTCGCACAAAAGAGGCGTATCGATCAATTCGGTCGCTACAGAAGGTACGTTATTATTAAATTATTTTATCACGGCTATGCGTGCGGCTTTTTAAATATAGTTAACCTGCAGCATGGCCCACCGTAATATACTATATCAAAGGGCGAACTTAAACAGCGAGCAGTCTCTAATAAAAGCTTTCAATGTAAGTAATGACTAAAAGAACTAGCGAAACCGCCGCGTCGATTATAATTTTATCTTATCTGGCAACTATTAGTCGACTCTTCGTTCTTCGTAGAGGTTTCAAATTTAATTATTAGCGATAAAGTTCGAACGAAATATATTTAAAATTTGATTAACTTACGCCCATTTCAGGGCTACATAATAAAATTACGCCCCTTCTAGAACGTCAGCGGCAGTGTTCTTTCGACTATTTTAGAATTCTAATTTTAGCGATTGACATTTTCATTATTAGGATACGAATTGATCGAAATTTTTTAATGCAATTTCCTTATCTGAGCAAGACAGAAAATGTAAAAAGTTTTGATGCGGATATGATTTCTTTCCGCAAAAAAAATGAAATAAAAAAAAAACACTTCTTTGGATCGGTAAAGGAGTTACGATGAATCGTCGTCACAGCTACGCACATGATACGATTGATTTTGAGACAAAAAACGTTAAAGAAACACTTTTGCGCAACGTAGACAAGCTGGAAAGCATATTTAAATTCAGGATTCACAATTAGTTCTCGCCAAAAAAAAAATTGTACGCGTTGTTTATTTTTCTTAACTGAAATTGCTGCTTTCTGCCTTCTCCTCCAATATCTTTCGTAAAAAAACACTTCTTGTACACCAATAATTTTCTTGTCCCGTGTAAAAATTTGCATCTTGAATCTTAGTCAGATTTTTACACTTTATTTTTTTCCGATAATCACTTTTTTATCCAATAATCTTCTTTCTAATTCATGAGACTTTCCTGTAAGTTCGCCATTTTCTTATCATATTCATTGTTTATCTACGCGTTTCAACGCCATTTTCTTATCATATCCATTGTTTATCTACGTATTTCAACGTCATTTATTTATCATTTCCATTGTATATCTACGTGTTTCAACGCCATTTTCTTATCATTCCATTGTTTATCTATGTGTTTCGACTCCATTTCTATCTTGTGTATTCTCATCTATTAAAATATTGACACTTCTGGCTTTTTATTTTACGTTTTCCATCCTTATTCGTCGTGTCGCATAGTGCAATAATCCACCGTTCGGTATGTAAAGAATTTTTGCTAAATATAGCTTCAGAAAAATTTGAGAAGAAAAGTTTTTCTGGAAAAATTATACTCGCATTAGAAACGGTGGTACGTCTGTGTTTATATTTCTTCCCTTTTGATTATTACTGAAATTCCATTTCGCACAAGACTGCATAAGTATTTCGACTAAAGTTTTTCATTTTCTGGCGATCACTCTGAGAGTACGTTATCGGCGGAATTTACGCACTCGTATTTTTCATTTAAAAGGAAGACACCATCGAAGCGATAATAGGAGAAAAAAAAAGAAAAGCGCGAATGAAGAGAAAACTAAGAAAAGGAAAATATCAGAAGAAACGAATTAGTTAAAAAATAAATAAAAGCTGAAAATAACTGAGAGTGAAGAAATAACTTTACGTTTTAAGTGACAAAGAACGCTCTTCCTTGTGTTCGTAAATACCTATTTTTATTTATTTGCATTTCTTTTTATTTCCTGAAACCGATCGAAGTACACTACTCTTCCCCAGTCGAAATATTATAAATCCAAATCTGCTCACAGCGGTTCAGTAATTATTTGCAATTCCATTACTTTACATAATTATACACATAAAAAGTACATGTAGGCGTATATAGAGAAAACCCGATTTTTCTCGCCATGGGGACAACTCCTAAACTTCCAGATGAAAGTTCTTCCATAGTATTTATTGAAAATAAATTCCAATTGTGATTCTCAAAAAAAATAATAATACTTTACAGTTTGCATTACAATTTCTGTTACAACTTCAGTTGCACATTTTGTAACGGTTTTCGTTTTTGTTTTCATAATGGTTTTCATAACCTTTTTCATATTATCCCTGATGCAAAAATGGCGTTGCAATTGATATATTAAAAGTTATTGTTGTCAGTAAAACACTTTAGTAAGCAGTCGCTGAACTGCCAAAGGGAACTAGTCCCACCGACAAAGAAATGAAACATCAACCGTGCGCGTTACATGCGTCACGTCAAACAACGTGGAAATTTTAAATTTGACAGGCTTAGCGCCAATGAGAAAAGTAAATTCAGAAATCACAACATAAGCCGATAATGAAAATAACATAAGCCGATAGTGAAACACAGGTTTGTTGCTGAAGATGTACTTACTGATAAAAATTATAAAGCATTTAACTGTGTTTACAACAGCAGAATATCAACAGGTTATTCTGTCAAACTGATATATGTCGGTCTAAAATGTGTAGTAGGAAAGTTTCCAGCGCCTGAAAACCAGAATCTTTCAGCCAAGGAAGAAACCCTAACAGAAAATTCAGTGGAAGACAATAGGGAACTCCTTTTAATTCGTGCGTGTATTGTTAAAAAAAGAAATAAATTGTGAAGTCATTCAATCGAATAGAATTGGACAAGGTGGGTGAGGAGTTAAACGTGCGGCCTCTTTGATCTTCAGCAAGCGAAGCTCTACTATAACATAGGTTTGGTGTAACAACGTAAAACGTGAAGACATTGAAAGTAGTCGGAAAACAAAAAAATGTAGAACATGTTAAAAAGGTAAAGTAGACATTTCAGGTAAAACTAGATGGTCTACTAAGGGACAATTAGAAGCAGAAATATACATGTTATACAGGAAACTAAGGAAACACAAGGAGGAGTGGCTGTACTGTTGCAGAAGCACATTTATGAAAACCAATGTGAGCATTTGGAAATAGACTGATAAAATTTGTATCGATTAAAAACTAGTGAATACAGGTGTGTATATGGCAACCACGGCAGCTACAGATGAAGAAGTAAATGGCATATTAGGAAAAAGAAATGTACATGGACAACATTTAGTAGATTTTGTATACAGGAAATTTGATAATTACAAATGTACTTAATTTTGTATATCATATTGAAGGTGTCATACACCTGGAAATCGTGAAGTGAGAGAAGCTCATATCGAATACATATTACTTAAAGAACTGTATAGAAACCAAGCTACAACGTATTGTGCGTGCCCAAATTTGGATATTAACCGCACATTAATAGAAATGATATCGCATTTTACACGGCCAAATAACACAGGGAAAAAAGACGTCTAACTCGAACCTAATTAAAAGACCTAATTTTCGACAATGCTTTGCAAATATAATCGATAAATATACTAAAGGAGAAGCAAAAGATAATGTTAAAGAAGTAGCCTAATAAAGGAAACAGAAGAAGTGTTGGGAATACAACAAGACAAGCAAAACAAACCGTGAAATATAATGAAAATATTAAACATGATAGAAGAAAAGTGGAAACTAGAGTTAAATACATAAACATGATGTCCGAAGAAAGTTTGAGACGTTAACAAACACTTTCAATAAAGAATGCGGAAAAGTAAAAGAATGACAGGAGGTCTAGGGTGCTGAAATTGATGGTGAGCTAAATAAAAGCCTGTGTATGGAGCATACAAAAAAATAAAACAACATGGGAGAATTACGAAATACCGTAAAATATACAATGAGAACGAAGAGTATTGCCATCGAAGAGCTATATAATCAATCTAGACTGTGGGCCATGAATATAATAAGTGCATATGAAGAAGGTGATAATTATTTTAAAAAATTGCATTACAAGAGTTACCTAATGATAAGGTTTCAAGAATAGATAATATTACAGCAAAACAGTAGAAAGCCAGCGGAGAGAGGGAATAAGTAAAAAATTTTCCACATGACACAAAAAGATAATTAAGTTGTGACTGACGGGATATTATTAGTTAATTGTAAATCCAATAAGTGCAAAGATTATGTGACTATTAGTGTGGCACTACATGTATCTAAAGTTATATTACGGATTTAGAAAAAGCGACTAGAGTGTAAAATCGATCAATATCTAGGTGAAACACAATAATGACGCTATTGTCATGCTACATATATCAAAAAACCGCATGCTCACACTTATTGATCATGAAAAAGTTTTCAAGGAGACACCTTAAGACGCTTTCTTTTCTATTTTGAACCGAATGTTACTTAATAAGAATAATTTATAATTTATATACTAGACGAGAAACTATTGTGAATATTTGCTTTTGCCGAATTTTTTTTAATGTATTCCTGAAATAATTATCAAACGAACATTTGATGAATTTAAATACGGAATTAAAGTTAGTGACAAAAGATGTACGATTAATTTGCCGATGGCCAAACTTTATTAGCCAATAATGCTGAAACATTAA
Organism: Icerya purchasi; assembly: GCA_039619475.1. NCBI lineage: Eukaryota > Metazoa > Arthropoda > Insecta > Hemiptera > Monophlebidae > Icerya > Icerya purchasi. The sequence goes on from CM077115.1 coordinate 201,519,309, forward strand.
CAAACAATGATCCAAAGATTAAATGATAATATAAAAAGCATGGAATCAAAGACAACATCTGAAACACCAACGAATAATAATAAAATTGGAGAATAAAACAATAGAACCAGTATCAGCATTCGAGTACCTTAGACAAACAATAACACGTAACATGGAGCGTACGCAGGGAATTGGCTGTCATACAGCAATGAGCAAAAAAAGCGTTCAGACATAATTACTCAAAATCGTTTTTAAATCTGCATGTGAGAAACTAATGAAAATACGTGTGTAGTTAAACGGTAAAACGAAAAAAAGATCAAAGTAAGAGAGAAGTATTTGAAAAATGATATTGGAGCAGTTTACAGAAAATTAGCCGGATCGTTAAAGTAAAAAATAACACGATGTAATAAAAAGTTGATGAAAAAAAGTGATATTCTGCAGCAGATTTGTAAAAGGTGACTTCTCGAGTGGTTAAAGCGCGCACTGCGTCAAGAACGAAATATATATATTAAAAGACATAAAAAACACACAGTTGTCCCCAAATTACACTTATCAATATGATACTGTAAGAAACTGGAATAACAAAATATATACAGAACTAAAGTAAAAATAACACAATAAGCTTTCATGGAAACGATTGGCACATAGGACTAATCAATGTTAATGTATGGGCTAAAAACTGTTGATGATGATTATGGTGCTATATATATATATATATATATATATATATATAAACTCGGCCATTTTGGCCTCGCAAGGGGCTATGCCCCTTGACCCCTCCTGCTTTCATTTCTGTCTCTTTCTCTTCTATACTTTGTATAAAATGATCAAAATTTACAAAGTAATTCTTACTAGCATCAACACACACAAAAAATAACATAACCACAAAAATCCTATTCTAACATTTACCTTCCGTTATATAAAATTAAGACATTTTTTCGTTACATTTTTCGTTACATATTTCATTACATAAAATTGTGACATTTTTTAAATAACAATAACAAAAATCCTACAAAATATAACAAACGTTACATAAAATTAGGACATTTTTTTGGGACATTTAGCGATACATAAAATTGGGACATTTTTTTGGGACATTTTTTCGAATGGGGGGTAGCCTAAGAATTACGTTGTAATTAATATATATATATATATATATATATGTGTGTTAATGAAGCCATTCTTAAATTAGAAATAATATGAAAAACTCGTTATGAAATATGTAATGTTTTCCTGTTATCTTTTAGAATAAATTGCTACACAAATCTAAGTTGCTATTTTTTTAAAAAGAACTACTAGTCAATTGAAATTGACCCTTCTAAGGTATCACCTGGAGGTCAAAGAGGTGCCCCCATGGCAGGGTGCGAAGGATCGAATTATACGTTTATCTGTAAACTTATAATAGTCGCACATTTTCAAAATAACATTTTTTGCTAAACACTTTCCCATTTGAAAATATTCCTCTTTCTAGGGAATAGTTATGATCCATTATAGTCAAATTTCTTACATATCGTAAAAACTACACAACAGTAGCTTCTACAAAATTTTAAATTTTGACACAAAAAAACTTTACTAAATAATGTGTGCGGCCTTAAACGGTAATTATAAAGAAGATTATTAATTTTTCACTTATTTTGCTTGAATTCCTTCCATAAATTGTTGTGAAAATCACACAGACTGGAACAATCGCGCAAGTGAATTTTTAATTACAAAATCGATCATTGTAAACTATATTCGCGTCATAAGCAATAATTTCGCCTTCTTTTTTTCTTTTTTTTTTTTTTCATTTTTATTTGTAATTAACATTAAAATATAAGGTCTTTAACCTCGAATAGATAATAATAACAATGAGATCTATGTTTAGGACCTGGTTTAGTTTTTCAAGTTTATCCAGAAGCAGTGGCAACATTGCCGGGTTCAAATGCATGGTCTATATTGTTCTTTTTCATGCTTATCATGTTGGGTATCGACTCTGCGGTAAGTACGCAAATATTGGACTTTTTTTCTTTTACTTTAATATATATATCTATATATAAGGGCAAATGCACGCAAAAAAAAATTTAATGTTGACTTAATAACACAAATTTCGGAAATTCCGATTGTAAACCTAAATTTTGATGTTACGTAGTAACTGAGAAAATTATATTTATTCGTTAAAATGATTGGACTTACTCAAATACGCTTCTTTCAAAGCCGTTGTTATAGCTAAGAAATACAAGTTTAAAACTTTTTCTCCGTATACATATGTGGCCTGATTAAAGAGGAGAAAATCGGTGCATCTGAAGTATAACGTGTTTGCGATTTTCAGGTTAAACATTTTTTATACATTTTTAATGGTGTTTCTTTACTGTTGCATGATTTTAAAATAGCGTCCAATCAAAAAAAAATATTTCGTAAACAAGTTGTTTAATTCGATGGAAAAAAAAAAAAGATCGATTTAAAAAGTTACTTACGCTTGGAAAACTTCTCAAATGAATTAATTTCTAATGTGCACATATGGGTATACATGTGTATTCGCAGATAAATCAAAGGGAATTTGTAGAATTCTCGGTCGTTATTGTTATTCGTAAAACTGATCATTTCGCTATAAACCGTCGGTATACGTACTATTGTGATATATGACTGGTAAAGTTGAAAATTTAGTATTGGGTGCTTGCTGGTCTCGCAAATATGTATGCTTTTTAATTCCTGCAAAAATACAAATTCAACCAATCACAATCAGAAAAATACACGGAAATTAAAGGGTTACTTTTACTTTTTTATTTGTACTAATTACTTTTCAATTTTACGAACAATTTTCTCCGTGTGGTTTTAGACATTTTAACGATTCCACATTTTTCCTTTACAAAATGATGAAATTAATTTTCTACATTTCCCGTTTATATCAAATGTGAATATCGAAGAAAATTAATCAGTAACGAAAAATCTTACAGATTTTATCATATCACATACTAAATAGAATTCTATTCTAAATTTCACCCTTAAATTGTCTGAATTCATTTTTGTTTCGTAAAAAAACCTTACATTTGTTCATTTTTAATGTCTTATTTTGTTAAATTGATTCTTCACTTTTACAAATGAAAATGTTATCGATAAAAGCATTGCTCGTAGAAAATTACTGTTTAATCTGACACTTCAACATCTTTTGAGAAATTTCATTTTCATAATTACTAGTTTCTGAAACTTATATTTCGTGGTTTCACTTAATGAAAATTTAGAATGATGGAACAGACGTTCAATAAAAGTGTCTTGTCAATCCTACATTTCTTTATTAATTCTATAATTCTTAAAAAAAAAAAACATATAAATTAAAAAAGGATAATATATATGGCTTTTCTACACTCACTTTATAGAATTTTAAATTTTTACGATAATTGTTAGTTTGCGAGTTATTTTTTTTATCGTGTAATAAAATTCTTACAGTTTGATGTAGCAGAATTTGTAATCTTTACGATCAGAAAAAATGATACGCTTTGTTTGCTCATCGTAATTATGCGAACAAGTGTACCTGTTAAATATACATGATTTAAAAATATACTTTCTTAGATTAAAACGAAATATATACAGTGGTCAAAAAATGGACATCATTGAAAAACAATAATTTAACGGATAAAAAATAAGGAGAAAAATGTTTTTTTAATTTTACCTTTTTTTTGTGTGCGTACATATAGAAAGCGCATTTTTGAATACATTACTTAAAAACAAAATCAAAAACAAAAAAAAATGAACGCAACCAGGGTGAAAAAGGGAAAAAAAAATCAAAATATATAATGAAACTGTTCGGAAGATGCGCAGCTAATTGCTTTTCCTCAACCATGAGTATCGCATGAAAGCACGATTGGCACGTTTTCATTCGCGTCCGTATTCATATTCGCGTCCGTATTCATATTCGCGTCCGTATTCATATTCGCGTCCGTATTCATATTCGCGTCCGTATTCATATTCGCGTCCGTATTCATATTCGCGTCCGTATTCATATTCGCGTCCGTATTCATATTCGCGCGTTGGTGTATTTTCAAATTACGGTTGGTCGTGAAAATACTAAAAATTGTAAGCGTAACTGAAAATGTGCGATAAATCGCATTTTCCGAAGGAGCGGCGGCGCCAGTTGGTGATTTTTAATCACGGAAAATACTAAATATGAAACAAAGTACCGTTTACATTATAATCCGATTCTGTAAAAAGGAAAACAGGATCAAAAAGATGCCCCCGGGTCTAGTAGACCTGAAAAATTGTGTCGTGTCAAGGACGAATTCGGCGAAGTTCAAAAAAATAAGTGCCGAACAATTAAGAGTCTAGAAAGGTCCCTAAAAGGTGCCAGAAGAAATTACGGATCAAACGATTCAGAATTTAATTAGACGTATCGGTTTTAATTCGCGCAACGCTCGCAATAAATCTTACATTATAGTTCTGTCAATGATAAAAGCGTTTAATTTTTCAAAAAGATATACATATTTCAATGGACGAAAAGTTTTGGGGAACTGTAATTTTCAGTGACGAATCGAAATTTAACCTCTTTGGCAGCGACAGGAAGCAAAGGATCTGGGAGAAGCCTAATACTGAATTGGAAGTAAAAAATACAAATGTGAATACGAAACATGGTGACGGACATGTCATTGTCTGGGGCTGTTTTGCAGCATTGAGGGTTGGCTCACTGGAGTTTATGGATGGAACCTATGACTACAGATGACCATATGAACCTTTTGAAAAAATATCTCCGTCAAGATAACGATCCCAAGCACAAAGTACTTAAAACTCGCGAATGGATGCTTTCCAATTGCCGAAAAGTGTTAAATACGCCTCTCCAATCATCAGATATAAACCCCATTGAGAATCTCTGGGACCGGTTGGACAGAAAAATACGTCAACGCCCCCTTTTTAATCGACTGGAAATGAAAGAACGGCTCTTTGAAGTATGGAGTAATTTTCTCGTGAATTGCCTGCAAACTTTGGTCGCATTAGTGTCCCCGTAGGTCGGTAGCAATAATTATAAAACAAAAGGTGTACTAACAGATGGTATAATTTTAATTTACTACTTTTTTTTGAACGTGCTTGTTTTCTTCTGTTTTCATGTCTACTTATTTTGAATGCGAATTTGAATAATTTTTTTTCCTCATTTGAACCAGGCTGCTTCATCTCATTTTTTTTTTAATTTAAGTTTTGCTTTTACATTCGTATTTAGGAATGCTTTTTTATTGTGTTTTTACAAAAATTTTAAAAAACGCATTGTACAAATACTCTTTTTTTGACCACATATATATATAACATATATATATATATATACATATATATATATATACAGTGGGTCAAAAAAGTATTTGCACACCACAAAAATACACAAGAAAAGATCAGTGGTAGGATTCCGGGTGAAAGAAAAAATAACGTCAACAGAGAGAATCACCTAAAATGTTTAACTGCAACATACGATTGCTGACGAATAAAAAAAAAAAAACAATCGCAAATGACGTTCGTAGAGCACGACCTAAAAAACTGAAACCAAAAAGTGGAAGATCCCCGTTATACCAAAATCGCGGAAAAATCTATTCCTGAGCGCTCCAGCACTGACCGATAATCTCGCATTAACATCAGGAGTTCCACCCATAAAAAGTGTTAGGAACGTGCTCTATTTCATTGCAGATGTCCCCGTAAGGAACCATTTATTTCAGAAGCTAATCGCATTAAACGTTTGGAATTCGCAGAAACGTACATAAACAAACCCGCAACCTGTTGACAATCAGTTCTGGTTTCGGATGAAAGTAAATACTATACAACTTATTCGGAGCGGATGGACGCGGATATGTACAGCGAAAACAAACACCGAGCTGCAATCCGAGAATTTACTGGCTACCGATAAATACGGAGAAGGCACGGCACTCGTGTGCGGGGGTGCATGTCGGCCAGCGGTGTGGGGAATCTGGTCTTCATTCAAGGAAAAATGACAGCCGATTTGAACATAAACATATTGCGTGATAATTTATAGAGTAACGCTCACAAAATAGGCTTGAACGAGTCGTTCATTTTCCAACAGGACAATTATCCGAAGCATACTGCATTAAAAACCCGTGCATGTTGCTCTTTAACGCGCCTTATCGACTGTTTACCCCCCCCCCATACAATTTCCCGATTTTGTATGTAATCGAAAACTTATGGAATTGTCTAGAAGTGGAAGTGTATGTAACAGGAGAATATCGAATAATGGAGATCTGAAAGCGGCCCTCCAAGCTGCACGGGAAAAATATTTGCCCCCAGGTAGCGGCAAATTTAGTCGAATCAATGCCATGGCGGCTTCAAGCTGTTATAGATGTAAAGTGAATACATACCAAACATTAATATCCTGTTTTTTTTTTTAAATGGTAAAGTTTTGTTTTCATGTTTTCCTATATATTTTGTATGTGTGCAAATACTTTTTTGAGGTCACTTTTTTCCTTTTTTATAATTCCAGGCTGTGATTCGTTTCTTTCAGAATAAATGTATATTTTCTTTTACTCTTTTTTTTCCGTCTGCTTATGCCTAATGAACGTTTCCGGGTCCTACGTAGTTCCCCTGTAGCACTGAAGCCAATTTTCGTGATGTGCCAATACTTTTTTGACACACTGTATATATATATATATATATATATATATATAGAAACAATCTAACGTTACTGAGATTTTTTGGCCAAACTACTTTATACCAATGTCGTAGAATTTTTTTATTTTTATCAAATCTACTTTCATAATTATTTTTTATGTAAATTTCACTTTATTGTTTTGCAAAATACTCCGCAAGTTAAAGTTTTTTTTGTTGTTTTTTTTTTTTTATATAAATTTACAAATATAAATCTAAGCGCCGTGTATATAACTCTACCTGGGCTATTACGGCACCTAGACTCACTGGAAATTACAGAAGGCGGTGCAGTATGTTGGATGGTGCAAAATTCAACACTGTCCGAATACAATCCGGATGGTTCGACAACAGACGGTGGGGTAAGGTATAACTAGAAGTACGGAAAGCAAGCCGGTACCATTTCAACAGATGCTCTACGGTTGGCGAGGCCATGAATCCGCAAAGAGGACAGATAGACGGAGGGGAGCTGCTTCAAAGACGTAGTTGTGTGACAGTGCAGTGTAGCCCAAGCGCAGTCTCGACAGGATCAAAAAATCCCTCCGCAAAGTAGGGAATGGCGGCCACCATAGGTCGGTGTTCGATTTTATGGACCTGAGCCAAGTCGTTTGTTCTGACCATAGTTTGTTCCACTCTTCGGAAAAGTGCCTCAGAAAGACTGATGGTCCTAATCGGGGCAGAACTAGATAGTGTTGCCTTAGCAGCCAAGTCAACCGTTCATTGCCAGGAACCCCAACATGGCCAAGGACCTACAAGAATGTGACATATACCTGGGATCGTGAAAGTTCCAATAGTAGGTTTTTTATTTTAACTAGTAGAGAGTTGCAACTGTCTGGGCTCTGGATGACTTTCATAGATTGGAGTGAGTCTGTAATGAGAATGGTATTTTGAGACGCCGGACTGGAAGAATATGTCTGAAGACAAAGAAGGCCCCCATACATTTCTGTCTTAGTCGTTTAGGCGCTCCGGTGTACATTACGCCTCCAATTTCATAAGCGCATGCGGTTGGTGAGGGGGAATTAGTAGGACTCACTTTAGCTGTGTCTGTATACATCTGAATGTAGTTCGGGGAAGGAAACGAGTTTATTTAATACTACTTGAGAAACGGATATGGAAAGGTTAGATGTTCTTAAGGAATCTGTTAAGTTTAAGTTTATAGATGTTGGGACATGATTGCAGGGCGCTGTGGTGGGATTAACGTGATGGTCGCTCCAATTTATGCCTACCTTAGAAAGAAAAGTTAAAGCCTTGACCAATGGATCGCTAGGAAAGGAGTGGAATAGGATTTGGGAATTACTGGTGGAAAATTGGTATGGTAAGGAATAACGAAGGGAATCTCGAAAGGTGAGGTAATCGCGAATAATAGATAAAGGAGGAAGGCCCGCCAAAGTGCAAATGCCCGAAGAAGGAGAAGCCCGGTGCGCCCCAAATATGATATATGTAAAGAAGTATTATGGATAGGATCGATAAATTTTAGGAGTGTTTTATTAGCAGAGGAATACGCCTGGCAACCATATGACAGTTTATTTAAGATAAAGGCATTGTATACTGATAACAGCAGTTTCGGATCTAGATTGTACTTGTGATTGGATAAACATTTCAGAACGAACAAAGATTTCATGAAACTACTATTAAGGATAAATATGTGTGGAGCCCACGATAGTCTCTCATCGAACGTTAGACCCAGGAACTTTATGGAAAGAAGGAATGGGACAGGTACATGTTTTAAGTAGAGGATGATATCGGGATTAGAAATAGGATGACGCTTTTTTAGGAATTGGACACATGCAGTTTTTGAGGATGAGAAATCCAAGCCATTCTTTTCTGTCCAGTTTTGTAATCTGTTGATCGTTGATTGTAGGATGAGGAAGCAGCAGCAGCCCGAGTACCAAAGAATATCAGCCACTTCATTACCAGATATGGCCGAGTGGCTAGCCACAGCAAATCAATATTGACTGAATGGAGATAGGTAAGATTGTGAATGAGTGAACGTATACGGAGGACGACAAAGTGCCATACAAATGATTAGGAAGGGGAGAAGATATGGCCTGAAGCACGCTCAAGGAGTCAGAGATAATTAAAAATTTAGAGGAAAATTGATTCGAGGAAATGAAAATAATAGAACGTAGGATAGTCGATAATTCGTTTATGAATATGGAACAGAAATAAGGAAGGCGAAAAGATTCTGAGAGGTTAAAATCAGGAAGGATGGAAGAAGCACCAGCACCACCAGGCCCCCTCGAACCATCCGTGTAAATGGTAACATGAGAGGGAAATAGGGAATTGATAGTGCTGTAGAATACCTGTTTAATTACGGCTTGGGGGAGATTTTTTGCAAATGACGGGAGGATAAATACCTTAGGAGGATGACAGATGTCAGCGAAGTCGAAGGAAAAATAAGGGAGATTATTGAACGAGATAATATACGGCCAAAATGAACCTAGACGATGTGAAATAAAAGCCAGAATAGGGGTTTTGCTGGGAGTGAAGCGCCAGCTATTATAAATCGAAAGATAAAACTGAACAAGGGTAGAGGATGCGAGAGGAAGACGTTTAACAAGGAAACGATAGCCTAAATAAGATATACGAATGGATGGAGGTGACGAATTGGATTCAGCAAGAATAGCAGTGGTTGGAGAGGATTTAAGAGCGCCAAGACAGAGACGAAGGCAAGAATTCTGAATTACATCTAGTTTGGAAAGACGTGTCTTGGACGCACTACCACAAATAAAAGAACAATAATCAAATTTGGAACGGATAATAGATTTGTAAAGCGAAATAAGAATATAGGGATCGCCACCCCATTTAGTTGGCGACAGGGCGCTTTCAGCAAGTTTAACCTTTTAATAGTGGAAGCAGAAAGATATTTGATGTGTTCAGAGAAGGACAAACGACTATCAAGAAAGACACCGAGATAACAAAAGCAATTAACACGGGAAAGAGATACATTGTTTAAGGATAGGTTGACCAAAGCAGGGTTATAGGGACGGAGGGTAAAAATAGTATAAGATTTAGAGGGAGAAATTGAAAGATTAATTAAGGAGAGAAAATGTTCCAGCACAATGAGCGACGAACTGAGTGCTCTTCATAGGCTGCTAAAACATCCTCAGACGAGGAAAACAGGAGAATGTCGTCCGCAAAGAATAAGGAATAGGAATTTAAAGGAAGAGAAGCTATACTGATAGTATAGATGTTAAAAAAAGTAGGACTGAGGGAGGAACCCTGAGGAAGACCTCGGAAAACCTTTCTTGGAGCATTAAGAGATGGAGAGGAGAAGTGGATAGAACGATTTGACATGAGATTGATAATAAGGGAACAGAATTTAATTGGGATATTAATTGCCGTCATTTTATCTCTTAGAGTGGGAAGATGAACATTATCAAAAGCAGAGGAAACATCAATAAAGCAAGCTAGGGTGAAATGTTTTTGGATAAAAGATTTGTATATGTGGGAAACGAAAAGACTAACACAATCAACATCAAAAATAACATAATTCATTTGCTACAACGATTCTATTTAAATGAATTCGAATTTACGAATGTTTGCTTATTTTTGATTGGTCAAAAGCATACAGTCCTATTTGATACATATATATATGTATATATATATATAAAGTAAAAAAAATTACATAGTCTTACATAGCATTAAATTAAAGAACACGGGATAAATCATCTTATTTAAATCGTAAAAATTCGAATCTACAAGTTCCAAATGTTCATTTGAAATGTTCTCGAAATAAAGCTGTGTTTTCAAATGCTTAAATAATCACCGAATGCAAATTACAAATTAAAAATATGTATCGAATAATGTTGACTGTTTATAACGTATTCTATTGAATTATTAATTACAACGTAATTCTTAGGCTACCCCCATTCGAAAAAATATCCCAGAAAAATGTCCCAATTTTATGTAACGAAATATGTAACGAAAAATGTAATAAAACAATATTTTAATTTTATATAATGAAAGTTAAATGTTAGGATAGGACTTTTGTGGTTATGTTATTTTTTTTGTGTTGATATCAGTAAGAATTACGTGGTAAATTTTGATAATTTTATACAAAGTATGGAAGAGAAAGAGACAGAAATGAAAGCAAGAGGGGTCAAGGGGCATAGCCCCTTGCGAGGCCAAAATGGCCGAGTTATATATATATATATATTTTGAACAAAGTCTCGTGATATCTTTACTATACAAATTCTGCGTATATATGTAATACATATATATATATATATATATATATATATATATATATATATATATATATATATATATATATCAATCCGATGCATCCAGTCATGCGGTGAAGTACTAATAAAGCAAATTGAAAGAAATTTGCCTGTATTTTTCCAGCAGAAAGATTAATTTGATAAAAGAGGCAGTTTTTATCTTACCACCAGAAATCTGAGGAATCGCTACTTGAGCGTGCGAAAAAAAAAAACTTCATGTGTAAAACAGCTTCGGGAATAGCGAGTAAATTTGATAATCTGTTCATCTTTCGTGTTTTATTCGGCAGGCACTGTGAGTACTTCTCCGACGTTTGCGAATCAATAAGAGAACTTTAAGAAACAAACACACACATAAAACAAAAGCGTAAACAGCATATAAGATATCGAACTTTTCGAACCAGGTACTTCGCCATTTTGGGCGAGCTACTTGCCGCGTTGTACATTGCACACTTTTTTTGATCCGGGCAGTAGCATATTTTATACAACTAGACTCGATTTATCGCCATTACAGCGCAATCAGGTAGCGATGAGAAGCACTGCACACCTAATTGACTAGTATAAATACTCAACGTATTGACCTGGCGCAGTAGTAAAAGCGAAATGTTTTCGCAACCGCCTCTGGCTAATTTTGAGATTTATACAGTTGTCAGTTATCTGTCTGCTGTGAAGTTGACTCGGTTTTTCACGTCTTTTTTAAATTTTTTTTCTGATCGTATTTCATTTTCCATAATATAGTTTTACTTAAAACAATTTTTAAAATAGTATGTAAAACACCTGAAAATTATTTGCAAGTATGGTCAAGTTAAAATCTTGAAATTTTTGGTTAGGTCTTTCCTTTTAACGAATTTTACATAAAACAATTTAAAATGATTTATTATTTATAACAGATTTGTTCATTTTCTTTCATGTCAATTTTCTCTTAAATAAATTTAATTGTTTATTTTTCGAAATTTTTAAAAGAAAATGGCTGTGTAATTTAGTTTTTATTTGAGTAGCGATGCGTGCGATTATTCAACACTTTTCTATCCTAAAGAAGTAGCAGGAAAAAATCAGGATTTGTCACTAATATATATATATATATATATATATATTTCTATATCTATATTAGGCATATATGTACGTTAGAACGTATTTGCAAAACGAATGGAATTTCGCAACTCCGCTTATTTACAACCGGACTACATCTTACTTACAATTAGTTTCAAACATTAGACTTATGGGCGTCATTTCAAGTGTCTTACTTGCATTTTCAGAAAATGATATTTTGGAGGGGTTTGAATCAGCAATTCCCATAGCGTCTACCCGTCGCATCTTTCCTACACCCACGCAGTGCTCGAAATGTTTCTTCTTTGAACATATTGCCAGGCATTGTCGCAGCACTTCTAATATATGTCCCCATTGTGCGTCAAAACATCTTCCTTCCGATTGTTTCTACTTCCCTCTAATGGATGGGCTCTTAATAAAACTTACTCCTCTTCCGACAATTCCACTTCCCAAAGCAATTATTCCTCACCACTTATTACCGCCAGCCTTACTCCTGTGACCATTCGCAACTCCTCCTCCTCGCCTACCTCTTCGACAGTTAGTTCGTTAACAGAAGCTATCATGAAGCTTCTTGCTTCTAACAACATTGATTCTACTTCTTGCTTTGCTAACTCCTCATTTCACATCCTATCTAATTTCAGTCATCTTAGATAGTTACATTTACTAGTTTTTTTTTTTTTTTGAACACTCAAAGACGCAAACATGCTCTTCGTTTGAATGGAGAGGACAATATGGAAAACCGACGAAAAACGAAAACAGGAAGAAGATAATATAGTATGGCTTAAGAACGCAAACGAATAACGGAGACAACGACAGAACGACGAAGTGAAGGAAACAAAGAGAACCACGGATTAGCAGGAAGACTAGGTTGAACAGGCAGATAAAAAGAACAATTGTTAGAGAAAGAAGAAACATACATAATCCGATACCATAATCTGAGATGAAAACCTTTGCACAGCGGAAGGAGATTGGACGATGGCACTTTTTTAAAGAAGAAGTGAGAAGAGGTAGCAACCCGAGCCAAGGAGCCCGCTACTTCATTACCAAAGATGCCGGAATGACTAGGAACTCACAGTAAATAAATTTGAATCGAATGAAGGAATGAAAGAACGTGGATAAATGAGCGTATGCGGAGTATGATAAAATCACAGGAATGATCTCGTAGGGGAGTTGAAGGGCGGTCATGGAGTCAGACATAATCAAGAATTTAGAGGAACATTGGAGAAAATGAAAATAATGGAAGTAGGATAGCTATCAATTCGGCTGTGAATAAAGATTTATATTTACTTTAAAATGCATTTTCTCGAGTTTTCATTTTTTCGATTTTTCTGAATTGGAGGGCCCGATAGAAAAAAAAACTAAACGACCTATTGATTTGAACTAAAATTTATCCTCTTCATTTATTTATTTAAATTTACGTGCCACGCACAGCAACTATCGGCTAGAGGCACGGATAAATGTAGATGTTGTATATGTTAAATTAACAAATTGCGGAATTTATATTGCGTAGTATAGATTTGCATAGTCCAGGAAACTGATTAGGTTCGAAAGGATAGTAGGGTCATCAGAGAGGATATTAGACAAGGAGAAGGGAAGGTTATGTGTTAATCTGAGGGAATTGAACTCATTCTGTGGGGGGAAAAAAAAACTAAATACTTTTGTGCCATTTGGGCTACTTACTACCATTACTGTTCGATGGACAAGAAACCGCAGCACGACAAATGCCCGAGCGGCCAAGACTCGTGCTGTGAATGGCAGAAAGCTGCAGCTGCAAATACTCTGAAGTAATTCAAACACAGTTACACTGCACTTCCAAGTGACGTTTCTGAAGAAATTAAACCGATATATGAAGACTAGAGTAAAAGGGGGCACTTCTGCAGCGATATCTTGGAGGATTCACTCAAAATAACAGTGAGAGTTTGAATCAACTCATTTGGAAAATTAACCCAAAATCACTGAGTGGTATCTCAACTGTTGTTGAAATCACAGCTCATGTGGCTTCATGTATGTTCAATGACGGCTGTTTTGCTTTGCTCTCATTTATGCAAGAGATAAACATCAGTACAGGGTCAAGTTCTCATGAATGGACGCGCGTAGTAGATTAAACGAGCATAAACAGAGTGGAGCAACAAGCTGCACTTAAAAGTAAAGAAGGCAGAATTCTACGTCGACAAGAGCAAAAAGCTGCCTTAGATTTTACAGCTGAAAGCTGTGAGCTTTATAGGCTTAGTATCGATGACTCTGAATAAGTATATTAGAAGAAACACTCGCGTACCGATGTTTAAGTCAAATTTTTTTGTACCCAAAAATTTAAAGCCTTTTTCTCGCACTTGACATTTTTAAAGTTCGTGGACACTGTAACTCGAAAACTAATACACCAATTCTTTTGAAATTTTGTACAGTGTTTCTGCACATCAATTACGAGGTAACGCTGGGAGGGTTTTTTTTTTTTTAATTATTACTTATTTTAACATAAAAAATTTGTCGATTTTGTTAGGCGAAAATCGCGTTTTTGACTTCCAAGTGTTAACAAAAATTAAAAAATCAAAAAAAGAAAAATCCTCCCAGCGTTACCTCAAGAAAATGATTAACTAGCAGTAGCATTTTGGTTTTTTTTAATTTCAGATGACCAGTGGTGAGATATAGTGTCCACCGCAAAACAATTTTTTTTGAGTCTTCTTCGAAGATTTACTGCTAACGGCTTATTTTTTAATATTTCTTATTTAAAATTTCAGAAAATATTATTCAAATGTTACTTTATTGTATTACATTTAATAAAATATATTTACATTCACTGAAGCATAAAAAAATTTTATTGAAAATGAGCCTTTTTTACCAAAATTAACTTTACCCCCCCCCCCGTAATAAAAATTATTTAAAAACTTCAAAAACGTAAGAAAATATATCCCAAAAAAGTTCGCTGGGCTAAGTTGTTTTTTTCTTTTCTAAAAATATTCTTCAAAAAAGAGCTTTCTTAGGTCTTCTAAAGCACGATCCCCTCTTAAACGTCTAATTTTTTAACTTTTTTAACATTTTTTGAGATTTCAATATGACGTAATTTTAATTTATAACTTAATAAAAATGTTATATATATATATATATATATATATATAATATGTGTGTATGTAAATCGTAAATTTCAATTTGTATAACGAAAAATATAAAAGTAACTACATCTTATAAATGATTTTCAGTTAATCCGTTTCGCGCATATTTAATAAGTAGGCGAATCTATTATTAACTGCTGGGCCAGCTGTGAATAAAAAACAGCGCAGTAGGAAGCTACTACGTCATTTCATTTTAAAAAACAATAAAACAAATTTAATATTAAACTAGTTCTCATGAAGCTGAAACGTCACATTTTCTTGATGCGTCATAGATTGATGAAATATCGACAGGAATAAAGTTCGCGATATCTATGTTTGCAATTTTTTTGTCGTGCTTCGTACAAAAATTAAAATTACACCAGTACTTCCGCCATTTCCACCAGTTTATCATCTCCTTCGGCCACAAATGATAATTTTCGACTCTTTACATTATTCATAAACAACTTAGAAAAGACGGGGTAAAAAATCTAATTTTTCTACAACGTTAGTGTTTTCATTTGAGTGTCTGAACTGCTCTCTAATGTAGTATAGTCGTTCGACTATTTATGCAATGACCACAAATTTTTTGGCCCGCATAGGGTTTCGTTATTTTCAATTATTCAGCTTCGTCAGGTGCGTAGGAAAAGTCATACTTTTCTAAAATCATAAAACCGATATACAGCGACATCTATCGTTAATGTTTACAATTAATTTTCGGTATGCTTTTAATATTTGGCTCATGCAATATATTAACAATATCTGATCGGATCATGAGCGTAGCTAGGGATTTTCCCCAGGGCAGCAGCTGACCAGTTGAATATATATATATATATATATACATCCGCAGCGGATCCACGGGGGGATACCCCTCCACTCACAAGAACCAAAGCCTCTAGGAAAAAGTTTGTTATAACAGAGAAACTTAATTTATGCTATAAAAGATTTGTATGAATTTTACTTACGGATTTTAATAATTAATATTTAATACTATTTTCCAGTAAAACTATTGATGTTCCTTTTTTATTCTATTTTCACAACTGTCGTCCATCTTATGCCTTCCTTATTTATTTTTAATTTCTGTGAAATTAAGGAGCGTATGTGAAGCACGATAGTTTATTTTCAGCAGATAATTCCGACTTCCTGTTCAGTAGCCAGTATAATTGTTTTAACTTTATATTTAATTCGGTCCGTTTTCCTGTTATATGTTTCTTCCATGCTAGACGTTGATCAAGGTATACACCCAGATAGTTCACATCTGTTTTTCGCGGAATTGCAACTTTGTTCAGGACTTCCGTCGGATCAGTTTTTCTATTAGCGAAGATTACTCGCGCTGATTTACTTTCATTGGGTTTGATTTGCCATAAGTTGAGTCATGACGAAATTTCAGTAACCGCTGCCTTGATGGTATTCCACGCTTTAACAGAACAAGCGTCTAAGCATAAAATCGCGGTATTGTCAGCAAAGGTTGCTACTTATACATTGGGAGGTGTAGGAATATCTGATGTGTAAATGAGATAGAGTAATGGCCCTAACACACTTCCCAGCGGAACTCCTGCTTTTATTAGATATATATATTTGGTAAGTCACCTCCATACTTAATGTAGAAATATCTTTCAGTCATGTGTGACTGAAGCAGTTGATATAATTCATAAGGAAAATGTCGTTTAATTTTCTGTCAAAGACCATCATACCAGGCTTTGTCGAAAGCCTAGCTTATGTCCAGAAACGCAGCGTTGCAGTACTTGTAGCGCTATCTTTTGGCGGTGTTCGAGCCAGAAAATATTCTCTGATGTTTCATTACTTCACGCTGACGTGCAGAAAAGGTTTCGTTTTTTTTTTTGCGCTAAATTTATCTTTAAAAAAAAATAAACGTTTTCCGAGTGGTGTGTGGCATCAAATCGGATACTAACAGTGCCGGTAAACATAGACAAGAGAGGAGAGAAGGAAACCAACGAAGAAAATAGTCGGTAAAGTTTGAATCGAGTGACAGCCATGAAAACGGAGACCATCGAAACCCGTAGCTTCCCGTTATTAGGAGGAGCGCGGAAAACCTCGAATTCACATCAAGCGGCTCCCGTAATCGAGGACTGCGACATTCTCATATCTAGTCAATTCGTTACAATATTAATATTTACGGTTTATCGTTCAATTCGGAAGATGATTTTTCTGGCCCATAAGACGCTTGCAAATGTTCAAACTTCAAACAATTGTAATCATAACGTAGCTTGGATTTAATCTTTAATCGTAATCACACTATTTCATATTTATATACTCTAGCCAAACTCTGGCCGGACGTATTTATACGACGACATCCCGTGTTATATTATTCATTAATTACTTATTCATTATTACTTCAAATTTAACGCAATGCTTATTGTGTAACATTATCTAGATGGGAGGTCTGGAATGCGTCATAACCGGATTAATGGATCAGTTCTGTTTGTTTTTTGCAAGGATAAAACACGCCAGAGAGTGGTTCACCCTATTCGTTATTGTACTTTCGTTCACTGTCGCTCTGATCAATGTAACACCGGTAATATTTCAATCAAATTCATTTTTCCAACACAGTATTATCATTGTATATTATTAAAAATTATCATTTACATTATTTTCATTACTTTCACATAGTTTCTATGAACAACAAGAAATCACTTCTTTTATGAGGGTAATTATTTAAAAATACACGGCTAATAATAATATTAATAAAATACTTGTTTCAGGGTGGCATATACATGTTTCATCTTTTCGATACATATTCTGCTGGTATATCGTTACTATGTTCGGCCTTGTTCGAAGCAATTGCTGTAGCTTGGTTTTACGGTTGGTGCACTTATTCCACGTTAAATACCGCACACGTTATTTATTTATTATTACTAATAATTATTAATTTATCGTTTTTATACAGAAATTATGCATGCTTGTGTGTAATAATACAATCTTCGCTTCTTGTACATGCACGTGTGCGCAAGATTTTTAAGGGACACAGTTTTTCGCCCATTTCATCAAGTGTTTGACACGCATTTTCATCGGCTATAGGAATTCTTAGGTCATTTACTGTATCATTTCTGTGAGCATCTCCAAACAAGAACTCCGGTGTTCTACAATTCTCTATATAAAGTAAACTAAGACCCATAGCATTGGTGGAGTGTCACGGTGATTGGAAGTTAAAATTTGTAAACAGTACTAAAGAAACCAGGAGACCAGCTTCGTTCTCCGGTCGTCATTACTTTCTTAGATTTCTCTAGCTTTCAGTTAGAGAACAACTTGAGTCTGGAACGAGACAAGCTCGAACCTATGACCCCCGGTTTAGTAACCGAGCACCTTAACTACGAATCCACCACACTGCTTTATACGTACACACAGCACACACACACACGCACACACATAGCCGTATATATATATATATATATATATACATATATGATATACATATATATACACATATATACATATACGCAGGGTCATATCTAGACTAAAAATTCGGGAGGGGTTACAAAAATATTTATATATATATGTTTATGGGAGGGGAGGGGTGAACCTTGAAAGCCCTGTACATACGGATAAATAGTATTATAATAATTGCATAGTTTTTGCGTCGGTGGTTACGCAAAAAAAACAATTAAGAAACCGCTTTTTTTTTTATAATATTATTATTATTATGGTATGATTCGATGCGGAAAGTTGTTTACAGCAGCACGTCCAGGTTATGTATCCATGTCAGCGCTAATGGTGACACTTCGTGAATATCATTAAAAGTTCCGTCAAAAGCTCGACTTGTGCATCCATGAACAATGTGTTCAATGGCTTGTCGAGGGTATCCGCAATCACAGGCAGCGTCGTTTTTAATTTTCCATCGCGTTAGCAACTCGTTACGACGTCCGTTTTTAGTCCGAATGCGATTTAACTGCATCCATTCTCTTCGGGTTAAGTCAAAACCGTTCACCTTATGATCAGAGGGTGTAATTAGTTTTCGTTTATCTGGATTTAAAATGGTCCATTGTTCTTGCCACTCCTTTTTACTATTGAAGTGCTCTGCAGTAAGGGCATTTGCCGTAATGCACACTGGTTTTCTTGACTTTAGTCGGGTTGCTATAAAAGTCATGTCTATTTATAGGGAGTCTCGTTGTTCGGCTTTATACTTCCGCCACTCTCTAGTTGTTGCCGTCTTTTTTTATAATGTTCTTTCGTAACGTTTCATGTACCATTGTTATCTAACATGTTAATTCGCCATTATAATAGTACACATGTAAATCATTTTCGGTTTAGCGCTTTTTACAAAAAACAGTTATCGAATATTATTGGTTTAAAAAAAAAGAAATAAATGACCCCTAGTCAATGGAAACAACTTATTTATAAGCATTATAGATCAACTGCAGTATGAGGAGGTTCAGTGGGCTTGCCCCTTGACGGAGTTCAAAGAACTGAATAACACATATAAATTAATGACAACGTTATTCTTATGCCATTGGTAATATGAAAAGGCATTACGAAAACCCGTTATAAAATATGTATAACTGAAATTTTAATAGAAATCGCTATACAAACAGTAAATTAATTTTTTAAGAATAACATAGTCAATTAAATTTTTCTCCCCACAGGTGTTATATAACTATCATTCGAGACGGAGGTCTCTATGGCAATGTCTGAAGGATGCAATTTTTTTATATATTAATTACAACGTAATTCTTAGGCTACCCCCCATTCGAAAAAATGTCCCAGAAAAATGTCCCAATTTTATGTAACGTTTGTTATATTTTGTAGGATTTTTGTTATTGTTATTTAAAAAATGTCACAATTTTATATAATGAAATATGTAACGAAAAATGTAACGAAAAAATGTCTTAATTTTATATAACGGAAGGTAAATGTTAGAATAGGATTTTTGTGGTTATGTTATTTTTTGTGTGTGTTGATGCTAGTAAGAATTACGTTGTAAATTTTGATCATTTTATACAAAGTATAGAAAAGAAAGAGACAGAAATGAAAGCAGGAGGGGTCAAGGGGCACAGCCCCTTGCGAGGCCAAAATGGCCGAGTTTATATATATATATATATATATATATATTATATAACTATGTGTGCGTATGTGTGCGCGCACGTACCTACGTGTGTGTAACGTTCGCACCAGTTGATCAATTCTAATTTAGACAGTATACCGAATTTTTACATTAATCAGTGTGCATTAAAAAAATTAACATTGAAAATAATTAAAATGATTTCTTTTTGAAAAAGAAAAAAAGTAACAAAATAGTATGTAAAATTTTTACGCTTTTCATTTCTGTGTACAAATTTCCAGATGATTTAAGTTAAATATAGAAAGTAAATAAATAAGTAAACAAATAAAAGAGTAGAAGGATTTTTATAAAAATCTGATGGGAGGAGTAATGTAACACCGTTGAAGATATTTCGCTTTTTCTTCTTCTTTCTTTTATTATGTATTCGCTTAAGCGGTACTGATTTCGAATAGCGTTTCTGAAAAAATTACTTACCTTTTGACTTCCTTTATTTCCTTGCAACACTTGAATTCCGTATCGAATTCTAGACGCAACTATCACGTTCAAGTATATACGCTAAAACTTTGTAATATTTGATATTCAGTTCGAACAATCGAGCTAAGGTCTTCTAATTTCCTTTGATATAGTAATCTTTTAAAAAGATGTACATTATACTTAGGGTAACGTTGTAAGTGTGTATCGAGTTATCTTGTCCAAGCACAGTTATCCGTACGGCGAGAACGACTGCGGAATTTTAAAATTCTTATTAAATCTTCCGAATATTTTCTTCGCGTTTTTTCCGACTATACCCCCTTAGTGCCTTTTACCGAGAATGCCCTTTTCCAGCAATGTAAAAATTTATCAATATTTAAATATAACCCGGTTCTGTCGTCTCTGATTTTTCTTATCAATTGGTAGAACATAAAAATAAGTAGTCGACGAAAAGCAAATGTAATTTGTTGCATTTTAAAGATCGTCTTTCATTCTTCCGTCCGCCGTCCGTCCTTCACTCTTTATCCATCAGTATTATTCATAGTAAACTCGAAGGTCTTTTATTATAGTTTTAAAGACCTCGCTATGTAAGTAAATCGACGATAGCAAACCTGTTAGGACATATTAAACCGAACACACCCTAACACATTCGGTTTTATCTGGAACTTACGAATGTTGAAAATAGAAAGAAGGAAAGAAATGCTCTTATGTTGCCTTCGGAAAATAACAAAAAAAGAAAATATATGCAACTAGCAGTCGCGTTCAATATCAAACTTCTATCAGCATGTGCGTAGAAGAAAAAAAAAATGATAATTTTAGGATTAAATTAATAATTTTGGTATTTATAAGAATTTATTCCAGCCTTCGGTAACGTCACATACACTACGAACGTATTGAACACACTACGGCGTGAAATTAACGGTTAATTTTCTAAATGTGACAAGTCTACGTACTCGTATTATTTTCGAAGTGTTTTTTTATTTATTTTTATTTTTTCAGTAAATGGTAACGTTGTGTAACAATGAAAGAAAACAATGAAACCTGGTTAACCTTTACTGCTTAATTTAACTTCACAAAAGTAGAGAGACCTACAATCGCTGTCGCATTAGGAATAAAACACGTGAAACATATTACGTTACGACCTCGTAGTTATATCTACAGTCAGTGGAAGAGGCACTGCGTTAATTCAACAGTCCCTTTTCCGATCTCACACTCGGTAGACACACAACTCCTTTAGTTTATCGTTTTTTACATTTATTTTAAAGCATCCCATGCACCACTATCGTGAGACTTTAATTCGAAAAAGCTTATTTTTTAAGAAATTACACACGAATAATCTTCCAAAAAAACAGGATTATTTAACTGCCAAGTTTTTGATTTCCACGTTATTTTCATTTACGATTTTAAAAATAATTTGCTGGTTACAACGGTTGTTTACACATATCAACATTATGTGTATTATTTTAAAAAATTAAATAATATTAAAATTAAATATTTTTGTATAAACAACTTTTTCATTTATTGTAAAATTAGTTCGTTCAATAGTGTTTTCTTTTTGAGCAGAGTTCACATTCTTTACAACTAATTTTATTTCACTCTATATGAATAATTAACTGAAACAATAATTGTTTAATGATACAAAATAAACAAATTTAATTAAAAGCTTAAATCATCCAATTAAACATGGTTATATTTTTGATACATAACACGGTTCATGATGGCACACAACTACATAGTGAAGCATGTCAGACGAACGCATATATGTATATCTCAAAAATCCTATAAAATATAACAAACGTTACATAAAATTGGGACATTTTGCGTTTCATAAAATTGGGATATTTTGCGTTTCATAAAATTGGGACATTTTGCGTTACATAAAATTGGGACATTTTGCGTTTCATAAAATTGGGACATTTTTTCTAATGGGGGTAGCCTAAGAATTACGTTATAATAAATATATATATATATATATATATATATATGTATGTATGTATGTATATATAAACTCTGCCCTTCGGACCTCGCAATGGCACAAGCCTCCTTAACTACCAATCTTATTTTTTCTAAAATTTTATCAGAAAAATAGTTTTCATTTGACTACATCATTCTTACCCAACTTTTATTTTTAAAGAAATCTTAGCAGTTGTATAACACCGTATGTTTTTTTTTTAAGAAGGGGTACTAAACCACACACTGCATACCTAGATTATAGCAGTGAGTGGACCCGTTTTAAAACAGGCTCCTCAGCTCGTTAGACTGAACGAAAGTCATGAGATTGTTCAAAGCGGTAGGGATATTTGAGAGGATCCGCACCGCAACCCATTTAGACGTGTGCATTTCAGCAAAACATGCAAAAGTGATGGGTATTCATCGATAGAACAAAGTGGACAGGTATTTGGCTTTGGAGCTTGTTTGACGATGTAGTCGTGGGAAAAAAATGTACATATGTCCCTTTCTCAGGCGATTCACTGCCGAAAACAATCTGCGTTCCGTTCCGGTTGGAGGCCACCATGGCTCCGTCGTAGGTTTCAATTCCGTGAGAAAGGTCGATTAAGACATCCAGTCAAGATTCCACTGTGCGAAGACTGCATCCGACAGGAAACTTCTCAAGGATAATGGACCGAAAGCAAATAGCGGCATTGGGCACATTATGGATGACCGAGCGACCAGGTCAACTCGCTCATTTCCCGGAACTCCGGCATGACTGAGGACACATAAAAAAACAACTCGGCATCCTCTTCGGCTCAGCTGATATAAGCTAACCAGAACTTCTAGGACCATTGATGATTCCGGGTGATCCGACTGCAAAGCAAGTTCGGACTGCAAGGAATCAGTCACTAGTAAGATTCTGAGCGGTTGGGATCTCAGTTCTAAATATGCCTGAAGACAAAATAACACAGCATACATTTCGGCTTCCGTAATTGATACAATGTTGTTCAACCGTATGCTCTCTGTGATTCCGTCTATTTCGAAAGCGCATGCAGCTGAGGCAGCCTTATCTGTGGATCCATGAGTGTATGCTTTCGAAAATGTGGTACATTTATTAATAATGCCTAGCGCCCTGTACCCTCGCAGTGCTGGCGGGTGATTGTTATCGATGAAGGTTGTGATAGCTTCTACCTGAAAAGAAGCCCAGGGTGGAGCTAGTTTTGAATAGTCTCCATTCTGGGTGTAAAGTTAGGCTTTATGTTATCTTTAGGTAGATTATCCTTGGGAAAGTCAGGCTCTGTAATTACGTCAATGTGATTCTCCGCAGCCCATGAAAGCATATCGCGGTAAGTGAAGAATTTTCTGCTCTAAGACAAAGGTGGGACACCAGCTAACGAACATAGGCTTTTAGCTGGGGATGTACGATGGGCAACAAGTATCATGCGAAGAGCGGCGTTATGAATTGGGTCAAGTGTTTTTAATAGGGAACCACTCGCTGACGAGTACAGCTGACTTCCATAATTGATTTTGCTGAGGACTAATGCTTTATAAATATTTAGAAAAAACTTCGGTTGGACGTTAAATTTGGGATTTAACAAGAACTTGATCACCCTTAAAGATTGAAGGGATTTAGCTTTTAAATCAGATATAAAGGGTTTCCAAGTCAGTTTGGCGTCCATCAAGATGCCAAGGAATGTTGCTGTTGTTTCCTAAGGAATTGTATTACTGTTCAGTTGTAGTGATGGAACACCGTATTCAACCTCTGTTATCTTATATAAAGTAACGGGACACATAATCATGGGACAAAAATGTAGTGCACTCCGGCTAAGATTGACGTGTTGTGTCGGTTGAGAGGAGGTTTTGTTCTTCATCGTGTATGCAGCTTCAAAAGAGCTCTCACCCTGTTTCAAATAATTTTACTAAATATTTTCGGCTACTTCTTTCCTTTTCAAGATAGTCAATATTTTCACCAACATACATGAAATACATTTAGCCAAACATTTGCAACCTACAAGCCTAAAAACAAACCAATAGTATCTGTTGTGTTAAATTTACACAGGTTCCGCATATCTGACGTCTCCCCAATGGCACGGCAATTTTCGAGTACTTTATGCTCGATCTGGTGATGAAGCACTTAAGAGTCATTTACTTTTACTAAGCATGCATAGTAGAGCTATGTATATACTTTATCGGGAATTTGGAATGAAGCGACCGAATTCTGCGGTAATGCTATTGAAACACATTGTACTTAAAAGGGTCAAAGAGGCTGGTTTTTTTACACGGTATTGGCAAACAAAACTCAAGATATATTCCGGCGAGAACAACTAGCGTTATGTTTATGATATGAAAAATCAGTTATCCGGAAGGATTTTCTTGAATTTATGTTTCGGCTCAAACATTGACGATGACAATTATAATGCATCTCGTATCCTAAGGCTTTGATGGGGCTGCAGTACTGAGCGGTCGATTACGAGTCGTGAGAACAATAATCGTAGGGAAATACCCGAGAGCGCGATTCGTGCAATGTATGGCTAACATTTTAAACTTAGTTCTAGCGCATTCATATAGCGTACCTACTACATATATAGGGATCATAAAATGTATATATTAAATTTTTTCGACAGAAGAAAACTGCTGATCAGATTAATTCATCTCATTCGACGTTTATTTTTCTCATTGTGAGATACGGTGGACCGAAAAGCATGCGGCTGTAGAACGGTTCAAATATTTTTACCTGAGAAAATGAGTAATGACTCTAGCACACGAGAAAAACTTTAAAAAACAATACAAACATTTCTTAGTGAAAATGAAGGCACGATATTTCTAAGCGGATATGAGATACCGCACAATCACTCGAAATCTGCTAGGCGAAAATCTACCACTGCATTAGAACTATTGATCATTAGGATGAACATTTTTTTCCTTTGATAAAAAAGCTATATTAGCTACATTTCCAGTGTTCACTGCGACCCCGGAAAGATGTTTCTCCAAAATTAGGAAACTATATTAGGAATCGAATGGGTGGCGAAAGAACATTGGTCTTACTCTTGTGAGCATTCGACGTGACCCGGCGGTGAAACTAGATTCTAAAAAAATTGTAAATAAGTTGGCAATAAGATGTAAACGACTCAATTTTAAATTTTAAATTACATTCTTGGTATATTATTATAATAATATTATTGTATAAAAATATAAGCAAAGAATGCAATAAGATTATATTATTTAATATAATAAATAATATAATATATTGTAATAACATAGAATGCCCTACTATTTTATTTTGTTTAAAAAAAAATTATGAAATTATCAGATTTGAACCCTCTTTCTCCACTGAAAAGCTATATATATATATATACGTCCGTGGCTACCAAGGTTAAAATATAGTATATGTGAATATGCACTAATTGACATCATACTTATATTAAATTTTACAAAATAACTAAATTACCAGTTATTATATTTTCTAAAAGTCACTCAGAAAAACCTTGAACCAAATTCACTGAAAAGCTAATGGTCTCAATCTCATAGCGGTGTACGCATCAAACAATGTAAACTATAAGTAAGCAGCATCATTGGGTTAAGAAAATTCTGTCCTTATATGTATGTGCATACTTCCAATGCAAACATGCATTTATACACATTTTACATACACGCATATGTATATACAAGTACATATGCGCATAAATGTATATGTACACTGCTCAGAGAGAAAGAGAATGAAAGAGAAGGGCATTTATTTTAAAAAATTTCGTTATAAGTTCTCTGTAATGAAACATTTTTGAATTCCAATTTTTGAAGTAATTATGATAAATTCAACCTTTAGAAGATTAATATTGCACAGAAAGGGGGGAGGAGAAAAAGGGAAAAAGCTGTAATAGTACAAAAAACCAAATATACTAACAAAAATAACATTCTGAAACGTTTAATAAACTGTCGTAATTTTTTGGTCAAGTTATTCGCTTATAAAATGGCCGGTATTTTCAATTAACTTTATTTTTCAATTTAAGTCATACGCACTACTCGACATAGAGACATACTCCGAGGAATATTAAAATTTGTACATGTTGAAAAACAAATCCAAAGCTGTTTCCGTGGAAATACTGAAACTGTTCGTTATTTACAAATTGCAAGCCGGTGGCCTGATTGATAATGAGCGTTTATACAAGTGACACAGATTTTTATGCAGCGAAACTTACCTTTGTTCAATGTAGTCATGTAGAACATTAGTGGGGAGGAAAGACGTTTAATACTAGTGTGCATAAAAAGTGTTGTGCTAAATTCGGATCAAATAAGTTACACAATATAGTACATATAAAAAAAATATCGTGTACAGTGAACCGGTTTGAAAAAGAGCATATAATAAAAAAACAGAAGGGGAGAATATTTATAAAAAATTTTCAAAACCCACTTAACCATTTTGATCATTTTGACATCCGGTGATTTGACGTCTCCCGATTTAAGTGTTCCGTAGTAATCCAACAACAATAGACAACCTGATGAAAAGGACATTATATTGGAGTCATTCCAGCGATTTCATAGATGCTTTTGAAAAAAAGTATTAGGTAATATAACGCACCGTATTAATATTTCTATTTGAGAAAGTGGAGTTCATCATTCGAGCATGTATTGGTCTGATGTTAATGTATTTTCTTTCATTATGCATTGTATTACAACTTTCGTGAATTTAATATTTTTGTTTTTTCCAGCGGATCTATTACTATGAAACATCACCCTGCATTATCGATTTCTTGTTTCACAATTTAGACAAACAAGATAAATTAATTTTTTTTGGTTTATTTTGAGAACTATTAAAAAAAATATCGAATTATTCAACTTATAATAGAATACGAAAAATATTATGACTGATAGGGGACATTTTTTTCGTTTTTTTTTTTTTCTTTTTTTTGACCTACAAGGAGACATCCAATAGACTTTCTCATCTACATCGTATACATTGAAATTGGTTTAGTATGCCTGAAATGATGTAAAACATGTTTTCAAATAGAAAAAAAAGAAGAAAAAAAAACTGTCACTTAGTTAACTAACGATCCTATTAATACTTATTAATGCACAGAAAGTTGAATCGATGAGAGCAACGCATGTGTACAGTAGGGCGGAATGATGTTGTTAACTATTAGTTCACACACGAGAGCATGTCTGCGACTGCCGAACCGACGGCATTAAATATTAAATGATTGATATCCTCTCTAAACTTATTATGAAAGTGATTGGAGCACATCGAGCAAAAAAAGTCTACTTGGAGAAAGTAGAGTCCCTCATATGCAAACAGCAAATAATGGTCACAAAAGAGCGTGTTTGATTGACGGGAAATGTGGGAGGAATAGAATAAAACCAGAGAAAAGGAGGTAAGCAGATTGCACGCAGGAGTACAGCCTACTGCAATGAAGACTTCCACAAATACATATTGACCGGTCATCGGTAAGTTCAACTAGGTCAGGGATATACAAATTTTTCTGCAACGTCACCTACGCTCCCATAGAGGAGACCAAGCACTCCCCACTGGCCTTGAGTTATTTAAGTACTTTTCTCTAATATCGTAAATGACCCGGGGTGACAGCTGTAATCAAAACTGCTCTGCCTGAAAGCTATTAAAATGCGTTGACTATCATCAGAAAATAAGATAAACCGGTGAAAAGCATTTACGATATATTCCAACGCCCTGTCTGCAGCTAAAAGCTCCGCAGTAAAAATCTTCTGGTAGTAGTTCGAACTTTATGATCATTATATCAGAGATAAAGAAGGCAGAGCCAACACTATCCGCTCAAAACTACGCTCCATCAGTAAATTTATAGGATTGAAATTTGTATAGTGTGATGTAAGAAAGTTGAGGAGAAATGTGTTTACATTAATAAACGAGAGGGGCGAGCTTTTCTTAAATTTTTAAAATATCTTTAATTTGGTGCGATTAATATCGTACATTTAATAGAAGTATCTTGAAGGGCGCTATCGGAGCAGGATGAAACTTGAAATATCTGTTTGTCCTTTTACTAAGAAGAGGTATTTTATGAGAAACAAATCTCCGGCTGTTAAAAATTTATACTACATTGTTTAGGATATTGGGTAAGTTGTAATATAACATAATTTGATCACGAACTTGTTAGTCAATTCAATTTTTCTAACGGTCAGAGGAGGAATTTTAGTGTCTCCATCAGAAGACAGATAATTTGGGAAAATCGAATATTTCCCGTAATAATGCGCGAGCTCATATTCTGACCTAATTTGTTTAAAAGGAATTTAGAAACCAAAACGTAGAAAAAACACATAGTCCAACTTGAACCTTATTAGGCACTTTTTTTGTTTTTTTTCAATTTTTTGGGCACGTCAACAGTGGAACTTATTCAACGCAGAGAAATGTACATTACATAAGGAAAAGATTAGAAATTGAGGAGATAAAGAAGGTTAACAAGGGGGAACTATATTGAGAGAGGGGAATGCAAGAATGGCGTGGGCACTATAAGGAGTGGAGAGGTCAAAGCGCAGAATATTAGAATACAGGGTAGCACGTTCGGGGAGGAAATAAAAAGGCATTCGAACAAGATGTGATTCGCATCGCAGGTATAATTGAGCTCTGGAGGGTCATAAGGACACGAAGGTGATTGAACAAGAGAAAAACGGAAAAGAGAAGCCGGAAGCAGACTATGATTGAACCGCAGGCGAACTATAGAGGCACTTGAAAAGCAAGGCTTTAGTCACCAGGTCTTCACCAAGAGAGATCAGTAACGAACTTAATGAGGTTAAAAAGTAAAAATCGCCATTGTTAGCAAAAAAATTAATTTTTTTTTTTTTTTCTGATCGGACTGGCTAATAAAATAATAACATTTCGATTTTAAATATATTAATTGTTTCTTAGTTTAACTTTTGATATTTTTTAAACATGCGTTAAAAGTTACCGGAAACAACTAATATAACATTTTAATTGCAAAAAATACGTGCCTATAAAATTTTAAATTTCCGAAATGAAATGGGTATTTTTCTCCCTGGAAAATTAAAACCCATCATATCAGTTTAAACATCACCTGCTTGGACATATCTATTACATTGTACATACTATATATAAATTTAAAAAAAATAAAATAAAAAGTATAAAAATTTCGAGAAAAACGTGGTGAAAGCGAAAATGTGCGTGTGTATGCGATCCTGTTGTCGGCCGAGGGTAAATAACTAATCATCGACCATCGCAAGGTTTTTTTTTTGTTTTTTTTTTTTTTTGTTTTTTCCTTGGGTTTGCTACCAAAGAGCATTAGCCCAGCAAAAAGGAATAGATACATGGAATAGAATAGAAATTATATTTTTATTCTGTCGACAATGGAATCAAGGAACACCCCTAGGACAGGAACAGCAGAGATCGTCGTCGTCGTCGTCGCAGCTCTTGGAACAAGAGATCGCGTGCAACTCATATGATCCTATTTCTGGCATCCGTCACTGTTTTCTGAAATGTTTTGCTAATCAGATTTGATGTTACCATTTCCAGTCTTCTTCTCCCTCTGTAGGGTTTTCCTTGTATTTTTCCCTGTGCTGCCAACATGTAGATTCCGTTTTTTCGTATCTCATGAGCCATATATTTCGCTTTCCTTTTCTGGATGCTATCGACTATTACAGGTTTTCCTTCTTCTACTCTGGTTAAAACAATTTTATTACTGACGAAGTCTGTCCAGGGAATTTTTAACAGTCTGCGATAACACCACATTTCAAAAGAATTTATTCTTTTTTTACTATATGCACTCATAATCCATGTTTCGCATGCATACTGTAGTATTGACCATACGTAACAGCGCATTATCCTTTTTTTGAGTTTTAAACTTAATCTGGAATCCTTTAGTACGTGACTCAGGTTGTTGAATGCCTGTTTCGCCATTCCAATTCTTGATTTGATTTCTTTGTCATCTCTGCCATCATTAGTGATGAGGCTACCTAGATATCTAAATTCAGTTAAGTTTTCTATCTCCTCTCCGTCTAAATAAATATGTACATCCCTGTTTTTAGTTCTGGTAAATTTAATGATTTTTGTTTTTTTTGTATTAATCTTCATTCCATATCTTAAACCGATTTTATTTATTTTGTTTACCATTTTTTGTAGTTGTTTTTCTGTTTCTGCCAGTAAAACTTTATCATCCGCATAACTAATTTCGTTTATACGTTGTCCATTTATTTTCACTCCCATTTTCCCTATATTTGCAGCTTGCTTAATCTCTTCTGCATATATATTAAATAATCTGGGTGAGAGTGGACATCCTTGTCGTACACCTCTTTTAATATTGCTTTTCTTATCCGAGAATTCCGCATTTATCTTGATTTTTGCACTTTGTTCCCAATACAGATGTTTAATAAGCTGGAGGTCTGAATTATCGATATTATATTTTTGCAGTATTGTTATAAGCTGTTCATGATTAACTCGGTCAAACGCCTTTTCATAGTCTACAAAGCATGCAAATAGGAGTCAATCGAGAAAAGGAAGAGCAAAAGGATTTCCAAGCATTTTTCTTGGCGTTTTTGAGAATATATCTGGTTCTAGCGTTCGAACTCTTGTAAGATAAGAAATTATTAAAAGTAGGTTGAGAGCGGAATGATTTAAAGTTAGACAAACTTTGATTGACAGCAGCTGTGCAGTCCCCATTCCACCGCAATGATGAAGCCCTTAAAGAATGACTTTTCCGGGCTTGAGGATAGAGTGGGGAAGACAGTGTTAGAGCAGAGGAGATAGAATTAGTAAAGGATGAATATTGTGAAATAGCATCGTTTTCTACCTGTATTGCAGGCGCAAGGTGAAGCGCGCATCTTATATGGTCAATAGTTACGGGATGGAAAGGGGGAAGAAATGAAAAAAAAATCCGACGGGGATTTTTTTAATCAGTCAGTCGCTGTTTTTTACCTTTTTCCGGCACTATTGTTTTTAACCTTTCTCCGATCGTGGCAAAAAATGCGTGCAAAAGTATTTTCTGGTACTAAGGTCGTGCTAATCGATTCACCGAAGTTATTTGTTCTCCCCTCGGACATTAAATCTCTTCCTCATCCTGCCGTTCAAAACGAATTCAATCACGTGTTATCCTCATACTTTCCTTCCCATACAATTATCTACACGGATGGTTTGAAGTCTGATGCTGGCGTTGGGGCTGCGTTCATTATCCCCGCGTTTACGTATTCCGAATCCTTTCGGTTGCCTTCCTTTTCCTCTATTTTCCTTGCCGAATCCATGGCTATCTTGCAGGCAGTCTCCTTTTTATATCCTCGACAAATAACATCGCCAGATTCCTCCTATCCTCGGACTGGAAAAGTGTTTTATTGGCTATCTCCTCTCCGGTTTCCTACTCATGTCGCTGATCCCATTATTCTCCAAATTCGCTTCTTAATTTCTAATTTATTTGCATCCCGTTCTGTTGTAATTGATCTACTATGGATTCCTGGTCATTGTGGAATTCCTGGCAACGAGTTAGTTGACTCGTTGGCACGTTCGGCGGCGACCAATGGTCTATTCATTAGCATAGATTTCCTGCTCAAACTCTCTATTGTCTTTCTTATCGTTCCCATCACGATTTCTGGACCGGATTCTATCCTTCATTCTTTACCAATCCTCGATCTTTTTACCTTTCTGTTCAACCCTTCCCTTCCTCTCTTCCTTGGTTTAATCTTTTCCCCTACCTTAGCCGTTCGATTATTTCCTCTATAGTTCGCTTGCGGTTCAATCATAGTTTGCTTCCGGCTATTCTTTTCCGTTTTTCTATTGTTCAATCTCCTTTGTGTCCTTATGACCCTCCAGAGCTCAATTATACCTGTGATGCGAATCACATTTTGTTCGAATGCCCCTTCATTTCCTCCGAACGTTCTACTCTGTATTCTAGTCTTCTGCACCTTTTCCTACTCCTTATAGTGCCCACTCCATTCTTACATTCCGCTCTCTCAATATAGTTCCCCCTTGTTAGCCTTCTTTATCTTCTCAATTTCTAATCTTTTCCTTATGTAATGTACAATTCCTTGCGTTGGGTAAGTTCCACTGTTGACGTGCCCAAAAAAAAAAAAAAAAAAGATTCAATAGAAAAGATCCGTGAACACATAAAGGCTACAGCCTGATTTATAATCATCACGGACATGTATCAGCAACAATCTCGGTTCCAGATTAAAGGACCGCGCTGCTGTTCGATCATCGCAGACCTGATCAACGGAAAGCCATCGGACTGTCAAATCAACGGACCACGAATCACCGCCGACAACAATGATAATATTTATTTATATTATCCAATTTTTATTGATTTATTTTGTTCGCATTCAATATTGTGCTTTTTAGCGACCGACTACAGACTGATGTAGGTTAATTTCACTGATGCACTATGTAAAAAAGATCAAATAATATCATTACTCATAATAATAAAATAATTAACTTTTTCGTCCACAGTAATTATATGAGACCGTGGTGGCATCCGCAAAAGCGTACGGAAAAAAGCTAAAACCAATAATATTAACGTTACACTTAGCATCCCTGGTGGGGAACTAATTGTAAGACTAATGTTAACGTTTCAATATGTACATTACTACTTACATTTGATGTAACAAACAATACTTACTTGAAAAAATTAAATATTATTATGAAATTATTTAAATATGATCGAAAACAAATTCCGAATGCGCAATAATCGTAATTAGAATACGATTACGGAACAATAGAAAAGTAAATGTATCGTATGTCATTACTTTAGCAGATGATTTCAGTTTTTTTCTCGTAATCAACTTTAAAAACCCGGGGGGAAAAAAACGATTCAGTTCTTTTTTTTCTTCCGAGCAAAATTCTGTCTTTTTTCGGTTGTTTTTATCGATCCCCCGACATTTGTGAATAAATATTTAATTATAGAGTTAAACAAATTTACGTTGTCCTCGTATTTATTATTTTTCAGAATTTTTAGAAATCAACGAATTCTATTTTTGATTTTTGAACCATGGCAATACCGCCCTTTTATATTTCTATTATGTAT
Source organism: Icerya purchasi (assembly GCA_039619475.1). NCBI lineage: Eukaryota > Metazoa > Arthropoda > Insecta > Hemiptera > Monophlebidae > Icerya > Icerya purchasi. Next base: position 201,552,646 of record CM077115.1, read on the forward strand.
TTTTTGTATACTTTTTCTAAAATACCACTTTCTTCAAATGGCATCATCAACGGTAAACGTAATATTTCTAATTTCGCCGAAGTTCTCTAAAAATATGGATATCGTTAATAGTTAAAATACGTTAAAATATATTACATTTTAAGTTTTTTATTTAACGGAAAATTTTAAATGAAAAAAAGCGACAATTTTTAATGCTTTTTACGTATCTACTTTAAAGCAAACAATAACATTTTTTTTTTTTTCTTTTTTTTAATCTTTCGACATCCCAATGAATTTGTGCTTAAAAAAAATGGCATTTGCTGCAACCGTCTCGATCATAAAGGAAACTCTTTCGGAAAAAATATAGTCCAGGAATATCTCTGTCTGCCACCCGAGATTTCAAAAAGTCTAAATTCTCGTCCTAGCTTTTACAAGGCTTAAACATGTAACGTCTTTGTTCGTTTTTATAGGAGTAGAAAGATTATGCGGCGACGTTGAACTGATGATGAGGTACAGGCCAAGCCGTTACTGGAGAGTTTGTTGGAAATTTATCAGCCCCGGCTTTCTAATTGTAAGCGATAAAATAATTTATTGTTTATTATACGTGTCAGAGTTACACATAATATAAACTTAAATCACGATCAACTCTATTCGCGCCTAATAACAGTTGCTATAATGAAACATATTAACTTTAATTCTAATTATGTAATTTTCCATATTATCCCGTACCAATATTAATATTAAGTGGAAAATAAAACACATTAACGCATAAAAGTGTATTTAAATTATGAAAATTGATCCGATACTAGTAGGCGTATTATTATCGTTTGTTTTATTATGTTTTCATAATTTAAATAAATTCCTACGAGTTAATGCGTCTTATATTTCGTTTAATATTATTTATTTTAATTCATTAGAACTAGACAAGCTAATTTTAATTTCCTATATTAACAGTGCTGTTGAACCCGCTTTGAAGAATGACGCGCTATTTTAAACTTGCACAGAAACCGCCACTGGAATTAAAAAAACAGTCAGCCATTCTAACTGCACTACTGTTATATTTCGAAATATAGAAGTCGTGCTCACTCATCTGCGTCTGAGTCATACCTTCGTACCGCCACCAACAATCAACTTGCACCTGTATGTTCTTCCTGTAACTCTTTCGTTACTGTACCTTTCTTTAGTTCCCCGGCATATACTTCCAAGCTGTTCTAAACGGGCAACATCACGGGCAACCCTTTTACCAAATAGAATAATAGCTCGAGTTCTGTCGAACAATCCAACAGCAGTAGCATCTACAGTTGATCTCCTTAGGTGAAAACAAGCAAATATTTCTTTAATTTATAACCGTTTTCTGCACACGGCACAATAGCCGAGTAGAGTAGAGGTAGTATACGTTCTGGGAAAATAACCAATCGGAAGCGAGTAAAGTCGCGTGACCACGCCCACTTTCAACAGTCAATCGGGGGCGAGTATTTAATCATGTGACTACCCCCTTTTACTTAACCTTTCCAAAGCCATTACTTCATCAAATGACTATGCCCTCCTCACATTAGCCCCATCAATAAGATTTCCCAACCACACCGCCATATTGTACACCAACTACACTACCATGCTATCTTCAGTACTACAAACCAAAACCATATATCATAACATCCGTCACACCTTAATGCAACAATATGCCTTCTCTGTTGACGCCACTACTGGAAATATACATTTCTCAGTAACAACACTCATCCAGTTTGAGAATTAGAAGGATGCTTTAACCAACCGATTATATTTTTGCTAACCTATTCCGACATTTCCATCCATCAATATTATCTTTTCGTCTATTGTTGCACATTATAAATTTTGGTTCAACTGCTATTCCTCTCCATATTGTCCCCTCCTCTTAAACGAAGAGTGTGTTTGTGAAGCGGATCATTCTGCTTTCTACTCCACTTTGCTGTGACTTGGTCTTCCCATTCCATATTGCGCCTCTTATATTCTATCTTTTCCTTCTTTGCACATTGTTCCTATTATTTGTTCCTTTCTCTTAACAATATCTAACCGTATCAAGATGTAATTTCTCCTCTATCCCCGGTTTCTTGACTTCCCTTCTATATGTCGCTCTAATATCTTTGTGATATGCCGCCTGTGCTTCGGTCCAGTTTGCTCGCTTCCTACCTTTTCCGATTGTCCTCTGCATCCCTCCAACAGCATCTTTGTATGTGACTCTGATCACATAATGTTTGAATGCTCCTCGTTTTTAATTGAACGATCTTCTTTCTCCTCCCTTCTTTTGTCAAGCAATGTTCCCACTCCCTACTGAACTTCATTTATTTTTTCGCTTCCTTTTCCTTCTGTTATTCAAGCTTGTGATTCTTTTTTGTCGACTATCTCTGGTCTAAGTTTCGCTTGCCCCTCTTTTCCTTCGTTCTTAGGCCAATGGCCATGTTGACGAACCCATAAAAAAATAAAATAAGAAAAAAAACAGAGCGGTGTTCTGTTCAAGTAGAACTCAGTTTAAATCCCCCTGCTATATTGAAAAAAAAAAAAAAAAAAATTATCATTGCTCTGGGATAATGGTCGTAATTGATGAGCCCAAATAAATGAATTAAAAAAAGAAAAAGAACCGAAATGGCTGTGGATATAAAAAGTATCTAAAATCTGTTGAATTTTTAAAAAAAACCTAAATATGTACGTCACATTTTTAATTTAATTATTTCTCTTTTTTGCTATAGCAAACAAACAATTTTATATTTCAGTTTATTTCATTGATTTCGCAAGAAACAGCTGTCTTTTGTAAATAATGATAAACTAGGCAAGTTCATATAATCGAGATGATACATGTGCCGTGATAGCTCTGCAATTACAGACTACGCATGGAATGTAATATAATAATTAAGAAAGAAAAAAGAAAAAAAACAGGCAGCAAAGACAGATTTATCCTTTAATGTGGGTATCAAGGGGAAAGTATAAATAAATTATTTATAGGTATTTTTTATTAATACCAATAATAAGAGTTTTGTATTCTTTCCAGTTGATAACCAGTTGAGGTAATGGTGAAAAAAATGAGAACAACTATACGGCTAACTTCTGACCTCTGACGGGTATAAAAATATTTGAAATATAACAGTTTTCTAACTTATAATAAAAACTGAATAAAAAGGAATCTAGACTAAAATGAAATACATACAAAAAATTTTATACTTTATATATATATGTATATATGGTCCATCTGCTGTGTGTAATTGCCGAGATTATTACAGCACATAGATCAGTGCACGATTAGAAGTATTTTAACAGGTTAGCCACTCTTGTAGCATATTCTGGACCTGTTTCGGTTCGTTTGACAACGCAACCGACGGTATGTTCGTGATGCCGGCTGGCAGGCAATGTTTCGGAATGTGTTCAGCAGTTGGCGAAATGTGGGAATTGCATATGGGACAGGCAGAGGAAAGAGATGTTCCTTCCAGCAAATAGTTATGAGATATTGCTGTGTGCCCTATGCGGAGTCTAGTAAATGCTGCAAACTCTCTACGGGATATGGATATCGGTGGCCACCAAGGCTCAATGCTCACCTTGATGGATCGCAGCCATGATGTGTGAGCCGACCACATAGTTTTCCATGTCTTTGCCTTATGTTGCTGAAAAAAGGGTGGCCCCAACTGAAGGAGAGGAGCGCCTTCAGGCATTGGGCTATATGTTGCTGCCTTAGCAGCCAAATTCACAAGTTCGTTCCCCAGGATGACCCGGAACCCACAAGAACGTTTTCTGTGAGCCAGCCCGAGAAAGCATGTTAATTGTGCGGTTTATTTCTCGAGATACTGTATGTAATGTTTTTGGTGTCTGGAGTAGCCTAATCGATTGCAAGGAATCGGTGATTAAAAATGCATTTTGGCGTTGGGGGTAAGACTGCAGATATTCCTTTAAGCAGAAGAGAATACCATACAGCTCCCCCTCCAACACTGAACAGAAGTCGTGAAGCCGAACTGCATGAACAACTTCCTCCACCTTGTAGGCACACGCCACCGGCGAGGACCCCTTAAGAGGGTTTACTTTGGCACCATCTGTGTACAGCTGACTGTAGCTAAGAAAAAGTTTCAATTTTTTCTGCCATGCAGCAGGGGTAAGTCCGCAAACAATCGGAGTATTCTCCCAAGGGAGTTCAACATACTGATGTGCAAGATCAAAGCTCCAGTTAATTCCCTTTTCCTTAAGGAAGGATAGTGCACTGGGGAGGGGATCTTTTAGAAAGGACGGTAGTGGGATTCCTAAATTATCGCTGCGGTATAACTTAGCTTGGTACTAGTAAAATATATCTTTGAATTCATAGGAGTTAGTGAACATATTTCCAACAATGGCGACGTTCTATGCGCTCCCAAGATAATGTGTATGGCAGTGTGATGGATTGTGTCAAACGATTTAAGGAGTGCTTTGTTTGATGAGGAATAAACTTGACATCCATAGGTCAATTTACTTAGAGTGAGAAATCTGTACACATTTAGCAAGCGCTTAGGATCTATGTTGTATTTCGGATTTGACAGACATTTTAGTATATTCAAGGATTTCATACACTTTTTCTTAAGATGCTGAATGTGATATAACTAGGAGTTTTTCATCAAACGCAAGACCCAAGAATTTAATTGTGTGGAGAAACGGAAGTGGTGAATTCCTTAGGTTTCGAGTTATGTTGGAATCAGGACTTTTAATGTACCATTCTAAAAATAAAATAGGACATCTTTTTTTATTTCACTTAATCCATTATATTAATATAGTTTATACATTTAATAAACACTTGTGTGGAAAGTGTGTTATCCACTTAATAATATCGAATTATTATTACGTTTTCTTTCTGCTTACTCTAATGTATAATTTTGTAATTGGTTTTTTAAATAAGTTAAAGGAAAAAAACTGTCAAGAATAATTATAATTTAATGTTTTTTTTTCGGGGTGGAAAAAAAAATATATATATTTTTTGTATAGGTGTATATATTGAGTAATTCTTTTGAGTTGTCTTTTCCTTATTTTCAAAACATACAATATATAATTTGTTGTAATAAATAACGACGTACTTAATTTTTTTTTTTTTTATTTGCGCGTCTGTGTGTGGTTTAAAATGAAATATCAAAATTATTTTTTAACATATTGTTCGATGATTTAGGGAGTAATATTATTCGGTCTGGTTTATCATGAACCACTTCACTATGATGGCTATTTATACCCTCAATGGGCTCAGTGGATTGGCTGGACATTAGCTTGGTCTTCAGTGATGATGATACCGTTATGGGCTTGTTTTCAGATGCTTATAACAGAAGGGCCCATATTAGAAGTAAATGCAACTGGACTTTTAAATATATATATGTAAAGTAACACAAAGTTTCATTTAACAATAAAACTTTATTAACCATGGTAATAATGGAGGGAAATATCTATGTGCATTTAATGTATATATGTGTATTTTTGATACTTCAGTATAAATTTGAACAGAACTTCTAAAAAAACCAAACTATCCAATTAAACCAGATATTACCAAAAGCAACTCTTCTACCACCAAGCAATATTATTTAGAGAATCACGAGAAAATGAATTCTCTCCTGAGCAGTGTTCTTCAGTGATATGGAAACCTTACTTTTAAAAAATTAGCGGGTCACAGAAGCCAGCTAAATTCCACCTTTACTACAGACATTCCAGTAAGAGCTAACCACCATGCTGTCATATGATGCACTGAAAACGCTCCTTTGCTTGCTGTCTACCTTTAATGCCATGAAACAAAAAACTACATTCCTCAGCAACTAATAAAAAGATCTTTGCAACTACATACCTTCTGAAATAGAGCAGGGTTTAGGTAGAGTTTAACTAACCAATTTCAAAATTTACTAACCTGCATTGAATTGCCTATTCATGTTTGTATACACTTAATGTTCTTTAACACTTCTGTAACCTGTACAAAAAGTTTTTTTTACTTTCGAGGATATGGGTTTTTTGTTGTTTAACAACCAATGCAAAAAATGATGTCTATTTAAATGATTATGTATTTCTAAAAATGATGTTGATGTATGCTTAATCCAAAACTGGATTACCTGATAACCTTTTTTGATCAAGTATAAATTTAATCCAAAATAGACCACATTCTAACCTTCAAGATCAGTAAGTATTCAACTATTTAGTTCATGCATTTCTTACTTACAAACCAGTTATACAACAATCTTCAATAATTGGTAAAGTGGTCTAGGTATTCCTTCATCATGGTTAGAAGTGCCTGGACAAGGGCGTCGCCAGCTGATGAGCCAGGGAGGGGCAAGATGAGTTGCCAGCCGCCAGGGGAGGCAAGATGATAGAAAGAGGATATGAGTTATAGGAAAAATATTAAACAAGAATAAAATTTTAATTAAAACATAAGTTTTCCAAATTGTCCATGATTACACGCCTATGAATACTCATCAATGCCAGTTGATTAAAAAGTTTCAAGACTCCAGGGGAGGGGGAGGCAGCTGCCCCTCCCTGCCCCCCGCTGGCAACGCCCATGTGCCTGGACACACATTATCTAACATAAGATGGTTGTATAACTGGTTCATATAAATTATTGATGCATCGGTTGCCTTGCTGTATTATATAGCAAGTGCAGACGGAATGTAAACACGACGTAACAAAGTATTTTCATTTTTTAATATTGTAACTTCATACAAAAAATAAATTGGTATTTGTTTATTGTACAACTAAACACATACACATATGTATGGCATACTTTGATTATCTCACTTTACATAAGTAGTATTACATTATGAACATCTACATTTTCCACATTAACTTATTCACACACTATCTTATTATACACAAGCTGCTGTACTTTGTACTTATAATGTGTTGTACATATGTAGTGTACACATTGCTACATTATATACTCATACATTTTACATATACCTATGTTTATTGCATTATAACATTCTGTTATATGGGATACGTATTACTGCACCCTATGTATGTCATTGTGCTGTATACATTGTGATTGCTTAAAAAGTCGTCATATTGTGCTATAAGATCCAGTAGTCCTAGGTAGTTACCGTTTCTTGGTGACCCAAGTGTTTGATTTTCCCCTCTGAATGCTAGACCTCTTTCGCTGATAAAAACTATCACACTTATGAATCTCCTGAGAACTTCTCGCCAGTATTTTGCTATATTTTCTGCTTGCCGTGTCAGTTCTTCATCAATACGCCCCACTTCTTCAGAGCGTCCTGAAAAATCAATGACAGCATTCACGCGGTTTTTAGATGTTTCGTATTCAACCAGACATATAACAGCATTTTTCCAATCTTTGCATACATAGCAATAGACATGTCCATTGCTAGGGGAAAAACAGAGCCATGGACGTCCTATTTTTAGACAGCATTCGACTCATCAGAGCCTCCCGCCCTCCCACACCATCGCCATTCGCTACGCTTCTAGCGAAGAGCTCAGCCGAAATAGCCCACACAAAATATAACTGTGGCGACGTATTTTATAATTACAAAAGGGCCCTCGCCAGAGTATTAAAAAAAAATACATTTTTATTTTAATCTGTTTAAAATTAAAATATTTGATTTTTTTTTTTTTTGTAGTGCGGGCCCATAGGCTGCAGTCTATATAGCCTATGTGTAAACGCGGCCCTGGGTAAAACCATTCAATTTTATCAACTACGCCATTAACAGCAAGGTAACTAGAATAAGAGTCACAATTAGTGTGTACAACAGTAAACTCATTCTTCTGCTATACTGTAGAAATTAACACAGTTTGGTGATACAAATTATGTATTTTCATATTTAGTTGCACACTATATTTTTGACTATATTAAATTTTGGATAAAAAATAAATCGTAATAGATAAAATTTAAAAAATCGTAACAATTAATAATTATTTTTACCATATGAAAAAAAGTGTAATTTCATATAAATGAAATAATTATAAAATTAAATTATTTAGATTAACGGACAAAAAGCATATCTGACATGTCATCAGTAAAAAATTTGAAATAGTACTTAAACAAAATAAGTGTATCTCTCAATAAAGAGTAAAGAGTAAATAGTAATGCAATTAAAGCAGTAGTCATATCCGTTTTATTTGTCCCCAATGAAAACACACGTGCATGATCCCTACACTATGTATTCTAATTGTTGTGAGTAATGGCTTAAAAAGACGTAATTACTCTTTTAGCTCTTACATTTTCTGTAAATTATCCCTGTCCATTGTGGGATAGTTTTGAATGTAATTTAGACATTTCCACATATTTTTCTTATCATACATGTACACATTTTGAAGCCAAAATGATTAAATAAAAAAGATTGAAATGTTTCTCCAATTGAAAGGCTCAATGAAAAGAACTGTCAGTATCTGTTTTGTTTGTTTGTGCAATTTTGAGAAACCCAGTGACGTAGTTTTAACATTTTCATTACATCCAAATGTTTATATTATACGCCAATTTGGCATTTATCTCTTTTTTTTTTTTTTTGTAAATTAAATTGTAACGTGACAATTTTTTTTTCTCATCTTATTTTGCGATGTGTGTGTGCGACTATTTATTTTATATGTTTATAAGAAAAAATATCAAAAAAGCATTTTTTATTACATTCATTGATACAAATTAAATTAATTTAGCTGACTTTGTCTAATGTTTATATCGTTCTTACTATAAATTACCAAACGTAAAATTGAAAACAAAAAGTAGCACAATGTATTCTTGAAAAAGTCCAACCAAGTATGCTACATAAAAAGAAATAAATCAGTGGCGGACAAAAAAAAGTGAAAGCTATCTTAAACATAAACATAAACAACCGTGTATTATTTGTACACTTCTATACAGTAATATAACACATTTAGATTTTGTTTTATACGTACCGAAAACGAGCGTTTCTTACTAGATAGGAACATGTCTACTATAAATTTTCTTATTATTAGTCGTACATAACTAAATTTAGTTTGCGGGAAAAACAATAAAAATAACTACATACATACATGCGCAAGTAACCCTTCCAGAAAATAAAAGAAGATTTATACTAATTTAATCTACAACGAATATTACGTACGCATCGAGAAATCGAAATCCACAACTTGCTTAGCATTAATACGAGATACAAAATATATAACTTCAAAGGCGCACTCAGGATTTTTTTTTGGTCGGGGCTAGCTAGAATTTAGAAGATGGGTTAGGAGTGGTAACTTGATAACTTGACTAAGTACCTATCTATTTCCGTGGCCTGTAAATTAAAATAAAAAAATAAATAAAACAGCAAAACCAACGAATTTTATCAAAAAAAAAAAAAAAAAAAAACAAAATTAACGAATTTTATTTTAAGAAAAATTACAAAACTAACGCATTTTATTTTTAAAAAAAATAATAATAATAGAAACGTAACATTATGTTTGCAATAAGCACAAATTAGGTAAGTACAGAATTTAATTTAAAAAAAATTAGGTAAAGGTATATAACATTAAGCAAAAAGTGTAAATATGTATGTTTTTTTAAAAAAATTAAATAAAACAAAACATTGCAAAACGAAATTATGTTTTCTAAGATTTTTTATACAGATATCTAATACCTCATCGGCAATTATACCTATTTCACGGTGTATATTCAAGAGCGCAAACTAGTGTTAATGTTGAGTGTAAAATGTCAGATCCATTTGGGTCCGCTGGATACGTATCTGGGATGCAGTTCCGGAACCTGTGATTCGGTTCCGGATCCGTATCCGAAGAAATAACGAACTTCCCATCACTACTACATACAACCCAACGAAGCAACGTAAAACAAAATTACTTTACATTTCTACATCGAATTCATTTATTTTTTCTCATTACGCTACAAAATTAAATTTGGAAAAAATTTCGAAGATCTTTTGGGGGGAGCAATGGCCCCCTGGCACCCCCCTTGAGTGCGCCAATGTATAACTTAGACATTATGCAATCGCCAGACGACATAAGAGTTTCATAAAATTATTCCTTTAAGTCAATAGTATGTGCTTTATCCTTCTATGTTTATATTTTTTCTATCTAAGCTTTAGGATTTGATAATCATAGGAATGAATCTATATTATTTATTAATATTAAGTCAGATGCACTGCACGTTTCAAAAAATTTCGGCGTGTTCTTTTTAATTACTATTTCCTGAATGTACGGTATTTTTACATATTTGTGCATAGTTTTGATGTTAGTATATCGTGGTTTATTTAGTACTATTCGTAGACAATGATTTTGAATTCTTTGGAGTTCTTGAATATTACTTTTACTCGTAGACGACGAAATTATTACTGCGTATAAAAAAAAAAGTGAAAGCTATCGTAATCAAAATGATCCCATAAGTAGGTACAGTAAACCCATATTTCTCATTTTGTTAATTAGTTAACAAAAATAATTAAAAATTGCAAACATAAATAAAAAACGTTAAGTAGAATATACTAGAAACATTTTCTTCAGAAATACCCTATCTTTAGCTGCAAAAAGAACAAAGAATTGTTAATAAAGATTAACATAGTGTAATCTAAATCGCAATACGATAGACCAATGAAACCATTAATAAACTACACAGCAGCCTCGAATAATAAATTATCAAAATATATTACAAGTATTTTAAATATATTGTCTTAAACAATAAATATACCAGTGGCAGCTAGTTAAAAAGGTAAACGGTGGTTCACAATAACAATTAAAAAACAAATAACTGGTGTGCCGCATAATTTTGTTCCAATTTTTTGATTAAGGAATAACGAGAAATACAATCTTTTGTGATTACAAAAAGAGAAATCATACAAAATTTCATATTTCCAATGGTTGGAAAATGTGTTAAAAACTACACAAAATTATTATTGTTCTTAAAACAAAATTACTCATATTTATATGTTTTACATCATTCTTGTTAAATATTAAAAAACTGCAAAAAATATTTTAAACTTATAATTAAAAAATAATAATGGAATACGAAGCGAATAAGTAAAAACGTGAGGAATTCTTTATTAAAACAATACATATTGAATATTAACTAAATAAAACAACTAAACTAAGCATTCGAAATTAAATGTTACTGTCAGGTTAATTGAATATAGCCCGATTTTGAGTATAAGTTTGCAGCATGGGTAATTAAATAGAAAAATTTCGACTGTGCATTTACAGCGCCATTAGTTGGAAATTTAATAATTTCTTCATTATAGCGATAAAAAATCATAAATATTACAGATGAATCCCGTTATATATAATACAGCTTAAAATAAAAGTGTCACACATCATTGAAATACAACGAAATTTACAATGGAAAATTTTTTGTTAAACTATTGTTTGACAGAGATATAATCTTTGATTTTTTTTCGTTTGTTTATTATTTTAAAATAATTTGTTTTTCGATTTCATTCTCAAAGTATTTTAAGACCAAAAATATGGTTCATTGCACATGACAATAGTAAAAAAATGAAGTGAAATCTGATATGCCAAGGATGATTATAAATTAACGCTGAAAAATTAAATTGTATATTGTTGTTTTGCTTAAATAAAAGTTTTGAAAAACGGAAAATTTCTTTACGTGCGCTGTAGTCAAATTGCGTTCGATTACTAACCCTGTAAACTTATACTCGAAATTAGGCTACGTTCGATTAAGCGTTATCAAAACGTTCAATGCACACACCTTTTGCACATTTAGGATTGAAAAGAACATAAGTATACATCGATCTTGAAGCGGTCAAACACTTCGATTTATCTACTAACAAAAAATCTTAAAAACATATCGTATAAAAGGAAGAGAATAGGCTTGAAAAATGTATTTTAATTGGACAAATATAGAAGGAAAAAGACCCTAAAAATAAAACCATCAACTTGAGGGGTAGATAACATAATAACAAAGAGCGGACAAACTTCTTTTCTTTCTTTTTTTTTTAACGGGTTTATCAACAAGGACATTAGCCCAAGAAATGGGAAGAAGGACAAAATAAAGTTGTATTCTTAAACGTTTAAAGATGGAGGATAAAAATAATTTGAAAGTGGAAATAAACAAAAATAGAAAATCTTCACAATTAAAGAATTATAAACTTTATTTTATAGTGGTGGAGAAAGTCATTGAACCTTCGGATCACTTTCTACAGCGCTCTAAACGCTGTATTCTATATAGCTTTGGTGCTTGATGGTTCTAACTGCTTTTCAAACATCTCGTGTTTCTTCTCCTTCCTTAATAGTAATCAGAGTAATATTATGAGCTGAAAATGTGACCAAAAATCTACTACCGAAAACGGAAGAACGGGATACTGAATATTCACTAATTTATTAATGACCAAGAATCCACAGAAGATCGATCTCGATCGAGTGAAGGAGGAAAATACGGAAACGTATGAGAAGTATTACATGATCCGAAGAAGGAGAAGGTAGAGAAGATGTGGTAGCTTACAGAACACTTTTAAAATCGGAGATTATGAGAAATTTATGGAAAACTAGTGATGAGGAAACAAAGAGAACAGCGCGTAGAATAACAACAGATTCCGCATGGAAAACTGAGCGAAATCTAAAAGATTCGGAATAAATGAAGGCAAAGCAAAAAAAGGCAGAACTAACTCCATTTAGCCTTTTGGAACCGTTAGTATAGATAATGGTGTGCGTAGAAAAGAAAGAACCTAAAGCCAATCGCTGCTCGTCTTGTTCAGTTTTCTCCATATATCTACATTCACGATAAACTCTCCCATATTTCTCCTTCGATTTTTTCTCTTTTCTTCATCCTATTAACTGCTCTTGTTCTCCGATTCCTACTAAACCTGTCATTCATAATGTTGTTAGATCAGAATTTTTACTGAATCTCTAAGCTTTTCTTTCCCTAAGCATTTTTTAATCTTCGCTGATGGCTTCAAGGGACCACCCAATGGTGATGTTGCAGCTTTTTTCTGTTCTTCTCTAAATTATGTCGAGTCCTTTAAACTTCTCTCCATTTGCTCAATCTTCTATGCGGAGTCCGCTGCTATTCTGCGTGCCCTTCTTTTTATCAGCACCTGTCTCTCGCAATATCCTTATCCAGTCGGATGCTCAAAGTGTGCTGCAGGCTATCGCTTCCCCTGTCCCTCCTCACTCATCCGACTACGTTATTCTTCTTATTCGCTTCTTGATTCATGATCTTTTCCTTTCCCACTTAATCCAAACGGGACTTCTTTTGGATTTCTGGTCATGCCGGAATTTAGGGTAATGAGTTAGTTGACTCATTCGCTCGGTTATCTTCCTCATCTTCCAACATTACCCTTCTGTCTGCAGCTGCTCATTCCAAACTATGGTTGAACTCTTACGTCTCCTCATTCTCCAACTCGCATTCCTTTTTCTTGTCTATTCAGTCTTCCCTTCCTCGCTTCTCCTGGTTTCTTGACTTTCCTTTCGTGTGTCGCTCCAACCTCTTTGCAATTTTCCGTCTGCGTTTTTGGCACAGTTTGCTTCCTTCCTTGCTTTACCGGTACTCTCTTACGCCGTCTCCTTATTGTCCATTGCACCCCACTAATATCCAATTTATTTGTGATCCCGATCACATAATGTTTGGTTGTTCGTCTCTTGTAACCGAACAAGCTTTTCTCTACTCCTCCCTTTTACAAATCGGCATTCCCATTCCATACAGTGCTTTGTTCATTCTCTTCCTTCCTTCTCCTTCTGTTATCCAAGCTCCTGATTCTTTTTTTGTCGGCTATCTCTGACCGTGTAAAGATCTGAGTCTCTTGCGACTTTTTTCCTTTGTTCTTTGACCAGTGCCCTTGTAGACAAACCCATGAAAAAAAAAAAAAAAAAACGTTTATAGCGTGAAACCCGGAATAAAATTTAAAAACATGATACCAAGAAAGTTTCTTCCCGCACTGTACCGCGGAAACAGTAAATACTACATTTTCGAATTATACATGAATTTTTCAACACCACCGCAGAAATGCATCCGGCTTATTAAGGTGTATCAATATGATCTATTCAATACGACATGTTTTTTAAAATTACTACATTCCATATGTACTCTACCTTATTTTAATCCTTTTTTTTTAATTTTCTCTTTATATTACTTCGCATTTTTCCGCCCTATTTTCAGTATGTTCGTTACTTTTAAAATTTGCTCTTTACGCTTTTTTTAGCACTATATTAATTTTTAGTTGTAATTTTAGTTTGCTCATTTTTGCAATTATTCATAGTTTGTGTTAGTCCACACATGAATAACAGCAAAAATGAATAAACTAAAACTACAGCCAAAAATGAACTGATATGACTTCTATATTTACCAGTTATAGAGAGCTCTTAGTAGAAAAAATGTTATTCTTCACAAAAAAATTAAGCTAGTCCCAAATCGCCCTACAAAAACTTTACATTTACGACGGAACACGATCGTACTATAAAGTATTTTAAACAACTATAGTCACTATGCAGACGCAACGTTGGAATGTAAGTTCGAATCAAGTTGCTAGAATACTTTTTAACTTTTATTTTAATTTTAAACAAATATTACACTTTCACAAATGGCCAAACAATTAACAAAATCATAATTAATTGTAAAGTTAGTGCAGTCAGATTTTCAATAGGTTCATTTGGCAATGACATATTACTTTATAACCGAAAAAATTAAAAATACACCGTACCATAAAAATTAAACTAACATTGAAAGAAAAAGCTATTCTAACAGAATTTAATGTTAATTGTAAGAAACATAACGTACCGTCCTAGCAAACGAAAATTAACACCCTCTGGAATGGACATAGAAAACCATGAAAACATGGTGCAATCTTTTTTTTCTTCTTTTTCTTCTTTTGGGGTTTTAAACATAAATTTCGCCCATCGCCCAAGTACAATTTTTATATGACAATTCGAAACCAGCGAAGATAACTGGATGTTTGAAAATACATTTTAAGCAAGTCTATGTCTATCAATAACCACACAAGCAATTGGAAGATATGTACATAAATATATATACTATGCTAAGTCGTGCTCACGCTAAATATTAATTTTTAGGGAAGTATTTCCAAAATTATATTATTCATTAAAAAATGTACAAATAAATTTATTTTTCAAGTCTTTCTTTTTCTTTGCCCACATTTCATCACTGTATTGATGTAGACCTCCCTTAATTCTTTACATCCTCCTCTATCCTGTGTTTTCTGAAACCACTGTTTTCCTACTGTTGTAACAGTATCATCTGTCCACTTCCTGTTTAGCCGTCCTTAGCTTCGCTTTCCGTCATACGGTCTCCACATCACCAGCCCTTTTGTCCATATTCCATTAGATTGTCTTCTAATATGTTCGGCCCATGCCCATTTATTCACTGATATTTTTTCACCTATATTTCCAAACTTCGTTTTCCTCTGATTTTTTCTGGTTTTATTTTAACCTAAAGCCTAATGCCTAATAAAGAATGTTCTATTTTTTTTTCAGTTTTCCTTATTTTTTCAATTACTTATTTTGTTAATTACTGCACTACACATTGATTAAATAATTTTGCTCAGTTTTTTTACTAATTTTATTTTTGAGAATCTATTTTATTCCATGACATGCGATCCATCTATTTGCTATTTTTCTAGGAAGGTGTGGGCTCGTTTACTCTTTCACCATAGTAAAGACGTTCCCAATTGTACAAATTTGTTTACTTCTTCCGTATCTCCTGTAAATAATTTTATCCATTATTTGCTGAAGTCCTCGATTTTGATCATTTTTCACATATTTAATTTTTTGCGTATTTATCCTTAATCCTATAGTTTATATAGTATTTTTTAAGAGTAAACTTTTCTTTTTTTTTTTTTTTTCGAAGGTTTCATTTATCAACTGCCACTAAAATATCTATTGAAAACAGGCAAAACGTTTTTAATAAGCTAAGAAACATAAACAATAATAATAGAACTAAAATAATTGTAAATAACAGATCATTGTGATTTAAGTCTCCATTCAGATTTAGAGCTTTACTAATGTTTCTTTGGTTTTCTTTTTTAGTTAAAGATAGACGAATTAGATACCCTTTAGATTCAGGTAATATATACCATATATATACACCAGTATGTTTTTTTTTTCTCTTTTCTAGCTGAAGATAGAGGAATTAGGTTGCCTTTAGCTTCAGGTAATATATGCCGTATATTTGTCTTTACCAGTATGTTTTTTTTTCTCTTTTCTAGCAGAAAATGAAATATTCTTGAAAACATGTTTATCGTATATTCATTAATATTTAACGTTTGTTATTTAAGCTTGCATTTTTCCATTATTTTTTAAAAACTATCACTGCTGTGGTTAACAATTATATTTCCAGAGAAAAAATTTGATCTATTCTTGAGCAGACTAAAACAGCTTCACATAAATGAAAATCACTAGAAGTGAATTAAATAATTAAAGATGCGCCTGAAAATTTTTTACATGCTTTATGTTTTCTCCATTACATTATACAAAAGCAATGTCAGACATTGAATTCAGACAGAATAAATATGCTTTTTGAAGTTTCTGAAGTTTCTGTTAAAAAAAAAATAACACGGCTAAACAGAGTGGCTAAAAAAAGGGCCATGGAAAAAATATAAGTAATTCTACAACAGAAGAATTTCTGAACAAACGTATTAAGGATAGCAAACTATACAATATATTCCAATCACATAATGAGAGGCAATAAATATGAGTTATTTACGGGGATGGGGGAGGGGTGATTGTAGAAAGTAAGTGTATTAGAAAAAAGTTGGTGAATTTGGATGTAAGAAAATTTTCTAGTACCGCTTTGGAACATACACGTGTAAAGCCCTTTTGATCAACCATTCCTAAAGCATACGCCCCTAACACATCATGCCAACCTCTTATTCTTGATTTAAAATATATAACCGTGGATTTTAAATTAAATGTTGCAATAAATTTTGTGAAACCAGTCGTAACAAATCTAAACATTTATTTTCTTTTATCTTTTTAATCAATAATTTTAATTTATTCACTATGTTTGGTAAATTTTGAAAAATTTTGTAAGACCTAATACCTCTACACAGTGTACCTATTGCAAATAATTAGCTACGTGGGAAGTAATAACCGGAGGAAGCACTGCAAAGAAGACTAAGTGCCCCCGCTGTCACCGATGGCAAATTATTGCCGGATAGAATTGAAAAATGGAGAAAGGGGAAAGTAACGAAGATGGTAGTTGATGATAACATAGGTGGACAAACGGAGGAAAGATGGAGATGTGGACTATGTGATAGATTAGAATCGATATAAATATTAGAACACGTACTTATAATATTATAGTTTACTTTCTGGTTAAAGGAAATAACCCACAAGTGTTCGTAAAATTTTTCTACAAATGATCCTATAATACAACCAAATACAAGCAGCACTATGAGAGTAAAAATTCAAATGGTGAACCTGTATAACATTGTGGAAATGTCAAAAATTCACTTGTGAGAATCATAAAATATATATACCGAATGTTTGAATGTTAATTTTATATAAAATTATTTTCGCTTTTTTTTTCTAGGTTTGTATTTTGAAATATAATTCATTAATTACATCGCGCTTGAAAGGAAACTGTTCTTTTTCAATATTTATAATAAAAATTTAGAAACCCGGTCCTTTTTTTTAAATTGCTTAACATGTGTATTTCCAGAAATTTCCTGTTTTTATAAATAATTATCTAAATAAAACCAAAACCGATTATTTTTTTTGGCTCACTTTTTTTACTTGATGCTTCAGTTTTTCTAATCTAAAGAAATTATCTGAAAATATGAAAGCATTCAAGCTGTATCAAAAATACAATATCAGTTACAACTGTAGTAGCTCCTAAACGCCTAAACAAGAAAAATCACTAGTATCAAATGAAATATTAAATTGACTTTTTCGAATGCTGCTATCCATCTAGTTGATACACTTGTACAAGTACTCTTTTCGTTAAATCTCGGATGATCGTGTTATAAAATCATCCGATCTAATCTATACAATTAACTTTTTAATACAAGCAGGCCCGTGCCCAGAATTTTGAAAGGAGGGGGTTTTGAAAATTTTCTTCGCATATTTATTTTATAAATATCAATATATTTTTCACTAATACTCATGCTATTAATAATTTCCATCATTTTGATTTATATATTAATAATTTAAATAAACGAATTACTGCATAAACACATTAATAAAAATGACATGTGTTATTGATTATACTCGTAACTAAAAATTTTTCATGAAATATTAATGAAGTACCTAGACTATTTCAATTCTCAAGGGGGGGGGGGGGGGGGTTAACCCCTAAAACCCACCCCGTGGACACGGCCTTGAATACAAGAAATATATTGTAGAAGACACGTTTCTCTGTGTACTTGTTTATAACGAGTAGTAAAAAAAAAAAATAAATAAATAAAAAAAAAAAAATGGTCAGACTATTTACTTTACTATTTTAATGAATTTTTGTTTTTGTCAGAGATTAGCGTTTAATATTTCACCGACGGAAGAACACGAATACATGAGACGTACGAAAAAGTATCGACGTTTCCGAGTGAGACACTGGATCGAATTTTAATTTGTGGAACTGTTAGCGGTATCGAGAGTATCGATTAGTAATATATTTATCTAGATTTATCTCGAAGCTAATTAATATGTAATGTATAAAAAGTATTTTATAAAATGCACATATAATCGAAGAAAGTTATTGATTCCATCAATTAAATATTCGCGTAAATTATGTGTACATAAACATGCGAAGAAAATTAAGTCAATCAATTTTAATTTCGTTAATTAAATAATAGTGGATCTATTTGTAAGAAATGGATATTGTAATTTATTGTTTGTTATATTCAGTAGTTTAGTACTAATTTACACGTGTAAAAAGATGTGTGCGTACGCACGCACGCATGTATGCGAAAGTAACTTAATCCAAACGGACTTGAATCCATATAAACTATGTAATTTAAATAATAAACAACATGTTTATTTCACTAATTTACCGATCATTCCAAAAACCAAAAACGAAGAAAACAAAAACCACACTATTGTTGACAAATCTTGCCTAAATCTTTCGTTCGATTATCTATTTCCTTCATGAAGCAATTTATACTATTATTTAAATAATTACATTATTACGGACATGGGCGTCGCCAGCGGAAGGAAGGGAGGCGGCTGCCCCCCCTGGAGCCTTGAAACTTATTAATCAACTGTCCATGAGTATAGTCATAGGCGCGTAATCATGGACAATTTGGAAGACTTTTATAATAAAGTAGTAGAACAATTTGCCAGAAACCCACGAAAATTATGTTTTAATTAAAATTTTATTCTTGTTTAATAAAATATTAAGCCTTTACAACTTCTTATAAATTTTATTTTTCCTATAACTCATATCCTATTTCTATCATCTTGCCCCCCTCCTGGCTCATCGCTGGCGACGCCCTTGATTATGGAATTGATCGTTCAATAATCGTTTAATACTATAAACTTTGTACACCATAGTTGTAACCGGAGCGAATTATTTTGAACACTGCCGCCTAGTTAATAATCTCTTAAATTTTCGGCGAATAATATTTTTATTTCACAACAGATTAAATAATTACGTTAAAAAATAAGTAAATAAAAAAAAAAAAACAATAAATAAATAAATTACTAATTTCTCATAAAATTAATGAAATATATTTATTAAAACATTCTACGATACTATGTTTTTGTATAATAATTACTAGCATACTAATTCTACAATACTCTTGTCACAATGTGCACAAATTAAATAAACTCAAATAATAATACGTAGGAGAAAAACATTCTAATTATATAATATCTTATAAAGCAGCCACTAGATTTTTAAAAAATACCCTAACATACTTCATAAAAAAAATCAAATAGCAACCTCTTCAGAAATTTGGAAATATTTTAAATAATAACTATAATTTAATTTAAATTCTACATTGTTTTCTATTTCATTTTTAGGTTCACAGCTGAGAACTAGCTGATCAATTAAGCAACATCATACGTTTACAGTTTTTTTTAAAGTAACATATAAGTGTAAAACTTTAATTTAATTTAATAAAAAGATTTTTTACTAAAACACCCAAAGTTTAAAAAAGTTACTACCATACAAAGGACATTCACAGCTAGAAAATCGTGTTCATTAGTCATTCGTAAAATAAATCGATGAAAATTGATACGTTGCATAAGGATAGACTCTTTTTCCGACTGAAATACCATGTTTGCAGCGAAGAAATAGTACATACCGATTAAGAGTGGCACTAATTGCAATGAATTTCAAAGCTACTTGATGAGCCTCAGCTTCAATCGTTTCCCCATTGAAACAACCCTCATTATGTATGTATTCAACAGGCTATTTTTCAAATTCCAGAAATTTAGCTTTTTTACCGTGAAACGAATGTCGATCCCTATTGCTAGTGTATAATTCTTCTTCCTTTTTGCCTTTTTAATTGCTTAACAGCTACTGCGGCGTAGTTAGTCAGGCAGTGTTTTTCGTTCGGGTAGGACTTAGTTCGAATCCCGTTGTGGCACACAGGAAATACACAAAAATCTCACTTGCGCCGAGTAATGTCCATAAAAAGAAAAGAAAAAAAAAAACAAAAAAAACACTGGTTTCTAGTATACCGAATTGACGGTACAATGGCTGTTGTTGTTCTTTTTAAGCGTGAAATTTAAATTTTGACGTATGTTGATCTAGATATTTTTCGTACTTAATACGTACACAATGAAAACACGGCTAATTAACAGTTACTACGATAAATTTAACAGTATACTCGAATAAAAATATCTCTACCACTGAATATCGATAATTAAATCGGTGTGAAAAGCTTCTATAACGTGACATTTTTCTATTAGTGTGCATTGTTGTCCAGAATTTCATTCACAGTTAAGTATTCTTTAAAAGTGTTTTTTGGACACACGCAGGTGTTTACCCCGTAAAATAAAAACAAAATGATAAAATTAAAATATGTATAGAAAGAATTATCATTATCAAAATCACCGGTATTTGTTGTCAATGAATCAGTCGGTTTTTTTACGTGTTGTTAAGGAAATTTCCGAACCTCTCTTTATTAAACAATTAACGAGTTCAGTAAATTCAAACTGAGTACGCACTTTAAACAATTAAAGATAATTCAAAGGCATCAAAAACGTTTTCTGAAAAGCATGCTTTAAGTTTGCCATTAATGTAAAAGCGGAATGTAAGCTGTTAGATACCTTTCATAGTTCTGTACTTTGTCCCGTTTTGTTTATTGCATGCAAATTCTCGGCTTTTTAGTTTCACCTTTTTTTTTTTCTTCCCTCTTCTTCTTCTTTAGCTATTGTGAATCCACTGCAGCATATAGGCCTCCTCCTTACGTGTTTCCATGCGTCTGTAATGCACTGACTCACCAGGCATCGTCAAATTTCTTAATATCGTCTTTACACCACGTACGTGATTGACCTCTTCCTCTTTTATTCTTTGGGTGCCATTTAGTTGATCTGATTTAATCGAGCCGTGTGCCCTGTCCATCTCGATTTGGAAAATTTCCCAGTCAGCGTCTTTAGATCTTTTTATTTCTGCTGTCTTTAATCCTGTAAAGTTATCCCCAGCACTTTCTTTACAATTCTCCTTTAAGTTTTACTAATCACTTCTAAACCACCTTTGGTTATACTCCATGTTCCCGTAGGATATACCGTTATTAGTAGAACGCATTGATTGAAGACCTTTTTTTTAAAGACACGTGAGTATTTTCTTTTCTTCCGATATTCTCTTTAAATTTACCATAGCGACCCGTGTCATTTTTGAATGCGTCTCTTTATTTCATTTTTCATATCATTATATGCTGTTAAGCTATGAGACCCAGGTATATAAATACATCTACTGTTTCAGTTATTACATCATTTATTTTTATTTCATTAGTTCTCTTGGAATATTTGTTACACAAAGTTTTTCTTTTTTTTTCTTCTGCATTTATTCTCGAGGCCGTTCTTCTCGCTTACTGCTTTTAGCCGATTCATCATTTTTTTCTTTGTTCACTAGAGTTCCTAGAAGTATTACATCGTCAGTATATCTCAAGTGTTTTAATTTGTCATTTCTCCTATATTAATTCCCATATTTTGCCGGTTCAGACTTTTCATTATTTCCAGAAGAGCGACAGTAAATAATTCTGGGGAAAGTGCATCGCCTTGTCTAACTAATTTTCTTAATAATATGGTTTCTACATGTTGGTTAGTTTTTATGCTAGCCTTTACGTTGTTTTAAATGCACTTTATAATTTGAAAGTATGTTTCGTTTGTTTTTAAAGCTTTCAAAGCTCTAGTATGCAATTTAGTTTTGGAACCAGACGCTTTTTCGAAATCTGCGAACAAAATCTGTAAGCATCTTAGCGAAAGGTAATTTAAATTGACAACTTCTTTTTATCAGTCATTTTTCTTTCCCGGTTTTTTAATATTTACTGAAATTGTGAATTGCCTTCTTGCCGTTGACTATTTAATGCTGCGAGATTAATGTTTGAATTGCTGGCAATGCTTTCAAATTGTCAGTTTTCTGTTGCAGAATTACATATTAATGTGTAGATGTATGAGTGATCAAATTTCACTTAGACGGAACAAATAATAATCAGTTACAGAGAAAGCTGCAAAAAGAACGGTGTTCCCTTCGCAAACGTGCCCTTACTTTTTAACTCGATAATTTCTGGTAAATTTATATAATGAACTGAACAACAACTGTTTCAACCATCTTGTCTCTTAAAACTTGTATCTATTTTTTGTCTAGGAAACTTGGTTAATGTAAATTGATGTTTTGGACGAAAAACCGGAAAAAAAAAAAACAAAAAAAAATATGTTACTTCTCCCATTATGTCAAGAACTTTTTTTAAAGGTACGCTTTATGACTTTGAAATACTATTAAGTTTGTATGAAAAACGAGGTCTCGTGGAGCTTTTTTTAACTTCCAACTATATTTCTTTTACCATTCCACTATTTTATTCGATCATCACAAAACATTCAGTTGTGCCTACAGCTACAGTTAACAAAAATTCATCACCGTACTCATTTGCATTAGTACTTTGTTCTTAACGTCATCGTTTCTTTCTTCGTCTTTAAAATATTTTTCTTTTCTCGTTTAATTAGTTTCCAAATCACCCCATAATCATCATTTCCTATAGTCTTCTCGTATAATCGACAAAATATAAAAATCAATGTATCGGAACATCATACTAACTTAAGCTTTACCTGATATAAAGATCAATCGAAAGTAATAAATAAAATACTTAGCAGAAACAATTGGCTAAAATTTTGCTACAGAATAATTAACAACAGTATATTTACTCATTTAAGATAGTTTTACTTATGTATCTTGCCCTTAATGATAAATTCTTTAAATCATTTTCTAATATTCCCACACTAAATCGAAATCAAGTATTTCTATAAAATTACCTTAATTTCTTATGTAAAGAAAATATTTTGAAAAATTACCTACTTTCTCTGCAAAAATTATTTAAAATCCAAATAAAATATTTTCGCTATCCTTTATTAGTAACAAATCCGCTGCTATATTGCAATGATTTATACTTTCCAATTGTGGTTTATAATAATTTTTCATTTTTTTACCCCAAAATTCCTTTTTTGTATTAACTACATATGTGCCCTTGTGATAATTGTCCTATTGTATAATGAGTCAAACTTTTTTAGAATTTGTTAAGCGTAATCTTAATAAAGCTCATTTTAAGCAACAATTTTTTAATAACCACTTTTGAAATAACTTATAAATCATACGACAACATTTACGAAATAAATCTTCTCACCAAAGGTACTGACCAATTTTTATGTGTTCCAAATGTTACTTATTATTGACACAATTTTAAATTTCTTTCTCCGATATTATTCTCACAAAAATTAAAAACCACTTCTTTTTTACTTCTGTCAGTGATCCGGTTCAAATTTTATTGCAAAGTCTATTTAAGCAAAAAATTTATTTCTCAACAAACTGTTTTCATTTTTGTTGTAAAATAAAAATTTAACAAAAATAAAAAAGACAAAAGACTGACGCTGCTGCGTTTGAAATAAAGTAAAAATAGTTCTACTAGAAAACAGTATAACGCGTATTAAATATTATTTACAATTAAATCTATAAGTAACATTTATACATATTATACCTAGATCTTTTATAGCGTAAATTAAACTTCACTGTTGTAACAAATTTTTTCATCGAAATTTTGATTTAGCTGAAGAAGATACCCTTAAACCCTCTCATCCATCGATCCAGCAATAATACTATACCTAGTTATTCTATTTAATTATTCTGTTTAACACGAATCAACGATGAAAAAAATAATAATATTTAATAAAAAAGAACATTTTTATTCATTCATTTGTACAAGCTAAAACAAAACGAGAATAGAAACATTTCTTTTTAAAGTGTCAAGTTCAATCATTCCATTTTGAACACCATAATATGAACATTTATAGTGTTATCTCTCGATTAAATTACCCACCCCTCCCACAAAAAAAGAAGAAAAAGAACAATTCAATTATTGCTTAAATTCGATGTTAAAATTTCTGCGATAAATAATTTTTTTCATAAGTTCGTTTGTATAATTATTAAAACGCGCAAGTGTTTTATTTTACTAATGAATTATTCATTAATATTGTTATTTTAAGTATTATATCATATTTGTATTATCTGTATGTATATCTAGTCGAAAGTAGATAATAAAAATACTGCATTAACAAATATCGATGTATTTTTTCGGAAACGATAATTGAAAAAAGATACACTTGCTTAGATTTCAATTGTAAAGTTGCTAAAAATTATTGCATTTTAACTTCTTTCATGTAAGTAACCCTTACCATAAACACAGAAATGAGCGTCGCCAGCGGGGGGCAGGGAGGGGCAGCTGCCCCCCCTGGAGCCTTGAAAGTTTTTAATCAACTGGCATTGATGAATATATAGGCGCGTAATCATGGACAATTTGGAAAACTTCTACTTTAATTAAGATTTTATTCTTGTTTAATAAAATATTAAGCCTTTACAACTTATAAATTTTATTTTTCCTATAACTCATATCCCCTTTCTATCATCTTGCCCCCTCCCTGGCATCTGGCAACTTATCTTGCCCCTCCCTGGCTCATCGGCCGGCGAAGAGAAGGCCGAATATGAATATGTCGCAAAACCTCGATCCTAATTCCTCTTGCAAAGGAAAATTAAGAAGCCAATAAACATAATGGTATCATGCTAAGTGGTTTGACGAACTACTCGGAGTTGTCAACCACATTCAAATAGAGCTTTAAAACCATGGCAACCGAAATCTTTAACGTGACCTGCGAAGAAATGTCTTCTTTTTATATAATTGCCTATTTGGGGGGAAATACCTGCTGCTAGACTTAGCAACTGAGTCACTACTGTCTCCGTTAGATTTTCACAGACGCTAATTAGTTACAATAACAATGAGTTCTTAGTGCGCAGCACAACCTCATTAAGACTGTTTAACACCAAATCTACCGATGCAACGACGTGTTATGCTGAAAATAAAGTGGTCGTGTGTTTCTGCGTTAAGTTTCTAGTTGTCGATAACGTTCACAACTGTTAGTGATCATTCGGGTGATGCACTTACGAATTTCGTTCTTCTACTCGTTCTATTCACAGATATACCTTACACTTTTCACTCATATACATTCTTATACACTTTTACAGCGCAAATGGTATACCGCTTAACGTCGTTATAATATTATGTATAATCATGCGGTCGGCGGCGGCCGCCCCAATCCTAATGATCACGGCGATATAATTAATAATAATAAAAATGCTGTTGATAATATGATAGTAGATTTAAGTAGTTGTAATAATGAAAATAATTCAGAAAAAACCGTGATTAACGGGGAATTAAGTCCATCTCGGAATAATACTAATAATAATTGCAGTTGCAATGAAGATAACATTATGTCAGACTTTATCAGTGATAACACTAAACTGAACAAAAACGATACATATAACAAAGAGAAGATTATCTCAAATATAAAGTTATTTTTGAATATACCTAATAATAAATCGTTAAATATCAGTAGCTTAAAAATTGCAAACTTATTAAAAAATTTAAAACTGTAAAGTATCATAAAAAAAATCAATAGAATTGTACGAAATAAATTCCTGATAAAAACAACAGACATGACATCAGCGAACAGCCTAAACAACACGAAGTGGATGCATATATTCCGCTATATTTTTTAATGAGAGTAGTAGTTATCCGAGGTGTAGACAAAGCAACAAAATCGGTACAATTATTCTTTCTAGGACATCAAATTCCCACTCATATATATATATATATATATATATATATATATATGTATATATCAACAAAGTTTGATTTACGTGCGAACCTTATGTATACTCGGTTCGACAGTGTTTTTCATGTTTCAGGTATTCCCGCATTATGAAATACTGCAAAGCTAATAATAAGTTATGTAGAAATTGTTCATCGGCAGGACATATACAAACAGAATGTAAGGAACAACCATTTTGTATGAATTATAAAGAAAATCATCAACCTACCTTTACCACTTGTCCTGAAAGACAAAGGCAGCGTGACATAAAACATCTGATGGCTTATAAGAATGTGTTATGCAGAAGCTGCTTTGGAAATTCCATTAACCAACAAAGACATACTTTACTCAACTCGTCATCTCCACAGCTTAAATATTATCCAATCAGACCTACAAATAGGTTTAACATCCTACAAAATTACGAAGAATTTCCAGAAATTTTAAACGCGATTAAAACAACGCAGATTTACCATAATCACAGAATTATCGAAATCGTTCCAAAAAAAACATATTCACAGGAACAACTGAACAGTACTAACACAACAAGTAAAAGAAACAAGGAAAGTGTTCAGAAAGTAGTTGGGTATTGCTATGTCGACAACGAGTTAGGAGAATAACAGGTTCTTACAATATCTGTTATTTTTGATTACTATCATGTTTGTTCTTCTTAACATTCGTTCTATTATTTTAAATCTCACAGCTTTACTCATCTATAAATTTTAGTTTCGCTATTTAGTATTTTTCATTGTTTGTTGTTATTGTTCTAAAGTTGTTTTTTCTGTTTTTAAATAAAATGTTTAAAAATGAAGAAATTTTTTAAATCCTAAACAACTTTATTGAAAATATAAATTCGTATTTATCCTTTATTGAAGGAGAACGTAATTGTCAAATTTTTAATAACTTCTTATTATCAAAAACTTTTGTTTTTTATTAGGACTTCACAATAAAATAAAAGTATGTTGTATTCTAGAAATAGTATTTTCTGTATCATGTACCTAATGGAAATGAGATTTTATTAACAATTTCTGTAAATTTAAATATATAGGCGATAAATTGGCATGGATATTCTTGTTTGGAGTCATTTATAATCTTACCACATTATTAATGCAATGTACTCATGGACCACAATATAATAAGAGAAAATCACAAGAAACCTCTGAATTAGTAAATTTTTAATTTTTATATTATAAACAAACATTACTTAAATAATAAAATATAAGTTTGTTACTTATATTTTAAAACATTTTGCAGAATGATCATTCAGTAAGGAAAAAAATATTTCGATTACAGCCTACAAAAAAAGTTAGTTGTAAAGCTGAAATAATAATTAAGAAAATTAAGTGCTTTCCTGATTACAGTGTCCAGAATGTTTCAAAAAATATTCGTGATAGGAAAACTGAAGCATGCACAATTATTATGTTTGCTTTGGTAAACTTTCAACATACCATATATCAATTTATTACCATTGGCGCATCCAGGATTTGTCTCTGAAAGGGGGGGGGGGGGAGGGATAAAAGAGTAGCACAGTGCCGGATTAACCATGTAGCAAGAGTAGCAATTGCTACGGGCCCCGCGCAGAAAGGGGCCCCGCGCAGAAAGGGGCCCCGCGCAGAAAGGGGCCCCACGTATCCAGACCCGCCTCCGCCTGAGCGTAATTTTTTGAGTGAAACTTATTAAGTCGTAATATATTAAATTTACTTTATGTCGCTAAAACGTGAAACGTTACACCTTTTTAACCAAGACAATTCATTGCAGACAATCGGTAACTGATTATTTCGTTGGCGAAAATAAAACACGTCATAATTTCATAAAGTAAACGCACAAGTTCTACAAAAAGTCGCTCGTATAAATGTACAGAATTTTAATCGGCCTGATAATTGGCTCTACAAAAAGTCTGACGTGTGCGAGCACTCTTATTCGACACTCAGTGTAGATACGTAGTAGAATTGAAATAGCTCGATTCAAAATGTTGAAATTATCTATTTATTTGTAAGACTTACAGTTCACATTATTTTTATTATAATTTAGCAATCATATACCAAAAAAATTATTTTTTAGTAATAAGTCTATGTAAGTTATGAAAGTAATGAGAGATTTCCTGCAATTAAATTTCTCATAACCATTTAGTAATCCTGACATAGTAAGATAGTTACCAATTTTGTTCACAAATAATTTGCGGTGTGCCCGGTTCAAATTTTTAGAAAGGATTGTGACATGTTCCATTGCGGTTAAAATAAGCTAAATACTTTTTTTAACTGGGATAAATTTTTTTTTTTTTTTTTTTCTTGAAAAGAACTCTCAAAGGACATGTTCTATTTTGGTATTAAAATAAGCTGAATATTGAGACGGATTCGGCCGCTATGACGATATATGATCACGCTGTCTGTGTTAGAAAATAATGATAATAATTGTGATAAATTTCAGACTACATTTTTGACACTTTCCAAGGCAGATCATTTTAATTTCTCGGGCTTCTTCGGGCAGTGTGCAAACGTCGCATTCTCCGGCAAGGATGCTAAATCGGCAAACTTTGACAGAGATTATTGGATTGCAAAAGAAAGCAGCGAACTGCAACATATGAACAGTGACTTTTTAAGTTCAAAGAAAATGTATGAAAAAGAAATTAGTCCACGATTCTGTCAAAAGTCATTTTTCACTTATAAACATAAACCTACTAATAAAACTCACGTCAGAAATCGGTTGTGCTATTCAGAAACTAAAGGGCGACTTTTCTGTTTTGTTTGCAAAGTTATAGATTCAGATATTAATCAGTCGGCACGGTTTACGAAAGATGGGTTCGATGACTGGAAAAATACGAACAATTTGTTGAAAAGGCATGAAGAAAGCACTCCGCATAGAAAAGATATAATTTCGCTGTTAAATCGCAAAAACAAGAATGCGTGTGTCGACTCTCAACTTGTGAGCCAAATTCTGACTGAACAAAATTATTGGCAGATGCTTTTAAAACGAATTATTGCAGTAATAAAGTATTTAGCAGAACGAGGTCTTGCGTTTCGGGCTAGTAATGAAATTATTAATTCAACACATGATGGGAATTACTTAGGTTTATTAAAATTACTTTCCGAATTTGACATTTTTATGACCCAACATATTAAAACCTATGTCCATAAAGGAAAAGTACACACGCCATATTTATCTAAAACAACATGCGAGGAATTTACCAAATTAGTTGTATCAAGCATGCTAGATCAAATTATTTGCGAAATTAAGAGATTCAAGTACTATTCAGTGTCATTAGATTCTACTCGAGATATATCGCATGTAGATCGACCGACTCTGATATTGCACTATGTTCTACCCCATCTGGGCCAGTTAAGAGATTTTTTAAGTTTTTAGACATGGAAGGCCATACTACTGAACAACTTGCCCAAAGTTTACTAGATTTTTTAAGTAAGAATGGCATTGATATCAAAGATTTTCGTGGAAAAAGCTACGATAATGCCAGCAACGTGAGCGGAAAATACAGCAGCTTGCAAGCACGAATTAAAGGTTGATTCACACACATTCGTGACGTATCAGTAACGTACACGGGACGTGACCGGGACGTACGTCGGCCAACGTGAACCACAAGTGATTTGAATTCACACCGGAACGTGTACTATTCGTGCAGTGATCGTGTTACATAGAATGGCAAATTTTTCAGATGACGAACTTATTATGATTGCTTTAATTTTGGATGAAGAAGAAGAGCAAGTTAAACGTAAAAGAAGAAAATGGGTTCATGAAGCATGGAAAAAGGGGGGGGGGTTGAAGGGGAATTCGTAACTCTGTATAAAGAGTTGGGGCAGAAGATGGATCAAAATTTCACGAATATTTTCGAATGACGTAAAATTCATTCAATTTATTGTTGAGTAAATTAGCAAGATTACTTTAAAAAAGAAGATACAACACACTGGCGAAGAGCTATCCCTCCTAGAGAAAGACTTCTTGCGGTAAGAGTTCTCAATAATTATGATGTAGATACTCAACATAAGTTAATTAGATCCCCTCAAGTTTTGAACCTATTTTTACTAGATTTTATAATTCTATATTTTTTAAAAAAATCTGCTGATAATGTAAGAGACACAATTATTCCGCTGCTTTTCCGTTGAATATTGTATTTACCGAAAATTTTTATTCAATATAACGGGCGCCAATGGCACATCACGGCATACCACGACCGGAATAACTCTACCGTGCAGAGCAATTAGGCTTTTTAGAATTTAAAAAAAACATATATAAGAAAATTCGCGCAAGGAGTTTAAACCAAAAAAAAAAAAAAAATATGAAAATTAATTTCATAACATATCATTTGAACAATCTTCTCATACATTCTCACAATTCTAAACTATTTAGGGCGGTGTTTGTCCTGCCTATCCGTTATGGCGTTCCAGCCACGATAGGGTCGACGAGAAAATAAAATTTATTGTAAATAATAAATGATGAAATAGTTTAAAATACAGGCGAGAGAATTATGTTGAAAATATATGTATATAAATTTATATTTGTTTTTTTGTAATAATTTGTGAGTATAGTAGTGTAAATGATTGAAAAAACTGAAACTGGCCAAATGAACTGTATTTGTTCAGGCCAATAAAAAAAAAAAAAAAAAAAAAAAACCCGAATTTAGATGTGTATGTATAATCATGTTTTGTTAATCAGTGTACGTTTTTTTATGCAGCTACTTCATTTTAAATCGTTGTCGTGTATAATTCAGAGATATAGATATATAAGAAAGTTTTGTTCAATAGATATTTTTTTGTGAGTGAGTAAAAATAATTTCCGGAAGACCGAGGGATTCTCGACAAGAATAGAAATAAAAAAAAAAGTAAATTATTTTATAACACAACCGAATCTCTCTCCGCGAACTGATAACGTTATACCATTTTTCCGTTTTTTTTACAATTTCTCACGCCTCGACATAGCTTGCCTGCACCACCCGCGCACACAACACCAAATCGGCATATTTTCACACATCATTCAACACACTACGAACCCGATCGCCACCTTGACGCCGAACAAATTTTTATACTCTGTGTCCATATACCGTCCATCAGATTGATCATAAAGCACAGTATAATTACGATAAATTTTTCGTCATTCATCATTAAGAACCAACTCGTTCCGCAATACAAAACACAAGAAATGCCGTCGTATTCACATCGTGAAAACGTAAAAATATCGTCGCTAATCACTGTGAGATCACGTCACGTTTCACGACGAGAGTACTTGTCGGCGCCGTCCCAGTCTCGCACCGAACGTGTGTGAATAGCGCTATCTAACTTTGCAACGAGAAATGTAGTTTTTCGCCGGCGACAATCTCGTTACGGACACGTCACTGACACGTCACGAATGTGTGTGCATCGACCTTAAGTTGGAAACAGGAATAATGGCAATTACGTGGAATGGTATCCTAAAACGCGTGCAAGCGAGTAGTGCATCGCTGCAATCATCTAGTATAGACCTTAATACAGGGTACGCCCTTTATGAAGGATATGTCCAAACAATGCGATCCAGATTTTCAGATATTGAAGCAAACCCAAAGATCTGACAGGCTGTCATGAATATCAGCAACAGACTTCAAGACGACGCAAGCGAAACACAAAATATGACCATTTTAGCGTTTCTAGTACACTTGATGAATTTGTTGAAAATGAAACACCTGGTAAACAGTTTGAAATTGAGGTGTTTGTTGTCATTATTGATAACACAATATCTGCTTTAGATAAACACATGAAAGCATACCAAAAACTTAATAGTGTTTTCAGAATATTTCGACAGTTAAAATCTATTACAGCAGAAGAAATTTTGAAAAAAATTCTAATTATGGTCAGTGCTTATGCAAATGATTTGGAAGGCAATCTAAACGACGAATTAGTGCAGTTTTCTGAGTTACTGAAAACGGATGTGGCTGGTGCAAGTGACAATTAGAAAAACGAAGCTCTGGAAATTTAATATTATAAATTCCTAATGGAAAATTCATTAGAATCATATTTGTCCAATTTATAAATTGCTTTGCGCATTTATTTGTTTCTCATTACCACTTTAGTCAGTGGCGAACGTTCATTTTCGACATTGAAGCGTATAAAAAATGAATTAAGGTGGAACACGATGAGTCCAGAACGTCTGAATTATTTCTCTTTGATGAATATAGAATATGATTTGCTCAGAGAAATTGATATTCGTATCGTATTATCTCTAAATTCGCCCGCATTAAAGCTAGAAAAGTTACTTTTTAAAAGTTTAAAAAACAATAAAAGTTCGTCGTTATTAATCGTCAGTTTTAAAATGTTAGTTTTTTATCAAAATTACATTAAATTACCAGGGCAATCTCAACCTGGCATTTTGTACTTATCGAAGGCCAACAGGGCCTATTGTAATCTACTTTACTATTAAACATTAACATAATTTTAACCTATAGGCGGCAAATAAACATATTGAGTACTGAATTATTGTTTTACCACTTTATATTTAAGAACTCAGTAGATCAAGGGCCCCTCAATAGAATTTGCTGTGGGCCCCGCGCTTGCTTAATCCGGCACTGGAGTAGCATATAGGAAAATGTAAAGGCGAAGGTTGAACATGTTGGGTATATTTATATATCTCTCTCTATTCTTTCATTTATATATTTATTTTTGTGTAAAATGTATTATTTAAAAAAACTTAATATTTTTATCAAATATTAATTTTTACTGTCAAAAATTTTGCCGGTAACAAATTTAGCCATTATTAACAGTGTCAGTTTAATGAAAATATAATAGCCGGAATTAGTTTAGAATTGGGAATGAATTCTTCATGATTAATTATATAAACTTTATCTGAGATGTGTGTTGAAACATTGTTTTTTCTAGATTTTACTCGGATTTACAAAAGCAGTACATAGCATACAATTTTATTTGGCGAAAGGGCTTAACAATTTATTGGAAGCAAAGTGAAATTTCACATTATGATAAAATTACAATAAAATCCGTACATTTTTCAAAACAATATTTTAAGTTTCTAACTTGAGTCTTTAAAATGAGCGATCTTAGATATTACTTTTTTAAATTTAAGTAATTGTAATTAGACAATATAAAAATTTTATTGATATATTTCAGATATATAAAAGAAACATAATTTGTAATAATATCTTATATAATATCAATAATTATAATTCAGTTATAATTATTATTCATTAGCGATTTGCGGTTACTCTATATTTTGTTTTTAAATATCACCTGCTACTAGATCAAAAGTAACAGTAATCATAGGAACCTGTTATTCTCCTAACTCGTTGTCGACATAGCAATACCCAAGTGTTCAGAAAGTAGTTCGATAATACAGAATAAAATAAGGAGAGAAAAAACTAATCTAAATTTAGATATTAATCACAATCTCAATCAAGCCAGTAGCAATCAAATAGGTAATAAAAATAATAAACTGTGATAGATAAAATATTAAATGATTATTCAAAAGAAGAAGAAGAGGAAAAATAAACAAATAAATAAATAAAAGTAATATTATACAAAATAATAAAAAATATATAAATAAATAAAATAAATAAAAAAGCACAAACAAAAAATATATATATATAAATACAAATAACTAAAATGAACAATTCTTTTAATATAATGCTTTGGAACTGTAGGTGTATATATTCTAACCAAGCAGAATTGGAACGAAATCTTATAAACCATGATATAAAAGTTTATGGTTTATGTGAAAGTTGACTACAACATTCATACAACATAATACATCTCAATAGAGAATAAGGTAAAGGAGAAGGCATAGTTTTAATTATTCATTCGCCACTCAATTATAGTCTAAATATAATTTGTAGTTTTCAGACAGAAAATAAAGTGCAATATATAATAAGTAGATAGAGAACCTATGTTCTGAGAGAATAACCAATCAGGAATGAGTATTTACTCATATGACCACGCTTACTTCTAACCAGTCAATCAGAAGCTAGTATTTAGTCACACGCCCACGCCCCTTTTACTCAGCTAATCAAAAGTCAATACTTCATTAAATGAATATGTCCTCTTCACATTAGGCCCCCAGTAAGATTTCATGACCATACCATCATATTTTATGCCAACTACATTATTCTGTTTGCTGCATACACATCTTCAGTATTACAAAACAAAAACAATATATCTTATCATCCAACACACCTTATCGCAACCACATGCTTTCTCTGTCAACACCACCACTGGAAATATTCATTCCTCAATAACAAAACTCATTCAGTAGGGAGATTAGAAGGAGGCTTCTCCCAGCCAATTATAATTTTACTAACCTATACTAAATTTCTTTGTGTGCCTATGTGTTTGCATGTATGTTGATGATACATTTATGATTGCCTAGCCGATGTAATACTTTGCTAACCAGTACCATTTTCTTATGTTTGAGAACACTTTGAGAATAAATGTTACTGTTGGCCAGCCACCTTTAAACTTTCCCAACCCCTACTAAATCTGCTGTTTTTGTGAGTGCATGCTTCGGGGATGTGCTTCACTAAATCTATAACCAACTAATACTAATATAACTTGCTAACCTATGCTAAGCTGTTGTGTGTGTGAGTGTGTGTGTGTGTGCATGTGTGCACGTGTGCGCGTTTGTATGTGGGCGTGTGTATGTGTGCAAGTATCTGTGGGTATGCATAGTTTGTGGATGGGCTTTATTATACCTATTGTTGAGGATTTAATGGTTATTTAGAAATTAATCGGTTAACAAATTAAAAGTTTTATTCATAGCTCGATGTCAGGCGAAACATTAACGAAGTGAACGACTTAATAACACAAAGGTGAACAACGAACACTAGTGTAGTGCAGAGCAATAAACATATGGTGGGCAAAACAGGCGAGCGCGTAATTCCAAATGCCTGGAGACGGTGAGGAACGAATATGCAAAAAAAGGATCGGTCTTGGCTGTCTTAGCCGGTCAGCGGGGAGCCACATAATGGCGGTTCAAAAATTGTGTGCTAGGTGCCAGTCCCACCAACGGAGAAACAAAACAGCAACTATGTGAATTCTGTAAGTCCACATTGTGCAGGATGGTAATTTTCTTTTCGGTGGGCTTAACACTGATTAGAAAAGCTAAATCGGTATTCACACATGAAGCTGATAGGAAAACGGAGGAGGATGCACTTGCCAAAGGTGCTCTGACCATTAAATACCGTTAAGCTTTTCTTGCTGCAATACCAACAGCAGACTATCAGCAACTCGTTCGTGACATAAGGGCCCAGTCGGATTGATTTTCAACTCAAAGTGAGCAGGCAAGTACTCAGCTCCTTAAAACTGTGTCCTTTCGGTTAAGGGAGTGAACCCTGACAGAAAAATCCGGCAGAATGCAAAAGGGAAACCACCACTGTACTTTCATCCCCAGGTTATCACAATAGCAGTAAATAAAACGACGAGTCTGGTACAGCCCTTTAATGAGCACAGGGTGCGAAGAATCTCACCGTCTGCTCATGTGAATTACCAAACCTGTAAGATAGGAACATGGAATGTTAGAACATTATATCAATCAGGAAAACTTCAAAATGTACTATTAGAGATGAAACGTTTACAACCAAGCATTATGGGCATATGCGAGCATAAATGGCAAGGTACAAGAACTCGTCAGCAAGAAGAAGGAACTTTCTACCACTCGGGATAAGGTAAAGAACAAAGCAATCGCCCAAGAAATGATGTTGGGCTAATTATATCACCGAAGATGGCTCAAAATGTAGTAAATTTTACACCCATATCAGACAGATGTATGTTTCTACAAATACAAGGCGCCCACTGTCTAATAAACATTATTGAGATTTATGCTCCTATGGCAGAACCACAGTATGATCAAGCAGCAGATGAACTCTACTAATCAACAGGTGATATTAGATAAACTTAAAAGATCGGATATCCTCATAATTATAGGTGATTTCACTGCAAAGATAGGATGTGGAAAACGTGGGAGTCCAGTCGGTTGCTTTGGACTTGGCAATAGCAGTGATAGAGGAGATAAGCTGTTTGAATTCTGCGAACAAATAATTTTGTTATAACGATACCTGGTTTGAATTACCTAAGCGTCGCCTGTATATGTGGAAGGCCCAAAATGATAAAAATGATTGCATAATCAGGAATCATATCGATTATATTCTAATAAACCGGAGATATAAGAATATGATCAAACGAGCCTCAACGTATCCAGAACTGGTATCGGTTCCAATCATAATTTACTGGTTGCTGAAGCAAAACTATGATTGAAGAAAATAATAAAAAACAAATCAGATACTTCCACCGAACGAAACAGTGGGCAGAGATGGTTGATGAGAAAGAGACCATGCTCTAAATTGTATAGGCGCGTGCTTTATCTTCTTTATTCGGTTAAGTAAGGATATTTTCGCTCGATCGCTCAATTTAACAAACGGTATTTGCCATGCAACTGTTTGAAATGATACATTAATTGACTTATCGTCTGTTCCGGTAAATGCATTTTTATCACTGTTGGCATGGATGAGAACAATTTCTTGATTTGCGTGTACGATAGCACGTCTATAGTCTTCTGCAAAACCGAATATGTAGCGTAAAGGAATAATAAATTGAAATTAAAACATCAATTTGCCCCTCAGAACCCGTCGATGTTGAGGGGGTTGAAGTATCAACAATTTCTCGTGTAAATACTTTTCATTTTTCCGAATTTAGAGCAAATGTACTGTAGTTGTAATCTGATTTGATATCTTCCGAACATAATAATCTACGCATGAGAGTTGTAATTCCCGGGTGTCGTACATATTCTATAGTATTTACATATACCGTAATTCAGAGAATAAAAATGGCGGACCGTTCATTGAAAAATCTACAGATGGGGAAACTGTACCTTGTAGAAGTAAATAACTTTCTGACGGTAAAGTAATAATATCCTTTTGCTGAACGGGTATTCGTATTTCATCGCTAGGTCGAAATTTTGAACTTGCATAAGGTTTGTGAGTATGTATTTCATAACTGGCAACTGTATCATCCGTAAGGGTATTGGCTGAATCAATTTGTAATATATGTTCCATTATACTGCACTGAACTTATCTTACTCAACTAACACAATGTAACCCAACGACTTAAGTACACGAATACTTTTTATTATGAACTTGCATAAGGTTTGTAAGTATGTATTTCATAGTGGCGGCTCGTGACAAGTAAATCTGGGGGGGCTCTAATATAAAATTACAATAATTTAAAAAATGTAATGACATAAACTTGCTTTTTTGTCCATGTTTTAAACTAAATAAAACGGGGTTAATGAGTTCAAATTCTGATTTCATTTAAAAAAGATGATAATCTGTTGAGTGTACTTTGTAACTAATGAGGTTCTACAAAATGTGAAAAAAAAACAACGGGTTAGTGTCAACGAAGGAATAATACTTATAGCGTAAAATTAGATTATGACGATGTATAAGGACGATAATAGGAAATTATTTTGGAAAAGAAGGAAGTTGAAAATTATGACTTCACATAAAGAGACTTGTTTAAATAATAGCCCAAAATACGAATGTATATTACGCAAAATCTCCTGTCGAGTTGAAACGGCACTAACGACGATAACGAATTAAAATTCGAGAAAATATATACGAATTCAATAAATAACAAAACATTAAAAAAGAAACAAGTGAAAAATATGATAACTAAAATCAATTTTTAAAAAAATTAATTTTTATATAAAAAGTTTAATCTTCTGTCTTTTTTTGAAACAAAATTTTCAATGACTTTTTCATCAAATTCTGGAATATTATGGATCAAACTTTTATTTACAGATATCATTGCTAAGCCATTAAGACGATCTTCACTCATTAAATTCCTCAAAAACGTTTTTATTCTTTTAAGAGTGGAAAAACATCGCTCTACCTCAGCAGTTGACATTAGAGTAACTAAAATAATTTCAATCAGTTTTACTGTTTCGCTGAATGTTTCACGCAATTCATTTTGAAATATCCAAGACATCATATTTAAACAACCAACAATGCCTTGAAAATCTGATCTTGAATAAATTACTTCGAGTTCTGTCTTTAACTTATTTTTTTTCCAACATAGGATAAAATTGAATAGCGCATTCAAAAATTGATGTCGGAAACTGTTTAGAATAATTTATAAAATTATCAGATAAGACAGTCTATCTTTTACTTGAAAAACTATGAGTATCATACACTTCTTTAGCAATAGCCGAATTTTTATTTTCTTTATTTTCTTGGTCCACTTTTCGTCGTTTATTTTCATTATCGCTTATTTTGACCTCTGTTATACTTAAATGTCGAATGGTGAATACAATTTTGTCGAAGTTTTCTTTATCTCTCAAAAGCTGGGTGCTGTCTTTTTTTTAGATTGAAATTTATTAAATAATATAACTCTACACGTGGCATAATTTTATGGAATAAGGTAAGCCAAAATATAAAATCCGGATCTTCTAGGGTTCTTCGTAAACTATATATGCTTCCTTGCATGTAATATTTTTATTAGATTTTTCTTCCAGTTCTTCGAAACATCCAATTAATTTTTCTCGATTTTCGGAAACAATATTCACTGTACGCATATTATAATTCTAACGAATTTCTTGCAGTACATCACATCTATGAGTAGAATTTGAAAAAAAGCTTGGTATAGCAGATAAATTTGAAAAAAAGATTCTGATTTTGGAATCCTGGCTCGTTGCTTTTTGCATAATTAAATTCAACTGGTGCGCTGAATAAAATGAGCGTATTTATATGTTTGTTTTATCTTCGCCTGTACACCATTTGTAGAACCGCTCATTACATTTGCTCCATCGTAAGTTTGAGCAATTAGCTTAAAAGGCGAGTCTCCAATTAATTTATCTAATTCAGTTTCTTGCGTTAAACCATCAGCTGACCTATCAGTTACTCTTAAAAAACTCCAAAACCGTTCATGTATATTTTCATTATGTAAATATCTTAGTATTATTACCATTTGACATTGATTTGATATATCTGTGGTTTCGTCACACTGAATGGCTAAAAATTCATTTTCCTTAATCTCTTTTTTAATTTCTTCTTGACACACTTCCAACATACTTTCTAGGATGTCATTTTGTATTATATTAGACGTACCTTTGAAAATGGTGGCAGTATTTAAGTGTTCTTTTAAAATTACATCTAGTTCCGATGAAAAGTCAATTAATTCCCTGAAAACTCCACAATTTTGAGAATCTTCTGATTCATCATGTTGTCCTCTTAGAGCTAGTTCTAGCTTACCTAAAAACTTTATGCAGTTAATTATTCTTTTTAATATATACCTATTTTTAGAGACTTCTTCATTATGTTTCATAACGTTTAGTCTATAAACGGAATCTAATTTAAGAGCAATATTTATAGAACCGATTAAAGAGCTAGTTCCATACAACAATTCATGTGACGAGCTGATAGTTCGTGCTTTTTTGCTCTTTGATTTAAATGTTTTAGGTCATTAAATCCTAATCGTGCCCATGTCATGTCGGTTCCATCTGTAACGAAAAGTACACAAGGAAAACAGAACAAGCGATTAATAACCTCACATCCACAAATCCATTTGAATTTGTTATAAATTTCTTTTGGAAAATGTCGTGTAAAAGTACACGTGTATCTACTTTATCTTGTAGGTTCAAATTTAATATGGGTGTAGAGGCCTGCTTAGCTTCTTAATTCTAACTTTTTCTGATAATGGAAGAATTTTAAAATTTCCTTTGAAAATATTACTAATTTTATTATCCGTCATTTTTTAAAAATTAATGTTAATAATAATTCAATTTAAACGTTTAATTAGATAAATTTAAAATATTGAATGTTTGAAAAATCACCTTAAAACAAGTGTCGGCAAAAAGCAGTGCTTGCATTCAAAAGTAACAAAATGTATTATTTAAAGAAGAGAAACAAGGATAGAAATGGAACAAAAAAAACAATGTGCTACACTGGGTAAACGGACGACGCGACGCGCGACGCGGATGTATTGTTAAAACCGGTTATAATCACGTGTAAAATTGACCAGGGTTCACTTCTCGAGAACCCACAGACGCCTTTAAGTTACGCTCGGGAAACTTCGGCTTTATTCGTTTTTCGCGTGTATTTTATATGCGGTTTGGAGGCTCAAATATTCTGAGCCCACGTACTATATTATTGGTTAGTAATATCATGTGACCAAAAAATCAGCTGTTAACGACCTTGACGGTATACTACACTACGAGTAGATCGTACAGTTTCAGCACAGTAAGCATGAACCCGACGACCGAAGTACACGAATACGTTTTCTACTCAACGCTTTTTTTTTATTTCTTTCTCTATTTATATAATTTACTTCACTTCGAACCGGTGTTTGAGAGTGTTTATATATGCTTTTATTAGTGTATATGATAGGCATTTTGAAACGTTATTAATGCAGCTTTATGAAGATGATTATGAACTCGTTAGATATAAATTTATAATTAAATCTTCACTAGAAAAATCAACGATATTTCTGTTTTGATCCTTTATATATACATTTAACTCCGAAATGTGATCCGTACTTACTGGTAAATAAATTATCCTTTTCAGATTTTCAGAAATCTTATATCCTGACGCTATATTTAACGGAAAACTGTAAATGAGATGAGACGATGTTCCATTCATATATCTGTCTGTTGCTATGTTACAATACACATTGAATATATTAATCGGTGTAATTTGTATGGTGTTAGGACCCGTATGTTTTATTTGCGGATTTAAAACATCTCACACGCCGTCAAAAGCCAATAATAGAGCAATACTCCGCGGTCCGGTAAATTGTATGTAATATTTACTTTTTATAGCATACTTTAATGTTCTTTCGTCACCTTTTATAATAATACTATCGTCTAACTATTCTTGTAAGTAATCTTCTATATCTCCCACTTCGTCACATCCGCTAGGTAATATAATAGATTTCGGAGGTACATTTATTTTTACTGCAAAAGCAGAATTATAGTAATACAGCGTATTACAGTCTGGCATAATATTATGTATAGAATGATGTGTCGTTAGCGATACTAGTCGGATACTGCATTGCCGATTATTTGCTAATAATAATGGTGGATATACGTTACTGGTTAAATTACCTTTTTTACCGCTTAACTGAAAGAAGTATATGACGGTACCGGTTTTATATAAATTGAAATAAACAAAATAATAATAATAACACATAACTAATTTTTAAAAAAATATTGTATTCAAAATTAAAAACTAATATCTACAATAATTGAAAAAAAAAAATACAATCACACGTGCTTATATACTAATGAAGACTTCCATAACTATCGGAATATTCAGCACGACTACTGTATTTTCTGTGGGCAGTCCAATGAGTTCCCGGACCTTTTTGCGAATCCATATTAACAATCGCATATTCATTTTTCTTAGATTCGGTAGGCAGTCTATCATGATCGTAAACTCCTCTAAAATTTGGAAGTCGTAACTTTTTCGGGTAAAATTAAATATCGAAATTTGTTAACGTTCTATTGTTAGGTACAGCATTAGCCTCGAAAAAACTGTTTACGTCTCACGTTACCACTATGTGAAGCTAAATATAAACCAAGACCACTTCTGTATGGTCGCAAATAAAGTCCTTTTCTGATCTTTTTATCAATTCCCATACCCTTGCTCGATTTAAAACTTATTCTAGCTTCATTTACATCTTTCGGAGTCACTTCATTGGAAATGTAACTCTTTCCACGTGTAGTCAACTTTGTCACCGTTATTGTTAAAGACTAAATTGTCGTCACAATAAAAAATTTAAGAAAAAAAAAAAAAAATTTACATCTTTCATCGCTTTTGATATTAATGATGTAAATAATGAAATTCCTCCTAATGTAGCAATACCAGCCAATAACGTTACAAGGGGAAGAGCTCCTCCGGTTTTGTTAATCGGAATAATTCGAACATTTTTACTATCAGCTACTGTAGGATTTAACTTTTTAACCGCTTTAATCGCTCTTTTCATTCGTCCTTTGAGGGCTTTTTCTTTACGAAAGCTTTCCGAGCAACATTTAACATTTTTTCCTTTCA
Source organism: Icerya purchasi (assembly GCA_039619475.1). NCBI lineage: Eukaryota > Metazoa > Arthropoda > Insecta > Hemiptera > Monophlebidae > Icerya > Icerya purchasi. The sequence goes on from CM077115.1 coordinate 201,594,827, forward strand.
AAGATTTTGATTTGGTTTTTCGCTTCCCCGCTTGTTTTTTACCGTGACGACATTCACCGCTTAATTTACGTTTTACTTTCATAGCGTTAGTTGTTATCCAAGCAACTGCTTTCCGAAACTACTGTCCGATGCTTTAACACATTCCCAAGCTTTATTTTCTAATATTCTATCCGCTTCAGCACAATTTTTATTATCCGAATATTTTCTGTATGCTATATTGCGTTCTTTAGCAGCCTTATCCAGTAGGTTTATACCGGTTATACCGCGACTTAGTTGACAATCTAACTTTGTACCGGATCCTAAATAATTATAACCTGGATAATACAGTTGAAACTGGAGTTTATCTACAACTCTGTTCAACACAGTACTGAGACCGTGACCACGCTTTATATTCTTTTTTAACACTTTAAAGTTTCGTTATTTTCTCGCCATTTTCAAAAATATTTTTCTATATATATATACTTTGTATTACATAACTCTACGAGTATTTACCGATATATATAGGTGTGTATTTATACCTTTTTTAGTGTGTGTTATTATTGTTGCTTATTAGAGCAAAAAAATTACAGTAAAAATTGTAAAGCAATCAACCATATTACCTATAAGTAATGTGTTATCACTGGTAGAATCTAGTGATGCAGCAGAACGTAATAAACATAGAACACTGTTTCTAAATAATATAAGATGTTTAATTATCATCCCCAGCGGATGTAGAAAAACAAATTCTTTATTTACATCATTAACACATTCAAATGGACTGCGTTATAAAAATGTTTACATGTATAGCGCTATATCTTCATATCAACCGAAATAGAAATAGTTGATACATTATATACAGTTCAATACTAGAGATTGGTTATGAAACATTTACCGCGGAGAACGAGCTAGTAACACCCGATGTGATTAATCCGAATTCAGTATTTATATTTGACGGTATACCTACAAACTTGGCTGATTCTGTTGTAAAACAATATTTTTCAGTGGGTCGTCATAAAAATATATATTGTTTCTATTTGTGTCAGACATATGTAATGATTCCTAAACATATGATACGAGATAATGCTAATTTCATACTTGTATTCGCACAAGATAATATAAATATACGATGAACATGTTAATGGTATGTGTCCGTTTAAGACTTTTAAGAAACTTTGTAAAATATGTCCGAAAAATAAACATGGATTTCTGGTGATTGATAAAGAGTGTGAAGTATTTAAAGGCTGGTTTTGTTGTGGTTTCGACGAGTTTATAAATATTGGTGACGATAACAACTTAAAATTGAATTGGAAAAGATACGTACCGATATAATGAATAAATATAACGCGTTAAAGTTCGAGAGAAAATATACTACGAATGTTCGGGCTGCGATGTTGGAACCTGTTTCGAAACCTTTGTCTGAGATCCGAGAAGCAATTCAAAAACCAAAAAAGATGAAAAAGGATGCTGATACAATAAATGATTCTCCAGTTGCAAAACGAAAAGTACTGCATAGTACTCCCAGGAAAGATAAAATTACAAATATAGATGAAGAATTAGAATATGTATACGATTCATTCAATCTAAGTGAAATAGATCCTTTTCGTATTGACGGAGATAATCCTATACCTAGAGACTAAATTTATGGAATAAAGTATAATCCTATTGCCGATGAGTATATGTTGGGTACAACAATAATTTCATGGAATAAAGATCGTGGAGAAATATATTTAGGAAAAGAGAATAAGTGTGTGAAAGTTCCATACAGCACGGGTCTAATGCATTTACTATTGGAGACGAAAGTAGATAGGAATGAATGCAATAGTGACGATTTAGAGATATATAAACAATTACTGGAATTTACAGGAGCTCATTTACGTGGTAATGTTGAAAGGTCTTGACAATCTGAAATATAAGAATATAATTCGCCCGTTGTTTCGAACTAACGAGCATAGCGAAAAAGGTTATTACGAAAATTTTATCACTAACCGAAAAATGTCCCATGTTGCTGGAATACTTGTCTTAAAAGATCTCGATTTGAATATTGGAACAATTCGAATGAATTAGTTGAACGATTACAGCTATTACCCGCGTCTAAACAAAGTGGTAATACAAGTGTAGTAGACAACGAAATTTTAGCAATCGAGGAAGAGTTAGCTGAAGAAGGATATATTCAGTTACCTTATTGATTATTAGTATTAGAAAAAAAGATGCCTAAGAAACAAACATCTGCATCGAAATCATTACAACGCGGTAAGCCGATGAACTTCATAAAGCTGCGCAAAAACGTTATCCGACGTGATGTGTACAAATTTTAGGCCTAAACGATTTGTGGCAAGCTGATTTGATCGACGTGACGTTTTGTAAATGATAACGATAATGCAATGTTTCCGGACGATTTTCCAAATATACATATGCCACCACAACCACCACCAGCAGAAACAACACAAGATTTGCAGACTCCGCCGTTAACACAAGTACCGATTCTACAGGATCAAACAGTGTATAGTCCAACAATGATGGAATTACCTAAAGAAATAGCTAACCGAAAAGCCGTCGTCTACGTTAAAAATCCTTACGATTCAGAATGTGACGCAATCAGTTGGCGTAATATGCATTGTATGTAAAGAAACACGTATTTTTCTTATTTATACATATATTTATTTTCAAAATCGTTTTTACATTGTTTCATATAAAATGCATGTAATCTTTATTACAATATAATAAATATTATTCATATATATACATTTATTATTTCATAAACTTAAAATTTCGATTGTACTATCGTTGATAAAATATTCCCAATTTCCTTTTGTACTACTTCCTCTCGTTCCCTACGTTGAATAGACGAATCGATATTACGTAAATGTTCATTTAAATTATCAGTTTTACCAACTAGTTGTGTCGTATCTCCAACACGATGTACTTTTTCTTTTTTAATTTCTTCACGAAGATTATTTAGCATCCTATTATATCGTTTTTCTATTTCTTCACGCTGTTTATCCATTATTTCCTTAGTAATATATTTATCCAACAATACGGTCAATTTTCCGCTTAATTCGTTTATTAAACCTCCAAGTATACCAATCGTACCTTTCACATCATTTTCATACTTTGAAAGTTCATTCGAAACCGTATTTAATTTATCCGATAATTTTTGTATCTTCTCGCTACTTTCCAATGATGCAAGAATAGATTTTAATCGCTTATACGAAATCACTTCAGTTTCAATCATGTCATTATCCACTGTGCTCACATTTACCAATCATTTTCCTTTAAAATTATAATTTCCACTCGAATCCAATTCAATACAGACAGGCTCAGCATTTCCTCCTTTAGGTAAATATTTTCCACTTTTATACAAAGGCATTATCATATAATTACACTATTTCAACACTTTAAATTAAATAAATTCTAAAAACAAAAGAAAATCTCGAGAAATCTATATTTATAACAAAATTACAGTTTTTTCTCAGATTCTGAAGTAATATGTTGATGCAGTTCTGTTTCTAGAGTAATTAATCTATTGTAAAGATTATCTACAACCCAATCATGTTCTCTAGTAAAACTTTTCTGTAATCTATCGAGTTCTCCTTTTATTATTTACAAGCACAGCATCAAAACGTTTTATATTATCATCAATCTTATTAGTTGCTGTATCTACCACAGTATCCAATCGTTGAATAGTTTCGTCAATCATTTTATCCGCTGATACTATTTTATCGCTAAATTGTTGTATATTATTATTAATCTTTGCATCCTGTATTTTTAACACTTTATATATCGTTGTCTTTGTGGTTTTTATTTCACTATCAAGTTTTTTAACTGTTTCTTTCACGGAGCCTAATTCACTCGAAGGAATCTTCACGCGATCATCTATACTTCCAGATTTTGAAAGATATTCATTTTTACTAGTCTCAATTTGTTCTGCTAAATTACTAATATCTGCATTCAGTATATCATGATCATATTTATTTTTCAAAAATGCTGAATTAGTTTCCTCTGTAATTAATTGTTTTAAATTATCGATCTTTGTTTGAACTTCACTCATAATTATTTCCTACATAGACCCTTGAATATCGCCCAACTGACCTAAGGTGACTATATCTTTTGTTTCAATACCTTCAGCTACATTAATTATTCGTCTTCCTAAAATGTTGACATGATCGCCGGATAAGTTAATTTTTTCCATAAGCGCATTTATAATGGCTGCTTTATAGATATCAGAGTATAGAAGAAATTTCATCTGTTTGTAAGATATTCCTTCAGACTCTGCATGATCGTGATATATTGTACTAACATTTAGTATTCGTTTTCCTTTAAAATTACAATTTCCACTCAAATCCAATTTGACAGTAACACCCTCGCCAATTCCACCATCAAGCATATATTTTCCATTCTTATGAGGCGGCATAACTAAACGTTTACTAATATACTATTATCGATCCAAGAATTATCTGAACTCGGGAATCCTAACCACTTAACCAACGATTTTCCGCCTTGACGTCTAATAACACGTTCAATTAAATATACGTCGGGATAGGATGTTTTTTGTAATTCTTCCGCATAAAAAGTACCAACTAACGGTTTACCAGACCTATCTTTTAACGTACACGTCGTGGGGAAAGTAGAATTCACTGTATTTATAGTAAATAATTCACCAGTCCAGTTAGGAGTATATCCTTTCTCCAATAACGCTTTAACTTTATTTATACAAACTACATCACCAGCTTTCAAAATTTTTGATTTGCTCGGGGGAGAGAATCGTTTAACGTCTTTACTACATTCTCTTGCAATATTTTCTGCAACTTGTCTTTCAGCGATCTTATTTTCATCAGCAGGTGCAAATTTTATCGTACGGTGTATTTTCATATTATATTTTTGGGTAAGTTTGGGCAAAACTTGTAACCATCGTATATTACGATTAGCGGTAAATTCTTTCCATATCCAATTCTTAATTGTACGATTAAAACGTTCTACAATACTCGCTTTAATCGGTGAATGGATGCTATACAAATTAATATTATTCCGATTTAAAACGGCCCGTACTTGAGGATTAGAAAAATTATGATTAGGAGCTTCAACACCTCTTTCACTTAAAATTTTTTCTAACGCTTTAGCAATTATCGGGCCACTCTTTTTCTTTATAGGAATGGTCCTCGCATATTTAGAAAACGCATTTATTACAGTTAAAATAAATTTATATCCTCGATTAAATCATGCATATTGCGACATATCGATCAAATCAGCTTGCCATAAATCGTTTAAACCGAAAAGTTGTAGCGTCGGGTAACGTTTTCGCGCAGGTTTATGAAGTTCATCAACTATACTGCGTTGTAAGGATTTTGATGTAGATGATTGTTTCGTATGCATATTTTTTTCTATTACTACTAATCAATAAGGTAACTGAATATATCCTTCTTCAGCCAACTCTTCCTCGATTGCTAAAATTTCGTTGTCTACACCTGCATTACCACTTTGTTTAGATGCGTGTAATAACTGTAATCGTTCAACTAATTCATTCGGATCGTTCCAATACTCAATTCGCGGTCTTTTAAGACTTATTCCAGCTACACGGGAAGTTTTACGGTTACTTATATAATTTTCATAACCTTTTCCGCTACGTACTTCAGATTGAAATAACGGGTGTATTATTTTCTTATATTTCTGATTGGGAAGGCCTTTCAACGCACCATTACCACGCAAATGAGCTCCTGCAAATTCTAGTAATTGTTTATATATCTGCAAATCATCACTATTATATTCGATCTTATCTACTTTCGACGCCAATAGCAAATTCATTACTCCTGTAGTGTATGGGAATTTAGCACGATTAACTCCTTTTCCTAAATATATTTCTCCACGATCTTTGTTCCATGAAATTGTTATTGTACCCAACATATACTCATCTGCAATAGGATTATACTTTATTCCAAAAATTATATCTTTAGGTATAGGGTCACCTCCATCAATACGAAAAGAACCCATTTCACTTAGATTAAACTGATCATTTTCAATTTCTTCATCTATATCTTTCCTTGGAGTACTATGTTCTAGTTTTTGCTTTGCAACCGAAGATCTAAATATTCATCATCATCTTTTTCCATTCCCTTTGGTTTTTGCATTGCTTCTCGAATCTCTGACAATGGTTATGTAATAGGTTCGAACACTACAGCTGAAGTATTTGTAATAGATTTAGACACATTCTTTAACGCATTATATTTATTCATTATATCGGTACGTATATTTTCCAATTCAGTTTTAAGTTGTAATTCATCCTCGATATTTCTTTTAACGCTATTCATCGCCATCTTTTTCGTCTTCAATCACTATAAAATCGTCAAAACCACGACAAAACCGTCCTTTATATAGTTCACTCTCCTTATCAATCACTAAAAATCCGTATTTATTCTTCCAACACGTCTTACAAAGTTTCTTGAAAGTCTTAAACGAGCACATACCATTAACATGTTCATCATATATATGTCGTATATTTATATCATCTTGAGCAAAGACAAGTATGAAATTGGCATTATCACGTATCATATGTTTAGGAATCATTACGTATGTTTGACACAAATAGAAACAATCTATGTTCTTATGACGACCCATCGAAAAGTATTGTTATACAACAGGTTGATCTCTGCACGTTGGTATATCGTCAAATATAAATACAGAATTCTGATTAATCGCGTCGGGCGTTATTAAATTTACCTCATCGACAAATGTTTGATAATCAATCTCGGGTGTGGACTTATATATCGTATCTAACAATTTATATTTAGGTTGATATAAAGAAGTACTATAAACGTAGACATTTTCATAACGTAACCCATTCGGGTGTGTTAATAACGTAAATAAAGAATTTATCTTTCCACAACCGCTCGGGCCAATAATTAAACATCTTATATTATTTGGAAACAACGATCCATGTTTATATCGTTCTAACGTTAGCACATTACTTATAGGTAATATATTTGACTGCTTTTCAATTTTCATTATAGCTTATTTATTCACTTAATAATCACCATCAACACTGACTAAAAAAGTATAAATACACCTATATATAGCGTTAAAACTCGCAGAATCGTGTGATAAAAAGTATATATATAAAAAATTATTTCTGAATATGGCGAGAAAACAACGAAAAGTTAACGTGTTAAGAAAGAAAATAAAACGAGGTCACGGTCTCGGAACTGTGTTGAACAGAGTTATAGATAACCTTCCATTTCAGTTGCATTATCCTGGTTATAATTATTTAGGACCTGGTACAAAATTAGATCGTCAACTAAGTCGTGGTGTAACCGGTATAAATCCATTGGACGGAGCTGCTAAAGAACACGATATAGCATATAGCAAGTATTCTGATAATAAAAATCGAGCTCAAGCGGATAGATTATTAGAAAATAAAGGCTGGGAACGTGTTAAAGCATCAGATAGTAGTCTCGGTGAGAAAGCGGCTGCTTGGATAACTACGAACGCTATGAAAGTAAAACGAAAATTAGGAGCAGGATGTCATTCTGGTAAAAAACAAGCTGCAAAACGGAAAACTAAATCAAAATCCTCGAAAAGAAAAAACTTATATTTCAGAGACGTGTTAAATGTAGCGCGGAAAGCTGTTCGGAAAGAAAAAAACTCTTAAAGGACGTATGAAAAAAGCGGTTACAGCAGTTAAAAAATTAAATCCTATAGTAGCTGATAACGAAAATGTTCGAATTATTCCGATTACCAAAACTGGAGGAGCTCTCCCCCTTATCCCCTTATTAGCTGGTATTGCTACATTGGGTGGAATTTCATCGTCAGTATCATCAATGGCAAAAGTGGTGAAGGATGTAAATAATGCTAGAAAAAGTTTTAAATCAGGCAATGGGCAACAAATTAATAAAAAAATTGGAAAAGGATTTTATTTACGACCATATCGGTGGTCTTGGTTTGTATTTAGCTCCATATAGTGGCGGTGCGAGACGTAACCAGTTTTTTCGAGGCTAATTCTATACCTAGCAATAGAGCGTTAACAAATTTCGATATTATATTTTACGCGAAAAAATTAAGAGTTCCAAATTTTAGAGGAGTTTTTGATCGAGATGGGCTGCCCATCAAACCTAAGAAAAATGAGTGTGCGATTGTTAATATGGATTCGCAAAAAGGTCCGGAAACTCATTGGACTGCATACAGAAAATATGGAAAACGTGCAGAATATTTCGATAGTCATGGTAATCTATCTCCCTCCACAGAACTAGTTAATTATTTACGCAATTACGATCCAAAGATTAAGATTTTCTACAACAGATGTGCATATCAAAGTTATAATACGGTTAATTGTGGAGAACTATGTTTAAGATTTCTAACAAATACGTTACCTGCCCCATTTGATGAACGAAAACGATAAAATTAGTATATAAGCATGTATATTTGTACATTTTTTTCGATTATTGTATATATTATTATCCGAATACAAGTTTTTAAAAATATAGTTTGTCTGTTATTATATCGTCATGTCGTACTTATTTCAATTAAATGGTAAAAAAGGAAATTTAATTAGTGACATATATCCCCTATTATTATTAGCAAATAATCGTCAGTGGAGTATTGGATTAGTATTGTTAGCAACATATCATTCTATACATAATATCACTCCTGCTATGATTCTGAACTTGCAGTAAAAAATAATGAACCTCCAAATTTTATTATATTACCTAGCGGATGTTATGAAGTGGGCGATATAGAAGAATACTTACGAGAACAATTAGATGCTGATATTATTATAAAAGGTGATGAAAGAATGTTAAAGTGTCTTATACAAAGTAAATATTACATACAATTTTCCGGTCCGCGGAGTATTGGTCAATTATTGGGTTTTGGTGGAGTTTCAGATGTTTTAAAACCATTAATGATACATATGATTCCTAACACCGTTCAAATTACACCGATTAATATATTGAATGTATATTGTAACATAGCAACAGGTGGATATACGAATGGAACATCGTCTCATCTCATTTACAGTTTTCCTTTAAATATTGCACCCGGATATAAAATTACAGAAAACCCGAAAACGATTATTTATTTACCCGTGAGTACGGATTATATTTCAAAGTTAAATGTATATATAAAGGATCAAAACGGAAATATCGTTGATTTTGCTAGTAAAGATTTAATTATAAATTTACATCTAACCAGTTCGTAATCATCTTAATAACGTTTAAAATGCCTATCATATACACTAATAAAAGTATATATAAGCGTTCTCAAACGCCCATTCAAAGTGAAGAAAAGTATATAAATAGAGAACGAAAAAGGAGAAAAGCGTTGAGTAGTAAAAGTATTCGTGTACTTAAGTCGTTGGGTTACATTGTGTTAGTTGAGTAAGATAAGTTCAGTGCAGTATAATGGAACATATATTACAAATTGATTCAGCCAATACCCTTACGGATGATACAGTTGCCAGTTATGAAATACATACTCACAAACCTTATGCAAGTTCAAAATTTCGACCTAGCGATGAAATACGAATACCCGTTCAGCAAAAGGATATTATTACTTTACCGTCAGAAAGTTATTTACTTCTACAAGGTACAGTTTCCCCATCTGTAGATTTTTCAATGAACGGTCCGCCATTTTTATTCTCTGAATTACGGTATATGTAAATACTATAGAATATGTACGACACCCGGGAATTACAACTCTCATGCGTAGATTATTATGTTCGGAAGATATCAAATCAGATTACAACTACAGTACATGTGCTCTAAATTCGGAAAAATGAAAAGTATTTACACGAGAAATTGTTGATACTTCAACCCCCTCAACATCGACGGGTTCTGAGGGGCAAATTGATGTTTTAATTTCAATTTATTATTCCTTTACGCTACATATTCGGTTTTGCAGAAGAATATAGACGTGCGCTGTCGTACACACAAGTCAAGAAATTGTTCTCATCCGTGCCAATAGTGATAAAAATGCATTTACCGCATCAGACGATAAGCCTGTTAATGTAATATTTCAAACAATTGCATGGCAACTACCGTTTTTTAAAGTGAGCGATCGAGCGAAAATATCCTTACTTAACCGAATAAAGAAGATAAAGCACGCGCCTATTCAATTTAGAGCATGGTCTCTTTCTCATCAACCGGCTCTGCCCACTGTTTCCGAACACAGTTGGGTGATTAAATCATCATCAACAGTAGAACGTCCTCGTTTCATTATTATTGGATTTCAAACGAATAAACAAAATAATTTAACCAAAGATAGTTCTACATTCGATCATCTGAATATAACTGAAATTTGCGCCTACATAAATTCAACAAGATATCCTTATGAAGTAATGAATTTAGATTTCGATCGAAAAAGATTTGGAAACCTATACTTATTATATACCCATTTTCAAACAATGTATTATGGAAAAGAACCACAACACCCTGCTGTTAGTGTAGACGATTTTCTTACTAAACATCCACTTTCTATCATATCGTGTAACTTCCAAAATGAGCTCTTAAATGATGGTAGTCCGCTGTAGATTAGAATTGATTTTAAGATGCTTAATAGTGTAACTTCCAAAATGAGCTCTTAAATGACGGTAGTCCGCTGCAGATTAGAATTGATTTTAAGACGCTTAATAATGTACCTTCAAACACGTCATGTTACGCTCTTATTATACATGATAAATCAACCAGTTATAATGTGTTGGAATTATGGATATAAAAGAAACTCAATTTTCAATTTACTATTTGTTGTTTTATGTTTATGTTAACACTAATTTTACACGTGTTAAGTTTTTTCACATTTGTATTTTTTTTAAAAAGTAATAAAGTTTTTTATAAAAAGTATTCGGTATTGTTGTTGTTGTTGTTGTATCCATTAACGTGCCGTGTACTGCAACATTGGCCAGAGGCACGGGTGAATGGAGTTTAGATGTTATTAAGGATATTGGATAGTCTCAGAAATCTGAAGAGCAGCTGGACATTCTGTTCATTGTCTTCAAGAATTTCAGATAGGGAACTGGACAGACGTAATTGGGACCGGAATAGATTGAATTTCGGGCAGATTACTAGAAGATGGCGAGTGGATAAGGGAACAGAGCAAAGGTCACAAGTAGAGGGATCTGAGTTATTTAATAAAAAGGAATGAGATAATCTTGCGTGGCCAATGCGCAGACGGCATAATATGACTTCTTCTTTACGGCTGGATCTTGATGAAGTACTCCAAATTTCAGTATTTGAGTGGATTGAACGCAATTTGTTCGAGGTAGGAACTTCATGCCAAATCTTCGACCATTTCTTTTTTAGCAAAGATTTGATTGTTATAGAAAAGTCCGATGATGGTACTGGTAAGTCTGGAATCGGGAGGCATGAAGTGGCCTCTTTCGCTGCAAGATCCACCAGCTCGTTTCTTATGATGCCCTTGTGTCCTGGAATCCACGTGAAGGTGATACGAATCGAAGCGGTAGATATAACTGAGATTATATTTTTTGCAATGGGATTTTGTGATTTATTGCGCGTTTGCGATAGAGACGAAAGTGAAGAGAGAGAATCTGTGCAAATAAGAGAATCTTTGTTGTACTGTACTGATAAATCAACTGCAAGTTTTATGGCATATAGTTCTGTAGATGTAACTGAAAAGCTGTTTGGTAATGAATACCGTATTACATCGGAATCATTTGTAAGTACTGCGCATCCAGCCCTGTCTGATTTAGAGCCATCCATGAATATGATAAAATGGTCGACGTACTTCAACAGAAGTTCTTGGAATGCACCTCTGATTGCCTCTGGTGTAGAGAGCTTTCCAACATGCAAGAGAGATAGGTCAGTGTGAGGCGAGAAGCTTAACCATGGTGGAAGAGTAGTAGGTGTTGAGTAGTAGATCTTTGGAAAACTATTGATCGATACGGAACTCAGTATTTCGGTTGCATACGGCATTATGTGAAATTTAGATGAAAACATCGGTGTGCGCCTGATGGATTGAAAGGCTGGACTCCGTGGAGAAGATATCACGTGGGTTAACAGATTAATAGAAAGCAGTTCACGGCGAAGATGAAGCAGCCACTCTCCACTTTCGCATAGTAGGCTGATAGATGGCGAGGTGCGAAATGCTCCAGTCGCTAATCTGAGTGCTGCATGCTGTATGACATCTAATCTTTTTAGTACAGTATTGGAGGCTAGAGCGTAGACTGCGGCCCCGTATTCGAGTCTTGAACATATAAGTGTGCGGTAGATGTGCAGAAGTGACGATCTGTCAGCACCATAAGAGGTATGAGAGAGTTTTTTTAAAAGGTTGAGTTTTCTGAAACAGGAAGATTTGAGTTTGTCAATGTGTGGAGACCAAGACAGCCTTCGGTCAAATGTTAATCCTAGGTATTTCACTGTTTCCATGGTGGGGATGTTGACATCATTTACAAAGATGGAGAGAGCTTGACCACAATTTCTTATTCTGCAGAAGTGCACAGCTACTGTTTTGGTGCTCAAGAAGATGAATCCGTTGCTTCTTGCCCATGCACTGATCCGGTTGGCTGTTTCTTGTAAAATTTTTTGTCCCTGTAAGACGTTGGTGCAGGGGAAGAATGTGGTAAAGTCGTCCGCGAACAAGGCGCACCTGACCGGAGTGTGTACATTGTCTATGACGTCAAGTATTCAGTATTGTTAATCATGTTTGATTAATATTTTTTTAACTTTTTACTAAAAAAGAAACAAAAAATTATTACTTTTACCATTACAGTAAATTTTTAATAATGCATGGAGAACATAGATTCTACAAAATGCACACGTTTAACATAAAACTAATACTGTCTGCACGATCAGATCCATTCAACAATCTACCTCGATGCTTGCCTTTGAAAAGGGAGGGTTGTACCAGAAAAACCACATTCCTTTGGTTATAGAGGTGTTTGAAAGACGTTGTCAAGGGGAGATGAAGATATGTGTGTTTGTGGGTTGGTGTGTACATGTAAACCGTTCTCTACAAAAGATATGAAGAGGAAGATCCTGTTTCAGCAGACTCTATAACATTGTCGCACGATCTAATACATCTGCATGGTAACATGCATGCAAGGTTATGATTGGAGCATTTTTCGCTACGACTATGTGACAGCCATATGGGAGAAAAAATATAATACGAAAGATTTCGAAAAAAAAAATGTTAGAGTTAGAAAAAAAACAACAAAAAAAAAATGAAATATTCTTAAACTAATAGAATCGAAAAAATTATTATGAATGATATGGGATCTAACGGTAGCAGATGAGTGTGTGTGAATGGATGGTGCGTTTTTGTGGCTGTTGTGACGATCAAGGAGTATGTGGAAAAAAATATAAAAAGTATGTACAATCAGTAAATTGATTGCAAAAAGGTAGAAAGGATTAAAGGTTACATTTGCTTATTTATTAGTAGAAAAGATGCATGGATGCCTTAAATTAACCTTCTGCAAAATGAATGAAATAACGGTACATAATTCAAGCTGGTTTTCATCCGGAGAGATTGTCCATTTTCACCATGCTTTCTAGAAAAGGTGTATACATGTCGTGGATTTGTATGTTGTAAAAGGTCGTAAATAATGGTACATGACAGGCGCTTCAATAATGTTACGAACGAACGGTGAGGCAGGTGGAGACATCTTAGACTGTGGAGCAGCGATTGAATTTCTTGGAAATGTCGAGATCAGTGTTCGATGACGTTGATGTCGATTTTTTTATGTGCATGTGTGTATTTGAACGTGTCTAAAAAAATATTCTTCTAGCGAATAACGGTAAATAGTGGGGGGAGTATTGAGCGGTCAAAGGTTGATAGAAAGACGAGCCGAATACATGAAGAGGTTGACTATACCTGGAAAAGGACGATTAATGTTTGTAGCAACAATATCGTCAATGAAAATAATAGTTCCTTCGTTTAATAATTATACTGAGATGTGTATAATATTAAACTTAGTTATGATGTTGATAAAAATTATTTAGTGCCCTGAGATTTTCTCTATCAAAATGTTAAAAGATGTAAAGTATGTATGACGGGGTGAATGTGTCAGAAAAATAATACCAGTAAAAATAATTAAAGATCGATAATTAAAAATTAAATATAATAACTGTGTGTGGTATATGTGTGGGTCTGATGTGATATGCTCCCGCGGATAATACAAAAAAAAAAAAAAAATGTTCACGATTAATAAGGAACCTATCTGTGAGTGTGACAATATGGCGTGTATGTAAGTCTGGGAGGAGTTGAAAAATAAATAAAACATATTATAATTGTTAGGGAACCGTGTATGCATGGAAATGGATGTCGTGCAAATAAAAAAAAAAAAAAAATGTACGAATGGAAAAAAATTTCAAAAGACTTTTTGGAAAAATAATCTAACAATAATATACAATAATTGATAGTAAAATGGGTGTTGGAGGCAACGTCTACACTTCTGCGAGAGTTGATTGATTGACTGGGTCTAGAACATATATTATGAAAGGATTGTAATTTGTGTAGGATGAATAGGGGATGGTGAGGGAAATTATGAAACCGTGTTAAATAAAATTATACTCGATTTCATTTTTGAATACATATGTCTGGAAAAAAATTATGAACGTTAGGGAGAAACGATCGGAAGTGGAAAAAAAATATAGTTAGAATAATTCCATAATACTTAGAGTTGAAAAAAGTTATTATGAACGGTATGGGAACTAACGACGGCAGATGTGTGCACATTCATCGCGTTTAAGACGTTGTAGGATTTATTTTTAGAAACGGAGAAAAATAAAAATATTATGAACGGTCGGAAGAAATAGCCAGAAATGAAAAAAAATATACTTCGACTATTTCTATAATATTTAGGCTCGAAAAATTATTAAGAACGATATGGAAACTAACTGCAGAAGATGTGTGCGCATTCATCGCGTTGAAGACATTGTAGGATTTATTTTTAGAACTGGAGGAAAATAAAAATATTATGAACGGTCAGAAGAAATGATCGGAAGTGAAGAAAATATATAATTGGAATAATTCCATAATACTTGGAGTTGAATAAAAGTTATTATGAACGGTATGGGAACTAATGACAGCATATGGGTGTGCAGGAATGGACAGTGTGCATTCATAGCAGTCACATAAAAAAATAATTACCTCTCAATATGAAATGACGGAGGCGTCGGGAGCGTCGATCGGGGGTTTAATGGTAGTAGTAAAAGTAAATAGAATGCGATATATTCGATATTAAAACAACGGAATCGATCGGAAAAGAGGATGGAAGGGGTAAAGGAGACTAAGGATAATTTAGACTATAGAAATAATTGATTTGTTAATTTGTAAATGTTTTGGATAACCGGTTAGGTTTAGATAACAGAGCAGGGATTGGGTTATTATGTGAAAAAAATAATTATTAAAAAAAAGTAATCGCGATAGTATAAACGGACGACACGTGCGGGGGATCGGCGTGTGCGCTTTTGCGGAGAATAACGTTATGTTAGATATATGCGCGGGATCGGGACGTGTGCTTTAGCATATGGTAATAAGATTGGGGAATCAGGAAAATAAAAAAATATGCTTCGGCTAATTTTATATTATGTATACTTAGACTTTGAAATATTAAAGAAATAATCGCGGTATTGGAAAGGGAGCGAGTGTGTGCGCGGGGATATCGTGGCGGAGATCGGGGTATGCATGGGATCTGCGCGTGCTCTTTCGCAACAGCGACCGGAGTGTACACCGGAACGAAATATACATGTGAGAGGTGTGAACTGGAGTTATAGGTTAGATTTACACTTTAAACAATATATTGGGGTTAAATTTTGGAATTTTCTTACTTAGGTCCTGAATTTTAAAAAAATTGCAGTACTGTAGCAGTGGGCGGGGCGAGCAAAGACTTGGGTTACTTTCGGACATTAATTGATAGACTTATGTTAATTAATAATCGGTTCGGTTTATCGGAAATGAGCGGGACGCGTATGGGGAATTTTGGAGAAATTTGGGGAACTTGGGGAACTTTCAGCACCTGGACACTAATTGGGGTTACTTGCGCCCCCGAATAACACTTTGGACTTTATTGACCTCGGGACACTGTTTGGATGTTCGGATTAGTGGATATGTGTGGGAACCGTCCGGGGAAACTTGGAGGAATCGGGGGAAACTGGGGTGAATTTTGACCACCTGGACATGAATTGGGGTGAATTTCGTGTTTGGATTACCGGTCTGGGGTAAATTTTCGCCTCCGGGACAGGAATTAGGGTTCAGATTAGCGGAATTGCCAGTCGCCTTATTTTTAGACTACTTAGAAATATATCAATTGATTTAGAAAATGTTTTAATTAGATATCAACCTTTAAAAATTTACATTAAAGTAGACGCAAAAGTCGAAACTATATGGGAAAATATTATAGAATCATCACTTTCAAATTATGAAATAATTAATTTAGAAACACAATATGGTATGCCAAATTTAAGAAATTTAAACAATATGTATCACGCTATATAGAGTACTGTAAAATGTGACGCGCACACTGATGGAAGAACTAATGCATGTTCCTTACAAAATGTTCATGTAATGATGAAATGGTTCAATATGAATATTAGACCAATTTTATCTGCATTAAAGTATTCTATACACGAAATGTTACATAAGGCTACTGTGGAGATATTAATTGCTGAATGTCCTGATAAAATTTACGAATTATATGATAAACTACCTGAAATGATGAAGAATAATGAAAATATTAAAAAATATTTACTATGTTTTAAACATCACAGTTATGATACACAAGATTTGTTACCTTTTAGTACAGTGCATCCAACATTAGCTAAAGATTGTAAACAATGCGGACATAAATCTTTTACTGATTTTATATGAGAAATGTTTCTTGAAACTAAAGATTCATTTTGTGGTGAAAATGTAGTTTATGATTGTGGAAAATGCAAAGTTGTTTTTAAAATGTTTCCAGACGATTAAATTTTTTCTTTTTAAAAAATTTTGATATTATTTAGTTAATAAGATTTTTTTTGACTTGTATTTTTTCTTTTATCACTTGATGTTTGTAAATTTTATATATAGAATCAATAAATATACTTATTTTTATATATTGTTTACATTTTTCATAATTCTTCCTCATACATTTCACATTACTACTGAAACATATACATATAAATAATAATGGTAAAATATGAAATATATACAAAATAATGAATGAGAAAAGAAAACTTTTATTCAACATCTCATAAAAACATATCAAAATATATACATAAAAAAGAATGTGAATGAGAATATAAAAAGCGAACAATGATATAAAACAATATGCTTGCAATGAATCATAAAATATGCAATTGTAAGATAAAAAATTAAATATATAAATTATTATTACAGATAATCCAAAGTTTAGAAGAATAATACAATCTATTAGGAAAAAATAATTTTTAAAAGTCCCTCAACTCTTTATATTTATTTACTTCTTCAGGACCTCTCAAACAAATTGTAGATTTATAGACAAAAATTTTACAAATTGGATCAGTTTCATATACATAATCAAATAAAATCATCACATACTTAAAAAATTGTTTCAAATTGAGTGGTATGTTATATCAACCAGAGTGTGAAAAAATAAACCTTCTTATTCCCCACTTACATGCTGAAATTAACACAATTTCTATGTAACTTGCAATTTCTTCCATCATTTCCATAGGAAGTTTTTCCATGATTAGTCTATAGAGAGAAAATTTTTTTTAAAGATTTTATACTCTGAAACACGATGAAAAAATATTATTTTTATAAATATATATAACTTCAAATTTGTGTAGGGAAATAAACTTTTTTTTTTTTTTTTTCTAATAATAATTATATACAGTGGAAATTGTTTAACACGAAACCAGTTAACCTGAAAAATCACTTAATATGAAACAACACTACAGTCCCGACAAAATGCCATATAATTACATACATTTTTTTTCTTTTATCACAAAACAACATGAAACAAAAATCGCTTAACACAAAAAGATTTTGCTTCTCAGAAGGACAAATATACCTGCTTTTCCAGTCGCATCCCTTAACAGGTAAATAAAATTAACAATGGTTACTATTATTTACCCCCTGGGAATGCAATACTACTTAATAGGGATGTTGCAGATGCAGATTTTTTGACATCTGCGGATGCAGATTTTTGAGTACTTACATCTGCAGATGCGGATCTTAGGATTTTTTAGAAAGAGATTTCATATTGGTGCATAAATAATATCAAAAGCATGTAATCTTTTACATTTTTATTAAATAATTATATACTTAGTAATGAAAGTTAAAAATTGGTAAATTATATTTAATAAAAATTAATATCGCCGCCTTTTCAGGTTCAGGTCTGTTTCGCAGAAGATCATAAATTAAGCCCGCACTACTAAACAATTGTTCACTAGGTACACTGGCTGGTGGAGGTGATAAAAATCTGTGTGCTATTCCAGATAACATTTTCAGTTCTTTTCGGTGAACACTCCACCATTTAAGTGGATTTTCATTTACGTTTATTCTTTTCTTATTGCAATAAGAAAGTAACTCCTTTTTGAGTCTATCATTTTCTGATGATGCTTTACCCTCATCTTCACTTGACGAATCTAGCATCATGGCAAGATCACTTTTTAAGCCAACCTTTCTAACCATACTGGAAATTCCTGGTTGTTCTGAATCTTTAACTGAGGAATCTGTCATTCTCATTCTCTTATTAACTGCACAATGTAAAACTCAAATAATGGAAATGTTCACACAATGTGATTAATTACAAATAAATTGAACAATAGCAAACATGTGGCATCTGGCTACTGAGCACTCTGCGCTCCTATTGGCTGTGAGCATGGGACGCACCATTCGCCCCCTCGCCCAATTTCTTTCTTGTCACGACCTTCGATACATCCACATCTGCATTAATATCTGCATTGATTAATGCGGATGCAGATGCGGATGTGGATGTAAAAATTTATGCAGAAGATCCACAATTGCGGATGTGGATGCGAATATCTGCAACATCCCTGCTACTTAATTTTGGTCAACATGTTTCCCAAAAAACAATAATTTTATGTTTTTTTTATAATGTAATTATTTGAAGTGTATATATGTACTACCTACAAGTGCAAATGTTAGCGAAAAATAAAATTGATATATTTTACCAACATTAAAAATATTGGTGTTTTTAATTTTTTTTTTTCATTTTTTTTTTTTGCATGTTTCAGTTAACACAAAATCCTTTTAACACGAAGAAATATTTCAGTCCCTTCAGTTTCGTGTTAAACAGTTTCCACTGTATCGAGTTAAGAGAAACTATACTGTTCCATTAGTTCTTAATATGTCCTCTAAAGGTGACCATGTCAAAGAAGGACATAAAAGTAGATGATAATCATGATCACCTGAATAATTTGTAGAAGGATGTAAGATTATTTCAAATCCATGATCGCATAATCCACATCTCTTTTCTAAAAGGAAGAAAATTTCATCTCTTACACATTGATAATATATTACAATTATTTTTACATTATTATTATTGTATAGAGATGAAGGATCATTTTCAGTCCATCCTTTAGCTATTTCCTTTATTACATCTACTATAGCTTCCACAAAAAGAAGGGAAGATGCTGGTCTAAACTAAACTGTATCTATCCGAGGTGTTAAATGTATTGATTCTTGACACGTTCATAGAAGATCTGCTTCTACTTCGTCCACTATTACAATATGTTTTCCAATTTCACCTTTCAATATTTTATTCAATCTTTTGTTACATCTTGAAAATAAGACTATATCTTTCGCAGTTAGATCATTTGATACATGCAAAACTAATTCTATTGCTAAATTTGAAATATGGACCATCTCTCTGTAATATAGAAATGAAAAATAGTGAAGAAAAAAATAGAGCATATAAAAAGTAAGAAAAATGAATATGAAAAATGTAGATGAAAAGATTTGAAACAGGAGGTAAAAAATATATAAACATTATTTATACACCTATAAAAATATAATAATAAACATTATTTACACATCTTAACCTAAACGAATTCATTTGGCAGCTGGGGCTGGATCAATAGTATCATCATTATTGCTGGTCCCAGAATTATTATTATTACCATTATTACTTAATACAGTGTGGCCAATGGCCAGTGTATGTATGTTATTTTCTAACACAATATGTTTATCATCTAAACTATTGATGGCTAGCTTTGTAGAACATATTGTGTATATTTTGTGCCTAAAACTTCTTATTAAATATGCGGTACAGTCATTTTCCATAAAAATATTATTATTGCTAAATATACATGACTTACATTGTTCAAACATAATTTCATTTTTAGTTATATTATATGGAATTCCTTTACACTTAGTTATGACAGAATTATTATCTACCTTAATACTATAAACTTTTGACCTTAAACCTACAAACGCCATCACAGGTATACCACACATTTCATCTTAGAACTTTCCCAGTTTTATCTTATTTTCTTGTGAATAATAAACATGATCACTGGGGTAATCACTCATATCAAAATAATTTAAATTATCATGCATGTCTTTATACACATTGGATGTTATATTATAAACTAAACTATCTACATCTGTGTACAGCAAACTTAACTTATTATTACTATACATTTTTAACATTACATCATAATGGAAACTATACATAACATGTTTACTTATATCTAATATTGACAGGCCTACAAATATTGGTTTATTAAATAATAATTTCTTTTGATTCCAGTGAATGGCACACAAAAATGGATCTTCAGAAAAAATGGTATGGTCCTTAAATCTAGGGTTACTGACTAACTTTGTAAACTTAACTTCATCAGCGAAGAGCTTAATATCTAATATATTTCTAATGTTTTGTAAAGTTTTTCCATAGATACTATTATTTAATAGTTTGTAAAGATTTTTCTCAAACTCATTATTAGCTCTTTGTCTAAGACTAGTATTTAAATCTATATATTGTTTAAGCCAGCGTGATTGTTTAAATTATACGCCGCAATGAATTTTTTTTAATATAAGACCGTGACTTAAAGCTAATTTTAAATATTTAATATATATTATATAATTATTTTTATGCTCCAATGTTGCAACTAATTTTTTTACAGATCCTTTCTTTGAGACTGCTTTCTCTTCTGGATGAAATGGTAAATCATTATGAGCTTCATGTAGAGTTGAAGGATACTCAACGTCTATGTCAAACACATATCCAATCTCACCATCCAGATTGATATTATTAAAATTAATTTGCTCAATTTCCTATTCAATCATCCATTTGAAACCCCCTATAGGAAGGGGTTTACTCATGGCATAACTATACAAATTATTAGCATCTAAATATAAAATATAATTATTTTCTTCTGCCACCAATGAAGAAGACAACAATGAGGACAATGACACAGACAAGGCCGGTATGTTATTATTTGTAATGTGAGGGGTTACAGGCTTCACAATATCTTTGTACACATTGGGTTAAACTACCTTGTATTCCCAATTTAAAAAACATATACATGTCATAATCAGTTAATAATTCCAGACAAATACCAGACATTTTTAAAAAGGCGTTAAAACTAAACCCTGGCACAGTATATGACCATGCAGGGTCTAATTTATAAATATTATAACATACCGATCTGAAATTTTCAAAAATATCCATTACTGCAAATATTCATCTGAATACTCCCCTAAATTCCAAACTCCAAAGATATTCCATATGTTTTGTGCATGAGCATATGCTTCCTCTGTGATTGTCAATTTAATCAATGAACTGTAGAATGCCGACTGCGGAGGTAATGTTTCTTCTTCGAGTTTTGATGGATCTGAACAGTATTCACATAGGAAATATCCTCTTCACTGGAAAAGGGACAGTACTCCAGGGTCCTGATGTTTGAAACAGTGTGGTGGAAAGCATTATCGGGCAGGTAATTTGCTAGTTTTTCAAGACTTGACACCATGAAGTTAAACGAATTGATGAACCTGAGCTGGAATTTACCTGGGATGACTTGTTTTGAGAATCCTTTATATTTTTCTTCTATATTAGCTAGTACATTAATGTCCAGCGAGTCATAAGCCAACTCGCGCACAATAAGATGGCTATTGTAACCAGTAAGATTGTGAATGATAACCCAAAGGAAATGTGGAAGCCGCATTTCCAAATTACATTTCATGTGTGCTGCACTGTGAAATGTCCTGGGTAAATGGTCATGGTCACAAACTTTATCAATGTTTATAAGTGCTTTCGAGCAAATATTACAAATTGTTTCATTATCGAATGCTACAATGTCACTCGGGGACATAACAATCAATTTAATCTGTTTATAAATATCATAAATAGTTTTAGCATCTTCAACTAGACTTTCCACAAATTTTTTTGCAGCCTCGGGGCCACAGTAAAGTGTTTACTCTTGTAAACAAGTCAACACCTTGAAACCATCTGCATGCAAAACAATTAAGTATGAATAGCTCATAGGCACATGTCTATGAACTTTAATTGTATTTGAATGCAGCTGTTCACTTTGAGTACATCTTATGCTCGGTTCTTCCTCTTCTTCCTCCTCATCTTCTGCATCAGGATTCTTGTTGATGACAGGTTGTATAAAACATTCAAAGTCTATATAGATGGAAAAAGGTACATACTGTTGCTAGTGAAACTTACCAAATTGAACATAATTTTTTTTAGGTTTGGGCATCTCAACTGCAACTGCTGAAAGATCACTGCAAATCTTCTTGTGTTCAACTAATTTTTCCATGCTGTCTACATGCCAAAGACATATTCTGCATCAAGGCCATGTCCACAGGGTGGGTTTTGGGGGTTAAACCCTCCCATGAGAACTGAAATAGCTTAGGTACTTCATTAATATGTTATGCAAAATTTTTTGTTATGAGTATAATCAATAACATATGTCATTTTTATTAATGTTTATACAGTAATTAGTTTATTTAAATTATTAATATATAAATCAAGATGATGGAAATTATTAATAGCATGAATATTAGTGAAAAATGTATTTTTATTTATAAAATAAATATGCAAAGAAAATTTTCAACCCCCCCCCCCCCTTCCAAAATTCTGGGCACAGGCCTGTTCTGCATATATATAACCAATGATGATCCTTTGTAATCTGACTTTGAACCAACTTCTCTAAATCTTTAATGTAACTATAATGTCACTTCTCACCTTGGGTTATTAGTAGCAAGTCAGTATGATCTGCACGTTTCTCCTTTGATATTCTTGCAGGATAGACAAAATTGTTTTCATGGAAACCATAAACATTAATTGATCAACATACATTATTTTTTTCAAACATTTTTATATTGTCCAGACTAGCGAGGAACTAGATTTCTGACCAATTATATTTTGTCTCGAGATCAAGCTTGTTTATGTAATGATTCACTTTATGTCCTTGCTCTTTTACAAGTTTTGCGAGCATTGAGTACTTAAAACAAAAAACATCTTTATTCTGTACAATTACGTCCGGCAAAGGAATAAATGATGACGTGCATGATAAAATGTTTGCATAGTTTAATTTAACCTCGAGGTATACAATTTTATCAACTGTCCAACCCAGAACCTTTCACATGTTCAAATTTCTTAAGTTCTTCTTTTATCTAGTGGACCGATGTGTCAAAAAATTCTTTCAAATCATTTCCCACAACTAAAAGTTTATATTTGGACGAAAAATAAGTGTGGGTGACATGATCACCTTTAGTAATGGCTGTCACCCTATGAAATATAGAATGTAAGACCATGCTGCATTTTAAGCCTGTTCCTATATTTTGGCTTATTAATTTGAAAACAGTCGGTTTTATGTATTTTAAAAATTTATTAATGTCCCTGATATTAAAATTATCATTAACGATTCTATGTGTAGCAAGTCTTTTACAAAATTTCATATCGATATTTTCAACATGGAATAATACCTGCATCGGGAACATTTTCACTAATTCAATATTTGATGCAGCCATTATATAAACGCTATTAACAAAAAATAGAAAACGAAAACTATTTTTACTGAACAAAAAACTCATTAATGTGGAGCATATTTATACTATTTTTAAAAAATCACTTTGAAAAAACAGAACTGAAATGCACGAACTTATAAAACCAAATGATTGAGGAATTCAGATTTCATCAGATATATACCACACAAATTTTTAACTTGCATTATTAAAAAAACAGGTTTTTATTCAAATTTATAAAAGACCATTTATTGTAGGGACATATTTGTATCATAACAAAGAAGCAACTAAAATATACCATTTGAAGGAGCAAATACTAATCCAGATTTTTGGGATCTGGAAAGTGACGATCAGAGCAGCATTACAATTGTTTGTTTTAGGTTCTATGTAGAGTTCAATATGTCAAAAGTAAATTGTCCATCATCAACTTTTAATTGAACGAATTAGTTTGATTAAAAACCGAATTACATGAAATCAACAATCAATTTTATATTAATGCAAATTATTCTTGAAAATTGCAAGATGTCTTCTGTGCCATTTTAAATCTTGCACATTGCCCAGGTTTTTACAATCAATTGTTACTGTATTTTGTAGCTTTTGTTTTTTTATTTTTCTTCAAGCATTTAACCTTTTTTAATGTATTTTTGTTTGATGTTTTATGATAATCGGAGAAATGCATAATGTATTAGGAAAAATTTTATTAAATGTGTGGTGAAACTCGTTAAAATGTTTTATATAAATTATACACTACCATGTGAAAAATGTGGAAAATTATTTATAAGGAAATTGTATCCAAGTCATATTATGAAATGTACACATGTACAGTAAGTAATTGATAACAATATTATAACAAACTACTCAAAAAAGTGATTATTTGCCTTTTATTTAAAATCAGTTTTATTATTAAAAAAGAGAACAGAACAATATGTAAAAAAATGGGTGGAATGTGAGAAGTACATCATGAGGTTAAATGGATTTTGCAATTATATTTTGTCTTGTATGTGATCACTGTAAGACAATATAGAAATATTATTTTACATCTGAAAAAGGTAAGTAAATGTATGTATTACTTATGACAAAATGTTTTGTGAAATAAGTAAAAAATTATAATGATGAAAATATATCCAAAAAACTAAAAAATTATGGCGATATAAAGACAACAAATCTTATTATATTAATAATAGTTCTATTTTAATTTTCACCAGAAAGATATATAACATACACATACTGATAGATATAGTTTACTGAAAGTATGTGTTATCGTCATTTTTTTTTAATTCCCATCTTGTTCCAACTTAGCTATCTCTTTCCCTTTTCACTTTCATTTCATTGTAGCTGCTCTTTTATTCTTTTAATACCATTTCTTTTTTTTTTATTTTTTCCCCATATTTTATTTTTAATTTTGTGTAATGAGGTCCATTTATATTTAACAATTATTTCTATTTTATTTTGCCACAATGTTTATATTTTCTTTTTATTTATTAATTGCATGTTAGCGCCTAGAGTTAAAAGGTCGCCATATTTAAGGATAGCATCGGTATTTTTTTAAGGACAGCATGGCTGTCGTGGTCAGCATCAGGTAGTTTAGTTTTAGAGACGCGTGTATAGCAAAGTGGCGTGGGCCAGTGTGTGTTTTGTTTTGCGGAAAAAACGTGTCCCCTTTAAGTGTACGAAGCTATAAAGCGTGTGTATTGTTTTATATATATTTTCGTCGTTCGTAAAAACTGTGTTTATGTAAAATTAATAAAGAGAAGAATTTGGTAGATTTGTTCGTTTATTTTCTGTGATCATCTTTTGTGTTTTGTTTATTTTTGTGTAAAATACATTAGTTTAAAATTTTGGCCGACAACAGTATTTGAAGTATTAAGAAAAATATAAATACTAGAATACAAATTTTTTAGAATTTCTACAAAGGAAGACTGTCGAAAAAGCACAGAAAATAGTCCGGTGCCCTCTGCTGCATTTTATAGATACAAAAATGAAACAAAAAAAATGTTGATTCAAAATCAAGTGGAGCATTTACAGATGAAAATATAGAGACGTTGTATGTCTTTGTTGAATTAATAAGCTATATTATTTAGTTTATGATTATAACAATATTCTTTGTATAAGGGTCGTTGCCAATATGTTAAAATCTTTTACATTTATTATTTTTATTGCTCTAATTATCTAATATTTATCAGATTCCTAATCTTCATTGTCATTCGGCATCATTTTATCACGCCTTTATCTTAAGCGGTTTTCTTTGACAACTTTGCCTACAACTCATAGAGGAATCTGTATTTTCCTTTTCCAAATCAGTTTCAATTTGGCAGTCTCCTACACTCAATCCAACTCTTGCTTAAGTCCTAGCCTGGAATTGTGTTCTATTTGAGTGCATTCGGCCTTCTCAATTTTCCTTAATCTTTGCAATTTTCTCCTATGTTCATCAGTATGAAGTCATAATTTTAACTGAGCAGTAAGCCAGCTAATTTTCTTCTCTTAGAAAGCATCATTAATATTATTTCTCATACTTAATAATAAAATAGATTATGAACAGTTTTCCAGTTTGGATTTACAACAATGAAAAATAAAAAGAGTTAGTCTTAATTTGTTATTTTTATTTGTCTCTGCTCGGTTATGAATAGAGGAACACAACAGTACTTTTTTAATGTTCATCATTTTTATATTATTTTTCACATAATTATTTTTCTTTTTCTTTTTTTATGGTAAATTATTAAATATGGTTCTTAAACATTTCTTATAATTTATTATGCCAAGGTGTAACATTTAGCAACCCACTAGTATAAGAAAGAAAGCATACATTAATAAAACCAGATAATAGAAAAAAATATAATAAATTTATTTTCTATTATTTATTAAATTTTGGTGTGTTAAAAAAAAATTGAATTGTATATTTACAAAGTGTTAAAAAATATGACGAGCAACATATGCATAAAAAAATATTTAGTGCAAATTTTTCTTTAAAATGTGAGCAAAGCTAACCTTTTTAAATGAAATGAAATGCAGATATAATAATAGAAAACATTTTAATTATAATATAAAAACTATGATTAATCTATTCAAATCAATGTGTAATTACAGATCAATTGATATTGGAAGTGTCAATACGAAATGTTAGTATTTGCAGCAATTGAAGAAGATACACCTGATTGACAGGCTGGATGTGTATAATGTTGAAAGTCGTGGGCTAAAAGAATTTGTGCAAATTAATACTTTTTAATATGAATCATTATTTATGTAATTTTCTGTATTTTTGTTTATGTAAAAATAAATTATATTACTATATTCAATTGTTCTTTATTACTAACCGAAACATTTTTTTCTTAATGTATTCTAATAGATCTCTGAAATTTACAGAAGTTTTAATTAACAAAAATTATGTTTGTTTATGTATAAAATTAATTTAATACTTATTTCTAATTGTATTTTTATTAACAATTATTTTTTCATAATTTAAGAATGCAGTGAAATCTGTTATAGAAACGAAGATTGCTAGGAGCAGCAGAATTATGTAAAATATATGCCAATTTTTATTGGTTAGAACAACATCAGCTAAAGGGACAAATAGACTGCTATGACCAAATTTTTGGTCCACAGATTAGAAATTATCGCTAAATTTAACTTTGAAAAGTTTTGAATGTCACAAGCAAAAAATCATTCCAGATCGCTTTTTGTAAAAATTATATTTGTACAAAGAAATGGCCAACTGTCTTCACGTTAAATACATATGAATTTAATGGAATTGATAAAAACATAAACAGGTTATTACAAGAAATAATAACACCACTGCTACTCCTATTGTCATGATAAAAAATTATGAACGCAAATTTCTTGAAAAATGCGGCTGATTAAAAATTTCAATGACGTATGAAAAATGGATTACAGTCCAAAAAATAATTTCTTTTTATTCGCTTACAAGCGTTAGGCTATCTACATCACAGTAAGAAATATTTCTTACATTTCAGTAAAACCTTTTACATACCAAACTTATATATAACATCTGCTCATATTTTTAACCGACTTCAAAAAAGGAGGAGGTATTCAATTTGACTGCATTCTTTTTTCTTTTTTTTTTTTATGTGTGTTACCACAGAACTTTTTTCTAGGTGAACCGATTTTGATGATTCTTCTTTTATTTGAAAGGTGGTGTTTCTCATGTGGTCCTTTTTAAATTTAATCAAGATCTAACCGATAGTTTTTGAGTTATCCTTAATAATGCAGGAGATTGAAGCTTTTTGGATGCTTTTCATTCATGATTGTTTTCACTGTCGGATTAGATTTATTGACATAATATACTATAAATTTGCAAATTACCATGGAAATGTAGCTTTTGATGTTTTTACCATGGAAATATCTGTTCTTATTAAAATGTTTTAATTTAATTGAATAAAAATGTACTAAAAAGTAAAAAATAAAATGCTTTTTTACAAAAAATAAATACTGACTTCAAGGTTTATTATACAAATTTAAAAATCCACTAAAATGTAAAAAATAATTACTCCCGATAAAATATATATATCAGAGTGATATAACTTAAGGTGATATTGTAATTCTTATACAACATTAATTTTTTGGAGTTGGCATCAAATTCATATTAAAAGAATAATTAAAAACTGCATTAAATGTTCATTAAATTGTTCCTAGATATAGTAACATGAATTTAATTTCAACTCCAAAAAGTGAATGTTGTATAAGAATTACGATATCACCTTAAGTTATATCACTCTGATATATATATTTTATCGGGAGTAATTATTTTTTACATTTTAGTGCATTTTTAAATTTGTACAATAAACCTTGAAGTCGGTATTTATTTTTTCTAAAAAAGCATTTTTGTATGTGTGCATTTAATTCTATTATTAAACTAAAAGTAGAGCTTACCATTTCTCATAACAAAACAAGATAATTTAAAATTCAATAAACCAAGCCACTCCAGCTCATATCACTAGAGAAACTATAGAAATTTACCATTGTAATACTACATAAAATCTAAAGTCTTACAAAAGAATTAATGGTTGAACAAATGCACAAATAAAAGAAAAAAAATTTAATGTCATTTGTAGATATTTATAGTTTGCTGGAGGGAATTCGCCAAAGGAAAAAATTATTTTCAGAAAAAGGTAAGTTTTATCAATTTTTTCATTTTAATAGAACTGCACTTTTTGAACTTTTTTCATATCCTTATCGTCAAGATTTTTTCATGACTTCCAGGAGCATTAAATATAGAATAAAATATAAAAATAAATATCTTCAGTCAAATCATTTATTTGATTACTAAAAATTATGGTTTACTTCATGTATAGAGAGATTTTAATGAACAAAAAATCGTGCTTTTGAATGGGAACCCGTTTTTTGCTGCATAAAAAGTTAAACCATAGTAATTAAAGGAGTAAAGCAGCTTCAGTGTTTTTCAGTTTTGAACAATATTTAGTTTAATAAGCAATAAGACTAAAAGGGAAAGGAACTTAAATTACATTAGGCAATAATCTTATGTTGCTGTTAAATAATTACCCTAAAATATTGAATACACAGGTTAGTTATATAATTTGAATCCTATTGAGAATTTATGAGACGAACTAGACCCTAAAATTAAAATCACATAACTGTAACTTGAAACAGAATTTTTCTTAAGAAAGCAAAATTGTATATTAATTTTGATCATCGTCATGATCATCATTCATTGAACCTTACAGTTCGTTTTTTTCATTCCATGCTTTTCAATGCTTTAACTATGTCACATATTTCCAATCTTTAAACAGTAGCAAAATGAAACTGTTTCTTTGTCCTCCTTTATTCTTTTCTTGTCTGTTTTGACTTCTATAATTTTGGTTACCAGTTCATCATCTCACAATATATGTTCGATTATCTCTGATATCCATTTCTTAATAGCATTCAGTAAGCTGAGAGTTTTCTCACTCTATTAATCACTTTAGTTTTTAGATTTTCCATTCATTTTTAGATTTCTGCAGCCTCCGGATACTTTTTTATCCATTTCATTTATCACTCAGGCCTCACATTCATACAACATTACACCATATACATAGATTTTATTCATTTTTTCTTCAGATTTTATCCACACTCTTTTTAATAAGTAATGTGTATTTCTGAAAGAAACCATTTTTTACTAAATTAATTCTTTTTATTTTCTATATAATTTTTTGTATTATTCTCCTCGGGTATATCATTTCCTTTGTTCGGTGCATTATTTAAATTCAAAAAGATTTTTTTTTTAACAGTAACAAAAACTATTATAATATGAGTGCTGAAAGAACCTATTAATATATTTTTTCTTTTCTTTGTTTCAGTATGTATTTTGATTTCATAAATAATTAAAGCTAAAACTTTTGGGGTCAATTAGAAACTGTTACTACTTATTAACTTAGATATATAATCATATTTAACACAAATTAGCAATAAACATTCATTATCAGAAATTAATAATTCTTAAAAATTAGAACTTATATATTCATAGATAAAAGCATTTAAAACTCTAAGTTTTAAATTAATTATCTGTTATTAATTCATATTTATTTATAATTAAATTTTTTTCATAAAATAAGTAATCAAAAAACGATAGATGGAAAATGATTCAAAAGAGGAACAGAAATGATTATCAAATAATTATCTTTAAGAAATTAATGAACACAAATTCATTTTAAATTATTAAATTGTTACAATTTCGTTTTTTTTTTAAATGTTAAACAATCAATTAACTTATGTTTTCAATTTTAAAATAATTCTACATGTATTTATAATACTTCGCATACTTTTAATAACTTTTAAAAAATATTACAGAAATAAAAAATAAAATGAATAATAATAATTGAATTAATTGCTTTTTGTATTATAAAAAGTGTTTTTTATAAAAAATTTTAGTAGAATTTCATAATTTTATTAAAATTTCAACCTAAACTTGATGCTGGCTAATTTGAGAACTCACAGAACCAAAGAATATGGATTAGTATTTGCCTCTCCAAACGGCATATTTTAGACGATTGTATCATATCAATGCTTAAAATATACTTTCTTATTCGTTATTAATGTTTCTTTCAAGGTTATACTCATCTGGTTTTAAAAAGACTGAATAAGACGTTATTTAGTGATGTTATTTTAACTTGAAATGGAATAGCTCAATTTGGTGTATAATCGATCTAAATAGACCATCTTTATTTCATGGTTTTAAAATGACTTTTGAAAAATAAACATGAACCCTAAATGATCATATAACTTTTCTTTCTTTTTTCATTTATGCGAGAATATAAATTGTTTTAGAAAACATATTTGTGATAAAATCAGCATATATAATAGAATAATGTATATAATAATATGAAATAATAGAACTCCTTAATAAAAACAAAAAAATATATTTATATTTCATAAATACTATTTTTTTCAGGTATTATAATATCTAAAGTATCTGGAATGCTCAATTTTTTTTATTTTTTTTATTTTATGGATATATTTACATTCGTCAACAATTAAATTATAATTGTTGACGGTTTTTTTAATTTTTTAAAATTAAAATTAAATATATATTATAATTTAACTCTATAATTGTATGAGTCGTAATCCATCATTTTAGAAAAAATGATGAAAAAAACTTTATCGTTGATGTCATTATAATTAATGGGGCTAACAACATTATTATATGAATATATAAAATCATCATCATAAAAACAGTTTTTATTAAAATTAAAATTATCGTTAACATTATTTAATAAGTTTAAAATAAATTTAAAATCCTCCTCCTCACAGCAAATATTTTGTATATATTTTTTTTTATATGTAAAATATAACTGTTAACAAAAGATAATTTATTTTTATTTATGTTTCTAAAAACTGAATAATTATTATAATTAATAAATTTTTCTTTACATTTTAAAAACAATTTATTATCAATAAAATTCTTACAATATGATACAAAAGGTTCTACATTTTTCAGAATATTATATGAAAATACTATCCCTACACCGTCCGTGACTATATGTAGATCTAGTAAGAGTCTTTTTTTGGAGTTTTGATTGTAAATAAATGTAATTTAGATTCATATTTCGTTAAGTCTAAACCTATAATTTTTGATCTAATAAATAAAACATTAATTACAGTGGAGCGTCGATTATCCGAATGTCAATTATCCGAATGTTCGATTATCAGAACCATTTTTTTTTTTAATTTTTTTTATGTGTAATTTTAATTAAATTGATCATCTAATTTACTTATTGGGAGATATGTATTGTTATAATTATTGTTGTTTTGAATAAAATTAAACAACAATAAAATTATTTTTCTCAGAATGTCTATAACGGAAGCCATCAACAATTATTTCTCAGAAACTGCTTCGTTACATTTTGTATCTGGTTCAATGTGTGTTCAATGAAATTAGACGCTGAATACGTGTTGGTTTACTTAGAACTGTATATGTAATTGTTTCATTGCATTAGATTCTGAGAAACCCTTTCCGTTCATTTGACTGGTTGTGGATAGCTTTCAGTTTCAAACCATTCTTTGAAAGGTGTATACCATACTGTGATCGTTCTTTTTTTCATTTTTAATTAAAACATGTCAACAAAAAGAAAACGAGTGGTACTTTCTTTAAAAGATAAAATGGAAATTATTACGCGGCTAAAAAAAGGTGAATCGGGTCAGACATTGTCTATCGAGTTCGGTGTTGGTAAATCAACGATAACGGGTATAAAAAATAATTCTGATTCAATGGTCAGGTACTCACATAATCTTGACAGTGAGGTGGGCAGTTCAAATCGTAAAACTATGAAAAAAGCGAAAAGTGAATTGGTGGAAGATGCTGTTTACACTTGGTTTTTGCAAAAACGGTCTTCTGGGCAGCCCATATCGGGGCCCATTTTGTGTGAAAAAGCATTGGAATTAAACATGAAGCTTGTTGGTGACCCAACCTTTATCGCAAGTTCTTGTTGGTTAAAAAATTTCAAATCGCGACATGGGATACGGCAAATAGAAATTCACGGAGAAAAATTAAGTGCTGATGCTCCAGCAGCAGATTCTTTTTCCGAGAACTTGAAGAAATATCTTGAAGTTAAAGAGTATGATTTGGATTTCGTTTACGATGCAGATGAAACAGGCCTCTATTGGAAAGCTTTGACATCTGAGTCATTAGTGTCTAGAAAAGAAGCTGCAGCTCCTGGTTACAAAATGAGCAAGGATCGCGTTACAGTAATGGTGTGCACCAATGCATCTGGCACACATAGAGTTCCGTTGTTAATGATAGGTAAATCCAGAAACCCACGATGTTTTAAAAACGTGAAAATTCCGTTAATGTACACAAGCCAAAAAATGCATGGATGGACAGCGATTTGTTCATAAAATGGTACGAAAACACTTTTATTCCCGAAGTGAAAAATTTTCAGCAGCGTAGTGGAAAAGAAGGCAAGGTTCTTCTCCTTTTGGACAATACTCCGTCACACCCATCGCCTGAAACTTTGAATAAGGTGAGTGATATGTTTGAGGTGAAGTTTTTGCCCCCTAATGTAACTTCTCTAATTCAACCTATGGACCAGAGCGTTATCGAAACATTAAAGAAACTGTACCGAAAACAGCTCATGCGTCGTCTGCTTTTAGGTGATTCAAATGACGATGAAACAATTTTTTCTACATACAAAAAAATCAATTTAAAAGACTGCAGTTATATGTTGGTCGAAGCATGGAATGGAGTTAAAAGTTGCACCTTGCAAAAGTCGTGGAATAAATTACTGAAACCATCCAAAGATGAAATCGAAATCCACGAGCATGATAATGAAATTTCATCGGGAATTGTGGATGAAATGAGTAATATTAGTGTTTTCGCGGATTGTGATAAAAATAACGTGAACGAGTGGCTACGTGTGGACAGTGATGATCCAGGCTTTCAGCTGCTGACAGACGATGAAATTGTTGAAAAACTACTACGTGGTGAAGACCTCACAGATGACGATAATGCAAATGAGGAACCAGAAGAAGATGACTCGGGACCATCTCATGGTGAGGCATTCCAAGCACTGGATTTGGCGTTCCGGTGGCTCGAACGTCAAGAAGAGTCAGACCACACGCAGTTATTACAACTGAAGAGAATCAGAGACCTAGCTGCTATGAAGAGAAAGTCGACATTGAAGCAGACAAGTATTAAAACATTCTTTAAGCCACAGCATTAATTTTGATAAAACTTCGATTAGATACACTTTGATTATTTTTTTGCATACATGTAAATACATATTTTTTTGTTGTTATTTTCATTAAGTACAATGTAGCTGAATTAAACAATTTATATTATGTACGTACTTCATAACACTCATTTCTTCACTTTGCACATATGTACATACTATGTTAATATAAATAAACAAAGTTGTTTTTTTTTACACAGTTGTTGTTTTCGATCTTCCTTTTAGTTATTAAATACATATGTAGAAAAAAAAAACAAAAAATAAACACAAAATAAATAAAACTTCGATTATCCGAACCATCTCTAACAACATTAGTTCGGATAATCGACGCTCTACTGTAATTCTTTATATGAAAAATTAAAATAAATATAAGTACGCGATTTTAACTTATTTTTACAATGACTGTGCTGTGGGGAGGGGCATATGTTAAATACAGACTAATAGTATGATCTTAAATCTAATTCTAGTAGTGTAAGCATAATATTTATTTCCTTAAAATATAGCTCTCTGATACTATTTACATTTAATAAAGGAAATAGCCCCATAGTCATAATTAAATTTGTGGACCTCCAGATTGTTTACAAGGTGATAATTAGAGCATAACAATGCTTTATAATTAATGTTATTTTTAAACTTACATTTATCTATTATGTTAAAATTATTATAATATATATTATTCACTATATTTTTACAAATACAATCTTCTTCTTTGTTTTTTGAAATATATGATAATGATAATATAAATTTAATCATGTTGTTGATCTTTACAATCCGAGCCTGAAAAAAAGTT
The DNA here is from genome assembly GCA_039619475.1 of Icerya purchasi. Taxonomy (NCBI): domain Eukaryota; kingdom Metazoa; phylum Arthropoda; class Insecta; order Hemiptera; family Monophlebidae; genus Icerya; species Icerya purchasi. The sequence continues at coordinate 201,629,672 of CM077115.1, forward strand.
GAGTATATATTTCTTTAGATTTGTTATTATTAATTTTTTTTATACAGGAGACAAATATATTTTAACAGACATGATAGATTTTTTTTAAATAGACGATCATATTGTATTAAGTCGTAATTTTCTTTTTACCATTTGGTTTCATATTCACGAATAAAAACAATATATAGAGATAAAAAAGCATATAATATCATACATGTAAATAAACAAATATATACCACATTCGAAATTTTTTTTGAATAATATGAGATGACGCAAAAATAATAATATTGATTTCGTATGAAATTATTTAACGAAAAAAGTATTTGAAAAATACATGATTAGTTTGATATGCCGGTAACAGAGAAAGTCAGAAACATCATTAAATGAACATGAAACTTGTGTAAAATTATTATTCGAAATATATTTTTGAAAATTGAGAATAGGAATTATTTGTGGATTAGTAAAAATTGAAAAATAAATTGATTCCGTAGATTCGAAATGTGATATATATATTAAACGTAAATAAATAACTTGAGTACTCACCAACAGCAAACGATATAAAAAAAATTGACGCGAAAGTTCTCTGCTATTCCCTTTCGGATTCTTGGTTTGAAATCTCAATACTCGGGTTGGCTTTTTTTTTATCGATATGTATTGCCTTCGCGTAAAAATTCAAGGGGCCCAATCAAGTCCTGTGCTAAAGAAATATATTTAAAATATTGAGATTAGTATAGCGAATGTATTTACGAAAAATAAATTGTAATATTATCATTTTATATTTTTAAATAAACTCTTTCCTAAATTTTATTAATCGCACGTGGAAAAAATTTTTTTATAAATCAAATATAATGAAATAATAAGTGTATACAGCATAATATAAATAATAAGTCACAAAACAATATAAATAAGTTACTGTACTATAATCGTAATTTAGTTTGTGTATAATGTGTAAGGAATGGGTAAAATAAATGGAAAATTGAGCAAATTGTTTGGAAGTAACGTAAAAATCTCGTAAAAATCTGTAAATAAGAATCTTTAAATTTATAAAAAGACGAAGAAATTAATATAGCGTAACATAAAAGTTTACGAAATTCTAACATAATCAAAAAAAAGTTCAATACTTTTATCTCAGGTAAATTCATTACTTATATGTTAAAAGAAAAAACTATTCATCGTATACTTTAAGTTACGAAAATATTTTTAAATAAACCGATAATATAATATATCGTAGGAAAACAAAAAAAGGTAATTCACAAAAGAGATTTTTTTGCGTACATACTCATACAAATAACTTTTAATTTGTATTATTAAATCGATGTTATTTTTTTTAATGATATTAAATAAAATAATAATTACGGAGAAAATATTTAAATACGTAAATAAATACATGAATGTACTTACCAAATTAAATGAACGATGTTTGATAAAATACTTTGAAAACTTTGAAAATACTTAAATATTTGAAATGAATATCTTCAACGAGCACTGCATGAGATCCCAAATTCAAATGAACGATGAATTCAGAATTCTCCAGCTAAACACCCTCGAACTTCCAACGAGAAAAACAGGTTTCTTCAGTAGATATATTTACAAAAGTCGCTTCCACCATTTTCGTAAAAGATCGTTTTTTTTTTGGATTTTTTGTAGCAGTATAATTTACATCCGTTAGCCGGACAATGTGAGCGGACCGAACGGGTATTTTCTAATTCGATATTTAAATTCCTTCGAAGTTGGGGGTATAGCATTATTTTGGTTGTAACTGTAATCTCTGTTGAACCTTTTGAGCAGATGAGCTTGTCAGGTAATATCTAATTCGATATTTTCGTGTCTTCATGGTTGGAGGTAAAGTAATCGTCCGGTTGTAGCAAAGAACTTCGTTAAATGTTTCGAGTAGACGACCTTGATCAAAAGGTCCGCTGGTAAACGCATGCATACAAATGAAGGAAAAATGTACTCGGCTTTTTAAACGGAGTGTTAGAAGATTGGAGATAACAAAAGACGATTTTGATTCTTTTTTTGGTTACGACTTTGTTGCTGTATCGGAGAAATAACAAGGCTTTCGGGATACAACCGGAGAATATTTTTTCGAGTACAAAAACACTCAAAAAGCATCGAAAAGTTCTTAAAAAGAATCGATATTTATTTGGTAGTATCCATGACTTTAAATTTAAAATTGATTGAAAAATTAACAATTATTTTATTTTTTTTAATAGAAAATACGCAATAATTTTTTTTCTTTACTATTAATAATAATAAATCATTTTTTTGCTGTTTATTTACATATGCACTAAAATTTTTAGTTTGTTTAAAATCAAAGTACATGTAATTTTTTTTCCTAAATTTTTAATTTAGGTAAATAAAGGAAGAAAAGTTTTTAACAATTTTATTAATGACACTTTTTTATTAGTATATCATACTAAACAGATTTTAGACTATACTGATCAGCATCTACAGTTGGGGCTTTTGGTGTCCCCTACCCCTTTTCATTGTAAACTTCTTGTCGGATCGTTTTTTTTAATGTCAAAGTGGTGGGGGAGCAGATTACCAGAAGCAAAACACCTATAAAGTGGAATTCCGCAAGGCTGACATTATCAAAGACGTTCGGTCTCCAGTAAAAGCTGGTCTTTTCGCAGATAAATTAGTAGTGTTTCTTGCATGTTCAAACATAAAACAAAGAAAACACATCATGCAAAAGACGATCATCAAAATCACAAAGAGAGTTCAAAGCAGCGGTTAGAAGTTTTTTCTGGAAAAAACAAAAGCAGTACATTTCTGCCAAACAAGATCCTGCAACAATAACGGGGGGGGGGGTGATTTTTTGACGATTACTCCACCGAAATCTATTGCAAGCATTGAGAAATTGACATTAACTGATTTACTTGAGTATGTATTATTTTATCCTTCGATCAAAATAGCCATACAAATTGCAACAACAGTTTCTGTTACAACATATATTATTGAACATTCTATTTCTACACTACGAAGGATAAAAACGTGTCTCAGATCTACTACAATTGAAGACTGATCGAACGGTCTCGGTTTAATGAATATACATAGGCAAAAAGAATAGATAAGCAGTTTCTAAACGAAGTTATACGAGTAGACGTGTTTACTAAAAAACCAAGGCGTCTACAATTTCTTTTTAAATAAATTTAAGACATTTATTATTTTTATAAATGACACATTATAGTATTAATTAACATTCAGTTATTATAAATTTATAATTTTATCTACAATAAGTTGGAAAATTCAGTATGTCTATGTACTTTTATATATAGAAAAGTAAATAAATTAATGTTTATGTTTATGTCCTAATAAGTACTCAACCTTTATGGATACTGTTGTTAAATTACATGAAATTGAAGTACACAAAATTGACATGTGTGTTTGATGAATGTATAGTGGAACTTATAAAAAAGTGCCCTCCGTGGAAAAATTTCTTGGTACGCCCATGGTGATACAGTGAGTAACAAAAATATTCAGACACTAGGTCATTTTTTCATTGTTTGATTAAAAAGTTGTATTGATGCAAACTTCTTGAAAAAAAAAAGGGTATGTTAGAACAGAGCATTAAATAATAAAGACAGTAAAAAATTTCGATGCGCCATTTTGTTACAGAAAAATACAAGTAAAACATAGGAATTTATTGTGATTTTTTGTGAAGCTGTAAATTTATAGAAGATAAATAAGTCAACAGTTAATAAAGAATTTTGATGAATTAAGGGAAGATTTCAAAAATTATAGCAATACATAAAGTGCAAATTGATAATGTTTGTGTACTAGAAATGTAACAGTTGTTAATTTATTAGTTGTCATGAGTTATATAGGTATATGAAATAAATAAATGATTGTTATTCCCAAGTACTCAATTTGTTTAACGTCCATGTATTAATAGAAATTCAGATTGTTTACAATTATATTAAAAAAAAGAAAGTAATATGACTTAAAAATAAATTATGCCTTAAATATGTTGTATATTTTTTAATTTATATTAATATTTCCACTTGTAGAAAAAAATAAAATTTGGTATGTTAAATCTATAATCAATTATAGCGGCAGATATTTTTTAATCTGGCAGAATTACATACATCTATGTTAATTTTTATTGGTTATTACAACCACAATTTAGGTATGTAAGTAAAAAATTATCACTTACAATGATTGTGCCATATCATTAGGCTTGAATTTTTATAAATGAACTTAAAAAAATTGTATTTTGATTATTTAGAAGTCTGTAGAACTAAACCAATTGTTTAAAGCTTTGCAATAGTCCATTAAATACACTAGCAAAACATGTTATTCTTTTGTTATTTTAACTGTGCCACATTATTAGATAAACTTCAAAATTGGTTCATAAATTCAAATTAAAAAATTCTCTTTAAGACAATCTATGACTTCAAGCTAACCGATTACCCTGGCCGCCAAAAAACCATTAAGAATACATATATGAAATATAAAATTACCTCAAGAAATACTTAAAAATTCATAACTCATCACCAGATGAAGCTATAAAAGTGAAATTCAAAATATAAAACAAGTAGAAGCTCTTTCATAAGAGCAAAATTTATGATTAAAAAATTATATGGGCCCCCTTTGAGCCCAAAAATTGCAAAAAAATGATGTTCACATAAACAATAGCTCGAGTAAAAAAGTAGAAAAACCCAAAATGTATCTTAAACTTATGCATAAAGTACCGCTTTATAGGAAAATTATAGCCAAGCTTACAACTTTATATTTAGAACCTCCGGGCGCTGAAAGCTTGAAAGTTTTGAAAAAAATGTTTTTTCTTCCAGGCATGTGGTGCGATATCCTTGGAAAGATCGTTATTTGTCGAGAACGAAAACACATTTTATTTCCTTAATGAAACTTTTAAAGTTGGTGAAAAGTGCAAAAAAGTGCAAAAAATGATATTTAGCATCGCCAGTATTATAATTAAAAATTTTGATCAAAGTTTAAAATATATGCATTAGCATATATTTCTCTAGTTTGGAACATGTGGATTTCTAGCTTTAAAATTAGATCCTCGAGGCACCAAAAGTTCAAAATAATGGAAAAAAATATTTTTTTTTCTGAGCTTGTGGTGTATTATTGAAAAGATCGCAGCTTGTCGAGAATGAAACTGTATTTCATTTTCTTAACAAAACTTCGGAAGTTGGCAAAATGTTCAAAAAAGCATGAGAAATTATGTCTCTTCCTCTTTGCAGCGTGAAAAATCCGATTTCTTTGTTTTGACTTCAGTATTATGCAAATGTAAATTATATTTATGTTTAACTTAACACATGGAATTCTCGGTGCATGAAATATCATGCTTGACTAAACTTGTTTTTGATTACTTTTTAAAATATTTAATGAAATACAAAACAATACTATTGTTGTGTTTCCCGAAGACAGGTAATTAACATCGACTAGATTAACTAAAATAAAACTATTTGTTGATTCAAATAAATTTTATTTCAATTATTAATCTAAATGAGAACCACAATATTTTGGAGTCTCTATAATAGAGAATTTCTTTTGAGAAGAAAGGGTTTACTCGATGTATACTGTGACGGATCGAAATATAATAATTATTTCTACCAGAGATCAGCAATTTTCCTTCTTCAAAAGACAGTATCGAGACAGATTTGGAAATGTCCTGTTGTAAGGTCTCAAGAAGACTGGAAGAAGATTAACTGAAGACTGACTTTTTGGAAAAAGGACAAGTCCATCTTATAGGAAGAATTTTGCTGTTATCACGATGGAATAAACAAAGTTTAGCCGAGATAAGGAAAAACATTATGTAGTAAAGTTTATTTAGAATAACAAACTCTCACATAACCCAAAATAAAATTTAAAATACGCAAATGCAAGTATCGCTAAGTTAAAATTTCAAAACAGGTTTTTGTTTAGATCTTTTCTTTTAATGAATTTTTTATTTACAAAAAAAATTGTGTTCGTGTCTTATAATTAAAAACATTCTAATAATACATTTTGTTATTCTATGGGAAATAATTACTTCGTAATGTTTAGTAAAATAATATTTATCGCAATTCATATTAATTTCATTAGGTTTATATTCAAACATTTTAGTTACCTTTTATTATTTCCTATTAATGTGGACATGTCTAATTGAACAAAACATTTTCTTCTCCAAGCGAACAATCAAAATGATATACAATAATGAGGGAAACAAACAAAAAAGAGCATAGCAATCGTGTCACGGCGCAAATTACGAATTTTGGTATCACCGATGTAGTCTATCATAAGCGATTTCTGTGACCATGTTGCTTAACAAGAAACCGAGATAAAATTTTAATGCCATATGAAAATAACGGTTTTTATTGCTGTTGATTATTTTAAATTTTTAACGAAGTCTGTTCATTGCCAAAGAAAATTTTATTGAATGTACAGTATACGATACTTAATGCTTGGTAAGGTTATATTATTAGCAATATTTACGTATTTAAAACTAATTTATGTTATTTTACGTAGCTTTTGATATAATTGGTTTTCGATAAGGTTGTAAAAGTACTTTTTAAAAACTTATTTTGATTTGAGATTTACAGTACGTTTTAACCGATACCATTTGTATTTCACAACGGGATTTTGTACGTTAATAGATAATTTTCAAATATTTAATAGTTACTATATGTGACCTGATTTAGTTGAGTGAATAATAACAGATTACGTATTATTAAAGTAAATTATTATGCTTGGTAAACGCTTATTTAACATATTTAAAATAAATTCAATAATTATTTTAATACGTATTAAAATTAACGATTTCTTTTTACCATTTTACATCACGGTATTTACGTATTCAATTTATTCTAATAATTCATAAACTATGCTGATAATCAGATTTTAGGGTATCATTTTTAAACTTGTTAATCAAATTTGTGCGAAGAATAAATGAATATAAATTTTGTTTGCCTGGTATGAAACTATTACATGTTAATAAACATTTTTTATGTTAACATTTCTTGCAGTGAAATATAGTATTTATTTTATTTCCTTATCAATATTTTTGAAAAAACTCGTTAATACTTTTATTCTGTAAGTTGAAGTTCGATTCAGTGATACTGAAAAGCAAAAAAATTGTTAAACTATATATGAATTTAATGTTTATTCAATTATTTTAACATGGACCTTAAATTATTTTTAAAAATTGTATAAACTATTTTTTATTAAACTTAAATATTTAGTACGTTAATGTTTTTCAATTAAAAAAATTAAAGGCTAATGTATATGTATTTCCTTTGCATTCATTTATAAACGGAGATTATAATACTGAAATGAATAAAAGCAGTTTCACAAAATGATATTTATATTATCAACTATGATTAAGAGAGTCTTGTCGTGCACGATTAAAATAAATAAATGTTTTTTGCATTAATTTATCTCATTAACCAAAAAGGTACGTGAATCTAAAAAGGACCCCATACAAACTTCGTAATGGAACGTAGTATCGAAAACATTTTTTAAGTTTGTATAAATTTTTGATTTGCTATTGTAAAGTTATTTTCAGTTTAAAATCTCTATTCACTCTCCCTTTCTTGGTATCTCAAAATGAGGGATAGTTATCATTCGATAAAAACGTTATAATCAACAAACGCGCACGTTTAAAGGGTGATGTATATTACATTATACGATGTGACAAAAAGAAATGTGTTTTCTCAAATTTTTGCATTTGCTCATCCTCACTAATCGAGTGTATGTATATAAAAAGTCACCTCATCATGCGTCGTGTTAGATTTATAAAAAAATTTCCAATGGTTATAGATTTCTATGAGTTATGTATGATGATGCGGTATTTGATTATTTGCCGTTTTCAATCAGATCTTTAAAATGTATTATTAAAATTTTTAAATTATATTCGTTTCACTATTTCGATCAATGTGCCAAGTGTATAGTATTATGTGAGATTCATTGAAATAAGGGTATTTCTTTTTTGTTTACCTCTTTGAACCTCATTTTCTTTCATCAGATCCAATTGTATTTTAAATAACAGGCTGTTTAATTTAAAGTATTCGTAAGAATTTATTTCAGTATACCCAGTGGTAGATCCACGGGGGGAAATCGGGAACACCCTCCCTGAGAACCAAAGCCTCTATGAAAAAATTTGTTATAAGAGAGCAACTTAATTTATGCTATAAGAGATTTGTATGAATTTAACTAATATTTAATACTATTTGCTAGTAAAACTATTAATATTCCATTTTTATTCTATTTTAAACACAACTATAGTCGATCTTTCGTCATTTTTATTTATTTTTAATTTTTATTTTGTAATGTAAATGAAAATAGTTCAATGAGAAATACGTATATTTGAACTTGCTCACGAACAAAAAAATTCGAATCGGATTACCAAGAAAAATAAAAAAGAAGTAAAGTCTAATAAAAATACTATCTTTCTTGCTATTTCTAAACTATCATTTTAACTAGAATTTTATAATTTCGTTTTATTTTTCACCTAAAAATAAAAAAAAAAAATTAATTAAATTGTAATAATTATGTATTTTTAAAACATTTTTAAATTTTTAAAGAGATCGCTATTTGATTTTCTTTAAGAAACAAGGTATTTCTTAAATTTACTGCCTACTGTAGAAGATTTTACATAATTATATAATCCCCCACTCCCCTCCAATACCATTCTGGATCCGCCCCTGATATATCTCACTACAGATATAATATCGCAAATTCCCTTTCAATTCCAATTACGTAAACCTGTAATAACTCCAAAATACGTGTATACATAAAAATTTTATTTTTCGTTCAAGAGTACTAATACATGGCTTTTTTTTTTAACGAATGCTTTCTAAATGTTTTATTGACACTATGATTTACATCTATATTATAACATTGATCGCTATGTTCAATCGATAAAAATATGAATATAGAAATCATTTTTGTAATTTCCTATCATATCGAACGGTCGTATTGTATAATATGAATCAATTTTACCCTTCTTTTCAATATAGCTTAAAGACCGTTACAAAGTGCCGTAAAGACATTTGATGTAATAAAAGTTTAATAGTTCTTTGTAAAAAGGGGAAGAAGTATTGTTTTCATATAAATATATCAACAAATTAAATATCTGTACGAATTTAGAAGTTAAGTATATAACTGCAGAATAATCATATTGTATGTGTTTTCTCAACCAGTTTAAAAAAAATAGCGGTTGATAATATTTGAATATTAATTATTTTCGTTTATATAATATTACCAATGAATTAGACTTATTTTATATTTTTATTTTATTTTTTTAGTTTGGAAAATATTGTGAAACATGGAAACCGTGTCACATTTCAGGTAATTTAGTTTTTATTTTCTTGGTTATTATTTACAAATAGAATCTGTGAGAGTAATGAAAACCTGTTATTCGATAAAAAGAATTACACTGGAACAATCTGTTATTACTAGAGTAATATTTGTCTGATGGTTCAATTTATTTATATAGAAGAATGATGATATATTAATAATATTACGGTTATGAGTAGATAAATAATTTTCATCCAATTATTCTTCACGCCTGAATGAATAATTATTAAAAGTATTCAGCTCGCTTCGTGTATGTAGTTTTAAATAAAAGTTTCTTGTGGGTTCATCTTATTCCTAGTAATCTAAATACCAATCACCGTCTTCCAAAAACCAGCAGTTAACCAATTGGATGCAAATTTGTGGGTGTCCGGTATCTATTTAAGGGAGGCGGGGTATGGGGTAACCACTTTAAAAAATCCGTTTTTCTGAAAAAAATTCATATAAAAGTACCACTTCTTAGAAATATTTTCCCAACACTTCAGGTCATTTGGAGTAAAACTCATTAAGATAATAAGCTGTGCGCTCCACCCCTTTTGAACCGGCTGAGAGTAGCAGGCAGATGACCGGAGCAGCTGCTTCCTTTTCTTTCAAAGGGCCTAGCCAGTGATGACACCTGGCAAAAGCGAGGTTTCTCTTCGTTATATGGTGTTTCTTCATTAATAGGATATTACACTGGAAAAGTTACAGATATTTGCGTTAAAAGTGGGCACTGTTAAAGGTGTAAAACTTGGGAGAAAAAATTAAATATAATGGAATTTAAAGAATGGAATGCTAAGCACGTGGAACGTGATGAATGTGAAGTAAATCACATTGGACCTGCCGGAAACACGAAAGTATCAGCAATAAAAGAAGAAATGTTTCAACAAACGGAGGAAAAGTACGACGTGAAGTATAAAAATTACATCGGCGACGGTGATAGTAAAACGTACACCGGTGTAATTCAGTTCCATCCATATGTCGAAGACTTTGTAATAAATAAATAAGAATGCGTTGGCCACGTTCAAAAAAGGATGGGCAAACGGCTACGTGATCTTGTAAAAAACAACAGTAGGGACAGAAATAAAAACCGGAAAAAAGGCTGGACAAACTAGAAGAAGCAAAAGTCTCTCTGGAATAAGAAAACTCACTGATAAAACTATTGATAAATTAACGGTGTATTATGGATTAGCAATCAGAAGAAATTGTGATTCGGTGGAAAAAATGAAAGATGCGATTTGGGCGGCCTTTTTCCATTATAAGTTAACGAACAAAAATCCACAGCACCATAAGTGTTCAGCCGGCGCTGACTCGTGGTGCGCTTATCAAAAAGCTTTGGCCACCACCGGAGTAGAACATTTCCAGCATGATTATGAACCTTTATCGGATGATGTAACAAAAGCAGTCGAGCCAATTTATGAAGATTGATTTAAGCAAGGACGAGCTTTTAGAGCGATGTGTTGGTGGATTTTCCCAAAACAATAACGAAAGCCTAAATCAACTTATTTGGAAGATCACTCCAAAAATTTTATCCAGTAGTTCTATTCTAGTAGAAATTGCAGCAAATGTAGCTAGATGGATTTTCAATGAAGGCAATTTTGCATTACTAGCCTTCCTACAAGAGATGAAAATCAAGGTCGGCCCAAGTGCTTATCAGTACGTTCAAACAGCCGATGAAATGCGAATTCAAAGAGCCGGACAAAAAGCTGCGCTTCAGACAAAAGAGGCTAAAATAATGGAAAGAATCATGCAAAAAGAAGCCTTGGACATTGCAAGTGCAGCAGGTACCTTGCTTTATCTGTCATCGACGATTCAGTTTCAGTGAGAAAAAAAAAAATTTCTTCCAATTTTCATAGTTTAAAACTTTAAACGCATTTTTCTCAAAACGACTTTTTTGAAGTCAGTGGACACGATATCTCAAAAACTTCTGTACCGATCCGATTCATGTTCAATACAGTTTTACAATACATATTTCACTAGGTCGCAACGTTCTTGTTTTTTTCCCCGCTTGAGACCGATTTTACAGCTACAAAATGGCGCCATTTTTAGGGTAAATATCGTAGTTTTAACTTCAACCGACCGCCAAAAATTGAAAAAAAAATTAAAAATTAAAAATTAAAGGACAACGTTGCGCCCTAGATTTATATCTAAATTAACCCGTTTTCTCCAACTATTCGTGTTTCGGATGATTTTGTAACGAGTTATCGTGGACACCGCAAAACGTATTTTTTTGAAATGGTCTCCGTCAATTCGCTCTCACTGGCTTGTTTATGAATATTTTTTGACGAAAAAATTACTGAATATTCTTGAAATGTCATGTAACTATGTGCAAAAGACTTTAATGAAATAATTTTAATAATCTCTTTAAAAAATACTCTAAAAAAAGTGTTTTTTTAGACCCGTTATCCCCTCCCCCTCCCCTAAGGAGTAGGTTATTCTCTAGCTCAGTATGCTCTGTTCTGATGATGAATAACGTAGTCTTATTTGAAATTGTGACGTGATTTTTACCGCAAATAATAGACGAATGGTGAATCAAAAGAGCCACGAAAGTTCAAAATCTTTTTCAGTTTGTATAGCATTTCTATATTGCAACAAGGTACATGAATAAAAATGAAATAGTTTAAAATATATGGTTGTAAGTATTGCATCTACTATTTATTTAACAATTAATAAATAAAATAATTAACGTATTTCTTTATTTATTTTTTTAAGAGACGAATTAAAAAGTCGTCAAGATCATTTAAACCGATGTTGTCAAAAATGGAAGAAAATAATTGATACTGATGAAGAACGCATTCCGGAGGTACGAATAATAAGTCAGTTAATTTTTTGTATTTTGTGGATGAAATTGTCTAAAAATTTTATAATACAAAATTCGTTGTATAATATCCTCCAAATATCAGTTAAACTATTGAACGGCTCGAAAACATTATTTCCTTTGTCTGCCATTGTTTAATGTAATAATATATAATTACAAAGGATAAAGTTATTACTATAGAGTGTTATAAAAAATAAAATAAATAATAATGATAAATACCAAATAAAAAACGAAATTTTAACGGTATTACTCTGATTTTAGAATTTTTAATTTATTTAATCTTGACCAGTTAATATAGCTATGCAAAATAGGCGGAGAAAATTATGGAAAAATAATATTCTTTAACGTTTTCAACAAATGTGAGTAGCGAAAAATTAATAATTTTAAAACAATAATTTTCAGCATGTAATTAGTAAAGTAAATGGAGTTTGCGGAAAGGTACAGTTATTAAACAATGGAAAATTTAAACAATTCGAACAAATACTAGATGAAGAGGAAAGAGGCACATCGTCTGAAATAATCCGAATTGGCGACATTCACGGATTTTGGGATATCATTTGTTTGCAGGTGAGAATGTTTACGTAATCTATGATGTTGAACTTTTTCGAAGTTATTTAACACGAATTTGAAACTTTTTTATTTTATTTGTGTTATATAATTTTTTTTTTTTTTTTGTGAAATATATTCTTTATTTTAATTATAATGCATCATTTATTTTTTCAGTATTATTATTTTCACTATTTTTTTTTTTTTGCCTAGTTTTTAAAAAACGTGTAAATAAGTACACAAACATTAAAAACAAAAAAATGAAATGAAATAATAAAATGTAAAAAAAATTGATAATTTTCTATTTTCAGATTAACCAGGTAGAAGGGCTTTTTAGTGAATTAGATTTATTATTAGAAAATAATTTTAAAGTGATTGAAAAAGAACCGATTGTGCAGAAAAAGCCTATTTCTGGGAATTGTAAAAAAAATGTTGATACTGTCAAATCTGAACGATTTAAGAATGTTTCTTCAACGAAAGATCTTCGAGCATTTATTGCAGGTATATTTTTATGATATGTTATTATTAATTGTTCTGATTAATTATCGTTTTCCTTTAATTATTTATTTAAAAAGTAATTGAATAAAACTTAAAAAAAAAAAGAAAAAAAATCTTAAAATTATGAATCATAGAAATAAGCAAAATTTGATCAGAAAAGACAATAGTATCATTTATTTTTTCAGTGTAAGGAAGAAGTTTTTTTTTTTTTTTTTTTTTTTTTTTTTGGTGTGCAGTTCGTAAGTATGTTTTTAAATAATTTAGATTCTAATAAAATAAACGCTGTATTTTTATTAACGATTAATAAGCATAATAATTCAGGTGTCACGCTTATAACAGGAATTTTATAATTTTATATTTAATTATTGGCCTATCAATAGTAACAAAAAAAAATTCCATTCTTCTTTTTATACAATTTTAGTAATCAGGAAATCGGGAGGATTTGGTCCGGGAAAACTAGGAATAAATTGAGGATTTAAAAATTATATTTGAGTGGCCACCATAGCTTTGTTATATTCCCTTTTAAAACGGTCTAAAATGTTAAATATTTGTAAATAAAATTGAAAATGTCCAATAACACATTGAGAAAGAAATTTATTATTTAAAAATCCATTTAATTATTTCAACAAAAACAATAACAAAAACCAACCTGTAATTCTAATATTACCGTTGCAATGCTTTCAAAATTTCTCTGTGTAAACATCTTTTATTAGTTCATCTTTTTGAGATACAATCATTTTGGAATAATCGAAAACGTGTAAGATTAGTAACTACACACGTTGGTCTATACTGGAATGGTTCTGAGTGTTTTCATGGTAGCGCACATTCATTGAAGAAGAAGAAGAAAAAAAACAATAAAAAACACAAAGCAGACGTGGTTACTAAGAAATAAATGTAAAAACAACAAAACCGTTAAACGCTTGGTGCGGTTAACAAATTAGGCAGTTCTAACTAGAAAAAACATGTTTGCTAACTGGCCCGTGATTAATTATTATAACTGCGTCAAAAACGACTGAGATGGAAAAAATTTAATTTAATTAAATATTTACCAAACATTAATTCTCGCAGATTGCTGAATAATTTGATGAGCAGTTTCGTACCACGACACTCGCAAATATTGAACCGCCATACTCGCCATCAAACGCATTGTCAAACTCGAAATACATTTGCCTAGTCTTATGTGCAGAGTAGAGAACGCCACACTTGTACGTGAACAAATTTTGTCCCCGGATTATACATTGGATTTTCGCATTAACTTCCCGCGCTATCTGTCGACTTAAAGAGCACGATTTACATGGGATAGATTGAACAACAATTAAAATAAATGTTCCCCCGGAGTAAAGATAAGTACGGGAACGCCAATGGATATATCAAGATATATGAGTGGCTCTACTTCACTATCGGTAGAAATATATATCATTGAAATTCTTCATTTAGAAAAAGAAACAAAAGTAATAATTTCGAATCTAAATAGATAGCGTGTTGCAAGTACGATTCGTATCTGAAAAATTTGGAGTTTATAAATTGCTAAAATTTCTTATTAGTTCATTTTTTGCGGTTTAATCGTTTTGGAATAATCAAAAATCTGGGATATTAATACACACGTTGGTCAAGGCGAAAGCTAGAATGGTATTTTCAAGTATATGATTAAATGATATATAAATATATAAAATTAGTTTTTAAAATATTGTTCAAAATGGATAAAACCCGATGATAAATGAAATATTAATAACATTATAGAAGAACTAATTTCGTTTATTCGTTATAAATTGAATAAAATTAACCGTTGCAGTTGATATTATTAGGGAAAAAATATATTTTGATTGCTGAATTTGGATTATTATCGTATATTCATGTTGTACCAGGTTTTGTTGCAGTATTTTAATTTTAATAACTCATGCTAATCATTAGTGTGTCCAGGATTATGATGTTATAGAAATCCACTTATGAAACGTTTTTCTATGAACTTTAACATAATTTATAAATAAAATATACTGTTCGATGTATCATCGATGATAATTCGGGTTATTCACATATTTTTTCCAGTTTAAAAATGTTCTCGCTGCAACAGGCAATTGTTCGCAATATGTTATGAGCATAAGTAGCAAAACTTCTTACGCACATCGCCAGTGGACGTATTTTATGCAATACGTACTCGAAAAATCTTGAGCATCTGGAAAAATCTCGGATTTTCTGAATTTTCTAAAAAACCGGCGCATTAGTTCTTCACAAACAACCTGTTCTACTTTGCGATATTACCCGGGAAAAGTAGATTAAAATGTTACCTATGCTAGGTGAAATTTATCAAAAACATCACGTAAATAATTAAACGCATTTTTATTTAGAAAATTACACCTTTCGAATATATGAAATTATGTTGACCGTATAAGTAGGCCAAGCCACATGCGAGTTGCATGACTGCTGGGGGTAATTTTTACCTTGCAACTTAATCTTTTAAAGTTGTATTTGTTTCAAAATTTAATGTGGACACGATGGTCAAAAAAAAATTCAAGTAAAAATCGCTTAGACCATTTATTAAGTAAGGCGACCGTGCAATTAACTGTGAGAATACGGCCTCCGTGGAAGTTATAATGTCCTTTTATTTATAACGTTTCATTAGCAAGTATTCATTGTGCAAAATGAATTATCCGATAACAACGATTCTTTTTTTTAATCCATAATCAATATTAACGGTCTTTAATAGCCAAAGATTTGTTTGCGATAAAATTTAGTTGTTGTATGTTAAAAACATTGTAATTCCTATAAATGCGATTTAGTCAACTAAAAAGGCTCATGTAACATATAGCGAAAAGATATGTGGTCAAAACGAGAAAAAATGGGTAGAACGGAAATAAAAAAATCAAATATGGAAGAAAAAAAAAGCAAAATATAAAAGTTCTTTAAAAAGAAAAATAATTCAAGGTGCGTATCGAGTTGACAAAATATAGTAATACAATTTTAAATAAAAATGATATTTCACTATTTTTATTTCTTATGAGTATATTTTCGATGAACCGATTATTTTTACTTCAGCAGCTCTATATATGTTAGTTCGAATTCGATTTACGATGATGTCGGGTTAGAAGTTATTCTTCGGTTAAAATCATTCAATTTCTTATGTCCGGCATCATCGCTGTGCTCACTATTGTCGGAGGAAGCGATTAAGGACTCCTTCTTAACTAAATACATGAATTCCGTATATTGCCGAAGTTTTAGTTCGTGCAGGGCTGTGAACCTTGTACATATCTTTTTGTGTGTACGCGTTATAGACTATTAATCGGTTAGAGACGATTACTGCAAAACAGGACGGAGTTTAAAGCGATGTAAAAGAAAGTTTAAAAATTAATGCGTTTCACTAAC
Organism: Icerya purchasi; assembly: GCA_039619475.1. Taxonomy (NCBI): domain Eukaryota; kingdom Metazoa; phylum Arthropoda; class Insecta; order Hemiptera; family Monophlebidae; genus Icerya; species Icerya purchasi. The sequence goes on from CM077115.1 coordinate 201,646,149, forward strand.
GTAAGAATTACGTTTACACGACCGAGGAAGAATAAAAGAGGAGCAGGTAGTCTAAAAAGCTATTTGAAATGTTCCGTTTTCAGCGGATGGACCTTTGATCAGCCGGCCAGTTCATTACGGCCAACGGTCCCCATTAAGGTAATAGTTGAAGGTTCTTTTTTGAATTTTACAATTATTTGGAATTTCAACTGTATAAATCGGATTTGTATTATTTGTAATAAAATTAAAATTTTAAAATTATCACGTTTTTTTAAAATAAATCAAGTGTCTGTTTTTAACAAAACGCAACAAACTTAAATGAATTTCTCGATTCGTATATTTCCGGCGGTACACATTAGTTCAAATTTTAACGTAACTTAAATAATTTTTATATCGCGAATTTTAGTTTATTAGAAGGGCTTAGCTCTGCCGTTAGAGTTTGAAGGTGGAAAGCATTAACTCATGAACTCTGTGAAGTCGGCGGCTATAATTAAAAATGTAAATGTTAGATTTCAGTAAAGTTTTATAATTCGGAATTGTTTCAGAGTGAAAGTGCTGTGTGCTCAACGTATTATAAGTTTTATTAATTTTTCTGCTATTACAGTGAATATATTTTGCTCGAATTGAGTAGTTGTTATAGCAGTATAATATATTTAAAATATAAGTAATTCAACTTGAATTATGTAATTAAAAAAATTTAATCATTTTTGTTCCCACGGGATATCTTATTCTTGCTTCGGTTGGTTTATAGGCAAAGTTGATGTAAGCTTTTGTACAATTCTATTAACCGAGAAATTTGGGTAAATCTTTAGACCACCGGTAAAACGGATAATAAAAAAAAATTATATTTGAGTGACCATTTTGCATATAGATTTTTTACGAACTATCAGGAGACCACATTTGTTATAAATACTGTCAAATAATTGCATTCTTCTTTTTTCTTCTTTTCGTATACGGTTCGTTCAAAATGTTTATGTTTATCACACCAATATTCAGTCAGGATTTTGACTTTGTCATTTGATTTGGTGACATCATACACTACAACCTCATCGGATTCCGTTTTTTACACCAGTATATGCTGTATTGTCTGGTGTTCTGCGCATTGACATTTTGAGTCTTTCATCAGTTCCCACTTCTTCATTTCTGAAGCCTTACGAGCACAGCCCTCACGTATTTGATTTATTGTGCGCCATATCGACCATCTAGTCGTGATAGTCCGGTTGATAGAGCGCTTGAAGTCTCAAGCTCGCTCCTGAGCGACAATAGAAATTATTACGAAACGAATCGCTAATTCACGCGGAAGACAATCGCGAACCACCACGTATGCCATCGCATGCGCGCTAGTTAGTACACAACAGACACACGGGACTGCATTTGTATATCGGTAAATCAAACAATCACCATATCAGTTCCGGTGAACACTAGCGATGCCTATTTGCCATGAACGCTACCTATTCTGTACAGCTAGATTGTACAAATAGGTAATCGCGACGTTTGAAATCAAACGAAACGATAAGGTATTGACCATCTTGCTTTGAGTCCTGGTGCTAGTGCTTCCTCTGCTGCTCTCAGGGGGTTTATGAGGATTTCTTTGCTCCACTGGTGGGCCCGCTCTTTTTCTGGTTGCATTAGGAAAACCGCATGTGGCTAATTCATTTTTTATCAAAATATATCACATCACCGTTTTTCTCTTTATAAATTAAACAAAAAAAAAAAAGGAAGAAAGCTCGAGTTTGTCTTATACTTAAATGAGTCAACTTTAAGGATTTATAAATTTTATTTAAAAAAATGAAAAATAAATTTTTTTGGTACTTAAAAATTTGTCGGAAATGTTATTAATCAAATAATGTGCATGTTGCAGCTCAAAAAGAGAAGAACAAGTCACTTAAAAACGACTCGGAAAATAATTTAGTTATACAAGTTTCCGTGAAAAACAGTACAAGTACCATTTCTAACGGATGCTAAGATATTCCATAACCGTCCGAAACAACATGTATTACATAATTTATTTTGTTTTAACAAATTTACTTCTTGTGTACGAATAATGAAATTTCAGAATTGATTCATATTTTATCCTAAATACTTTATAACTAGCACACTACCGTATATCGAAACAGAGGTAATATATATATATTTTATATATATATATATATTATATGTATGTATATACATTTATTTCAGTTATCTGCTTACTTTTTTTTATAAAATTGAATGTGCAATAGTTGTTCTGTTTTGTATATTTAGATCTGAAAAGAATTTTTTTTTTTATATATATATATATATATGTATATTTAATCTTTGCCCAGTTTTATGTTAAGCAGTTACTTCTGTACAGATTTGATAACAATTTTAAAATTACAAGTGAATTACTTCTGAAATATTATTACTCATAAAAATTTTATATAACATATATGTAATTCGGAAAAGAAAAAATAAAATAAATCCTTAGTAATAATATTTTAATAGTTTTAGCTTTTTTTTAACTATTTTTATATATTTAAAAATTTATAATTGTAAGTCCGTTAATACACGTAACTAGTTTTAATTTTTTTTTGTTTAAATTATTGTAACGAACAAACTTTATTTGTTTAATTGTTTTTTTACTTTTTTCTAAAATCGCTGTTATATTTGTATAAAAGAAAAAAAGTAGCGTTTAAATTTCGTCGTAATTTTCTTGCGAATACTTCATTGCTTTTACTGAAATTTTATATATTAAGTGTTCGTATTAGTAATTAGTAGTCTTGTAAAGAACTCGAATCGGTTGAATAATGTACTTTTTTGTAGGTTGGAAATTTATTTAAAAAACGGTTTGCTCTGTACAAAATTTTCAGTAAGAACAATAAAGTATAATTTTTTGTAATTAAGTATTAAAATTTATCGTTCCTTACAAATCGAGCATTTCATTTAGTTTTTTTTTTTTTCTGTAATCGATTTAAGTGCTTTGTAATAAATTTTGATATTCTCATTTCGGGTTTTAGTTCTCATTCTCTTTGTTCATATCATCCCTCCAAGCTCATATTAGCCCATGTCTGAAATCGAATTCCGTAGAACGCAAATTGAGATGGTAAAAAGACGGTCACTAAGGAAGAGAATTGATCTCCCCACTTTTTTCTGCTTCAATGGCTTAAGGAATTGTTGACTCTTTAATTTCACATTCGCTGCTTTCTGTGAAATAGAAAACGTTAGAATTACATGATCTAAAAATATAAAAAAAATACCGTTGCTAATTGAGGAAAAATATTTCGCTGCTATTACGATTACATCTCTATCAGGCGGCCAGTTTGGTATTGCTTTCTTTTTATTGTGAAAATTATGGAAAATTTCGGTTTTTACTTTTAGAAAAATAAAATTATTCTGCGCAAACGGATTTCGTACATCTGTAATAGTCAACAACGGTATTTAATTAAAGTACGAAATATAATTTTATCAAAAGTTCAACATAAAGTGCAAACACAGCGTCGATGTACGCAGATGTGTTATTACGGGTAGCAGAAACAAAACAGTTGATCGAATCCAAGCTGAACGTTTCGCGTATAAATTCGATAAATTTAACCACGAGCTGATTTCAAGTTGGTGTTTAAAGTTACCTACGAAAATGATCGGAGAATCAAATGGCATCCGTTTCCAGAAAACGATTCGGTTGATTAGAAAAAATTTGATTCTCTTCGCTCGCATTCGAAACGTTTACACATTCTTTGTATTCGTATTATTTTGGAGCAACGGGTTTAATGTTCTCGCACACTTCAGTACTCTGCTGGCGGTTTGATGGCGAAATAGGAGTACGATGACTCTGTTACTTCAACTCGCTGTAGCGCTTCTTTACATTTCAAATAATGCTTCTTCATTTATGTATTCTTTTCTTTTCGTTGTTTTTAATCGTTTTCTTCAAATGCAAAAACCCATTTGCACTTTTGATCGTGAGCATTGATTGGGAAAATCTCAGAATCGCTTTTCGTTCTTTTTTGAGCGAAGGAATTACTAACCAATGCCAACCTAATTTATCAATATGCTTGATCAAAATCTTCGACCATATCAAACGAAAAACGGTACAGAAGCGGCAGTGCAGCGAATGGAATAGATTGACAATTTAGGAATGCTTAATTAATGTGAGCATACGTATTCACTTTTAAACAGATTTCGTAATGCACTTGTAATTTTTTTCCAAATAATACATTTCAGCGTTTTCCATTGTAAAATGAAGGCGCTGTATATATTATTTTATATTATTCCTTTTTGTTTACATAAATTATCTCCTTTATCGAAATTTAAATAATTTTCTTTACATAAATTTAATTTTTTTTTTAAAGTTTTTTTAAAAAAAGTGGCTTAATTTATTTTTTATTTGTCTAGTATGGCATGCAATTGTATGCATGGGTTAACGATTTCAACATTTTTCAGACTTGAAGAAATGTCGGGGAAAAATCAGGATTCGTATTAATGTATATATATGTATGTGTACGTGAATCTAACGAGGTCTCATTTTGTCGAAATTATTTACGGAGATACAGCGATTTTTTCGGATTTTAGGTCAAAAATGTTGATTTTGGGATTTTTAGCGTTTCTGATAGAGTGAACACTGCTCTTTCCAATGCCGCAAACCGCAGTGCGATCCGACCTCGCGTTAGTGTTCTATGACTAAAAACCTGAATGCGCTTCGCCTGTCGCCTGGTTGCTATACGAAACTTTAAACCCGTTTTTCTCAAAAGTATATTTTTTCAAATTTCAATTTCAAACGCAAATATCTCGGCGAGTTTTGTACTTGGAAGGCTCCGTGAGGTCTCAATCGACCAGAAATTTTGCCTAGTATACCGTACGGGGCTTAACTTCATATCGACAAAGTGGGACCTAGTTAGGTTCACGTAGACAATATATGTATGTTATTACTCTTAATAGTGAACTATTTTACCGACGTATCTAAATTAGAAATTTAAAAAAAAAAATGTTTCTGATTACACATACGCGTGTAGCTGTGATAACCTAGTTGTTAGAACCCTTAGCTTCCGCTACGGAAGTCCCGATCCCAGGTAACGTTAAAAATTATTACCGAAATAATTGAATAATCGCTAATAAATCATATGGAAGGCAATAGCAAACCACCACGTATATCATCATATGCGCGCTAGTTAGTATGCAGACAGGCACGCTTGGGCCTGTATTTGTATTGCGATAAATCAAACAATTACAATCAGTTCCAAGTGTAATCTTGCGTGTACACTCGCTCTGCATATATAACAATTGTTACAAACACTATGCCTATATGTGTTCAGCCAGAATGTGCAAACAGGTAATCGCGACGCTCGACACCGAGCAATATGGCTTATCAGTTAGAACTACTATAAGTACTCTTAAGGTATCACAATTATTAATAAAGTGGCCATAGACAATACAAAATGGCACGATGTCTCCTTCAACAAATGCCATCCTCAATATCGGAACGAGCAGTGTATCGAACCCAGTTAGCATCTAATAATAACACTGTAAATTAAGTAATAAGTCACCGTTATGTTCAAAGGCATGTCCGTGAAAGCTCTCTTAGATTTATTAGTTCCCTGTTATAATATACACCATATCATTGTACACAAAAAAGGATCTTAGGTGTACATAAAATGTAAGCCGAGCAGTCGTCTTGCGCTAGAACGTCGTTTTGTATTTCTCTTAGAAAAAAATCGCGCGCACGTGAAGTAATATTTCATATTGAGCTCTATTGCCCGGATAATCAAGCAAGAAGTACAACATCTTAGCTCTAAGATAGATACATGTCCGTTAGCGTGACGCCGTACTTTTTTCAACATATTAATTAATAATGAAACTTTCCTTACCTATCGCATGAAAGTTCTCGAACTTTCTGTAAATATTCATAAAATGCTCGTCTGCCCTGACTCAGCCGTTTGTGTGCTTCAACTTAAGACACTATATCTATTAAGTATAAAAAGAAACGAGTTATGTACGCGGCAGAGACATGGACGGTGAAGGCAAAAGATAAACAACGTATAGATAGCTTCGAAATGTGGGTTTGGAGACGTATGTTACGGATACCCTGGACAGCAAAGCAAACGAATGCTTCTATTTTAGACACACTTGACATTAAGCGTAGATTATCCGGCGATGTTTCATTAAGTATATTGCGGTTCTTTGGCCATACTATGCGTAACGAACACTCCATGCTACAATTAATAATTGATGGGAAAGTGCAGGGAACAAGGCCCAAGAGGAAGATTAAACATGAAATATGGACGGATATAATTAGAAATTTATTAAAGGAGGAATCAATTATCGAATGTAAACGGATGGTGGAGGATCGAACAGAATGGCGAGAAAGAATTGAAGATGCTGTAGTGTAATGGTCACGACATTCCTTCGGGGGATTACGACCAAAGAAGAAGAAGTTGAACAAATTTTAAGCACTAATTGGTTACTTTCATACTAGCTATTCAAGCAGTTGATTAGTTTTACTTGCTACATGTTTCACGTGTATATGCGGTTATTTTTAACGTAAAATTATTTTTATTTTAGAAAAAAATAAACAATATTTTTTTTTTTTTGGTTTTTTTCGTTGCAGTTTCAGTACATTGTGAAAATTCAAAACTATCTGTAGTAGATGTATTATTTTGTATCGTGGTATTCTGAGTACCGAACAATCTAAAAGAAAATCGGTTTGAAAGTCGGAGCAACTTCGCAGATTAGAAGTAAAAAAAATATCAAGATTAATTTGGGAAATTTTTAAGTAATAAATTAAAATCACGACTTTAACGTATAGCGGAGCATTTATTGTCTGCTAGAATACTGTAGCTTGGTGTACATAATAACAGGCGCAACCAGACGCCTAGCGGGAGAGAAGGTAGTTTAAACACCGGCCATATATCATCGATTATTGAAAAAAGGTTTGTAACATCATTTAAAAGAGCGGCGATATTATATTTTAACAAAATTTCAATATAAAATGTAATTTGTGTAATTGAAAAGATTAACAGCATCATTATTAATTCTATATCCTCTTGTAAAAGTATGCCAAATAAGCATCTTCCTGTTTTATCATTACAACTAATCTCCCTCTTGTGGTTAATGCCCGGATGCGAGTTCTTTCTATTTCTATGACGTGTCTGATGAATGTTCGAAATCATCCCATAAAAATTACAAAACCCAATTTTATTTTCATTCAACTGTTGGTCATGCATTTAGTTCCAGCAGTTAGTTATCCTGGTCTTTACCTTTCGCTTTTTGTATAGTTTAGACGCCGATCTTCCTCCAAAAAATTCTTCCGGTTATATTCATTTTTTTTTTTTTTTTCAATTAAACCACCAGTACACTTCCGATTAACATTATATTTCATTATTATTTAAGGATCTGCCATGAAATTTCATGAATTTTCTAGAAAAACGTGTTGACGTAAAACAAATTAGCGCGATGCACCACCACTGTTGAATCATTAGAAAATGGTGAACTTTTTAAACAACACTCGCGTTTGTTTTTTGCACATGCGCACAAATATGAAAAAAGAAAGCGTATTATAAGAGTTAAGCGACGGCACCTTATCTCACGTCTAATGGACACGCGTAAGTTTTATGTTGCGAAGGAATTTTATTCGATTTATTTTCAACAGAGAGTGTTTAAATATTATTCTAAATTGTTGATGCTGAGTTAATTGTGTTCTTAAAGTAGCATTTAAACATAGTATATTCCGTTACACAAATCCAAATGATATCATATAAAATATCTGAAAAGAAGCTCCGGGGATTTTTTAAACCTATCACTCTCAATATGCTATGTTTAAAATTCTGTTTTACACATAACACTTAAAACACGATAAGCTCAATATCAACAATTTTCAAGTGCTTTCTATTATTAAATGTGTTCATGAAATTTTTCGTTTAATTGAAAAATTCCTAAACTGAATTTTAGCGATAGATTCTGGTTATATATATAATTTATATTGCACGCCTAAGCCTCCATTGTGTAGGCTGCGCGCTGATCGGTTGTGGTAGCCAGGAGAGATCCTTTTTTTCTTTGTTTATTTTTCTTCGAAAGTACCGCGGCTAGGTCGGTTCTATTTTTACCTATTCGTTCATCGTCGTTTCCAGACATCTGGAAATACTCGCTCCCTCATTTTGTCTAGCAGCTTTAACCGTCTCTGCACGCACAGTGGTGTTATTAAATCGTTCGTTTTGCTAATGTCCGCTTACCACCGATAAATGAATAAAACTTTTTGTACAATCACTTTAATAATTTGTCGATCGTTTGATCATAAAAATAGCCCAATCATTTAACGAAATAAATCGAACAAGTTCGTCTATAGTGCTGTAACTGAGAACTTACAAGATGCATCCACTAAACGTCTGCGCAATAAAAACTTATTCGTTAAACTGGCCTTTAGAAAATGTAAGAACGTGCTGTGCTAATCGAGCCTGAAGACAAGAAATTCTTTGATGATGATTACATTCTTTCGTTTAATCTACGATTAGTGCAGTAGTCGTTCTTTTATATAGTAAAATATACATATACACGTTCGGGCCGATGTTTTTCATTTTATATTTTTAATTTTAAAAGAGGTAAATATTAATATTTCATCTTCCGTTACTAGTGCTATGACAGAGAATCCTCACCTTTTTTTGTCTGATGATCATTAAAAAAAAAACAATCGTTATTTTTCTAAACAGATTTAGAAATTCGTGTATTAAAATCTTATAAATCGAAATATTAAAAGTTTTTATAATTTTCATCGCTTTATTTATTTATTTTTTTCAAAATTTAATGTGAGTGAATCGTGAAATACCGGCCATTCCCTCACTATGCGACTCATCACCTGAATAAAATTAGACGTGTAACGTTGCCGCATTTATAAAAAACATTCCCACGTTACTAAATAGGAACAATTTATTCAATATGTAAATTTTAAAATATTGAGCTATTACGAGTTACATTTTCTTACTGTTGAGGTAATTACAATTTTTCTTCTACTTCGTCAAGAGAATACGAAAAAAAAGAAAAAAACAGTATGCAATATAACACCAAAAAAAAAAAAAAACAACTTAATCTTAAGATTTCTATAAAAAGTGCTTCGTCGACAATTCATATTTTTAAAAAATATTTCTTTTATTGTAAACGTTGTTTTAAAAAATAAATTATAATTCAATAATAATTGATTTTTTGTTCATTAATTAAGCTGCAAAATTTAGTAAATAAATTTAAAGTTGCGCGCGATAACATCGCATTAAGATTAACATTTTGGCGATTGCTTCACTGCACGAGTAACAATGAGCAAGTAAAGCGTGATGTTATGTGATATTTTTTTTCTACATCAAATGACGTCGCACAATTCGCTCTTCTCATAGTAAATGAGTGAGCACTAAGCATTTTGTTCTGTTTAGTTACTTTGCGACTAACGTTTTTAAATTACTTAATTTAAATAGACATATTAATTCCATTCATTTAAACTATAAAAAGATGTAACATAAAATATACAAAAAAGTTTAATCTAAAATTCCATATCGGAAATAACCATGCGGCTGTATCGTTTCAAACATAATTTTTAAATTCCCTGTTTTCCCGGTACAAATCATCTCGATTTCCTGATTACTAGAATTGTACAAGAATTTACAGAAACATACTTCCGCCTGTATAATAACAAACCCAACAAACTGAAACGAAGGCAAATAAAATTTACTTTTTTTTTTTTTTTTTTTGAAGTTATTTTATTCGCATTTTAAATATACCAATAGTGACCATTAACTAACTCAAGCAATATATATACTCATTTTGTTATTACAAAAATTAATATTTATGATAGGCTGATTTACCCCTTTCCCATTTAAGTAATTTTATCTTATAAGATTTATTTCACATCTAATATTTACATTTGTAACTATACACGCTAACTGCAAGAAGTTTATAAAGCTCAAACCCCTCTAAAAGTTTTACTAAGAAGTTTCAACCATCCTTATAAACTGAAATGCATAAATAAAAAGAAATTTTTTTATTATTGATAATGTTTGACCGCCGTGGCATATTTTATGCAAATAAAAAAGAAATTCGTAATTTATTATTGCGTAAAGTACATTAAACAATGCATTCATTTTTCGCTTCAAATTACTACTTTTCTTTTTATCAAAAAACTATCGTTCGGCCATTTTTACTTTTTGTCCCGGTTTCATAACAAAATTCCCAGCTTATTACCACTTTCTCGATTTTCCCGGTTGAATGTAACGTATATAAAAGAAAAGTTTATTGCACATGTATTGGATCATCACATAAAAATTAACCAGAAAAAACTGTCACTTTTGAATATGAGTGGTATTATTTGATAAAATATAAATAAGAGTATACAATAATAGTATGTAAAAGGGAAAGATAGACTGATAGCAATCACTTCAATAACAATGAAAATGATTGAAAAATATATATAGCTATTTAACTTTTTTATTTAAAACAATAAAATTATTGATAATGAACAATGCGGGTTTCAAAGAGGTAAATAGGCAGCAAAGGAATTACTTTCCTTTGTTGAAAGGTAAAAAATAATATGAAAATGGGAATTAAAGTACTTTCGATTTTCATTAATTCAACACATGCCTTGATACAATAAACTAATAAACAGATTAAGTGAAATAAGAATAAAAGGTTCTATATTAAAATGGTTTATGAATTATTTACAAAATAAAAAAGCGGTAATGACTGTAAAAAATTTACAGCTGGAGAAATAAATATAGACGTAGGAGTACTTTAAGTAGGAAATATATTAGCTTTACTATTTGTTATTGTTAGTGACGTCATTTGTTATAGGAAAAATATCACATAAACGTCACTGCTTTGCTCGCTCATTGGTGGCCCCGATTGCTTCGTCGAGTAATGACGTTCAGCAAAGAATATGCGAATAATGGAGTATTAATGAATTTAATATAAATTGGGTTCCAGACCCCCAACGTGAAATGCATCGATACTTAATAATTAATAACTATTACGTTTCCTTTTTCCTAAATACTTTAAATAAAAATTATGAAGTTAAGGGGTAATATCACCTTGCGCTCACAAAATTTCGGGTGATTTTCTGAGGCTTACCACGAACGATAGAAAAGAGATAGAAATATGAGGTTTTGTGCTGATGAGTCTTTAACTACAAAAAACATGTTTTACTTTAATTTGTACAATACGAAATAGCGCGGCACAGCAGCGCATGGCAAAAAAAAGAACCAGACTGTCTATACGGGCGTACCACTATAGGTCACAATTTTTAATCTGGAACAAAAAACTAAAAAGTTTCTTGAAATGTAGCTCAAAATGAAGTGAACATCGTTCGAAAAATTAATTTATAAAATGATAGCGGTGATTTGAATTCCCCCCCCCCCCGAAAAAATCGCTTATAAAATCTGTAAAAATCAATTTATCAAAAAAAATCCTACGGTGCTCATTAGAAAATCTTGTTTTAAAGTTGCAGTTAAAATTTTAAGTCAATCGGATAAAAATTGAGGGAGCTATTGGTACGCCCAGTTTGAAAAACACAGTTTCGAGATATTGCTGTTTAAAGTTCTGAGTAGTGGAATTGTGTTGAAATTTTCGTTTTATCTCTAATCTGCTATGCCTGCTCCGTATAATTGGCCTTTTAATTTGAGGTTTTCCTCCTCATCCTTCTTTCTTGTCAAAATTACGTCCCTGCGGGCAGTTTTAGCCTTTTCGGTGAGCGATCGCTCGGAAAGGGAAATGCGCGTCGCATCGGCTTCGGTACAGAAATTGTAACAATTTAATCCGATTGTTATGTCCAATAGATCCATAACTTGCACTAATCCGTTCGTTGAAGTATAAAGCATCAATATAAACAGCTGTATCGAGAACGGATTTGCCACTGGACGATCTACAGAACCGCTCTCAGCTCGACGCTACCTGACACACAGTATTCTGCGCTTTCGCCGCAGGCACATTTCACTGTCTGAGCCCTCGACCACTACTATTCAAACACTAACGTAGTCTCTACCCCGACGCAACCGTACAAACGACCGCACTTGCTACCGAACACGGGAATTTTTGGCTTTAGCCGAGTAAGCATCCTTGACAAGACAAAAGACAAAGTAGCAAGGCAACTTAGAACGACGTTCGAGAGATCGTAAATTTAATAATGCGACCGGAGATTAATTCGAACATTGTCAAAAGATAGCACTGCAAATACCGAATCCGTCTCAACACTAATAATTTTACCGCAACACTGATATACAGTTGGAGAAGGCAAACACTGCTGTACGTTCTAACGGACTTTCTGCAAACAGCTGATTTCTCAGCCTCAAAATTTAGGTAAAAGAGGCATCTATTAATCAAAATTGGAAGTTGGAAGTTGAGAAGTGTTGGTATAATTCGTATAAAGAAGAATAAAGACCTCAAACGCATGCCTCCGCGCACACTTGAAAAACCGCTAATTTTGCTTCACGACTATGTTCGGAAAAACGATTTTTTGACCCACTTACAAGTTTCCCCCGTCCTCATAATCAACTTTTTCCATCATTCTCGGACACTTTAGGTAGCGTTTCAGCCAATAAAAAAAAAAAAAAAATCACAAAGTGATATTATCCCTTAAGTAAACTTCATACTGTGACTAAAGCGAAAATTTTTAAGTTGACAGGTTCATATATTCTGTACGACGCGTTTTTAGTTCTAATGTAAAAAAATAAATAGTAACAGCGGGGCATAGATCAATTTATGGTAAATGGTAACATAATACGCTTCATTTAGTGAAGTTGTAACCAAAAAAAATAATAAATTTAACGTATACAATTAGAAATCAATCGGGTTTGTGTTAATAAACGAAACACTAATTCATATTTAACAAAGTTTAAAGTAGTAAAATATATTTAAAAAAAAACAGGAAAGAAAAATTGCTTCTTATAAAAATAACAATATTCGTGGTAAAAATAATCATTTTACATATATATATATGTATATATATGAAAAATAGTCATACACTAACTGTAACAAGACCGTACTAAACATTCGATATTCGTAAAAATTTTCTATTCGTTTTCCCTTTTTCCCTGTAAAATTATACAAATTAACATGTAATTTATTTTGTAAAAAAACAAAACAAAAAGAGGTCATCAAATTCATCACTTACAATTGCTAAATGAATTTAATAATTCCATCTTCGTTAAACAAACGCACGATGATAAATATTGTCGAAAGAATAATGGAATTAGCAGGATAAGGTAAAAACTGTTTTCATAAAAAGTACCCGATGGACGATATAGTATTTGCAGAAAATTACTGTTAAAGTGATATGTAATAATTATTTTTATGTAAAATTTCCCCATGTGGCGGTATTGGCCTTGCAGAAATCAAGCCTTACTTTATCGATTACTGTTAAATATTTAAACATAATTACTGAAATTATCGTCCTACTTTTTATAAACTATATATTACGTGTCACAAAAAGTCTGAAATGCATTCATCGCTGTTTACGACCCTAGATTCCTTATAGTGAATGTTATCGAACGTCTTCCCCAATTTAATTCTTAATTAAATTTTTTTATCTGTAAACTCCACTCAAGATTCTATTACAGTGAAATACATTTATTTGATTTTACAGGCACACAGCCGTTTACAGCAATTACAATAGAATATGTACAATAAAATAAAACTTCTTTACGAAAAAAGAAATAAAATCAAAATAATCAAATTAAAAAATAAAAACTAAGTGAATAACACCAGTTGTTTGAGATTTCAATTTTCATTGTTATTCGTAGTTTATACGTGAACGAAAATGACAGTTATAACATTTGGGAAATGGCATGGGAAAAAAAAATAAAGAAAGAGAAAATCGTAAAAATAACGACAAAATAACATGAGTGAGAAAAGCAGTAATTTTAAAAATAAATATATTAAACCAGATGTATTTTTGCAACGACGTTAAAAGTGCATGCATCCATTCAGATTGTGATATTCGCTTTAAGGAGTATAATTTTGCAATGTTGAGTGAACGCCCCCCCCCCCGAGAATTATATTCCGGAATTTTATTTGAAAAAAAAAAAGGCAAAAATAGACAAACAAGATAAAGAAAAAGAAAATGTAAAATAAAGAAATTCTTAAAGATGAATTAAACTTGAAACACAGAAGAATGAAATAATAAATGTAAAATTGTATTATTTCTTCTTCTGCAACTCGCATATATTCAAAATATTAGAGGAGCCAACTAGTTTGTAAATTGAAAGAAATCAAAAAAAGAAAAAAAAAACGTAATAAATGGAAAATGAGACCCATACATATAATAATTCGGATTAGGAGTAATACTACTTTGTGAGGTCGAAATCAAGGGTCACTTTCTCGAATTTATTGTGGAAAGACAAAACACTATTTGATTTTGGATTTTGTACATGATTGCATATCAAGGTACACAGAAATATTTATTTTATGTTATTTAAAAACAAAATGGCGGCATAACAGCTGTCGGAATGAAACATAGTTTATTTTCGTGATCTCCCTCTTGCCGTACCCCTATAGACCGTAATTTTCCATCTAGAACAAAAAGGAAAAAAGATTTCGAAATTACATCAAAAAATCTAGTGAACGCCCAAAACTTTTTCAAATACTGATTTTAAAAAATTTGATGGTCAATTCACAGATGAAAACAGGGTTTTTCGAAAAAAATCGGGTATAAAATCGGTAAAGTTTTATTAATTAAAAAGTTCTACGTTCGTTCACTGGGAAATGTTATTTTTTAGCTAAAGTTAAAATTTCAAGTCGATTAGTTGAAAATTGTAGGAATCAGCGGTGGTACGGTAAGCTCGAAAAACGCGTTTAAAGTTTCAAGTACATATATATGTCTATGTAATTTTTTATTTACCACTAATCGGCGATGCCTATGCAATAGTCCTAATTCCAGGTTTTCATCCTCTTTAACCTTCCTTGAAGATAGTGATTGAGCTTGTTTTGCCTTTACAGGGAAGGAGCAGACAGTAATTGGCAATTGCGAGATGTCCTTAGTTTTCATAATCAAACTATTTTACGTAATTAATGTGAATAATCGGCATTCATGGGATGTTCTCGGTTTTTGTAATTAAGCTATTCTACATAACTGGTGTCAATAATCGGTATTAGCGAGGTGTTCTCAGTTCTCATAAACGAATTATTTTGCACAACTGTATCTCATAATCATTATATAATTTTGAATAAAAATTGTAATTACTATTAGTTTTGCCAATAAAGATATCAGTATTTGTCAAAAACTACCGCTAAAATTAAAATAAGTAATAATTTGAAATAAATTTAACCTTATCAATGAAATTAAAAAAAAAAAACTATGTAATAAAAGTTGATTTTTTTACTTAATATTTTCTCATATGTAAACCCTGAATGATAATTCGAATGATTAGTAGTTAATAACAATAATAATCGAGATATCTCGAGACATATTCATAATCGAGTGATTCCATTAGTATACTTCATAATCGGTCAGCACTAAAATTAATGGCGAACCCAACTCCGTCGATATCGTATGTGTTCAAATTACTCGTTAAATAGCACCGTGATCGCACTCGGAAAATCGAATTTTTTGATCACTTTGAAAATTTGTCTCCGCATAAAACCTTTTGGATATTACTTTTGAATAGTTTAAGAAGCACTTAGACCAATGAAAAAAAAGATGCAAAAAAAAAAAACTTTCAAGATAGTATTAATCATTAATCATGTTTTATCTAATGATTCCAACGTTATTAAGTCGCATCATAAACAATAGATTAATAAGGAATTAATTTTGATAACTAAATAGAAAGTTAATCAACGGCAATAATTCATATTGTTTTAAAATTTAATCAAAAGTTTAATAAAATTTTTTTTAAATATTAAAGACTTTTAAATAACTTTTAAATATGAATAACTTTATATTGTTTTCCGTGATCTAACCAAAAACCTCTTGCTCCGAGAATTTTTATACACCCTGTCAAGAAAGTATCGGGAATTGTCAATTTAAATCTCCCGGGTAATAGCTAGGCAGATAATTTTTTTTTTCCAGGTTGGTACAACTGTTTTGTATTATGATGCCTATTTTTAGCGCGATCTGTCAACCAGTGTGTTTACAGCAGCTGTTAAAATCAGTCGACCTTGAAGGTTTTGTCGAAGTTTTACAATGAGTGAAAATATTGAACAACGTACTTGTGTTAAATTCTGTGTTTCGAACGAAATTTCTTGTGCCGATACACTGAAAATGTTACAGAAGGCTTTTGGTGAATCTGCTTTATCAAAAACGCGGGTTTACGAGTGGTACAGAGCGTTCAAGGATGGTCGGGAGACGGTCGAAGACATGCCTCGCTCTGGACGGCCTTCAACGAGTATGACCGATGATAACGTCGATAAAATCAAGGAAATCGTTGCTGAAAATTGTCATGTGAGCTTGAGAGAGATGGCTCATGGATTGGGCATGTCACACGAGAGCGTACGTACGATTGTGCACGAAAAATTGGGTATGCAACGCGTTGCGGCTCGGCTTGTTCCGAAAGACCTGAATTTCTTTCAAAAAAAGTACCGAGAACAGGTAGCTGCAGACATGCTGGATCGAGCCAATTTGGATCCTACCTTCTTGGAAAAGATAATTACTGGTGACGAGACATGGGTGTACGAGTACGACACGCTTACGAACCAGCAATCGTCCGAATGGCGGCCAATTGGCGCGCCAAAGCCGAAAAAACCTCGCCAAAGCCGATCGAAAGTGAAGATCATGTTGATTGTTTTCTTCGATATTCGAGGCGTGGTACACTATGAATATGTGCCAGCCGGACAGACAGTCACCAAAGAGTTTTACTTAAGTGTTTTGAGACGTTTGAGAGAGGCTATCCGTCGTAAACGTAACGATTTGTGGGTCGACAATTCTTGGATTCTCCATCACGATAATGCGCCGTCTCACAAAGCCATAATTGTGAATGAGTTTTTGGCCAAACACTCGGTAAATATCATCGAACAACCGCCGTATTCACCAGATTTAGCACCCTGCGACTTCTTCCTATTCTCAAAACTCAAATTTCCGCTACGGGGAATGCGCTTCGAATCGATTGATGACATCAAGACGAATGCGACGCGAGAGCTAAAGGCCATCCCGGAAACCGCCTATCAGAAGTGCTTTGCCGAGTGGAAAAAGCGTTGGCATATGTGCATCGCTTCGAATGGATGTTATTTTGAAGGTGACAAAATAAATTTGGATGAAAATTAAAAATTGTTCGTTTTATTTAACAATTCCCGATACTTTCTTGACAGGGTGTATACCTTAATACACCAAACACTAAGATTTAATCAAACCTGGTGCTTGGAAATTTTTAGCTTGCAATTAATTTCATATATAATTTGTAAACAATACAAAATTACTCAAAATATTAACTAATTATAAAAGATAAATTACAAACTTAATGTTTTTATTCAATTTTCTATAAAATACAGATTGAAATTATTGTATTCATTCATCGCGATTGAACTGGAAACGAACTGAAAAGTAATGATGTTATACGTACATCAATATAAACTAAGAAAAAAGCAAAACAAACCGAGGACGGCGTTGAAGTAATTTACTGCACAAAAACGAAAAAAAAAAAAACAATTACAACTTCCAAGTCATTTCTTCTGAAGTATATTACGGAACAAAGAGGAAAAAAAGAAAAGTATAGTCCTAAAAAACAAACAGACCTGTCAGTCAAAATTCCTATGTACTAACGAAACTAAAACTCGGTGATCACATACACGCAATATAAATTTTTCTCTTCAAATTCATTAGTAACAATGTAGAATTAAACGAGAAATGCTTTTTAATGTACGGAACACATACTAAAGGCTGCGAGACTAAAAGAAATACAGAATTAAGAATATTGCAATGCTACGTATGAGAAATAATTATATATGCTTCTGGAACATGGCTCATAACAAAAATAATTGAAAAAATAATAAATTCGTTCGAAATATGACCCCGCAGGTTGGAAAGGATATCGGGTGAATAAAATTGCAAATTGGGACATGCTGAGCAAGTTAAATATGACAGAAATGACGCTTGCTAAGAGAATCGTGGATGAAAGAAAGAAATATCTGCTGTGTAAATTGGAAAGTGATCTCACCTTTTCAGATTAACTGCGCGGGAAAAAAAGTACCCGGAAAAGCGACAAGAAATCGTACAAGATTAATAATGTTACCAAACACTTATAAACGGAGAATAGCAACGATTTTTCAGCTGTCGAAGTTTCCTTGTATTATACGAGAAGCTGAATAAAAAAAAAAAAAACAAAAACGGAATATCTATTATCGAACGAGCAAATATAGCTTTTATTGTTATTCGTCAAATTTTTTGAAATATTTACCTTTATATTCCGTTGACGATAAATTTAGCGGAAACTGAGGAACAAATTTCTTTTACAAAAAGAAAAAATCAATTTTTCCTGGAGACTCCGTCCATATGCGCCATCATATATCTTCTGAACATGCCAGGCTTCCGGTGTTTAAACGAGTAAAAGGACGGCGGTGTAGACAGCGATTCTATCGATTTATTTTCCAAACTTTTAGTTGCTTCGAGTATTTTGACTTCAGTAGTTGCCCAAGTAATTCCAGCTATAGTTATAAATACACTGATGATAGCCTGACCAATAATCTTTAACACAAATGTAAAACAAAAACATTTTCAGCTCTATATATTTAGCGTAATTTTTTTTTGCGATAAATAAATTCCAAAAATATCTATAATTTAATACATAAATATTCGCGTGCGAGACGCTGCTCTTCAAGTTAACCTAAGATATCGTAGAATAAAAGTGTTACTGTTAAACTTTTAATTTATGTATATTCATGCTTGCAAATACATTCACATATTCTCACATGAGGAACTGCAATAAGCACAACAAAACTTACAATCTTGTGGGAACCAATTTTCAGGAGAAATTGTAACAATTCTGGTATTATACAATCATTGGCGCACCCAAGAGGGGTGCTACGGGACTGCAGATCCTCTCAGGGCGAATAAACGGACATTGTTAAGAATAGCAAAATTTTTTGACAGTAAAAATTAATAATTGATAAAAATATAAAGTGTTTCTATACAATTTAGACAAAAATAAATATATAATTGAGAGAAGAGAGAGATATATACCAAACATGTTCGACTTCCACCTTTACATTTTCCTATATGCTACTCTTTCAGCCTCCCCATAACCCCCGACAAATCCCAGGTGTGCCAATGTATACAATAATCTCACTGAATGTGATTAGATCGGAATGGATACAGAAATCCAATGAAACTAATAAAGATGAAATTTAAACGAATCCCGCACGTGTGTATTAAAATCGCAATGGACCTGAAAATACTCTACAGTTTTTGTGTAATCTATTACATCGTGCATACGTGTATAATTTACAGTTACAATTAAAAAGTTAAAGATAAATTACAACTACTTACATCTATCGGGAGCGAATTAAATCGTTCCTCCATTATGCGCAAATATACTCTGTCTGCAAATTATATTTTGAAATACAAGTCATGTTTAATTATAATACAAAAAAATAAACAAATTAAAAATCTTACGCGTTATAAATAGCGAATAATCGATACAAAGAAAAAAATCAAAAATATTCATCGACCTTAGTGCTACAATAATTTTTAATTTACAAGAGATAGCAAAAGATTAAAAGTGTACGTAAATTATGAGGAAGAGACACTTTTTTGGTTTGTTTTTATTTCTTTTTTTTTCTTTTTGCATCCCATCTGAGTAAAAATATTAAACAGAGTACCAGCTTCAAATTAACTACCACGAAATAAAAAAGTAGTTCCACTAAAGTCGTTTAGCACTTAAAGTATGAAACAAGTAATTTCATCTAAGCTAACCACGTTTCGATTAATGGCATAAAAAGATCGGTTTTAAGAAGTGGGAACTAAATTAAATCATGTGTGTAAATATTATGAAAATAGCACGATTGAATAAACAAAATGACGTGTTCTCTATATAGAGAACACAAAGGTACAATATAAAACTCAATTAGAGTAAAGACTTGGAATACTACGATAAATCACTTAGCTGATGGTACTAGAGCGCGTTTCGGAATCGTTGATTCACGTTTAAGAAGCACTGTCAAGCGTTAACAGCTAAACGCGTGTTATCCTTGGAAAATTATCGAAGTGAAGCAGCTTAACCAGAAGTCTATATTAGAACAACGGTGTTTGCTTTATTACCGCTACTGTTTTACGTTGGTCAGTTCAGCCAAAATAAGCTGATGTATTACATTACCGCTCGAATATACAAAAAGATTGAAAACCTATGCCTAGCTTGTGCAATATATTCAAAAAGAAAAAAAAAAAGGCGAGCCAATGAGAAATGAAAGTAACTGATATAAAATACGCAAACATACATACAAAATATCAAACGCGTCTTACCAGGAAAGAAGTATAGATTAAAACAAAAAAAAAACAAGGTCTCCTAACGACGATACTAAATCGCAAGAATAAAATAATGGAATACATAGATAATTGAGAATATCAGGTGCACAAGTATGAAATGCGGATTAATATTACCGCCCAATATTTCGTCATTATTACTGTATGTAATCAATAATATTCAAACAAAATTATTCTGAAAATATTAATAATTACATACGTTGAACGGCAGAATATGCGGCGTGAATAAATATCATTACACCTATCGTAGCCAAAACACCGCCGTATATTCTTACCGACTTCCTTTTAATGGAAGACATCAATAATTTTATTCATACAGAAGACAAAAATTAAAAATAAAAAAACCGCACAACTCCACAAATGTAAACTAGACAGTTCTTTAAACTAATAATCTGAAATAAACGATTCCGACTAATATCTTTTTTAAATTTAACATAAGTCGACTATGCAGGAAATAGTTCGATTATCGAATTCAATTAATTATATTAAAACAAACTCGTTAATTTAAATAAAATTTAATGACACTATGTTTCTCACAAACTTAAAATATCGTTATTATATAAATATAATAAACTTTTCTTAACTTCTAAAATAATTTTATTTTCTCCGAAAAAAATCAAATTGATTATAATAATGTTAGAGAAACGACCCCATATTTACTTAAAAGAAATAATAAATTATTTTTTATTTTTAAAGAATGAATTAATTTTAATAATATATTAAATCGGTTAAGGATATGAAGTATTTTTGAGCGATTTCTGAGGGAGTAATTTTCGAAAACGATATGTGTTTCTTACCGCGATGGGAAAATATTTGTATACTTATAATTGGTTAATACCGCGATTTGTCGGAGACAATTTAAATATGAATCTTAGTAATAATATATCGGTGTTTAAACATTTGGTAGAAAAAAATTTATTGCTCGCTGATATTAGGAGAAAAAATATTCACTAGAAATCAGTAATGTGTTAAGTCGGCGGTGAGATTATATATTATGATACTAAAAAGTAGTTTTTTTATTTTTATTGTCTTGTTTTCTTTGCAGTCATCTATAAGTAAGTAAATTCATATTTTATATTAATATAATTATATAGTACGAAAGAAATTGATACATGTGTACATATCATATTTATAAGTGTTATTTTCTTTGTACGTTTGCTACGCACTATTTCCTAATCGATAATCTGAATATCATCTATGTTCGTGTTAGTGTTTTATAAATCTTAAATGTTACGCGTGCGTTTTAACATTTAAAAAAAAAATGGAAGCCGATGATCGCTGCAAGCACAAAGTCATTTCAAACCATCTCGATTGCATTGAAATCAGAAGACCGCTGACGATATTCCAACATTGGTGGGGGAAAATCCAGAGCTGTTTTTGAGATATATTTTAGATCGCTTTCAGTTTAGAAAATCCAGTCGTCAAAAAGGTTGTCTACAGTGTATAGGAACAAATATTGTTCTACACATGATCGTCTATGTTTACATTAATTTGGTAAATTGTTGATCCATTCCGATTCATTTTTTTTTTCTTCAATAGAGAAATTTCACCTAGCTGAAAATAGCTATTTAGCAATTTTTAATGTCTTATAAACATGATTTGAATAACAGCCTACCCGGCGGTAGGTGTTGAAATACCAAAACACATCGTTAAACAACTATTTCCTCTATTTGTACTTCAGGCCCTTTTTTTATTGATTTTTTCTTTTTTTGAATTCTTCGCTTGTACGAATTCGAACGTAAGTTTTAACTATCAGAACCGAAACGATTAAACTAGATTTATCTCTTGCGAACTGTAATCTGGCTTTTTTTTTTGTTGTACTTATGAAAGGTGTCTTCTACTAAGACTTCATACTACGCATGTACTAATATTACTGATTGTTTGCGCGGAAAGTTGGCATGAATATCCCTGAAACGATGTTTCTCCGAGAGATGATGAATCATCCTATTAACAGAATTTGTCGCTTGCGCGATCTCGAAGTTCGAAATCTGTTTCAAGTATCCTTATATCATTTTACGTATTTCTCAGATTAATGGTGAGAGCGTTAATTAAAATATATTTACCTATTTTGCTATTGTCGTTTGCAACGTGTGACTCTTTTTTCGTAATCGGTAATTTTTCTTAATTTGCTCGGTTATAATATCTTGTCGCATTCTGATGCTTTTCGGAAATAATATATTTACTGCTTATATTTTTTTTTTTGGCTACATTATATTGCTCTTTATATTATTCCCCTGATTACCAATTCAATCATTAAAAAATACAATTTCTCTATTTATATGTGTTTGTGTCACAAAATATTTCATCTTACAACTGCGGGTACGTGAATTTATTCATATATATATGTATAAAAAAAATGTAACTAGTACTACAATGAATGGTGGAGATTGAAATTGCTTGCATTTTGAAGGATTTTAATTAAAGCTGAAGTATGCATTCGACATATAATTATTTAATTACTCAGATATTAATTATTGTTAAAATTACATTCCAGATTTTTGTCTGATATGTTACATCACAATCACAACGCCAGATTTTTAAAGTCACTAGATAATCGTGCCCGAAGTTGCGCATTTCTTAATAAGTGAAAAACGAGTATTATAATACTATTATTTAATAGTTACAAATTATAATGTTTATAAATTATAAGTTTAAAAGTGAAGAGAATTCTATATATTATAAGAAATACTTCTTAACAATAACAAAATCTTTTAAAGCGAAAACTCAAATAATTTGGAAAATTTGTTATTACTTTACGTTATAAATATTACTCTATTCTTGGAACCCCGCTAAAATGCTATTGTTATTAATTTTCTTTACAAATTTCAGGTGCCGTTGTAACTGCGATGCAACGTATTAGACAAAAATCTGAAATGCAATTTTAACAATTAATGGTTGATATTTGATTAATTATACTAAATTATGTGTAAAATGTATGATTCGGGTCTAATTTAAGCAAAAATAAACGAGCAACTTAGGTCCCGCTCGTCCCGTACTACCATACGTCTCTTACATGGCACAATTGTCAATTTTCCATTTCCTTATGACTATTATTTTATATACCACACTGCTCTTAGAACTATATAATAAAATAGGAGAGCATTGCACGTATTGAGCTTTAGAAACGTAACTATCTGGTTATTTGATATTTTTACATTTGAATGCTAAAAAAAAACTTGCATATTTAACCATGTCATTTGAAATTAAAAACAATTTTTGATTACGATGAAAGGCGTAATAAATCTATACAACAATTTAGATCATACCTGGTGGTTTCAGTTCATTTCCGGTTAATTTCCCGGTTTTTTATGACTTATTATTTGTTCTTTATTGCAGTTTGCATAACTTAAAATTACCCTCCCAACCGCACACACACCGCACCATTTATTGTGCCATCTAAATTTCACATTATCGCTTTTCTTTCTCGATGGTTTAGTGGTACGTTGTTACTAGTGAAAAATTTAAGAAACGATGTTTTATGAAATATAATTTAACGAGCGGCGCAACAGTGCATGCTGTACGAATAATTTCTATTAACCATAAAAAGAGATTAATTTAAAGACCCCATACGGAACAGTTTATAATTATTGTTTAATCTAATTGTTTGAAAACATTTTTAAAAAAGCGCAGAAAGCGGAATTTGTATCTTGCGGCTCGTTGTTGAAATTACATAACTCAAAATTTAAAGTTAGATTACATTCGCACGAAATAAAGTATGGATCTGGTAGCGGGCAACAGTCGGTGACTGGTACAAATTCGGCTGAAGATGCTAATTCTTACTGGATGGTATCAGGAGAAGATGGTACCTTATGTAATCGCGGGTACGTTATAATTTAAATACACGTTATTGACCAATTTCAAATTTCTAATAAAATCGAAGCGAGTCTTTATTTAGTAATTGTGTCTAATATTACATCACTTAAATGATGATGAACTATTTACACCGAAGAGTAAACAATAATTCCTTATAAATGTTAGTCGTGTTCTGATTAAACTCTGTCCTACCGAATTTTTATTATTTGATGTTGTAAAGGTTAACTCTGTTGTAGGAAAACTCTCCGAAACTGATACGAATTGATTTCGAAAGCTTAACAGAAATTCGCATTAAAAAATTAAAATTATAAAAGTATGATTACAATCATAAAATATTTATTTTTAAATTTATTTTATAATAAATTGGAACAAATACAAAAATATAACGAACAAATTTAAATTTATAAACGATGTATACTACTTAGAAACGTTTTCGGGCATAGATGATCAGTTAAAAATTAATAAAACTATACAAAGTATGTGATCAAAACTAAAAAGACGCTGGTTTTTGGAGTTTCTTCTGATCACATACTTCGTGTAATTTTATTAATTTTTAACTGATCATCTATGCCCGAAAACGTCGTTTCTAAATAGTGTATATCGTTGGAGATGCGCGGCATGTGACGGCAACCCCGAGTCGCTTCCTAAGTAGTATATATCATTTATATATTTAAATTTGTTTGATACATTTGTATTTGTTTCAAGTTACTATATTTTATATTTAAAAAATAGTGTGTTAAATGATTCTATATTGAAATTATTTTGTTTTAGAAAACTTTTTATTATACTTATTACTAAAGAACCAGTACTTAAAACTAAATAAGTAAATTAAGTAAATTATTTTCTTCTAATAAAAATAAAAGAGGGGAATCACTTGAAATTATCTTTAGCTTGTTCTGCTGGTTATTAGCATTTCATGTCAATCTCAAACAATGTTGTATCTCACTACTGAAAGGAGCTAAAGACTTGCAGTAAGTTTCATTGAATTCCTTTTTTTTTTTTTTTTTTTTTTTTTTTTAAGAGTCGGTCAAATAAATACTACATTCAGGTTTTGTATCATCCGTAGGAGACATTTCTAAGTTGCCAAACTTTAAGCTCGTTTTTCTCGAAAAGTAGTTTACCAGATTTTTCAACTTTGGTATGCTATATCTCGTGAATGAAATAAGCTAGAGTCTTGTGGTAAATTTTATCGAGTTTCTCACACTTTTTACTATCAGAATCGATAAAAATCTTAGTTTTGATATCGGTCACCCTAAGGTATGAGTTCTCAGAACGCGTCACACACACACACACACCCACACATATATATATATATATATATATATATATTAGAAGTGAATCTGCCCACTTTTAACTTTGTTATTTCTTTAAGGGCTACATTCATTCATGCGACTGTGTCGCGCGACAGATTTAAGTGTTCGTGACACGACTTTATTATTTTGTCTTTATTCTAAATGATTATTGTTTCTAAGTTGAACATATTAATGCATTCACCATTTTTGAACGATACATATATACATTCACAGTACTAAACACAATTTAATATTTATAAAAATAAAAACACACCGACATGTTTCATAGTACTAACTACATCATCATGGTGTAGTAAAACATGAACGTTATCAGTAGTAATAATTATGCGATAATTTGTTAGCAGTTAAAAACAAACATTGCTTTATTTTTCTGTAATCTTTACTAAATGTATTTTAAAATTTTTATCAAAAAGTTCAAAGATTTTTGAAAGGGCAATGTATTGTTATGCACGCGGGTTTAAAAATTGAAAAAAGTACAAAATTTAAACGATATCTCCATACGTTATCATGCACACGCGCGGATTCGTTGTGTACAAAAATTAATAAAATTCTATATAGGATGGAAAACAATTTTTTTTTTAAAGTGAAACTTCTTCAGGAGGGCCTTGTATATAAATAAAAATATGGGGAGTTAACTCGAAAAACGAGCGAGCAACCAGCTGAAGTTATGACTAATAGGGTTCTTAATAGATCTAAAAATTTGTAATAGACACGTAGCCAATAATCTATTGAATTAAAATTTACGCGCTCGGCTTTCTCCGTTGCACGTATACGAGTAGCGTGTTCTCTTTCTTACTCGTTACAAGCGGCAGATCAAGTTAAGAAATATAACGGACAGTCCGCTCCTTTTCTAGGTAATAGTTGTACGAAATCGTAAGTATCCAAGCTTATATAGTGTCTTATTCAATTTTAAAAATATCATCAAGTGACGAAAAAGTGGACGATAAGTCTCCGCAGAAAACAAAAATTATTTTAAAAAGGACCCAATTAACGGCTAGTTCTTCTGAACAGTTAGGGATACATGTACTGTTCAATGTAAGACGGAAGATGGAAAAGAATAAGTATTATCGTTATTTATATTTCTTCAAATCAAAGGGTCATCGATATAATTAAATTTATACACAGACGATTACTCTCTTTCATTCCCGATGGTTCAAAGTTATTAAAAGAAAATTTACATACACTTCCAATGATATTAGCTAGAGATTTCAACGTAAATTTTACATCAGATGATTTTTTGCCTTTAATAGAATTTTTTCAAACCGAACTTCAATTATTAATAATAATCCAAATGAATCAACGACAAAGTACGGAACTACCATTGATGCAGTATTTTCTAGATATTATATTGATAAAATTACATCAAAAACTTATATTTCATATTTTAGTTACCATAAGCCTTTTATAGAATCCAACAATAAATGAAAAACATTATTAAAACAGATGCATTCATTTTTTATTTGTTTTTGTTTTTCTTAAAGTGAAACTTCATAGATATATGTGTTTATACGAGGGTGGTTCAAATATAAACCGGAATTTTTAAATAAACGTGCGAAAAATTTATTGCGGAAAAAGTGGTTGCACTGGCAGTTAGACCGGTTTGTTACGAAGCGTGTAGAGCAATTAGAACGGCGTAACGTCACTTTTTAGTGTAGTTAGAGCCATGAATGAAAAAGAAGTACCAGTGTCTGTTGCGCAACGCATCATTATTCGTTTACGTAGTCAAAGACGACGTAAAATCCGTGGAAATTTACCGAAAATTACGCGAACAGTTCGGGGATGAGTGTCTCTCCAAAACTCAAGTGTACGAGTGGTATTCCGCGTTTCGAAAAGGACGTGAAGTGGTGTCAAACATACCACATGCGCGGCGCCCAAAAACCAGCATTACAGATGAACACGTCAAAGCCATCGAACAACTCATTTTGGCTGACCGACGCGTCCGTGTACGCGATATGACCGACGAATTGGGCATCAGCATAGGTAGTATCGAGACAATAATTCATGATCGGCTAGGTTATCGCAAAATTTCAGCCGGATGGGTGCCAAGACTTCTGAATTTTGAACAGAAATTCACTCGTTGGGAAGTTTGTACGCGTCTCCTGCAGCGGTATGAAGAGGAAGGAGAGAATTTATTGCGGCGAATATTCACCACGGACGAAACTTGGGTACACTACTATACGCCGAAGAGTAAACGCTCGTCTATGGAGTGGCGGAAGAAAAAAGAGGGAGCGCCAGTCAAAGCGAAGGTTACACAGTCAGCTGGGAAGGTGTTGTGTACCGTGTTTTTTGTGACATGAAGGGAGTGATCGCAGTCGATTTCCTAACTGAACAACGTACTGTGACGGCGCAGTATTACAGTAACCTCCTAAAAAACACAGTCAAACCGGCCTATCGAACAAAAAGGCGCGAAATTCCGATCCGTAGTGCGATACTGCTTCAAGACAACGCCAGGCCACATACCGCTCGGCTCACGATGGAGACATTGGCCGAATTGGGCTGGGAAACACTTGAACATCCTCCTTACAGTCCAGATTTGTCGCCTTGTGATTATTATTTGTTTGGCCCGTTGAAAGAAGTACCTGGTGGACAACGTTTCGACAGCAACGATGAGGTGGAATCGTTCGTGCGCAAATGGCTATGTGACAAGCCGCGAGATTTTTACGAAAAAGGAATAAAAAAATTGCCGGAGAGGCGGAAAAAGTGCGTAGCGTGCGAGGGGAGTTATCTCGAAAAATTGTAAAAAATATGAGCACTGTAAGTATAAAATAAAAATTTTTATGACGAAATTCCGGTTTATATTTGAACCACCCTCGTAAAAACCGCAGATCTCTTGATTTGGTTCTTACTCTTGATAAATTTGGTACTAATACTATAACTTTAAATCTAAGTTGGGGAAAACGTCTTTGAAGCTTCACTTCTGCTCTATGTAACCGAGGCACATCAAATTTTTTTACATTCTGTTTTGAAAATTACTATTTTTAACTGTAGTCAGTAATGGAACGAGCAAAATTTTATGTATCTATATTAAATTTAATACCGCTAGTTTCATTGTTGTTAAAGTAATTCCCGATGACTCATAAACGAGCGCGCATATACAGGGTGCGGCAACGAAGTGGATCGTATTTCAAAAAATCATATCTCAGCTATAAATTACTCTAACGCGACCATTCCAGCGTTTTTAATTAATTCGATGAGACTTGTTTTTTTTTAATATTCAACAGTTCGGCATAATGAGTGAGTGGACGTGTGAGCAACGTGTTTACATGATTGAGCGTTTTATTTTCCATGGTGATTCGTATGTATCCGCCGCGCGCGATTTTCGAAATAAATTTTCTGTAGGGTTCAAAAAACCGATTCCAACCGAAAAAACTATGCATAAGTAGGTGAAAAACTTCAGAGAATCCGGATCAATCTTTAAAAAAAGACCAGGGTCCGTTAAAACAGTCAGAACTCCGGAAAATGTGGAACGAGTTCAGAAGTCGATTCAGAAAAGTCCATCACGTTCTGCTCGCTTACACGTAAAAAATTTGAAAATATCCGAACGAACGGTTCGCCAAATACTTCACGAAGATCTTAACTTTCATCCGTACAAAATGTTGTGTACCCATCAGATTTTACCCGGCGATTACAGCCTACGATTAACGTTTAGTAAAGTGATGCTTGGAAAAATTCAGGGTGGCGAAATTCCACTGGATTTTATTATGATTACGGATGAAGCTCACTTTTACCTCAATGGCAACATTAACAAGCAAAATCGTCGTTACTGAAGTGATTCGAATTGTAACATTATCAACGAGAAGCCGTTACACTCGCCAAAAGTAACGGTTTGGATGGGAATCGCAGTATGGGGAGTAATTGGCCCATACTTTTTCGACGAGACGGTGAACGGGGAAAGGTACCGCAAAATGCTGTCAGAATTCGTTGGACCGGCCTCGAGACGTAAGAAAAAACTGTCAAAAACGTGGTTTCAACAAGATGGTGCCACAGCGCACATAGCGAGCGAACCGATGACGGTTCTGCAATAGCTGTTTAGGAACCGTTTAAATATGCGAGGCGCGGAAATCGTTTGGCCGAGTCGTTCGCCAGATTTATCGGCGGCCGACTATTTCTTATGGGGGTATTTGAAGTCCAAAGTTTACGTCAACAAGCTGAAAGACCTGGCAGACCTCAGAAACGCAATACGTGATGTCACGGCCGTGATATCGAGGAGTATGTTAAAAAAACTATTTGAAAACTTCGTAAAACGGATGCAAGAATGCATCAAGCAAAAAGGCCGCCATTTTGAAGATATTATTTTTCAAAAATAATTTTAAAAAAAACAAGTAAGTTCATATTTTAAAAAAATAAAAAAAAAAAAAAATCCTAAAACACTTTCTCTTTGTATTATGATTTTTTAAAATACGATCCACTTCGTTGCCGCACCCTGTACAAGCATCGAAATCTTACCGTAAAAACTCTTTTTATAACATGTGCTACTGTTCAAAATTAAGCGAGTAATCTTATATTTTTGGTATTATTGATTGTGAAATTAAGGGATTTTTATATGTTGCACAGTGTGTCTAATCAGGAACATGAAGACAATATTGTGGGCCAGTTCTTTTCCTCTGGTATGGTATCAGTCTGTACTTTCTCCTCGGATCACTTTTCTGGTACTTAATTCGATTTCACGTTATATGTATACCTGAGTCCTATCTGATTAAACATACTACTAGATTCTGAAGCTTTCGGTATGCCGGCATCTTTCTGGATAACAAGTTTTGAACCCATGACATGTGTTTGATAGTCGAGCACAATTGCTATTATCGACAAATAAAACCATTTTTTTGCTTTCATTAAATGAATTAGACACATTTTACATAAAAAGAGGCCAGTTGTTTTTACAGTAATCGAAAATGAATGAACGAGATTTTTCATTAAGAGTAGTTCCGGCGCAAATTTTCCTCGTTTTACTATGCTTGGAAAGTGTAAATATGTGTTATTTTCTTAGAAATTCGTATGTTTGTGTGTGTGTGTATATATACGTATATAATTTATTTATTTATTTTCCATAGAGAGCCAGTAAAATGCGGTAGTATAATAAATCTGCTACATATGAAAACTCGACGATATTTACATTCTCATAATTTTAAATCGCCACTTTCGGGTTACCAAGAAATATCGTGTTTCGGAGAAAACGGTAAATTTTTAATTTTTCAATTTTCATGGCAACCTACGTGTCTACATTCACTTTTATATATGCTGTAAAATTTTCGAATGATAAATTTAAAACTAAATTTATCTATCGTAATGTCAAACACATTTTAAATTTACCCTTTACTACTAATCGACGCTAATAAGAATTTGTACATCGTAACTTTAATCTCTCCGTTAATCGGTTAAGGTGTTGGCGATACTGGCGATAATTGGGAAGTGGTTTGTTCAGGAAAAGTATGGCGAAGAGATGATAAAATTTCTTTCAAACATCGCGATACCGGAGTGTAAGTTAACCTTTTATTTAATACGCTTCTAAAAACAATAATAAGAAATCCGAAACAGAAATGAAAAGATTTAATTATATATCTTCTAACTGATCAGTTTCGGTTGAATACTATTCAATCAAACTTGTTGTTCACATGTACCGGTTTGATCTAAATTTATTCTCGCTGAGTGGGTATATATATATATATATATATGTATGTATGTATGTATGTATGTATATATATATATATACATATATACATATATACATATATAATAACGTTCGCCGAAAAAAGGAACCTGCGGTGCCAAAATATAGGTTTTCATGAAAGTGTGTAGAATAAAATACAATATGTATGTAGCTCTTTTCGCAAACATTTATTTACTGCTTTAAAACGTACAAAACTGACTTAAGAAAATTGGAAAAAAGTGGGAAAACATTAAAAATTTAAAAAACGACGTAAAACTATCTTTTTTTTTAGAATAATGTGATAAAATTAAAATTTAAGAAACGAAAATACGGAGTGACGACAATGCACCTGGTAACTGTTGTTAAAAATCTTGAAATTTTGTGTCCCCTCACATTCGTCATTCGATTTTGCTTGCCGTTCACAACAACATTGAACTTTTTATGGAATATATTATGGTATTGTTACTTCTCCCAAACTTTAAATGCGTTTTTCTCAAAAACTAGTTTTCACACCACAGGTCCTTTTTCTCGGCAAACGTCACATATGTTTTTTTTTTTTTTTTAAACGTATTTTAATGATAATTTTTATAAATGCAATAAAATATCAGGCAGCGCACACGAAAAAGCACAGATTTTTAATAAAACTTCGAATCGACTTTTATTTTTTTTTCGAATAAAAGTAATTTTAAAAGTAATTTTGATATCAAAGTGAAAATTTTTATAGATACTTGTGTGCCACAGAATATACGTACGGACGTCCTATTTCCGAGCAACATGAAATAGTTGGTGGCTACAGAATAAATTCTTGCGCATCTGAGTGGACAACAACCGAAGGGTTTTATGTTAAATCCGAATTTTTAAGTGAATTCATTCCTACACATGCTAGCCATGATCCTAGTGAATTTTAATATATACAATAATTTATTATTTTACAGTATCCTCATGTGCATAATTTCCCGTATGCAAATAATATTGGTGATAAATATTATTCTCCTGCAAATTTTTATAGTCATTTTATAAGTTTCTACCTAAAAAGGTTAACGAAAGAAGTTGTGTGTGTAGAATATATAATAAAATTATATTACATAATTTTTAAGTTATACACAATTCTAGTTTGTAAAGGAAAAATTTGTAAAAAGTATTTATAAAGGCGCGTTTTTTTTCTTTCCTGCTGTATTTTTTATTGAATTTTCGAAGAAATAGTAATAGGCGCATTTCACAAACTCTGAGAAAAGGTTAACTTGTAAATATATAAAAGTTCACATATCGATAAAAAAATCTACAGTTTGAATATCTGTAATATTTTTTCTTTTAGTTTTTTTAATATGCGACATTTCATAACGAGAATAGAACAAATTACGGATATTTTATTATGTTTGTACAGTGCCAGCTGCGTATAATTTACAAAGTTACCTTGTATTTCTGCATCGAGAACGTTCAGCGCAATGACGTGGAAAAATTATTAAGTACTTTCAATTACTGAGTATAAAAAAATATTACATTTTTACAAGAAATATTACAGCGTTATCGTTTTCGTTATTTCATTATACCATTTGTTGATTAAAAAAAAAAAATTGGTAATAAAATTGCAATTTTTTTTTTTAATAATCGACCTGTCTTTTTACAGTTTTATTTTAAAAATCACATAATTCGTTTATTCGATCTACGACTCCTTTTTTACAAATTTTATAAATAAAAATTTAATTATTATTTGTTGGTAATAAATCCGTTTATAAATGTGATCTGTATGTGTTCACAACCCTTTTTTATTATGCAGTTTAGTACAATTAAATATAAAAATCGATACAAAAATACGTTCCAGAGACGCGTATCCGATAAACATACACAAGCTGCTATACATCAAATACTTCTAAATATTATTGGAGCAATTATTTAAAAAGCGAAAAGTTTTTACGTGTTATCTTTTTCTTTCCGGAAACGATAAAATTTATAAATCTGAAAAGGAGAAATTACTACCAAAAGCAGGTTAAATATTGACCGATAAAAATTAAACTACAAATTCCGGTAATCTCGCAGTCGGAAACGTTACAACACGTTTTGTAATGCAAATGCCGGAGTAGATTAGATGTTGCTTTACATTTTCCAACCAACAGATCGATAATTGAACGATGTTGTAACAGTTTACGTAATTTAAGAATATTTAAAAAAAAAAAAAAAAACGCAAAATAAAAAGCAGTTTGAATGTAGAAAAATTCTTTTATTACATGTAGCTTCCGTACGTACCTATTGTGATAAACTACCTTCAAGTCACGAAAAAGCGAATAAAAGTACATTAGTTAATTTAATTTTTAAGATATTTTGTCATTTACGTTGTTATTTTTATTTGTGAATAACATAATTTTTATGAATTTACTTATTAGGTGTATAAATTAATTTCCGCCGGTTTTTTATCAAAAATTAGGAATTTCTTGTGAAAGAACGGTACGTTACCTTTTATTCGAAGTATTGTCCGTCACTAGCTATATTACATTTTCCCATCTTTCTCGCAGCATTTGGATACCACGTCGGAAGAGCTCTTCATCTTTTGAAGCTATCCGCGAATCGACCCAATTTTTAGTATCTTTGTATGATGTAAAGAGCTGCGTAGACAGACCATGTGCCATCGACCGGAACAAGTGATAATCGGGAGACAATGTCTAGTGAATACGGCGGGTGCAGTAGGACTTCCCAATTAAGTGTTTCCAAATAGGTTTTGACCGGCGCCGCAACATGCGGACGAGCATTATCATGTAGGAGAATAATTTTTTCGTGTCTAGAGTCGTAATGGGTGCGTTTTTCCTTAAATGCTCGGTAGAGAGCTCCGGTAATTTTTTCGCTCGGTTTAAACAACTCATAATATAAGACACCAAGCTGATCCCACAAAATACACAGCGTGAGTTTTTTTCCATGAATATTTTCTATTTGACTGCCGATGTTGAAGCATGGCCAGGTGGTCCCCATGATTTTCTCTGCTTTGGGTTACCGTAGTGGATCCACTTTTTATCACCTGTGACTATACGATGCAATAAACCCTTGCTTTTTTGCCTGGCAAGTAGAATTTCACACGTGCAAAGTCGGCGTTCAATGTCTCTCGGCTTCAGTTCATATGGAATCCAATTTCCTTGTTTTTGAATCATTCCTAACGATTTTAAACGGTGTGAAATTGCTTTTTAAGTTACTTCTAATGTAATTGCAAGTTCTTCTTGCGTTTGGCACGAATCTTCCTCCAATAGTGCTTCCAATTCTGTGTCTTCGTCCAATTTCGGCCTTCCACTACGTTCTTTGTCTTCCACGTCAAACTCGCCGAGTTGTGATTATTAAAGTTATAATAAAAAAAAAAGAAAAAAAAGAACAAAACAAATATTGTATTCGACCTTTTGCATTAAGATTCGAATGCGATTTCTGACGGGTTAAGCACATGAGACCAGTTTTAAGTTGTTTTTTTTTTAATACGTTTTGTCCTTAATATAATTTTTGACGTAGTTCCAATTGTTCCTATTTTTTTTTTTTTGATTTACTTTTCCTATCATTTTCTTTTCTTTTCTTTTTTTTTTTTACTTACTCAGCCTACCGGATTTTATATTTGTTGGAATCGGTAATCAAGACTGATGATACCATGGTTCTGAAAAAAAGACACTATAATCGATTTTGGTAATTTAAAAAAATTTATAAAGGAAAATAGTTTTGAAAAAAATTAAAATAAACAGAAATAATAAACACGATTAACGAAATTTTTAATAATATAAAGAGGTCATACTTTTTTGCATTTTCGTGACTTTTTACAGCTTTGCTGATGTAAAAAAAGAATATGAAATTTATAGCAATATTTCGTGTTTTTTTTTTAAGGAAGAAAAAAAGTGAAAGGTCATCGGTTATAATAAATTTATTTTAAAAGTAAACATATTCAAATCAAATACAAAAGTAGGAGGTTGTCATTGTGGCAAGAAATAAAAAGTGTTTATAACAGTTCAAGAATTGATGTTATTAACGAAAAATAAAAAAGTTGAAAAATATTTGTCTTCAAACGCATCAGTCGGGATATTTGAAATAGGAAGACCGAAACAACAGACCAAAAAATATGTAAAAATTTTACTTCCGTATAAAAGTATATAATAATACATTTTCCGCAAACTCAATTTCTTGCAGTTCAATGTATCGCAATTCGTGAAAAACATTTGAAACTTAATTTTAACAAACTCGCTACAAATACTCGATGACGAATATATGGAAACATTTATAAAAAAGGTTCGCGCGGCGTAGATAATGAATATATGATTACAATGTATGTTATATTATACACCTTTACGTGGAAGTAAATTTTTTTTTTTACATCTTTAGTCTTGTCGACATTAAAAAAAACTAGAGAAACTAATGAAGTCTGTCCGTTGTTACGGGCTTTCAAAATAGTTCTCTATTCCTTTAACGGAATGCTAAATGCAAATAGAACAGAAACATTTGGAATTACATTTATTGCGTCGAATACGCTTAAATTGCCGGAAACGAGATTGAGTCTGTAACGTTTTGTGAGAAATCGCGCGAGCTTACACAATCGGAAAAAGAACCACACAACATCTTTGGAAATGTTCAAATGTGTGCAGTGGCACCGTTTTGAAACGCCGCTGTGCAAAGAAAACATTTTTAGCGTGATCGGTAAACTTGATCGACTAGCAATATAAAGAGAAAAATATGCATTTTTAAAATTACAATGTCACATATAAGGAAGACTCGCTGTTTCTAAAGTTCCTCCTGCAGTAATAAAGTGGTAAAAAAGAGTTGTTCAGCGTTTGTGCTCCTCGTGTGTCTATGTCTCGTAATATATCGGTGATCGAAGAAGCTATTAAAGGTACAGTAAAACAAAATATTTATCTTAGATACGTGTCTTGAAATATTTTTTTTAAAAAAACGAAACTTTCTTGTAACGACAGATGAAAGTGTGGCGGCGAATAATATCGAAATGTAAACTTTTTTAAAAAACATGACCAAAGACGCATCGTCTTAAAATATTCATGATGTGTATAATGTGGTGCGAATTATTCAGTTCCGGAAAACGACGAAATTCTAAAAAAAGAAACAAGTGTCACTAAATGAGATTACTTAATTTTAAAAGAAAAAGTCGATCACGTTTAAAAACGAAATGTGCTTAACGTACTCTACGCTTATTTCGAAGAAAAAAAAATGCAAGAATGTCCCAAAAACAGGAAAAAAGAGACACTGCCGCCAATTAAGTGTAATTTTTAAAGGTAACCGATTCCAAAAAAGTTTTTTGTTAAAAAATTTCTCACTGCACATCTTCAAAAGCACGTAGAAGGATAAAAGATATTATAATAATTGAAACTCGATAAGAAGAATAATGGTGTAACTACCTCTCCAGTAAAAGGGAAGTAAAATAGTCGAAATCAAATTCCCAAGATTTCGAAAGAACTTCCAAATATTAATTTCCACTGTCGTAAATGAGTGTGTGTGTGTTGGAGAAAGTTAAGGTTCATAATACTAAGCAACACCAAGTTGTCATATAAATGTTAAAATGTAATCGAGCCTACTACACTGATATTTTATAATATTTTAATAATTAAATTTGAAACTATTGTTTATATATTGATGTACGATGAAGAAAAAGAAAAATAAGTAAATAGTAACCTATAATTTACATATTTGCAGATGATATCCCATAGACAAAAATTTTCCGCAGTTCCTTAATAGTGTGGCGTTCACTATTGTATGCATTAATATTGGTCTGGTGTAGATATTGCCGAAACGAGCAGTTCCGTGTCTCATTCGTAGACCATTAGCAGCGCTTCCGGGCCATCGGTACATTTACATCCACCCCGATGATTAAAACTGACGACTAGCAGCCTCTGTTAAAGTTACCCTAGTCATGGTAACCCCGAACAGCAGTTATAAAAGCTGGGGAAAAAACGGCTTACCATCGTTTGTTGTAGAGCGTTGGCATGCAACGAATTGCGCGATGTTCACGGCAAAAGTTAATGTGCAAAGTTCTCCCCTGCACTCTGAAAGTTGCCCCCCCCCCGTGTCAGAAGTGCTATAATGGTCTTCGGCCCTTGCATGGCCATCAGTATCCCCAAGGAGAGATGTTTTTCACAGGGAGAAATATTGACGCTGAGGTGGACCCATTATATAATAATATATTAATGTAAGAGAATTTTACGAAATAGATTACAGATAAAAACCCGTTTTCTAATTTACGGTGAAGTATAATAATACCGTACTAGCTATTTCTATCACAAAATATACGTAATGTTAGAAATTTTCGATGGCACTAAAGCAAGACGTGGCAGCATCGTGCGTACGAATAATTGTTATAACCCCGTTAATTTTCACTTAACCGACTGGAAAATCCAATGTTCAATTTGTCCCCGGAATAAAATGAGCACGATGAAATTTCTGCAAATAGACGTCAGAATTGGATCAAGCGTAAAGCCGAACAAGAGCCGAGTCTGTTTTCATCGGGAAGTGCCGTCGCCATCACGAAACCATTTCAAACTGCTTTCAGTGCTGCCCTCCGGGTGGTACTCTAAACCGATGTAATCGTCATACGGAAGTTGTTTCAGTAAATCAAATATATACCTGTAATTAATTTCGCCGGCGGTATACGGACCGTAGCGGCTCGGCACCTGTGCGATTTGAACGTGACCGATGTACGTCTTGTAGTCGGTAATGTTACGAGTTAAGTTCCCTTTTAAATGTTGTAAATGGAACAGGTCTAACTGCAGTTTCAAATTCGGACTGTTGATTTTGTCTAAAATCGTTAGGGCCGTTTCGAAACTGTTCATAAAATAATTCGGCACGGTGATCGGATTTATCGGCTCTATTAAGCCCAAAATATTTTCATTTTCGAAAATTTTCGAAACGTGTCTTAAATTATTTTCGTACTGTGTTAAATTCAGTTCGGTCGCCGCGTCGACGGCGCCAGACATAACGTGTATCTTCTTACAGTTCAACGCTTTCGCGTACAGCAAAGCCAAATTGATGCTATTCTGAAATTCTTTATCCTTTCCGGGCAGCGCGGCAAATCCCAGTTCGCCTTCCTCCATCTTTCCCGGATAGGTATTTATTATTACCGTCCGGATACCGGTTTCCGCTTGTACCTGTTTAATTTCGTCCACCGACCAACTGTACGGAAACGGGAATTCGACAGCGTCAAAACCGCAACTTTTAACTGAATTGTACTTGTCCAAAAGGCTTTGAAATTCACCGTACAAAAACCCTAAATTAGGACAAAATTTCAGCGTCATTTTTTCGTTTTGTTTTCTTTCCTTTAGAAACAGTCAGATCTGAAACAAAATTACGACGACATTAATATTTCTTTTTTATTTTTCGTGAAACATTTCAATTACATGTAGTACTTGCCAATTGAAAATTAAATTTTTAACAGAGAAGTCTTATACGCGGCAAAGTTTCTGGATGAGAGATTTTTCTAGCCCCCTCACGAATTTCCTTTCTTTCACTACATACTGCGAAGAATTAAAACCAGTACAAAATATCTAAATACAACCGTAAATTTCTGTTAGATGGTCAGTTTTGAACGTTTTATTCTTCTCAAAAAATTAATAGTAGTAGCAAAACCGCTATTTTCTTAATAAATCGAGATCAAAATTTCTCTGAATATAATTTTTACTTCCTATTACCTATACACGGAGTCTCTCTATTAGTTTTCAAGTTTGCTACTTAAATTTGCAACTTTTTATAGTTTGTTCACTTATAAAAATTAAAAAATTTTCGACATAAAGAGTGTACGTGGTCTTCTTTTTATAGTTTAATATCAAAAATAGAAAAGAAAAATATATTTCAAAATATCGGTACTTGAACTTAGCTCACTTTCTCTATATACATATACACAGAACTGATGATAATTGCCCCCCGTATTTTAATTTTAGATATCCTTTTAAATTACGCGGATTTCGAAAATGTACTACTATTACCGTAAAAATATCACACACTTTTTTTTAATACATGTAGAGCGTTCATCAGAAAGAATTCACTGATAACGTCCAAAGCCATAAGTGTAGAACTGCGGAAAAAATGAATAAAGACATACGTGTGGAGCGTGCTCTTATACGGAGCAGAGATTTGGACAATAAATAAGCGGGAAGGCAAAAACAACGGGAGGCTTTCAAATTATGGTGTGTTAGAGGAAAATGCAGAAAATGAAATGGCTAGATAAAATTAGAAGTACGGAAGTGCTGGAGCACATTAATGAAGAAAGCTGTTTAATGAGAACCATAAGAGAAAGAAGATGCAATTGGATTGGGCATGTAATAAGAAATAATACGATACCTAACAACGATAATAGAAGGATTAATAAATGGAAAAAGATCAAGAATGAGAAAAATTCATTAGGCAAATATTGGAAGGCGCCAAAGCGGATAATTATCACAGTTAATGAAACAGAAAGCGCCTACTACAGATTTAAAAGCATCGCGATGATTCTAACAATAAGTATAGTACTTCCAAGAAGATTGACCACCAATTGAAAGATTGAGGATTAGAAGAGAAGATTAAATGAAAATAAAAATTAAAAATACGCTACAAAAAAAGGTGAAAGCCTAATAATTAAGTTTGTGTCTGAAAGACTGTACGATGCCTGTGGCTGTTGAATGAATGTTGTTGAATTCAAAATTAACCCACTATTCTCATACCCGCACAAATAATAGAATATGGGGAACATATTTTATTCGTTGTGTTCGCAGCTTCTGAAGATTTCACTAAAAACGCCTAAACTGTTCTAAGAATTCATTTTAAATTTTAATTTTTCATCGAGAATTTGGTTTCTTAGATAGCTCTAGACTCGTTACAATTACTTTTAAATGAACGCTTACACGGGTTTTAGTTAAATCGATATGACGCGAACTATTGTAATAAATCACAGATAAAGGTACCAAGTTATGCTAGATTACCAGTCACTGTGAAATCTGATAAGATCGATGTTCTCCTAGACATCTAAGAAAACTATATTCTATAGTCTGTTAAGCGAAAGAAGTCCGTTTGAGTTTCATTGCCGAGCATGAAAAAAAATATTGCTATACTCCTGTTATTCCTCCTCTTTTCGGAAACAGTAACCTCGTTTTTGTTTCATCTCTATTATACGTTCATCGGTTCTCTTTTTCCGATCTGTTCTAATCCAGAAGGACCACGTAGTGTTCACAGAATTAGTGTTATATCTCATAGGCGATGGACTGAAGGTTAATGTGGGATCCCTTGATTTCGTGACGTCAGCGCGTTTAGGTTGTTTTACGAATGGACTTCTTTCGCTTGACAGACTATATATATTTGTTATCTCTCTGTCTTAATAAAACCGATAAAAGTACTAAATTCGGCCTATTAGCCTGATTTTTTCCGAATAGTCCCTCCGTCTAAACAGTTACACTTTATTATTATTATTATTATTATTATTGTGAGACCGCCACTTCTTTCTATTTCCTTAGTATTAGCGCACCTCTTTAATTAGCAAAAAAATTTTAACAATTAGTAAATTACAGGTTTCGGTCGTTTCGTATAGGCTCTATTTAGAGTTTTAAATTTTTCGAAAAAACATCAGACAATAATCACGTTCAAAATAAAAAAATTATAAATAAATTTTTTAAGCGTATTCGACTCGTCTTTTAACTATTGTCAATTACATCACCGAAAAACATTCGTAATTAAAACATATCATTCGCAACAAAAAAAAAAAAAAGTGAACAACGATCTGTTTCTGAACACATTTACAACTCTTAAACGATTACTGTTAAAAAGAATTTCTAAACAAGATAAATATATTTTGAAATCGATATTCCGCAATTCTTAAGAATGCTTCGGATTCATTTTTTTTCCGCCGATTTATTAATGGTCAATCTTAAATGTATTTTAATTCCTAAGATGTAATAAAGTTATTTCATTCGTAAATTATCTTCATTTTACTCTCGATATCAGGCTTCTGTACAACTCACGGCAAGAGTTCGTGTAAATATCGTTGGAAAGTTAGCCAACCTTTTAAGAGTAATCCTTTAAGTACATTCTTCGCAAAAATTTAAATCATTTCGTGAAATCAAATGGCAATTTCTGTCATATCTGGGAACTACAACAAAAAAAAAGCTTATTTA
This sequence comes from Icerya purchasi, assembly GCA_039619475.1. NCBI lineage: Eukaryota > Metazoa > Arthropoda > Insecta > Hemiptera > Monophlebidae > Icerya > Icerya purchasi. The sequence goes on from CM077115.1 coordinate 201,687,384, forward strand.
ATTTAATCAGCGGCCACTGAAAGTTACATAACATACATAACAGCAATAAGTTAAACCGTCTATTTTTGATTCAGAGACTGCAGAAAAGCCATGTTTTCTCCAATCTTCAATTCGTAAAAGTAATCTACAGATTTTTATCTACATACATTAAAAAAAAAGAGAAGTCATTATCGTAAAAAGTTAATTACGTATTTTGCTGATCAATATTAATGCTTTGTGTTGCAATAAAATTATGTCGAATGAAACAAATGTATAACTTTTAATGTACGTTACTTTATACTACAGAATAAATTATTCTCGTTTTTACGAATCAAGATTATACCAAAAAAGTATTTTTTTTTTGTTTTTCATTTGATTTAGAAAAATTATTTCCACACCATTAGTTACAATCCCGTTTTTCTAAATGTTACAAGTAGGTAATCTTAAAGTAACGTAAAAATTATCACAATGAACAATTTTCAATTCGTAAATCCTGTTCTTTTTTCAAACATTTTACTTTCCCAGTTAATCAAATTGTTAATATCCTATATATATATATCAAGAAATATCCATACTTGAAGTTATTAATTTTAATATTGAAATATTTCAGCAGAATTATAAAGCGTAATAGTTCTTTTTTGTTTTTTAAGTGTTTTTCTGTAGTTTGGTTTACTTTTTTAATGCGACATATTATTCTTTTTTATATGTATTTTACTGATCGTCGGTAGGCGATTTACTCCGTCTGTATACTAGTCGTATTATTTTATCTAATACTTATTTATTTGCTTATTTTAAACCAAAAAAATAATAACATGAAATTATCAATATTTAAGCTAATCACAATGTGATACATGTAGAACTGGTAGGAATTTTTATTATCAACGTCTTTTTTAAAACATACTTAATCTCCGAAAATTCAACATTTATAAATAAAATCAAATGATATGTTCCTTCAATTAACATTCAGCGTATCATTGGGCATTATGATTAAATATAATCTCATTTTCATCTTATAAATGAAGAATTTTAGTGTTACCGTCTAATTTTTGTAATAAAACATTTATGTTACACGATTAAAACGAAATACATGTGTGGGTAAACATACCTTATTAGAATTGTATGTATACAATGGGAAACGGGAAAATTTTAACGAACCGAACGCATTCCGCATAAAAAACCGAAATTTGTGAATTATTTCACGAAACGGTGTGTATCTTTATCGGATGAGACCGTTCCTTAAAAGTTATAAAACCGTTCCAAAATATTATTAATAATGATTTTAAAACGAAATCAAATAAAATGTATATTAACTTTTTAATCTTCTTTTATATGTTCAAAAGAAGAAAAAAAAACAAATATAGTAATTATTACATCGTCTTATATATGAACATTTGTGATTTGGTTACTTTTGCTATTTGCAATAAGAAACCTGTTCAATATTAAAAATAATATTTAATTCACGAAACCCGTATTAACATAGACAAAAAAAACAAAAGGATACGAAATAAATATAGAAACAGATAAAACAATAAATGTTCAAGTGTTGATTGCTGTTATATCGAAATATCGAGTTCAAGTTATCATATAACTAAAAATGGTGTTAAAATTCATACCGTTTTGCTAGAAATTATTAATTGAAAATGCATATATTAACCAATAGCAAACTAAAGAAATGTGGTATACTTATCTCAGAAACGTTTTTTGGCAAAGCCCATCTTCAGTTGAAACAAAAGGAAAGGAAAAGCAAAAAAAATAACGCAATATAGAATGAAATAACGGAGAAATAAATTTATATGATATCGGTAATCAAAATGAAACGAAAAAGAAGTGGAAAAAATAAAAAAGGGCGACTCGGAACACAACGACTAAATGAATCGACGAAATTATAAAAATATATAACCGCGAATGTTAAATCGGCATGTGCCCATCGACAGGAATTGAGGTGAAACTAACGCTATTTATAAGAGGAAACGATTGTGTTGTGTTCCTCCACTCCCGGTTGAACGTAAACAAATAAAAGAACAAATAAAGATCAACCTTAAGAATAATCCTTTATTTTGTAATCGGCCCGAAAGTTGTCCGTAGTTTTTTATTTATTAATTTATTATTACATAAAGTAACAACAACTACGTGTTACACGAGACGAGTCTAGAAAGTTAAGCAGATAACGACTCAGTTGAAAAGTGCGACTTCGAATTTCCGAATGTGGCAGAAGAAATCTGAAAATCGTGGAAACCCGAGAAGACTGGAACCGAATAGAACGGAAATACGGACTCGACTGATTCCAGGAAAAAACACGGATTCAACTTCGCTGTTCTTGCTATGATAACCAGAACAAGTCGCTTTAGATAGTTTCATAAGGATGTTAATTAACGAATGAAAGTGAACAGAACAGAAACATAAAAATGGAAGATAATTGTTATAAAAATTAGGACTACACTAATTGGTTCGTTTATCGTGCTCATACAAGAAACATCGTTGTCTACACGAATCGAGTAAATAGGGGACGGAAATGGAATAGACAGAGATTAAGGGATAATAAACGTAAGACTGCAGTGGGAAAATTCACTTCGGTTCAGTTTTAAATAAATAAGCAGCGGACAGCGTTAAATAAAGGAATGAATAATAAATATAAAAATTATCAGAATAGGTGATGGAAATAAGGCAGCGGAGACAAAAACGGTATAATGTTCGCACATAGCTTAATAATCTTAATAGTTATAATAATTATAATAATAAGAATAATGTTTATAATAATAATAGTAAGAACTAATAACAAAAAAGAAAAACAAAAAAAACAAAATGTAAGTGGTTATTTAGATTTATGCATACTTTGTGTAAAAAAAAATCCAATTACTTGAAAACTAGCCGCATAGTTAGCCGTTACTTTCGGTGAGAGTGGCATTTAAATATTCGTACAACACATTTCTTTGAAATTAATTTTAGATGTAAAAAAAAAAAGAGGGATTCCATATTGGGCATTTGCTTAATGAGTTATTGCTATAAACCGTGAATATGTTAATTAAACAAGTTCAGTCAAGCATGATGTTTCATGGGCTGAGGATTTCGTATGTTAACTTAAAAATAACTACAATTTACACTTGCATAATATTAAATTCGAAACAAAGAAATCTGATTTTTCACACCGCAAAGAGCGGAAACAACGTCATTTTTCGCCCTTTACTGAACTTTTTGCCAACTATAATATTTCGTTAAAGAAACGAAACACGGTTTCATTTTGGACAAATAGCGATTTTTCCATTGATACATCGTCTGCCCGGAAAAAAAATATTTTTTTCAAAATTTTCGAGCTTTTGGCGCCCCGAGGGCTTGTTTTTAAAGTTGGAAACTTGGTTGCATCAAACTAGAGAAATATATATATACGAGGATATTCAAAATGTTTAACTATAATACTCGCGCCGAAAAAGGAGGAGCTAAACGTTATTTTTCGTGCTTTTCGTTAACTTTGAAAGTTCCTTTAAGGAAATGAAGTACAGTTTCGTTTTCGGCAAACAGCGATTTGTCCATCAATGTAACATATGCCTGGGGAATTTTTTTTTTCAAGTTTCGACCCCCCCCCCCCCCCCCGATGCTTAAATATAAAGTTGCAAGCTCGGCTATAGTTTTCTTATAAAGCGGTCCTTTCCTTTATGCATATGTTTGAGATACGTTTTGGTTTCCTCAACTTTTTTACTCGGGTTATTGCTTTGGTGAATATCCTTTCTTTTTTGCTATTCTTGCCTCCCCCGGATTTAAATAATGTTAGCTTGAATTAATAAATTGTCTTAAAAAGAATTTTAATTAGAATTTATGATCCAATTTTGAAGTTCAAAACTCAAACTCTGTTCGTAAGTCATTAATTTTTATTTGATATTCTTGTCGTTTCTGAATCATCTTATTAGGATTCCGTACATCATATAATATGCGTATGAAATCTTAATAATTGTTAGCAAGTCTCGATACTTTTTTAGATTTTTGGGGAGGAAGAACCCTCCGCTATTACTCCATTATTAAGATTATCTAAATATTCCTGTAAAATTACTATTGCCTTTTTAAAATCGCCCGCTAATGCGTGGCGCATTATAAAGTGTATTATATTGTTATTCTTCAACCAAGACACACCGCACTTCTTACACATGTTCTATACCTTAACTGTGTAATATATGTTGACTCCTTTTTTTTTTTTTTGAGAATTTCAAATTAAGTTTATCGAGGTGAACCATGTCAACTAAGAAAAAGGGTAATTCCTTTAAAGAAGAAAATTTAAACTTGGTAAGTACGTAAAAGGAGGAGCAGTTCCTTTATATTCTGTTTCAATTCAAAAAATTTCACGATTACCGATGAAGAAAAGCAATATTTCTCCTCGTTGACTATTTCGATATAATCATTTTAGTCTACAGCCATGTCCTTATACGCCTTAGCAGACTTAAATTTTATTGCTCGAGGTTTTTTATTTTTTTATGTTTGTCTCAATGGCTCACCAATTTTCTAGCGTTATCATAGATGTTAACCATTTACTATTTAGTTATACCAAATAAAACATGTTATTGGTATTTAAAATCATTTGGAAGTTCATTTGTGTTTAGCTGTATTGGAAAATTTTCTTCAAATTGATCATTAATGACTACATCTTGTCATTTAATTCATTTCTTTCTTTCTCCAAAATGAAATTTTGTTTTTTTATCTTTTTCTGGACATGATAGAGCATCAGATGTTTACCCAGTGCGACGAATTAAAGAGATCACCCAACTATAATGTTAGAAATTGAGGAAATGAAATTAGCACCAAAGGAAGAGAAAGAATGCAATGAGCATTATAAGGAGCGGGGAGGCCGCGAGTGAAAAGATTCGAATACAGGATCATCGTACGTTTCGAGGAAATAAAAAAACCTTCAAAAGATTCACGTCGCAAGTGAAGTTTGCATCTGGAGGATTAAAAGGACAATAAATAGGAACAAAACGGAAAAGCAAAGCAGGAAGAAGAAATGATTAAACCCAAATTAAGGAAATAATTGAACGACTAACGTTGAGAAAACTACTATAGAGTGAACCCTCGAGGTTTTTTTTTAACCTGGTTGCATGTAATCTTTGTAATTTATTATTAGCAATTATTTTATTGACCGAATTCCTTTATCTTTCTACTTATTTATATTATTCCATAGCGACGAGCAAATCTGACTGAGAATCATAATGTTGCTGACTACTCGAAACTCATGATCCTGTCATGCTCGAGTATCTATTACACTTTGATCGTGACGAGGTCACTTTTAATTTCTCACTCATCAAGATAGTAACGTTAAATCACTTACGTCCATTTTTGATCGCGAAAAAATATAAATTCTAAATATTATAATTTTTCCCCTTTTTTTCTCATCCTGTTTATAATCTTGTTCCCTACCTTTGCTCGACTTTTATTTTTTTAATAAATTAAAAAGATTTGTTGGTGGCCAGATGATTTTGCAATGGACTATAAAAAGAAGAAGAAAAGACTTCAGAGTTCGATTTTGTTTAGTTTTTCGCTGAATAATAAAACAGTAAATCGCCGGAAATCCATCTTTCCTAAGAAGGCCAGTAAGTGAACTCTCAGTAAATGTTCTTCCCCTTTTTTGTAGTCCTATACACAGAGGAAACGCCAACAATTATTTCATCACGGAGATTGGCAAAGTAGCCCGTATAAATAACAGATTTTATCTTCTGTTCTATCATTGCTTTCATCTGAACGTAGCGGAAAACACATTTTTTTAAAACAAATTTAGCATGCACTGTCTGATGAGAAACTGCTATCGATTAAAATTCCTCCCTCATCTTAAACACCTTCGCCAATTAAACAGCACATACTTTATTTTATTATCCTATCGTGTCGGTGAAAAACTTTTTTCCTCTACCGAGCTCAAGAGAAATAATGTATGAAGCATGTGTAACGTGATTCTCAAGATTTTCCTTCATACTTTTTGAACTTCTCTTCATGTAAAATCATGTCTTTTCATATCATATCCTTTATAAAATGATACGTAATCTGTAAACAAATATATGTAGACGTTGCAGCTTTTAATTTTCGTTATTGAATAATCACACTACAAACGTTAAATTCTACTTTCACCACTGATTTACATTTCGCCAACCGGCTTTTTAAAATGAAGACACGAACGAACCAAACTGACATTGCATCACAATGTACAATAACAGCACGGAGCCTAGACTAGCAGAGCCGATGAAAATGAAATCCGTACATTTAATACTTATAAAACCAAAAAACTTAAATCTATATATAACGGTAACATAGAAGATGACGGCGAATTAATCGTTATGCAAATACACAATCCCAAATGTTTCAGTCTACATATCGGTATCCACATGTACATGATAGCGCGCATATTCGCCATTGCCTTCCACGCTACTGTGGTAGTAACCATTCAGTTATTCCGCCGACTACATGTGTGCTTTCAAATAGAGATAATATTTGCTACATTACCAACAAAAATGAAATGGCAAAAATTTACTCGCGCGCCGCAAAAATTTGTCTTATTGGATAACGTTGTTAATCAAAGTATACAACTAAACTTGTAACAACTAACATCCAACATGAATTATAACGCTTTGACAAAATTATTAAAATAAGGTGATCAATTCGAACGCAAAAGTGAGTTTTTTTTTGATTTTGTTTACCGCTAAAATGGCACAGAACAAAAATTTAATAGATATGTACCACCGTCTTGAAAAAAAATTGAAAATACAAAAATTTATTTAAAATTGGTTTGGAAAAAAAGGAAGAGGGGGAAAAATGTTTGTATCTTTTATATATTAATTCATTATCGAAACACCGATTCTATAAACCAAGGCGTATCGTTGGCTTCATACGGGACCAAAGGAACATCATACGGCATTGGAAACGGAAGAACTCCGGTTGCATCAGCTGTGTAGCCTACTGGCATCGATTCTTTATTTATCTGTAAAACATAATATACGAATTATTACGACGTACTATCCCCGTATTCGTTTTGAATTCTATAGAATCGGAAAAAGTTTCAAAAACGCAATAAGTTTAAATTAGAGTTTAGTTCGGTAATTGAGAGCAAATGAAAGAAATCGTAACAAGGATCGATAGGAAAAGGTGAAATGTTTTAAAATTTTTATTTCATTTTCGTAATTTTAAATGTAATAAAACAAACGTTTAGAGTTTCCCCGAAAATTATTTTTCGAGTATAATTTTTAAATAATAAAGACGTCCGCATATTGCAAGATCAAATATGTGCGTAGGTGTATTAATTAACATACATATAATCTCTTTTTGACATAAAAAATATCGCACACATTTCTCTCTTTTCTATTTTGATTCCGATTCGTGTGCTTTTTTTTTTTTTTTTTTTTTTGCTTTTCCGGTTTCCTTAACATCGAATTTTTATCATCGAGCTAATTTATTTTCGTCTTTTTTTATTTTTGGAAAGAACAGCACGCTTTTATTCGATATCCATCTAGAAGTGGTACTTTAACACATCACTCGATGATAAAGGCAATTTGAATTTTTTTTTCCGTGGCTTATTTGACTCATCATATGTCTACTGTTTTCGGAAAAGCAACGTTTGTTCTAATAATGAATAGAGTAAACGTTAGCAGGAAAAAATTGTGACGCGGTTTTTGCCGAAAACAACAGACATACGACAACGCTCGACAGTTTAAAAAATTATAAAATTCATTGATCGTTAAATAATAATAATAATAGGAAACTTTTTATTTATTTATTTATTTATTTATTTAACATATTTAAAAAATAAACAAAGCAAAATAATCCCATTAATCATACCGTAAATTTTGGTAAGAACATTACGCCCGCTTCATAGGATAGTATTTGAACTTTTCCCTTACTGGTGGTTTTTCCCCAAGCTGCTTTTGAACAATTAGCGCTCGTTAAAAGAAACCATAACAAATTAGTTTTTCTGGAATTCAAACGGCAATACGTCTTTATATGAGGAACAGCTCGTGTTCTGTACCTGGCATCTGATTTCCATTGTCTAATATATATATATATATATATATATATATAATAAAACATAATAATGAACGAACAATAAAAAATACATGTAAAATATTACTATTTTTTAAATAAAAAATTATCGGTAACTATTTTTCGACATCGATATACTTTTAATGGTTTCATGACCCCTATTAAACACAATTCGACAATTTGCACTTATCGATAATTTTTTACAATTACCGTAGTTAACTTTGTGCATACGGATTGCGAATGACGTAGTCATTATCATAAACGCACACAGCCTTGCTCGTTTTAAAGTCCATTGTGAACCTTAACTTTACAATGACGCCCTGCCAAGAGTTATGGGACTTACTTTATTTTACTAGTTTGTCAAGATTCGAAAAGGGGAAATATTAAAATTATTCAGTTTAAGGGAAGTACGTTTTGCACTCTTTAAAGCTCTATTCGAATGGAAAGAAATAACCGCCGTCTGAAATTTCACTTTTTGAGATAGTTCGTTAATTATATAAAGCGGAAAACGAACTTTAATCATTTATTTGTTTATTCGAAAGAGATATACAACATCGACGAGTTTACATCTTCATAATAATACAATAGACTACGCTTATAAATGTGCGGGTGTACTATTTACGCGTTTACACGCATATACATAATCTCATTGCTAGGGTTCGGATTTTACATAGAATGCAATTTTTTTGCTTGTAACTAACGCTTTGATATTTCGTATTTAGGCGTTTCAAGGGTTGTAGATTCGAAATACACTAATTTAATAGTTCATGTAAGTGTATACTTTGGACGTTTCATGCAAATTTTGCATATTCTGGAGATTTCTGCATATTTTTCATAATTACATATAAAGAAAATACACACGTAAACACACGCATGCACACACAATTATATATTTGAAATGATGAAAAAGTCTGAGTAAATGCATGTAATTTTTAAATTTACCAAAAGAAAAAAAAACAAGGTTATTGTATTTTTATTTTTTATCAAGAGTCTATTGGCCGTTTATGAAACCAGAAAAAAAAACTTCTATTTGTCGGTCGTGTGACTCTACCATTGTTGTATCTCTTTACGGACAGGATATCTTTCTGCAAATAAGAAAAAGTCTATTTGTCTCCTTTATAAATAAAATTAATTTGAACAGAGTATTTACTTTCCGAACTTTTATGATTTTTATATTTATACTTTGCCAATTGTCTGAGCTGAACAATAGTGTTGGCAAACAAAAACAAATATTCTTGACCGACATTTCATGCTCGTAAATGACTGACCACTAGTTACTATAGCTACATTATCTTCGACCTTGTGATGGCTAACACTATGCATCGATATACACATGTATATATATAAAACACACAATTTGTGACAAAAATTTGATCTAGGCTGTCTTCAATATTTAGCCATTCATTTGGAGTTTCCATTTAAAATCGCTTAGTTTTCACAATTGTGTTTTACATTTTATATTTTCTATAAGGTTTTTCTTTTGCTGCACCGCTAAAATGTCGAAAGATAAAACAAGTTTTGGCGTAATGTTAAGGCATTGGATTGTTAGCGATACCACATTTTCAATGGATGGTAAAGTAGTGTATTGCCAGATTTTAGCCTAATTTAATTAGTGCCGCTTTAAGTACTAAGTTAGACGCTACATTTCATCGTAATCCTGCATTGAATTTGTTACAAGTAATAGTGAAAATTGTATATGTAGTGTCAGAAGAAAAAGAAATCTCTTACACTCCATCTAAAGTAGCCGCATTTAAATTTTATTTACTCAAGACAAATTTTATGTAGAAAATTTGAAAAAATTCTTATTGTTAAATGTAAAAATTTTAAATTTAGATTTGTAATTTAATGTTTTTTGTTTTTTTTAATATAAATAAATTCGATACAAAAAAAAAAAAAATCCACAATGTTAATAAAAATTTTATTCGAAAAATAAAAAAATTTATTTTGTTAATATATACTATTATGAAATTTTTAATGCATATTTTCGTGCATATTTCGAGGTTTTTTGGTGCATATAAGTCCGAACCCCAGTCATTACATGTACAAAAAAACCCTTAATATTCGCAAGAGATAGTTTTCGAAATTTCTTCGCCAATGTTAAATTTGCAAGCATCGATAAGGACCGAGATAGCGAAATAAGAAAATTGTTTAAACCGATTTATAAAAACTACTCAAATTTAGTTTTCAAAATAGGAAAAGAATATTAAATTTTATTGGGTTTTGTATAACATGAATGACAAATTTTTGGTAAAAATGTGCATAAAAATAAATTTAAAATAATCATATTCATTGTTTGAAAGCAACGGTCTGCATGATAAAAACCGTTATCACATTAAAAGATGGTAAATTGAGAATTTCAATTGTTTATTTGGTACTATTTTTTGTTACAACCTGAAAAGTGCTAAATTTCGATATATATATATATATTTTACTGAATTAAGGATATTTAGAACTATTCAATTACATCTCTCTTTTATTATGCAATTTTCGCAGCGATGTTGTTAACTGACATCGCTAAAACAAGAATAGAATACAACACTCAAGTCCTCAAATTTCAAGGCTACAGAGATACAATTTGTTCAATTTAAAACAGCGGTTGAAGTCAAGATGGAATGGAAAACTAAAACAGCTAAACAGTATAGTAACAAATAAAGAAAGTAACATCGAGCTGCAAAGGTAAATATCCATTCGGTTCAGTATATTACAGTCGCAGAATGTTACGTTATAATGTAATCAATTTGTAGCAGTTGGTTGACCCGCCTCTCCTAAATTCTTTAAATGTTAATCAAACTGTATAACCATGAGTACCTACAGATGGAAACATAAATTGTTACGTAAAGTCTGGATAAAAAAAAAAAAAAAAAAAAAAAAAAAAAAGAAACATGCCTCGGGGCACAGAGCAGAAGTGAAACTTTAAAGGCGTTTTCCCCAACTTCGATTTACGGTTATAGTATTAGTACCAAATTTACCAAGAGTAAGAACCAAGTGGGGAGATCTGTGGTTCTTATAAACACATATCTATAAAATTTCACTTAAAGAAAAACAAAAATGCTCGATGCTTTTCTTTTTCCGATTCTTTATATCCGCTTTGAGAATCTTCATTTTCGTTTTCATTTTTTTTTCTTTCTGTATGCTCCATGTCTTTCTTTTTCCGATTCTTTATATCCATTTTTTATGTTCGATTAATTTTTGATATTTAAAGTTTTGATAATTTTATTGATTTTTTATATATATATATATATACCTTTCAAAGTGGTATATAACGCAATAACATGCAACATCAATTTTAATTCAACATATTACTGGCTACCTCATGGTGGCCACTCAAATATAATTTTTAAATTCCCGGTTTCCCCGGTCCAAATACTCTCAATTTCCTGATTATTAGAATTGTACAAAAAAAAGAATGGGATTTCTTTGTTATTATTGATAATATTTGACCGCCGCAGCACATTTTATGTGAATAAAACAGAACTTCGTAATTTATTCTTGAGTGTGAAGCACACTGAAAAAGTGCATTCATTTTTAACTTCAAATGTTTTTTTCTTATTAAAAATATCGTTTTTGGCTGTTTTTACTCTTTTTCCCGGTTTTACGACAAAATTCCCGGCTTATTACGGTCGGGTAGCCACCCTGTACCTGTTTATTACGAATTTTTAGATGTATTAATACTTACTGTTCAGAAGAAAACATACGCTTGCTCGTTTTGCGTGTTAACTCTGCATATAAGGCGCCCTAAAGAAGTTTCACTTCAAAAAGAAAAAAGAATTAGTCCAGGAATACCTTCGCATGAACAAACTAAGTGATTAAGTAATAATTGAGTTTTCCAAAAAAAAAAAAAAAAATTAAGATTTAATACATTTTCTTTGATGTATAACCTTATACCGATGTAGAAGCAGATTATTCAGTAAAAAACTTCCTTTAATATTGACCGGCTATTTCAGTACTATTTTTATGAATAATAGAATTTTTTCACGCTAAAATCTGCCCAAGTTATTGACGCATTGCAAGCTACCATCAGAAAAAATAAAACACATTATGCCGCCTTCCCGCGATTTTTCAAAACAATTAAATCAGAAATATTTGCTTATATTTCAGTTATCAGAAACCGCCTGTTTCACTTACCGACTATAATAAAAACTTGTTGCTGCCCTTAATTCTGTTTTTCTATACTTTTTTTGTATTTTTTATTGTATTTGTTTATATTTTATTTACATTTTGTATTGTAATTATACATAATTATATCCCCAATTTAATTTAGTTTTTATTTTTCCGTAAGTCTATCATCCGCATCAGAATTCAAATTACATGCGCACCATTCTAATCCTGTTTAGTGATAGCCAATGAATCTAATAAGAATAGTTACAAGTTTCACTTCCCTTGTGAGCCGACACACACACATTTTTTTTTTCCGTTAGTGAATGTAAACTGCTGAATTCTACTTAACACGAAGCTATAGGTAAGTAACATGTTTACTAAGGTATATTAAATTATAAGCAAAAATAAAGAAGAAAAACAAAAAAGATTATCAACATGGCAACAAATTAAATGATGACTACGGAATACGAGTAAATCAGAAAATAACTGTTTATTTCTACTTCTCACTGTGGATGTTCGACAATGTAGCATAAATAAGGAATTTCGTTATCTGTTTATTAATAAGCACTTCCGAATTTATTAACAACATATAGAAATATACATAAGCTGAACTTTCAAGTTCATAAATTTAGTTTTATGAAGGTTCAATTAAATTTTCGCCCGTTTCCGTCTAAAATTACCCCAGCTGTAAAGTTTCCTGCTTATATCTGTCAATTTTGCGTGAAAATTAATTTTTAAGGGAGATTGTACGACAGATAGTCTCAGTTTTTCCGATTTATATTTATTACATTCATACAATATTTATGTGCGTATATAAAAGGATTCCACATAAAATATTAAAAATAAAACATAAAATAGTAAATCGAAACGTACTTAAAATACGATCCTAACCATGTCTGATTTTTGTGAGTAGAGCGTGAGTACGGAAGGCAACAGCCTGATTCTACGCCACCATAACTGCTAATTACGTTCTTAGTCGTTGGATATACCTGAAAACCGGGAAGAAAAAAAGAAAAAATTACATTAATAATAAGGAAAATTAATTAATTAATTAATATATTACCTAAAGGGAAATTTTTACAAGTGGAAGAGTATAAAACTTACCGATTTGTTAACAATATTCTCTTATCCCAGCAAAACGTAATCAGAAGCGTAATTTTGGTGCTGTCAACAGAATTCCCGTGATTGCTGCTGAGGTTTCGAGTGAAACACTGATATTAAACTTCGATCGTATTATCGTGCGAAGAAAGAATAAATAAAAATTGTACATAAAATTAACTGAAAGAATCAGAGAACGAATGAGGAGCGTGGAAAGATATTTTGTATCGTCTCATAGGAGATTAACACAATACAAAATATAACATTGATGAATCAATTCAAAAAGTAAAGCACAGTGATTAAAACAAATACATTTGTCGGCTTTAATATTAAGGAGATAAATTTGCGCAGCAAAGAAACGAATTAGAATTCCAACAGCTATAACGCTGGTAATAACACACAAAAAAAAAAAACAACACCGTGGAAGAATAATATGCTTGTTAAATTACTAAACTTAAAACGAGGTACTGCTTTGTTTCTCAGACATCAATTGTAAAAGTAGGAAGATTGGCTCGCATAAAGAAGATGAACATTACACTAAATGCAACACAGTAATCACAAGTGCTCTAAGTCTAGTGAAGGCGGATAAAGTGTATATATTATAAGTAGAATCGCACCGCCTGAGTTACAGCAGAAAAATAACTGCAAAAAAAAAAAATAATACAAAAGAAGAAGGAAGACTGAAGACACATATATGCAAAAAAAGAACATCCGGCTAAAGTCTAGGATTCTATTTGCGAGGTCGTCGATATGGACATTAACCAAAAAATTGGAGAAGGAAAAGAAAATGTAATTAGACTTTCACACGATCAAAGATTACAAACAGAAGGGATACAAGAGTCGGTATAACAGAAGAAGAAGGAAAATAAAGGATGAAGGACGCGCTATAAAGAGTAGGGGGTTCATTAGTAAAAGTGATGCGTAGAAAGAGGAATGTATAGCAATGAAAAAAGAACATTTAAAAAAGATATAATCAGCATCAGATATAAAAAGAGAAATAGAAGGGTAAAGAGGAAAAAATGGAGAAGATATAAGTGAGAAAAAATTATGAGTAGAGTAAACTGTGTCCGAAGCATAGACAACAGATTGCAGAAAGAAGTGAACGGTACAGAGAAGAAAAATTGCGAAATTAAAAATGAGGCAAAAGATTCGGTTGAACAAACAGGTAGAAGGAGCTAGGATTAGAAAATGAAAAGGAATAATAGTTATTCCACAATTTAGAATAGAAAGTTGCAGAGAGCTTAAGATATTTTTAAAATTTCGATTTAATAACATGCTGAAGGGTGGATTTTGATGGGACGGTTGTAAAAGAGCAATTATTAGAATGGAGATACGAAGATAAGTTGAAGGAAACATATGGACGCTTTCATGAGTGAAAGTATATGGTGAAAACTGAAAAACACAGGCACATATGAGAGATAATATAAGAGTTTTATTGACGGTAAAGCGTCAGTTACTATCGACAGAGGAGAAAAAAGGAGCAGCTGTAGATGAAAGTATAAATAAGCGTTTAATAATTAAACGGTAACCCAGCCAAAATCTTCGAATTAAAATAGTAATAATGTGATTCTACACGTAGAATAGGAATCGCAGTAAATTTTCGGGCTCTAAGGCAAAGGCGGAGACATGTAAGGGACCTTCGAAGAATAGAACGGATAAAAGATCTGTAAAATGCTCATGATCACAGAGATCCCCTTTCCAATTAGTGTGAAGAAGGGACTTAATGCGGTTGAACCGTTTAAGGTATGAAAAGTATAGATAATGGAATGAAAGACGACTATCCAGAAAGACATGCAAATAACGAAAGGAGGAGGTAAAAGGGATTGGGCGATTATTTAACAAAAGGTTAATTAAAGAAGGATCAAAAGGGCACAGTGTAAAAACGACGGTAGAATATTTAGTAGGGGAGATAAAAAGATGCATATTGGATATTTTCTAATGATACTAAGGAAATTTGAAGTTTAGAGTTAGCATGTAAGATATTGTGATGAGAAGAAAAATAGAGATGTCATCGGCAAGAAAGGGAACTGGAATTTGGAGGCAAGGAAACAATTTTGATAAAGTAGATGTCGAACAGTCGTCGCGATAGCCTAGTTGCTAGAGCGCTTGGCTTCCGTTACGGAGATCACAGGTTCGATCCCGGGCGACGACAGAATTTGTTATAAAAAATTAAATAAATAAATATTCGCTAATAATCACGTGGAAGGCAATGGCAAACCACCACGTACAACATCATATGCGCGTTAGGTCAGTACACAGCAGACACACGACCGGACTGCACTCGTAGCACGATAACAAGTGACTACGATCAGTTCCGAATGAAGTCTTGCACGTGTACACTCGCGTTGCATATTACAATTGCCTAGTACACTACCTATATCTGTACAGCTAAGACGTACGAATAGGTAGTCGCCGACGCTCAGATACTGAGTATGGCACTATAAGAAGAAGAAGATGTCGAACAAAGTTTGGCTGAGGCAGGAACCCTGCGGTAATGTACGAAGATTAGTTTAGTGATTGTTTAAGAGAGAGGAAAGAATGGTGGTTCTGCACTGGAAAAAATTATTAACAAGAGAAAAAAAGAAAACCTGAATGTTAAAAGCAAGCATTATATTAAAGAAAGAGAGGCGGGCATTATCAAAGGCCGTAGAGATATTAAAAAAGGAAGCAATAAAGAATTTGTTGTCGATAAATGACGTGCAAACGTATGCTGAAAATGTATTGATACAATCGGGGAGCCGCGTCCAGGGTGAAAACCAAACATATTATTAGGAAATAAATCATTATGTTCGAGCCACCAAAGAAGACGTCAGTAGATTAAAGTTTCGAAAAGCTTCCTAACGCAGGATACAAGCGAAATCGGACGAAATGTGGAAGAAATGTGTTTAGGGATTGCGATAACGATGAAGGTATTCCAAGACAAAGGAGTAGAAACAGAGCGAAGAAAAGCGTTAACAAAACTTCAAGAGGAAGACTGAAGAGAAAAATTAGTCAGATTTTTAAGAATGGGAAAGGCCCATCTATCCTACAAACGGAATTACAAAGGTTACGTAAGGATGTTCTCAGTTTCATGAAGGTAAAAGAAGTGACCAAAAAGTGCGACGAAATGAAGGAAGGCGGAATGCGACAAGGTTCATTAAAGCTAACGTAATAAGGAGCTATGAAGTCAATAACAGAGATAAATGTATCAGGATTATGATTAAAAGAATGCTGGGATAGAGGGAATTTAAAAACCTTAGCCATCCTCCAAATTTTTGAAATAGGAGCAGAAGTTTTTTCATGATTTTTTTTAGCCGTTTTAAGAATAAATCTAGCTCTAGCATTGGTCCTTCTATAAGAAAGTTGCTGAATGTTGCACAAGAGCGGTAGGATCTGAAAGTGGTTAAACTCAAGTCAAAAGCCGACTTTAATCTTGATTCCATCGCAGAAAAGAAGGCAATTTAACTTTTTCACGAGCAAAAGATGACGATGATAGGGAGGGGGGGGCGAAGACAAAAGAAATAGAATCCATGAAAAAATCATTTTGGGGAAAAGAATTCAAGTCCGTAAGAATTAAAGAGAGGGAAGAATCAACGAATGAACGGAATTTAGGCCAATCAACTTGGGAAAGAATTCGTTTAGGAGCATAACGGGAAATGAAGAAGGAATTCCATTCAAAGAAATGGTGATAGTTATGTGGTAATTTCCAAAAGCATTGTCCAAAGTACACCATGAACAACTGAGGCCAAGATTAGGAGAGGTAAGAGATAGATCAATAAAACCCTAAGAGAAGATTAACTTCTGATACAAGCAGAAGAACCATCATTGGAAAGGATAAAATTCTCTAAGATCATGCCATTACTATTGTAATTATGACAACCTCAAAGAAGAGAATGGACGTTCTAATTGGCACTTATAATGATAAGAGACGAGAGAGAATTGATAAAAGTTTGAAAATTATGATTTGGAGAAATATAAACAAGAATAAAATTAAAACGGCTGGAAGAGTAATTAGGAATAGATTGAACTAGGGTGTGAAAAGGATGATTACGAGAAAACAAAGGGCGAACCTCATGGACTAAAGACTGGGTATCATTCCTTATTAAAATAGCTGCATTACCATTACCATCGCAGCGGTTGGAGCTGATGAGGAAGAAACCACCGAAGCTGATGTCAGAAGAGTTTTTTAACCAGATTTAAGAAAGCAGCGCATTATTAATATTATGTTGATCCAACGGCCGTTCTAAAGAGTTTTTGTTAGTCCTGATGCTACGATAGTTCAATTGTAGAATCTTAAGTTGACAGGGTATAGTATATTCTTAGATAGGCGGCAGGTGGAAGAAAAGGTAGCATAGAGAAAAGTTGAAAGAACACGAAAGGCCAAAGAAGAAAAGAAACTGAAAAAGATGATGTGAAATATGATACCTATGTAAGAACTATAAGTAGACAAATAGTGTTAGCATAATGGAAATAGAACAAAATGACGCATAAACGAAAAAAAACAATTAGAAGAGGCAAATGGAAAGATGATTGATCAAAATAAAAACTTGGAGCGGAGAAACTGTAATTTCCAACATATCTAAGATTGTAGAACTTGACCTATGGTTCCCAACTGGGAATATCGAATTTACTGAGAGCAGATAGCAACATATAGGTCAAGACAGTTTTAGTTTATCACTACTTATCAACCAAAAAAGTTAAACTTTCAGAAGAAAGAGTAATAGAAATAAACGGCCAATTGTCAATCGCGACTAGGAGGAAATATATATTGAACGGGACCTGGAATGCACAAGACGAACAATGAATTGATTGCTAACCGAAAATGTACAAAGACTTCCAGAAATCTAGAGAGAAACTTAGCGATAATGATGTACACGAATATAACTGACAAGGCCAGAATCATTTATTTAAATGTATCTAAAAGTGACAATAAAAATTAACGAAGGAAGTTTATGCATAAAAAAAAAAAAACTCATTTTAGGCACGGAAAGAAAAAGACTCGTTGTTAATAATAATAATAATAATAATAATCGCAAAAAATAACAACTGAAATAAGCAAACAAGTGCGAAATAATTGAAATTTAAGTTGGACTAAAATAAAAACATTCCGTTAGTTAGTATGAAAGTGAAAAACAGGTAGAAACAATTTTAAAGGGTGCGTAATAAATCTATCATAGGCTGCAGTGAACTACTATTTTTTTTATTTATAAAAGTTCCTTTAATATGAATTCGCGTGACCGCTTGAAGGTTAAAAATTTAAAAAAGAAAAATTAACCCAAAAATTATATTTCTTCTTACGAAACATTTAGTTTCATTTTTTAAAAATATATTTTGTTTATGAATAAAATAAATTCACAATTTTAACACAAGTTCAAATAATAAATAGGAAAAGTATTAAATAATTAATGCTCTTACCAAATCGACATCACATTTCTCCCTATTCGACTTCGACTTAGACGAGGAAAGTTTTGATGTTAGTTCCCCAATAAACCAATCTATTGTAGAACCCAATGAACCGATCGAAGAGCACTGATATATCAGCGAGTGTCTATCATTTGTCTCCGTCGAAGGAACTTCTAAATAATTCTTCAATACTTTTTCAACTTTTCCTAGCCCCCAAAGCCCTGCGCTATTTTGCTCATGACTTCCAGGCACACTAGCTACAAAAAATGTACTGAAAATTTAAGACAGCGCAATAAGCTTTAAAATAGTTACTAAAAAACAAACTGCCACTTTAATATAACAATACTTTTATGCTATTTTATTATTTTCCTTTAAAGAATAATCGATATCAATTTAAAGATAATGTTCTAATAATGGAATGAACTATTAAAAATATTTTTCTAGCCGTGTCGAATTTTAACTTAATATTTATAAAATTAAATTAAACATAATGTAGTATATTTGAATCATATAAGCTCAATTCCAAAATCAGAAAAAATTATATAGTTTTTCGTCAGTATTAAAATAAATCAAAAATCGATATGAAAAAATACAACAAACGCAACGAGTAAATAATACTGAAAAAATACAGAAATTTAAACAATTAACCTCCCTATATTTAGTAATATTCAGTCAGAACAATTTTTACTGCTTACAACGTGTATAGATTTTCCTTTTAACTTCATATATATAAACACTTTATATACCATACGCATAAACAGTGTTAATCAAACATTATTACGAGGGACAGTCAAATATAAACAAGACTTTTTTAACTGAAACTGAGCGAACGCACGTTGCGCGATGTAACTTGGGAAGGAGGATATTTTTTGGTATCTTTAGACGCACTCAGTGCAGTAGTAGCGCAATAAAACACGTTCTATCGCGTTTGTTTACGATAAGTGAGCAACGAGTACCAAGTAGCGTTACACAACGCATTATTATCAAGTTTTTTTAGTAACGAAGATGTAGTAAAAGCTAGTGAAATTCTCGATAGATTGCGATCATGGTTCAGAAATGAAACATTATCGAAGAGTGTCAGGTATGCAAATGGCATCGTTCGTTCAGTAGCGGTCGAAATACAGCCAAAAATTTGGCTCATCCATGTCATCCGAACACGAGCATTACCCTCGAAAACATTAAGCGCGTTGAAAGTCTCATTAAACGCGACAGACGGCTTACGACAATATTACGCCTTCAATTAGTATTAGTCATGGTAATGTCCAGGACATTATCCATGACCATCTCGTTTTTCGTAAAGTTTCGGTAAGGCGGGTTCCTCGGCTGTTGAGTAGCGAACAAAAAACCACACGTGTTGAAGTTTCTCAGCGTCTAATCAATCGATTTGGGAAAGAGGGAAATTGTTTTCTTGAACGGATTTTAACGTGTGATGAAACTTAGGTGCGCCATTACATTCCTGGATCAAAAAGAGCTAGTATGGAGTGGTGAAGAAAGGACAAAGCTGCACCAAAGAAAGCGAAAGTCAAGTTATTTGGGAAAGGTTCTTTTGACTATGTTCTAGGATTACCGAGGCGTAGTCTACGTTGACTTTTTAACCGGACGAAGGACTATTAATGCCGAATACTACTGTCAATTTCTCGATTCAGTCAAGGCGGCATAGAAGTTAAATTAAAATGAAAATTAAAATAACTTACACTTACTTTATCTGACTAAAATCCGATTTTTTCACCAATTGTACCCACGACTTCAGTATATCTAACTTGTAAAATTCCAAATATAACAGTAAATCTCTTTTAAATCGTGTTGGAGAATCGTAAACTAAGTCATCATACTTCTCCGAATTGGTAATGGATGGCAATGCCGGACTGACCCAAATACTGAATAAACGAATAAAAATACCGTGAAAATTTAAATGATAAAATTTAGCCGAACATACTTTATCTTAATAACTGATTGAGACTGTTTCATATTACAGGAAAAAAAGTTATTCGTAAATAAATTATAGTCTAATAATTGTTAATGCATTCATTTATTTTAACCAATTTATATAACCCAAAAAATATATTAATAATGCAAACGTACATTTTGGTTTTTAGACAGCGAAACAAAATGAATACTGTATATTCGATTTTAATTATATAGTTGGTGCATACAAAAATTCACGCGATAAATAAATTATTGGACACAGTTGATATCTAATTTTTAAGCTTTAACTGTTGTTTTTTTTTTAAATTAATTTCTTTTGATCGCTTTTAACTGTTAAAAATCTTTCTATTTTCTTTGAAAGAGAAAAAAAAGATTTATTTAAATACAGAAAACAATTATAAAATTGTCCGAAAAAAAAAAAAAAAAGAAAAAAGAACAAGATTTAAATTTATTATATTAAAAAAAAAAGGATTATCAGACTAATCACGGAATTATAACTAGGGTGTCTGCATCCATTGCGCAACATCTTTTATTATCATACATAATAGGCTGAAAGTCAAAACACAGTAGTCAGAAATACGGAGGCTGGAATATTTGGGCAGTATTGAACACTTCAGCTTTTAATTTAAATAATTTTATATAGCACAAGTTTTTAAATGAAAATTATAACTGATTAATTTTTATTTAAAAATCTGCCTGGAGCTGTCTAGCGTAAAAAAGTTATTTAAAATGGACATCATTGTTGCTTTCGATCCTACACTACTCACTTGTTTAATTATTTTATCATGAAAATACTTGCCAACCAAACGACGACCGGAAATAAAATGAAAGAATTTAAAAAAAATATATAAGAACAGTAATAATAGCAATGAAGGTAATAACTGACAAATTTAATATTGTTACACACAATTAGTTAAGAATTAACAAAAGTATACATTATTACCCTTGACAACGATTCAACCAATCTGATTCGACTAAATTTCCAGTTGTAACGATAACGCGAATTGTTCCATCTTTATACGAATGTATCATCATTTTTCTAAATAAAATAATATATTTTTTATTCTTCAATTATATTTTTTACAAAATAAGACACGGAACATAACGCGAATAACAGCGACAGATAGAACACAGAATATTATGCACATTCGTTTACGTATATGTAAAATTCGATTCTTCCGACCTTACTAAGGAAAAGCCCTCTGGACCTTGAGATCCTCGATAAAAGAGGCGATTTTAATTAACTATATTCATTCTTCGTAAAATAAAATAAAGCAAAACACTCGGCGATATCTTTATCTAAACAAACTTTTAATCTTCAAAATTTGACTCAATTCAAATGTTTGGTATTTACGATGCGAAATGGTAAAGAGAAAACTAACTTTTGATTTCCAGTTAAACTAATCGTCGAATATCTTAATTATGCCAATTACCATCAAGTAATTCATAAAAAAATTAAAATTACTCTTGGCGTAAGAATGACATCGTCACTTAAAGAGTGACACACAAAAACGTTACAGATTTAATTTCAAAATTTTCATATACACATATAGCAATGAGGTTTTTTAATGTCAATACAAAAAATGACGAATATAAGAAAAACTCTGAGGAAGTACGGAATCGGGGGGAAAAATGAAACAGGAGAAAATCGTATACAATACTGCGCTGTTAGCGAATTCACGCTAATGAACACGTGCTTTAAAGATCATGTAAGACCGCCGTAAACATTGAAGTCACTTAGTGACCGCTATAGGAACCAGACTGATTATACTGTCATCAAATCAAGATAGAAATTCAGTGCACTAAATGTAAAAACATATTCAAGAGTCGTCTGCGAATCAAGCTACTATTTGTTCAGTGAATTTCATCATCATATAGTGCCATACTCAGCTTCTGAACGTCGGCGACTACCTATTGTACATTTCAGTTGTACAGGTATGGGTGGTAGAAAGGTAATTGCTATATGCAACACGAGTGTGCACACGCAAGACTAGGGAATTTGCGTACCCTTAAAATGTATAAATTGAATTCTACATGCTTTCAAATTAAGACAAAACAACGATAAAACTGAAATTTTAGAAAACACTTTAATCAATGCATAATTAAATTGGACTATAAACAACAAAATAATCCAGAATGAAAACATGGACACAATTGAAGAAAACTATAAATGAAACGATGGAAACCGTAACCACATAAGAGTGCAACAGGCAAAAAAGAACATCGATTACAGACCAAACATAGCGTCTTAAGAAAGAAAGGAAAAAAAGGACAGAGGTAATCGAGGGATAGATACAATGGAAACGTAACAAAACTAAGAATTATGTCATGCTGAATCGAAAAATTCAAGAATGCTACAGACCAAATAAAAATGAGTGCACAAACAACATATGTAAGAAAATTGAACATTATTGAGAAAGAAATGAAACTGGAGATTTCTTTACGAAAGTTAAAATCCTCTTCTTCTTCTTCTTCTTCTTTCGGTGCCATGACCGTTCTCGATCTTAGGCTCATCTGATGGCAAGCTTGATTAATTCTTTGTAGGCACTCCTATCCTTTGCTGTGTGGAACAGTTTTTCAACACTGTAACCTGTCCATGTCTGTAGGTTCTTGAACCAAGTTAAAATACCACAGTTAGGAAATTCAAACCACAAAATTGGATAATTAATGACAAGAATGCGAAACTGATTACACAAACTGTAATAAAGTTTAAAAAATTTAGCGAGAATACTATGAATCTATACAATAACGATAAACGTGATACTGGGAAATAAATCAAGAGGAAATAACAGGAGAGCACACGAATCAGACATATTATGAGAAATCGAGCATGCAATTACAAAGTTAAAAAATAATAAATCAGTCGGAATTGACTAAATCAGCGCAGAAATAATTAAAACGCTTTCCTCCAAAGGAATAAAAATAATTCACACATTATGCAACTAAATATGGAAAAGCGGAATGTGGCTGATAACTGAATGAAATCTATTCTTATCCCATTATACAAGAGAACGGCTTAAATAGCCAATGCGGAAATTATAGAACAATAACGTTAATCTTACAGACTTGTAATATTTTGTTACACAGGTTATTATGATAGAGTGAAATACTATCTACACTGCAATTCTCAAAGGAACAAACTAGATTTATTAGAGGTAAAGGCTCTAGAAAGCAAATCTTGTCCATTAAGGGAATTCATAAAAAAACAAAAAAAAACACTGAATACATAACCCATACTCCTATGTTTTATTGGCCGTTGTAAAGCATTTTATTGTATAAGGTAGAAGAAATAACTAATATGAGAATATCAAATTACCTAATACAGCTAGTAAACTATTTGTACAGAAACATTTAACCCCTGAAAAGCTACGACAAGGTGGCCAACTATCTTCAATACCTTTTATTATATACGGAGAAATTATCAAGAGAAACATCTTAGATGATCTCACAGGAGAGGTCAAGATTACTGGTAAACTTGCACCGAACCTCCGATAAGCTGACGGTCCCACGCTTATTACCGAATCAGAGGAAGAAATGAGAAACTTATGGAACAGAATAGAATAAGAAAGCCATAAGCTGTTAGTTGAGAAAAAGAAAACAAAGCCCATGATAATAAGTAAAATAACATCCTGGGAAACTTAAAGATACGGCAGGACAAAAGGTGGTAAGTGAGTTCACATATCTCGGATCACTAATCAGTAATAATGGCGGAAGCGGAAGAGAAATTAAACGTAAAATTACAATGAAACATAAAATTCGGAAGGATCGGTCTCTTAATGCAAAAACAAAACTTAGACTTGTAAAAACTCTTAGATTTTCCATATTTCTATTTGAAGAAGAGACATATATTTTACATGAAATAGGTAAACAAAAAATTGACGCGTTCCAGATGTGGACACAGCGAAGAGTACTGAGAATTCCATGCGAAGTAAACGAATACATCGATTTTAGATCCATTAATGAAAAATTTGTTCTAATTGAACCAATAGAAGAAACATGACCCCGGGAATGGACAGATGCATTGAGCGGCCAAACTGGAACTAAGGTCATGAAAAGTAGCCACACGATATATTAAAGTAAAGCTAAAAAATAGATTACGCCATTTTTACACCAAGGGTGAAAAATTTGTAATGGAATCTGTAATGTTTTTGCTTGACGGTTATCAGACATTTATTTAATTTATCGAAAAATAACAAAGTCAATTAAAGCCGACTCTTTTATAACTTCTATAAGGAATCCAGGCCCATGGTGAGGCCTGAAGGATCATATTTATATATATGTATATATATATTATTGACGTCATTCTTCGCCCAACCCCCACTAATTTTTCCGTCAAAAATTTGTCCAAAAATGTGATGTTAAATAAAGACTTAATTTTTTTTTGTCACGCAGTCAGAAAGAATGACGTCAATTTTCCTCGTTTTATACGAAGTATAGAAGTAATGTAGCTGGGGGTCCTGAGATGTCCCCAGGCAAGGTCAAAGGGACGAGCTCTTTACGATGTACGAAGGGCCGATTTTTTTTTCGAAAAAAAAAAAACTTGTTAAATTCGGAAGAATGATAAAAAGTAATTGACTCAAAGTATGTTCCATCGTTAGTTACACATTTTTTTCATCTTTCAGACAATTTGTGAATACTACGCCAGTAAAAATCTTCCGCTTTGGCTGTGAACTATTCATCGAGCCATTTTTTCACATCTTCGTACAAACCAAAGCGCTGCTTAGCAAGTGCATGACCCAGCGATGCAAACTAGTGGTAGTCGCAAGGAGCCAAGTCTGGCGAGTAACCCGCATGGGTTAACACTTCCCAGTTGAGTGCTTCCAACGTGTCGCGAACCAATTTTGCTGTATGTGGCGGAGCATTGTCATGAAGAAATAATACTTTGTGTTGTTTTTTTTTTTTGATATTCTGGTCGTTTTCTGAACAGCGAACGGTTTAAATCGATTAATTGCTGTTGGTAGTGTTTGGTATTAACCACTTCACCTGGCTTTAACAGTTCATAATAGACCGCATCCTTCTGGTCCCACCAAACACAGAGCATCGTTTTTCTGTCAAAGCAATTCCGCCTTGCGATCGATGTGGATGGTGCGCCTGGGTCTACTCATGATCTTTTCCGCTCGGGATTCTCAAAATAAATCCACTTTTCATCCTCAGTAACGATACGATGAAAAAGGGACTTTCTTTTGTACTCGTATCATTGAAGCAAAATTTTACATGTGTTTTTGTGCCTTTCCATCTGCCTCTCGGACAACTAATGCGGTACCCATCTGCCTACCTTCTGAATCTTTCCCATTTGTCGTAGGCGATTGGGAACATCTTATTGACCAACGCTTAATTGCTCTGCGAGTTGTTTCTGTGTTTGTGCATTGTGCTCATTCAGCAATGCTTACAATTCTGCACCTTCGTACCTTTTTGGCGGTTTTTCGTGTTCCTTGTCAGTAACATTGTAATTACCACTTTTAAAACGCCGAAGCTATCGTTAACACCTAGCTTGCGATAAGGCATGTTCGACATAAGCTTCTTGAAACAATCGGTGCGATTCAGCGGCAGTTTTTTTCAAATGAAAGCAAAAAATTAATGCTCTCCGCGAATGATCCTTATTTGGCACAAATTTCGACACATTAAACGCAGCAAAACGATACTTTTTCAACTTATCGTTGATCCGTGTTTGGCGCAACAAAATGGCATATGTCTCAAATCTTTATACTACACACTACTTTGATACGTCATCCGGTTTCTCAAATCCGCATTTCATACTTGCACACCTGATATATGGATACGAACAGACGCGGCTAATTTTCTAAATTCAAAATTATTTATTTGGTTACGAGAAATCATATTTCGGTGAACTAAAGAGGGAATTAATGTGCACGTACCGAATATCGGCATCAAATTTTATCATGAGCGAATAAATTACCGATATTCGGAGACGATGCCTAAATTTTGTCTAGTTAGAGAATCACGAGTAGGATTCGTATTTATATGTATATATTTTTATTCTTTAGTTTTTCTTTGTCGCAATCACCAGATAAATCGGATATAAATCCAATGAGTATTTGTTTATTGCTTTATTTTAAAATTAAATACGCGAATAAAAAGAAAATTTTGATATCATTTTCTTTCATGAAAAAAATTCCATACCGCGATAAGCACCGCATTTACAAGTGAATTAGTTTTTTACTAAATTTAAAATCAATAAAAAGGCTAATGCTCCATAACATTAAAATTATAAGTAATTTCGTCTCATAGCCGAACAAGAAGTATGATACATTAGCATCAAGAAATAAAGAGCATATAAATTCATTGGTTCATTACAGTACATGAACACACACGCACACGCACACGCATATTGTAACGGTACTACGCTGCAAAGTGTCTGACTCGCGTCCAGGGATGCCACCACGGATTTAGTCCGCGGAATTATTAATTATTATTTTATTAATTATTATTATTATAGTTATTATTATTATTAATTATTAGATTAGCCAAGAAATGGGTTTCGTTTTAAAGGTTTGTATTTTAAAATTTATCTACAACTATTTTACTGGGACGGTCGACCGCTAGAAACACACGTTAATTAAACTAGGTACGAACATAATATGGCGACGATTAATAAATATAAAATAATTCAATACGTATCTCTGTTGTCGGCCGGGTGGTGCAAGATCCTGAATGGCGGTGTCTCGTTGGTCCCTTAAACCGGTAGATCAGCAGAGGGAAATTCGGTCCGCGGTATTTAAGAACGATTAACGAATTATACTCCGCACACTTTTTTAATTATAACAATCGGAATTATGATCTTTCGCGTTTTTTAACAGTCGAATTACAGCCAGTGGCCAACTTGAGCGGATTTTTCACTTTTTTACTGGTCCGATGACCAAGACCGAAAATTATAACGTACCGACTTAGACCGTGACAAAAATTAGAGTGACTCCGACCATCTTTAGACGGTTCTGCTTCTCCTCGACTCCGACTCATTCCAATCGTTATTTCTCGTCGGCATGTTTTCTACAACCTGACCGCCGGACTCGTCGGAATCGCGACAAACGAAGCCAATGGTCGCGGAGATCCTTTGACGTATTCAAAAAGGTCGTGCCTTCCCGGAATCTTTACAATCTGCGATGTTTTCGGGCCTTATTTTTTATGATTGGTAATACTCATTTTTTCCGAATAGTCCTCCGTGGGTGGCGATGCAGAATTCCTTTCTCCCTAGCCGACAACGGGATTACACATATACGCACACTTACGCTCACACCATTTGCCCGATAGTCTATTAAATTAAATTTTTAATATTTTATTTATTTATTAAGTTATTTTGGTTTTATTTTGTTAATTTTTTGTCGACCCATGTAATGGTCACATTACAATATATATATATATATATATATATATATATATATATATATATATATATATATATATATACAAACACACGTATATGAATATAAAAATATATACAGCAAATAAAGGCATTTAATGAATATCATAAAAAGAATTATGAAACGAGATTGAAATAAGTGCCACTACCATGTATTAAAAAAAAATACACTAAATGGATCTGGTTAGAGCAAACCACGATATTGCGGAAAATAACTTCATTTCATAGTCTCACATATTAAATTTATAACAATCTCGGCGATGGAAAATATAAAAGTACATTTTTTTAAAAACGATGTTTCTAAAAATTTTTTGAGCTACTACAGTAAAAATCACAAATGTAACATTAAAGTAAATAAATTGCATAAAACGAAAACAAAGCAATTAAACGGTAATTATTATTTTAAAAATGTTCAAATATTAAAATATATGTATTGTAAACACCGACATGTTTCGTAGTAGCAAACTACGTAATCATAGTGTAAACATATCCAACCGCAAAAATCTGTTCGAGCAGTTAATTGAACCTTGTTAATACATAAGAGCTTTTTTCTTCAAAAAAGTCCCGCGAAAATTTAGTAAAAAATAAAATAAAATAGTTAGAGATAGCTATTTTAAAGTTCAAAACAACTAATATACTACGGAAAAGAGAGAGATAGGAAATTCTAATTGTTTTTTTTTTCTAAATACGATTGTTTTTTTTTTGTTTTTTTTTTTTTGATATGTAAATTATGAGAAACGAATTACGTATGATGATGACCGAATGGACTCGGAGGTTTCACCAGTTTGCTAACAACGTGCGGGGTTTTCTTCAACTCAATTGCCCTGTTTAGCTCTTCATCTTCAACACCGTGCAACAGCGTTAACGGAACTCCTCTATAAACATACATAAATTTCAATATTGCGAAAGATAGTAGACAAATATGATTAGATCAAACGCCTACAAAAACAGCTCTGGAAATATCGCTTACCCTGAAATATTTTTTTTTTTTTAATAATTTACAAGCGCGTTCGCATATTAAAACAATCTGTCTAAAACATTTTTAGCGCTAGTGCAATAAAAATCATATGCAACGTTAATTATATCTAGTATAAAAAAACGTGAAACGCACAGCGTTAATGTCATTGCTGATTAATTTAAATGGTGTCCGCGCGATCATTCGCTGGGACGTGGTAAAGAAAAAGATGTGTAGGCACGTTTTACTTCTCATACACGACAACTGAACAGAGTTAAGACTGCATAGCCGTTCATCAGAATTTTCTTCAGATGCGAGATGGTCCACGATTTCTCCCATGTAAAATCATTAATGACTAGGAATTGAGATGTTACTTACCATTCGAAAACAAAAAAAGGAATGTGAGGTGTAGTCCCATCCAAACTTGTCATGTGGTAAAAAAAATTCTTCATAAATCAAGAATGAAAACAGTGCTCTAGGATCCCTTTAAGCACAAGAGAACGATTCAGAGTCCCAGTGGCGAGTGTATGTACGGAGTATTTCCGGTATATTTGAGTGCAGAATGGGTATGCATGTGAGGTTTTAGAAGGCAGAGTTTTGTCGCGGTTCTGTTTCTCAATAGTGGGCGGGCCGGATGAAAATGGAGATGGAGCAGTGTGACGGATTCGGTACTTGCAGCGCGATTTTTTGGCGGTGTTCGAATTATAAAATATTTTCTCTGATAAAATCATTAATTCACGATCCATCGAACAGCAGGTTTTATTCGACATTGTCGCAGCTCGTAGGTATGGGAGATGCTTATCGGCTAAAACCGAAATTCTCTTACGCGGTCGAACAGACGGTCGTGTCAAGGTTGAGACTGTGCGCGTGTGGATGGTTGGTAGCGGCCGATAGCGGAGATTACTAAACAAGTCTGGTGCGAGTGCGCGTCATTTAAAAGCTGCGTCAGGCAGCATTGAGCCGAAGGAAGTTTTATAAAATCCCATAAAAGTCTGACAGGGCAGTTAACGCGGTATTATTTAATGTGTTCTAGAAACATCGATACAATGGTTATCTTTATCAGATGTTAATTGTTATAAGTTTAGTGGGTAATGCCGGTTGAAGCTAGTCTTAATAGACACTTTGTTGTGTTCCGCTCGGGATCGTTGTCGAGCGTGGCCGTGTAATTAGTCTAGACGTCGCGTTAACATTCTTTTGTCGAATATTGAAGCACCATGCTACCTGTATAAGAATTTTGATTGAAATTGCCGTTGAAGGAGTCGTTTTCCTAGTCATCGCTAAGCCAACGCGTCCGTATTACCGTCTAGTATGTTATGTGTTGTTTTTTTTTGTAATCTTTTTTTCCGAAAATATACGCGTCGTTTCTAACAAAGAGTCTCGTTACTGGACACGCGGTGGGCCACCGTGACATCTCCGGTGCGGAGAAGTTATCGCAGCTTCACGGCGGTATAACGTTTTTTTTTTATAGTTATTTATTTTTTCTTATTGTTAGGCAATTTTCCCTGTACGCGAATTTTTTTCTTTACCGAAAAGCCTAATGCTCTGCTGGGCAGAACTACTCCGGTTGTGGCATGCCGAAAGTGTCACTGGCGACCGTAATTACATCCCATTTAGAGTTATTTTATCGAAAAAAAAACGAGTCTTCATCAATATAAAGTGAAAAAAATTTTTATATTTTATTATCAGTTTTTAGTGCGTAGTTACCTGTTTCTGCTGTAATAATATTGAGCGAGCAACCAACCATATTCGATCATATAGTTAATTTGGAGCGAACCAGTCATGCAACCCAATTCTTTACTCAACAAATCTAAGCAACAAAAGATTTTAAAAAAGCTATTGGCAATAAATTATTTTATTTAAATCATATATCTATACTAAAACATAAACTTAAAAATACTTTTCTTTTAAATTACATTTCAGAATAACCAAAAATATACAATAAAAAAACATTTAACGTGTAAATTTAGATTTAAATTATTTTAACAACAGAAAGTCCAAAAATCATTATAATAAAATACTTTTGTTGAGTACTCTACATATTGTTTCATTTTTTTTTGTTTCGAAATTATACGAAAAGTATAAACTTTTTTTAATTTTTTTAATTCACCTCTAAATCCTATTTACCATCATTACAAATAACTGACGACAGTCACAAGTAATACGCACACGCGCGTATATATATAATATCGATACGACTTTGGTATATTTTACGACGATAGTGCGCGGTGATGTTAGAATTCAAAATTATATTAGTTTCGAATAAAATCATTTAATTTTCGATGTCTCTAACATCATTTTGATGTGTCGGTATTGTCGGTAGAAGCGTATCATCTTCTAGTACATTTACCATTGCCGTATATTCAGCACGAATCAAAGTTACCGCTGTTTAAGTGCCCCGGTGTTCATGACCTACGGTAACGATGCGCAGCATGTGTCCGTAGCGAGTGCGTTTACGTCCGGTAATTACTGAGCACCGTGTTGAGCCGAGCGAAGCAGAATGTAAAAATCCCGAATTCTTTCATTTAAATTTGTCTGATGTAATGCCCATTAATGCTCTGGTCGTCTCTTGTTTTCCTCTTCGACGTCAGAAAAAACCCTTCCTTTCGTGTTTTTGTTTCATCCGAGGGAACAAAAAGAAATCACATGGAGAGCTAAATCCGGTGTGCAGAGAATGTGGTTTAGGGTTGCCACCCCGCTTTTTTGCCAATAATTGGCAAATACTGAGAGCAGCGTGAGATGGAGCGTTGTCATGACGAAAGAACCAATCGTCGCCCGAATCCTGCAAATCAGGGCGCTTCCTTCTCACACTGTCGCGCAACCTTTTTTACACTTCTAGGTAGAATGCTTGGTTTACAATCTGACCTTCTAGAACAAATTCATAATGCACGAAACCTTTGACAACAAAAAAAGAAATCAACATCGTTTTCACTTTTGATTTACCTGCCGAGCTTTTTTTCCCCGAGGAGAAACGCGGTTTTCCAATGACTGACTGCTGTTTCGACTCAGAATCTTCACCGTAGTACCATGATTCATCTGCTGTAATAATTTTGGAAAAAAAATCTGGCTCATTATCAAACTGACCCTTCATTTCACAACAAATTCCAGGCGATGCTCTTTTTGATTTGCAGCCAGTAATCGCGGGACGAATTTTTCAGAAACTCTTCTCATTTTCAAATCCTGCGACAAAAATTCGCTGAACCGAGCTTCACGACAACTGAGTAATCTCAGTAAGTTCGTAAATGGTCCTACGTCGATTTTCATGAATTAATTCTCGGATTGTGGCGGTATTTTCATCGGTTCGCGATATTAAATGGACGCCTGGGGAGTTGGTGATCTTCAATCGACATTTCAACTGCCACGTGTTGCTCACGATAATCGGCCATCATAAAAAAATGACGCTTGCACAAAACTACTTTTACAAAAAAAATTCACCGAACACAAACACAGCCTTCCAGACTGTTGACACTTGGTAGACACTGACTCGTGAGGAGTATAACTAGATTACCCTAGCAGTCCAACCCCGTACTATAAGTACCAATCTAACAACAACAAAATTCCGGTTAGTTTTGGGTACCCCTCATAAGTCTGTCTAAACTGATTTTCTCTTTAATTTATATTCAAACGGTGACTTGCGAAATAAACAGAAATTTCCAATAAAAGATCTCAAAATCGTCTCAAAAATTAGAACCTCGAACGAGAGATCTAACAAGAAAGCGGAACCGTTTAAAAACCCGAAAATCGTATCAAAAAGTTGGTACAACTGAGTAGGGACTTCATTTATTAGAGAAGTTCCGGTAATTTGGTATTCAAAAGCATTTGCCATCGAATATCGTATCACAATATAGGTGTAAACCGAAACTCTAAAGAAAAAATGCTTAAAATCGAACGTTACATTAATATTCAGACATCGAAAGTACTGGCGGGAAAACACTTGCTGGGCTATTCCTAGTGCACGCATAACGCGCAAAACATATCATTGCACGACGAGTCGTCACTACGCAGTTGACGTAACGTTTCGTTTGTAAAAACATAATTTAACAAGGCGTTTTAAGTAAACTTTGAAATAATGCATGAATATTAATGTAACTCACTCCATATATATCTTTTTTTCCTCCTTTTGAAATAATGCATGAATATTAATGTAACTCACTCCATATATACCTTTTTTTTCCTCCTTTTGAAATAATGCATGAATATTAATGTAACTCACTCCATATATACCTTTTTTTTCCTCCTTTTGAAATAATGCATGAATTTATGTATGAACATCAAAACATGAGTAAAAGTATAACTTAAAGTACTGCGTCTCACCGCCTTCTTTACCCCGAAAATAGCGCTTGCGAAAATATTAATTGCATATCTACTTTATGGTTAGCTGTAATATACTTAAAAAATGTTCGTGCCTCCTTTTAGTATCATTCAGGTCTCTAGGTAGGCGGAAGATCCATATTAAAAAAATAATTATATTCATAACTTTTAAATATTTTATAGTATTGTATGATTCAGTTACTGTGACATCTTCCTAGAAATAATTCCAGCCAAAAAAGAAAATACACGGTGCAGACGAATTAATTATATCTTTAATTTTTAAATATCGTTGAATTTATGGCACACAATCAAACTAAAGAATTATTTAAAAAAATAATTAACACGCACCTGTAACAAGTATTTAGAATTTACGGAATTTTTTTGTTGAACTTAAAATGTATACGAAAAGAAAAGTATGCTGCTAAATTATTATTATCAACGTTATTACACTGCAACTGTAAAAAAAAAAAGAAAAAGCTCTTCAATTCGATAAAAAGCGGTTGTAATATATTTTTGTTATTTCTATATCAGCATTTTTTTTTTTTTAATAAGTTGTAAAAAATTAACCACTTAAACTCTAAAAATAAGGGTAGAAAATATTATTGTGTTTTAAATAAATGTATGTAACACGCTTCGTAAATTATTTTAAAAGAATTTAAACATAAAATCAAAGGGAGAACTTGTCTTTTGGAGAAAAATTTCAATTAC
This sequence comes from Icerya purchasi, assembly GCA_039619475.1. Classification (NCBI taxonomy): domain Eukaryota; kingdom Metazoa; phylum Arthropoda; class Insecta; order Hemiptera; family Monophlebidae; genus Icerya; species Icerya purchasi. Next base: position 201,721,217 of record CM077115.1, read on the forward strand.
AAATACCTAATTTTAGTTCAAATAATAAAAAAATAAATAAGCCATTAAAAAATGTAAACAATTTATGGTATTTTAAAGTATTTTTTAATACTTTTTTTTTCAATAGTAATTAAGATCAATATTACAATAAAAAATATTTTTTTTTGTTTATTCGCAATAGCGTTACATAGATTTAACTCTTATAAAATTAATTAATCAAGTTTAATAATTTACGTATAACTAAAAATAAATCAGAGATTAATTTTGATCCTAAAAAGATTGTTAAACTATAGAAAACTTAGGTTGTAATATAACAACCTTAATTCATATTTTCAAAAAAAAAATTTACATATCTTTGTGAAAATTTTAAATACCGTTAAAAATATTTATTTATATATATATATATATATATATTTTTTAGTGTTTCATATATTTCAGAATAATTTAATTGTTGAACTTATTTGAAACATTGAGATACCTTTTAAAATTAATTTAAATTACAAATGAGAAACACTACAGTCCACAAAACAGTATTATAAACATTTTCAGACGAAAAAACGTAAAGAAAACGAAAGAGGAAAAAACTGTTCCAACTGTTTTTTTCATCGCCACACAACTGTAGTTAAAATAATTTAACGAATCTGATGGCCGAAATATAGGAAAAATATTGTTACTGATTATTAAAATATTTTTAAGTGAAAAAGTTAATGGTGTCCATTTAAAATTGCCGGCATCTCACATAAACTGTTAATTTTTCCAAAAATTAAAAATTTGACCCATTACCTACAAAAGAAAGTGATAATTTTTCGGTCTGCGTTTGACGACTCGCAGGGATTACTGACATGAAAAATCTGTACGGTTCTGAAGCAAGTAATTTTTCATTCAAGTTCAGCGAACCACTATTACATTCATCTTCGGAATTTTTTCGTTTTCTAGCTGACGTCTTAAACGGCTGACTAATTTCCGAAGATGTTGTTGAACGATCGGAATTTGAAGCCTTCGATATCTGCTTCAGTAATTTCACCTGCTGGATCAATGTCTCCTTACTAACTTGCGGATTATAAAACGATGGAATCTCGAGATTATCATCTTTCATTACGCTTACTAAAAGATCCACTGAAAATTTAGTCAAACTATTAATTTAAAATGTTAATTTATTCTCTTAAACTACAGTAATATACATATATATATATATAAATATATCTAGGTTCTATATACCCTACACGCGTATCTATACAATAAAGCGCCAAGGAAATAAATAGACGAAAAATCGGAAAAAAGTCCTGAGACCGTTCTATGGCACTTAGAAAGCTAATTTTTTTTTAATCAACAGCTCCAGGTCAGTGACTTTTAGGAGAATTATAAAATGTCCAAAATTTTCATACCTTGGGGCTCAAAACGATCAATGAATCAAATTTTTCTTTCAACATAGACGAAAATAAGACAAAAAACCAAAAATAAAAAAAAAATCTGAGCCCGTTCTATGGCACTTAGAAAGCTATTTTTTTTGTAAGTCGACAGCTCTACATCAGCAGCATTTAGGAAAAATATAAAGCGCTCAAAATTTTCATACTTTAGGGCTCAAAACAAGCAATAAATCACATTTTTTTGCCGTTTTTTAAATTTTTTAATCGTTTATCAAAAACTAATTATTCTACTGAACTGCTCTAAGTCTCATTTTAAAGAGAATTGCATTTAGAGTATTTCCCTCGGTTACACTACCCTTCTAGCGATTGAACTTTTTGAACTATTTTAATTCAAACTTTTAAAAAACTAATTTCAATTTTCGTATTATTAGATGAAAAATCAAAAAAAAGTCCCGAGACCGTTCTATGGCACTTAGAAAGCTATTTTTTTTTTTTTAAATCGACAGTTCCAGGTCAGTGGCTTTTAGGAAAATTATAAAATGTCCAAAATTTTCATACCTTGGGGCTCAAAACAAAAAGGGAATAGATCAGCGCTAATTTAATAAGATCATTACCAATCACATGAAAACGCGGTGCTGCAATATATTTACCTATGGAGTACCGCGCTTCCACCCATCCTAACCGGTACTGGCTTTTCGTTCATCGTGTATTATTCATAGTGGACGAAGATGAAACATCTTTTGTTAACGATCCGCCTTTTGTTTCCTCTATGGTGTATTATTGGTTTATTTTTAAATTTGAAAAACGACGTTGTAATTTTGAAGTTAGTGTATTTTTGGTGTATTTCGACGATTTTAAATCAGAACGAGGTGCATCTACCAAGTGTTCTGTGAGCAATAAACTTACAAAAAATATTAAACAATTTAGTACTGTTGCATGATTAAAACAATAAGGTAAATTCGAGAGCAGAGTACGAATTTAGCAAAAAAAAAAAAAAAATCATTGTTTTAAGAGCAAACTTGGTCACGACGAAACTCCCACAAAACGGGGGTTTTGAGGCAGAGTCGCGGGGGGTTGGGCCGCAAAGCGGCCAGGGTGCAAAACTCTCTAGTATATTATAAATGTGGCTTAAATCTATATTTTTATTTATATACGTTCGAGCTAGTATTGAGAATTACGGTAGAGACTAACTTTAATAAACTTTTAAATATAATTCAGAAATTGTCTAGGAATCAGTATAGTAAACAGAAAGTAAACAGTATCGGTTTAAGTGAAAAATGCGTTTTAGGATTCAATGAATGATATGTGGCTGTTCATAGTTAATTTTTTTACAGAGTTCTACTTAAAGTTACATTTTGATTTGTTTATGTATAATCTGTTTCTTTTCGAGTTGATTTAAAATGCACTAGTAATAGGATGTTATTAGTGCATTTTAAGTGTTTAAAAGTTTATGTAAAACCTTCTTTTTATAATATTCTCTTCTCGTACGCATCTATTGTACTGCATTGCTCGCGCTGCACGTGTGGAATTTTATAATAAAAATATTTGATATTTGATATTTGAAAAATATAATGGGTTTATCAACTAAAATTGTATAAATGTCGATGATATCATGATAAATATTTGATACTACATTATTACAATCTATAGTTACCATAGCGACGCTTTCGACTCGACACTATATCACTTGACTACTGTAAATCTCAATATTACGTAAAAATATTTACAAGCCAAAGGATGAGGTTTACCAATCAAATCGTCTACTCAAGCAATTCGTCAATTCAAAAATAAGACAATAAAAGTTCAAATTATTACACGAATTGCCAGTTAAATAATTCGGAAGAAACAAACCTTCCAACTCTTCTGGAACATTAAATATACTTTTGAGAATTACAATACGTACAAATTAAACCTCAATTAAATGAGTATGCAATTTGTACATGTAAATTTAAATAAAATAACTAAAATCCGGTTAACTTAACAAAGGATATATATATACAAAGGATGGGCCAAAACAACTGCAATTACTTTCTGTACGGAATATGGACGTTATCTAGCGGTCAAAAAACGAGTTGAAGTTCATTCTTTTTCCAATAGAATAAGCGCAGAATGAGCACCATTATAGCAATACGAACCGAGATACAGATGTTTGAACAAAGTGTAGTTAAAATTCCCATATACAGACTACAATATACATGTATTGGGCGCTTATCAGGCGCTAACACGGATATCAAAACCGAACAGAGATGTGTAAATCGTTATTGTGTTCGAAGGAAATTATCGCCGATGGACACAGATCGAGAATTCTCAATTGCATACGGTACGGAAAGTTTAAACGAGGTCTCAATATTGCGACCGCATAATTTACCAATAGTCGTGAAACACTTGTATTTTGGTTCTTTTTTTTTTTTGAAAAGTAGTTCGAAAGGATGCGCAAGTGTATTGCGAAGAACGATACTTTGAGAAGGAGCCTGACGACGACGAATCAGACAATAGATAATTTTTTTTATAGAATTTTCTTAATCTGTAAGGGAAACTCCAACTACACTTCATTCACACAGTTCTGTATCTCGGTTCGTATTGCTGTAATGGCGCTCGTTCAGCGTTTGTTCTGCTGTTGGAAGAAGAATGAACTTCATGTTCCACCCGTTTTTGACCGCCAGATAACATCTACAGCCCGCACGGAGAGTAGTTGTAGTTGTTTTGGCCCACCCGTTGTAAAATATAGCGAACGAATACTGACAGTAATTAACTCATCAACAAGAACAATCCCACTATGTCTGAATCAGCCAAAGAATAAATAATTGATTAACCATATTTGTCTATCGTTTTCGGTAAAAACCGCGTCACAATTTTTTCCTTCCGTTGACGTTTCGAATAGTAGTACTTTATTCACCATCAAAAAAGCCGCTAATTGGTTAGTATTTCTTCGTTTAAATTGACAAATAACCGTCTTCCAATTCGAATCGATTTTTAAAGCGTCATCTCTGTTAAAGTATTTACATCTTTCGATTTCAATTGCTTCTCTAATTAACCGTTTAGTCCCGTTTTCTACTCTAGGTTCTCCTCACCAAAGAAACTATACTTCAGATAACGAACATTCTGCCGACCCTACCGAAACACATATAAATAAAACTAGCCGAAGACAAAAAATTAAAAAATTAGAAAAAAAAAATGTACATTTCACTAGCGGTATTTAGTTGGTTTGTTAAAATATTTGTTGTTTTAACATTTTTTCCAGTCCTACAACTTCATATTAAAACTGCAAAACATGAGTGTCAGAAACTAGTGATATAATAATTCAAGTTAAAATCCTCGTAATTTGAATATCCGATATACCGGTAAGATTATTTAAAATTCGGTGCACATGCAACTTAATCCGAATTAAATTCTCGTTTTTTTGCAATTATTGTAAAAATTCTTTACATAGTTTAAAATTATTAAGAATTGAAATCATAAAAGTTAATTGTATTACTTAAGTGTAAAACATGTAATGTTTTATTATTGTGTGTAATAATTACGTTTCTTATTAAATTCTCAGCAAATACAATATATAATATATAAAAATGAATGTTTGTATATATGTTTGTCCCGTATACATTCCTGTACCGCTGGACGAATCATGTTAAAATTTTTAGGGTGTATATGTCTTGTCCCAACGAAGGTTTTATGGTAAGATTGTTTTCTACTCCTTCTCCTCCATGATATATAAAGTTTTAAGTAGTTATGATGCGACCAGCGGTACAGAAATACATACGGGATGGATAAAATTTAAATAAAATGACTATCATGGTAAATAATAAACTGTAGATAAAATTATTTTTTAAAGGCAAGGCTAATAACTTACAATCGTTTTCTCTTTGTTCTGAACAATCTACGGTTACGCCTGATACTACTCAAAATGTTTATTTCACGTTTTTTTCTAAATTTCAATGAATTCATTTATAAAAAAGTTTATTAAAATTGTTTAATTGTATGATTTTAAATGTACGTAACGATAAACCACAAAATATTACATATAAAATTTAAAAACTGAATTCGAAAACATGAAAATAAAATAGCAAATAAAAATATTATTAACTTATTATACAAAATTTAAACCAAAACTATTCTTGATTCAACAGAATTCATAGTAAAATTTATCATTCAGAAAAAATAAATTTCTTAAATATACTAAAATGACGAGATTTTAAAAAGTTAAAATTAAACGTGTAAAAGTACATTATTCTAAAAATTACTAGAATATACTCACAGTGAGCATGAGAATATTCCTTAAAATGTAATGGCAAAATTCGATAACACTTTTCTCCAAACATGCATTGTTCTTTTAAGTTATTCATTCTTTATTCGTGTATTACAGTGCTCCTTACACATATTATTGTATGTGAAAAGGAGCTTATCAATTCAGTCGTCAACAAAAACTTCTTTCATATCTCAAACATAACGCAAAATAAACTAAAAATTAATCAACAGTCGAAGTGCGATTAATCGATTACAGTAAAATGGAAATGCCGGTATTTGATCGATAATGGCAAATCCAAAAATGATAGTACATAATATCATACATTGCGATGTTGCAATTTGAAAGAATAATTATTTATCAAAAATATAGTATAACGTAAATAAATTCGTTTGTTTTCGATTGACTGCTAGGTGTATAATTGAAGATATTTAGCTTCATACATTGTAGTTGTAAATAATGTTTAAAAAAAAACAAAACTTCTAACCAACCTCTCACAAAGGCGTCGCCAGCCGGTGAGGGAGGGGGGGGGAGATGATAGAAAGAGAATATGAGTCTTAGGAAAAATAAAATTTATAAATTGTAAAGGCTTAATATTTTATTAAACAAGAATAAAATCTTAATTAAAACATAATTTTCGTGGGTTTCAGGCAAATTGTTCATGATTACGCGCTTAAGAATACTCATCATGGCTAGTTGATTAAAAAGTTTCAAGGCTCCAACGGCGGCAGCTGCCCCCCTGCCCCCCGCTGGCGACGCCCATGCACACACACACACATATATATATATATATATATATACACATTTATAAAAATATTTTCTTAATTCCTCCAGAAATTTTGATCTAGATACGACCCTGCTTCTGATGATGGTCAGTATAAGCTGACCGAAACGTTAAGTGTTGTATTTTTTGAAACAAATATATTTAATTTTCTAAACGCGGTTATCCGCAAACTATTTATAATGGTTAGTCGCTGCAAAAGTTTTAATCGTTTCAATTATTGGTGTTGTACCTATGTAATTACACTACAACTCTGCATTGCTAACTTTTTGCTATAGCTATTTACATTATACTATTTTTAATAAATAATTATTCTTTTAAATTGAAAAATTGCAACTTACAGTATATGTTATATTATTTTCAGATTTGCTATGCCTATTTCACAAATATTAACATGAAAAGGTAGGCACTTGAGCCAATGAATTCGCGAAATAAATGTACAGCATTGTCAAATAGATCAAATTTTCATTCAACTTTTTAAACCCTGGTCGTTTCCCAGTGTGTGACACGGACATCTACGCTTTTAATGAATTTTAAAATTTTAAAAATTAAAAATGAAAAGTTAAGTAAAAATAATTATAAAAATACAAGTCAAAATTAAAACAGTGATTATAGCAGGATATGCAATATACTTAGTCGTTTCCGGTGATTAATTTTAGTATTCATCTACATTTAAACTTAAGTATTATTAATTATTATGTAAAATAAAAAAATAATTGAAATATTAAAGAGGTAAAGTGTGCAGTATTTTGGTACTCTTCAACGAGATAACGTGTTATCAAAATTATTTTTACGTAACATAAATTTCAAAAATATTTGAAATTTAAATTTCGGTTAAGTAGTGTAATTCAAACCATGCGGCTCTATTACCTATATTTAATGTTGTTTATGTTTATGGTTTAGACTTCAAAATTCTGTGAATGGCGAACTGAATTTGTGCTTTTAGTTTAATGTGTATATATTGACCGTACATTACAAAAATAATTTTAACGTTTAATATCCAGTAAGTTTTATTTTAATTTTTTCATATTTAGTAGGAAAATAGTTTTTACATGATACGAAGTTCAAAAAAGGTAGTACGCGATATTTGTTTAAAAGAACGTTATTTTTAAACGAATAATTATAAGTGGAGGGATGTGCGACATTTCGCCTTCAGTTTTTTATCGGGAGTTTAAATGTTAATCGCTTTTTCGCTTTATCGCAATATTGTCTCTTGTACAGTATTCCCTGCATCAGTTGTGTAGAATTAATTTTGAGCGTTAATTTGCTTTCGCATCGTTTACTGTAGTAATATCTTAAATTTATTGATGTAGTCTCTGTTAAAATTTACTTTTACGAGAGAATAAATAATTTACGCGTAAACTATTGTTATATATACAAAATATATGAAGTGTTTTATGAGCACATGTGATGAGTGGTACATATTTTCATTTTTTTCAGCTTTTGTTATTACATTCGTTCAAAGAGCAAATTGCATCACAGCAGTTTATAGTCCGTTTTACATATACACCCGTGATAGAATATTCGCTGAAACATTATACTTTAAAAATTCCAGGAAATGTATTAACGAAATTTGTGGGAAACGTAAATATAAATTATGTATTATATATATAAGTATAAGTTACTGTTTAACCGAAGTATTACGATTGAGACTTTGATTACCGTTGCGGTATCCCGATGCTTCAGACAGTTCTGTTGTGTTTGCTCGTTAGTTTATTTAAGCAGTGTATTTTGGAAGTTTAATATTCGGAATAATCTGCAATACATTAATAAACTATAAAATTTAAGAAGAATCAATGATGTGTGAGGGTTAGCGGAAATAGTAACCGTATTTGTATTCTTTCAACGGTTAGGTTCTAAATTGCTTACTTTCATCCATAATTAAAATGAAAGTTGTTAATTGGATTGTAAACATAATTGCATTGGGTAGACTCGTGAATTTTTAATTTTAAACATTGAAAAGGCAAACTTTAAAATTTTATCATTAAATAATTTAAAAAAACGTGTTAAAAAGTGGCGACTTAATTCGTAAAATGATTAAAGTTAGGCAGAAGGAAAATTTCGTAGACTTCGGATGAAATTAAGAGATTGAGCTCAGTTTAGTAAAGTCAGTTTTTCTTTCTTTCTTTTTTTTTTTTTAATTCTTTGGAATCAAGGAGGATTTATATAATTCGCATGAAACAGAGGAATAGGTGGATTCCCGTGTAATGAGTATTAAAACGTGATTAAACTGGGATAATGATAAAGTTTAAAAAAATATTCTAGGGATTTCTTAAAAAATATGAATTAGAATATTGCGAGAATTATTAAACGAATATTATGACATCCTGTGTGCTCTTTTATTCGTAAAATTAAATTCATTTTATTTTGCTATATTTTACGTAAGGTATAAAAAAAACTTGAAATCAAGAAAATAACGTTTAGAAGAATGATTTACAGGTGTCAGATCACTTCAACGAACTAGTTAGTTTGAGACGCCAGAATTGATTACGTTTAATGTTTGACGGTTTTAAATAATTACATTTTTAAAAAGTCTTATTACGGTGTTTTTCATATTAAGGTTACGTACTGTCAAACTATTAATTGTAGCATTAATTTAGCAGTTTCTGAAAATAAATTTAATAAAATAAATTCAGTATTATTTTGAAGTTAATTTTAGTAAAAGATTGTTTACAAAAATTATTAACGTTTGACCGCTATTTGGAAAGCAAATATTTCTAAAATTCTTTGCGAAACATAAAGTTTAACTTTTTACTTTAGTACTCCAAAATTAGCTAATTCGTTAGATTGAATTCGGCATTGTGTTTGTAGTTTCAAGAGAATGATAAAAAACATTGAAAACGGCTTTTGAGAGCGTATTATAGGAGTCGAGAAAGTTCCTTTGTGTACTTTTGCGAGACAAATAATTGCGTAACCATATTTGTATGTGGTACTTTTTTGATATTCCAATAATTTGCCATTAAAATAAATAAGCAAGACAATAACAAAAATGGTGTAAATCATTTTAAGGAAATAATAGATATATTACGGTGTCGGCAAAAGGTCATAAAATAAAACAGAATGAGGATAAAATTAAGTTAATAATTGCAACGCCAGGACCGCACGCCCGTGAGCAGTAAAAAAGTTGTTCTAAATATTGGGCTGATTTAATTTGAAATTACTGCCGGCGTGCGATGAAGTGTAAGCAGAATTATAAATAAATACTAAACATATTTAATTTTTGTTTGGATGATTTTTGTAATAAAATTAAATCTGCTCTGTCATGTTCTTCAGCATTATTACCGCTTATTTTATATGTCTGCAACCCCCGGCAATATTTTATAAAGATTCTAGTATTTTTGGATAATATCTTTCTAATAAAGAGCAGTCATTTTTAATGCAGCATTGATTTGCAATTAACAATTTTTGAAGAAATGGGCGAGAATTAAAATGTTATATGTTTTTGCGTTTAAAAATTGTGAAAGTTAAAATAAAAATTATTTAAAATTAAAAATTATTAGTTGAAAATTATTCATATAAATTTAAACAGTCACCAAAAAATAAGTACGTTTTATATCTGTCACATTCTGTTTACAATAATACACGTGTATACGAAGAGTTCTTTAAAATGAGAAAATCTTCGCTTACAGTACTTCGCCTACGAAATGTACCCTTTAACAAGTAATAATGCGAACTTTAAAATTTGATTTTGAAATCTAACAAGAACTATACAAAGTTAGAATTCTACGGTTGTAGTTTTTTGAGTATCGTTTCGTCAAAATGAGAAGTATCGGATATGAGTTATGAAATCCTTTTGGTCAGCTGGAAATAATGCATGAGCAGTGTTTTTTGAATATCTGAGAAACTTCACAGGGCGGGAAAAAAGTTCATCGGATTATAAAACAGACACGTTATTTTACCTGTTCGTGAAGTAGATTAATAAGACGCTTCTGTTAGAGCAGCAGTCACAGAAATTTTCAAATATAAATTTGATAGATTGTTGTAGAATTTTGGTTGAAAAAGAAAAATAGTACGAAATACCGCTGGAGTGTAAAATAAATGAGACGTGATGTTATTTTTCTAAGTAATACGTTTGATAAACAATCTGAACTGATAACTCACTATCTTTATTCGGCCTCTTTGATTGGCTCAATGTTAACTATCTGAATATAGTATGATCGATTCTCGCATTTCGTATCTAACATTTCACATTTCTATTTCAAGTTCGAATGGTCAATGGCTCTTAAACCTCTTTTTAACGAATAATCAGAATACTCGTATGTATCTTACTAATCAAAAGTTATATTAATTTCTCGTTGACCAAAAGCATTTCATAATATATATGTATGCATTTTTCTTACAATGGACCTTATATTGTAAGAATTATAGAACTTACATGACACCTTTGAAAATTACTGGATATTCGGTTTAAGTGAAAATAGTAAGTTTGTTTGCGCAGTTCAACATTTCATAGGTTATCAAGGTTTTTTTTTTTCTTTTTTTTTTTCTGTATTCTAGTTACTTTTATTTAAAATATTCGTGATGAGCAATGCAGAAGAAGTGTAGACTTGTTGCGTGACTCTGCCGATAAATTGCGCGGCATTTCGATTCAAACTGAATCGAAATAGTTTTTATCAGAGAAAGACATGCCCGAAAGAATAGCGTACATGTAAACATTGCTGTTTGGCCTCGATAGTTTAAAAAGAAATATGTATATGTATTCGTGAATTTATTTGAATACGGAATTTATTAGTAATATGATATTAAAGAAATTTCGTGTGAAATAGAAAAATAAAATATATCCTTTTTAAATTGGTTTTATCGAATACTGAAACACATTGATTTTTTAACTTACTTTGCGGTAATTACAGATTTTAAGTATAGTTTTTAATATATCTTTTTTGGAAATCTTAAGCGTGTACATTAAAAGATGATACGAATGTCGCCAGGAATCGCAGTGTTACAGCCAGAGTTTTAGTACTCAAGATTGCTTTTCTAAATTTGGTGTCATTTTTACTGATTTTTAGGCCAATGATGTTCAGTAAAAATTTAAAATCTGTATTTGTCACACGAAAAAAATATTTAAATCCAGCACCATATCTGTATTTTAAAATTAAATTATTTACATTGTCCAATATCACTTCCATTATATTTACATTTATTCGCAAACCCTAGTCGAAATCAAAATCTTTTTAATTTTCGGCATTTAAAACTGAAACTAAATTCTAATTGCAGCCACAGGTAGTAATAATACATCTTCCGAACCATTCATTTTAAACAGATGTAACTTCAGTATGTACAATACTTGTATACGTGGACGTACCTTTAGAAACTGGTAATGATCTAAGCACTATCAGAGATACTTATCCATATGCATTCCAAGGTAGCCCACGTAATTTACTTGTGGCACTTGCGTGTTATCAAATGTCAGGGTGAGGGACACCTTATTTATTTGTGTATAAAATGTGTTGACATTTAGTCGGTTCGAACGATATGCGCTAAAGAGACACGCTCATTTCGCCAGTCGATTTAGGTAGTTTTGAACAGTAGCGTTGGCACATGTAGTATTTATATTAGACACAAGTATTACAATGCCGTTATGTTAGCCCTCTCTTTAAAACAATTTGTAATTTGCTATTGTACGAATTAGCGTTTTTTACAGTTACAATTCGATATAAAGAATCAAAAGTTTAAAATTTTACTAGCGGCCGAATTGTAAAGGGGTGGAAAACTTGAAATATGAAATATAAAAGATTTCTTCTTTATTATTTAATTTGAGTTTTTCTGTTTTCGTCAGTATTGAATAATTGGAAAATCAGTTTATATTGTTAATTAGTGAATTTAGTATTAATTTTTCATTTTTTTCTGCAATTTTTTTTTCTTTTCTTTCTTCGACTCCTGCATTAGGAAATGGATATAAGAAAATATTTTGGTAAAAAACAACGAAAGGCAAATATTGAGAATGAGACCACGGTAAGTGTTCAAATTAATATATATATATATATTTTTTTTTTGCGATTATTCTTCAGTAATTTAAGGTCTTGTAATTTATCGATGAATTAGGTATGTAGAGACAACGAGTTAGATGAACTGTAACTAATACGGGCTCCGCCAATAGCTTTACAATTACATATTTGTCGCGGAATTCTATGCGTTTTAGGACTATATTATTATACACTTATACAAACATCAACAACGTATAAATTTTTTTTTTAAATTAAAATTTATTACCTCATTTTATCTCGGCATCGTATCATACATAGTTTCTATATCAAAAGACACGCTTCGATTAACTTTTTCTTTAACTTCGTATCAAGATTAATTATTACAAAATACCAATATTACTCTTTTCTTCATTTTCCTCAATTATTTCTTTAAAAACGACAAAAGACCAGATTTGCTTAAAATTAATAGTTCCACATCAATGCGACCCCGAATGATATAGGGTTCGTCAAAAGTAAAGTAATCGTCAGTGTAACGATGACGTCAGTTTTATTTTCTGTCATTTATATGTCATTTTGTTAGTTGCATATTTGCCATTTGTCACTATGGAGTCATATTCAATTGAAGATCGTGCCAAAGTTATTCAAGGACGCTATAAAAATGACGCAAGAATAAAAAATGTGGCCCCCCATGATTATTTAGGTCTCCACAACCGTCCAAATGAGACCATAATCGGTCGTTTGGTACGTAAATTCGAGTCAACCGGTTCGATTAATGATCTTCGAAAGGGTGGCTGACCAAAAAGTGTTTACACGCCGAAAAATATCGCTGTTGCGTAAGTGTAAAAGAGAATTCTGAACTCGTCAGCTCATCGATCGGGGTAAGTGGGCATTTCATGCACCAGTTTACGAGCCGTATTATACATAGCCGGTCTCATTATGTTTCCCGCCACGATGCGGCGGCTTAGAGAAAAAGACTGTCATTAATTACTTTTCGCCACGATATGGTGGCTCGACGGAAGCAATAGCCGGTCTTTTTCTCCAAGCGGTCGCATCGTGGCGGGAAACATAATGAGACCGGCTGAGGTTGCTTCCAGCAAGTCGCAGTGTTTTCGCGGGAAATAAAAATTATTCCATTTATAAATATTTACATTTTTTAAATCTATTTGTGGGTATTTTCTTCTGCATAATATTGTATTGTCATCGGGTTCTGACAATTAGTGAAAATTCCAAATCATTCGGATGTCGGGAAGTAGGTGAAAATGAATTTAGATTGCTGTATTGTATTGTTGAATTTAAGGAAAGGGTGAATATGCAACGGAATTAAGTATAGCTTTGGTTAAACGCAGAAAATTATTATAAGCAAATATGATCCTTCTGTTACATTTCCGTCAAGACTAAAAAAGTTAAAAGAATAAAATTATAGTTTTAAAAAAACTAGAAACAGATGCTCTTTATATGTAAGATGCGCTAAAAAGCGTAAAATTAAAAATTCTTTTACAATACTAACGTAAGAATAAAGACTTGTGGCCATTAATAATTAATTTTAATTCACGATAAAAAATTAAGTTCTTTTACAATATTAACACATATAAGAGTGAACAAGTAAACACATTAATAATTAATTTCAGTTCAAAATAAAGCGTGAGGTGATTTTGTCAGTAGTTATACAGTCCCTCAACAAATGTAAATGATATGAAACCACCGCATGCTTTATTTTGAATTGAAATTAATTATTAATGTGTCTAGTTGTTCACTCTTATATGTGTTAATATTGTAAAAGAACTTAATTTTTTATCGTGAATTAAAATTAATTATTAATGGCCACAAGTCTTTATTCTTACGTAAGTATTGTAAAAGAATTTTTAATTTTACGCTTTTTAGCGCATCTTGCATATAAAGTATCTGCTTTTAGTTTTTTAAACTATAATTTTATTAATAGAAAATTACAAAAATGGCACATTTCTAAAATTGTACAATTCAGTGTGCATTTGTTATTTCGAGTTAAAATCAAGTTACTACGTTAAATTGATGCATTGTCAAAAAGAATTTTAAATAAGTTTGCTCAAATTTTACTGTTATTTAATTCGTGAAAATCAGGTAATAATTATGCGATCGGTTTGAAAGTGAAAAATAATAAGTTCGTCTAAATCTATATAGTGGGCCGCGGTAAATATGTGTGCCAAACAAAAAGATATGGAATGATACATTACTCAGACTACTCTGTTGGGTTCTTTCTGTAATTATTGACGGATGAACTGCTAAATTACAGTGAAACTGCTTTCCCGAAATTTGAGAAAATCGTTGTAAAATTGTGATCAGGATTTTATGAGTTTTAATTGCGCGTGTTGATGAGATTTTGGCAACAAAACTTCAACAAGATAGTTTTTGTATAGTATACGTGAATATCGTATATATATGTTAATTACGACGTAATTCTTAGGCTACCCCCATTCGAAAAAATGTCCCAAAAAAATGTCCCAATTTTATGTAACGTTTGTTATATTTTGTAGGATTTTTGTTATTGTTATTTAAAAAATGTCACAATTTTATGTAATGAAATATGTAACGAAAAAATGTCTTAATTTTACATAACGGAAGTTATATGTTAGAATAGGACTTTTGTGGTTATGTTATTTTTTTTTTTGTGTTGATGCCAGTAAGAATTACGTTGTAAATTTTGATCATTTTATACAAAGTATAGAAGAGAAAGAGACAGAAATGAAAGCAAGAGGGGTCAAGGGGCACAGCTCCTTGCGAGGCCAAAATGGCCGAGTTTATATATATATATATATAAAGAAATTATTGATTTAGCGAAAGTTTCTGATTCTGTGTCAGTGAAGAAGTGGTTTTAAAATATTCCTCTCAAACTTAGGTTTCTAGAAAAAACTAAATACAATATTTAAACATGTACTCATCACTGCGATAATAATGAGTAAATGCTGAAATTGGTCGTTTTATTTTATACTTATTACGTTGTAATAAATTATTTTTACTACAACATTACGAACAGTAATTTATTTAATTTCGCGAAATTTAGTAAAAATTTTGATCTGAAGTATGTTAGTTCGTATAATTCTAAAACACAAGACCCCTGAATTCGGATTAAAGTATATTTTCTCTCGGTCATTTTGTTTATTGATAATAGACCTCACGTTAAAGAAATAAATGCCGATTAAAGAATCGGTGTTTTAATTTATTCGTTCATTCCAGTGGCCTATTCACGTGTTGTACAGAAGTAGAGCACATTTGTGGCAATTCCATGTTCAGTGCGGATGCGTATGCAAGGCTACATTTAAAATGGCTAAAATAGTCGCAATAAAGTAAAAGAAAATTAAAAATACGAAGATTAGCGATAAAACTAAATTTTACAGAAGTCACTGCGCGATGGTCGAAATTTTCGAGAACATTTTCTAATATGGTCGCTTATGTTCGGCAATAATATGTTTAAGGTCTTGGATGTTAAAGCTGGTCTACTGATGTAAACTGTGCTCTTCAAAAATTCCCATTAAAAAAAAAAATGAACGAGCAGCCCAAATCATTAAGCATTCACCAAATTTCGACTTCAATAAGTCGATAATTGCGCGTATTGTGTGGAATGTCACGCCGTCTTGTTTGCAGCAAACATTCTCGATATCATCGATGCTATTAAGTTTTGGAAAGAAAAAGTCGATTGTCTCAGGGTATGGTATCGTATAGAATTCACGATAATCTCCATTATCGTTTTCGAAAAGAAATGAGCGGACCGCAATGGTTCCTTGCGAAAACAGTTACTTTTTGAGGATAAATCAGTTGTTCTTGATACTCTGTCAGATTTTCCGGGTGGCAGTTTTCTTATTTATCGTTCTCCATTAAGCGTGAAATGCGTTTCATCGTTGAAGATGGTTTTCATTGAAAAAACGACATAAAATACACGATGTTCAGTGAGACTGCTTTGCTGGCTTGAATTCTCGGCTCGGTTGAATCTTATAAACGTGCAAACTCCAGTCCTCGAGTAAAATACGGCGGAGCTGGTGGATGAGATGCCCGATTTTTGCGATTGACCAGTTGCTGAGAATTTAAAATTTTCTTTCACCCTTCAATTTAGAACGGCGATTAAACGGATCACTAACCGAACCGTCTGACGTGAACAGCAAACGACCGATTGCGGATTCATTTGGATGGTTGTGTCAACCGAAACAGTCACGGAGTGCGCGAAACGAATTTTTTAAATTTTTGCACCATTCTTCAGTGCCGGTCTTCAATCGAATATGAATCGCCCTAATGATAAATAACGAACCTGCAACTAACAAAATTACCTAAAATAAAAATTACGTTATGGTTATATTGACGATTAGGTTGCTGCCTTTCTGTCTATGCACTGACTCGCGTGCATATGATATAGTATGCATGATGTTTTGCCATTGCTTTCGACACGTCAGTTAACGATTATTCATTATAATTCTTGCTCGTTATTAGTTTTCTATTGTAAAATTCAAACATGATAGTCCAATCGTTCTAGCAGATCGGCTATGGCGAACTTGAGCGATGTGAAAACAAAAAAAAAGATATGAACAATCGAAATTTAGCGTACCTATGATTTTGTGTGGGGCACGAGCCATACCGAATTTAGCGTAAATGAAATGTGTGGAAATTTCAAACTATATGTAACTATTTTATTTATTTAGAGAAGTTGAAATATTTGAATTAATCATCGGTTATGTATTTTTCGTATGTGCATATATGATGTTATACACGAATACTGAATTCACATGAATTGTATAAGATCGCTGTAAAATTTGTGAAATATTCAAAATTATATGTAATTTCCGTGAATTAATAAAAATTACATATTTCGCGAAATGCTTGCTATTTTATATAATTTACGAAATATGCAGAAGATGTTTATTTCATGAATTATATGGAATTCTATACTCTTCTTTCGATGTTACTTGTGTTAATGAAATAGTTTATATTGTTTACTTAAATATGTGAATTGTATATGCGTAAAACTAGATCGTTCGGATTTCCGCGCAAAGCTGCAGGTGATGGTTTTTTATAATTCTTACGAGAGAGTAGGTTTTAATGGACCATGGTACTTCTAAACGTTATTCTAATCGATGCAGTAACTTTATATAATATTTCATATTACTCTCGCCGTAGAATTTACATAATCATTAATATATTTTCATACGTACGTATGCCTATAAAATACCGAGTGGAATCACTCGACTTAAAAATTAATTAATTCAGATTGGAAAATTCACCAGTATTTATAGATTTCGATTTTGGTTGTTCGGCACACTGCTGCTTTTAACAGTACACGGGTTTTGCTATAAAATTATATCAATATATCAACTTACTTTAATTGAGGAGTTTTGTATGTAGTTGTTTCGAAAAACGATATGTATTATGTACTAGTAGAATTGCACGATTATTAATTAATGAAAATAAACCTGTGGGCTCTTTAATATATATATATATATATATATATATATATATATAATACAGTAGCCTTCCGATTAACCGATTATTATCCAATTTTCGGTTTAACCGAGCAAAAAAATGCTTCCGATTTCTCGGGTTCAACCGATGCAAGCAAATCGGTTAATTTTTTCTTAACCGATTTAATCGTTATTTTCGTACTTAACTACGGAAAAACGATTGTGAACAATTAGAAAACGCTTATTTTTAAATGGCGCCGCTAATTATGTTGATATCGAAACGTAACGACGGGTGTACGTAAGAAGTATGGAACTGTCATTTTCTCCCGTTATACGTAATAATCGCTGTATTCGAGTAGGAGACATATGTTGTTTTTTGTTGAGTTGATGCATGGGCAGAATTGATACTTTATTGAAACGTTTTTCTGTTCCTATAATGTATTTTTTCTGGTCCATCGGTTAAAAAGTTACGTGTTCTTAATTTCGTTTTTTGTTTTTTTGCCGAGTTTGAAAAATGGATGTCCAATCGAAAAGTAAATCTGTTATCAAAAAAAAAAAAAAAAAAAAAAAAAAAAAAAAAAAAAAAACCGACAAAATCAAAAACGTAAATGAGTCGTCATTTCTATCGATAAAAATCTCGAAGCCATCAAAAGACTTGATCGAGTTGAAACACTACGTGTAGTTGCTGCCTCGTACAATGTTTCTAGCAATACGGTCGGAGATTGGCGCCGAGATTGTAAAAAAATTGAAAGATTCGTCGCTTAAAGTGCCGTAATTGACATTGACGGAAAAATCATGAAATTCTCTTCTTTTCCAAAAACGAATGAAGCTGTTTATTTGTGGTTTTACTTCCAGAGAAGCCGAGGACTCCTTACATCAGGACCCATTATCAAAGAGAAAACTCGAATCTTTTTTAAGAATTTTCCAGAAGAAAGTGAGAATTTTACAGCTAGTGTGGATTGATTAAGCAGATGGAAAGCTTTTTATGGAACAGTTGCTTGTTTGTAGCGAAAAGTTATTTGCTGACGAAATATCGGCGACATTGTTTTCCGATGAATTAGGAGATTTAATTTACGATGGTGGCTATTCTCTAGACCAAATTTTTAATGCTGACGAGACGGGACCGAATTATAAGATGCTACCTGATAAAACGTTGACATCGAAAGTTGAGAAGAAAGCTCCTGGAGTGAAAATGTCTACAGAACGTGTAACCATTATGACGTGTGCTAACGCATCCGGCTCTTTTCGCTTACCTTTAATGATAATTGCTAAATCTGTCAGACCTCGAGCGTTACAACATATGAATTTCAACTCATTATCGGGTACTCTACAAAAATCCAAAGTCTGCATGGATGGATGTTCAACTTTTTGAGACTTGATTTTTTCAACAATTTATATCGCTCGTCAAGAAATTTTTGGAAGAGAATGTTCCTCAAAAACCTGTTTTATTGATCGATAATGCGCCGTCACATCCCTCAATTCACTCGTTACAAAACCAAGGAGTTACCTTTGTGTTTTTACCGCCGAACACAACGAGTATTATTCAGCTAATAGACCAGGGAATTATAGTTTCGTTCGAAAGACATTACCGAACAAACCTTCTTCGAGAAATTTTATTGAATTCCGACGAAAATTACGTTAATTTGACAAACTGCTTGAAAAAAATCAATATGAAAGACGTCGTTTCCTGAACAGTTGATACGTAAAATGCAGTTAACGTATTTTGCCTTCGAACAGTGTGGTGTCCTCTTCTGGATATCAGTCTCACGAAGATGAACCGATCGAAAAAGACCATCCAAAATTGGGGAAATTTTTGAAAAAAATATCCGGTTTTAGTGATGTTACTTCTGATGACATTGAGAAGTGGGTCACTGAAGATGAGCCTAAATTAATGACGAGTGACCAAGAAATCGTGGCGTCCGTGTTATCTATCTCAAGAGAACAGCTCATTGGAAGATTTTCAAGAAGAAAATGGGTTGAAAATTTCACCTGATCAACCGTATTCAGCTTTACAAACATCGTTGGACTTTATTGAAAGACAACCAGATGTAGTAACAGCGCATGAAATTTTAATTTTGCGGAAATGGAGAGACGTTGCCGCTCTTCAACGATTTTCATTGGGAAAAAAAAACCGTTTTGACTGATTTTTTAATAAAAAGTAATTTTTTGTCTTCTTCTTGTTCGTATAATTTTATTTTTATTTTTTTTTTTTTTTTTTTTGAAGAATAGACGTTTTATAAGCAGTTTTCTTTCAAGGGTATATTTTTTCTTTAAAAAAATATGACTTCGGTTTAACCAACTTTTTCTGGTATCCGAGTTTTCCTCGTCCCAATTAACTCGGTTAATCGGGAGGCTACTGTGTATATATATATATTTGTGTGTGTGTGTGTGTGTGCATGTATGTATAAAGTTCTCAATAAATAATGTAGCCGCTTTGTAAGCTTTTTTTTTGTGCTATTTAAAATTGTTTTCATGAAACTTTAATTACTATCATTAAAATTTTTGATTTACTCTTCTATAGTTTTTAAACTGGAGTTGATTTTTCTGTTCTTAATAATATGCTCTAATATAGGGTGACCAAACTTAGATGCCCATATTACATCTTTTTATTACTCCGGTGGTAACACTGCTATAGTGACGAATGCGCGCGCAAGAGAGAGTGCAGGTCAGACAAAGTTGTTAGGATATTTCATCAGTCGTCATGGATCGTTATACAGATAAGGAACGCGCGTTTTGTGTTGAGGCATATTTTCGCACTTCGTCCTATACGACAGTTATTCGCCAGTTTCGCAGAGATTTTAAAGTTCCTCGTCACAAATCGGTGCCATCATGGAAATCTGTCAACAGATGGGTTCAGAATTTTCGCGAGACGGGTAAAGCGAGCGATCGGAAGCGTCCAGGTCCAAAGAGGTGGGCTCGAACGCCCGAAAACATCCAGAGAGTTCGTGAGGCAATTCAGATCAGTCCGACGCGATCTGCACGACGACACGCAGCTGGTTTACGCCTAAAAAGGGAATCGGTACGTAAAATATTGATTAATGATTTAAATTTCCATCCGTATAGGCTCGTCATAACCCAAGAATTGAAAGAAACTGACTACCGACAGCGTTTAATCTTTGCTCAGACAATGCTTCAAAAATTGGAAGATCGTGAAATTTTGCTAAGCAATTTGTTAATGAGTGACGAAGCTCATTTTGAACTCTCCGGATGTGTAAATAAACAGAACTGCCGATATTGGGCAAGCGAGAACCCGTCCTGGATTCAACAAAAGTCGCTACACACTCAACGTGTAACTGTGTGGTGTGCCGTAGCGCAGTGGGGCGTGGTCGGTCCTTATTTTTTTGATGGCACAGTGAACGGCCAGCGGTACCGAAACATGATAAACCAGTTTCTCCTACCCGAACTGCGTCGCAGACATCGTCGGACGAACAATATTCCAACAAGACGGTGCGACCTGCCACACTGCAAGAGAAACGCTAACTTTGTTGAGAAAAGCATTTGGAACTCGTTTGCTCTCGCGGTCGACAGATTTCGCATGGCCGCCTCGATCGCCCGATATGTCAGCTCCAGATTTTTTTTTGTGGGGATACTTAAAGGCGCGTGTGTATACCACCCGTCCCCGTGATTTGGAAGATTTAAAGACGAGAATTCGTCAAGAAATAGCCGCGATTTCGCCAGAAATGTTGAAGAAAGTTTTCGAAAATTTTGTTACACGTTTAAATGACTGCGTGAGCGTTGAGGGACGTCATTTGACCGATGTAATTTTTCATAAGTAATTTGTACAAACTGTATTTTCAAATAAATTTTGTTTCATCATTGTAGCTCCTTTCGTTTTTGAATTATACATTTTTTAAATATGGGCATCTAAGTTTGGTCACCCTGTATTATGGAAATTTAATAAATAATTCAGTAACGATTAGTTTTTTAATTTATCACGCAAAAAAGAAGATACAGAAGATTTTGCGTAAAAATATTCCACAATTCTGTTTTTGAGACCAATTTTCGAGATGATCTTTCTGGCTACTCTTTCTATTTTTCCTTTTTGTTTACTTTTTGTATTCAAAAATGTCCGATATATTTGATGTTATCTGCCAAAGTTTGCCATGGTTTTCATCTTGTACACTTTATGAGATTATGATTTCATTATCTATTGTTTATTTTCCAGTTGTTAACTTTGCATCAGCCTCGGTTGTATAAGACGGGCCATTTAAAAGTTTAAATTTAAAAATGCGATTAACAAACAAAAACGGTTTGAAATTTTGCCAAATTTATTTTTTTCTCGTTGTGAAGTACTATTGTAGTTCCGGTTAGAAATGGAATATCATTTCATTCATATGGCTGCCGCGGCTGGCTTCACAGTACCCCATTCGATCGGACCATTTTTCGAGTGTAATGGGGTTGTATCTCGGCAATGGCATCACGAATGTTGGCCTTCAAATGCTCAATTGTCTCTGGTTTGTCGGCATAACAGTTGTCTTTAACGGCGCCCCACAGGTAATAGTCGAACGGTGTCAAATTCTTGGCGGCCAATTAACATCACCATTTCGGCTAATTAAACGGTCATCAAACGTTTAACGCAATAAATCGATTGTGGCATGAGATGTGCGGCAAGTTGCACCATCCTGTTGAAACCAAATATTGTTCACATCAATACCATCAAGAGCGGCCACAATAAAATCCATGGTGCGACGATAGGTGTCTCTATTGACCGTAATGGTGTTGCGCCGTCCTCATTTTCAAAGAAATATGGGCCAATGATGCCTCCGCTCCACAAGCCGCACCAAAAACAGTCACTTGTAATGGGTGCATTGGCTTCTCTAAGACCACGTGTGGGTTTTCTGAGCCCCAAATACGACAATTTTGCTTATTAACGTACCCACCAAGATGAAAATGAGCTTCATCCGAAAAGATGATTTTTTTTGGCAAAATCGACACCATCGTGCAGCTTCTCGTTGGCCCATCTAGCGAAGCGAAAACGAAGCGGATGGTCATGCGACTTCAACTCTTGAACCAATTGAACTTTGTAAGGCGTCATACTCTGAGATCTTTTCGCAAAATTCGATGTAAACTGGTGCGTGAAATGTTAAATTCTTGAGAACGATGACGAGTTGATGTTGATGGATTCTCACGCACACTCTCAGCCACAGTTTCGATATTTTCGAGTGTACCTACTGTACGAGCACGCTCACGTGTTGGCACATTAACAATGAAACCAGTTTCACGAACTTTAGCAATAAACTTGCGTATACCGGGCACTGTTGGTCCTTCTTTGCGACCAAATTTTGTACGACATTTTCGTGCAATTTCCGACCAATTGTCTTTGTTTCGGAAATAAATTTCCAATAAATCCCAACGTTGCTCAAGCGTAAATCGATTCATTTCGTTCAGCGGAGATAATATACTGAATTCTGTGACAGAATAGAATGACATAAGTATTATTAGATTCGAAATAACCGGTGGTTCAAATTTAAACCGAACCCAGTATATACATAGTCTAGCCATAAATACTGATACTGCTTTAAACGAACGTACCGCGAAAAGGAAGCACGATGCAAATTCAGAAAAAATTTATTTCAAAAGTACAAACAATGCTCGTTAAAATCATTATTCAAAATGACCACCTTTATTAGCGACACGCGACGAAAAACGCTCCGGCCATTTCGTAATACATGTACGGATCGTCTCGAGAGGAATTCTCGCTGCTGCCTCATGGCTTGAACGACTCCAAATTTCGGTGTGGTCTTCGACAGGCCATTTCCTCTAACCTATCTCACAGTTCGTAGTCCAGCGGATTTAAATCCGGGCTGCCGGACGGCCAATCACTAGCTGCTATGAAGCCGGGCACATTCTCTGCGAGCCACTTCTGTGTCGTTTGAGCTTTGTGTGCCGGCGCTGAATCTTGTTGAAATACCCAATCGATTCCGGCAAACAAAGTATCGTTCAGAGGCTTAACCACGAGTTCCAGAACTGTGTTTTGGTACACTCTGGCACCTGTCTTGACCCCTGTTTCGCAAAAATGGATGGGAGTTACCCCATACCACGATACGCCCCACCACACCATCACAGAAGTGGGGTGGTGACCTCGTTGAACGCGTGGAAATTTGGTTTTAGCCTCAGCAGATGAACGGGCATAAATTCTATCATTTTGCTTGTTATATTTTTCCTCTACAGTAAAAATTTTCTCATCTGTGAAAAGGATCTTTTTGTACCCATTTTTGCCGTACAAGCCTTTCAACTTTTTCGCTCTTTCGTATCTTATCGCCTTTAATTTTTCGGTTAAAATATGACCTGTACTTCTCTTATAGGCTCCCATATGTAAATCATCGGTAAGGATGCGCGAGATCGTTCTTGGCGCGATTTTCATCTCGTGAGCGATGATTTTTTGTTTCCGAAGAAGGCACCTGTTAATTCGCGACCGAACTGCTTCAACTACCTTTTTTGTTCTCGCAACACGCGGCCGATCGGCTCGCGGGCGATCAACAACGTCTCCTGTGTCCGTAGAACGTTGCAGTGTACGATAAACAAAACATTTCGTAACTTTGAGTGGTTTGAGCAGAGCGAGAATTTGAGACGCGCTATGCCCCGTCTTCATCAGTCCAATTATTGTAACGCGTACGTGATTATCTGTTCAATTCATCTTCGTAGCGTGTACTGAACAGACTACAGCGAAGTTATTTGCTCTTCTACTGTGTTATGACGATGCGCTGACAGTGTTATCACTTTGTTCTGCCCAAAATTCCCCTCATGCAGCGGCAGTATCAGTATTTATGGCTAGACTATGTATAGTTAGGTTATAAAATCCGGTGAATACTTACTTTTTTTTTTTTCTATTTTAATTCAGTTCTTCGTCTTCAGTTAATAGAGAACGTTTCTTCGCTAATTCTGTTTTTTTCTTAATATTTTTGTTTCCCTGATTTTAACGGTTTTACTATCTATAAATTTTTCCGGAAAATTGATAAATTACGAGACTCGTTCAATCGTGCTTTGTTGTTGTAAATTTATTTTCTAGTATAAATCATTTTCGGACAACTGCGTTTAGAGAATGTAATTTGTTTCGAAAAATACAACGCTTAACGTTTCGGTCAGCTTGTACTGGCCATCATCAGAAGCGAACTCTCGGCGTTGTATATTTTTTCAAAATAAATATATTACATTTTCTAAACGCAGTTGTCCGAAAATGATTTATAATGGTTATGTACTGCGAAAGTTCCAAATGTTTCTTTTTTTTCTAGTTCTTCACTTTTTATTCGTTAATTTCATATTACTCCGATTTATTTTTAATTCGGCCTCTTCCGAAGCTTTCTTCATTTTTCCTACTGTTTGTTCTAGTTTCGTTTACGACTCAAAAAAGCATTATGTAAACGCTCGCCGTTAATATTGATAGCACATTTATATCGGAGTTTGTTACAGTTATACGTTAGAATTGGTCTAAACAATTTTAGCAAAATTTCTAACTATTAATTATTTGTTATTTATCATGTTAATTCACGTAACTGGATCACCGGTTTTATTGATGTCAAATTCGCAAAAAATTATTTGTGGTGCAGTGGAATATTACATTCCTTACCTTTATTTTTCTATCAATAATACATTAATACATTTGGCTGTGGCCAACTGGTCTAAACGTTTTTTTGAAGTCTGTTTACCCATCGATTGTTATGAATTTAAATATGGAGATGGTCGTTTAGATAGCAGCCGGAGGAAAATTGTGATATAATACGATTTGTTATCTTCTCATAACATTTCTTGTGTAAAGCTATAACAACAGCATTTTTCTTGATAACGTCGGTATATTGATTGAGATTGTATTCATTTCGGCAGCATGTTTTCTCCGACTAAAAAAAAACCTCCTTCCCTATATATATATTATATAGATATAGTTCTTTATTTTTCACCATATTTTTCATATTTCCGATGCTGTATTATCCACACTTGTACGCTCATTTTTCGCAACTGGGTTTATGTGCTCCCCCCTCCCCGTATACCTACGATTATCTGTACAATTTAACGCATGCAACGCCTACTTTTGATTTCCTTCTTAGTGTTAAATATCTTCTACTACGTAAGACATTTTTCGTTCCAATAAAACGGTATATTGTTTGTAGAGCTCTCTCTAATTTTGTTTTCGGATTTTATAGATAAATACAAAAATATTGTACACTGCTTGAAATATGCGGCAAAAGAACATGATCCTTTGACTAAAGAAAAATATTTTGCTCACTTTAAATTAGCATTTCTAGAAAATCGCTATTATAGTTTCTCGCTCTCCTTTTTGCACGATTTTTTACCAGATCCAGTTCCTATCAATATCGGGCATGCAACACTAGTCTGGTTGTGGGAATGGTCCGTTATTTTTCCCCTTAGATTAAATAATAATGTGTATACTAGGTTCAAAGAATTAGAATTCCGAGTAACACCGAATAATAACCTCGCTTTCATTACATAACTTAAAATTTCGAAAGATAATTAAAGCTGCATTTTAAATTGCTGGCAGTAATTGGATGATTTGGGATAAATTGAGAATTTTAGTGACAAGCTGATTACATTTGGTGGCCAATAATTTGCCCACCCATCGTCACATTTCAAAGCATTAAACTTTTTACATCTAATTGGCTAGCTCTAATAAATGTAGAATCCGCAAGGTAGTGAAATTTAGCAATATCAGCCGAAGTTTTGCTAAATCAGAATTAATTTACGATTTTTTTGAGAGACTGATGGCTAAATTTTATTAAAAGTGTAAACGATCAATAGAAACACATCATTTTTTAGTTTGTCCCATATTTCACTCGCGTAAACAAAGGACGCGAATAAAATAAATCACGCGTAAACCGGCACAAACGATTGATACCACTCCCGCCCTCTAATATTTGACGGGGCTGGTTCCACCTTTTTCCAGATTAGGAAGGAGAGCTGCACACACAACAAAGCAAGTGGTACACAAACCAATGACATAATTTTTGACCCTTATCTCAACATAGGCGGCGCTGAGCTCTACCAAAATACTTCTCTAATTAAACTACAAAAGGGAGGAACTTTGCCTATTTCGGACTCCCAACTGGAAATAGGCCGGGCTGGCGAAATACAACTATTGGATTTTGGGTTACATTATCGAATTTTCTGCTTTTAGCAACGCAAGTGAATAAGCTTAACCACCTTAAAATTAATATTTTTCATTTTAATGTTTTCATTACATTAATTACATTAATATAATTTTTATTTTAACATTTTTTTTAACAATACCAAATTGAGAGTTATTAAATTTATTGAGAATCAGTACTTTATACGCACTATTGTTTTATGTGTAACTATGATTTTTAATTTTATTTTTCATCGGTGTGTTCTTGTTAATAGTATCATATTAAGCGCTTATTTAGAATTTGACTAAAAGCCAGATGGCGACGGGCGTGTATAGAAGATTGTTATGTATATATTTTTTGCGACCTTACATAAAGTGATTTAGATGAAGTTTATTCGTCCAGTATGGTCAGATCGTATTTTTGTATGTGAGAATTTTTACAGTGTCAGATTAAATAGAAAATATAAGTAGTACGAGGGTTACCTATTAAAAAATAAGGTTCATCTCCATGGTAATCGTTCGTCGCACAAAAGCAGTAGGAGCGCCAGCGTGCTCTTCTTATTGCGTAGCTACCAGTTTAACTTTTACCAGACCAGTTTGACTATTGTACCCTTATTTGGTAGTTTACACATGTTTTTATAACGAGAGTATTTTTTAGATCCGATGTTGAAGTTAGTGTTACTCGTTTTTGAAACGATCAAAGTGTTTCTTCGATCGGAATTCGCCGTGTTAGCAAATGCGTAGGTAGTAATGCGAGTTCTATTTAGCATGTTCGGAAATGGTAGAGGTAATTTCAATATGGCCGATTTAGATTCAGAGAATAAACGGCGTAGCAGCGGCAAACGTTGACTCGTGACTGAAGAATTGGTAAACCGCGTTCAAAATTTAATTATTTCGGATCGCGCTGGAATTCCAGCTGGTATTTCCTACAGCGTGTTTTGTTTAAAAAATTATTATAATGAGTTGAAATTTTCCGAAGTTTGTGACTGATGGTACCGGAAGGACTCCCGTAAGCACGCTTGGTTAAAATAACGATGTGTCCGTTTTGCAGCAGTATTACCGGTTTTTCGAGAAATTTTTTAAACTTAATTTGTAACCGAAGGTAAAATTCGAGTTTATCACAAAACAGCTAACACCAAACTGCAATCATTACCAATCATCGCGACAAATACATTTTAAGCAGGTTTTTTTGCGGCAAAAAAATAAAATAGCGGTTCTGTGATAATGAAGTTATCATTTCGGTTGAATTTATGGTGCGCGGGTATACAATTGTTGGTGGGAGGTTCAGGCAAACGCTCGTAATTTTAAGGAAGTGAGCAATATTATGAATTTAAAATGTGCCTAAAAATCTGCCATTGAAAACGGAAGAATAATCTAATGAATCCATTTTCATTGCTCTCAATACGTAAATGGCGGCGGGAATCCATAGAAGATTAATCTCAATCTAATAAAGGGGAAAAAGATCATGGAGCATGTGAAAAGTATCACATAATCGGAAGGAGAAGGAAGAGGAGATGTGATAGCCTACAGAACACTTAGGACGAGAAATTATTGAGCTCTTTGCGAGAAGCCAGGGTAGCCGTCCAACCGGGAAAACCTGGAATTTTGAATAACGGGAATAACCTGAAGATTTTGTTGTAAAACCGGGAAAAAAAGTAAAAATAGTTGAACGATTGCATTTTTTAATGTACTTTGCTCACTAATAAATTACGAAGTTCTTTTTTATTTGTACAAAATACGATGCGGACACATTGTCGGTAGTAATAAAAAAAAAATTCATTTTTAATACAATTTTACTTGTAATTTTTTCGATTAAAAGACTTTTTCTATAATGGCAAGTTCTATTTTCACACGATGTAGGAGTTAATATTTATATTTATTGCCAGTACGTTTTAGTTAAAATTTTAACGAAACGCATAAAAAAATTCTATATTATGCATTTAAGTTTATTGGGGGGATTCAATACCCCCCCCCCCCCCCCCAGTAAAACTTTTGGAGGTGCTTGAGCTCTGTAAACTTCTTGAATACGTAAACCACAAATGTAAATATTGGACGTCAAATGAATTTTATGTCAGAACTATTTAAATAGAGAATGGGTAAATGAACTTGTTATAAATTTCATTATTAATTTTTGCATCGAGTTAGTTGGTAGTCATTATAACGGTAAAATATTTAAAATGTAAATAAAATGAAAATAATTTGTGATTTTTTTTGTTTCTATTGATGTTTTATTTGTTTCCGTTGCACAATTTGTTGGCTTTGTTATTGTACAAACAGAAAAGGTTCAAGCATTTTTTGCATAATTCTAGTAACCTGGAAATCGGGAGGATTTGGACCGGGAATTTAAAAAATTATATTTGAGTGGCCACCATGGAAACCAGTGATGAGGAAAGAAATAAAACAGCGCGTAGAATAGCAGTAGATTCCACATAGAAAATTGAGCGAAGGAGAGAAGTTTAAAAGATTCGGAGTAGTTTAAGTCGGTGCAGAAAAAGGCGGAACCAACTCCATTTAGTCCGTTGAAGCTGTCGGTAAAGAGAGTTATGTAAGTATGGAAGAGGAAAAGATTAAAATATTGGAAAATTGAATTCTGGCAAAATGTTGAGCAATAGATTTAGAATGGATCGCGATAAAGAAAGACATGTCACACTGATAAGGGTAATGGGAAAAAATGAAAGAAAAAAAGGAAACTTTTTATTTATTTATTTTTTAACATACGGTGAAAATTGAAGGAGCCGAACAGAAATAAGGTATAAAATTAGAGTTTTATTACATGTAAATCGCCATTTATGGAAGATAGAGGAGTAAGAACAAAAACAAGTGAAGAAGAATAAGTAGGTAGACGTTTGATCAGAAAGCGATGACCCACCAAGTAGGGGATCTACAAATGAATAGAGGACGGAAATGATATTAAGAAAGGATGTGGCCTGAAAAATTAATTATGAGGTGTGACAAATGTCTAAATTTAGAAAGTGTAATTATATCTGGGAGAAGGAGTAGGAGAAAAACAAGAGTGTTTATCGAATAAAATGTGTTTTTAGGATTTAATTTTTATTCATTTTTTCGTCCAGATGAAATCCCATCTTACTTATAAACCGTGGAGTACAAATTTGAGAAATTAAATTGTTGTTGTTGTTGTTGTTGTTTTTTTTTAATATGTATTTTCATTTCACAAGGTTTCTACAAGCGAAGACGAGAAAAGTAATAAAAACCGAGAAGATATGGATTCGACCGATGAAGAAAGTCCTTCAATGGGTGATGGTGCGGAACGAAGAAAAGTTAATAAACGAAGTAACCGTGGGAAAAGGTCTAGCTCAGCTGTGAAAAAAACAGTTGCAAAGTCGTCGCGGCCGAAAAAAAACAGCGAATCCGGTTCGAATGAAGAATATGACGATTCTGATTCAGACGCTGATCGCAAAAAGCCGAAAAAAAAGAAGGCTAAGGAACCGGTAGAGACAAAGTCAAAAAAGACTCTTTTGAACCCAGTCGATACTGATATCGATAGTATCGATTACGATTGCGAACGGTTGACCGAAGATGGGAAACGGTTTAATTTTAAAATCGTTTCTTGGAATGTAGCTGGTATTCGCGCTTGGGTAAAGGTAAAAATCGTTAGTTGGCTTCTTACTGCGATTATTATAAGTGTAACTTTTACAACTTCAAAAAAAAAAATACTTATTAGTCCAATTTATGAGTTACTGGGGGGAGGGGGGGGTTACTGCGGTTGTCGGAAGAAATGGGCGTTTAGTGAGCAATAAAATTTAGACGGGCGAGGTTTTTTTTTTTTCTAACCTTAGATGTGTTTCGAGACTTGTCTCGTTCCAAGTCGTTCCCAGGTATATACCTAATCTGAAATTGAATATTGGTTATACCAGAGAATTATTTGGCGCAAAGTAAAGACGAATAATCAAAAAGTAGAAAGGAACTGGCCCCAGTAATCTCCTCAGATCGATTAGGCTTAGTGTAATATGAAAAGCTTAACTTCACAGTCCCCGACGCCCTGTGAAGGGTATGGAACTTACTTTACTTTACTTTACTTTACTTTACTTTACTTTACTTTACTTTACTTTACTTTACTTTACTTTACTTTTAGATGTGTGATCAGGGACTGAGAAAGAGAATGTTGAAGAGAGATTGTTCTTATCTTCTTTATAACCTTAAAAGGTTTTACATAATTAAAGCGTAATCAAAATTGTGTAATTTGTAATCAACAACAGCAGGAGGAAGACCACCATCGATAGGTTTTATGTAAAGAGATTAAGCGCGTCTAGATGACAAACGGAAGCAACATCCGCAGATTAATTTTACGGATTATTCCATTTTTCTTTCGAATTATTTTTAAAAAAGTGTCATTTTAGTGATCACTTAAAATAGATTTAAAAGTGCGTAGCCTACAATATTTGTGCTACTATTCTGGGACACCACGTATATTGTAATTTTGTAAAAAGTTTTTCGTGATAGATTTTTCGATGAAATTTTCATAGATGTTTATAATTTTCAGTTTTACCCGCTTGTAAATTTTCTAATAATTTTTTACCGTGAAATAATTTCGGTATACCGCGCACCAGCAGCGGGTTTAAATTTGAAAATTGATGATTTAGTTGTTTCCAAAATTATCGTGGTATGGTAATCTGAAAGTGAATTTTATTTGTCTCAAAACTGTTCCGGCTATAATTTACCGGAAAATTTCAGTTTTGGCGCTACTTTACCCATCCTAAATTACTGTTTTGTAATTTAACGGAGACTCTCGATTTTGCCGAATTAGACGAAAATTTTTTAATTTTTACGCAATTTTAAAAATCTTCGAATACATTATCTAAAAATAGC
The DNA here is from genome assembly GCA_039619475.1 of Icerya purchasi. Classification (NCBI taxonomy): domain Eukaryota; kingdom Metazoa; phylum Arthropoda; class Insecta; order Hemiptera; family Monophlebidae; genus Icerya; species Icerya purchasi. The sequence goes on from CM077115.1 coordinate 201,752,831, forward strand.
GCAAAATTCGTGCTGTACTATGCGCTGAATATTTGTTTTTCTTCGTCTTATTTTGTGACAAAAAAAATATTGGCAAGGAGATGTTTGTTTGTACTAAAGTATATATATATATATATATATGTGTATATATACAGTGAGCAAAAAAAGTATGTAGACATCCGTGATAGAAGAAAAAAAGAGGAATAAAAGAGTGAAAACGAAAGTCATTTAATGCTATTTTGTATATAAATAGAAAAAGGAAATATTCGCAAATACTTAGTGTACGAAAACAAAATAAAAAATCAAAAAATCACAGCTGTGGTAAAGGTAAACGATTAAAAATCAGAAGTTGCACGCAAATAAAGTATATAGACTTTTGAGTGTAAGAGGTTTTCCCCAGGTATGGGTCATACGTGTAAGAAGATAAGAGAGATGAGTAATGCATGAGTAATGCATCATAGTGCATGGCTACTACGTACAGTATATCACGACCAAACTAGCCGCATTAAGAACCGTATTCGAATGGGTACGCTAAGATGAGTCAAAATTCACGAGAGACCTCGTTCGAGCTACGCAGTTTAGTGATTTCGAAGTACGCCGAGGGTATGTCGGGCGATCGGATTGCGGACATGTTGGAAATGAAGCAAAGTACGGTTTATCGAATTATTTGGTGCTTTAAATATGAAGGTAGAGTCGCAAGAAAGGCCCGTGCTGGTCGACCCGAAAAATTGTCTGCGCAGAATAAGCGCTTTATCATTCGCACAGCTACACGGAATTCGAAAGTAAGTGCACCACAGATATGTCATGAGATTATCGATCGATCTGGTATGGAAGTCGCAGCGCAAACGGTTCGAAATACACCGAGGAAGGCTGGTTTAAAATCTCGAATCGCTCGTAGCAAACCCGTTCATAAGTCCCGTCAATAGAAAAAAAACGTATAGCCGTCGCGGAAAAATATATTTCAGCCGATGAAACGTTTTGGAAGACAGTTTTGTTCAGTGATGAATCGAAATTCAATTTGTTTGGTCACGACGGTAAACAGAGAGTATGGCGGAGGCCTAGGACAGAATTGCAAGAGAAAAACCTCAATTGTACAATCAAATACGGAGGTGGAAATGTTATGGTCTGGGGGTGTGTGGCGGCCGCAGGAGTAGGGGCGTTGGAATTTATCGATACAACGATGAACGCGCAGACCACTATATTACGATTTTGAAAAAAACATCTCCGCGCAAGTGCCGACAAACTCGGAATTTTAGAATCTTACCGTTTTTATCAAAAGACAACGACCCCAAGCCATAGGGCTTATGTAACCCGTGAGTGGCTGCTACTCTATAACTGCGGCAGAGTGTTGGAAACGCCTCCACAATTCCCCGACCTTAACCCGATAGAACATGTTTGGGATTATATAGACCGTCGAATTCGTCAGCGCCCAGTTTCCAACCGAGACGAGATGAAAAAACGACTGATCGAGGAATGGCAGAATATTCCATCCAGTTACCTCCAGACTTTAGTCCAATCGATGCCCCGGCGGTTAGAAGTTGTTATTAGAGCCAAAGGTGCTTACACCAAGTACTAGGCAGAGCTAATTTTTCAGCTTTTTTCCATAATTTTAAACAATTTTTTTCAGAAGTCTATATACTTTATTTGCGTGCAATTTCTGATTTTTAATCGTTTACCTTTACCAGAGCTGTGATTTTTTTTTCTTTTTATTTTGTTTTCGTATACTAAGTATTTGCGAATGTTTCCTTTTTCTATTTACATACAAAGTAGCATTAAATGACTTTCGTTTTCACTCTTTTATTCCTGATTTTTGCTTGTGGTTCACGGATGTCTACATACTTTTTTTGCTCACTGTATATGTAATAGGAGAAAAGTGCTTGTAACTTTGTCGTGCTTATTAACGATTATCGAACTTAACATATTTTCTAAACGCTCGACTATTATAATTTATTCGTTCTCTGTATGTCGTGTAATATATTGTTAAAAAAATTTTAAATATTCCAGAAAAATGGTCATAAGTATATGAAAAAAGAATTTCCGGATATCATGTGTTTGCAAGAGGTTAAATGTGCCGAGGACAAGTTGCCACCGGAAGTTAAAGTTACTGGCTATCATACGTATTGGTCGTTAGGTAATATTAAAGTTGTGCAATTTTAAAACTCGAAAAATGCACGATAAAACTTGTTCGGCATCGATAAAACGTATTTGCTCGAATAAAAAGTGTCTATTAATAATTTTTCGTTTATTTTTGTAAACTTTTCATTTTTGTAAACTTTTCATTTTTGTAAACTTTTCATTTTTGTAAACTTTTCATTTTTTCTTTTACTTGATCTACGGTAAAAAGAAAAAATAGTCAACGGAAAATTGTATTTTTTCTCTCGCCTATGAATTATACCAGATTAAAGAAAATAAAAACGCTTTAAATTTGACTTAAACTTTTGTATGAATCGAAATAATATTCTGCATGCTAACGATCTTATTTTACCCTATGCTGAATCTGCTTTATTCGGCCAGCACCTTTAGGTTATAGATACATTCTCATTCCGAACACATATATAATATATGCATGTTTGCGAGAGTGTGTGTGTACATACAGTGAAAATCAGTTATTGTTGAAATGGAAAAAATTCATAAGACTATATGTTAATTTCCGTCGGTTTAAAAAATTTATCGTTTATAACGACTTTGTGACATAATGTTTAGCTTCAAAAATGTTTACAGGTGAATTTAACAAAAATGTTTTATTTAATTTAGAAAAAAGGCTTCGTCCATAATGAAAACACAATGATGTCAAGAGCATTCTATACCAGTTATTGAGAATATGCACACTAGCAAAACATGTTGATGTTAATTTACAGCTTATGTGCGCATTGCTACAGTGATCATTCATCTTTTGGTTTCTCTTTATGCTGCATTAGTGATGATTACTTTTTTACACGATTAGCCAAAGACTGAAAATGATACTATTTCTGATCACCAATGTGTGTAAACCTATCAGTGAGATCTTGTGAAAATTGAATCATTTTCCTCTTAGAACATTTAATTCTTTCAATTCAATGAATTTGCGTATTCCCAGTTTTCTGTTATTTGGAATTCAGATTAAGCTTCGGATTAAATTCACTTGTACGTAAAGCAGTTTCCCCAATTTTACTATATTTTTTTACGTGTGTGGATATCGCGAAGATCGTGACGTGTTTTATTTTCGAAATGAGTTAAATAAAAAATTAGGGGAAAGAGTTGCTGAATTTTTTTGCGTATTAAAATTGCAACAATTAAATCGAAATGGGGAAAAATTGTTGCTGCATCGGGGGAAGATGAAACAAAATCGCGGAAAAGTTTATAGAAGTAAGTGTTTGAAGTTAGGAAAAATCTCGAATAGAGTTAAAATTTCAGAAAAATAATATAAAGTATAGATCAATTTTATAAAAGGCATTCAAAAAATTTTCTGAAAAACTAGGATAATAAGATAGTTGACACTAGACGTAGATGTCTCGAGATCACTTTTTAGAGTTCATTTTTTTTTTCACGTTCAATTTCCGTTATCTCTTGTTTTTTAAACGTATATTTAAAAGATTAATTTTTAAGATTTTTATTGAACATATGCGCACTTCACTCAGACAATATTGTAATATTCGTTAGGAATTAAGCGGATAACAGAAGCGAGAGAGTAGTTTTGAATGAATTTTATATCGATCGTGAAGTTGTGAATAAAAAAGATAAAATGAAAGTAAGCGCATTGAAAATATAGCCGAGACAAAAACGGTCATTGGAAACAATAACAATACAGATATAATAAAACTTCGTTACAAATCGTTTGCCAACAAAAATTTAAAAAACATTTGGATGAGTTTTTATATTTTGCGAGACGATAGAAGAATATCGATGATTTTTGTTAAGCTTAATGATCATCGCGCACGATGGAACATTTTAAGCGAGCAAGACAGAAATAGGAGACTCATCTAATATCAAATAGAACGGTAATTGAATATCGTGAAATACTATAATATTGGAACTAGAAACGTTGATTGCTATTAAAAGAAGAACGATTGCGATTTTATAAATACCGATTTTTAATATCCTCTAGTTTTAAGGGAAATCAGTTTTGTCGTGGTACAATAGTTTTCCACAATTAAAAATCAATGGAGCTCTAGAAGTGAAGATGAAAGAAAATTAATTTCACGTCCCGGCGTGCGTCCGTCCCTCTGTTATTAAAACCGAAGATTATTCGACTATCTGATCGAACTTTCGTTTATTATGCAAACAAAACGCTAGTAAGTTGTAATCGTGAAATAATGAAAACGGATTTATTAATGTAGCCAGAAATGCAATACTAAAATAGTAATCGTGTGATATATTTCGAAGGAGTTAAACAAGGCTACGCTGGTGTCGGCTTATATACGAAACAGAAACCGTTGCACGTAACTTACGGTATTGGTATGCCCGATATCGATTCTGAAGGACGAGTTATTATAGCCGAGTACGATAAATTCTACCTCGTTTGCGTTTGTAAGTATCGATTTATTTACACTCGCTATTGATTATTTGTTAGTAATAATGAAATTACGTCAGATACGGGAAAAAACCCGATTTAACGTTAAAATTTAAGTAAAATCTCAAATTATTAAATATTATGCAATGGGACCGTGCAGTTGATGGCGATATATGTAGTCGCTTGTAACTTGTAAATTTAAAAAAGTATTCAAAAATTGTTTTCTTTTCTTTTTACCTTTATTAGGTAACAAAATTTCAGCAGTTGCCAATTATATAATATTTCTGATCTAGCAGTTGCCTTATCAGTTGTTTTAATTGGTAAGAGATTACTCTCTCACTCTATCTATCTCTTTGTCTCTCTCCCTGATGATGAACAGTATGATCTGTTTCGAAAAATGTTAAGAGTTTAATGTGAATTGTTTCGACTTCTACCGAAAATAGACGTGTGGGCATAGTTTTGATTAGTTTTTGTCATGCGATCTACACATTTTGTCTAACGTATCACACTCGGTTTATCGGACGCTCAGTGTGAAACGAACTTTCTTATCATGACAACATACCACAAGATTCGAGAGTAAGAAGAAAGGACTACTAATATGCAAATAAAATGGTTTATGTAATTTTTGTTTTAGAATTTTTATGCAAAAAGGTTTGATTTAAATCTGTAAAGAAGAATGGTCGGTATTCGATATATATGTATATATGAAATTTATATTGATTAAATTTTGCGATCAGTAATTCTCGGTATTAACTGAAAACATAGTATACAAAAAAATAAAAAAAAAAACAATTTATTCCAAGCTGATGCCTATAGTTGAGAGCTAATATGATACTTTCGCTGTTAACATACATGAGAATCGGATTTAGCACACTGAAGTATACCTAGTACAAAAATTGTAGACGGAACGAAAAGTGTAACTGGAATGGTGTACTTGATATTTTTTTTTTTTGTACAAAGTACTGAACCCGTTATTGCTGTTTAACAAATCATTGTCTGTTTACCATCGTCGTAAACAGAGCCAGTAGGAACGAAGATGATTATTACTACTGCACATGTTACCGTTGACGCTTGATATGCAGTACCGACGTACAGGAAGCATAAATTTTGTTGCAGCTTGTCTACTTGATGAAGTACGTTGTATTTCCACGTTCGACGTACTTAAAAAACATTCAAAGCGGCGAAGGTGATGGGAAATTATTCGGGATTGACTTTCTGAAATTATTTTTTCTCGTTCCTTGTCTAATTCCAACTTGCGTTATTTATCTTCTTTTATACTCCTATAAAAGGAAAATTATGTGTAATATCGAAAACATTTTTTCCATTTTCAGATGTTCCAAACGCTGGAGCAGGCTTAAAAAATTTAAAGCGAAGAATGGAATGGGATATTAAATTTCGTAAAAAAATGAAATCGTTTGATGAAAAGAAGCCAGTTATCATTGTGGGAGATATGAATGTTTCGCATCAACCTATCGGTAATTTACTGTTCTTTTATTTTAAAAATGTCGTACTTGTTTTAGAAAGAATTTTCTCGGAGAGCGGCCATTTTCCAGAAAACCGGTAAAATCGCGGAACTTATTTAAATAACCGCGTAATTATTGACCACAAACTTAAATTTAAAGTATTCAAAAAAAAAAAAAAAAAGCTAGTAAATCAAATTACATTATTTTTTCGTTGTACTTAAATTAGGATCTGTAAGTTTTTGGAAGCAACATATGTATAAACAGTAAAAAAAAAAAAAATAATAAGAATATTCTTAAATTTCCGGTTTTCAACCCCCCACCCCTACATATTTTTTGCTTTTCACCTTTAAATATAATATGTTTATACACGCGTGTAATAAAAATGGAACAAAGTTTTATTTTGCTTAGTGGAGTAAACTAAAAGTTGATGTGATTTTCTTATTGCTAATTTTTTTAACCGAGAAAAATGAGGTGTAGATTTAGTCTGAAAAGAAATGGCCACCTTGTTTTATGTGTAATGATTACTATGTCTCCTGTTTACGTAAGAAGTTGAAATCAGACACAAGTGTTACAACATAATTGTATAACGACGTAAAGACCGTAGAATGTAATTAAATGCAACCTGCAGAAATAAAGTGGAAATTAACTCTACAAACCTATTTATCGTATTATTTTCTAGTTCGAAATGCGCGACTAATTCCACGGCGAAAGAGATTCAGCAAAAGCTTGTAGACATCGTTGAAAAGAATCGATTGTTGATAAAAATTTAGCGAGCAAGCGAAGAATTTTATTTTTCGTAAAAAATCTCGTTTTCATTTACTTAAATTATTTGCAAACGGTTGTCTCGGATGCGATATATCTTTCTGAATGACCGGCTTGATTTATTTTTAGCGTTGGAAGTTTAAAGACGGAATCGGAAATCTTGAGACTTGTCTATAAATAAAATTCTGCAGTCGTAGAAAAGTGTTTTTTTTTTTTTTTTAAAGTAATTTTATCTATTTTCTCGCGTTACATTACAATGTTACATCACTTTATAGTGTTACCGTTGTTCAGCACACTCGTACACACATATTCGTCAAATTTCATTTCTGTAAGTGCCGAAAAAGTTTAACAAAAGTTTAAAAGAATTTGCAAGCACGTGTAAGCATTTTAAAATTATTCAAAATTTAAAATTTCTACGATTTAAAATTTCTTACAGATGCGGCTAAATTAAAATTTTGAAGCAAGAGATTTTTGGTTGAGTTTTTTTATCGGTTAACTTTTTGCTAAAAAATAGTAAATTTTAATTGTTTTACGTAAAATTCGCTAAAACCAGACCGAGTCAAAACCTCTCTTTTACTTTGAAATTTAAGTTAGCCGCACTTGCATTTAATTTTTAATTGTAAAAAACTGTTTAAATAATTTAAAATTACTTACGTACTTTCAAATGATTTTAAATTATAAATAATTTAAAATTAAACTGTCTCAATAGGTAACAGCGCGCTAGCCTAGTGGTTAAGGTACCGCCTGGCTACTAAATCAGAGGACGGTCCAAGTTGCTCCAAGGCTTACTCAGCCTGAACTAATTGGACACCAGAGAATTATCTGGGGGAAGTAAAGGCGGATAACCCAAAAGTAGAAAGGAACTAGCCCCAGTATTCTCATTAGATCCATTAGAACCTTAAGTACCATTTTCACAATCCATGATACCCCTTATCAAGGATATATGGGACTTATTTTACTTTTTTATACTGATTGAACTAAGAGCAAACGAATGAACTGTCGACATTAATCATAGTTTTACCGATGAAACTTTTAAATTATTCATTTTTATTAATTCTGACAAAAAAATAGAAAAAAAAAACAAAAAAAAAAAACGAATCCTATTGATAACTCTAAGCTCAATCGCCAGAAAAGTTTCGCATTTCCGGAAGTTTCTTCATTATTATCATTTCTATTATGCTCGAGTAAAACTGAGTAGTGTGAGGAACATATTTTTAAGGCTTAGCTGGACGAGTTACTATTATTAATATTACAAACAAGAAAAAAAAGAACGGAAAACTATCTCTTCCTCACTTTGTTATTGAAAGTAAAGAAATGGTTGTTTTGAAATCATTTTACCGGATGTCTTGTAAAGGAGATCTACTTCAAATGTTGAAATCGTTAGATTGGTTCTTAATTGCAGTCTGAATAAAAAAAAAAAACATAAATTCGGTATAAATTCTGTTTTCATTTTTTTTTTTTTTAAATCTAAACAACCTTCACACTTGCATTATTTTCTCTTTCAATTTCTTTCCGAGAGGTCGCGGCAAATTTGTTAGATAAAAAAGCATTAGAGTTAAGTGGCTTGATATCGAAATTCGATGGCAAATATCACGCGCTGTTAGGTATGTAACATTTATATTCATATTTTGTACCTTGAAAATACCGGTCGTGATAGCAGACTACCTTCTCCACTCATAAGTTTATTTTTAAAGCAGCAGTGCTGAGAACAAATTAAAAAAGCAACTAGGAACATACGTACATATATATTTAAATTTTATGAATTGGTTTTAAACAACTGTTTAGCCTAGTTACCGAAGAACGTTTTTGTAGATTTGGCAAATCCAAAAACAAACACTAAAAGTGCCGGTTTTACGCAAGAAGAAAGAGATGGAATGACTGCTCTTTTGGAAGAAGGATTTGTGGATACATTCCGTTATTTGTACCCAGATAAAATCGGGGCTTATACATACTGGACATACCTGGGTAATGCTCGTTCTCGTAATACTGGATGGTAAGAATTTTCTATTTAATTTTTATCATTGGAATATATATATATATATATATATATTATTATTATTTTGAATTAGCCACTGGTGGACTGCGTTGTCAACTGGTTCTGCCATTCTTCTTCCTCTCTTTCCATACTGCTTTCATTCTTTCACCGTGTCTTTTTTTTCTTTCTTCGGTCCACAAAACGCCAGTTCTTCCTTTACGTTTCTCCGCGAATCTTTTGCAGTCAAATAATTTCTTCTTTAACGTTGATCGCTGTTCTATATCTTCAGGCGTGATCTTTTCAGTTCATCCAGGTCTTTTTTGGTCTCTGTGTACCACGTACCGTTTATTTTTAGCTTTCGCATGTAACTGTACAACCTTCCGGTGAACTTGCTCGGCCCCATCCTTTGCATATGCCCGTGGAATCGAATTCTTCTTTTCCGGATCTCGGTAGTGATGCTTTCAATTTTATTGTTCTTTTTTGAAATTTTTTAGAACCTATAGCTCTTCGTTAATAATTCACAATCTTTAAATTTGATTATTTTATTACGCTATAATAAAAAAAGTAATATACCCGATACTGTAATATGATAGGTTTGACTTCTTTTAACAACAAAATTAAAAAATACAAATATACAAACGATGAAATCAAAACTGTGATGATAAAAGAAACTTCAGAAAATTTACCACGAAATAAAATTGCCAAATACGAATAGAATGGAAAAAAAAGTAGAATCAAATTCAGTTCATTTATGATGACGGAGATATCGAGAAATCCATTTTTTCGAAAATTTTGAAAACCCATGTTCTACTATTCTAAATGGTTGAAAATCTATCACGATGTATTTCTTTTTTTTTTTGATCGTTAGTAATCATTTTTTCCATATAACAATCCAGAACTCTGACTTTTAGACAATAGTTCTACACATCTTCATTAATTGCAATCTTTATACCACTAGTAGAACCGGCGGTATTTGATTCCACATTTAATGATGTATAAATTGAAATGTATTGCATAAGATGTTTTTTTAAATTACCTGTTAACACATATTGCGCACGGCCATTATTTCCATTTTTAATAAAATAATTCCACGCTTTGTCCATTACCTGAAGCGCAGAATTAGGTCAATATTTAATTTCAATTATACTGGGTTTTTTTTTTTTTTTTTACAACACACTGTTCGATTTATTTTTATCTGTTTAATATTACTTTAATTTTTCAGTTTATTTTTGAAATCCGTATTTAATTGTTTAGCAGAGCATTTTTTATAGATTTAAAATATTTAAATGTTTCTTTTTTTACTAAATAATTTGTTTCAAAATTAATTATGTTAAGTTTACACTTTAATGGAGAAAGTAAAATATTCATAAAGGATATTACTGAATTAATTTTGTGTTCGTTAAACATAATATCGCAAAAGGTATTGAACAAAAATTTTATTGGAAATTTTAAAAGTTCCCGATATATTAATATGTATTAAAATACGTAATGCAGTTTTAAAATCATAAAATCGAAGAAACAGTTTAAAATGTTTAAAAAACGTGTTAATTGTTTTCAATTTTTCATTGGTGATTTTTATCTGCAAAAAAAAAAAAAGATGTTCGTTACACGTGTCTAATAAAATCTCTTTTAATAATTTAAAATAAAAATCATTCCACTTGACGCAAAATGTATTTATATTTTCAGAATACTATAAACTAAAAGTAACTTTTATTCTGTAACTAGTCACCAGGAACATGACAAAGAACTATATTGTTCATCTCTAACGTGTACTACGAAATCATAATATTAGTATAAAATAGTAACATAAATGTATAAAACAAATTATTAACATAATGTATGGTTTCTTTTAATTCATTTTTGTATATTTAAATTTCGATTCATTTTTGAAATTTAGTTGGAATTTTTTTCAACTTTTTTTTTAATAAATGTTTATACTTTGATGATATTTTTTTTTTTTTAACAGGCGCTTGGATTACTTTATAATTTCGCAGAGGTATTTAAAGCATTTATGCGATAATATTATACGAAATAAGGTGTACGGTAGTGATCATTGTCCTGTAGTACTTTATCTGTGCATTTAAAAAAGTACAATGTGCGTTATTTTTAAATATTTTCACTTTCTCGATTGTTTTTTTTCTTTTTCTATGCTGTTATGCTCTGAAAACTTTCAATTAAATGTTGTTAGTTGTGAATGCGTAGCTGGTGTAATTATAATTTTTCTATGTTTTATTTTAATTAAAATAATTGAATGCGTATTTATTTTCCGTGTTATTTTTGTCATTATTATCAGTTTAAGAGAATTAGTACTTGTAATTGTAATATACGCTGCGATTTTCTGCTAGCATACGGAAAACATTAATAAATGAGGCACTAAATAAAGTCGATATTATTATTCTGAATGAATAAATAAAACAAAAAACAAAAACAAAAAGAAATAAGGAAAATAAAACCAACCATATTTGGGATATGATTTTTTTCATAGCTATTAAACTTGTCGCAGAATCAAGGAAATTTCGGTGAAAAGTTAAGCATTTATGAATTTCACGAAAAATTTCTTAATAATTCTGCAAATTAATTTTGTTGGTCATAAATACTTGAACGCGAATTATTCCGGATTTTCGTGAGAGTTGTACTAACGAGACACGGTTTCTGCTAGTTGTAAATTATATAGTTTATTTTACATGAAAGATAGTATAGAGTATTTCATATTCAAGAGGTTTTGTGGAGTTCCGGATACACATTTTTAATGTCATGGTAATAGTAAGAAATTTAAAACGTTTTTCATATAATCTAAAATCGTTAGTTTTTTTCGAAACGTTTACATTTGGTTCAGTTTTTGACACGGTTTATAACTGAATGCGTACTTTTTGTTTGTGTCCCCTCTTTTGGAAGCATTTGTTATTTTTAATTGTTCATTCGGAAGTACTATTGTAATCGAATATTCTGTGTGTAAATTTTTAGCCATTTATACACTTATATTCAAATTTACAGCAATGTTTATTTTGCGGTTACCGCGCACAAACTGTTTCATTTTATACGAAAACCATAGAGAATATGTGGCGTGTGTGTTGAATTTCAGACTTTAATTTATCGGTTTGTTTGTGTAATATAAGGACAATATGTTATATTAAACGGTTCTAGTAAAGAGGATGCCGAGAATATAAAAGGGTAATTCGGATATGTTGTCAATAAATGATATTAATGTCGTTTGAAATCATCAAGCGGTTTGAAACTCGCCTGTATTCGATATAAATTTAAAGTTATTGTATAACAAAACTTAAGAACGGAAAATTTAATTATTCATAAAAATACATTTAAATATCGGACATGTTTCGGAGTCGCACACTCCATGAAATCATGATCGAAACATGTCGGTATTTGTATTTTTGCGAATAATTTAATTTTCTGTTTTTAAGTTTTGTTATAGAATAATTTTATTATGATACAGAAAATGAACTGCAATAATTTTAATTTTGATTTATCGATATAAATTGTTGGCATTGTTTGTCAGTCATTTTGATTAATTTCAATATTAATTCGATATCACGTTTTTGAACTGCTTTTTTTAGCGTTTACTTACGTTTTGAGTAATAATTCGCATAATTTAATGTGAAGGAACATATCGGTATTAAAAAAAAATAAATAATAATAATATGGTCGAAAAATAAACCAAACTACAAACTACTCAAAATCGACGAATTTAACGTTTCCATTGGAAAGTCGAGTCTTTATTCCCTTTAAGTGCACTAAAACCCCTTTCTTCCAAGACTGACTAAAAACGTAAGTAGTTCACTTACATTTTATATCTTGTTTTTGTGGTGAAAATTATTGTTCCAACTAAGGGATCTCTTTGAATTCATCAGCGCACTATTTTCGCGATGTGTTGTTAAGTTAATGATATTTTGATCAGCTGTTTCGACCGTACACGCGGTCGATCAATAAAAGTTTTCTCCTTCTCGATGTTCCGTGAATTGAGAAGGAAGCGGCACGAGATCACAAAAGGGTCATTCTGTATGACTTTTTATTTACTTTTTTAAATAAACCTCCTTTTAATCTCACATGTTTTATTATGGTAAAAATCCCAATGTATTTTTTATCCACTATCAAGGTGGCCACTCAACCGGAAATAAGCCGGGAATTTTGTTGTAAAACCGGAGAAAAAAGTAAAAATAGCCAAAAATGATATTTTTAATAAAAAGAAATCATTTGAAAAAAAAGTGAATGCGCTTTTTAATTAATTAATTAATTAATTTTTTTATTATTTCATCACAACTGATCAACTTTAGTGGTCAATTAGCGATTAATTTAATGCGATAAAGAATGTTTTGTGGAGGGGTAGTACGCAGTAGTACTCCCTCTGAACTTTATAATGGTTGGACAAGGTTTAAAGGCTTATTTCGCCACAATCTGCGTATTTCACCGGAGTTATCCAGCAAAATGGTAGCAAGTGGATTCATATGAATGCTAAGTCGGGCGACATGTTCATTTGCTTGTTTTTTGATTTCATCCTCCACAAACGTGACGTTTAAGTCATTATGGAGGGTATAATTTGAGACGTACCAGGGGGCTGCAGTGATGGTTCTCAGTACCCTATTTTGATATCGCCGTATTTTCTGTAAGTTCGATGTTTCTACGCAGCCCCACAGCTGTATACCGTACGGCCAGATCGGTTTTAGAGCTATTTTATATAATAGAGTCAAGCCCGATCTCTTAGTTAACAGCCACGACATAGTTCTAGTTTTAAACCTCAAATGCTCGATTTTTTTCTGAATGTGAGGACCCCAGGTCACCTTAGCGTCCAAGTACATGCCTAAATATTTTACGTTATTGGCATTTGGTATTACGACGTTATTTATTTTGATTGGCAGGCGTTCAATTTTTCGATTTGCGAATGAAATATGCGTCCACTTACTTTCATTGATTGCTATTTTAGCCAAGTTCCCACATGCCGAAGTGACTACTGCAGTTTTTCTGTGACTGTGTTTTCACACTTATCAACGGCCACGATGGCTGCGTCATCAGCTTACAAAGCTACTTCTGTATTATCTAGCATGGGGAAGTCGGACGTGCAGATTAAGTACAATATTGGACCCGGAACGCTCCCCTGCGGAATCCCGGGCCTTACCGGAAAAATATCCGAGTTTCACTCGAAAATATCTTTCTTGTATATACGATTTAAGTAGTAGGATAGCAATGAGAAAGCAGAAGTTTAATTTTATACAATAATCCTTGATGCCATATCCAGAAACGCGGCCGTACAAATATTCTTGTTTTCCAAGCTATTTTCAATAATCTTCGTTAGTCTGTGACTATAGTGTTATGGTGCTTACGAAAACTAAATTGAAAATCGGGAATAATTGTATTAGTAGACAATATATTGGAAACAACCGTTTTAAAAATAATTTTTCCAGTATCTTCGAGAGGATAGGAAGCAACGAGATGATAGGTCTATACGATGAGACCACTCAGACGGGTTTTTCGGTATAACAATTATCTGCGAAAACTTCCAAGCCGGAGGAAAATATTTATTACGAAGAACGGCGTTATATATTTGTGTTAAAAATACAATACTTTTACGTGGTGGCTCATTTAAAAGTTCCGCTGTGATTAAGTCAAATCCGGGGCTCTTTTTCCGTTTCATGTTGTTTTTGATGAGTTACTGTATTTCACTAAGGGGGGGCAACCGGTGTTATAGGGGTAGACTCATTTGCAGGGATTTTTCCGAGTGTTTGACGATATCTGTGGAGTCAGCAGCTTGAAGATTCGGTGTAAATACATTATGAAAATAATTGGCAAAAAGCGCCGCTTTATCGAAGTTAGTGTGAGTCCAGCTACCCCGTCAAGTTTTTGTATTGGCGGAATAGGCACAGTTGGCCGTTGAAAATGTCTGCTTTACACAGTGAGTAATCATCGTTTTTGGGCGGCGGCAAAACTCAACAGAAATGTTGCAAGCGTTTCGTTTTAGTACTTTACGCAGCTGCTTGCTTTTTCTGTTTAGTTGCGTTTTGATAGCCGGATTTGTATTCCGGGTTTTTCGTAATTTCCTCTTTTCACGCACTAGTGTTAGTACATGTTTCGAGATATTATTAGACCCCTTGGAAGGTTCTATAATGATAATGGCTAGCCACGCAGCATTTTGTATGGTTTCTTTTAAGTTTTGAACTGCTTTATCAATAATTAGTTTTCAGAGGCATATTTAAACTTACGTTAGTCTCTAGATATTGTTTAAATAAAGACCAGTTGGTTTTTTTATTGATAAGGTATGGCTCAGGTGTTTTTGTTATTGGCGAAATGCTCACCGTTAATATAACCGAGGAAGTGGTCTGACTGTAGATCGAAATAAGAGTACGCTCTCATATATAAAGATGGGATTCCTTTTGTTACAAAAAAATCGAGATCAGTTTTTTTCCTGCGGTTCTGAGGCTAGTAGGTAGGCTCGCCCACCGAAAAGTAACCTAGATACTGGATAGAAATTACTTTTTCCAGAATTTTTCCCCGGGGATTGATAACGAGAGCCCCATTTGCGACTTTTTGAATTCCAGTCTCAACCGGATATGAAATGTTCTTCTAGTAACTTAAAATATTTAACGAATAGGTTTTCATCTAGTCGCTCATTTGGAGGGCAATATACGGCGGAAACTGTTCCGTTAAAAGAGCGTAATTTTACCCTACAAGGCTGTATTCGTTTTTCATAAAAATGTTTCTCCTCGTAGTGCTTGATGGTTTTTATTAATAATAATTGCGCTACCACCGCAAACTTTATTATCTGGCCTAAGACAAGTGTACACATCGTAATTGGCAATATCGAAAACTGTTTTATTTGTGAAATATGTTTCTGAAATGTATATATATCAATGAAGTGAGATTTTAAACAGAGCTCTATTTCTCACTTACGTTGTAAAGCGCCATCAGCGTTCCAAAGTGCAATTCTTAATGAGGTAGCCATTACTTACTAGTGTTTTATTCACGATTGAGGACAATAAATTAATATCATCGTGTTCTGATAATCAGTCACTGTTGAAACATATTTTTAAATTCGTTTAAAAATGCATTTAATACTACACCGGTAGGCTAGGTGCGAAGCGGTTATTACTTTCGTTACTGTTACAATTTTGGAAACCAACACCGTTATAAACATTATCGCTAAGATTAAACACACTGTATTGGCGCCGTTGATCCCTAACGTAACTTTCGCATACGATAACCGAGATTTATGCCCATTTTGAGGGATAAAATCACGCGCAACATTACTGCCACTTGCGGGAAGATCCGGTTTGTCAGCAAGCGTCTAATCTGCGTTGTATCTCGCATTGTATAATTTGCGATACAGCTCTTACAATTAGAAGGATATTGGTAAGTCTTTTTCTTTTTTACAATTAGCTGAATTATGATTACCCGCGCATCATTTATAGGACCGATTACAGAATGATCGTGTGTGTCCATCATCTAGTACATTGGGCTATGTTTCTTTTTACGCGTGAGGTGTTTCTACTCTAATTTCTGAATTTAATAATAAATCGAGAAGATCATATATACGTTTAATGTCATCGATCGGCTCCAACTCGATAAAATGTAGTGACAGAGGTTCTTTAGTTGTTTTTTTTTTATTTTTGATATTAAAGACAGACCTGACTTGAAATCTTTGTTCCTCGAGAGTCCGCTTAATGTCGCTGTGTGTGAAAGAGGGATGTAAACCCCGAATTACGACTTTATACGCTCTTTCGTGTTTTAATTGGTAAGTGCGGTAGTTAATGTCTTCTTTTTTGAATTTTTGGACTATTTTTCTGTAATCGTCAAGAGTATGTAAGTTGATTTTGACAGCGTTATCTTTTAAGGATTTTGCTCTGAAGTCTTGTTTCCCTAGTACGTCTGTAATTTTTTTCAACATTCCCGAATAATTAATTACATGTACGAATATGAGGGTGGCGGAGAAGGTTTTTTTGTTACATTGTCAGCCGGCTGTGCAATCGAATTCTCATTTTGTGTAACTTCGTTTTCGATTTGCAAGTTTTGGAACCTATTCTGTTTCACAACGTGACTTATTTACTTGTTGTTCGTCCAATGGTCTTTTCCTAGCTTTCTTTTTAGGAATCTGCCAGTCGTTCTCTATATGTGTTCATCCACCTGCGACGATGTCGATAATGCGTCTTCCGAGTAATTTGATAATATCGTGTTGTTGTCGTCGGTTATGTCCTCATCTCTTATATGAAAATTAGTAATTTGGGAAGACGGAACATTATTAAAAAAAGGAATGAAATGCGTTGTAATACGTTTGTATAGGTGCCTGATAGACAACGTTTTGATGCGGATATGAAACAATAGATGTAGATAAAGTTGTAGCCGTGTGGTTAATGTCGGGGTGTACAAAATGGCTTTGCGGTAGTAATGGTACAGCGACATTAGCAACATTGGTATATAATGGCGATGATAACGACGACTGTGCATGATATGAAGATAGTGTGTGTGGGTATAAACTGGGTCATTTTGGTCTCGCAAGGAGTTTTTCCCCTTGACCCATCTTGCTTACATTTCTGTCTCTTTCTCTTCTATACTTTGTATAAAATGATCAAAATTTACAGCGTAATTCTAAATCAGTCCACATGAATATAATAACATAATCACAAAAATCCTATAAAATATAACAAACGTTACATAAAATTGGGAAATTTTTCTAATGGGTGGGTGACCTAAGAATTACGTTGCAGTTAATAAAATACACTCATACACAGACCTCAAATTAAAATATTACCGCTCTTGTGAATTAATTATTATAATTATTACTTATTTCAAACGAGATTTATTACTTTTTTATTATGCATATGAAAACTGAATGAGAAGTAATCTTCCATTGTAATAAAAACAAGTCAAAATTTTTTTTATTTTTTTTAAAAAAAAAACAACTAAAAAAAATGTTTACTTAGACTAAACCAGGTTTTTAACTATTAAATTTCAAGTGATAAAATCCTCCTAGTTTTTAAAAATAATTCCATTAAAAAAGTTGTCCTTTTTTAATTACGTATACGTGGTTGAAATAGTAATTAATCTCGTTTTCGCCAAATAAATTCATTTAATAAATAGGTTATACAAATATTTATAAAGAGATCTCAGCTAATTTATATTTTACAAAAACAAATGTACATATATATATATATATATATATATATATATATATATATATATACACTAAAAAATAAAAATTGCGTTACATAAAAAAAATTCACATATTATACGACTCTTACTAAACCAGAATTAAAATTTTAGGAGTCGTTTTTTATCTTTTCTATGTTATCAACACAAAACGATTCTCTCTAGATTTTTATTCTGTTTATTTGAATATCGTTTAAGTATGTTTCTAGTTCGCATATTTCTTGTTTTAACGATTCCACCTGTAGAAAAAAATAATTTAAAAATACAATCTAATATAATTAAAAACGTCTTTTTCAATTGAAATTCAAAAAACTGTTCTATAATTTTAATAATAAACATCCGAATTGCCATTAGAAAGCATACAGGAATCCTCATTAAATAAGGAAAATGTCCTTAATGCCGTATAAGTAACATATTTTGTTACAATATCAAAACTTCTGAAACTTTCGAGAGGTTGAGATAAATATATTATTTTGCTAATGAACGCAGCGCACAGTCACTTTCTATCGTAGCATTTTTACGTTCATTGACAATCCTTTTTATACGAATATTATTTTTACTGAATATTTAAGCCGTTGCCGATTTCGAATCTCAGAGCTTGGAATATTAATCGCGTAATTCTCGTTTCTAGGTAACTACTGGCACTGTCTCGTTTTAATATTTTTCAGTGATTACGGAGAAAATTATAAAATTAATATGACATCCATTAAATCCTTTCAAAAGAAAAAAGAAGATTTATTCTAAAAAAAAAAAAAAAAAAAAAAAAAGAAACAGTTGTCCAAGCGGTTGTGCAACTGCGCGTTATGTCAATCTATTCTTATTTACTTGAACGAAAAATATCCATTTAAAATAACGAATCGAAAACAATATATTATCTTAAAAATCAAATGATTGCAGCGCTAAATAGACCGCTAGAGCAGAAAATTGATTATTCTTAACAGAATTTTGTCTAACGCAAAACACTTTTCTGGCATTTGATTACATTTGTTTTCGTTCTTTTTCATCTTTAATTGATTTCCTGATCATTAGTTGCTTTTCCTTCTCATTTTCTTAGACAATTGAAATTCCGTAAGCGGCTATCAAATTCACTGAAGTAAAAATTACCAATTACGATCAGCAGATACATCAATTAATGCTCCAAACGACTGGCCGAATTAATAGACATCCTTGAACTCGTTTTTTTTTAATTCAATGTATGTTATCCTGATGACAAAGCGTGATTCATCGCTTAAAGTGAAACATAACTGATGACGCGGTAACTTATTCGAATGCGAGAAATATGATAAAATTCCCCTTTAAGCAGTTACATATGTACAGTGTGTCTCATTTATTTTGCAACCTGACATGAACGCTGTACGTACACGGGAACAAAGTTAAACGAGGATGTCTAGTGCGTGTGGGCGCATCGGTGCAGATGTGTTGAACGCGGGACGTTGGTTGCAGAACGAGCGAGACGGTTTAGTGTCGTTAGAATACAAGATTGTGAGTGAATGTCAATATGGTCCTGTGTGCAAAAAAAATGAGCGTTTATTATCGAACATTACTTTTGTTCTGCTTTGTACGCGATCGTTCAAGAACGATTTAGAAATGCATTTCACGATTCACCTGTGCCTAATAAAAGCACAATTAAGCGGCCGATCTATCATTTTCGCAATTGGTTAAGTGAGAACCCCCCCACACAGGTATGAAGAGAGCAGCCTCCATACTCAGAGAAAATCGGTGTTTGGTGTGCCATCTCGCGTATGAGGATAGTGGGGCCAATATTCTTCGAGAAGACAGTTAACACACCACGATATCATACTGCAATTCATTGCTTTACTGGAGAAAAAGGAGAGAGACTGTTGGTTCCAGCAAGATGGCGCCCCAATGCACACTGCTACGGCTACGCTAGAAATGTTGCGCGAATTTTTCGGCGATCGAATAATTTCTGTCAGACTCTGACCTTCCCTACAGTCCGGATTTGTCACTTCCTAATTTCTTTTTGTGGTTACTTGAAGAATAAAGTATTCCGCAATCTTGTTAAATGTGCAGCGCAGTGCCGAGAAGAAAGTGGTGGTCATTTCCAACATATGTTATAAGTTAAAAGTTGTAGTGTTCATTTTTTTTCTTTATATGTATGTTTTTTCTATTGTTTTTCTTTTGGAGGGGGGGTGCAAAACAAATGAGACACACTGTATAGTTTTTAACACTGTTTACCATTTAAAACATTCATTGAAGCTAGTAGAGGTGCGCTAAATTTTAAAGTGCCACAACAGGAATAACGCCGTTTTAACTGTAGGTTCTTTTATAAAATCGTAGAATTAATTATACAGATATGAACTTTCTACATATTAATTGAAAATATAAGATATAATAAAACGCAATAATATATAAAACAACGGCTAGTTCCGGACTATTTCGTTTATGATCAGATTACATAGTCGGCGTTTTATATATCGTTATATATCTTTTGCATTTTTATTGAATGTTCATATCTATGTAATTAATTTAATAAATATATCATTTGTATGTCAAAATCCTTATGAAAATAGGCAAAAAGAATCAAAAAAAAAAAAAAAACTTATCTTTTTGCGGAAAGGGCACCTGATAAAAAGAAACTTGATAATTCTCTTGGTAATGCGGAAATAAAAACACGTAAAATTTTGGCATGCTCGAAGAAAAAAATTACAACTGTCAAAGAGTATGAGAGAGCGAATGAATCGGGAAGATAATTTTAAACAACGAATTAAATTTTATAATTCCGGAAAAAGTAGTAAAAATATTCAACAGTAATATAAAATAGAATTAATTACTTATTAAATTACTTTACTTTTCACTTCGAATTAAAATAATGTTCTGAAAAATAATAAAATTAGTTTTATAGTAATATATAGGTCAGCGCATAGTGCCCTGAAAATCAACGCACATAGTAATGTCCACGGCTAAAAACAAGTCTCACGGGTGCTAATAGTAGAGTTGAAGAGGAGGTAGAATGTAGAGCCTTTTAGGAACAACACCGTATCAACAATTTTTTCCTAATATAGACGGAGTGAAAATGAGAAAACCAGGTATTAACTTCTACAATTCACAGATGTTCTCTGGTCATGCTAAGTTTATAGGTTCCGTCTTGCTAGCTATTCACATGCATACTTTGTTTCCTTGTAACACAATTAGAATATTGTAATAATTTGAACAATGCAGTCCTTTATGCTTCTACTGGCAGATTTATGAAATATACGACTGTATAATTTAAAAAAATACATATTCACCGTTGCCAGTTTTGATACAGGTAAGTGCTAATAAATTACATTCATTTTGGCTGGTCTGCGTCATAATCCGCTTAGTGAATGTTAAATGAGTTATTAAATATGTTTATATCGGTTTTTCATATTTTCAATCGTGTACCTCCTTGGTAATAACTAGTAAAAAAAAATAGTTCATACAATTTAAAGCAACCATCTAATTTTATACTCACGACAGTCAAAGATTTAAAAAAAATATTTAACTATCGCTGGCAAATATAATATTTTCTTTTAGACAGCCTACGAACAATTTCATAAAACAGCGTCAAGTTCTGCAGTAATGGCGAAATAAAAATTATTTGGCAGATTTCATCAACTTACTTTGTCCTTAATTTCTTCTTCAGTTAGCTTGACCTTTTGATAATTCATTTTTGGCGATGACAACTTATTCAACTTTTCTTTTCGATGATTAATTGTTTTATATAAGTTTTTGATATAATCCGCTCGTTGATCATTAGTTAACTGAAACAAAATACTTGTATAGCATGTATAGCATAGAAATATGTACTATTGAAAATAACCGTAATGAATAGAAGGTTTTTCCTGAAAAATGCGCGTGAGAAGCTTAACAGGCGCAGTACATACTTTAACTGCATTTCAAAATATTACACAATCCATTAAATTAATATTTAAATATTCAAATTAATTTCGATATTTCTCACATTTTAGGTTACAAAATTCGTTGACTGTGGCATAAATCATATATAAACTATCCTGTGATTTCATTTATTATTAATAAGTTATAAAAATTCATAGAAACTATAAACATGCATATAATACTGCCTTTTCACAATTAGCAAAACTTTTTCTAGTATTTCTGCGTTTGTTTATAACACAGATGACACGATCCAGTTATTTTTATCCGGCCCGTTGGGTCTTGCGCAGGTTGAGCCCAGCCGGAGGTAACACTTGCCTGTCTAAGATACTCTCTATGCCTAACTTCGATGAATTATTTCGCATAACTTGTCTATTTTGAGATCTGTCTTCAACTAAATGCATAGTGAGCTCTTTACTCGGCTGTCTTATAAACAGCCTCCTTTCATGAGTTTTTTTTGTATCATTTTATTATTCTCGTAATAAATTACGTACAAAGCTAGACAAGTTATATCAATAAAAAAAAAAAAAAAAAAAAAAACAGTGGCCAGCGATTAGTGCGTCAGTTATGTACCGACCAACCATCTGGTCCATCGTATCGATCGATCCCAGCCTTATACTTGTTACAAAAAATAAAACCATACCCGGTTTCGCAGACAATAATATAACAGCTATACCTTTTTTTTTGGCACGTAAGAACATACAGTTACTCTTTCGTGGAATCCAAACCAACGACGAAAACCCCTCTCTTAATTTTGAAGGCGCGAAAGCTTGTGGAATGTATGATTTTTTTTTTTTTTTTAACGTACCAACTATAGTCAAATTCCACGAAATTAGATGTTTAGCAAGCGGCAGCGAAGTAAAAAAGTTATCCACGGAGATATTTCTCCCAGAGCCCATGTACATTATCGCAAGATTTTTTACGACTCTTTCATACTGATTCACTTCGTAAACATTCCCTGTTTCCCTATATACAAAATGTCTTGTAAAGGGTAGGCGTCCTCCGCGTCACATATCCACCATACTTTTATCCCATATTTTGTTGACTTCGATGGAATATACTGCGTGAATTGGGTCCTACTACTAAAAGGAAAAAGCTGCTCGTCGATTGTCAGATTTTCGGTGGGTTTGTACATTGACGAGAGATTTTTATTGAGCATGTTCGATATATCTTGAATAGAAGTTGCTTTGTCCTCGCGCAAGCATTGTTGCTGCGTTTGATAATCATCAAAACGTATAAAACGAAGTAATGTTCGAAAACGATTTATCCGTATCTCGTAAACTGGCTTAATTTTTTACCTGTACTCATTTTTATACCTGAAAGCATGTTAATTACATTTATAAATACCTAATATAAAATACAACCTCTTATTGTTGTTTAAAAATTCAAAAAAACAATAAAATTCATTGGTGGGTACCCGGGTACCCCGGGTGTGTAATAGCGTAAGTAAATCGGAGTGTGCACATAAGGGTTAAAGAAAACCAAACATGTTTGAAAATTAAACCAGTCCATGCGTACCTTTTAGCTGCGCGTATGTGCGCCTACTTCAGATTAGATGTACCGCATAAATTACGTAAGTTTAAAAAAAAATCTTTAACTCATGCAGATATTCGTAAGCTTAATTTGTATGAGCGATAATGGGCGCTGCTCACAAATCGCTATTTATACTTAATATATACAGCAAGCGATCCTACTACGCAGGGAAAAGAAAAAAAAAAAATCAGTTTAAAAATATTGATAATTAAAAACATTTAAATACAAATTTTAATACTAGGTTGTTCAAAAAGTTTTGAAAGCGGAAATGAAAATACCTTTTTTTTTTTTTAGTGAAATCACTTTTATTGCTCAGTATAATCTCCCTTAAGTTCAATACAATTATTCCAACGATCCTCCAATTTATGGATCCCATCTCTATAGAGCTTTTCCGGAAGATCCTCGAAATACCCGTCTACAGCAGTTATAACCTCTTCGTTTGATGAAAAACGCTGTCCATGAAGAAACTTTTTGCGGTGAGAGAAGAGCCAGAAGTCAGAGGGAGCTAAATCTGGCGAATAGGGTGGATGCTGCAACAATTCGTACCCCAATTCACTGATCTTCGCGATGGTTTTTTGAGCTGTGTGAGCCGGTGCATTGTTTTGAAGAAAAATGATTTTTTTCTTCAGCAAACTGGGTCTTTTTTTACGAATTTTTTCATCC
Organism: Icerya purchasi; assembly: GCA_039619475.1. Taxonomy (NCBI): domain Eukaryota; kingdom Metazoa; phylum Arthropoda; class Insecta; order Hemiptera; family Monophlebidae; genus Icerya; species Icerya purchasi. The sequence continues at coordinate 201,776,721 of CM077115.1, forward strand.
AATTGGTCCAAAAGGTTACAATAATATTCAGAATTTATTGTTTTGCCAGTTTAGAGATAATCCGCCAACAAAATACCTTTTGCATCCCAGAAAACTGACGCTAAGACCTTCTTTGCCGATTTCTGTACACGAACTCGCTTCGGAGCCGAAGTGCCTGGTTCACACCACTCCTTAGACTCTTGTTTTGATTCAGGATCATGGTGGTAGACCCAAGTCTCATCCATAGTGATGAATCGACGCACAAAATTCTTTTTATTTTGTTGAAAACGCTCCAAATGTTGCTGAGAAAGTCGCACTCGAATGTGTTTTTGTTCCATTGTTAACGAATGCGGCACCCATTGTGCACACAGCTTTCTGAAACCCAATACCTCACTTAAAATGTGGCTCACACTGCCTAATGAGATGTCTAGAGCCTCTATTAAATCTCTCTCAGTCAATCGACGATTTTCCAAAATCATATCCTGTATTTTTGCTACGATTTCTGGTGGTGATGCACTTTTTGGACGTCCTGAGCGTGGATCGTCATCAACGCTTGTACGGCCACGCTTAAACTCTAAAACCCATCGGTGAACGGTTGGAAATAAAGGACAAGACTCCTTTAATACTTTCACCATCTTTGCATGGATCTCAGTAGCCAATAAGCCGTTTAAAACAAAGAATTTAATCACTGCACGATATTCGGATTTTTCCATTGTTAAAAAATACACTGACACGTCAACTTCAAATGGCTTATAAACAAAGAATGAATTGACAGATTGAAATGAAACTTTGGTTATGTTCATATGAAAGATGAAATATTAAAATGGCGTAGACATTTTGGTTCTTTTACTGCTCCATAGATGTCGCTTTCAAAACTTTTTGAACAACCTAGTATATCTTTAAACGATTTATAACAACTTCCGAAAAGTACCTGTAAGAACAGATGAACTTTAGTGTGATGATCTACCGTGGCGAACAAAGTATAGTCACTTGCTTCATCAGTAAATTGTATCGAATTACACCTGGATAATGTTTCGATAACATCAATATATTTCTTCAATACGTCGTTGTAACTGCTTACTACTACAACTAAAAGTCACGTTTAATTAAAATTATTATCCTAAATTCAAAACGAACGAACGGCGAACATTCGTAATAAGCAGTTTCAATATTTAAGTGAGCTGGTGCACACTAGTTTTTAATATTAACACCCCTTTCCGGTCAAGTTAACAAACAAATTCTATTTTAAGTGTAAGCAAAGATGCCTTATGAAAGGAGAGATTTTGAAGTGACATTAAACAGCTTTTAAAATCACTTAAAGTCATAGTAAATTTCCAGTAATTTTATGCCTAACGTTGAATAACAAAATAAATAATCCGCTATACATTCTGCGATAAATACTTGGAGAAACAAGGCAGAGTGAATATTTCAAAAATATTTAAATGCGAAATATAAAATGTTGAGCCAACTTGGTTTAGATTTTTGGACTCGCCTGCGAATATTTATTGATATCCTGACTAATTATTTCCCATCCTCTGAACGTCCTTCCTATTCTAATGTTCCTGTGTGGATGGCCTAATGCTCTTTATTGATTCTGTCGCCCCTGCTTATGTTCCTTCCATTGATGAATTGTGGTCCGGTCCATTTCCGAAAAACTCTCCTTTTCATTTCCTCACTTCGGGTTTCAATTTTAATGAATTAAAGTCCGTCTATACAAATTTTTCAGCCCCATTCTGGGCCTTGACGGCATACCTTATCTTACTCTTAAAAACCTATCTGTACAATCCTTTAGTTTACTTTTAACTCTCTTTCCTTTCCAGGGGTGTAATTCTCCCATTTTGAAATTCTTTCATCATTGTCCCCATTCCTAATAAAAGTTCTTCCTTACGTTCCATTTTCCTTAGTATCCCGCATCAGAAAATTGTTTGAAAGTATGTTGAACAAGGGCCTTATCTGGTGGCTGGAAAATTATAATGTACTTCCTAACAATATGTTCGGCCTTTGGCCTGAGCCTTTTAAACTGTATTAGTCTTTTTGTTTCTCATTTATATGACTTTTATCCGGAAATATTACAACATCGCTTCCTTCATTGATGTCTGCTCTGCTTTTGATAATGTCCATCTACCAACTTTTGACGGCAATTAAAATTCCAGACAATTTCACCCCTCTTCTTATTAAGCTCACGTCGAATCGTTCTATCCAGCTCTCTTCTCCATTTCTCTGCACTACAAGAAAGGTTTTTCCACGGTCTTCCTTAAGATTTCTCCCTCAGTCCTACTCTTTTTAACATGTATACTGTCGCTATTGCTTCCCTACCTTTAAATTCCTTCCCTTTATTCTTTGTTGATGACATTTTGCGTTTTTCCTCTTCCTACGATATTGTTGTAGCCAACGGAGCACTCAATTCGTCTCTCAATTTGCTAGAACGTGCTCTTACTTCAATTAACCTTTCGATTTCTTCTTCCAAGTCTTCCTATGTTGTATTTAACCTTCCACCTTGTAATACTACTTCTGTTAATTTATCCTTAAGTAATTCAGCTCTTTCTTGTGTTAATTGCTTCTGTTATCTCGGTATTTTCCTTGATAGTCGTCTGTCCTTCTCTGAACATATCAAATATTTTTCCTCCTCTTCTAATTAAAAGGTTAAACTTGCTTAAGGTCTTGTCACCAACTAAATGGGCTGGTAACCCTTGCATTCTTATTTCTCTGTATAAGTCCATCATTCTTTTGCAAATTTGACTACTGTTCTTTTATTAATACCTACACCTCCAAGTCTCGACTCTCTAAATTAGATGTAATCCAAAATTCTTGCCTTCAACTCTGTCTTGGTACTCTCAAATCTTGTCCAATTCGAGCACTTCTTGCTGGATCTAATACGTCACCTTTGTCTATCCTCAAATCTTGTTTAGGCTATCGCTTTCTTGCTAAACCTTTTTTATTCGCATCTTCTACTCTCGTTTACTCTTATTTTTCAATTTAAAGGAATTGGCGTTTTGTGCCTAGGGAAATTCCTATCTTATCTCTTATTTCTCTTTCCGTTTTAGTTCATTTTGACCCTACACAATTTCCTGCAATAGTCTCCCCTATTTTTCCTTTAACTTCAGTGATTTCTATCATCCCCCCAAAGTATTTATTTGGTTGCACTTTCGAAATCTCTCCCTCAAGTCGTCATTAAACAGGAATTTTACAGCACTGTCAATTCTCTTTTTCCTTCTCATGTAACCATTTTCACTGATGGTTATAAAGAGCCTGCTGGTTTTGGTGCTTCTTTTATTCTTCTAGATTATAACTTCTCTGAATCCTTCTGTCTCCCATATTTTTGTTCCATACTTTTGGCCGAGTTGTTAGCTATTTTACGTTCCATTATTTTTATCTCTTTTCTTCCTAATTTCTGATTATTTACGACTTCACGAGTGCCCTTCAGACCATTTATTTTCCTTTTCCTGATTATTCCTGTAACATTATTATCGTCCGTGTACGTTCTCTTATTCGGATTATTTTTCCTCTCCATGCGATCCATATTGGTCATTCTGGTATCTTTGGTAATGAGGCGGCTTCTTCTTCCTTCTTCTTCAAAGAAATCCCATCTTCTAATTTCTTACTCTGTATAAGAATTTCCATCTCAGATTTTGGTCGGATGTATCGATATGCTCGCATCAACCCACTGCTGGGTGTAGACAATCCTTGGCAGGATAAGTTGGCCTAACCTCCCGGGCTGGTCAAGCAAATTGGGAAATGCATGTTATGCCTGCTGCCAGCTTTTCATAGTAAGAGTTAATATGCGACGCTAATGAAGACGATAGTGTAGATGAAACACTACACTTGAAACTGATCGCAATCGCTTGTTATCGTGTTACAATGCAGTTTCCCGTGCGTGTCTGCCTACTATACATCAACCAACGCGCATATAGTGGTATACGTGGTGGCATACCATTGCCTATCACGTGACTATTAGCGGTTATTTAATTTTAATTTCTTGTAATAACTTCTGTCGTCGCCCGAGATTGAACCCGAGACCTCCCCGTAAGGGAAGTCAAGCGCTCCAGCAACTAGGCCATCGTGACGACCGGTTGGATGTATATACTTTCTTTTTTCCTAATAATTATTCCTTTTATCTGTCAGTTCAGTCTTGTCTTCCTTCTAATCCATGGTTTATTCTGTTTCCTTCACTTCCATGCTTTGTTGTTGTTCCATTATACGTTTCCGTTTTAATCATTCCTTGCTGCCTTCCTCCCGCTTTCGCTTCTCATTAGCCCCTTCCCCGTGTAGTCCTCTCCATTCAAAAATGTTGCGGTTGTTTGTGACATTCGCCACATGTTCTTTGAGTGTCCAACTCTTTCGGTGAAGCGTTTGGTCTGTACTCCCATTTTTTCTTAGGCTTGGGCTTTCTGCTTTTTATTGTGCCCGTTATATCCTGCCTTTTCCTTCTACGCTTATTATCCATGCTATTGTTATCTTCCTATTATATAACTCTTCCTTTTTACTTCTAATTGTTTCTGGGTAAAGGTCCTTGGTTGATGAGCCCATTAAAAAACAGTAAAAAAAAAAAAAAAAAAAAAAAAAATCGAAAATACCTACAGCGCTTTTTGTTTTACTTATTGCTTTCAATAGTAACATATGTATATATGGAACGCTTTAACCTTATCGAATTTTAATAGCAAGACGTATTGACACAGTTTTCACCATTAAATTAATAATTTCCATCGTAATTTTTCTGCTGCTGGTACAATTTGATGCTTGATGATCGCTACAGTCGCATAAACACCGAGGTTTAGACCTGCACTAAGTTGCAAGTGTGAATACCTAAGACAGTTGGCTGTTGGCTTACTGCCAGAGGAGAGAGAGGGTCTTACGCTAGGCTGAAAAGCAAATCGTATTTATAAATATATGCAAAATTAGGGAACGCACTGCCAAGAACCTGTAGTTTTATTGCTGTTATTAGGATAAATTTCTCATCCGCACTGTGGAGCATCCTTTTAATATTATCAATCTCTATAATTTAAAATGTATTCTTTTGAGGGTAGATGATACTCTATGAATAACTCAGTAAGGAAAAAAACGACTATGAAACGGGATAATTGATTGGAATTTTCTCTATTCTTTATGACGGTGATAAGATCGTTCACATTTTCTGTTGTTAAATATCGTTTTTACTTTGTTTACACCATTCTTCTGGAAATAACGAATATCGCTGAAATTTGATAAAAACTTTCAAACTACTAAGAGACGTTAGCTACATTTCCACTGTTAGACTGGGCAATAGCTGTTTACGGTCCGGAATTGATGTTTACAGCGAAATAAATTTCTCCTTTTAAACTGAAGATAAATCTTGCCCTTTAATTGTTACCTTTATTATTCGTAACATTCACGACCTCTCCATTGATGAGATTGTTATTCAAATTAGTTTTATTACTATTCTCGTTAATGCCATAACCGATATTATTATTACCAACCTTATTAACGGAAGTGATATTTAAACTGAGAAATATTACTTATCTCCGAATTATGTGATAGTGAACAATCACGTGTTTTTATTAAATGATGGCATGTAGACAGAATGGAAATGGTAAAACTACGAAATAAATAAAACTTGACTGTACAAATAAAGCGAACGCGAAAACTACAATATTCACATAGCAAAAACATTCAACCGTTTTTAAAAAAGTAAAATTGTTTTCATTAAAAATAGAATTAAAATTTTTTTTTATAAATGCCCGAGAAAAAATAAAAATAATCAAGTAAATAATCTGATAGTCGCATGCTTGCTCCTTTCACGCATGCCCTATTGTTTTCGGGTTAATTATAATATGGACAAACACATACGCACATACCCTTTTGTTTTTTTGTTTTTTTCAGGAAAAGTTTTTGTACTTCATAAAATAGAATTAACAAAACAGTATATCGAAAATTTACAAAAATGACATAAAATCATCACTTTATTTGCAAACAAGACTAATTTCAAAAAAAAAAATTTCAGTTTTTATTTATTTAAATATTAAATTGTCGAGCGACAAAAACGTTCATCCTATACAAATGCGAACCAATCAAAATACAAGGTTACATTATTCTTTTTTTTTTTTTTTTTTTTTTTTTTATGTAAATAAATAATAACCGAAATGATACATACCATCGACTAGATTTTTGGAAAATACTTTTGCTTTCGTTTTCAGAGTTCGTATACGCGAAACAGTTTTTTTAACTAGATTCATTTCGTTTTCAATAATCTCGTCACTCCAAAGTGAATACTACGAATAAATAAGTGCAAATTGAAATATATGATAATTGCATAACGTACGCAAACATAAAACACATACATAACGATAAAAGGGGATTTAGAAACGTTTTCGGCTGAATTGTCCACATTTATATTTAGCCGAATAAATTATTAGTTTAATTCAAAAAAAACAAAAAGACAACTTAATTATAATATTATACTGAAATTAAAACCGAATAAATCACCAATTCACTATTCCAAGAAAAAATTCCTAATACGCATTTTTTAGGGACCATTATTAGGAAAAACTAAAAATTTCTAAATATAATATCACATTTATTTCTCTGTGTACATCAACCTCTATCAGTTTAATTTGATACTTAGTAAGTTGAAAGGAGCTGTTTTTCAAAAATTCCTCAAGCATGATAAAATCAAGAAATCGCGTTTATGTCTTAATAAATTTGTAAATATAAATCGCATCTAGCCGAAATGGTTTTATAGTCGTCTCAAGTTTAAAACAAAACAACTCAAATTCCGGCAGTGTTCATACCAACTAATACTCGTAAACAGCAAACTAATTTCCGCAAACAAAAACAATTTTATTAATGTTCGCGAGAAAATTAAAACTGCTATTATCAAATAAACAAAAAAAAAACAAAAAAAACAAAAAAAGTATGAAAATTACTTTAATGAGCATATATGCGTGTAGAAATAATTTTATAAAACACTAAATAAAAACCTTGTGCTACTTTTTTAATCATTATTTTTTTCGAAATTACTAATATATAATTAGAAATAATAATTTAATTGCATCAACTGTGTATCTACTACCTGATTATCGTCAGGAAATTTAGTCAGGTGCACTGATTTATCATTCGTTACAAATGAAGGTAAATACGAATAAAGTTCTTCAGTCAAAAATGGCAAAACCGGCGCAATTAGTCTCAGTGAAGTTTCCAGACAATGTAGCAATATAAGAATTGTAGCGGTTGAATCTGAATCCTTTTTGAGCAGTATCGGTTTTGATAATTCCTGTATAACATTACGCGCATCCACGTAAATAAATAAGATAAAAGAAAATAATACGAAAAATTGATTTGATTTTCCAAAAAAAGATTCTCGTAGAACAGATCAACCACAACTACACATACACGCAGTATACCATTCTGGACGAAAGTTTTTTTGATTATTACCACTACATGCGCGATGATCAAACTTAGTTACACCGGAGGTAATGAAACATTTTTTTTTGACAAATTTTTCTTTAGAGATTATATGAGTAATTGTAAATTTGAAAGACACACACTATATTTGGGTAACCTGTCATCGGTCAATAAAAAATTTGAAAAAATCATAACTACGATTTAAAAAAAAAAAAAAATATATATATATATATTTTAATAGAAACGGTATAAAATATGCGTAAAAAACTTAATGCAGAAAGAAAATTTCTTCGATCAAAATGAGTTGGTAAAATAAAGAAAAAATTACAAATTTCACAAAATTAAGCGTTAAATTTATCTAATAATTACTTTTTAATATCTCGTTAGTATAAAAGTCAGCAAACCTGAAACACCGTTCAATGATTGCAACGGAAGAGGAAATTATTACGCTGAAATCATTAACAAGTGTGGACAGATCAAAAGAAATTGTTGAGTAATACCGCAAAATTTTACCTACACCTATACAACTGAATCGCCGATGATGATGTTCAGGAGTTGAGTATTGGACACACTATGATAATGATAAACACCGCAATTAGCACTCGATTAGACAGATCTCAACAATTTTAAACTCATTGTACGAAAGGTAATATGAAAAAATAGTAATCATTTCAATAATTATTTTTTTGATTAGCGCTTCTTCAAACGTGTTAAAAACGGCTATAGTAGCACTTTTCAAGTGTGAAGAAATAATATTACAATTTCAATAATTTGTTTATGTTTTTACTAAATTTTCGTATAATATTACATGAGAATTCGTTTATTTTTTTGGCTCCGACGGGTATAGCTTTATTATTATAAAAGGAGCGAATAAATTTTTTTGTTAAACCATTAATCTGTATACATTCGATGAATAACCGAAAAAGAAAAAAAAAAAAACCCAGTAATAATACCCTAAAATACTAAGATTAGACAAAATTACATAAAAAGGAAAGTAAAATTGACTTATTTAGTAACAGACAGGACAACAAAGTATACGCGGAATTTCAAAAAAATCACAAAACTCGAGCAAAACGTCGTAGGATTTTTTGGATTTTTATTTTTATAAAATATAGATACTTTTACTTTTAGATTTATTTTTTTAAAATAAAATATCGGTTAGATGGTTGTCTATTTTCTAAATGCAATTTTCCATACATTTTACGAATTTGCGAAAGCATTTTCCTCGGTATCGCTGTCATTTTCCTACGTATCACCGTCTTTAGCGTTTTAAACGGATGCCGACAGCTGCTTGAGTACCATCATGACAGGTAACGCTCTCTTGCTGAAACCGACATTCTTGTCAGTTTCCTCTTACGTCACAGAGCTTTTGACATTTTTTAGTACTTTTCCCTGCACAGAAATATGAATCGATCACTTCTTCAGTCGCAATTCTCATCCAAATAGCCGCTTTAGCTAAGTGGAGCTGTTTCTGCATTATGTGTTCATTGGTGTCAATCCGGAAACGAACATTCCGCTCGTTAACATCTTCATTTAAATAAAAGTGGGCATTGTCGGTGATCAAAATGCAACGGAATGTCGTTGCTTTGAATTTTCGCTAATCGCCGCGTAAAAATTGTACTCGGCACGCAAAATTTTGTAGATATGAAAATGCAAATCCTCATGTCGCATTCGTTAAAATGATCGATAAGATATTAATCCAGATTCTTGAAAGTTTTTTATCCACGTACGCGCACTGATTTTTTAGATGCGATAGAAAATTTCGGATGAAAACGAAACAGACATAAAATTCACGATGACAAAAAACGTTCAAGCGAGAACACGCGTTGATTGGCCATTGAGTCATCGTGCTGAATTACTGAATCTTAAAAAAAATTTAGCTACTCGAAAAAATGATTAATCTTAATTTTTAAGGAAGATTTTAAAGAAAACCACACATATATTGCGGCACTCTGTGTCTATATCTTTCTTCCTGTTTGTATCAAAAATATGTAAAACATGAAATTTCAAATATTTTAAGTAGGGTTTTTAAAAGTAAAACTAATATGGTTTCTTACGAGGGAAATAATATATTAATAATTCGCTTTTCCACTATGTATCGCATGAAGTTATGTTTCTCCTTATAGCAGTCTTCAGATTTGTGAAAATATTTTAATACGGTCAACTGCAGAATTTTATTACGCAAATTTCATAAATTAAAAAACGGTAACTTTGAATTAGGAGTTAAATGTCGGGTAAAGATAACTCAACACGCATACTCGTAAGATTGAACATAATCAATATGGAATTTAAAGATGTAAGTAACCAGATGTTTTTTTTATTTATATTTTATTGTTATATGTATGTCACAAAACCTAGACGTTCACAGTCGTAGCTAAGAAGGAAACAGGCTTTCGAAATGTTAGTATATGTAGAATTAGTAAAGATTAATAGAAAAAGTGACCAGTACTGAAGTATTAAATTGACTGCACAAACAGACGGAATCAGTAACGATTATTAAAATACGTAAAGCGCATTATCTCCCGGTTATATCGTGAGAAGAGGAAATGTGAAATATTGCAATTGATAATATAGGGAAAGAATCGAGGAAAAACGTGGAAGACCGGCAACACATTGATCGGCTACTATTAAAAAATGAACGACGAAAATATTAAACATCGAAATATTAATGAAAATATTGCGGGATAGTAACGTGCTCAACATGTTAGTCTCTAACCCCACTGGTAAAAGGAAACGGAAGAAGATGTATGTGAATTTCGTAACGATATTTATAACTGTCTCAAGTCTCATATTTGATATAAAGAGATTTTATATGTTACAAAAAATTAGTAATGTATAAAACGATTATGATGTTCAACATTACGGGGTCGCTGATGCTCTCAAAGGGAAATGTATTCTTCGGGCTTCCGTTTTTTTATATTTAATGCTATCTGTATAATTTAGATATATCTGGAATATCATTCCTAATGATATTATTCTTGCGATAAATTCACGTGAAACTGTACCATTTTCCAAATATATTAATATCAGATCTGTTATGAAACCAATCATCGCTCCTCATTGCAAATTTAAAGAAGACATCAACAAGTTTCTAACATAAAGTAATTTATATAAAACATATTGGGACCACCATCTAAAAATTTTCTGGGATAAAAATATGTGTTTTTATAAAAAGTCTATAACATTAAATATTTCGGTATTTTTATCACCTGGACGTAAAATTCATTTCAAATAAGCACATTTTCCCTCTTTAAATAGCTACTAAATTACGCCGATTAAATTACATATTTCATTACTTTTAACAATGCACAACCTTTTTCGTCTTTACTTAGAATTTTGTATCAATCAGTGGCTGTTTCGAATTAATGCAATAGAGTATGTGTACCACGAGAGCAATGGGTGCCAGTATTGATTGTATTTAAATGGGTGATTTGAAAATTTACATGTAGATGTTCGCATGCGCATATTATTATACGCAAGTATGTTTATGAGTGCAGACAAAATATATATATATATATATATATATATATATATATATATATATATATATATATATATATATAACTATACTGTCACGCTGAAATAGATCAATTTTGCCAGACAACTGTGAATGAAAAAAAAAAATTAATAAATCTATCATCTTTGCTTAAATTATAAACTATTAAAATAAATATAATTACGAATACAGCGAACAATTAGAAATTGCATATAACAACATATATTTATATGTCGTAATTCAGGTCTAGTCCATCATTAGCTAAAAGTAGTACCTACTGAGATGTTGCATATGAAGAAAAGTTAATTATATATAGCAGAGGCAGATTTAGAAATATGAAAATTTCTAATATGTACTAATGAGCAGATTTTATCGCCAAAAATAATTAATTTTAAAAAAGACTCCCTATGATTTTCTTACAGGTTTTAAAAATTGGAAATTCATTTACGTTAATCACTTTTCTTTTGGCTTGCATTTTAGTTTTATTACTTAGGAAAATTATTTTTTATTTTTGTTACGTATTTAGTCACCATACCACTCCTTTGGCATTTATTATTGAAATAGATATTATAAATAATTTTAATTTAAAAAGAGAATTTTAAAAGTAAGTTAACATAGCGGCAAAATTCATTATAGAGAAATTTATCATTAAATTATTAAAATAAATATAATTACGAATGAATATTGCAAACAACTAGAAATTGCATATATGGAGGTTTGTTATATTACACATTTACGATGCATATTTTAGCAGAATATGTGGGTGCGCACACACATTTAACTATCTATCTATCTATATATATATATAAAAAATATTAAAAAAAAACATTCGTTCTAATGTATTTCAAATTGTTTCACACATTCGCAAGTTTTTATGCTACTATTATTATCATCATTATCATTATCATTATCAGTTGAATTCAAGTAAGAATGTTAAACGTTGCATAATCTGAGACACATAAATGAATTCTTTTATTATATACCAATGTAAAGATCATATCAAAAATAATAAATTAAATACTGCAAATTAAGTACCACAGCGACGTCGCAAAGATCTTCGACGAAGAAATTCATAAACGATAATGATGCCAATTGGAAATCAAAAGTATTAAATCCCCCATTGACTTCGTGTACAGCGTGAAATAATCGACTCAGTATCCACCGATGCCAAAGAAGTGCAGGATTTATATCGTTAGCACAATAACGATCGACGTTTAAAGTATTTGTCCAACCAATAATAAATTTGGAAGATTGCCATATTTTATTACAAAAGGCGTGGTTTTTTGAACAGTCGTGAACATTAAAATTAATTGCTTGATCTGTAAAAACAGTGAGTGTCTTAAATGACAACTTTATATTTTTTACAGTAAAAAGCATAAATTTCATTAATTAAATTTAAATTATAACTGTTATTCAATTTATTTTGAATTAAAATAGATTTTAAATTATCTGTAAACAGCTATTCAAATATTCGCCCACGCACACACGCACACACAATTTTTTTCCCTCGATAACATTATACCAATGTGTAAAAACGTCGCTTCGATATACAATCATTATGGATACCGAATAACCGTTACAGCCACATGGTTGTAATTATTAAAAACGGTTTTTTAATGATTTCAGGCTGGATATCAACCAGCACAAAAGCACCGGACGTAAATAAAATAAAGAGGTTTTTGAACACGGCGTACATTTCATTTTTCGCAGTTTTAGTTTACTAACAACGAACGAAAAATGTTTATCACGTGTCGCCCGGTTTAAGACTTTCTACCTCGTGTGAGTTTTGTTTATTTCGGTGCGTTTGGAGTCTCTTTATACTTTAATCGGTATACAGCTTGAGATTAATTTATCAAAACGGTGTTGCCTAAGTAGGTAAGTAAAATAAGTTTCATACCTACTTTGTAATAGTGATAATATTTAAATAATCCATTTCCGTATTTTTTTATATCAATTAATAACAAACACACTGCTGCTTTTAGGAAATATTATAATTAAATTTTACATAAATTACGACATCTTTCGGCAACAAAGTGCCCCATATTCATGCAATACACTGTATATAAGTTTCATACCCTTAACCGAGCATCCGGAATTGTGAAGTTAGGGTTCACAGTACAGTAAGCCCAACGGCATTGATGAGAGCAGGGGAAAGTCAGTTCCTTTCTCTCAGCAGCTTTCAATTTTCTTAAATTTCTCCGCTACCCAATTCAACTTCAGATTGGATATATAACTGGGAGTGACTTGAATCCGGAACGGTACAAGTCTCGAACCAGTGGCGTCTGGTTTGGCAGCCGAGCAGTTTAACTACTAGACTACCGTATTCCAAGTTTCATTATTTTTGAACTGTAATTAATTTACGATTAAGTTTCATTTGCCATTTTTAAAATACTTAGAATCTTCTTATACTCTGTTTTTATGACTTTTGTCTCTTCCGTACTTCTTGGCGTTTATTCTGGGCCAATGGGTAGTACAAATTGAAATAATATTAATGTTTAAAAAGTTTAATTTTTTTTTTAATTACCTTTAATGCGAACAGCTGACAAAGTGAGACGTAAGGCATCTATACTGGATTTCGGTATTCCATTAGGAAACATCTCTTTTTGAATCAACAGCGCTTTTTTCAATTCGCTATCCGATATTAAACCTGACTTGCGATTTTCATAAATCTTCTGATTCAATTCCTATTATGCAGTAAGAAAAAGAAAATTTTAAAAATTTCCTTTAAAATGGATTATAAATTGTTGAAAATATTAATTAAGAAAGTGTACTTCATATCTAGGGGGCTGAGTCAACTGGCTGTATTGTGGTCCAACTTTTCACACATAGTATTTATTTTTTTTGAAAAACGATACGAATACATCGATTAAAAAAATAAATTTTGCATTAAAATATCTCAAATACTAAAAAAACACTGCTGGCAAGATAATGTATGAGAGGAAAATACTATTTCAAATTCAGTCCTTTTGAAAATAAGATATTAGCTTTTTCAAATTTATGTTTCAATGATAACTAACGTCGATAATGATTTTTAAATTCATTTCTTTTTTAAGAATAAAATGGAGGACAATAAACTTATTCACCATTTATCGAAATCTGCTTTAAGTGCAAAGTTAATTGCAGAATTCGTGATTTGCAGGATGGTAATTTTAATGAAAATTTGCAATAAACCACACTACAAATTTATACGGTAGGAACAAAAAGTTAATAAAAAGAATAAACGCGAAATTTAGAAAATCTGTAACATTAGGTTACCGCTATGATGGACTATATATATTCCCATAGCTTTCTAAAATTTTCAATTTGATTTTATGCTAGAAAAGCCTGGGAGGATACTTAAGTCTCTCGAACTTGGCATCTCGGGATTAGGAGTATCGAGTATAAGTTACTGCGTTGAAGGTAATTTTATCGACGTTTTTTTTTTTTTTTTTTTTTTTTTTTTTAATACAAACACACCATTTTTTTAAATTATTAGTACTGCAGAATTTTGCAAAACTTAGTCCATTACGAGTAATTGTATTCTCAAAGAAGTAAATCAAATCCGCAATCAAACTAAACGGTGAAAAAATTGAACAAGTTCCATGCATCAAGTATTTGGGAAGTATACTCGAAGAAAACTGTACTTCCAGATCTAAGATACGTAGCAGGATTGAGCAAGCGAGAGGAACACTGATAAGAATAAAGAATCTATTCACGCGCCAAGAATTGAAATTGAAACTGAGAATCAGACTCCCGAGATGCTACATTTTCTTCATCGTACTATATGGTTTTGAATGCTGAACACTAGACTCAACATTAGGAAAAAAGATCAGCGCTTTTGAGATGTACTGCTACCGACGTATCCTGAAAATACCGTGGACTCAAAAAGTGAAGAATATTGAAGTACTTAGCAGACTGGGAAAAAATCTTGAACTCCTATAAACCATCAAAAAACGGAAGCTGTAATATTTGGGACACGTCATGAGAGGATCGATGCATACCATTCTAAAAATACTACTTGAGGGTAAAATTGTCGGGAAGAGATCGAGAGGAAGACGTCAAATTTCATGGATGGACAATCTTAGCGACTGGTTCAACTGTTCCTCAACAGAGCTTTTCCGTTCAGCCGTTGATAGAAAGAAACTTCAATTGTGGATCACTAACCTTCAAAATGGAGACGGCGGATGAGGAAGAAGAAGTCTATTACGGGGAAAAAGTCGATGATTAGACAAAGAAAGTCACTGATACTATAAAGCGCATACTTTTTATGTAAAAAAACATCGTCATAAAATGGCACGCATCAAATTGTAACGTAAGAGTTCGCCAGTCGGCTGAATAAACATTTTTTTCATTTTTTCATTTTCTAATTTTTGAAATTAATCTATACGTATAAAAGAGGACATCCGGGGGAAATAATTGAGTAGCTCACAATTATTAATATATCGCTGAAACTACTAGGTCTATGAAGCTGAAAATTCACATGTAACGTGACAACAGAATGTCAAAAATGTATTAAAAAAATTCAAATTTTCTTAAGGGTGAAAAAAGGAGTAAAAGTCAAAAAATCGTTTTTTTAAATACTAATAATCACGCTACAGCCGAAACCATTTACAGCAGATAATTGAAATTCTATATGAACATTACTACCCATATACCGAACATGTCAAATGAGAACGCTTTTTTTTAAAAATTCAAACATTGAAGGGTGAAAAGGGGATAAAAATGTTTTCCAAAAAATACACAGTGTTATACGTTCTGTATAAATAGGTTCACCAAACTATAATTTTGAATGAAGATCCCTCATACGGTCTACTATAACTAGCTATGGAGGGAGACAGCGATATCCCTGTCAAACCGTAATTCATAAAAAGACAATTATAACTCTGCCTAATAGTTTATACCGTTTCCCAAAAAAGTAAGAAAACTTATACTTTTGTTTATGTTAAGATGAAAGATAGTGTTTTCATCGCGAATTTTTTTTCTCTCTTAAGTGATTTAACACTATGTTCTCTTCGGAATTAGTTTCTGTGTTTTGGTTTTTTCGGGTTTATTAACACTCCAGACAATGTACTTCTTATTCTAAACAGAGACGACATATATTGCTGCTAGTGCTTGAAAATTAAACTGTGTTTATTATATTACGGTTAATAATTTTCGTCTACCTGTCATGAAGCGGAAAAGTTACATCTTATTCAAATTTTAATCTAAAAAGAATTTAACCGGCGATATAAGCAGTTTTTCAAAAAACATAAACAGAATCGTGAAAGTGTAATATCAATATCAACATTTCTAATTAAACTAAAATTCACATTTATAACATTTTTTTCTTTTCTTAATCAGTACAGATTTTAAAATATTTTGTTTTCATTCCTTTTGCGCATTTTTTGCGTTCGTGTTTAGCCCGGCATAACGCGATTAAATCTGAAAATACCATCACACAGTTGTGAGCTTTTCGCTCTATAACAATTTAAGAGCTTTATTCTAACTTCTACAACTTTTTCAAATATTTAATTTATTTTTAATATTCATTTTTGGTTTAAAATTTATTGAAATTACAATTATAATAGTAAACAGGATACATCTATACCTTTAGTTTAAAAAGAAAAAATATTTCTTACCTACAGTATGACGAAACGGAATTATTACTAATAATTAAAAAAATAACACTGAAACAGTAAGGTAAAAATGGTCAGCGTTACTTGCAATCTGAATTCTCGATCATCATTTTCACTAATTTTCATCTTCGCCGCATTCTTCTTGTGCTTCTGTACACTGCTTGCAAACATAAACGCAATGGTTCTTGGAAAATCGCACGTTTACAGAGGGAACAACTTTTTTTTATAAATCTACTCAGTCTCGGTGGACAAAACTTACATTTTGCCATTTTCCGAGTAGACGTAGGTATTGAAGATACGGGCGATGATGAAATTGTGGATGGATCCCTGCTATATTCCTGATGCTTTGTCGAATTCTCGCTGGTAATGACCTCACATTATCGGCACGGTAAATCATATGGGGTTTTGCCAAAGCCTAATTCGGTAAGAAACTTCCTTTGGCGTATTAACTTGATTGACGTATTATCATTGTGTACAATTTGAGCATTTATTGTTCCTATGTTCAACATAGCATGGAAAATAGTTAGCGGCCATCTGTTATTAGTTCTGGACACTGAATATTTAGATTGTAATCGATATTTGACCCCACCTTTTATGGAGTTATATAAAGTGATCATTTCCGGCTTGTATACTGCGAGTCAATTTCATCGCCATCGGGCATTGCGGAAAGCAATAAGACGTTTTTCCATTTTTTCGATATATGAGAACATAATACACTTTTATCTGGAGGTTTTCCATATGCAAACATGGAGCTAAAAACAAGTCTTCCAATACCCTTTGTTGTGATAAACTCAGGCGATATTTCAGCTTTATTTTTCCCTAGTGTTCCAAAAACCGATAGACGATGATTCGCCCGCAGATCATTTGCTAAAGGTATGATCATAAAATAATTGTCCATTATTATATTTCTTCCGCCACCCTTCGAACGGTTGCATAAGCCATTTTATCACATTATGAGCATCATTTTCTACTTGAAAAGGACTGTTTTGAGGTTGTTTACCGGCGTAAATCTCCAAATTTGCTGTATAAAACATATAAATAGATCGCATAATGTGTAAATTTTAATCCTATATTTGCTGGACTTGTTTGCAATATATTGCCGAAATTTACATTTACCCGGAAAAGCAGGTAACATTTCATCAATAGTCGCAATAACGAGTTTTACACGCATTGACGAACTGGTCGAAAATTTCCCGGACCGGGGATAAATTGTCTAATTTCTTTCTTTCAATTCCCTGTCATCGAAATGAACTGCTTGCATCAATGTGTGGAACGGTCGTTTTGTCATGATTACTCGAAAAATGTCTGGTGTAGTCTAATCGTCCGACCACAATTCGCTAGTGTTTAAATGTTGCGCTTTTTTGACCCCCAGAAGATATAGAGTATTCCGATAAAAGCCAATAATTCATTTGTATTAGTAGGACACGGCAGTCGGAATTTTATTTAATTTCCTTCAGTTTTTGATTTGTATAATTTACAATCTTCGATATCATGGGATTAGAAAAAAACAGTTTCCACGAATCCAAACTCGTTTTGACCAGCTTAGCCTCATCAAGTAAACCACGTGTCTTGATTACTAAATTCTGCTTCACAGTTTTATGGGTTGTATTTAGTGGATTATGGATTAGCCCCATTCGCATCCATTTGTTCCTTCATATATTGGTTCATTAATTACCTTTTTTTGTAGATGGTTCAAATTCCTCACCCGATTGTTCCGAATGTGTATCGTGTTTTTCATCTTCACTATCAATGGGCGCGTCACTATCCGAATTTAAAATATCGTCTACGTTTTCATCAGAAATGTCTTCCTCTAACCACTGTGCCATTTTATTACCCATAATTATTATTTACAAACAACTAGGGAAATAATATTCGAAAATTAAAAATTTACAAAATGAAAGTTAACCTTAGTTACAAACCAAATTAATGAAAACAAATGATAAAACTTTACTAAATAGCGAATTGCAAAACAAAATATTACACGATCGGAACAAATAAAAAAAGTGGGAAAAAAACGAAGAGAACTGTTACTTAAAAACGCGGTAGTGAGCACCTACGCGTCATAAGATCGAACTGAAACTGGCGTATGACCACTCGAAGATAGTCCAATTGAGGAATTGCTATCACCTAAACCTTCCACCTTCATCACTTCCTCAGTAATTCACCCAAATGTAGCAAAGTAGCTAAACGCTCACCAACCGCGTGATGCCGGGTTAAAGTTATTCAGATCTGCATATTCATTTTAGACGGATTAATTTTTTTAGCCTACCATTAAAATCATTCGGACACCAACTAATCATTTAATTAATCTTTCAGCTTTTACTTAAATCAATTTCTACTTTTGCCGTCGCTGGGGATCGAACCCGTATGTCATGTTTGCAATCAAGCGTTTATAGCTCTAGGCTATCGCAGCGGGAAAAGTTATTTGTTAATTCACTATTTTTAATCGTTTAAAACCACGTAATTAAAAATGTACCCAAAAAGATGATAAATAAGCGAGCAAAGTCCCCATGTGTATCAGCTAGTAATTCCATTTTAAAAAAATGTTTACTCGTAAAAGAATGTTTCTTACTGAAATAAAAAAACCTTTTTGTTTATCTTTATTTGTTTGTAATACGAATAGCGGTTCTTAACTTTATATTAGAACATTATTTCCCGTTTAACTCGACACAGCTTCGGTTTATATTACAAGGGTCAAGTGAATTTTACTATACATATTATTATATTACCACCTGATTATGACACAATTTAAAGCAGAGTTTAGTCTATTTTTTTTTTTTTTTGAATCTACAGGAATTCAAAAAAAAAAACGCTTACTTTACTTTACAA
The DNA here is from genome assembly GCA_039619475.1 of Icerya purchasi. NCBI lineage: Eukaryota > Metazoa > Arthropoda > Insecta > Hemiptera > Monophlebidae > Icerya > Icerya purchasi. Next base: position 201,795,996 of record CM077115.1, read on the forward strand.
ATGAAAAATATTACATAACCTTACTTGCAGCGTAACTCCATTTATAACGTCTTCTGGAACAATCGTATTACCTAAACTTTTAGACATTTTTCTTCCTTTAGCATCGCATATCATGCCGTGCAATGATACTACCTAAGCAGTATTAAAAATCAAAATAGAAACTTTTAATGATAAATTAATAATTAATAAAGCCTCGAACATAATATTTAAAAACTGATTTCATTTTAATTTCAAAAAAACACTTTTATTAACTCATTCGCATTTATGAAGAGATTAAAATGATGTGTAGATTAAAACTGGGGATATTGTCATGCGCGAACAAATAAAAAAAAACACGCGATAACGTATAACCTCCTTTTTTATGAAAGCCGGTAAAAATTAAAATTTTACAAACGTTACATAAAATTGGAACATTTTTTGGGATATTTTTCGTTACCTAAAATTAGGATATTTTTTCGTTACATAAAATTGGGACATTTTTTCTAATGGAGGCCGACCTAAGAATTACGTTCTAATATATATAGAATGGGACATGATACTAAGGAGGATATACGTGTGTGTACGCGCATAGTACAACTTCATAAATTAAGGTTTCAAGTTACATTTAAACTACATGTATATTATTTTTTATATATACCCCTATTTTTAGGATTCCGTATGCATATAATGTACGGAATCCTAATAAGATGGTACACAAATGACGAACATACCAAATAAAAATCAATAATTCACGAACGGCTTGACTTATAAACTACAAATTTGGAACATAAATTACAATTAAAATTATCTTTAAAAAATTAAAGATGACCGATTACCCTGGGAGGCAAAAAAACCCAAAAAACCGTCAAGATTATAAAATATGGTACATAAAATGACCTCAAAAATCACTTAAAAAATCATAACTCGTCACCCAATAAACTTATAACGTTGAAATTCAAAATATAAGCTAAAATGCAGGAGTCCTTTGATAAAATCTGTTGTGTCCCGGCCGTCATAACTTTCTGTTTCGATGCGCCGCGGCACTAATATTTACAAATACGCTGATGTAAGCTAATTTAACCGTTGTCAGCGCGATCGGTTCGTTATTTACTTCTTTTCTCACGTCCGATTAATAAACAACCGAGCTTATGTATTTTCCCTTTTGTCACGTACCGTTCAATAGCGCTTGCTATATAAGATATAATTATTTACTGATAATTAAGATTTGTATCCTGGGCGTTACCCGAATTGTTCGATACCGTATCCAGTCTGCCCGGTTGACACTAAAGTTTATCTTTGGCTGTTTTAATCGGTGGTAATTTAGGACTTAGGATTATCGGTGATTGATCAGTTCGCGTAATCGCGACGTCTCCGATGTTATCGTAGTTTATAATAATAAACGAGATATTAAGTTCAGTTAGTCTCTTTATTAAAATACAGTTAACTCGAGAATTAGATCGTCGTCGTAGTAACTCCGTCGGGAATACAACATCTCAAAATTGGCGCAGTCGGTAGGATATCAACAGCGGCGTGGCAAACACGTTTGAGGTCCAGCTCTTTACGTTCGGAGCCTACGTAGTTGGTATTTATATTTTTTATTATTCAAACTTCCTAAATAATTTCTGATTCTTTTACTATCTGTCCCTGTTTTTTCTTCGGCGTACCTTTTTTTTTATATTTTTATATTTTTTGATACATATATAAATTTTTTATTTTTCGTAATATCGTTATGGCGCCGCAAACTACAGGTCAGTCTGAAAGCGAAAATATCCCTCTATATTCCATTGAATTCTTAGCTAAATTAGTCTCCCGAGAATTTTCAGGAGACCGAAGTCAATTAAACGACTTCATCTCAAATGTAAATAACGCGTTTGCTCAGGCTCACGAGAGTCAAAAAATACCGTTACTATACTTCGTTGTGAGTAAAATCAGTGGTAATGCCAAGGCACATCTCGCACACTGTGAGTTCAATTCTTGGCACGACCTAAAACTAAAGCTTAAAACCCTATACGAAGATAAAAAACTTTACTCTCAACTCTTAGAAGAGTTAGTCACCATTAAGCAATCCCCTAGCGAGTCAATAACGCAGTTCTACACCAGAATAGATTGTGTAATGGATCGTCTCCTCTGCAACTTAGAACCCGAATCGGATGACAAGCTCATCCAAGGCCAAATCAAAATGATTAAGGACATGGCCATAAGTCGCTTCACGCTACACTGTGATGCCGACATATCTCGAATAATACGGCAGAAAGAGCTGCCCACCCTAAACGAATATCTGTCGATCGCTCTCCGCGAGGAACAGATGCAAAAAGTCGAAAATCGATCCCCACGCTTCAAAAACAAAATATATAATAAGTATACTGAGAAGCCTCCTAATAACCGCTATTGTAAGCATTGCAAGAAAACCGGACATCTAGCAGAGAATTGCCGGTATTTAAAAGTTAATTCTTTAAACTACAAACCCCACTCGGTTACCGATGCCGAACCGAGGAGGATTTAAAAAATTTTAAAGGCGTCACAAAATTTAACGTAAGAAAGGAAGAATGTAGCACGTTTTGTGTAAACAGTAATGCATTCTATATCAATTTTTTCTCTGAACAATCGGTAAACAAAAAATTTAACTTCATTATAGACACCGGAGCGAGCGTCTCTATTATAAAAAAGAATAGTTTACGAAAGGGTACCGTATACTATGATAACGTAATCATCAAACTTAACGGCATCTGTACCCGCTCATTTGTACAAACAATCGGCTATACATATTTAACTCTTAATGAAAATTTTAACGTAAAATTTTATATAGTCGACGACGTCACCAACATCCCCTGTGATGGATTGTTGGGCGTCGATTTCTTAACTAAACATAACGCAGAGATAAAATTTTCCGAGTCTACTGCTACTCTTAATGGTAAAAAATATAATTTATTTCGGAAACAAAAAGGAAATAATTCAAATAATTGTAATATTATCTTAGCTCCTCGTTCCGAAAAAGTAATAGAGGTTAACATTAATAACAGCAATATAAAAGAAGGTATAATCGACGAACCATCACCAATGGAAGGTGTGTTTCTTGCTCGATCTGTTGTCCGCGTAAATAACAATGGAAAAGCGGTAACAACAATTTTAAACACTTCCGACAAAGAATGTGTAATAAAAAATTTTAACGTAAATTTAAGACCCACAAATTTACTAAAGAATGAAAATAATTTTAAAGTAAATTGTCCCGAGGTTAACATAAAAAATAAAGAATTAATAAAGAATTTACGTCTGGAACATCTAAATAGTGAAGAAAAAAATGTATTAATTAAATTATGTTTAAAGTATAAAGAGCTGTTCCAGATAAATAATAATAATCTTTCGTGTACTGATAACTTTGAACATGAAATAAATACGAGCGATTCTCCGCCAATATTTTCAAAAAATTATCGGCATCCAGAAGCCTTAAAAGAGGAAGTAAACAGACAGGTAAATAGCTTATTGGACCAAGGTATTATACGTCAATCTAATAGCCCCTGGTCTTCTCCTCTCTGGATAGTGCCAAAGAAACCTGACAGTTCAGGAAAGAAAAGATGGAGAATCGTCATCGATTATAGAAAATTAAATAACGTAACGATTGGGGAAGTTTTTCCACTACCCAATATAGATGAAATTTTAAACCAATTAGGTCGATCAAAATATTTTACCACTTTAGATTTAGCTTCTGGTTTTCACCAAATTAAAGTAAAGAGTTCTGATATACAAAAAACTGCTTTTAGCACTAATTTAGGCCATTTTGAGTACACTCGTATGCCTTTTGGTTTAAAAAATGCACCTGCCACATTCCAGCGGTTGATGAACTCTGTCCTCGCTGGCTTACAAGGAAATCAGTGCTTCGTGTATATGGATGATGTCATTGTACATTCTACTAGTTTACAAGAGCACCTCGATCGTTTAACATCTGTCTTTGACAGATTAAAAAATAACAACCTTCGGTTACAGCCCGATAAATGCGAATTTCTGAGAAAAGAGGTCGGCTATTTAGGTCATATTATTTCTGAAAATGGTCTCCGCCCAAATCCCTCTAAAATCCAGGCCATTGTCGAGTTCCCCAGACCCAATTCTTCTAAGGAAATTAAATCGTTCTTGGGCCTGATAGGTTACTATAGACGTTTCATAGAGAATTTTGCTAAAATTGCTAAACCTTTAACTCTTCTTTTAAAAAAGGATCAGCCTTTCAATTGGAGTTCTACTCAACAAGACGCTTTCAACAATTTCAAAAAAATTCTAACCAGTGATTCACTTTTACAATACCCCGATTTTTCAAAAGAATTTTTACTTACCACCGACGCTAGTGCTTTCACCATTGGTGCTGTTCTATCGCAAGGTACTCCCGGTCAAGATCGACCTGTCGCTTATGCTAGTAGAACGCTCAATGAACATGAAATTAACTATAGCACTACGGAAAAGGAATTAATTGCCATTGTATGGGCCATTAATTATTTTCGACCCTATCTGTACGGGCGAAAATTCACGATCATTACGGATCATAAAGCCCTAACATGGTTATTCAACTGCAAAGATCCTGGCTCTAGGCTGTTGCGCTGGAGGCTTAAACTTTCAGAATACGAATATGAAATAAAGTACAAACCAGGCAGGAAAAATAGTAACGCAGATGCTTTATCGCGGAACCCTCCTGACCTCAATCGTCAAATTAATACTATTTTATTAACAAATATTAATAATAACAATAAATCTAACGATAAAGAGGATGTAACGTATGATAAATTTTTAAAACTTTCAAAAAATCAGCGTCGGCAAATCTTTATAGATGAAATTAATAGTAAACCCTTCGACAAAAGTCCGACAGTTGTTTTTATTTGTAAAACCGGCCCTAACGTAAACGCTATCATTAACAATAACTTAAACGATATGAAGGTCGGCCATGTCAAACGAATTAAGCAAGGTAATAAAATCATTTACCTTTGCTGCTATAAAGTAAACCCTTTTGATAATCTAGATTACTGTGTGCTGTTTAACGTAATATTAACCCTATCCAAATTATTGTTAAAGTTTAATGAAAAACATGTCTTTATAAGTAAAATCCCCAGCACACACACCCTAGTTGACTATGAAAAATTTTAAAAACTTATCTCCTATATTTTCGTGGATTTAAACGTTAAAATTACTATTTTGAGAAATGAGAAAAAGGAACCAAAAACTCCCGAGGAGATAAGTAAAATTCTGGAAGAAGCCCACAGTTCTGCAGCCAGCGGTCATTCTGGGTTCTTTCGTACGTATGCTAAAATTCGTAGCCAGTACTACTGGAAAAATATGAAGAGTGACATTCGTAAATATATTAAAAATTGTCACTCTTGCCAAATTCATAAAACCAATTTTAAACCCGTTAAAAATGCGATGGAAATAACCACCACCAGCTCGTTCCTCTTCCGACGCCTAGCTATAGACGTAGTTGGCCCTCTCCCCATAACGGAAAAAGGAAATAGGTTCATCCTCACCATGCAGGATGACCTGACAAAATTCTCTTACGCCGTTCCCCTTCCAAATCACGAGGCCACTACGGTTTCCGAAGAATTGGTCAAATTCTTCAGCCTTTTCGGCACACCACAAACTTTGCTTTCCGATCGCGGAACCGAGTTTACTTCCGAGATCATCTCTCAGCTTTGCAAGCTATTTAAGGTCCGTCATGTTTTTTCCACCCCTTACCACCCACAAACGAATGGCAGTTTGGAAAGGAGCCACCTAACCCTAAAGGATTATCTAAAACACTTCGTTAACGATACTCAGAGCAATTGGGACGATTTCGTCGCCCATGCCTGTTTTTCCTATAATGCTAACGTGCATAAATCTACCAATTTCTGCCCTTTCCAACTTCTATTCGGCCATAAACCTTTTATCCCCAGTTCGCTTACAGCTGAACCCGAGTTCCGTTATACCTATGACGATTATGTTAGTAATCTTAAGCTTAGATTAAATACTATCCATAAGATAGCACGGGAGAATATAATCTCCGCAAAGAATAAAAGTAAAACTTCCTACGATAAGAAAATCAATCCGCAGGAGTTCCAAGTAGGTCAATTAGTTATGTTAATAAATAAAAGTACTCGATTTAATAAGTTAACTGCTAATTTTAAAGGACCCTACAGAATTATTAAAATATTAAATAATAACGTAGTTGTGTTATTAATTGGGCGAAAACATATTAAATACAATACAAATTTAATCAAACCCTATTATTCAGGTGATGACGCCCATGTCACTACATAATATTAAAATAGATTTCTATGCATTAAATTGTCAATAGACAATAAAGTTAATTAATACTAAAATAACTAAATTAAGTAATCAATAAAGTAAATGATTTAATGAAACTCCAGGTGCAAGTCACTCGGAAAACCATAAGAATATTTAACGAAACCATTTCTAAGTTAAAAATTCGAGAGCAACTATTTTCTACTAATTTGGACTCCCTTAACAAGGTCGTTTACAAAAATTCCCCGTCGCTCTTAACGATAAATTTATTTATAAATATTACGAATTTTGTACCGTAGATATACTGTTACACGAACATTTACTTATTTATAAAATTAAAATACCAATAATAAGCAGTGTAGAGTACGCCTCGTTTCACGTTATTCCTTATCCTATCCCTAAAATTAATTCTGCCTCCCTATTCAGCTACATCCGTCCCACATATAAATATCTACTAATAAATCGGCTTGGAACAGAGTACCTAGTGTACAAGGACCTGAACGATTGTGTCACCATCACCTTCGGGAACGGAGACATAATGCGTTTGTGCCATAGCCAGAGTATGCTGAAGACCGACAAGGAGATCCCCTGCGAAGCTGCGCTATATCTTTCCCGTTCGGAGGAAATACCCGACGATTGTACGATCACCACCGCACCGCTCCGAAGAAACACGTTTCACAAACTCGCAGACAGCCGTTGGTTATTCGTCATACCGAACACCACCGTGTTAACTGTTTATTGCGATTCCAAGTCCGATACAGAAGAGTATCGTCTACATGGTTCCGGAATCATCTCGCTGGACAATGACTGTCATGCGTCCGAGCCATCGATCTCTCTCTACGGACAATCCAACGTGAACGCCAGTTGCTACCACGTCGTGCCGATGGTCGATCTAGATAGCAGTAAATACTATCGAAGAAATCAAACTCACCGTAAACCCAGCACGCTTCAGCTAGGAGAGCCTTCCTTCGAAAACTTTGATGCTGTTGATGAAGAACTGTCCGCTGTACTCAACATCCTAAACACCCACCCTTCAGAGGACACCCGTTCCAGTATTTCCAACATCTCCCAAATTTCCGTCGTGACTATCATCACCACCGTCATTATCGTTTTCATCCTGTACGTAGCTCGAAGAGCTTTTTCCCCGCAACACCGCCAAAGGAACTACAAGGAGTCTGCCCCATCATCTATTCCAGAAACCCCTCATGCCGAGCAAGCATCCTCTTCAGAACAGTGCCCCGGCGTTATTATAAGTTGTAAATAGAAAAAAAAAACTATAAATAAAACTTCGTAAGAATTCCGCTCTCGCTTTCGTTGTATATAAACATACTTTCGTTTTCGCTCAACCCCGATTCTTCCTTCATTTTTATTTAATTTTTTTTTATTATAAGGAGGGGGGAGTGTTGTGTCCCGGCCGTCATAACTTTCTGTTTCGATGCGCCGCGGCACTAATATTTACAAATACGCTGATGTAAGCTAATTTAACCGTTGTCAGCGCGATCGGTTCGTTATTTACTTCTTTTCTCACGTCCGATTAATAAACAACCGAGCTTATGTATTTTCCCTTTTGTCACGTACCGTTCAATAGCGCTTGCTATATAAGATATAATTATTTACTGATAATTAAGATTTGTATCCTGGGCGTTACCCGAATTGTTCGATACCGTATCCAGTCTGCCCGGTTGACACTAAAGTTTATCTTTGGCTGTTTTAATCGGTGGTAATTTAGGACTTAGGATTATCGGTGATTGATCAGTTCGCGTAATCGCGACGTCTCCGATGTTATCGTAGTTTATAATAATAAACGAGATATTAAGTTCAGTTAGTCTCTTTATTAAAATACAGTTAACTCGAGAATTAGATCGTCGTCGTAGTAACTCCGTCGGGAATACAACAAATCAAAAAATCACGGTACAAAAGTTATGTAAAGTTGCCCAAAAGTTCAAAAAAGCGCAAAAAATGACGTGTCGCCCCTAGCGCTGCGAGTATTGTAGTTGAAAATTTTGAATGCGGTTAAAAATACGCGCATCCCCGTATATTTCTCTATTTTGGAACATCCGGAATTCCAACTTTAAAACTGGACCCTCGGGGAGCCTAAAGCTCAAAATTATGGAAAAAAATATATTTTTCCCCGGGTTGTGATATATCATTAGAAAGATCGCTATTTGTCGGGAACGAAACCGTATTCCATTTTCTTAACGAAACTTTCAAAGTTACTGGAAAGTTCAAAAAAGCGCGAGCTCTAATTTGTAGCTCCCTCTTTGCGACGCGAGTATTATAGCTATAAATTTGGAACAAGGTAGAAAATCTGCAACTCCACGTATATTTCTCTAGTTTTGAACATCCAGGTTTTCAGCTTTAAAATAAAACTTTCGAGGCGCCGAAAGCTCGAAATTTTTAAAAAAAATATTTCTTTTGCCCGGGCTTGTGATATATCATTAGAAAGATCGCTATTTTTCAGGAATGAAACCGTATTTCATTTTCTTAACAAAACTTTCAAAGTTGCCGAAAAGTTCAAAAAAAAACAAAAAAAATTACGTGTCTTTCCTCCCCCCCAGCTCCACGAATATTACAGCTAAAAATTTTGAACGTGGCTAAAAACAAGCGCATCCCCTTATATTTCTCTAGTTTGGAACATCTGGATATCCGGTTTTAAAATTTGACCCTTGGAGCGCCAAAAGTTAGAAATTTTAAAGAATTTTTTTTTTTCTTCTAAGGCATGTTATACATACCGTTGGAAGGATCGCTATCTGTTCGGAAAGAAACCGTATTTCATTTTCTTAGCGGAACATTCAAAGTTGCCGGAAAGTTCGAAAAAGCGCTAGAATTGATTTGTGACGCGAGTATTATAGTTAAAAATTTTGAGGAAAGTAGAAAATATGGGCATCCATGTATATTTCTCTGGTTTGGAATATCTGGGTTTCCAACTTTAAAATTAGTGGCTTGGGGCTCTGAAAGCTCGAAATTGTGTAAAATTTTTTTTTTTCAGGCGTATCATTATTGGAAAGAGCGTTATTTTTTGGGAACGGACCCGTATTTCATTATCTTAACGAGACTGTTTGAAATTTACTAAAAGTTCATAAAATTGTGAAAAATGACGTGTAGCCCCGCTTGTAATTTATGTATTGCAGTTCAAGATTTTGAACAAGGTTAAAAAATTGTGCTTCCCTGTTTATTTCTTTACTTTAAAACATCTGGGTTTTCAACTTTAAATTCGGACCCTTAGGCGCCGAAAGCCCGAAAGTTTCAAAAGTAATATTTTTTTTTTCCGGTCATGATCGATGGAAAGATCGTTATTTGTCGAGAACGAAACTATAAGTTATTTCCTTAACGAAACTTTCAAACCTTAATGCACGGAATAAACGAGTTTGTTAATCGGTGTTATTTTTCTTTTGGCTTTATCGGAGTATGAGACTGCAGCGGTTTTTAGAATTTGGTTCGGATTGTTATAATTTGAATTAGTAGTGTTAGTACGAGGGCTAAGAAACGGAACGGGATCGCAGGTTTCGGTTTCGTTATTTTCATTATGGCTTGCGTTAGTGTTGCTATGAACTGTAATAAAAGGAACGGACTCACCGCATCATTGTTTAGGTGGAACGTTCGCCTGATGAAAAACAGACGTGAATAGTATTTCGATTTGTTAAACAATTTAACCTACTATGCTAGTAAATAAATAAAACAAAATATTTAATAATGGTCTAACGTATTGAGAGAGTCGAAAAGAAAACCGGAATTGCTAAAAAAACCATCTCAGTAGAACAACGGTCTTTGTCACATCGCGGAACTATATCGACCTTTTTTTAGTAAAGTAACCAAATCGCCTTGAAATTCGGTTTTCAAATTAGTGACATTTACAAAATTCGTAAACTATTATTTCGATTACCGTGTCTCCCCCTCCCATTCACCGAGAATCCAGGATGCAATCACCAACGTACACCAACCTGCCAGCAGGGAGCATCAACATTCTATCAGCCGCAGCAGAGTGATACGTAGCATTAATATTATTTCTAATTAATATTTTTTGCGTGTTTTCGTTTATATATTTATTAAATGTCTGTAACAGTCGGCTATTCAAGAAATATAGCTGTAGGGATTAACAAAATTATACATTTTAAAAAATCATAAAACCTTAATGTTAGTATTATTAAATCTAAACCAATAATTTACAAAAATAAATAAAAAAAGGATTTAATTAATTTTTCTTCATAACCATTACATTGCACTTCAAATTAGTCTAAGCCTTCGATTCAAATTAGTATTTTGCTTTACTGTTTTAAATTATTATTAGAAAATATCTCTGAAATTTGTTAAGATATTAAATTAAAATAATAAAATAAAAATGGAAGTTTATTCAAACAAATTTTCTTACATACTAAATAATTAATGGTCATTGCTACCTTTCATACGGAATCCTCAGCGCATGAAACCTCATGCTTGACTGAACTTGTTTTTGTTATAAAATGATCCCCATACAATTAAAAAATTTGATTTTCAAATTAGAATAACAAAAACGTATTTATTCTGTTCACAATGACATAAATATATAAAATTTTGGAATAAACAAGTTTCTTCATTTAGTAACGTTATATAAGCAGATATTTTAATATTAAATGCAATTAATTTTAAATTAATCACGAAACATTTATTCATTACCTTAAATGGTACTTTTCCAGTGCAATAGATTCCTAACATAACCATTCGTGAAACCCAAAAGCATAAAATATCTTGTCCAGTCTGCATTAAACTTAATGGATAAAACCTATTCATTTCCTCATTCTAAAAATTAAATACAATAAATAACGTGTTAATAAAAGGTTTTAAGTTTTTGTTTTTAAATCAAACAGTTAAGTATTCTATAACTTATTAATGAGGATATACACCCATGATATACGTTCGTTCACAGAAATAATAAAAAAAAAAGAAAAAATTAATCGCGATTACTCCTATTTATGACATTAGGTAAAATATTATTTTTCATTTAAACCCATGTGTAATTGACTAATAATTATCGATCTCAATATACTATGACATGCATATATATTTTTCAAAACTATTATATAATAAAAAAAAATATTATGTTTCTATTTATTAATTAATCAAACCAAATTAAAATGATTACAATGAAGCGAAGAAAAATATTAACAAAATTTTTAATTTATTATTATAAATTACCAATGTATAAACTTTATCTTCTGTAATGTATTGAATATAAAAAATCGATTCAAACATTTCAACAGAAAAAAGGAAAAACCAGTATGTACACAAAGCAATAAAGTAATGTAGACGCATGCATCGGTATTAATGATGGACAAAAATAAAAATGATTACTTTTGAGTTTAAGTGTTTTAAATATATACGAAAAAAAATTAAAACTATTTAAAATACATGTATTTTTAAAACACATATTTCAAAGAGACTTATAAAAGGCTGTAATGCTGCATGAAAAATTTGAAAAACTTATACAAATCGCATTAAATTTGCGAATATTTGCAGAGAATCAAGAAAAAATTTGAAGAAAACAGTACATTGTTTAAATGATACAGCTAAGGATAGGAAACTCACTTCACTTGCTTTTTAAATACACACACACACATATATATATATATATATATATATATATATATACATACCCGCATATACACACAACACTGATTTCGGACTCTTAGGAAACACTACTTTCGACTTTTTTTAAATAATCATATACGGCTTTAGTTCATCTTTTAGGACGTGTATTGAATAATTTCTGTCCTTTCATTAGAAAATAATCGTTACATTTAAATCATTTAGTTTATTCCAATTCATACTTAATAAACATTTTCAACCTTTCTATTCGGTAATTTATCTTTCAATCGTTGAAAACAATTGTTCACCCTTTTTCTTACGTGCCGACAAGACTACCTTTCACAACCGTTGTTAGCTTTTCCCACTGGGAAGAAAACCTAATCCGAGCAAATATATAATAATAACATTTTCTTTTTTTTTTTTCGATTATTTCAAAATGAATTATACACAGAACCTCTTTATGCTAAATATCTGAAATTCAGTTTTAATTTAAAATTACTTGCTGTAGTGGAAATCCGAATACTGAGAAAGGAAGTAGTGCAGAAGAAAACCATGTGTCTGCTACGGAATTTTCTTGTACAACAGAATGCAGCTCTGTTTTTTTCACACCTAGTTTTGTAATTGCTTTATGTTTCGCTTCCTCAATTGATTTAGCCGCAACCCATCCCGCCGGTGTCTCATATAAAGGTAGTCTATGTCCCCAACACAGCTGTCTAGATATACACCAGTCCCTGCGGTATAACAAAAAATAAATACTTTCATATATATGTGTGTACATATATATATATATATATATATATATATATATATAAAAATATATAATTATAATGTACCAAATTCTAAAATCTAAATTTTTGTAAATGCAAATTAATTTCGTTATCCTATTTTATTAGTGTTAAAGTGTAATTACTACAATGTAGTTGTTACCACGCAGCTGGACACCGTTATAATTCCTATAAACGCTATTTATTTACGCAGCCCAAATGTGTTAGAATTCCTGTAAACACGAGTTATTTTCAGCCCCTAACTTAATATCATGGATCAAACATCATCTATTATTTCGTATATTACTAAAAAAAATGAATATGAAAAGCTACTAATAATACTGACGAAAATAAAAATCAATGAGCCAGATCCAATTTATTTATTGAGGGACAGTGAAGGATTCCAAAACATTCTTCTGCGAAGGCAAATATTAAAAAATAATTTAGTTTCAGAAGTTTTTTGTTTTTTTTCTGTTAGATATTGATTCAATCTAATCACATTTAATCAATTGTTGAAAGCGAACTAATAGGACAGACGAATACCATAAGCTGCTGAAAACTAGAATTAACGCTCAGGTAAGCTAATTAATTTTAATATTTGATACCGTAACGCCTCATTATAAATTAATAAACAAGGTAATACGAAATTCTAAACAGGGAAGCTAAATTTGAGGCGTTGTAAGATGGGGAGGCGGGGGGATTTATGGACGTTGATTTGAAATATCGATTCTTTTTCAAAATTTTCCGACTTAATATTACATTATTCAAATTCTTTACTAAGAGTACAAAACTTGAAAACGAAAACATTTATTGTATAATTTATTAAAAAAATAAAATTAAAAATCAAAACTAATCTGGGAACTTGCCTATAAACCAAGTTAATTATTTTTTTCAAATTTTCTAGAGCATAAATGACACGTGTATCTAAAGCAATTTTAAATTATTTACAGTAAAATGTAAAACACCCAAACAACTACGGGATCGGATTTTTTTTTTTACTTTTTGGATGTACAACAAATCTCGAAATATGAAAATATGAGCAACTCAAAGAAAAAACAAATATTAATAAACTTTTAAAAATTTTCTTTAAGCAACCAAAAATAATTTTTACTACAAGATTATACTAATTAAAAATTGTTAACATTTAAAATTACAAATCTCACCTTCCGATTGGTATATTCAAATTAATTGTAATGATTAAAATAAATAAACATTTATTTAAAACACCTTCTTCAGAAAGTTACTTTTTCTACTAATACTTTAACGGCAGGCTCGTAAAAGAGCGAGATTAAAATGTTATGCTTTCTTATTATTTCAATGTTAGCTTTATTTACAACTCAAATATTTTGAACTGGTCGTATTTGAAAAAAAAAAAAATGTTTTAATTAAGCGTAACATTATCATTGTTTTATTTTGATAGTTTGATATAGCCGAATGCGTCATCAAAGTAAAAGAAATTCGTTTCGAGGCAACTATGCTTACTTCATGTCTATTCAGTTCAAGTGGAATAAGATGCCGTGCTAAAATGGAAATGAAAGAATTTATTCTTGTGTTTTTTTTTTTCCATTTAATATCTGACACTCACGAGTGACTCAATAACTAGATTGTTCTAGTAACTGGTAAAGCTGCATAACTTAAGCCGTTATCGTAGGGTCGGTTTAGCCATGCAGTTCTAGACTTACTACTGGCGATTCCAGTCGCGTGGCTTCAGTCGTATCATAGGAATTACACCTTTAGGTTTATTGATTTTTACGCTCTCTCTTTAATCACGTTTAGTTTAATACTTGCAAATTGTCTGGTTTGAAATTTGACAACTAAATGGTAAGCTACTTAGCCGCCAGGCCATAAAAAAAAAAAAAAAAAAAAAAAAAAATTGACAACTAAATATCATATATTTAAAGAGATACGTTTTATACATAAAATGATACAAAAAACGACTTATTACTATACCAACAAATAACTTTTACTACCTAATATTATTGTGCCAATTAAGCCAGACGTTCCTTTGCGCTTCCCAAGTTATGTCCAGTTCCGAATTAAGAACAACTTCGTTAGCTTTTTCAGCGAGCTGTTTGCATTTAAGAAGCCTACGTTGTAAAATAATAGAACGGAAAATAAAATAACAAATTTATGATTACACGAATGAGTTTTAAATTAACGATAAATAATGAACGCAGTATTTTTTAAACTTTTTTTTTTTTCTATTTTATTACGACACTGATGACGTAAATCAAACAATTCTATTAACCTAATTCGAGAGTAATGAAATTAGCTTGTTATTTAAAAAAATATAACGTATATACCACTGAGGTTTCAATATGTTTTCGATAACATCATGAGAACGGCTACACAATGGTACTTTCATAGGATGATCGGAAATTCCTCTGAGTAAACCTAAATTATCCAATTCGTCAATCAACATTTGCCGAGCATCAAAACGTTTTACACCCTAAAAGGACAAAAACTAGACTGTTGTACGATTTGTAGAGTATAATTTTTTGTCACGAAGTAAGGTTTAATATTGGTAATGATGTTGCGTATTTTTCATTTTCTTAAAATTTAAATTATGTAGCTAAAAAATATATACGTATTAATTCATAAAATGAAATTCGCTTACTTCGTATTTTTCGCAGTGTTCATTTAAAGTTCCATCTTCACGTATTACAGAAATAATGGGTAGATTAAAACGTTTTGCGGCATTGAAGTCTGTCATACAATGAGCTGGTGTAATCTTTAAAGCACCTGCATTTATCGAAAATAATGGGAAAAAAACAACCTATAATTAAAAATTCCACGAATATGAATTCGCGAGCCTTATTTAATTTTATATTAATTTGATACTTTTGCCAATGAAAATAACGGATAAGGAGAAAAAGTAGAAAAATTTAAAGGCGATAAAATATTTTTGTGTGCTGCACTCTTCTGCATAAACCATAACAAAAAAAAAATTTGCGAAACTTATGTTTTCGAAGCGCGAACAAATATGTCGAAAACGCGTGGAAAGACAGAAAAAGAGCAACTCCATAAATATAATTTTTTGAAAAATAAGAAAAAAACTTATAAAAAAAATGTAAAAAGTAATGGATAGTTAAAAAAGAAGGAAAATAAAGTACCACGTGATGTAAGTAAATTCGGGCGGGGGGGGGGGGGGGGGGAGAAACGAAATCCTGAACCGAAACCGTAAAAAAAATAAAAAAGGCGAAATTAAAAGGAGAAAAACTATTAAGTGGCCAATAAAAATGTTACCATAATTAGCCTGCGATGTTTTTTATTCATTTCGATTAATTGGATTACTAAGTCATTCATTGATCTTGAATTCACACATGCACTTCCAACTTGTATTTTTGACGATGAAATCACAAAAACTGAAATAACGCTATTGGGTATTTAATACTCGAGTGAGAGTTACAAATAAGGTAATCGCCGCTCATTCCGTAACACTAAATTCCAATTATACCTTCCATTTGTTTAACAAATAAAAAATAAAAATAATACACTTATTATGATATAGTATAAATTATGTTCTGTTGAAACCTGTGCAAAATTCTCGGTCAACAATATTATCAAATATGACTGGAATCCGACATTTTCTAAACGGGTGCCAAACATAAGCATCCTTCAAATGCGCATACCTGTTATCTTCCGGATGAACTACAACAGCTACATCACCGAATATCGTTTCCAATCGGGTTGTCGATACCACTATTTCATCATCTAAAATAAATGTAAATTTCTTTTCCGGTATTAACAAACATCTTGATAATATACATATACATACAAATAATTATTTAATTTATGTTATACAAACAGTATTTAATCTTTATTAGTAAAATATTACTTATAAATAAAGCATTTTTAAACGGTCAACTACATTATTAAAATGCATCAAACTAATTGAAGTGCAAAATAAATAATCAAATAATGAATTAATAAAAAACAAAAAATTTAACTTTTTATACTTATTCTTTAATCTTTGTCTGTCTGGGATCATTAATGATTTTTTTGTTTTATTTGTAATTTATTTTACACACCTTCTCTATTATAATACATGATAAAATATACTGTTGAATATTCCATATTTGTTGTTTTGTCAAAAAACTATTACTACCTTTTTTAGGCAAGCAGGTTTTGTCACCTTGTTATAAAAATTATTTTTAAACTAATATCTACCTAAAAATTGTTATACCAATTTTTGTAATGCTCTCGTAATACTATAAATAAGAACCGAACTGATTAAATAACATTATTATATCGAACATTTATTATTATCAACTCTACTTTTCAAACTTACAAGGGGAACATCAAAAGTGAAGGTCACCGATTTCGTATGCGCGTGTGTGTGCGCGGATGGCTGGAGGATAACTACGGGAGACACTGGTGATAAAATTGGGAAATCCGAAATTAAAACATTGAGAAAAAATGAACATAAAGCATGAAACGAAAGGGGGCAAAACTTGGTACACTTCTCAAAAATATATTTCAACTTTCGACGCCTTATCAGTCAAATTTTCATGTAATCACTTTTTCATATTTACGTGTACCTAAAATCTAAAAAAGTTACCTCATTTAGTAAACGACTGTTTTTTTCCTTCGAATGCATATACATTAAATTTTATAACATTAAAAATCTTTACTAAAATTTCAATGTATCACCTTAATAAATATTTGGAACTACTTGTTCATAAATTAACAGAGATTTGCTGCAACAAATACAAGTTGTCCGTGGCGCTATGTCCAGGCTGAGTAAGATAAAGAAAGATGGCCTTGTAACAAAAAACACAAAAGTGAAGCTGGTTAATACACTGATTTTCTCGATCTTACTATACGCAGCAGAAACTTGGATATTGAAAAAGGTAACCACGAGACGAATAGATGGTTTCCAGATGTTGTGCTGGCGAAGGCTTCTTAAAATACCCTAGACAGCAAAAAGAACTAATACATCTATAATAGAAGAAATCGGGGCTGCACAGCGATTATCCAACGTTGTATTCACCCGTAAGATAAAATTTTTTGGACATCTTACGCGCAGAGAAAATGGAATAGAGCGCTGGGTGATACAGGCGAAAGTGGAAGGCAAGAGACCAAGAGGTTGACCACCAGCACGCTGGACCAGTGCGATACAGGTAATTTTAATAACATGTCTGGCTAATGAACTTCGAATTCGATTTTATATCAGCGGAAAAATACTTTAAATATAAAAAAAGTAGTAAAATGTATCAAATATTATACATCGCATACTACTGTTATATTTCTATTTTTTTTTTGTAAACTGACTGATCTGCAACTTCGAAACAGATCGAAGCTAAGCTTAACTGTATAGAGAAAATTAACATTTTAATAAAATAAAACTGAAATTTACTGGTTTGCTTTAAAAACGGGTTCTCTATATTATCTGACCGAAACTATGAGGAAAAAATTATTTTCTGAATAAATAATAAAACGAAAATATCAGATCTAAGCATCATTTGCAGTTAATTTGTAAAATTTGACAATAATAAAAAGAAAATCACCTGAATCGTAAACTTTTAAAGCAAATTTTACAATTTGACCAAATTTTATTGGTTTATCGTAAGCAGGCAAGAAAAAATCAGTAGGACCGTCTATGTTAACATATTCCACTTCAATGTCGGAAATTGCTGACTGGAGGTGGCAACACCAATTAACTAAGATATTATCTCGGTACAACAAGCCGTCTTCGAATAAACGAATTAAAATTTCTGTCACAATTTCATTGCGTACCTGTATATAATTTTTATTGTAAAAATAGAATTACTTGATTTAAAGTAAAAATATTTGTTACAATATAATAGAATAAAAAACACACATCTCACGTGGGAGAGTTTGCATGAACAACGTGAGAAAAAGACGATTTAAAAATGCACACACATAAATAATTAACAATTATTTATAGGAAGACGATAAGTAAAAGTTTATTATTATTTCTTATTTGTTTAATAATTGAATTAACTAGCTACAAATTTGTCGTTGTTAGTAAAATATAAACTTTTTTCAGCATAAAAATAATGCAATTCTCTATTGTATCTATACATGCTGTCTGTAATTTGGTTAATAAAATAAAATGAATAATTATAAACCTAAATAATAAACATTTATCAAAATCGCTTATCTTTATTTAAAAAAGAAAAAAAATATCAATAAAGAAAACACTGTGCATAAATCTACCATGGAAGCCATTATTTTATTTCATAAAAAATAATATCTATGGGATATATTTTTACAAGTCACTTAAAGCGAATGAAAAAATACTTTTCTTTAAAAAGAATGACATTTTTGATCTATGCTTTTTTCGAAAATTTATAAAAATAAATTCACTTTACATCTGTAACACATTGAATGATATTTCTAATATTTTAATTACACTACATCTAAACTATCATCAACAATAAAGTTACGCAGTTGCAAAATATCTAACAAAAGAAGTAAAAATACTCACATTAGAAAAATATCTCATACTATTACCATTTTACGTAGTCATTTCGGTTTCGTCTCATATTATTATTATTGTTATTTTAATTAATAGTAATTTTTACACGGGTTAATTTCTAAATTTTAACTACTATTAAAAAGACTATCAACTGGGGCCCAGAGGGTGCCTTCATAATGAAATCCGATAGAATCAGTTTATATATATACACACACACAAATTTCGTGATTTAATATCTAAAAATTGTTGTTCATATAAAATATAATAAAATGTATAAAATTTAATAGAAGACAAATGTAAAAATTTAATTGTTTTCTGTAATCAGTATATAGACATATAAATGTATAAAAAAAAAAAAAAAAAAAAGTATATTTTATCTGTCATATACTAATGTTATTTATAGTTCCTGGTAATATTCAATTCTTAATACTAAAATAAAATTTTTTTATTTCGTTTATTTTCAAAAATTTCGGACAAAATAATAGTACAAAAAATAAATAAATTTGAAGGTAAATTTATTCCCATACTATTTATTTATACAGGCTATTTTTATTTTTTATATATTTTTTAAGGTCTTTCATCGTGGTTTTAATTTTTCTAACTTTTCAAATTATTTATAACTCATTTTAATTCATTTGATTTGAAATTATAATGGAATTTATCTAAACAAAGAATTTTATTCGGATCAAACACCATTCATGTATTTTGAACTTTTGTTATGATATTATCGATATTTTTTCATATCAGTAATATATACTGTAAATAAATTTTATTTCTATAATACATATTTGGAAAAGTAACAGATGAATTGAATTATATTAAGATCAATTATAGATGAGTGAAAACGAAAAGATTTTATAGTAGTACTACTCGATTTCAAAGCTCGAGACTAATTATTCATCCATTTTTGTTACAGATCTAATACTCATGACAATATTATATGCAACGTGGTTGTATTCAAAATACATTCGAAATTTATTATAACCATTCATTCTGTTATTACACAAGTAAAATTTCAAGTGCGCTTATCTATCCAGTAATGGTTTGTCGTTATTATTCACCGATTATTTATTATTTTCAATAAATTTTTTTTTGACACCTTACTAGATTTCGAATTCAAAGTTAAAATTTGGTATGTTAACTATTTAATAACGAGCTTTCGCGATATCAAATAACTTTAAATGAGAACAGATAATTTTTTACTATAGTTAAATGATGCAAAATAATAAAAAACTGTTAATAAGAAGGAAATTTTTAAAATCACTATGATTTAAAAATTCAAATTTAACTATCTCTAGTTTCTTCAGCCACTACGAAAAAAACGAAAACCATTATTTTTGGAAAGTAACTATCGAAATCAATTTTATTTTTAAACAAGATAAACCGTTCATTAAATTATTTTTGTAAACATAAAATTGGGTTTCTACAACACAACCAGAACGTTTTCAAACATTTAAATATTAATAATATAAATTTATGATTTGGTAACAGAGAAAAATACATAACTGACGAATAACTTATCTAAAGTTTCTAATATAATGATTGTTGAGTTTTCTATTGCTATAAAATAAGTTTTGAAAAAAAATTACTTGTGTAAACACTGTTTTCGACCGGGGATGGGAAACTATTTTTGGTTTGGAACTATTTTAATAAATAACAAAAAAAAAAGGATGAGTTACGATGAATAACACTGATGCAGGGAGCAACCGAACATAGGCAAACTAAAATATGTAAGAACAACTAGAAACAAATTTATTGTACGTATGTATCATACCAGTGAATAATAAACAAAGTAACAACGATCAACATGCTATTGTAAAGCATAAGCAGAGTCTGCGAATAGCTACTGATTACGCAATAAAATTATAACAACATATAGGCAACAGAGGAAAGGAATAATAGTAGCACTGAATTATCTGCGTATTTCATTAATACAAGTTTTAGAATTTTAAACCTTAAAAAGAACAAGACCATGATAAATATTCCTTTAGAAGAACAGATTGCATGAACACTAATCGCGAAAGCCTAATTTTGAAGATTTCGTTTACTTAGAGCAATGTGTCCTCTATGCCCTTCTGAAATACGTTTTAAAAGATTTATAGAATGAAAAAATATTGGCGAAAAAAATTCAAAAGAATGACTATAGAAAAATACGATAATTATTTTAAATTGAAACTGTCATTTTCATTTTCACTTTTCTTTTTTTTCTAATTTGATACGCACAAAAACAGTATTATGATCACCGAATTCGATAAAATAATTCAAAATTTCATCAATCCCCCAATCTAGAACCAAAATGTCATAATAAGTCTTCTGAAAGCCTGATGAATCGCTTAGGAAAAATTTTTCTGCGTGCAATAACAATAATTAGACAAACCCAAATTAGAACAATAAATGGAACCTATGTAAATCCGTATTAAAATCACGTTATTTCACCGACAATAATAACATACTAACAGAATCCATCGTATATATTTCGCGTGACCAATCTAAAGAAGCCCCAATTCTTTTAAGTTGGTTCCTTATGTTTTCCGTCTTTTCTTCCTTCCATTTAATTACGTATTTTAAAAATTCATCTTGACTCATATCTTGTCGAAATAAGCCGTACTGGGCAAAAAGCATTTTTTCAACGGCAATCTGTGTAGCAATACCGGCATGATCAGTACCTGGTATCCACAGAACTACATTACCTTGCATTCTTTTCCTATCACCAGGAAAAATGTATATAGAAAGAAATATTAGTTTATACGTATATTAAAAACTAAAAATTACCATTTACCGTTATTATTAAATAAATACACGAGTTATTTTGCACGCGTTAATAAATGATAAAAATAAAGGATTCCCTAAAATGAAAGATGATATAGTAAATATTTTTAAGTATTATGGGGGCTTCACGCTGATTTTATGTCTAGAAGTTCAACAAGGGTTGATAATAATTCGCATTAAGAACTAAAAAGAAAAAACTTCCTAGAAGAAAGACAAATACATGCAAAATCGTTTGAGGGTGCGCTGTACTATATTGCAATAACGCAAGGTTTTGCATCACTGTAATCATCACTTTACTAACCAAAAATGATGATTAATTATTTTTTCTGTTAAGTTCAGATAAGTACTTTTAACAAACTCAAAATCTGTCGCAACAGTAATATGTAAATAAATTCGAGTAACAATTATTATCAATGCGCTTTCATCAAACTGGTATATTTTTATTCTAATTTTTACAAAAAGCCGAAAAATAAAAACAATTTGAATTATTAAATATGTATTTTAATGAAATTTACAAATTTTGACTTTGAAACATTTACATAAATAGCTTATTAAAAGGTAATATAAAATATTGTATCTTTCTTGATCATTTTTACTGATACACCTCTATAGCTAATATAAAAGCTTATTCACGGTGGCCACTCAAATACAATTTTTAAATTCCCGGTTTTCCCGGTCCAAATCTTTTCGATTTTCCAGGTCCAAATCACCCCAATTTCCTGATTAATAGAACTGTACAAAAAGAAGAACGGAATTTTTCTGTTACTACTGGTAATATTTGACCGCCGCAGCATATTACATATGAATAAAACAGAACTTCGTAATTTATTTTGAGTCAAGTACATTAAAAAACGTATTCATTTTTCACTTCAAATGATTTTGTCTTATTAAAAATATCGTTATTTTCGGCTTTTTTTACTTTTTTCACGGTTTTACGACATTAATTTGCAAAATTCCCGGCTGTGTGGCCACCCTGTTATTTGGTACAAATGGAAAAAAAACTGATCTTTTTCAAATTTCCAGTTTTATTCACCAATCTCTTTAAATTCATAGTCTTTTAAAAAAGAGTGGTGATTATCTTAATGTATTATGCTATATCAGCTGAATGATATTTTATGCAATATATTGTTAATAAAGTTTCATGCAGACTGATCGTAAACAGAACTGTTAAAGTATCGTAAACCAGTCTGTTAATTTACGTCCGTATAAATCTGCACAAATAATATATGATATGAACAATAGTTCATTATACTGCCTTCTGCATATATTAGCAAAACTTTATTTACAGATTTCACATTTAATAGGCAAATACTCAAACTAAAGATGCCTTAATATTAATTTAGCGTTACACTCGGATACTGCAAAATAAAAATATAACATATTGTTTCTCAAAAAATATTATTCGGTAATTCGCTAAAAAATTGTTGAAGTCATTAGCAGTCAATTTCACAATATAAAAATAATATATTTACCAACGGCACAAAATATCTGAAATGGTAGTGTTCAGTGCATGGCCCAAATGTAAATTTCCAGTGATATTTGGAGGTGGTAGTATTAGTGAAAATATATTTTCTTCCGGCTGCGTAGAACTCACATTTGAGTTAACAGAAAAATAGCCGGATTTCATCCAATTATCGTATTTTCCCTTTTCAACATTTTCAGGGTTGTATTTCCCAGCAAATAATACTTGCACATCATCTAAATATCGTAACGGTACATAAATACCCTTTAATAAAATTAGATTTTATTCGTTTCAATTATTATATATTCACAACGACGTTAATTAGAATTGTACAAACTAATTTACAATTGTTTACTTAAAGGTTAGCACACTCACCATCATTTAATAAATACATTTAAAAGATGTTGGATAAAAAAAAACATCGTAAGTACAATAAAACTAATAAAATACAATTAGAAAGTGCTAATTATAACAAACATTTTATCACTCCAATTAACAATTTTAAACATTCGAAAAGGAAACATTTGTATATCAAACTGTAACAGGTAAATAATGAAAACGGTGAAGTTTGATGTGACTAAAGTATTTAAATTAAAAATAAAAGAATATATTTTTAACAAAAACGGTGAGATAAGGTTAAAATAAAGCATATATTTCATTGTATTATAACTAACCTGAAACATACGTGGAATATCTTATATATGATTTTATATATGCATTAAAACGCCTATCCATTCGTAAAGAATATTTTAATGTAAGGTTACAGAAGCAACATACAACAGTATTAAAACGGACATGCATTTTTTTTTTTGATTAATAAAAAAACAGATGTTTACAGAAGTAAAAAAAAAAAACAAAAAAAAACTAAAAGCAAAATAAAAACTTGTGACAATAGTTCGAAACTAAAAATGAACAGGAAACATAGTCTAAAAATTGATAAACATAATACCGGTATCCACTCGCACCACTAAACCGCAAACGACATACCAAATTTCTAAATTTGCGGTGTTGAACGAATTAGCAAACAACAACGACATCACATAATAAATAATTAACATCGTTTATAGTTTTTAAATAAAATATATTTAGAATTGTGTTCGTATCACTTTAGACGGATATTTTGATTTTACATCACAAAGGAAATTTAATTCCCAATTTTCATATGAAAATAATGGTTTATGTAATTTTTGTTTTAGAATTTTTGTGCAAAAAAGTTTGATTTAAATCTATACAAAATATTAGTGTTAACGAAAAAGAAAAACTACTTGTTCCAGAATCTTTGAAATCACCTTGCATACAAACCCGCAACACAGTGAGACATTTTTATGTTTTCCCTTAAAAGTAGGCTTTGTACAGCCATTCAGGCGTCCGCCGACATTAGAATGTCGTTCGCTTTGTGGCCTCCGTCGACATGAGAATGTCGCCGTGCAACCTGTGATTTCCTTTATACATATTATATCACAACGTATAAAGATTGAACCTACGTACTGCACCTCTAAATGCTTTGTACATATTATATTTCAGTATATTCGCAAAAATATATATATATTTAACAACTAACTACCGCTAGTACAAGGTTCCTTATTTACATCATTACCATAAAGAGTTAGTAATACTAAGCAATGGCCGATGGTGAGTAAAGTACGACACACAAGCTAACGTTTGTGTGTTCTGTACGTTTCGAAAAAAGATTCCGCCGTTGCACGTCATATTTCGCGTTGTCAAGAGGTCCACCGAATTCTTACAACCGAACGTTTCACTCATGAATTAACGGAATCGCAATCCCTCGTCCAAACGGAAATCGATGTTGAAATCACCACAGACTGTGAACGGTAAATCGTACAGCTTTATTTCATCGATAAAGAGAAACAGACCTTTCAGCTTGATCGAGTACGGTAGTAGGTAACGCTCGAAGAACTTGATCTTATCGTTCAACGTTGTCCCGTTTGAAAGGTACGTCGCAAAAAAGCAACACACGCTGTGTCTATCGACCGTCGTTTCAGTTTTGCATATATCACCGACGTCCATAGATATCACATTTTTCGAGATCAGTTTTCTCCTGATTGATACGAATCAGCGGCCGACTGCGGCTCTTCACAGCGTCCAAATCCAATTTCCTCTCGTAAATCTCTACACCACCAGCCATCTTGTCGATTTACGAGCGAGTAACTTTCAAGTTCGAATTTATCACAATCGGCGTTTGATATTTCAGAGAGAGCGAGTAAACCGCACGAAGGTATAACAAAGTCATACGTTATATCGAGCGAGTGTGAGAGCATCGACAGACCGAGTACGCGAACGATCCACAAAATCTCGACAGTGGGAAGCGTGCGTCCGCAAACGATGACGCGTAAGCCGTTCAAACTCAGCTCTAATGTCTTTCAACTGTTTTTCGCGTCCGTGGTAAAATCAGTGGTCCCCATTCCTATTCGTTAGGAACAACCATTCGTAAAGGGAGAGGTGTTTCCTATAACGACTTGTACAGACCTGTGAAGATCATAGGTTTGTATATTTCATACGGCATTTCCTTGTTTACATTTGCTGAGCGTACAAAACAATTACCATAGTAATTATAAATTAAATGTAACTTTAGTCTTGTGTAAACCGTTTTTTTCCCGCGAAAAGTGTTATGGATTCCGAAGAGTTTCGTAATTTCGTACGCGATACACCTTCCTCTTCGAGAACTGCTGTTGTCGAAAAATTTGCGCTATGGTAATTGTTTTGTGCGCTCAGCAAATGTAAACAAGGAAATGACATGTGAAATACACAAACCTACGATCTTCACAGGTCTTTACAAGTCGTTTTAGGAAACACTTTTCCCTTTCGTGACGCTTTTCGAGTTTATGTGCCAAAGTAAAGACATGAAAATATTAATAATCAGTCGTATCAAAAAAAGGTAAGCGCTTAGGCCAACGAATTTGTGAAATAAAATAAGACGGGTACTAGCACATCGAACAGTACATATATACTATAATTCAATAATAATGTCTAGAATATTATATGGAATTCAAATATTGGGTGAGGCTAAGAAAACAGAAATAAATAAAATAAGTAAAATACAGAAGAGGTGTTTGAAACTTATA
This sequence comes from Icerya purchasi, assembly GCA_039619475.1. Taxonomy (NCBI): domain Eukaryota; kingdom Metazoa; phylum Arthropoda; class Insecta; order Hemiptera; family Monophlebidae; genus Icerya; species Icerya purchasi. The sequence goes on from CM077115.1 coordinate 201,822,312, forward strand.
CTCCCCTAGTGGAAGAAAAACGACTCTGGAAGAACATGGTGAAAGGAAAACGATCTAACGTCCCACAAGATGTATTTTTTCTATTATAGATTACTAGAATTTAAGGTCAAAAATATAAAATTACCATCCAGGGAAAAAATTCGGTTAACAAGAAACCAATGTAATGTAATACATATTATATCTATCTTCGCAGTGTAAATCTACGAATTGATAACACTGATGATTCAGTACTAATCAAATTAATAAGTACGATCCCCAATCATATATTAGAAGGAAAAAAAATTGGTGTGTGGAAAAAGGAGGTGCAAAAATAATTGAAGGAATGGTGCAGAGACTGAAGATTAAGTTACGTCCTTTATTTCGCTACTCTTTAATGGTTCCTTTTGTTTTTCTTTTTACAGTTTGTTGGTTTTGACTCTGTCGTATCTCTCCTGGATTTTAAGTTCCCTCAGATCATGTCACTTTTTTTTTTTTCTTTTTTGATTTTAAATATTAAGCTGTCTGCATGTACTGGTTAGCAGATGTGTATTACGCGGCATGTTATGTAGTTGTCATATATGTACTCTTACTTAAATATAATGTTAGGTTTATAAGTATTGTTATTTAGGGAATAAGTTACGATAGTTGAAATTTTTGTAATTGGTATCTTTTGTAATAAACGCTGATAAGAATGTTGGGCGCTCATACAACGGGAATATTTAGCCCGTAAAATCCACAACTTATTTCTAAAAAAAAAAAAAAAAAAAAAAAAATAATAAACGTACACAAGGGCGTCGCCAGCCGATGAGCCATGGAGGGGCAAGATGGGTTGCCAGCCGCCAGGGGGGGGGCAAGATGATAGAAAGAGGATATGAGTTATAGGAAAAATAAAATTTATAAGTTGTAAAGGCCAAGGCCGTGTCCACGGGGAGGGGGGGGGGGTTTAGGGGTTAACCCCCCCATGAGAACTGAAATAGTTATTATGAATACACAAAAATCTGAAAAAAATCACAAATGTAAAATAAATATTGATGATTTTTTAGGATGTTCTTACCTACCTTTAAAAGAAAAAAGAAAAAATATGCTCCATATTTTTAGGTACTTCATTATTATCTTATGCAAAATTTTTTATTACGTGTGTAATTAATAACATATATGTAATTTTTATTAATGTTCGTATACGGGGTAATTCATTTATGTAAATCAAATTATGGAAATTATTAATAGTACGAATATTAGTGAAAAATGTATTGTTATTCATAAAATAAATATGCGAAGAAAATTTTCAAAACTCCCCCCTTTCCAAAATTCTGGGCACGGGCCTGGTAAAGGCTTAATATTTTATTAAACGAGAATAAAATCTTAATTGAAACATAATTTTAGTGGGTTTCTGGAAAATTGTTCATGATTACGCGCCTATGAATACTCATCAATGCATGTTGATTAAAAAATTTCAAGGCTCCGGGGGGGTGGGCAGCTGCCCCTCCCTGCCCCCCGCTGGCGACGCCCATGAACGTACACCATTGTCAAATAGATCAACTTTTCATTTAACTTTTTTAGTTCCGCTTAGAAGGATATTTATTTGTTGATAAAGTACAGTTGAATTGTTTAATATTTAAATGGAAAAGTTTTGTGACAAAAAACTAGTCTGATTCAAAATATTAGGAATCTTAACTATGGAAATTATGATAAACTAGCAAACTTAATTTTATAAATGGACAGCACAATGACATCGGAAAATTTAAACAATCTAATTTCTAAAAATTATTTTTTTATACATTATCGAATTTATTAAATTACAAATATTTTTAGAAATTTATCCGATCCTTTTATAACGTAAATTTAACACGGTTATAATAACTTGGCAAATAGATTGAAAAATATTTTTTTGAATAATTACGAATTTACTTTAACAAACACAAAAAATATTGCACATTTGAAAATCCTTCAATCAAAATTTGGTATTCCGGTTATTGTTTGTTGACAACACTGATATATGAACGTTATTGTTTATAACAACAAAAAGTCAATGAAATGTTCTTTGATTAATGTCTTTTGATTTTAGGTTTAGAAAATGACTGGTAATGAGTTATGTAGCTTAGAAATTCAAGTCAGTAGTCATGATGAAACCGATAAATTGCCTTCAGAAAGGCATATATCAAATTCATACATATACGGTTTGATGTTATCTATAGTTGTTCATGTTCTAGACATAATTATGGACATAAATTTAGCATATCAATATTATAGTTATAATGAAGCAGCTTATTTTATGTTAACTACTGCATTTATTATAATTCCGTCAGTCATTGTCAACTGTGCTAGCGCTAGAATGTAAGTAAAATTAATTACAGTTAAATAGTCGTTTATCTTCTTCCAGTTTTGAAAACAAAAATTATAAATTCCTGGATTTTTACCGAAAGCATAATTCCTATTTACTATTAAATTCGTACAGTTGACCGTACTAAACAAAAACAAGCTGGTATTATAATCATCTTAGGAAATATGGAAATACTTAAAGACAATGAATTGTTTAAAAGAATGAAGTGATTGTGTCAGCTGTCTCAAGCTATTATAAAGGCACGAAATGGATATTTTAAAAAATGAAGTGTAATTAAAAAACTTTTTTTGTAATAATTTTACGAAAGGGGGGAACCGTGGTGTGCGGAAAAAAATCATTTGTTTGAATGTTGTTCCACTTCTAGCAGTATAATTGTAATTTAAAAAAAAAGAAAAGCGTTGTTTAATCAATGCGTAAGTAGGTATAACAACATGTAGGACATTTAAGAATATTAATGTTTGATAAAGTGACGAACGTTTGAAATAAAAGAGTTGGCTTTTACGTTAAAAAATTCGTAAAAAACTGTTTGCAGTTTCAAATATGTTACAAAACTTGTACTTACTGATACGCAAAATAAAATCTTGGGGCTACAGGTAAAATTTCAAGTGAATTAGATGGAAAATGTTCTTGAAGAAAATGATTAGAGAAAAAACGTTGAAAGTTCCGCCTAGTGTTTTCTTATAGTTGAATTAAAAATTCAAAGTTGAAATTTTTCCATTGGTCTGCAGTCTCAATACTATACAAATATCCTAACTATCTTTTTAATTTTTTTCTTTTCTTATTAATTTAAACGTTAACTGCGTCTTTTTTATATTAAATAGCAGGAGCTCTGCCTCAGAAATCATCACCGCACCAGATTTACGTAGCAATTTTGTCTACTTGTCAAGTTTTTTTTATAATTAAAAATGCAGATGTATATCTAGCGATATTAAGTACTTGTTTATTGTTCAATTTATTTTTAAGACTGTTCGACACTGCCTACTTAATGTTTTGGGGAAATCGTCCCATCTAAGCACTGTCTGTAATGGTTTAAGGGCATTGATAACTTCTTGAGGTCTATTTATTTTCTACTTAAAAGACTAATTATTTTGAAGGTTGCTTTTCGTTACGTTTCATTATGAGTCAATATCTGCTTTAATACGAAGTTGGTAAAAAGTTCGTTATATAGTTTCTTAAATGTACAGTTAGATTGATGTTGATTAAGTAATTAATATCCACCTCAAAAGGTGGATTTGGAAATTTTTCTTTTACATAATATGATTTTAACCTCCAACACATGATTTTACATAAAATACTCAAAAAAATATATGTATATGTACAGTTAATTATATATTATCATTGTATTTATAAAACATTTATTTTTTCTCATTTTTTTGAAACGAAAACAGAATGAATTAACTGTTGAAAACTAATACCGCATTAGAACTTTTTTGTATTTATTATATGTAAAGTTTAAAATCTATTTTTGATAAAAACTAACTCTTCTAGAAGAATTATAGAACATATCATCTGAAGGTCTAGGGGATGTCCCCATGGCGAATTCTGAAGTACTGAGTTAAACATATATATATGCATATATTTGACTTTAATTTGTGATAGTAAATAATACTCATCTCACGCACTTGTAACTGTATGGTATCCAGATTACTTATGCCGTATTAGATAGTTTCTAAACAATTTGATTACATTGATTTATTTTTTCGATTCTTCTTGGTTTTAAATACAATGTATTCAAGAATTATAATTCTTTTAAAGTAATTTTATAGCAATTATACGGACAATAACGACTACAATGAATTAAGACGCTTAAAATAGCATCATTTCATAATTAGGTCCCCCCAATTACATAATAATTCAATTTACTATAACGTAAAATTTAATATTTTTAATGATTGTACACTAATTAAGTACTGTTTATGTCACAGATTATTTAAACGTATAATAATTTGTATGTTTAAGGTATACATTAATGGAGGTGAAGGTATCTATGGTGAAAAATGTTATTCGTACATTGTCAATAGCGTTTCAATTGGGACCGGTATTAAGGTATTATAAAATCGTAGATATATACAATAATTGTTCCGCTGTACTTGAATCTACTACATGTTTTCTTAGCTACCACTTATGGTCATTTTGAAGGCTATAATATTTTTTGATCCGTATACGCCCCCCCCCCCCGCCGCACAATAAAAATATATATACTAATATATTTAATAATAATTTACTATTTTAACACGATGTTTATGGTTTTTTCCGTAAAAAAATATTTTTATATTTAAATTTTAATTAAGTGGAAATATGTAAAAGAAAGAACATTTTTGTAAGTTTTAATGTTTTAAATTTATAAAAATGAAATACAAAGATAAAAAATATATATATTTTCCCAATTGATGTATTTAGCGTTTCAGAAATTAAAAAGTAATCAGATTTTTAAATGTGCAAATTTTGAATAAAAATTTTAGGGGAGATAAAGAAGTTAAAGTTGCACACTAAAAGGGGAAAAAATGATAAACAAGTCTCGTTTATACAGAAAATTTGGAAAAAGAAAGTCACATGGTTTATAATTACATAAACTAGTGGACAAAAATTAAGTTGATTACGCTACCATGCAAACTGCAAAACACCATAAAATATGGTGGTCATCTATGAATGAGACTTATGCATAGTATCAGAATAAGCGCAGAATATTTTTGAACTAATTCATTTCGCATGACTCACGCTGTCACTTTAGTTTTTAATGCTTCAATATTTCACAAATATTATTTTAATATTGTTATTATTATTCCGGATGTAAAATTTTTTCATGTGGAGAAAATTATGTAATTGACATAAAAATAAAAATAATTATAGTAATATTAAATCCTCGTAATTTTTACAATGATTAACATTAGGAATTAGTTTCGTTTCTGAAATAATGCCAAACATATTTATATTTAACGTTTCGAAAAATATTGTACTCTCTGCATTCAAACAAACGCGCAATTCTATTTCCGGTGAAATCTCTAAAAGATTTTTCTGGAGTACAAATTTTAATTTCTACAAGAGCATTAAATCGTGCTCCTCACCATCAGTGCAGACTGTCATTTATGATCTGTTCGTGTACTTTAAACGTACATTGCACAGAACAACCTAATTCTTTTTTCTTCCCTTTCTTTAATAATGCATTCATTTTCCTAAAAATGTTAGCGTGCTATCTCTATAAACAGTTTTAAAATTATTATTGTTATTTTTCCTTTCTCCCCTCGACGATTTAGTTGATAGCAAGTGGTTTGCAGGATGAAATATGGAGGAGAGGAGGAAGATAAAATAAATTTTTAAAAGTTATTAACGAATTTAAATAAATTATATATTTTCAAGACCTTAAGAATTACAAAAATCGAAGATTAAAAGCGTGTTAATTGAAAACAAAATAGGGACGAAAAAAGTGTAACACTTTTAAACAGATGAATATTGATAGTTACTTTAAGTAATACGATGACATCAGTTTACTTTTTTTAGTAAAGTTTGGTTTATCGGAATGTTTATGGAAACAGTATAGTAATCGTTTAATAAACATGTTCGTTTCCTGCTTATTCTCATTCAAAAATTAGAGTTCTCATGAATCTTTTTTTTTCGTTTTTTTTTCAAAAAAGTTTGACAGTCTGTTAAGAATTTAGTAAATTGAAAATCGGTTGTAGGCTGTTCAGCTAAATGATTTTGGATTTTATTTATAATTTTAAGGTAATTGCGTTTTCAAAGTTTTATTTTTTATCTATTTACCACTGGACACTGTTACAATTATAGATGTTTTCTTGATACTAGTTCTTTCGGATAATTTACTGAGCCTTCGATAATAGGCTGTATTCGTAAAATCATTTAGTTATTAATTCAGCTTCAATTAACAAAAGGTGGTCAACAGCTATGCAATACTGTGTTAATCTAAATTATGAGATGTTTTTGGCGACTACTGTAACAATATATTTTTCAATGAATAAATAGTGTAATTCTAGGTGCTACGAGCTAATTGTTTACGCGAAAAAGTGTAAGAAAGCGGATAAATTAAATAATTCCGACCAGCGAGATGAGTACTATTTATTAGTTACTAAAGAAGATGCGAATATCGCGTTACTACGAATTCTTGAAAGTTTCCTGGAGTCGGCTCCACAACAGATTCTTCAAATTGCTATATTGCTGAGCGTAAAATATAACCAATATGAGCAATGGTTGCAAGGTATGCAGTATTTGATCAATGGTATTTTTGATATATTTCTTTTTTCGAATTTGAAATTAATTTTAATAATTTTGTTTACCGGCTACGATGATATTTAATTTCGATCCGGTTTTATTTGGATTCTCAAAGAAATATACAGTTGAAAAAATTAAATTGGAAACAACCCTCATTATAATTTTGACATTTATTTATTTTATATCCTGAAAATAATTATTAAATCAAACTTTAAACACGTATTTTTCAATGTTTTCAAACTTGTGTGCAGCATAAAAATTACAATTTTTAATTAATTGATATGAAATTTTCGTAAAAGATTCTTTTCGTATTACCTAAAGAAATATGTAACGGGTTTGTAAAAAGAAAATGCTTTTGTTATGCTATTTTTTATATGCATTTATTGAGGAGATGACCTTTTTATGATTAGACAATGGTATTTTTTTTGAGAGGGCGGGCTTAAAATTTTGCTGACATTTTAAATTAATTATTGCCTTGGGTTGATATGCAAAGTTAATGAACGAAAAGAAAAAAAGAGAGCACACTATTTCTTTTATAATTTATTATAATTCAAGAATTAAAAATCAAGTAAATCTAAAACTATTATTTCCAAATACTTTCTATTATAATTTAAAAAACCGAAAAAACTTTTTGCATATACGTTTTTTTATTTATATATGTTTTATTACATCCGCATAGCGCGTTAGTCCAGCAGTTAAGGTATTTGGTTACCAAACCGCAGAACATAAGTTTGAGATTTGTTTTTTTCTGGACTGAAATCACTCCCAGGTATATACGTAATCTAAAATTAAATTTGGTTACGTAGACATATAAGAAAGTAAAGATAGTCGAGAGAAAGGAACTGCCATTCTCTTCAGATCCACTAGGCTTAGTACATTGTGAACTTTAACTTCACAATCCCCACCTTCCTATTAAGGGTGTGAAAACCATTTTACTTTTTTATTACATTTAATGTTGTTTGCAATCCAATAATTTTCAAATACATATATATATATATATATATATATTCATATGTATGTATGCGCATATGTATAATTATTAGTATATTTTTTTTTAGCATATCAACTGATCGCGATTTTAACGTCAGTTATCAGCATGACCTGGTCAATTGTGTTATACAATCGATCAATACGATTTGCCGACGAGAACGTTCAAAATATACATTGGTCTGCATCTATTGTTTTATTTATATGGCATATTTTAACTATAGGTAACGTGAAAATTTCATTCCTTAATTTTTATTTTGTATTATATTCTTGTTTCGCAATAAACTGTACGTATTTTTTAAAATTGCAACCAAAAAATATTCTACAAAGTAATCGCTGCTTCGTAATATGATGAAAAATAAGAAGAATGCAGTATAAATATGAAGTAATAGGAACTATTGCAGAATTATAAGTAGAAGTGAAAACGTAAAGCCCACGACGAAGTACTCAGAGGAGACTAAAACTGATGCAATAATTGGATTCAAAATTTAAATAAGTTACTCCCTTGTAACAATTTGTTTATCACATAAAGAGATTGAATTAAACAAATCAATATATAAGATGCAGATGAACATATATGGATAAAAAAAACAAAAATAAAAGATGAATAATTTAAAAAAATAAACATTAATTTGGATAAAAATATTTCTAATAAAATAGTAAAATTACAAACGATACAATAGGTATTAAATAAACAAATTAATATGCTAGAAACGTTTTCGCGAATTTTCCGTCTACATTTAGAAATAAAAAGAAAATACAATTAATAAAGGTAAATTTAGTATTAAGTGTATAACTGTTTTAGTAATACGACCGAATTCTTTTACACAATTAATGTATTTAAATTTTTGACTAGTTCTATTTTAAAAATTCAAAATATAAATTTAGCCATTAATCCATTAACATTTATGCACGTCAATCTTACTTAAACGACACCAAATTTCTATAATGCTGGTTATAATATAGATTTTTGTTCTTCAACTTGGCAAGACTTTTCACCATTTTAAGCAATTCTTTTTGTAGGCTCTCCTATTTAAATATCAGTTTTTAGATATTCAATAAAAAGTGGTTATTTCGTACTAGTTTTCTTAGAGAAAATGTCTTGACAAATTCACAACTATTTTACAGTGTCTTTCAGCAAAGGACTTGAGGTTATCAAAATACCCGAAGCCCGTTTATAAATATTTTATTCGTGAATCTATGAACTGGTAACAAAAATTAATTTAATGTGTTCTCATCGTTTTTGTTTTTTTTTGGGCGTATCAGTAAAAGACCTTTGTCCAACAGCAGCACGAAAGGAGAGGATCAGCTAAATACTGATTCGGTCACAAATAGCCAGAATGAAGAAACTAATCACTGGCATAATGAAATAGGAGGGAAGTGACAAGATGTATGAGGCGCAATAAGGACCTGGAAATCTAAGATATAACAAACCAGAATAATGAATGGCCCGTTTGTTCGGGAGTATGGACAATTAGAGAAGATATGATTGGGATCACAGACAACTTCGTGATTCGAATGAAGATGACAGTTAGGAGAGGGAGTTAAATGAAAACGAAAACGCGAGGAAGGTAATGCGATTAAGTCGCAAACGAATAATAAAGATTACAACGGAATTTCGTAGAACAGGAAAGTCAGAAAACCAAAGGTGGATAGGAAGATTCGGCTGGATGGTCAGGTAGAAGGAATGATTGTTAGAAAAGGAAAAAAGATAAATATCTGACCACAATCTAATGTGAAATTTTAACCATAGGGGTAGCAGGTTGGAAGCGGGGATTTTATTGAAATAGAGGCATGAGGATGAATTAACTCTAGTGAAGGACGCCATCGCGTTACCCTCAATGCTCACATGACACTAGGAACCCAGAGCATATCGTCGTGGATGGAATGGAGAGCGAGAAGATTGTAGATAAGGGATTGAATACGAAGAGTGACAAAATCGCAGGAGTGAGTGGGAGAAAATGGATTGGAGGGTGTTCATGGAGTCGGAGATAATTAAATTATTGAAAGAGAAGCGATGAGAAGATATATAGTCAATGGAACGTAAGATGGTGATAAGTTCATCGATAAAGACAGTGTAGAAGGAAGGGAAACGGAAAGACTCAACAAAGTGATTAATGTCAAGAAACATAAATAAAGCTCCAATTCCATCAGGACCCCTCGAATCATCCGTAAATATTGTCTTGTGCGAGGAAAATAAGAGCCTGACGGTACTGTGGAATTCCCGTTTGACTACACGTCATCAAATACATCTGATTATAAAAGAAAACTGAAAGCCACGATGAATTTTTATATTCCCTAGATAAGAAATTATAATCAAAAGTTATTTATTTTAATAACAACTATCAAAGTACGGCACAATTTAAACGATATGATTTTACATTTAACTGGTGAAAATTTTTAATTTATAGCACATTCCATTTTCAGGGGCAAGAATATTGTCAACCAGTGAAGTAGCTTCTGTGTTCCCTAAAGGTACTTTAATATTTTGCATTTCACATTGTTTGTTAACTGGATTATGGCTACGAATGTTGGAACCTAGTCAATTTTGCACCGTCGATGGACATACCGTGTCCTCGAGATTAATGGAAACATTATTTTGTTTTACGCTGGGTTTCGTATACTATTTTGTTTACGTGCCGACTATCGACGGAAAAAGAAAGAAAAAATACTTACTGTATTACGCAACCTATTATCTTGAAATTCTGATGATGGCCACGTTATGGTACGCGCATCGTCATAGCGCATCTTTATTGTTAACTTGTTGGTGGTACACTACGATATACGCAACGACTCTGCTAATTTTTCCTCTGGGCATTTTGTTTATGTTATTTTACTATTGTTATTGGCATCCGAAATTCAACAAAGAATCCTTTATTTTTTGTATAAAAACGAAAACACTCGACAACGAAAATGACGACGATAATTTCAGTGCAGGCAGGAAAATAAATACCAATTCTATCGGTACTCAAACAGATCAGTTGCTGCAGACATTTACTTTGAAGTCAGTAAACTTCAGATACGCTATGAAACCAGCTGTTTTATCCTGTGCTTGAAATGTGTTGTTGCTACAGTGTGATAATCGCAAGTCGTCCTGTTGTACAGAGATTTTGTTTTTTCACTTCTCTCTTAAATGCATTTTTATTTTTGCCTTTTGGCCGTTTTTTCCCTTTTTTTATTCTTTCGATGATCTAGGAGTTTATAATTTCCCCTAAAAAGTCATCACAGTGCATGCAGCTCGAATCAAAGATTCACATTAATGATTTTAAAAAAAAAACGTTTGTACTGTTATACGTGTGTAAGTTAGTTATAGTGCTGAAAAATATACCAATCAAAGGAGAAGGAAAAGTAACGTAAAAAGTTGCATTTATAGCGTTCACACATAAAATATTCAAATTAATATCTCATATTTTTAAGCGTAATCTTTTACAAATGACCATTTTACGTACTTGTTTTATTGTGTATCTTATTCAACTTGTCCAGCATTTAGAGGTCGCGTGACATTAAATAATTATTTTTAAGATTTTTGCGTGAATTAAGTGCGATCTAAGAAGACAAATGACTTAATTTTTATCTTTCGCGGTAACTGAATTAAACAAAAGCTTATGTTATTTTTAAGTTTTTTTTTATTTTATTTTTTTTTTTACATATTTTTAATCAATTAGACTATTTTATTACAGCATTATTGTAATAATACATAATTATTATTTTTTTTTACCAGCCTTTTTTAATTAATTAACTATTGAAATAAAATACGTGTATTATAACTACATAAAAATAATAATACAAAAATAAAATAACACACATCTGTTACTGTGTATAGTACACTATATATACACTCTGAACTTGTTTGCGTGAATATCCCACATAAAAATTCTCGATAATTTGGTGTTGATGGTTAATTACGTTAACATTAGAAGTCATCGAGTTGTTTACCTATTCTAGGTGATTAAAATGCAATTTCCTCTGCCATTTTTTTTTTTTTTTTTTTAGAACGGGTAAGCGTCACTTTTTAATAGACTTTTCTTTAACATTTTATCTTATTAAAACATAATAACTTAAAAAGACATAGTTTTTATTTTAAAAAAAAACCGACTTCAACATTTACTCTGGAAATTGACTAAAAATGCACTAAAAAGTAAAAATCAGTTACTCGATAAAAAATAATACATATATTTTACAGTAAAATAAACCTTAAGGAGATATGATTATCCGTAACTTATTAAAGTCGGCGCTATGCGGGTTTCAAATTCGTTTTCTTTATTCGAATTTATATTTATCCGTGGTAATTATCATTGATAATATTTAAATTTTTTATCCAATTATATTCAGAATTAGTTTCTTTCCCAATTTACGTTTCCATGATAAATAATATTGATAATATGTTAGGTTTTCTTCTTTTTCTGGTGCCAAATACTATACAGTGCGTGTAGATTATTCCCAAAATTTCTTTGCCTTGCTGCCTTAAAGAGTAAGCCAATATCGTTGATGTTACTCTACTCCTTGATGTTTTTTATCCATGAATATCTTCTATCAGCTGATCTTTTCCCATCGATTCTTCCATTATAGTATTAATCTTGAAATGTGCCATACGCCCAGGGTAGGAAAAAAAAAATAAAAAATATTTTGGTCCTCATAAGATATGACCTGGATATGTCATTTTTCTTCTCTTAATATTTTTAAAAAATTTTCTTTCTCTCTTTAATACATATTCATATTTGTGACTTTTTCAATCCATGAAATTCTTATTATTCTTCTAAAAAGCCACATCTCTGTAGCCTCTAAATGTCTAATGGACCTGACTTCCAAAGTCCATGCTTAAACTCCGTACAAAAGTACTGGAACATCGTAGCAATCTATAACTTTTAATCTTAGCTCGAGCGGCAAATCATCAACAAGCATAATGTCTTTCTTTTTGTGGAAGGTTTTCTTCGCCGTTCCACTTCTAGTTTTTATTTCTTCATCCCTGTCTAATTTCTCGTTTATTTTTGATCCAAGGTATTTGAAACTAGTGATTCTGTCAACTAAACTATTGTTTATAATTAAATAACCCATTACATTTTGATTGCCTCTTTTTAACGATCATAAATTTAGTTTTTGGGACATTAATTCGGACAACAGTAAAGAGTTGGTCTAACACACGACTCCTGAAGACTTTCTGCATACCTAAGGTTACTAATTCCTTTTATTCCGAATTCCTCATTTTGTAGTCCTAACTGGAAAATCATCTCTAGATAGCATACATTAAAAAAGAGGGACGAGAGTATACAACCATGTCTTATACCTTTCACCATCTGATTGATTTCAGTTTTCAAACTCTGATGTACTTTTACCTCAGCCTCCTGTCGCCAATATAGATTCTTCATTATTTAGATATATTTTCTGTCGAGCCCAATTTTGATAAAAATTTCGATAAACGGTTCGTGTTTTACTCAACCGAAGACTTTTTCATAATCGATAAAACATATGTAAACATCGTGATAATGATCGTAATACTATTGTAGTAGTAGTTTTATACGAAAAAGAGTTTCACGTGTTCCAAAACCTTTTCTGAACCCTAACTGAGTGTCATCACACAATATAGCTCACATTTCCTATAAAATTCTTTCATGTAGTACTCTGAGAAATATTTTTAACATGTATTGTGGACCAAAAAAAAACTAGTAGAAACATTGAATGAATATGCAAGGGACTTATTCAGCGATCAAAGGTCAGTGCTCCAAACAAATATAATAAATAACGAGAAGACCAAGGTCCAGGAATATTACAGTGCGAAGTAGAATGAGCTCTTAAACGCATGAAAAATAGAAAGGTCGCGGGATGTCATAAAATTTCAGCAGAAATTTTAAAATATTTTATGTCAATCGTGTTTATTATGTTATTGAAAACTTCTCTAAAGACCTCCTTTAAAGTTTATTTTAATGATTACTAAGCATCTGCGTTTGACGTTATTTACCGATATATTCATATGATGCTACTCTTGATTTGTACACTTCCGAATTAATAATCATTAAAATCAGTGTACTAAATCAAGTTATATAAAAAAAAAAAAAAAAAAACATACTCGACTAACATATAACTTTTTTGAAGTCGGTAATGAAAAAACTTGAATGTGCAGAATAAAAAATTTTATAAATACTTAAATATTGTTTTAAGCATGTTTTCGCCTGTTTAAAATTTTTAATATAGATTTTATTATCTTATACAACCACGTATAAAGAATGAGTACAAAATCCCTGCATAACGTAACGTTATGATAACATGAATTCGTTCAAAGCCAATAAAGTGGAAAATTAGTATTTTATTAGGGGAAAAAACCCCTTCGGTAATTAAAATTTTTAAGATTTAAAACCTATCACAACAATTAGAGCTAGAATACATGTTTTTATAACGGGGAGGTCGCGTATTTAAAACTATTGGTGGTGAAAAATTTAAACATATTAAATAGAAATTAACATATTTGAATTATGATTACAAAGTGATTAAGAGTGAATAAGTTAATTTTAACATTTTTGAAGAAAAAAAAAAAGAAGTTATACAAGATTATTTGCGAATGGTGTAAAGAAATGAATAAGGAAAATTTGGACAGCGGGATCATGATAAGATATAAAAATAAAGGAATTAAGGTGGACTGCCTGGCTTTTACAGATGACCTAGTGATCTTGTCAAATTCTATAATGGTAGCGGAAATGCAAATAAATAAGTTAAGCATAAAAGCTGCAGAAGAAGGATTACGGATCTCTTTTGAGAAAACAAAGTTTATGGCCAATGCGAAAGAAGCACCAGAATGGCTAAACCTAGGTTCCAATAGAATTAACTGAGCAGAATAATTTAAATATTTAGGAGAATGGATAGAAGTGAATATGTCTGAAAAGCTAGCGATAGGAGCTCGAGTCAATAAAATGAAAATAGCATACCGACTGACAAAAGAAATATACAGGAAAAAGTCTTTGTCATTTAATGTTAAACTTAGGCACTATAATACGGTAGTTTTGCCGGAAGAGCTTTATGCGTCAGAGATTATATTAAATAAAAAAGGGCTCACAGAAAAACTAGAAATCAAGGAAAGGAAGATATTAAGGAAAATTTTTGGCTCAGTTAAAGAAAATAACACCTATAGGAGAAGACACAACAGTGAACTATACACTAATGATGAAAATATAACACATAAAATTAGAAAAAGGAAAATTGGTTTTTATGGATAGATCATGAGAATGAACAACACAAGACTAAATAACAGAATATTTTCTTACGTACAAAACCAAAAAACAAAATATGGAATTGGTTCAAAGAAACAGAACAGGATACGAGGGAAATGCAAATCACAGTTGAAGATATTCATGTCAATCTGAGAGATTTAATAGGAGGAAAGCAATTTAAAGAAAAATACCAAAGGGTACATCATGGACGCTGAAAAGAAAAAAAAACATAGTGAGCGAATGAAGGAATATTGGGCGTAAATAAAAGCTAAAAGAAAGAACGATAACTGAAATTATGTGGTCCTTATTTTCCAATGTTTCCCTGCTGTTTGGACAATATATCGGCTCATCTTTTGTTTAGCCTTCCTTGGTTTCAATTTCCATTACATGGTCTTCGTATTTTCAGTTCTTTTGTCAGTCTGCATTTGATTGTTGCTCAATATGTCTGACACTCATGCTCCTATATTTTCAAATGTTGTTTCTTCTCTAATCTTTTATAATTTTATATTGTATTGTGGTTTTATAGTTAATAACAGAGAGCGTTCCATTTTACTTTCGATTTTTCTTATTTTTTTAAAATTTGTAAGTGTGAAAAGTGAATGTAAATAGAGGCGTTTTTACTTGGGTAGTCTATAACGAAAGAGAGAATTCAATTAAAAATGATAAAAAAAAACAAAACAAATTAAATCCTAGTAACTGAATTTAATTTTTTAAATTCTTTTTTTTTTTTTTTTTGCGTGGAACAAACAAATCTTATTAATGCTGATAATTCCTGCGAAATAGTAACTATTGTTAAAATTTCACAAAATTTGAAAATAAAATATATTCAACGGATACGAGAAAGAAAACGGTGAAAATTTATGGCAATGATAAGAAAATGAATACCGCGGAAAACTAGTTAACGTTTTCACAAGTTTAAATACCTAAAAATTAATATTGATTAATCGGTAAAGGAACATTAACTGTTATAATATTAATTTTATGAATAAGAATTCTTTAGTCACATTTCGTGCGTAAATCTGATTGGACGTTATTTATTTCACATTATATTTTTCGCAGTAGCATTATGAATGAAAGCAAGAGACTAATATCCGGTTTTTTATTTTACAAAAATATCGATTTTATGTAACATAAGTCAATTTCTCAATACGGTTCTATGTATGTTGCACATTAAATACTCGTACAGATCCATTTTAAATGCTAGAAACACGTGATTGATAACGCTTAGACTAAACAATAAGTATGATTGTAATGAATAAAAACTTTTTGCAATGATTTAAATTTAAAATTTATTGCATAGCAAGTAGAAAAAATCGATAAAGTCGCGAACAGGTGAACAAATTAAGCTTTCTTCATTTTTTAATTTTCGTTTCCAATTAATCTTCTGTGAAAATAACTGCTGGTTACACACATACATAAGCAAAATATAAATGATTAAATATTTAATTAAAGTTCTTTTCTATTTTTAATCTAACACAGTCGGTAAATTCTTTTCATGATGGCATGTAGTTTTTTATCTTTCAATTTATAATGTGTACATGTTTTATATATATATATATATAAAAATAATATATATGTAGTTGCAATTTAGTTTTAAAATTTAGACATGCGAATAATTTAACCATAATATTTGTACGAAATTGTTCACATTTTCGTTTACACTATCAATTTTTCTTAGTTTGAAAATGTAGTACTGCGTGCTATGTAAAATTAATTCTTATAATTCACGATACAATTTCTTTTCTTTTTTTTTTGCTTTTTTTTTAACTGACATCAATTCTATGTGTATCAGTGTATTTCTACAATTCCGATTAGATGCGGTGGTAACAGAATTAATTCGTATGCATCTTAAATTTCAGTTTACAGAAGTATTGTTAAAAAATAAAATTAATAAAATTATGCGAATTACTAATAGTTTTGAATGTATATTAAAAAAATAATTAAAAATAAAAAATATAGCGTGATTCTAAACGATTATCTTATATGTAATATATTAATATATATTAAAGTTATTCTTATATTTCACTCAGCTGGATACTGAACGGTGATAATTTTATATTCTTTATCTGAAAAATTACAAATTACAGATTATGTATGCAGACTGATACAACTATAAATACATATAAAACTGTAACAATTAACTTTGTTATCCTATAACAGATGAATTTGTGCAAGCCTGAGTTTAATTCCGGCAACGTGTTGAAAAATGAGTTGACGACTTTCAATTAAAGGTGTTTGTTATCGCATATGAGTGTGCGACAAATTTTGGTGTGTGATTGTTTAGTTTCTCTTTTTGTAATATTACAACCAAAATTTCGTGTAAGTTTTATTTATTTATTTATTTATTTTTGTGCGTGTTGCTTGTCACGATTGTGGAGCGGCGTAATTCAGAGCAGAGCAGCTGCACAAAACTCGGCAAGTCTGCGAAGAAAATGTCAGGTATTCTGGTGGCATAAAGAGTTTTAAAGCGTCGGAGGAAGTGTCGAAGATGAGCTGCGAACTGGAAGGCCGATCACTCTTGTGTGGCAAGATCGGCGGCTTACTGTTCGAATGTTGGCAGACGAACTGGGCATTAACTGCGAAACAGTTAAAAAGATTTTAGTTAAAGATTTGTCCACGAAAAAACTTTGTGCAAAGATGGTTCCAAAAACTCTTTCAGAGCAACAAAAACATGAGTGAATATCCGTCACATAAAATTGTCTTGAATAGGTTGGAAACGGTCCAACTCTTCTAGATAGTAGTGGCGAAACTTGGTTTTTTAAATTTAATCCGGAAACAAAAAAACTAACAGTACCTGTTTCCCGGCTTAAAAAAAAACCAAAAAAAAAAAAAAAAAAAAAAGAGCGAGTCAAGAGTCGAAATAATGATGATTTGCTTCTTTGATAGCAAATGGGTGATATGCGTGGAATT
This sequence comes from Icerya purchasi, assembly GCA_039619475.1. Lineage (NCBI taxonomy): Eukaryota > Metazoa > Arthropoda > Insecta > Hemiptera > Monophlebidae > Icerya > Icerya purchasi. The sequence goes on from CM077115.1 coordinate 201,839,952, forward strand.
TGCGCCACCTCGACAAACTGTGAATCATTATTTCTTCCTGGATGTATTGGAACGGTTACGAAAAAGGGTCGTTAGAGTTCCATCCAGAGATTTCGAAGACATGGATCCTTCATGACTACAATGCGCCATGCTATCGCGCCTTCAGTGTCACGCAATTTTTGACCTGGAATGACATTCCAGTGCTCCTCCAATCCTTGTATTCCTCAGATATGTCACTGTGCAACTTTTGACAGTTAACGTCGGGTCGAACTAGTCGTGAAAGGAACGCATTTTGAGTCAGTAGCTGACATGCAACAGTCCGCAACGAGGATACTCGGAGAAGTGCCAGTTGAAGTTTTTCAGAAATGTTACGAAAACTAGAAAAAGCGCTGAACCAATGTGTAGCCACAAAAGGTACATCATATTGATGTACCTTAATTTTTAAATAGACGTACTTTTGCAATCAGCCTCATTACTTAAATGTCAGACCTTGTATGCAGTATCATATCAAATATGATGGAGGTAATAAATGTTTTAAGTACAGTATTTAACTTTATTTATTATAATTTATAAGCTTAAACATATATTATTGACTACGGAATTATTTAAATATTTACCATTAATAAAAAACAATTATGTTATTTTGAAATGATTTTCCAAAAAAAATCATTTTTTTTTTTTTTTAGCTCTACCCATTTTCTTAATAAAGGAAATATCACTGACATACAAAATATCCACGTTTTTCTTTTCGTCGTGATTTTTTCTATTCTGTTCAGCAATATTGATGGATAAGAAATTATACACACAAGTTATAAACTTTGACATTAATAACTTTTAATTTTTTTTTAAAATTTGGATAAAACAAATTTTAATTTATACATTATAATCAATATCGATTATGCATGTTTGCGACAAGAACACTTTAAATTGATAAATTATTTATTTATGAGTTTTGGTGTTACAGTGTTGTCGCATATTTTCATTTGTTCCGTATTTTCGTTCAGAAAAATAACTTCTCTCATACCGCTAAAGCTTTAGAGAGATTCTTCGAGGTATGATTACTATGAAAATATTTTCATTTTTATTTAGATTAAATAGTTACAGTAGATGCAAAACTTTAAAATAGCAGTCCTCAAAAGTGCCAATTCAGAAAAAAATTACGGAAATTAACGAATACTAGGTCTATACAATCTACGGCGCCCACAATACGAAAAATATACATATATAAGGCACTAGTTTTTATACTATTAATCTTCTCTTTTAACGTATAGTGTTTCAGATAACTTATAATCCTCTCTTTTCCTCCTGAGAAATTCCCTACCTTCACTACCATGTACATAAATGATTAAATCTTAAAATATTAATGGTGTAAAAATAAAATTAGCTGCAGACAGAAAATTGAAGAAAAAAAAAACTGGCTCAGCATTGAAAATATTACACCAAAGGTATATTTTTTAGTTTTAATTCGATTAAATAATTAAAATATTTTTCAAGAGGAGGGGAATGATGAGTATATCTTTTAAATTTACCGGCGAGGCCTGCTGGAATTTTAAAAATTTTGAAAATGGTCCGTTAGTAAGTTGCACGAACCTTCTTTAGACAAAGCGTGAAAATTTCGAAATTCTATAACTTCTGTTGACGGGGAAAACGAAAAGAAAGAAATAAAAGGCAAGCAGCGTAAGTTGCGATAAAACATTGGAGCTGAAAAAGTAAAAAAAAACAAAAACGACATCAGCTGTGACATCTCGTGTAAATTGCTCACAATTGCCAAAATTATAGATTTAAACGACCTCTACATAGTGTATGAAGAAAAAAAAAAAATCTAATTGCACAATAAAATATAAGAAATTGGCTGATAATTTTAAATTATTGTTATCAAAGAAAAAATGGAATTAATTCTTTTCAACAGGCCACTTATTTTCAACACAAAGTATAAAGAAAAGTTTTATTTGCAGTACATAAAAATGGAGTACCTGCTGCGACTAAAATTTCGTGTTTTTTTGATTTCACGCGTAAAAAAGTCAAATCGTTAGTGGGATCTAAATCTCTAATGACACTTCGAGCTTTATCAACCAAATTCGTAATCAACCCAGCGTACTGTACAGTAGTCGTATTGTCCATTGTACTTTTAATCGGAATTCCTGTAATCAAATATATAAAATATTGGTTTACCCGAGATTTAATTACAGTACTATCGGGGATTAAATTGACTATGTACTTCGATCCCCCAAGGAGATTTTTAATTATGGCAGAAGGATTAAATGGCGCTCATTTTTTGTTATATTATTTTTCTGTAGTATTGTAACCTTTATTTCTTATTTTTGTTGTTTTCCCCATCCTACCTTTTGTTACTATTTTAAGTACGGTTGAAAAAAAGCTACGTTCTTCAATGTCTCTGCTAACTCGTTTTTTCTTCAATTTTATAATTTTCTTAAGTTAATTCTGCCTGACACATCTGTTTTGAACTTTATCTGTTTCCATTAAAATAAATCTTTATTGCAAGCAACCCCCTCCCTCACCCAGGTCGTATTTCGAGTCAAATCATTTTCCAATCATCGAACGCACTTCTTTATTTCTTGCTTCCGTTTTATTGTTTCATTAAAATTTTACTCCCTTACATCACACAACCTCTTTTACTTCAGCTCTCTTTTTGTCATCTAATTTATTTTTTCTTTGCTCGTATTCTCCTTTATCACGTTAATATGTCCCTTCCAGTCTAACATTTTTATTAAATCAACAAATTTAAAATGAAATTACAATACATTACTATTGGTAACATACGGGCCATTTAATACAGCGGAAAAAAAAAGTCAATTTATTCTCTGTAGTGAATTTATATATACATCTAGTTTGCTAATTAGTCAATAAGATATAATAATAAATAATTACAAACATAATAAGCCAATGTTTATATTTATGTCTGCAATTATTCATTATTTTATCTTTTCTTTTATTTGTTAAAAAGCATGTTCGCCTACACGTATTTATAATGGTTTATGCTTTAGAGTACAAACTAAAATGTAAAAAATTTGATATTTAAATATAATAATAGTAATTATTGCAACCAACTTACTTTTAAGTTGTTTTTTTTTTTGCAATGCACAAAAATAAATTACAAGAAATACAAAAAACAATTTTTACAAATTCTTATATTTATCTGCATATGGCACGCTTATCAATTCTAAATCATTGTATATGTACATAATAATTTAACACACACTTTTTAGTCGCGTGCCTGAGATAAATTAATGACTTGAATTCGAAACTAATAATGAATATTTAAGAAATTTTAATAATCTTAATTTACAAAAAAGAACATTGAAATTGTTGCGTGTGCTAATATAATATTTAAATATAGTAAGAAAGTACACACGAACAATTACATTGCATTTTTTTGACCATTTATGATGTGATAGAGCTTCATCTTTATATGAACAGAGTGTACGCAGGCTCGTATAATAAATAACACCGAGTACTGTCACCCAATGATTAATAAAATATAACAAAAGATTATCGTATAAAATTCCAGATAAATATACCGTATGATCTTAAATATAGCAATTACGTTGTTTACTAAAAAAAAAAAATTCACATTATTATTTAAAAATTTATACCGCATCAGTTTTCAATGTTTATGATATGCAATTTGAAAAATGAATGAGACATTATAGGTATTCGACATAAAATCAAACATAAAATTATTTACATTTTAAATATGTATCTTTAAGTTGAGGAAATATTGTTAATATTTTTATTTAAAAAATCTATTAAATTCATAGTTTAATCATATTGTCATAATAAAACAATTTCAACATCATTTTATAAATAATTATTTTGGTTAATTTCATCAAAAAGATAATACGTAAGAAAATTTATTTATCAGTTTCTGTCAATTATTTTTCCTAATTATTATATTTGATATAATCTCTAAATAAATTAACACAATTGTAATTTTTATTAATCAGCTTCCACAATTAAAATATTAAAGCCGCCTCCGATTTACATAATTATACTGTTTTGGATTTAAATTGACATGATTTTTTATCAATGTTAATGTTTGCATAAAAGACTTAAAATATTAGTCGTTTAGTATTAACAGTTTTACTTGAAAAATTTTAATTATTTACCTATCGTTAAACTATTATCCTATATAATAATTTTATTAATATTTATAAAATTAATGCGAGCTTTTCTATAAAACACGTATATATGACGGTTATGTAGAGATACATTATTAATCGTTGATAAATTTTTGAAACAATATGCACCCTTTTTCTGCCACTTTTTTTTGTATTTAATTGGTAGAAAACAAAAAAACAGTTCAAATAGATAAATAAAATTAAAAAAAAAAAAACAAGTAACAAATTTAAATCAAACGTTAGAACATTATTGTTAATATAATTTTTCAACGTAAAAGCATATGCATAAAAAAATACAAGTTGAAACGAAACTGAAAGTTATATACAATCGCATGTCAAATTAATATTCAAAATTTAACTAAACGTATAAAACAAGTATATGTAGGACGCTTCAAAAGTAATGCACACGTGTCCACACAGGAAAAAAAAAATGCATTTGACAAAGTCATATAAATATCATAATCTTTCAATATAACCACCTTCTTCCTCAACGATATGTTCCCAGCGTCGGGGGAGGTTGTGGATGCCGTCCAGGAGGCCTTTGAAATTTAGTTCACGAATCCGTCAGGTCACAACATTATTTAAGGCCTCTAAATCCGGAAAACGGATTCCTCGCAACGGTTCTTGAGTTTGCAAAACAGACCACAATCACAAGGAACCATATCCGACGAACAGGGTAGATGTGGTAACAATTCCCAGTAGTGATGAACGTAATTTTCGGATTTTTGGTGCTGGTGGCCCACATGTTTTTGATGCCAGCTGTATGACCTATCTCTTATCATACGATGATCTTCATCGATCAGTGTCGCCACTATAGCGATGTTTGTGTTGTCACGCGAAGTTCTTGGACGACCAGTACGTGGCGCATCCTAAACCGACAAACAGCCTTCTTTAAATTTTTTTGCCCAGCGAGAAATACTGATACAGTCCATGATGTCACTGCCACGCAGTTCTTCAAATATAGAATGAATTTCTGTAGGCGTGCGACAACGAAAAGTTTCGACTTTCACACACGATCGCTGGTCCAGATTTGTAACGCGACCCGAGCGGTCTTCCCACATCACAAAAACACGTTTGTACGCACGTACAACTCACTCAAAACCAATCACAGTTCACACTGTCTCGTGTTGACAAAACTTCATAGTATACATTCCTTCTGTTTCCCCCCTCCTAGATGCATACAGACTGCGTAAGAACGTCGTGTGCATTACTTTTGAAATGCTCTACATATATTAAATAAAACATATTTTGCTAAACATAGTCTGCGAACCTAAGAGGTCAATATTATTCCTACAAAATTAAAATAACTAGACAAAACCGAATACTAAAATTCATCGAAATAGGAAACTTTTTCAGAATAGTATTAATTTTTTTATTTAAATACCAAATCTACGAGACAAGATGAAAAATTCTCCCATAAATTTTACCAAACTGTACGCACTATGTTTCTGCCTGTTTCTGCAAAAGTAACTTTAATACTTACTTCGATTATGTCCAAATTTTAATCTATTATGATAAACTTAAAAAATCATAAAAAGCGAGGAACGTTTTATTATTTACACAGAAAACAATACTACTACTAGTTTGAAATATATTCATGCTTTTTAACAATTAAAACTGCTAATAACCCTGTCTATACATATTGCTAAAAATACTTCGTGCAGCTTAATTAACCTCGTTATCTACTGAAGTGAGAATTTTTGTAAAATATTTTTGGTTATTATTAGTCTTGTTATAAAACAATTTAATAGCATACTTTTCAGCAAGATAACAATCAAAAATATTCGAATTAATCCGTTTTTTTTTTGGTATTCAATATAACAACTTTTTAAACTGTAAATTTGAATTAATAACGAAGTTTTAATAATAGTACAGAAGGAAAGTAGTGGGGACTGTTTAAAAATTCCCTCGAATAATAATATAAGCTAGGAAATTGGTTACTCTAGTTCACTATGACTATGAACAATTTTTACATTTCACATTTATCAGTAAATGGCTTTGTTTTTTATTGTGAACTTTTGTATGGTTCCTTCAATTGTAGTAACAATATGCAATATATTTTTAAAGATTACCTATTGGCTATATAAATAATTGTTTCTAAAAAAAACTCAATCTACTTTTATAAATACAAAATATTTTGTCACGCACACGCACGCTACACGTATATATATATATATATAACTCGGCCATTTTGGCCTCGCAAGGGGCTGTGCCCCTTGACCCCTCTTGCTTTCATTTCTGTCTTTCTTCTATACTTTGTATAAAATGATCAAAATTTACAACGTAATTCTTACTGGCATCAACACAAAAAAAAAATAACATAACCACAAAAATCCTATCTTAACATTTAACTTTCATTATATAAAATTAAAACATTTTTTCGTTACATATTTCATTACATAAAATTGTGACATTTTTAAAATAACAATAACAAAAATCCTATAAAATATAACAAAACGTTACATAAAACTGGGACATTTTTTCTAATGGGGGGTAGCCTAAGAATTACGTTGTAATTAATATATATATATATATATATATATATATACACACACACACACATATAAGTAACATGAAATAAAAAATATTCAATTATTTTTGATGTTTAAATTATCGTTTATAAGCATACTGCAATTGACAGCAACTTGGTAACTGCTGTAACTGCATCTATGAGTGTATTGTTGAAAACCCGTCATCACAATTACCACTTAAACAGAGATACTAATGTGACGTAAGCAAATTTAAGCATAATAAAATTGAAAAAAAAAAACAACATAGGAACGAAAAAGTTGCAAATAGTCTATTTTAAATGAAACATTTAGAACACTCAAACGGTGAAATAAATGTTTTTCTGGCTATTACTGACGCAGTGTTATTTAATTATATTGGTATCATCATCTGTAGCGTTAATGAGTTACATTAAGATCTATTTTCATCGAAACTAACTGATCAATTAACGTTGTTGATTGTACAGTTCGGTCGAACTGTAAACAGTAGTAACACCGATACTATTGAATTTAAATTGTACTTTGGATGCAACGAATAATTATTTTTTTGCATATTTTAATGCTGAATGTTTATCATCACATTTGTAAAAGATTACCACAATACGAATATAAAGGTTGGATAATTTTAGTTTATCAAATTGAATTAGTATTAAATTTGGATACTAGCAAAATAAGCAATATATAATTATAAGAAATTACGATACATTACTGCAATATTTCATAAATCAACGGATTAAAAAGATTTTCTATTTTATAGTTTCGCTATAACTAGTAACGTTAAACAAAAAAGTAAAACTGTTTTAGTTTACTATACCATTTAATATTCTTTACTCTACTGTACGGACATTAAAGTTGTAAGAATAAATTTAGTTACGCTGGAGCTATATTATTTATGTTGTCGTGATAGCCTAATTGCCAGAATACCCCCGGATTATCGAGTGATGAGAAATTGAGCGTAACAATTAACGGCTAAGAGTAAAAAAATGTTTAAAATGAAATAATCGTTTTGCGGAAGGCAATGCCAAACGTGCATGTTCGTGGATAATACCGATGTATAAACTTATGCACACTTGGACTTCACTTGTATAACTATTAAACATCAAAAACATTTACAATATCTATCTCGAGTGTAGTCTCGTGTACAAAATCATATAGCATATAGAGTACTGCCATAAAACAGTACATGTTACCTGTACAAGAACGTACGAAAGGGTAGTCAGTGCGCTCAAAATCGAGCAGTATGACTGAGGCAGAAAGATGTAATCTATAATAAAAAATTACATTTAGAAGAGATTTATATTTTTCCTCACGGGTCGAATTAAATTTATTTATCAAATGGTAAAAGTATTAAAACATATTAAATTAGTGAAAAAAACGATTCATAATCATTTAATAGCCCTAATTAAACAACTCTAATATTAACACACTTTAAAGAAAAAATATAATCTTAGTACTATTTTCATTTAGTTTAAACCGGAAATAAATTAAAATTATATCTTTACGTTGTTGTTGAAAACTCACGAAATAACTATAAATTGAAATAGGTATGATATCATTACAAATTCTAGTTTAAAAAATGCAATAGTAATAATATAATCTTGGTTTACATTGTACATTGACAGAACTGCTACATAAAACTATCTAAGAATAAAAAATGTACAAAGTTTTACATTGTTTACTGTATAACTGTTGTTTTAAATTTCGAGTATTCTTAATGCATATCGCGATACAATATTTTCGAAAAAATTGACTGTTTTAGTTATAAATTGTTTTCCAAACACTACAGGGTGTGTTTTACTTTTCTTACTTTTGTTTAATTGAATAATATTTTTCGCCGTCGATTCAATAATAGGACCAATTTTGTGTTGTAAAATGTATATATATATATATATATATATATTCGTCGATCTGTACAACAGAGAAATGGAACATGATTACAAGAAACGAACTTTCATTATCTCCTTTCCTTGTAAGCATATCCAATTTCTCAGTGGTGTAGGTGCAATAGATAGCGCTCCAATGCAGACATTTCCACCGAGAATTTTACATTTTCTTCGTTTTTTGTCATTAAATCATGTTGTTAAAAAAAAAAAGGAAAACAAAAACTGAACCGTTTAAAATTTAAAACTATATTTGTTACACAGCAGTTTTCTTCAATATACAATTTAAAAAGGTGTTGTGTAAAATTATTTTCTCCTATTAGAATAGAAATTTTTCACGCGTTAGGCAAAACTTAAAATTATAAAGTATAAAAATAAACAGTATGGAAGGGCGCGAAAAAATCAATTTAGTTCTTGTGTCTTACGTAAAACTTCGAGTAATTATTTCTTTATTAAAATCTGTGCAATTTCAAAGATCGATAATGTCACATAATTCAATATTTATTTCGAAAAAAAAAAAAATAAAATAAATACAAAAGAAAAAACACAAGATAAACAGTGATTGTATAAGCAATGATGAATACTAGTCAAACGTAATTTCTGAACTGGAAAAAACAACAAAAAGTTAGCCGATCAACAACAAATTTTAGAAACATGTTGAAAGGCCATATTCAAAAAAAAAAAAAAAAAAGGTTTAAATAAAATTGAAGTTTTCAAGTTGATGATTTTAACAAAAAATAATGAAATTAATTTCTTTTTTAAATAATAAGCATGTTCCAGTACAAATAATATGCAAATAACACAAAAGAAAACCGATAAATTTTTAATTTAATTTCTTTCATCTTGATAAAAATACATTAAATGGTAAAATAATCGAATAACAACTTTCATACTAAATGAGGCCGGCCGCACATTTAGCAGTCATCATTTTGCAAAAAAAAAATTATAGTGACAAAAAAAAAGGACATATTGTATAAAAGAAAGTTGAATAAAACGGAAAATATTGCGCGTGTGATGTTATGTTTCGGTTTTTTGATGGCGATGGAAACGTTGAAAATGTTTATGCATGTATCTAATCAATAGTTACAGAGTAGAAATTCAGATTTTTTCAATTTTTTGATTTTTTACGACACACATGAATGTAGATTTTTATTTCGTAGTATCGTAACAAAAAAATCTAATCCTACTGGATATGTCGCTATGAAGGAAGCGAAAACAGGCACAATAGAACGAAAGGGAAAATTAAGAGTATAGCTTACGGAGTAGTAAAGAAGAAACACTAATATTTGCGAATTATGAATAAAGGGAGCGAAGGCTAAATGGGAAGCTAATAAGAGAAAAAATAAAAGATGATTAATGGACACAACAGCAGAGCGGCTAAGTAAGAAAAAGTGAACGAACGAAGATTAAAAAAAGGAGAGGCTGAATAATAAAGTTTCGAAAAAATGAAAAATTGAAAATAGTTTTTTAATAGGACTGTTTTTATAAATTATATTTGCGGTCAAAATAATAATGAAAATTCGAAACTTAAAAACGATATGCCAATTTTTAACAAAAAATAAATATAAATTAACAGAAGTTGCTTGTACATACATTAAAACGCACAACCGGTGAACAATTTGCTTTACTACTGCTTGAGACATGACATTTTAGTTAAAAAGTGTCCTTTGTTTCTCAATACGTTATTTAGCGTAATTGATTTGTATATTTTTCACGATCATTCATACATTAACTTAAGTACACTTCTATTTATCCCGATGATAAAGCACATAGCTGCCATAATCTAGAGGCAATGTATCATTATTTATCTAATTTTGTCTGAGGTAAAATACCGAAACGTACAGAATACTACGATAAAATGTCTAAATGTCGAATCATGTGTTAGAGATTTCATGTAATCCAATACGACGTATTTCTAATAAATTACATAGAAAAGTATAGCTTTCGTTAAAATACCTTTGCTTCAAACAGTTATAACTTTCCTTATATGAATTACATACAAAAAAAGGGCTGATAACGCTGAAATTAATAAATGTAAAAACAAGAACAAAAAAGCGCATTATTAATAGTAGTAAACTATAAGAATCTAGTAAAGTGAAATATCGGAATTAAAAAATTAACAATGCTTACTAATTTTAAATTTTATCGTATGAAAGTTCAAATAATTTAAAAATCTTTAATATTTTTTTGTCATACATACATACATATATGTATATATATATATATATATATATATTTGTGTACGTATATCCTATAATGAAACGAAATCACTTAAAAAATTTAAACAATTACTTAATTTGCGCAAATGATATGGTAAATTAATTTTCCGTCAAATATACTAAAAAAATATGTACTAAACTCAAATAACGTAAGATTTTTATACGCGCAATGAATATTGCATAAATTTAGAAACACAACTTTTCTTTCATTCCAACGTTATTAAATAACTGTTTTATTTTATCCACTTTTCAGACATGATTTCTGTTATTTTGTTAATAATAAGCAGATTTTTTCAATAATGTTCATCAATAGTAATTATTCAGTCAGTATTAAATTAATACAATACATTTTTTACGAAATAAATTATTTTCAAGAAATAAAACTTTCATTTTAAATTTACCTTCATTATTTACTACCAACGTTCCAGCCACACCTCTAAAGGCTTGAATTTTTTTTAGTATTTCGTCTACTTCACTAGCCTAAAATAAGAAAAATTTCAATTTCATATTATGCCAACTATTTTTCAGTATAAATATTCAAAATATGGTTCACATTTAGTTAAGTGGTAGTTCTGAATTCAAACACTGTTAATAAATAATTCAATTGAAAATTAACAATAGCGAAAAACGACAAAACAATTATCAAATTCTTCAAGCAGCATAATTTATTATGAACATCCGATATTAATTTCTAAAAATTATACATTTTTGCATTACGAAAACATATATTCTTGGAAATATTAAACTAAGAAACATTGTTTAATGAAAGTAAACATTCTCACTTGCCATTTAATTGTATTAAAAAACCCGGTGATATTTATCAAAATTCTTAAACATTCAAATTTTCAAAAATTTTATTTTGTAAGCTTAAACATAGATCGTCTATGATAAGCATAACCGATCTCCCATATTAGTAAACATATGAATCACGAACCGTACTAGAACTAGAACTCCATTTGTCATACATTTGACAGGACATTGCGCAGAGACACGATTGCGTTTACATTACAACTTTTAATTGATTTGGGAAGTGTATGTTATCATTAACGGTGTAAACAGCCAAAAGCCGAAAGCTTAAGCTGTATTTTTCAAGGATATAAGCCTATTAAGTTTAACCTGTATTATTATTCGGCTTTCAAGCCTTGCTTGCAATGGAGCAACTGTTTGCACAGTGGCGTTTGTTAGCTGCTATCAGGCGAATTAAACGCGTTCTTAGCACTACAATGAGCCTGCCGATTTTACAGCCGAGTCGTTTAAGTAAATTTATCGATTCTTCAAGTAAATCATCCATTCGTCTCTAGCTACTTTGAAACAATCTCTTTCCTCTTTGAACCTTTCTAAAATCCTCTTGTATTGTCTTTCTCCAAACTTATCCTTCATAGGGATTGCTTCTGCTATCTCGGTGTATTCCTCAACAGGCGTTTGTCCTTTTATGAACCCATTAATTTCCTTTCCTCTTCTACCCTTAAAAGACTGAACCTACTAAAACTTCTTTCCCAACCAAATATTTCCTTATACAATTCGATTACCCATTCCAAATTCGATTACTGTTCCTTTATCTACAGCTCTGCCTCAAGATCACTTCTTTCCAAGCTGGATATAATTCAAAATTCTTGTATTCGTCTTTGCCTTGGTGTTCTCAGATCTTCTAGAGTACCAGCAGTTCTCGCTGAGTCTAACTCGCCTTCCCTTTTCATCTGCAGATCCTATTTAGGTTATCGCTTCTTGTGTAAACGCTTACCGTTATCATCCTCTAATCTTATACCTTCGTATCTTTCTATTCTGCAAAACTGGTGTTTTGCTCCCAAGAAAATTCCTATTCTAGCCCACATTGCTTTGCGGCTGAATTCCTTTTAATCCTGCACAATTTCTTATAACAATCTCCCTTACTTTTCTTTCAATTTTGCAGATCTCTCCAATCCTCTCAATGTATTCTACTTTCCTTTTTCCTCTAAATCCCTTTCCTATCCAACAGTTATACAGGAATTCCATAATTATATCGAATCCCGTTTTCCTTCCCATATGGCTATTCTAATGGAGTTGGAGCTTCTTTCATCATTCCGAGCATTCATTTTTCTGAATCTTTTCGTCTCCCTTCTTTTTGTACTATTTTTATGGCCGAGTTAATGGCCATTTTACACTCCATAATCCATATTTCCTCACATCGTTCTTCTTCTAAATATTTAATTATCTCCGACTCCATGTGTGCTCTTAAAGCTATTTCCTCACATTTCCTCTCTCACTCCTCTGACCTTTTCATCCACCATATCCGCTCTCTCATTCACACTCTCTTCTCACTTCACGCTATCTGCATTGAAATGCTCTGTGTACCCAGTCATATGGTGATAGAGGGTAACGAAATGGCAGATTCCGTGGCTCAGATTGTTGTATCCTCCCGCTTTTTTTTTTTTCTCTAAAATTCCCAATTTACTCACATTGTGTAAAAAGTTTCATGTTAGATTTTGGTCAGATTTTTTTACATTTCTTCCTTTTCTAATCAACCTTCCTTTTATTATTCCATCCAACCTAATCTTCCCACGCGGCCTTGGTTTTACGATTTTCCTTTGCTTCGCCGCTCTGTTATTATCCGTTTACGTCTCAATCATACTCTTCTTTCTTCTTCACGTTTTCGTTTTCATCTCGCTCTTTCCCCTTGTTGCCCTCTTCACTTTGACGACGAAGCCATTTGTGATGCTGACCATATCCTCTTTGAATGTCCATCCCTCGTGAACGAACGCACTTCTTTGTGCTCCAATTTGCTGTCACTCAAACTCCCCACTTCTTATTGTGCCTCGTATATATCTTATCGTTTCTATTGATCTTCCTATCCTCAGTTCTTGTGTCTTATCAATAGCTGACCGAATCTACTTTTAACTGATCCTTCTCCCTCGTTTTGTTTCTGGGCATAGATCCTTTTTTGACATGCCTAAAGGGAGGTTAAAAAAAAAAAAAATTCGTTTTAAAATGATTAATTCTAATTGTAGCATTAAAGAACATATTGTAAAAACATTTTATAAGGGTTCTGTTGTCGTCATTTTTTTTAATTCCCATCTTGTTCCGACTTAGCTATCTCTTTCCGCTTTGTGCTTTCACTTCCTTGTAGCTGTTCTTTTATTCTTTTAATACCTTTTCTTCTTTTTTATTTTTCCCCCGTATTTTATTTTTAATTTTGCGTAACGAGGTCCGTTTATATTTAACAATTATTTCTATTTTATTTTGCTGCAGTGTTCATATTTTCTTTTATTTGTTAATTGCATGCTAGCGCCTAGAGTTAAAAGGTCGCCATATTGTCAGGATAGCGTCGATATTTTATTTGGATAGCATGGCTGTCGCGGTCGGCATTAGGCAGTTTCTTTAAACGGATTGTTATGAAAGCAGCTGGTAGCAGATAGCCCAGCACACCATGATGGTGCCTCAGAAGTTTGTGAATTAAAATTCAGAAGCGATAGGTTTTTGGTTAGTTTTTTGTTTTAGTAAATATTAGTTAAAGTAATTTAAAATTATCCACAAGTATAGTTATGTTCCTTGATCCATCTATTGAAGTGAAACGAAGATGTGGCTATGCTAAAACAGCTTTCGGAAGAATGAGAAAACTACTCACGGACTCATCTTTAAGCCTGCACATAAGACAAGATTTTATAAGATGCTACATATACCCCATTTTATTATATAGTGCAGAAGCAGCAACATATACGAGTAAAACATTAAAATATTTAGAAGCGTGTGAAATGTGGCTACACAGGAGAACAATGAAAATATCATGGAGGCAGAAACTGACGAACGATGAAGTATTACAAAAAGCAAAAGCTAAGAGGCAAATATTGGACATAATTAAGAAAAGGAAGTCGAGATATTTGGGCCATGTTATCAGAGGCAGGAAATACGAAATATTGCGAATAATTATAGAAGGGAAAATTAATAAAAAAAAAGCACGAGGAAGAAGAAAAACATCGTGGTCCAAGAATATAAAACAGTGGGCCAGAAAAACCACAATAAAAAGCCTAATTGAAGCAGCGAACAACCGGGAAATCTAGCCAATTAGTGATCGTCCACGCGCAGATGCCTGCGTATGACACCAGAAGAAGAAGAAGAAGAAGAAGAAGATAGTTATGTTAAAATTTTGGAGTAATTTAAAGTTGTTGTTATTAGGAAATACAAAATTAAAAAAAAAAAAAAAACGGTTAAAAATTTATTTCATTATTATTGTTTGGCATAATTAAATTTTAAAAAAAGTATACAAACCAAGTTAAAATCTACCAACCAACAGGGGCGCCCAAGCTGGTTAGCTAGGAAGGGGCAGGGTGATATTACATGCGTGAAAAAATTCTCACCATTTTTTGTAAAAATAAATCCTTTATTTAAATGTAATATTAATTGCAGGTGAATTGTAAGTAAGTAAATGCGCGAAAATTTTAATCAAAACATAATCTTTTAGGATTTACTGTAAATTTTTCAATTACTTTGTATGATGAAATTTTCTAGGTTCTCAGAGATGATCTTTCGATGTACATTGATCATTTCAAGACTATTGAGACTACTTTCAATAGTTGTACTTCTTAACCAGGTTTTAATTGGCTTCAGGCTGCTGAATAACCTCTATACAGTACATGATGTGTACAATCGAGCGACCAAACTCTTCAAAGCTTTTCCCGTTTCAGAGAAGAAGTCTATTGTCTCTTTTCTTCGACAATACTGAACTTTGCTCGGTTCGTCTTGTCCTGCCATAATTTTTGTCAAAGTTCGATTTCGTTTTTCATATTCAGAAATCGTATAAATTTGAGAAGGTTGTACAAACTTTCTTAAGATTTTTCATAGACATGTCCTGCATTTACGCCGATTGTAATTTAGACAACACGAGTGATGTCGTGTTTTCCATAGCAAACCGCTCCTGAAGAGAAGTAATAATTGAGTCTAAGAAAGGTATAATCAAAGATCTCTTTCAGAACTCCTAAGGGCCTCCTGCTGGCTGATTGTTTGCGCACCGTTTCCTCCTAACAATGTTGAGCCCGAGCTCTTTTGCAATAGAGTAGCATCTCTAATAATTTCATCCGTGACGTTTCCGGGATTTTTACTGTGGTTTTTTAACAAATCTAAAATGTTTTATTTGCTGTGCTGCCTTGTTAATGTCCAATAACGGACTGGAAAACATTTATCACAGGTTTTATCATAGTTGAATACTTGCTTATTAATACAATGTACAAAATAAATGAAGCTCTGGAGCGGCGGCATGGAACTGGAATGCTTTATTCTGGTTCGTGGTGCTTTCCATATTCGTTTAGGTTACTAAGGCCTCCATTAGAGTGTAAAAATTATCCATAAAAACTCCGATAGTTTTGTGTTTTTCACTCCGTCTTGTTTCTCAGAGATTGAAAATGTTTGGTATTAACTTCCTTCTTAAAACTGAGCCCCGAAAAAATGTTACTTCTTCGGTTGTTCCTATTGTGTTTCTCATTTCAGGTAGAACATTGAAATCATTTATTACCAAATTCAATTTATGTGAAGAACAATGAAAGAATAGAGCTTTGGTATATTTTTTGTGCAAGATTGCTTGTACGCCACCGCTTATCCCAGACCGTGTTGAACAGCCGTCGAATACCAATCTAACATAATTATATATATTAGGTTTTTCTGCAGTTAAAAAGTCATCAATGACTTCTGCAATAGAATTTTCAGCCAAGCCTTTTAGCTCAACAAATCCTATAATTACTTCTTGAACTTCACTCTTCTTCTCATCGAAATAACGTATTACAATTAATAATTACTCTTTTCTGGAAATGTCAGTTGTTTCATCGGCCAATATACTGTATACCTCGTTTTTTTTTTTTTTACTTCCGTCCCACAATATTAGTTTTAAACACATCACCACAGTTGCTGATAATTTCATTTTGTATACCAATAGAACGCTCTGCGACTATTTATTGAGTTGTATACCCACCGGAAAATTTTCAGGAAATAATTTATCAGCTTCCAGTGCTACCTTATGGAATTGTGTTTCCAAATGCTTTTTGCATTGCTCGTGTACATCCGTAAATACGCAAAATGGATTCCTTTCGAATGATCCCAATACCTTTTCAGCGGAACTTGGATTTGGGAGATATGTGGTACCATCACAATGAATACGTTTCCAATCATGAATAATTAAATTTCTTCTCCAGATGCTTTGCATCCTGAGCGAAGTAATATGTCTTAGGAGAGGTCCAACATTTTTCAACTAATTCTTTCTTCTGTTTGGTCAATAAAATCGGCACTGGATTAACGAAATGGCCTATGTGTCATTTCTATTTTTGTCATTCATACGTTTCACAACCAGGAAGGACATAAATCACCCTTACACATAGAGAGGCCTATATAGATTAATAAAAAAATAATGTAGTTTCCTTTTTCGCTATTGATGATATTTTATATAAATAAAAAGAGGCTTTAATTATGAAATGAAATATCCTACAAACGTTTATTTATTTTTTTTTTTTTACTTTAAATGATTTTCTCTCGTCGAATTTTTATTTTTTCCGAGTATCCCAAACTGGTTTTTATTTTCGCGGTTCGGTGGCCACCTTGTTTTATTTTTGGGACAACGATATAATATTTAATATGGTTAAAAAATTTAATTTTATTAATTCAAACGATCTCTCTTTATTTTTATTTAGCTTTTCATTTAATTTTATTGGATTTTTATTAAATAACACTGTTATATATACTGGTATAATATTTTTTCTCTGGGAGGCGAATGTCCCTGTTGTCCTCCCGTTTGGCACGCCACTGTCCACACAATCATTTTAATTCTACGTTTCTAAAACAAGGTTGTTGCTGGGGCACATCCTTAAATTTTCTTATTTTTGCTCCTTCCTTCTCATCACTATTTCTACTTGATTTGTCATCATTCTTTCTCTTTGAGTTCACTAAAAACCCAATGTACACATGTTAATATGTTCGTATAATATTTACAAGCTAAAGAGAGAATTGAGAAAATTGAGAGAATAAATTAATCAAATCGCGGGATAAGGATAAAAATAGTCTGAAAGGGCTTTTTTTAGATTTTTTTTTTTGGATAGAAATTTCGTTCATTTTTGGAGTAATTTGACCTCTAAACATACTCCCACCCAAAAAATTCCCAATAATCGAGTTGAGATTATTTCAAATTGTAAAATTTGATTCTTCTTTAAAATGCGGAAAAATTCAATTCTTCACTTTTCGTTGCAATTAATATGCGGAGAAATTAATAATCAGCACAGAAGGTCTTAATTAGTGAATTTAGAAACTAGTCATAAATATATGTTTTAGCATTGGTATAATAATTAAAGTCAACTGATAAATAAAACAAGAAAACAAAACTTCTGTATTATGTTTTACTTATTCATGGCTGTAAGGAAAATACAAGGTACGGCAATTAAATAATCAGACTTCACTTCTCGCGCGTGGCTCCTTCTTCATTTTCGAATATGTGAGAGACTATTAGTTTTTAGGGAGGTATAGCTGCTCATTCCGGCCCCCTCTCTTGGCGACGCCCTAGCTGCCCAATATTCTTTAACTTCTGCGTCCGATTTGAGTTACAAATAATTGCAACGTGGAACAGTAGTATTTAAATGGTCAAAATTTTCTTTATTTCCTAATATTTTTTATTGTAATATATTATCTAATTTTTCTTCATTCTTTTTTACTTTTCTTATATACGTACTTCATCATGACATAGCAATTACAATTTTTAAACGAACTACTTACTTTTTTCTTTCATTTAGAGGATATAATATATATGTATATAAATACAAAGTGCGCAAAAGTTATTTTGCCTTCCTCACAATCTCCCTTCTGAGGGATTTATTTTTGAGGGGTGTAAAATTAATGATTACAGATTACAAATTACTTGTTTCAGCTGAAATCATCCGTTTCAGACAAAATATTTGTTCTGCAAAGAAAAAATTTTCTTTTCTTTTTATACTTTACTCATTTAGGGTCACGTTAGGTCACTTTTGAAAAGTTTTGGATTTCTAATGTTAAATATTGTTAGAAATGCCTAGCTCCAATTAATAACAAAATTGACACAAAGGTATTTAATTAAAAAATGATTAAAAAGCTTAATAGAAAAAAAAAATTGCGAAAAATAATGTAATGCAATGTAGGAAGTGAAATACATTTACTATTAATAAATATAATTGTACAGTTCTAAGAAACATTACAAATGAATTAACAAAATACACCTGCAGTGAGTCCCATGAATATTCGTACACCTACAAGAAAAATGGAAAAGCGTCTATAAAACAACGAAAAAATGAATATGAACTGATCGGTATGACTTCTTGTGAAGCATAATGAAAGACAAAAAGTAAAAAAAGTCACATATTACGCTTGTATACAGATCTAAAAGAAAACAGCTGAAAAGAACACGTCACAAAAATATTCGTACAACTGAACGCAGTGCGCAATGTTACACTTGGGGTTTTCCAAAAACGGATGATGAACATCCGGCTGCGTCCGGACAGCGTACAGAGCGCTGAGTCGTAATTTCACGACAAGCGATCAGACCGCGTGCGAGTTACGAGTGCAGTGCATCAAGTACGAGTAAAAATGCCGCGAAAGTGTCGAAATACGTCTTTGGAGGTGCGAAAACTGGTCATTCATCATTATACAAAAGATGGTAAATCATTAAATGCAATAGCTTAGCTACTCGAACTACCTCGCAGTGCCACTGACATTATCCGTCGGTATGTGCAGGAGAATCGCATTGAGTCAATTCCACCAAAAGGGCAGACCAAGGAAGCTTTCCGCGCGTCACGAACGGTATATTGTCGGTAAGGTTGGCCGGGGAATCCACGACTGAGTGGCTAAAAATTCGCGACGGAAGTAAATGCTATATGGAAAATTCAGTTTCCGCCGAAACAATTCGTAGATGGCTTAGGAAGTATGGGTATCGCGGGAGAACCGTCATAAGGAAACCGTTCATAAGTGAACAGAATAAGAAAAAGTGGTATCAGTTTGCAATGAAGTATCAGATAGTCCCCGGCTGTCTCTGGAAAAACGTTATATTCAGCGATGAGTCTAAATTTAACCTTTTTGGTGGAGATGGGCGACAGAAAGTATGGCGCAACTCGAGGATGAAATTAAATCCGAAGAACCTTATAGCAACTGTGAAGGCGGAGGAGTAATGATTTGGGGCTGTTTTTCATCATATCAGGTAGGTTCACTCGTCTTTATTGATGGCCAGATAAATAAGGAAATCTATGTGCACATTTTACGTAATAATTGACGCCCAAGTGTCGAAAAATTTGGAATTGCGAACTCTTATTTCTACCAGGATAACGATGCAAAGTATACTGTACTTTATAGCCGTGAATGAATGCTTTATAATTGCTCCCATGCGATGCCTATCCCTGCACAGTCCCCAGACTGCAACCCCATCGAACATGTGTGGAATTACTTTGACAAGAAACTTCGTGAATCACCAATTCAGAACATCAATCAATTGAAAGAACGTCTCTTAGCCGAATGGAAGAAAATTCCAGCGGAATATTGCCAAAAATTGGTGTCGTCCATGTCACGTCGGTTGGAAGCAGTGGTTAAGGTTCGATGTCTTCAAACAAAATATTAAGAACATTTTTTTGGTGTTGTACGAATATTTTTGTGACGTGCTCTCTTCAACTCTTTCCTTTTTTTTCCATTTACAAATATGATGTACGATCTTTCTTTGAACTTGTTGCCTCTCATTATATTACCCAGAAAGTCATACCTATGAGTATCCATGCGTATTTTTCGTCATTAAAGTTGCTTTTCGTTGTTGTTTTATAGACGCTTTTCCATTTTTCTCGTCGGTGTACGAATATTTATGGGACTCGCTGTATTTTAAATGAAAATCCATAAAACAGTTTTTAATTTGTTTTAGGCTAAGGTGAACTTTACATTTAACATACTGCCAACTGTTTCTACCAGAGCAGCTAAGCTTTTTACGCGGTATTTAAATTTTTCCAGGACCGGGGATGATAATACTGTTCATTATCTTATTGAATTGGTTGTATTGGTCATACTTCTACAGCACTTTTGGAAGTCATAGGTTGTTCTTGTTCATTAAGCAATGGTCAACATTTTTTTTTTTTTAGTTAATTCTTTAGCTGCCAAAGTTTTCAGCTTCACTTTTGTACGCAAACCAATAATTCACAACTGCAATGTCTACCGCATGGAAATTCATCTTTAATGTCCACCCCCCTCCCCCATATATATATATATATATATATATATATTCTATGTATTTTTGTTGAAAAATTGAGTTCATCAACTTGACCCATAGCACTGTTATACTTCCTTATAGTAGGTGAAACATTTATCATGACATAAGACTTTCTTTTCTTCATTCCATCTTCTAACTTGAGATTCCTAAAGTTTTAAACTAATACAACAGGTTTGTTACCCATCCATTTAGTGATGACAACTCTATCCTTTGAATGTTGAAGATACTATATTACTACAAAAAGATATAGATAATTTTGCATCATGGAGTGCTGCTAATAACTTACCAGTGAATACGTCTAAATGTAAATTTATTTCGTTTACTCGCAAAATTCACCCTACTTCTGTCTTATACCATATAGAGGGTTCTCTTTTAAAAAAGGAGACAAGTGTCACGGATCTTGGCATTCTTTTAGATGAAAAATTTACATTTAAATTTCATGTAATAAATACTATTCGTAAGGCGAGGAAAATGCTGGGTTTAATGTTACGGAGCAGTGTGAATTTCAGATGCATTGAAACATACTTATTCTTATACTTCGCTTTGGTTCGTTCACATTTAGAATTTGGCTCGTTGATTTGGAATCCTACATCTGCTGATTTAGTAGCTAGAATAGAAAGAGTGCAGATAAAATTTATAAAATACTTACTATATCGATTTGGTAATTTCAATGGTGAGCATTTCGAATACAGTAAAACACTTAGACAATTACACATGAACAGTCTAGTGGGGAGGAGGAAGGAGATAGCGCTTCGCTTTTTGTATCATTTGTTGCATGGTAAAATAAATTTTCCCCACCTCCTAAGGAAAATATTGATTAAAGTACCCATTTCTGGTGTTCGACCAACTCATACACTGGCAGTTCAGTTTGCAAGGACTCAGCAATACGCATGTTCACCTCTACGCTCCTTATTTACACTGTACAACAAACTAGAGAAGGGGCATCAGGAACTAGACATATTTGATAGTTGTTCGGGCGAATTTTTAAAACTTGTCAGGAGTTTGACAACGTAAGGCTGCTGTCGTTAAGAATATTGATATGTATGTGGGTGATTGTTTTTCATCTGTGGGTTTAATTGTACTTGAATGTGTGTGTTTTGCGTGAGCATATGAAGGTGTGTGGATATATATATATATATATATATAGGCCGTTTGGCATTTCTTGTATTTACGTACTTTATTTTCTTTTTATAATATTGTGCTGTGCAGTAATTGGCGTAAGCTGTTGCACTAGCAAATTGTATAATGAATAAATAAATAAATAAATAAATAAATAACTTGTCCTACAGAGCCATGTCCAAGTTTATAAAATCTTTTTCCTTAGATAGTGATTCACAAATCTGTTTGAACTGAGTCCCAGAGCTTTATTTCAGTTACCGTTTGTGTACTTTTTGGTAAGTTTTACGAAATTGCAGAAAAGCTGATAGAATGATTTATTTTCAATTTCATTCGTGAAATGTAAAACTACAGCAGCTGTTACACCAAATTTTTTCTTATTCTGTTAATTTATTTCTGTTGTAACACGTTGTGAAATGAGGAAATCATAAGCTAGTTCACTGCTTCTACATTATAAATATACAATTTGATTCCTCAACGTTTTGCACAAAAATCTTTGCCACAGACTGATCTCCTCTCTTTTCATATTTTATCTTGAGATTTGGCATTTGTTTCATTATTCACGCAGTGTAAATAATTTCGTAATTTGAAAAGTCAGTTTACATTCATGACATCGAAAAAATGCATTTTCAATTTACTATCCCGGTACATACAAACTCTTGCATATTTCAACGTGCTCATTAGTATATGTTACTCTAAAAGTTTTAGTTAATCTCTGTGTAAGTGGTTGGTGTAAAGTTAAAATCATTATTCCGCACAGTACAAAAATTTTTAAATTCTAAAAATATATTTATAATTTTTTCATCAATGTACTTATAAGAAATCGGTTGCAATGATTGAAGATTCCCATTTTTCGAAGTTCTACTAGTTGTTAATATGTCGTCAAATAATCCAGAAATCCATGTCACATTTTCTTTTTGTACTACTTATCCATTAATGGAACTATCAAAAATATTGGTTCCTTCTTTAATCTCTATTGAAATACAAAATATAAATACTTTATTTTTAAACAAAACTCATTTAACATACACTTGAGAATCGTGTTGCACCAGAAACCACTTTTGTTTCTTAAAACTAATTTGTTAGAAAACCAAGACTGGTGAAACTCATGGTGCTCATGTGCTCGAGCACCGTATAGAAAAGTTTATGTAGTGCTCAGCACCCTAATCAGGAAAATTGTACTTCACAACAACACTGAAATACTTAGTCATGAATAAAGATAAAATTTTTTAAAATATTCAAATGGATTGTGCACGTATTATTCTCGCGGTAAGCGATCGATGGCTCCAGAACCTAATGGTTGAAAAAACCTACGAAATTTTTTGAAATGTTTCACAAAATGAAGACCACAAATGAAATAAGATTTATTCTGTATATAAAATTTACGCAAAAGTATTACGAGAAATTTAAGATTAATTTCCGCGTATATTATTACACAGAGTGTTTTTGTAATTTAAATAAATAAAAATAAAGATGTACCAAAAATAACAACTAATAGAAACCCTATTTCGTCCGACTGATTTTTCTTTCAGCTTATATTAGAATGAATTTTATTTAGTTCCCAGAACCTGAAACCATCAAACGTGAATTATAAAATTACTCCGGTGGCTATGTAATTTACTTACTGCCAACTATTGTGCATACATTTAAAATGAAAAATGCCAAAGAGAAACAATTATTTAACAAAACAAAAAACAAAATGCTACGGTACAAACTTTGATGCGTCCATCAGAGCTACTTTTGTGAGAAATTTGAGAAGTTTTTATTTTAATTTTATTCGTGATGCCTGATTTTTATTTTCGAGCGAGCAGGAACTTAAAGTGAAACATTGTAGAAAGTACTTTTTCAGCATTGCATTCACATGTTCAAACGGTAATTCTTTTTCAAAATGTCTCTTAACAGTGATCATTTTGGAATCTTCTGGAATGATATAGTAAACGATAAAGAAAAAAATTTGTTCATTGCGCTAGAGATGAAAAAAACAAAAAACCTTTTAATTTTTTAATGGTGATTTAATGATTTTGAAACACCAACGAATATTGCAGGCAATAAACTTTTTCGAGTAACAAATCACTGATAGATTTATAAGTTTTTGGGTCAGAAATTATATCATTCTTGAATAAACTCGATGTTTCGTATTGAAAATGATGAATCTGATGTATCAGTGGATGATACGAGATGCATTCCGTATTCAAGACAATTTGATTACGAGTGCCTAATATTACACAGATATACATTACGCGATCTGAATAATGGCGTATGGAAGAGTCAAATTTGTTTTGTAATCTTGTATTATTTTTGAGGAAAAATTTTCCCACATTAAATTTAATACCGGAAAATTGGTTACGCGTTATATTAATGGTTTCAACATCGACAATGCGAACAATGCTCTGATGCACTGCATCACATAAAGAGGTACTTTCGTTCCCCCCTTGGAAAAGAATGATTAAATTATTTAAATGTATTACATGTTTACCAAAAATTATACTGTCATTTGGGTCTTCTCTTATGAATAGATTTTTACGGTAAGAACTTAAAGTCATGTGCCAATGATTATAACAGAGTTCTCTAGCGACTTAAATTTGGCGAATCGTTAAACATTTGTTAAATTTAGATATGTTCTAAAATTATCGAGGTACGTTTTAAAAGAGTTCTTAACTTTTATTTATGTTTTCACGTTACATTGTTATGACACTTGCAGGACAGAACTCTGTTTTCCAGATTAAAAACAAATTAAGCATTGCTTTCGTTTGGACTCGAGTTTTCGTTGATCTTGTGTGAACTTTATCAGTGGAGCGTACATGTTAGTAAAAATGGTTGGTCAATTTTTTTTTGATTACCTACCCCACATTGAAAATGGCAAAAATGCTGGCACTGATCAGGAATGTATGAAACTGATACACAGTTTCAAGAAAAACTGTTCCAAGTTATTTGTGACAGCGATCTTGTCAATGGCCACACACCTGAAACTATCTGACAATTACCAGTTACTGCCACAGGATCATCATCGGGCACTTAAATTGCAATGAGTTTCTCGTCTGCAGCAAAAGTTGATATTAGCTGTCTCTGACAATAACCTGAAAAAATATCAAACCATACTTGATATTTTTTGAGCACTATCCCAACGGTTGCATTCTTGAACATGGTGGACTGAAATGTAATTCGTTTTTCGCTATTTTTACTTTTTTCCCGGTTTTACAACAAAATTCCCGGCTTATTCCCGGTTGGGTGGCCACCCCGTTGAATTTGGATATTTTCAGTCACAACAATCGTAATGATTTCGATATCTCAATGAAATTTTTTTTGAACACAATAGAAATAAAAATTTTATTGAAATTGAATTTCGAAAAATTGGAGTATTAATACAGTGATTAAATTACCAAACATTTGTGAACAGTGTGTTAACGAAACATGTTAACACTTAAAGGGTGTTTTAATTTTAATCCGTTCCGCTGGAAAATTATCAACTGGTACGCGATAGTATTTTTAAATGTAACAAATCTTCTGTCTAAAAATGTCATGAGGGTTTTTCCGTTTTCCCGTGAAGAGAAATCGACACGAAGTAGACCAAAAACGTACAAAAAAAATTGTATTCAAAAATTTTAAAAATCGTAAAGCATACAAAATTGAACGTAAACATAATTTATTCACTTCACTATCGAATAATGTATCACATTATGACCACCGAAAACCGGGTTTTTGGGAACAAAAACACGAAATTGACAAATTTAATCGAAATTAACGATCGTATATTTCTGTTTGATCTCCATTCACTCGTACAAAAGTTCAAATCGATCAAAGGCTAAATAAACTGAATTTTCACATATTTCTGAAGGAATATTTTCGATGAACTCTGTAATTCTGGTTTTCAAATCTTGTAAATTAGCAATCGGTGTCGAGTAAACTCTGGTTTTAACGTAACCTCGCAATCAAAAAGCACATAAAGTCAAGTCGGGACGACGGTCGCGCATTGGACATTCCAACGTTCTTTAAAATTTTTATCCAAAAATGTTCGAACCGGAAGGGCAAAATGAACAGTGGCTGCGTCGCATTGAATGAAAGCGTTACGGCATGTTTCCAAGGAGAAAATTTTCCAACAACTCCAGTTTTGCTATTTACCGAATCGTCTTCGTGAAAATAAGGCCCGATAATTCCTTTAGCGATACACCGCACATTAACACTCTCTTGCACTACGTTTGATATCTGTTCGTCCCCAAATTGTGCAATTTTTCCGATTTACGAAACCGCTTACGTGAAAAGTAGCTTCGTTACACTGAAGATGATCCGATTTTTTATGCAAAGTGTTTGGTGTGAAATTGCTAGCACTGTTTTCACTTTGTGGTTTTAATTTTTGGACACGTTGAATCACATAACGGTGCATTTCTAAGCTTTGTCATAAAATCGTTCGAACCAAATAGTTTCGACATGTTCAACGTGAATCCAACTGTTCTCGTGCATGGATATACAGTACTTCTGACGAGATCTCTTACTTTGGTAATGTTTTCGTCGGTTCTTTTCGAGCACATTTGCGGGGCCAGATAACCCTTTGATGCAATTAACTACCGAACCTGTGCAACGAAATTTAGCATGAATACGACAGACAGTCGGACGGCTTGGTGGATCATTTTCTGAAATTTGAACGAAACAATTGTGGGAGATTCGTGTAACAGCCCTCGTTGTGACAATAAAAACCGTTCTTCAATTGAAAAGTGAGCTGTTCTACATTGATTAGACGGCGGTCCTAGCTTTACGACGACGCGCCATGCTACACGAATAAAACGATTAAATGTCAAAAATACGCCTAAAATTAACCGAACACGCGAATACTGTGCATAATAATGCATGAAATATCGACAGTGACAAAGAAGAACGCAAACTACCGATTGAATCCTTCTCGATGTTAGAAAATCGTGTATACAAAAATCTACACGACGGCCGTAGTAAAAACCGACCATTTCTCCGAAACTTCAGATAGCTCTTGCTCAGTCGCATCGCCATGTTATCCTCTCTGTTCTGCACTCCTATTTGTAAAGGAAGAATTACTCTATCTTCGCTACATTTAAACCTATCACGTATACTTTGACGGCTTCCCTACAGAATGCACCAAAGTTAAAGCCCCCTTTAAGTGTTAATATCTTTCGTCAGCACACTGTATTATGCATTCCTGAAGTGCGTTAAACTCCTGTCTTTAGCTATATCGCCATTAACGACGAATTTTAATTGTTACAACCATTCTTTACTTTATAAAATTTAATTTCACATTTCTGATACTCGTGGATTTCAATTTTTTTTTTCGTACGCACCGCGTCGTGCCGCTTTTGAATTTACTGAGCTCAATTGTCTATTTGTGGATTTTTATTTCAGGTCGAAACCGTTTTAAGCGTCCTTAAAACAGTGCTCTTGGCATTTCATTTGATGCACGCAAAGTTTGTAAAAAAAGGTTTATAGTTTTACTAATTGATCCCGTTAATTTGGACTGTAAATTCAGAATTATGTTAAAAAATACAATTTCACATTGCATGT
This sequence comes from Icerya purchasi, assembly GCA_039619475.1. Taxonomy (NCBI): domain Eukaryota; kingdom Metazoa; phylum Arthropoda; class Insecta; order Hemiptera; family Monophlebidae; genus Icerya; species Icerya purchasi. Next base: position 201,867,531 of record CM077115.1, read on the forward strand.
CAATGTGTAAACATACGCGACTATTTTAAATAAATGGTATTATAAAAACAAAGAATAGTACTCGCAAAAACAGATTGTTGAAAAATGCATAGTTACCCGACGGTCTTTTTCCATATTGATCGAATATTTGCTTTCTTTTCTTAAAATAAATTAGTATTGTTTCCATAAGCCTCGTCGTTGAAATAATAGATTACAATAAAATACGGTGTATTTAACATATCAACTAATAATTCTTATCATCGCACTCATTACAACAATCACTGTTTTATATTACATAATAGTATTGTCTTAAGATTATCACTGTACACTTCTGTTTGGAAGATAAAAGCAAAATAATAATAATAATAAAAATAATACAAAAACAATATAAATTTAAAAACACAATAAATAAATTACATTCCACGATCGTGTATTCACAGTAAAATTAGTAAGTAAAAAGCGAATTTTTGCTATTTAATTACTTAAAAGTTAATTTTAACAAACACAAAAACGAGGCAATCAGTTGGAATTAAAATTTCATTTATTCGACCGTTTAACATACTAAATTATACGCGAAAGTAGTTTAGCATCCTAAAGAGAGATACACGATTTGGGATGTGGCGATAAAAAATGTAGCTTCTATAATAAATGTTAATACTAGGATTTCGGTACAACAGTTTTTCACAATAAAAACGGTAGTACGATAAACTCGGTCTTTTATAACTCGACAGTTGAACAAGAAAAAACGATGACTTTAAAGTAGTATTATAAGTAAATGGATTTCGTGTAAAATAACACGTGTCTGGCACGAATGTCATCTGTCGCTTTTCGTATTCACTTATTTATGACTTTTACCGATTTCTGAAAAAAAAAGAAAAAAAAAAGAGGTTCTTATGTACGTTTGTCACGTTTTTTTTTTGTTTTGTTTCTACGCACATAACTTATATTCATATGGACCGATTTTACTGAATCGTTGTCCATTAGAAAGTATATCACTCAGATCATGTGAGTACTGATGAAAATCGGTGAACATAAACTGAATATTCGTCAAAAAACGTGAAACATGTGGTCCCTTTAGATATATATTTTTTTTTTTATTATTTTTTATTACCTATAATAGAGGCGGTTGACTTAAAATACTATCAATTCACCAATTACCATGTAAATGTAGCCTTGAATAAGGAAAGCGATTATATATTTTGATGTTTTTACCGTCGTGGAAATGCAGTTTAAAATAAAGAAATCGTTTTTTATTTTTTTAAAAAGAATAAAATACGGAGAATAATGTAACAAAAAAGTTGGTTTTCAGCAAAAAAAAAAAAAATTCAAGTATAATGAAAAAAATTGTGAAATGAAATTAAAAAAAGAAAAATACCGGCTTTAAGATTTATTATAAAAATTTAATAAAAATGCACTAATAAGTAAAAAATAATTTTTGGATAAAAAATATATTTCGGATGATATAAGTTAGGGTGATATTAAATTCTCACACAACATTAATACCTTAATTAGAATAAGCATGAAATTTATATTACAATAATAATTTAAAAGTGCTTAAAATATTCATTAAATTGCTCCTAGATATTGTAATTTTAATTTGATGCCTACTCTAATGAGTATTAATGTTGAGTAAGAATTACCATAATATTAAATCACTCTGAAATATATTTTTTATCCAATAATTATTTTTTACTTTTTTAAAGAGAACATTTTATTAAGCTTGTAATTGACGACTCTATGATAAAATTTACGTCGCGAAAAAAGAAACTGCTCCTATTTAAAAACAAAATTTTATTTATATTCACTTCTTTGGTATAATTAACGATTCTGATAATAACATCGTTCCGTGTTAGGCCGTTTTTTTTTTTTTTTAAATAAGTTGTGGGTCTCACAGGGCAAATATGCCCGTTTGAATCTTGCGGTGTTGTTTGTACGAACAGTAAATTTATAGAAGGCGGTAGTTTTTTCTTCTTGGGATCGTCAGTCGAAAAGGCTGTAGTTACATTGCGCGTCCTTTTTTTATAATTTGTTCGACAATTTAGTAAAACGAAACCAATTAATAAGTGTGTGAAATCTGATATTCTTTCTTCAACTAGACTGATTACTTTTTCAGAATTCATATTTCAGAAAAAATAAAAATAACAACGCTGAAAACAGACACTGTAATATAAACTTCGTACGAATTCTGATGAAAAAATAAAATATATTGGTTGTATGAAACTGGTCGCACGAAATCGTACGATTTCGTAAGAATTCGTCCGAAAAAAATTCCATCAATGTAACCACGCGCGTAACTCTGTACACGTTTGTTCGTTTCAGACCAAGTCGTAAGAATTCGTACGATTTACGCGATGTGCTTTTAATTTATGACAATTTTTGGGGTTTCCAATGTATTTTCATTAATAATAAAGAAACTAATGAATTTAGGTTAAAAAACAAAAAAAACTTTTATTTTCAGTTATCTCGTCGCACTTTTTTGTAAAAACAAACAAAATGTCTTTATTTTTTTCAAATATTAATACAAAATTTATATACTTTCATCACTTCATTCACGCACCTATTTTTTTAGTTGCAGTTTTCGACTTAAAAGAAAAGATAAAAAATGTTTTAATGTGAAATAAAAGTAACTGTTAAAGATGCAAATAATGAACGGAAAATAATAATAATAAAAAAAAAATGGATCGCATAACGAAATGACTAATTACTGCGTATCAGCAACTAATCATAATGTGTAACCGATCACATCCACGGGAGGAGAATAACAAAAACATTTATTATTATTTGCATTAACGATTCTTTAGTTTTTTTTTGTAATAGCATATAATTTACAACCAAAGGAGCGACTAATTTAGACATTTCTTACGCATTAATAATGTCGCTTCGGTTTTTTTTGTGGCCATAATTGTTTAAATATAAAAATTGATTAATATCAAATAAAAAGTTATTAATTGCGAATTAAGATAAATTAAGAAACAAAATTATAAAAGAAAGAACCGTCATTAAAATCGATACATGAATTATCTGAAAAATCCGATTGCGCGTTATAAGATTTTAAAATTTAACGAAAAAAATTTGAATTGCTCATTATATCGTGAGATGCTTGAAAAACGTACGACATACGCATTAAAAATGAACATAAATTACCGCAAGGGCCGAGTAAGTTGAACAAAAATAATAAAATAAACATAAAACATTTTAAATCACGAAAATATAAAAATAAAATTTTGGTCATAATTTAAAATATATAAATTACAACGCACAATCACATTTTTTAACGTTTTAAAATTACAGTTATTACATTTAATAACAATAATAATAATAATAACAATAATAATGTAAATAATAATAAAAACAAATATGATAAAAATTTATAAAAAAAGTATTTCAAAAATAAAATATACACATCGAGATAGACAAATAATAGGAGGTTTCAGTGTTAAAATAATTTGCAATACTTATCGGTAACTATTAAAATAAAGAGTTAAAAAAAACCGTAAGAAACTCATAGTAGGATAAATTTAAAGGGCAAATCCATGTTTCTTACCGATTAAATACGATATATATACATATCAATGTGCGCTAAATACCAGTCGTCCCGATGATTAAAAAAAAACTCAATACACATTATTATTCGTAAAAATTAAACAAATAAATGATTGTAATTAATTTAATAATTATTCTGGAATCTAAATGATTATATAATAGAAAGGCTTACGCGAGAACAAAATTGTTTCTGAACTTTGTAAGCTCGAATTATTTGAATGAAGTTGTGAATTAAATTTTTTGACGAAGAAAACTATTTTTCGAAATTTTCGAATTAATCGAACCGGTCTGACTTGTCTTGCCTGACTAATAATCCAGTGTAAAATGGACCTTAAGATACATAATCTTTAAGCAAAATTATTGTTTTTTTTTTTTTTTTAAATATATAAAATATATTTATTTTCTCCATCTAAGAATTTTTTACCCACCCGGAGAAATTATCACAAATATACTATTATCGGACAATATTTTTGTTAAACTGCGCCGAAAAAAAAAACCTTTTTAACTTTTGCAGGTGCGCAATTTTATTTGCTTACAGTAAACACTTTCCTCTATCTGTATCAGATGAAAGAATATTGTATAAATAAGGAATAGGGTGGAACTATATTGAGCGACAAATGTCACGACGTCATTATGTTATATTTATATACCAAGAAATATGGATGAAAAATCATAGCAGTGATCGGGTTTCTAAAGTTAATCAGGCAATTTGTAATTTCAGAACTTGCTGTTCGCATGGACCCGATTTCGTAACTCTCGTGGTTTATAAATTATACGAAAAACACTTAAAAACTCTTCTTGTTAGATATCCACCCGTCTCAAGTGGGAAAAAGTGCCAAAATTATTTGGTGAGAATATAAATTCTTTCACTAATACTGCACGGAAAATATTTAACGCTTCAACCTGTTATGTAATTATGCAAAGGCATTGAAGGATAAGCTTACTGCACACTTTGTAACACCGTGTACGATACAGTAAAATTGTATGTTAAATTAAATTCACGATCTAATTAAACAATCTACCATCTGTTGTAATATTACTTGAATCACTTAAATTACCTGAAAAAAAATATGACGCGTATAATAATAGAAAAAAAAACAAAAAGAAGCAATCATCAGAGTTGATCTGGAATTATTGCATTTGTTAAAATAATATATACCGCGTGGACGACTTTGGTATTCGGAAAAATTATCGAATAAATTTTATTATACTGGCATCGGCAAAAATTGTTTAATATTACTCTTCATATATAGTGTTCATTTTATGATATTTCTTTTTTATTCTTTTGCTATAAACTGACAGTTATATAACTGGCGCGCGTATTAAAAATCAGATTGTACTTTAACGATAACTATCGTTTATTGTTATTCACAAAGCTAACGGAATTGTTGGCCCCACTTGCATTACGACTGGCTAGTGAATTACGACTGGTAGTACTCTGTTTCTTTTTTTCGCTACCAGTTGCCGAAATTTTACTACTGCTATTGTTGTTACCATGATTTTTAGAGCTACGCTGATTGCCGCCGATTGGACCAGTTTCATTGGCAGCGGAGTCCCCACTAGCAGTGTTACTGCTTGCGCTATTATCGCTGGCAGTTCGCAACTTTTGACCGAGTCTTGGGTCGTTCATTTTTGGGACTTTACTCGGATGCAATGTGGAATTACTGCCGGCAGCAGTGATGTAGGATCTTTTCTGACTGCTCTGACCGACAGTAACGGTTGCCGATTTACGTTCATCATCCAGTTTATTGCTGCCAGAAGAAGACTGATGGTCGGCAGTATGCTGCATCGAACCGGACGAACTATCGTTACTTTCATCATCGATTATATAAATTTTACCGTCGCCAGGCGTTTCTTCGTCAGTATTGTTCTCGTTCATTTTAGTGGCAAGGTCACTGTCATTGCTATCGTCGTCGTCCAGATCGATAATGCATTTTGTCAGCGGCATCGAACTGGCTGCCGATCCGCTCTTAATCAGAACGGCATTGCCGCTCTTCTTTTTTCCGCCGATATTATCTTTCTCCAGATCGATAATGATTGTGCCGTCCCCGCCGTCGAAAGTAGTCGAATTACTACTGTTAATACTATTCTTATTATCCTCACTAGCGCCACTATTACTATTACTACCGTCATTGTCGTTACTATTATCGTTACTGCTATTTTTATTAACACTGGTGCTGTACGCATAATTAGTTGACTGACTAAGCTTCGATTTGTTATTATTATTACTATTATTATTATTATTATTATTATTATTATTATTATATGTTGTGTTAGCAAGCGATTGAGATAATGTGGGGGCAATCAACGGACTAATGTATCCAATATCGTTTTCAACAGTCTTCTTATCAATACCGACATTACTGTCGTTATTTTTATCAAGGTTATCATTTTCATTATTTTGATTATTATTATTAACGGCGATTATCGCGTTATCTTCAAAAGAAACCGATACCGGCGTTTGATGATTTCGAATATTACCGCTATTACTAGCGTTACTATTACCACTAGTACTACTACTACTAGTAGTACTGCTATTGTCCAGCAGTACTTTATTGTTCGGATTAATTTCACTCATATTCAAGGATTCGTTAAATGTCATGAAAAATTCGCCGATTCTAACCATTGTGCCGCGTTTTGTTGTGTACAAAATCAGCATACCGCGCCATATGACCACCGACAGTTTTGTAACACGTATTATATCGCCCGGATTCAAGTAGCGACCAGGTTCATTCCAGACCGACATATTGATGCAAGCGGTAGCGTCAGCTACTTTAACAGTACGAACCTCGATTTTTTCCTTATTCCCAGCGCCGGAAATCGATGGATTATTCCCGTTATTACTAGTACTAGTGTTAGCGCCGCTCTTACCTTTGGCCGAAGATGGTGCACCTGCGCCAGATCGCGCATCGTGCTTTTCATTGACCATAGTTGCATTGCCTACTTCCAATACGATACAAGTGATGGTCAAATTACGCATGCCGGCGTGTAAATCTCTGATAAATATCGGTTCCCGGTGTTTCTCATTACTGCCGCCGACAGCAGCAACTCCGCCGGTCGCTGAATTATTATTGCCGTGATGACTGTTAACGTTATTCTTTTTCTTATTTCGGCCATTAATCATGGAATTTAAACGATCTTTCTTTCGGCACTCTGTAGCTCTTCCAAGTGCTGACTGCTGTTGTTCCACGGGCATGGAAGAACTAAGGGAGACGAACAAATGTGCACTTTTATTAAGATAAACTTGATTTGCTGACAATATAAATTGCAAGTTAAATGTAAAAAAAAAATAATGTTTTATAAGTTGCAACGTTACATATAGACGTAAAAAATAGCAGTAGCATTGAAAAAAGGGAAGTATTTTTCTAACAAAAACATTAGAATTAAACCTGAAATCTAGGTTTATATTAATATGGACTCAATGTTAGTACACTTAGAGTAATGAGAAATTTCAAGTTTTTTAAATAGTTTAGAAATCTTGTACTAATGGTTTTGCATTATAAAGCTACAATAGAAATTGCCCCATGTAAACTATAAATTAAATTCATTAGTTATGAAAATTCCTTTGATTACTGGCGAGAGGGGAGTGTATAAACAAACAAGTTCATTAAATCATATTTCAATTAAAGTCACCAGGGAAAATAGCAGTCTTAGTGTTATATACAGTGTTTCACGTTAGTTCCTTTCCTTACCACACAAACGGTTGTTGCAATTATCTAGTGAAGCGTAAATATATATGTTTAAAGAACACACGCTTTAATAAACTCATAAAAATAAGTTCAAATAACACGAAGTAATTGTTCAATTTTTTACATTGTATTCAAAGGAAATAACATTAGCGTTAAAAAAAATCACCAAAATAATGTTCGAGTGAGATTAGTAGTTAAATAGATAAATTAAAAATCTATTTAGATATTAAACTATAATGTAAATAATAAATCAAACTTTAATAACAAACAATATAGAACAATAAATTAGATAAATACCTATTTAGAAACGTTTTCGGGCATAACCCATCATCAGCTAAAACTAACTTAAAGGAAACTTAAAACATACTGAAGTGAATATAGGGAATACATGTGTATATATAGTAGATGTAAAGAGGAATAAACATAGCAGGTATAAAAATCAATAGGTTGAAAATGCTAATAATTAATATAAAATATAAAATAAAACAAGAAGATAAAAAGTTAAATTTTTATATTAAACAGTGGATTATTATTATTGTTTGGTTATTTAAAATATTATTTTTATATTTATTTATATAATAATTTTTTTCTGCAATGTTCATATTATTACCTTTGTGATAAGTGGCCAGGATGGTTACAGTATTTTCTATTGAATTTGGTTTATGTTTATTTTTAATTAAATGTTCTGCATAGGTTGATTTTTCTATTTCATTATTATTAAATGCTTTTATATGTTCTTTATATCTGCAATTAATTTTTCACCCTGTTTGACCAATGTATGATTTCTCACAATCAGTACAATTTATTTTATATATACCGCTATTTTCGTAAATATTATTATTTTTTAAATTTAAGGTGTTTATTTTATATCTTAAATTATTTTTAGTTTTGAACGCTACATTTAAACCTTGTTTTTTGAATAAATTGGTTAATTTGTATATGTTATTGTTTATAAATGTGAATGTTATCCATCCTTTATTGTTAGTAGCATTATTGACTCTTAATTTTTGTATATATTTTGATTTTGATTTTATTTTGTGAATTAATTTATCTATTATTTGTTCGTCATAACCATTATTTCTTGCCAAAGTCTTTAATATATTAATTTCTATTTGTTTTTTATTTATATTCATGGGTGTAGTTAATAATCTATTTATTGCAGTCATGAAGTAAGCATATTTATTTTTTTAAAGGAAACTTAAAACATACTGAAGTGAATATAGGGAATACATGTGTATATATAGTAGATGTAAAGAGGAATAACACCCAAACCAACATAAATATGCTTACTCCATGACTGCAATAAATAGATTATTAACTACACCCATGAATATAAATAAAAAACAAATAGAAATTAATATATTAAAGACTTTGGCAAGAAATAATGGTTATGACGAACAAATAATAGATAAATTAATTCACAAAATAAAATCAAAATCAAAATATATACAAAAATTAAGAGTCAATAATGCTACTAACAATAAAGGATGGATAACATTCACATTTATAAACAATAACATATACAAATTAACCAATTTATTCAAAAAACAAGGTTTAAATGTAGCGTTCAAAACTAAAAATAATTTAAGATATAAAATAAACACCTTAAATTTAAAAAATAATAATATTTACGAAAATAGCGGTATATATAAAATAAATTGTACTGATTGTGAGAAATCATACATTGGTCAAACAGGGTGAAAAATTAATTGCAGATATAAAGAACATATAAAAGCATTTAATAATAATGAAATAGAAAAATCAACCTATGCAGAACATTTAATTAAAAATAAACATAAACCAAATTCAATAGAAAATACTGTAACCATCCTGGCCACTTATCACAAAGGTAATAATATGAACATTGCAGAAAAAAATTATTATATAAATAAATATAAAAATAATATTTTAAATAACCAAACAATAATAATAATCCACTGTTTAATATAAAAATTTAACTTTTTATCTTCTTGTTTTATTTTATATTTTATATTAATTATTAGCATTTTCAACCTATTGATTTTTATACCTGCTATGTTTATTCCTCTTTACATCTACTATATATACACATGTATTCCCTATATTCACTTCAGTATGTTTTAAGTTTCCTTTAAGTTAGTTTTAGCTGATGATGGGTTATGCCCGAAAACGTTTCTAAATAGGTATTTATCTAATTTATTGTTCTATATTGTTTGTTATTAAAGTTTGTTTTATTATACAGTTTTAACAAACAGGATGTATTCACCTACATATATAACGTAAATACTATTAACGCTAAATTTATTCAAAAATCTAAAAACTTTAAATAACAGATGGAACCCACAAATTAATGATTCCCTTTTTTCGGATTTAACTGTAAATGTACGGAGAGAACATCAATTCGCACTAAACGAAAAAGAAATTCTAAAAAGCACAGAATTAAAAATAAAAAAAATAGATGAAAATAAAAGAAATTAAAAGGAATGTTTGTAAGATTATTGCAACCCAATAATTAATATACAGTAAAAAAAGAAACTTAAAAATATTCGGAATATTTTAAACGGAGAAAATCAAATGACTTTACGGTTGTTTAGAACTATTAATAAAAAGTAAATATAATGACGAGAAGACACCTAAAGTATTTTTAATTCGCAGCATTTTTCGAAGTGAACGATGCAGTTGAGAAAATGGAAATTAAATTGAAACGAGATAGAAAACTAAATAAATTAAAGATATCATAGCGAAAAAAATATGTAAACAAAGCGTATGTTTGATAAAGTTAATTAAATTGACCAAGAAAAGTGTGAAAATTACTGTTGAATTAAAGAGCAATCGATTTAATAATAAAATCATTATTCTCTTTAAATATTTGTAGGTATAAAGTCATAAAGATAATGAAAATAAAAAAAAAAAATAATGATAATTTCAGAAAATCAAAAATTTCTTTTCCCAAATGAATATTAGCAATAAACACAGATTTCGTTGAAAGCAGCGTTTTTCCAGAGTTCTTCCGCGGTATTGGATAAAACTGAAAAATAGAACAGCAGAACTTCTGTAAGATTTGTGTATAACCTTTTTGGCGTTACTTTTTTTTTCTTCGAAAGAATAAGAAAAAAATATAAAATTACAAAAACAAAAAAGAAAAAAAAATCAGAATAAGTGTACAAATATTCATAATTTTTGAAAATTGGTAGAAAAGGAATTAAGATAAAAAATGAAGAATAAACACAAAACCGAAAAGTGATTTTTAAAAACAAAAACGTACGTTAAAAAATAACTATTTTACATTGAATTGTAGTCGAACCTTAAAAATGTAATCAGTTAAATGCTTTGTTTGGAGCACACTAGTATATAGATCAGAAACCTGGAAGCTTATGTTGACAACTCAAAGGAAAAAATGGGACCTTTAAAATGCGAATCTATCGAAAATTACTGAAGATCAATAGGTCAAAGAAAATGGTTAATACTGAAATATTAAGACGACCGAACAAAAACTAAAGAATTAATAACTATAATAAACCGTAAAAAACAATCCCTCGGTCATATAATAATTAAAGAAGACAAATACGAAGTATTGTAGCTGAAGTAAATAGTTGAAAGAGGAAGAAGTAAACCGAAAATATGTTTGCAAATGGATGAATATTTAAAATATTCATACGCTAATATACACGTTACGAGATTGTAACATGTTCAACAATACTGACCTCCAACATCCGATAAACGAATATGGAAACAAAAGAATAAAAACGTTTAAATGTAAACAAAAAAAAAGAAGGTATTAAGATGACTGTAATAATAAGTACAAACAGGAAAAATGTTTTTTTTTCTAAATAAAAATATAAAAACTAAATTTTCTAAAAGTTAAAAAAACAGATTAAGATATTTATTCAATTTTGATGGAAGGTACTACAAAAACTGAATTAAAAAAAAAAAACACAAAAATTAAGAATCATAAATAAAAAAAAAATGCTGCTAAACAGCTAATGAAAAAAGAAACACCGAGCTTGTTATTATATTCTGAAAAGGAATTTTAATAGCTAAGTTAATGAAGAAAGTATAAAAAAAATCGCTATCAAACACGTAGAGAATATACCGAAAATAAATGTACAGTAAATCTATCGTGAATTAAAAATTTTATTCAGTTACGTCTGTAACACATACGTTTTCATACAGTCTGATTCTTGATGCAAAAAGCTATATCACACACTTTAAATTAGTACATCACAAAACTAACCTAGAAACAAATTGAGAACATATATGTTTAACGTGTAAATAAATCCACATTAACAGATTAATCAGAGATATTTTTATATTTTTCGGAACATACTGAATTAAAATTTTATATTAGAAAAATGAAAAAATAAATATAAATAGGTGTAAAAAAAATGATACAAACAAAACGTCGACTTCTTGCTTACTTTATAATTTATTCTTCTGGTAAAATATGATTCAGTATTAATTACTGGAAAAGTAAACCTTTGGTGAAATTAATTCGTAGAAATTTGATTATCCATGCAATAATAAGTCAGTCCAAGAACCTTAACTATTTAGCAGCGCAATTTACAAACTACTAAATAACAACGGACAACTACTACATAATGTAAACGTATATCAACATGAAAATATACAAGCGTCTAGAGGAACACAATCGTCTAAAATGTACCGTTTGGAGGAGCTAATACTAATCCATATTGGGTTCTGTGGATTCTCAACTCAGCCAGCATCAAGTTTAGGTTGAAATTTTTAATAAAATTATGAAATACTACTAAAAAAATGTATAAAAAATACTTTTTTACATTTATAATACATAAAGCAATTAATTCAATTATTATTAATTTTATTTTTTATTTCTGTGATATTTTTTAAAAATTATTAAAAGTATGTGAAATATTATAAATACATGCAGAATTATTTTAAAATTTAAAACATAAGTTCAATTGATTGTTTAACACTTAAAAAAAACAAAATTGTAACAATTTAATAATTTAAAAAGAATTTATGTTCGTCAATTTCTTAAAGATAATTATTTGATAATCATTTCTGTTCCTCTTTTGAATCATTTTCCATCTATCGTTTTTTGATTATTTATTTTATGAAATAATTTTAATTATAAATAAATATGAATTAATAACAGATAATTCATTTAAAACTGAGTTTTAAATGCTTTTATCCATGGATATATAAGTTCTAATTTTTAAGAATTATTAATTTCTGATAATGAATGTTTATTCATTATTTATGTTAAATATGATTATATATTTAAGTTAATAAGTAGTAATAGTCTCTAATTAATTTCAGAAGTTTTAGCTTTAATTATTTATGAAAACAAAATATATACTGCATAATTTTTTCTAGATTTTTTGGTATAACATAATTCATTATGTTTTATAATACTTTTGTAAAAGTATATATTAAAAAAATGTTTTACAGAAAATTTATCATATAGTTCTTTGAATATTACAGTATATTCTGTTTTATGAAAATTTTATTTATCCGTAATATTTTGCCCTTTTCATAACTATATTTGTATCATTTGTCACAGTAGTGGAAGTATTTATTAACTTTTCCTTGCGGGAAATTTGCTCATTAAGAAATGTTAGAAATATTCTATGTAGAAAATCCTAAGTCTGTTGGAAGAGCTACTTTAAAAATATCAGTTAAAATAAAAAATAGTATTTAGGACATCCATTATGGATGATCGAACATTATTGGCGCTGACAAAAAATCCAACGGATCAATAAAAGATGACTAGAAAAATTGAAAGTAGTGAATTAATAACGTTAAAAGTTAAAATGAAAGGGAATGTAAAGATATGATAAAAAGAACACATATTTCTACTAATAATCAAACAAAGAGAAGGAAAAAAAATATAAATGGGTTCTTTTAGTACTCATATTGAAATAGTTTTTGTTGCTGTTAAAATAATAATCTTTTTGAATTTAAATAGTGCACCGAGCAAACGAAGTAATATAACCGAGGAGAAGTACACAAAAAAATATTATATAGAAAATAAAAATAATAAGTTTGGCAAAAAATAGCTTCCTGCAGAAATACACATTACTTATAAGAAAGAATGTGGATAACATCTGAGGAAAAAATGAATAAAATCTATATATAAATGAAAAGGAAAGAAAGAATCTGGAGGCTACAGAATTGTGATAAAATGAATATAAAAGTTAAAAAATGAAGTCATTAATAGTGAGAAAACTCATAGCTAATTGAATGCTGTTAAGAAACGGAGATCAGAGGTGATGGAATATATATTGTGAGATGATGAACTGTTAACCAAAATTATAGAAAGCAAAACAGACAAGAAAATAATATACAGTTAGATTATTTATATCATGAAAATTTTAGTCGATTTCAGTGTTTCTGAAACTGTAAGTGGTGACTTTAAAGGGTCACAAAAGGAAAGAATTTTTTTCATTATCATTAATCAAGCAACTAAAACTTAAAACTTAAATTTTCAAAAAATCTTCTACCAAATTTTCTACGAAATAGCATTAAATGTACACTTCTATTCAACATTACATACTTACAGGCAAGGGCGTCGCCAGCCGATGGGCCAGGAGGAGGCAAGATGAGTTGCTAGCCGCCAGGGGGGGGGGGGGCAAGATGATAGAAAAATAATATGAGTTATAGAAAAAATAAAATTTATAAGTTGTAAAGGCTTAATATTTTATTAAACAAGAATAAAATCTTAATTAAAACATAATTTTCGTGGGTTTCTGGCAAATTATTCATGATTACGCACCTATGGATATACTCATTATGGCCAGTTGATTAAAAAGTTTCAAGGCTACAGGGGGAGGGGCAGCTGCCCCCTGTCCCCCGCTGGCGACGCCCATGCTTACAGGAAATAATTGTTTTAGTTTTAACACTTATTAAATTTAAATATTGTTCAAAACTGAAAAACACTAAAGGTGCTTTATTCCTTTAATTATCATGGTTTAACTTTTTATGCAGCAAAAAACAGATTCTCATTCAAAAGTACGATTTTTTGTTCATTATAATCCCTCTATACTTGAAATCAACTATAATTTTTAGTAAACAAATAAATGATTTGACTGAAGATATTTATTTTTATATTTTATTCTATATTTAATACTCTTGGAAGTCGTGAAAAAAGTTCAAAAAGTGTAGGTCTACCAAAATGAGAAACATATTATGTTCGCCATCACCAATGAAAATTACCTCTCTGAAAATAATTTTTTCCTTCACCGAATCCAGTAAAGTATAAATATCTACAAATGACATTATTTATTTTTCTCTTTTATTTGTTCACTTGTTCGACCATTGATTCTTTTGTAAGACTTTAGATTTCACGTAATGTTACAATGGTAAATTTTCATACAGTTTCTGCAGTGATGTGAGCAGGATTGGCTTGGTTTACTGAAATTTTAAATTATCTTGTTTTATGAAAAATTGTGTATTTAGCTCTATTTTAGGTTTAATAAAAGAGAATTAAACGCGTACGTAGTAAATACGAGCAGATTTTATGTATAGTTAAATTCAATATGTAAAAAGTCTCATAAATTGTTTTAAAGCAATTTTACTATTTTTTTAATATCATCTCCACAAATGTCATAAACCGAGGTTCTTTTCATATTTTCTTTAATAGCCCATTGTTTTGTTTGCGATTTTAAATAACAAGTTAAAACTTCTCGTGTGAATAATTTCAACATTTCAGACTAAACGGGATTATTATTGGAAACAGTGGATGACGGATGAAATTGTAGATCTGATGGTTGCGCGAAGACAGGTAAAGAATAGGAACAGTCAAGAATACCGGAAATTGAATAAAGAAATAAATAAAAAATGTAGAAGAGCAAAAATTTCTTGGTACGAAGAACGGTGCCAAACGATTGAGTATTTGCAGGATAAAGGTAAACTGCGCGACATGCATCGCGAAATCAAGTGGCTGATGAAGCAGCGAAAGAAAAAAAAGACCACGAATAATGATAATAGAAGAGCGGGGAGAGCTGCTCTCAAACAAAGAAGAAATTGAGAAAACCTGGATGAGGTATGTCAGCAAGCTATACGAGGATAACAGACGACAGCAGATAGCCCCTAAAGTTGATTTCGGAAATAAAGCTCTAGATATTATAATGTCGGAAGTAGAATATGCAATACGGAAGGCTAAATGAAACAAAGCGGTTGACACAGACCGAATTCCGGTAGAATTAATAAAGTGCATGTCTACGTGAAATTTTAAATATGATATACTGAACCGGAGAAATACCGGAGGAACTTCAAGTGTCAACATTCGTACCTTACCCGGGAAATGAATAAGGCACGGAAATGCTCAGACTTCCGCACAATCAGTCTGATCAATCACACCTTGAAGTTGTTACTCACGATAATAAACCGAAGAATCGGAAAGAAAATAAATGGATAATCAGATAAAACACAGTTCGGTTTTATGGCAAATAAAGGAACACGCGATGCTATCGCACTATTCAAGATAATTATCCAAAGAGCATTAGAAGTGAATCGGACTGTATACGTATGCTTCGTCGATTATGAAAAAGCATTCGACAAAGTTAATCATGAGAAAATGATCCGTGCTCTTCGCAAATACGATGTCGACAAAGAGGACATCCAATTTATCATAAATTTATACTGGCGATAAAGATCGAATGTATATTACACGTTTCTTTTGCCATAGGCGATATGGCAAAAGAAACGTGTAATATACCAAGAAGGCGTGCGACAAGGATGTCCGTTAGCGCCTAGACTGTTTTACCTCTATTTTGAGGAGATGATAAAACACCACACCTTCACAAACACAGGCTACAAAGTGAACGGTAAGAAAATTGGTAGTATCAGCTATGCAGACGACAAGCTAGTGATTGCTGAAACGCCGCAACAGGTACAAAGAATGGTATCTCGACTAGTGACAGAAAGTGCGAAATATGAAATGAAGAAAAATGCGACTAAAACAAAAGTTATGCAGATTGCAAGGGTCAATCCGAACAAAGCGATGATGCGCATCTTTGCGGATGGAGTACAGGTCGAGGAAGTTCGTAAATACAAATATCAAGGAGTTCTCATTACAAACGATGGCAAAGACGACGAAGAAATAAAATCACGAATAGGAATAGCCAGATCTGCTTTTAATAATCTTGAACGGATACTTGGAGATAAAAGGATGAGCATAAAGCTACGGTTGAAAATACTAATATGCTACGTATGGTCCATAGTACGCTATGCTTCGGAGACATGGATAATGAAGAAATCCGTAAAAGATAAAATACACGGTTTCGAAATGTGGTGCTATCGGCGTATGCATCGTATCAAATGGATAGACAAGATTGCCGACGACGAGGTGCTCCGACGAACCGGGCTCCGGGAAAAAATCTTACTATCAATAATATTAGAGGGAAAAAAGATTTTCTTGGAGGGTAAGATGAAACACAACAAACTATTTCAGACGGTTGTACACGGAAAAATAGTTGGCAAGGCTCCAAGAGGACGACGTAGACTGACGATGATGAATACCTAATTAACCAAATTATTTAATTATCCAATAAATAGATGTAATAATATGTCAGTGGTAACCTGTAATATAATACAGAAGCCAACAATATAATAATAATAATATGGACGATTTACTTACCGGGGAGCAGACTCCGTAGAAAACGCTATTAATTTACAGAAGAACACATACACGATATTCTGTCGTCTGCTGGTTTCGTTTTAAGGAAATATCAATCTAATTCTTCCGATTTGTTAATTAAGATTAATCCGAAATTAGTAAAAAGTAGCGATATTGTAAAAATCCATGAACAAACTATTACTTTATTAGGCCTTTTTGGTTCCCAACAATTTCTGCATAAAATTACAAGATAATTCTTTCGAGGCTCCGCCGGTGATAACCAAGCGAATTCTGTTATCTCAGATCGCAAGGATATTCGATTCTTTCGGATTTGTCGCGCCCGTTACTATAAGAACGAAAATATTTCTTCAACGGTTGTGGAAAGAAGGAATTAGTTGGGATGATCCCGTGTCTGAAGCATTATCAAATGAATTTCGAAAGTATGTCGCAGAATTACCGTTACTCGAAAACTTGAAAGTACAACAGACATATTATACGCTCCGTTGCTGGATGTCGTGACCAAACAATTAATCGGATTTTCTGACGCCTCGGAAAACGCTTATAGCGCAGTCGTTTATATGCGTTGCGTCAACCGTCAGGGCGAAATTTCATCGTTTTTCCTGTGTGTGTGAAAACTAAAGTCGCGCCGATCGGGGTTTGGACGATTCCTAGGTTAGAATTGCAGGCCGCTGCTCTATTACTATCAAATTTATTAGATCGTGTTAGTAAAATTTTGAATATACATGCGACGTACGCGTTTAGTGACTCATTGGTAGTTTTGTCGTGGTTGTCTAAACCTCCGGACAGTTTAAAGGTGTTCTCGTATCGAATCGTGTAAAAAAAATTCTCGAAATTGTTCCTCTCGATTCGTGAGGTTATATCAATACCAAAGAAAACCCGGCCGATTTAGGTAGCCGTGGCTTATCGGTTTCGTCGTTATCCTGCTCCGAATTATGACTGATCAGCCCAGATTTATTGCGCGACAGCACTTTTAAATGATGTACCCGAATTGTACATCCGAAACTCGTAAGGTAAAACTGATCAGCGGTTCAGTGTACGAAAAATTTGATTCGTCTATTGTCGCTAGATTTTCATCTTATCCGCGGTTAGTGCGTGTTGTAGCTCGTATTATTAAATTGTTTTGCAACTGGAAAATGTCCCGATCGCTTACACAATCAAAGGAACGATGGCTGTCCGAAAATGATTTGGAGTTGGCGCGTACCGCGATTTTCTGCATCGTCCACAATTGCTCGTTTCCGGATGAACGTCATTGTTTAAAACACGCCAGTAAGCTCAGCAAACATAGTCCGCTCACGCAATTATCACAAGAGAGAAGATAAAATGGTATCATTATACTCTAACGAACCTTCCGGTTCATCCGTGGGTCTAGTGCTGTTAATAGTAGATTTGCGCAATTTCAATCGTTGTTTACCTGTGTTGTTGTCGACCATCCATTATTATTAGTAAGTCCGTTCTTTGTTGTTGTTTGTTTTCCACGTGTTTCGTTTGTTTTTTCCCGTTGTCAGCTTCGTTGTGCATCCTGTATTTGAATGTTTTTAAATCCGAATTTCGTAACCATTTTGTTGAAATAGTCATTTTCAGGACTCCTTAGTTGTTTTCGTAAAAGTCCGCTTAGATTTACGTAGTTTTTATCGAGTGCTTTTTTGAATAATATAATTTTTACATCCGGAATTTTAGTATTTTGAAATTAACCGTAAACGGTGTATTTTGATCGAAATTCGTTTGCAGCACGCGGTCAGTATTTGGCGCTGGCACCGTCTTTCCTCTAAAGTACTAATGAATTTTATTCAATTATTGTAGCTCGAAACGCTAGCAATAAGAAAACGCCGAAATAGTAGTAAATTTGTTTTTTCCAAAATGAAGGTTAAATTTTCGAGAAAGGATGAATGGAAAGAGGGAAATATTGTAGATGCGGAAAATAATAAAGAAAATATTTCAGAGGGGAATTCGCCGGTAAATCCGATTTTAATGAAGGACCAAGTTGTTTTGAAAAGTTGAATAAAATTCTTGGCACAGAGGGCGAAAAAACAAAGAGTCGTTCCAAAAAGAGTTGCTAGCGACCCGGTTTTAACATTGAAGAATTCCTTATGAATAGTAGTCGCGTCTGCTTCGTTAGGACATGGAGCTTTTTCAAATTACTCACTTCCAACTGCTCGTCGTTATTAAAAGTTAAAAAATCAGCTTTTTAACTACTCTCTGCACGCGTTGGCTCGCGGACACATTACTTGTTCTGGAATTTTCATTTCAAAATTTCTCTTTTTTTTTTTTTTCCCCCTCCAACAACGGCAGAAGAAACAGTTCAATTAAAAGAGAGATTTAACTTGCATTTGATTACGTCGAAAAGAAATGCTACGATTTCCTTCGAACGGAAAGAAAAATAGATGCTTAAAAAAAATGTTTCATTACTATCTTGGTTACTAAAGCATTTTCGCTGCAAGAGTCGCTTGAAAAAAAGTGTTTAGCCGATTGAGCAATAATAGTGGCAAATATAACGAGTAAGACAGTGTGGATAGAATCCATCCAATGGACAAAGAGCTGGAAATGTGTGTGATGTATGGTTGAACTCAGTGATGGTTATGGTGAATATTTGTTTACAAGCTATTAAAAAATCGCCATTTTCATGCAAATCCGAAAATGATACGACATATAATTGTGATGTTGCAATTTGAAAGAATAATTATTTATAAAAGATAGTGTAAATAGCTATGGAAAAAAGTTAGCTAAGTGCAAACACTAATAATTTACTGGTTGCAGTTCAATCCCAAGGTTGGTTAGAAGTTTTGTTTTGTTTTTTTTTTTTTTTTTTTTTTTTTTGAACTTTACTTATAACTATAATTTATGAAGTTAAACACATCTTCAATTACATACGCAGAAGTTAAACGAAAATAAACGAATTTAACAAAATTGTTTTAGCTATTTATACTATTTTTAACAAATAATTATCCTTTCAAATGAAACATCGCAGTTTACGGTATATGTTCTATTATTTTCGAATTTGCCATTTCATCCTTTTCGCCCCCCCCCCTTTTTGTTCACATATATATCGGCATCATATCACCACAGACAGCTATTGGATGGCGAGAAACTTCTTTTCAAATTTCAGATTAAATGATCTAAAATTTTTTTTTTCTTTAAAAATAATTCAGGTTTACCCTTAATCATCACTTTATTTCATAATCCCGTCTCATGCGTGTGGCCGCTTCTCGGGATTTTTTGAACTCCTTGTGAATACTAATGTATAATTTTTGCTGTCTATTTTGAGCTTTTTATTTTCGCTACGTTGTCCGACCATTACCATTTTAATGACAAATCCTTTCTATTATATTCGCTACATTTGTTTTTTTTTCTTTTCGAATCCATTCTATCGTTTTTCGGTCTATTTACGTAAATCTTCAGTCGTATTGCTCACAGAATAGATAGCGTTCATGGAAAATGTTATACTGATAACAAATAGATATATATATATCTTTCTAGAGATCTCTGGGTTATCATAATCCATATATTTGTATTTGTTGTTCAATATCCAAGTTTTATAGGTGCCATCACTGGAAGAACACACTGTTCAACTGCTTTTTCTTTTTTAAACGCAATGGCATTTTAATTTATCAAATAAATGAATTTATACTAAGGGCCAGTGGCGACGTAATGTAGGTTGGCATCCCGGGTGGTTTTGTATTGAGCACCCTTACCTAAAATAAAACACCAAATACTCTAAACATGCCTACGAGACTTTATTTTACTAAAATATTCAATCACATTATCAAAATTGATTTCCCGGCCTCTTTCAATTGACAAAATCGAAAGAATGGTTAGTCGCGCTTGACTCATTGCGGACCTTAAGTAAGATTTTATCAATTTTAACTTTGAAAAGCTTCTTTCAGATGAAGCCGCCGAAACAAAAATTGTTAAAAAAAAAGCGTAAGACATAGCGCCAAACATGGAGCAGACTCAGAATAGCCCCATTTTACAATGAATCTTAGGTCACTGCGCTTTCCTGTATAGTAGGTACGATACGGTTTATTCACTCGAGTACCACCACATGGACATTTCGCGCTCGATGTTAAGCGCGATATAAGGTCAGACCAAGCGCAACATGAATTCGTTTTTTTTGGGAATTAGAAATTATATCTGAAAGAAAAAAACATCGATTGATCGAATTATTAATTGCTCATTATATTTAATCATCGAATTATTAATTACGCAACGGATTTAATCGTTGAATTATTAGGAAGCTAATCCAAGTCCCCGCTAACCCCTTATGGCTGTTGCTACCGCGATTTTTCAAAATTCAAAAGCCTAAGTATTCAAAAATTCCAAAAAAATTGGTCCAAGTATATTTTTTTTTTTTCTATTTTTCCACACACGCATATATCGTTAGCCGGTGCAAAAGCGCACGCGCCGTTACCGCGCCGTCCAAGCTACCGCGATTTTTCAAAATTCCGAGCGTGAGTGTAAAAATTCCAAAAAATTGGTTTAAGTATATTTTTTTCTATTTTTCCGCGCACGCATATATCTAGCATAGCGTTAGCCAGCGCAAAAGCGCACAGGCCGATCCTACGCACTCATCGACCATTGCCGTGAAAATGCTTCTCTCATAACGCTACATGCAAATGCTAACGCCACCGTTGGAACCAGATCTTAACATATTCTTATACTTTCTATTCCAGTCTATGCCTTATTGCGGAACCACGCCCTACATGTACACATTAACACAAACATACACTCATACTCAAATCCTTGACTACTTCGTTTGCATACACACATATGTAAGCGAACAATCTCCGACGGAACGACATTTTTCTGACGCAACATTTCCCCACTGCCACACCCGATTCAAAGGTAGTTAATGAGGTAGACCGTTGAACGGATTCATTCGATCGCTCACTATTAATTTCTCGCCAAACGCATACACGTTCTCTAAGCAGTGTTCATCACACGTTTTTAAGATTTTAATAACTCTTTTTAATTTTTTTTCGAGTTTTATAAAAATTATTTCATTACAATCATCATGAATACCGATACTGTTGCCGCGAACAATTCGAAACCAGTAAATACCGCAGAATTTATTCAAAATTTTTTCAAATATGATGATAACGATTGTGCGCTGAGCGGTTTTCCAGATACACATACGCTACTACCGCCACCACCACTATCGGCAAATTCACAAGAGGCAGAAAATTCATTACATATTCAGATCGCACAATATTTACATTCACCACCGTTAACGCAAATTCCGCTACCACCTTCATCTGAAGATATTAGTCCGTCAAAGGTCGAACTTCCGAAAGAAATAATCAATCGACGAGCTTTAATCTACGCAAAAGATATGTGAACGATGCTGAGAATAAAAATAGTTTTCTGTTTGCTGTTCTGGCAAAGTTTACGAAAAATCCGTTTTCGATGTGGCAGTATAATTTATTACAGAATGTGTACGATTTCAACTTCATACGATTACCGGTACTACGTTCATTAGCAGATATTGAAACCTTCGAACGAACGAATGGTACCATCTATTAATTTATATAAATTAATAGAGACCGATGGTACTGATGCTGAAGCGTGCAAATACAAAATTAAAGTCGTTTACGCGTTCTGCAAAACTCATAGTATTTTAAATCATCGCAATCATACAAATATATTGTACTGGGGCTCGAATGGTAATTTTCAGTTTGCATGGATTAAAAAATTTAGTCAACTCATACGAATTCAATCACCGAACGCTAAATTCTGGCGCTGGAGATGTCTGGATTCCATGAAAGATGAATTTGAACATAACAATAGTCATCGTTGTGACGCGGTTAGCTGGCGTAAATGCATTACATATAAGATATTAAAAATTGCGAGCTGTGCTTGTTTGTAACTGTAACTGCAACATCAGTGCGTGTTCTTCGTTTAGAGAGGAGTTCATTAGAAATAACTGGACACGATAAGAGTTAGGAATGCCAAAGTGAAAGAGAACTTCTGAAAGGATTAGATCTTAATATAATGAAGTACAGAGGATAGGAATTTTGCTACAATTGGTATGATCAACGTTGACTGTAGAGAGAGAATAAAGGACACACAATATGCAGTTAGAACATATCATGTGAGAGAAGCTCCGCGTATAGAGCTGCCCTTTCCGATGATAAAGAGGAGCGCTCAAAGAAGACACGATCAGAGTCATACATGACTGTGTTATCGATACACAGCGGACAGATAGGAGACGACACTATGGTGAAAACGATTCAATGAAGCAGGAAGTCGACTGTGACCAGATCGAAGACGACAGATAGCAGACATGATGAAACGGGGAAGGTGCGGAAAATGTAGATACCATGGTTGAGTAGGTGGATTCGGGAGAATGGACAAATATTGTGAATTAGGACTGGAGCAGGATGATTTATAAAAAATGATTTCCAATGGCCTTTTGGATACTTTTTGCTATATTTAATAATTCGCGAGAAGGAATCCGTCCGACTGGCCGCCCAGAAGAAATAGCCGAACGAGCAAGATAATCTGCCTTTTCGTTGCCCGCAATTCCGGCATGACCAGGGGGATCCAAAGAAAGTCGATGGTTAATAAGTGCAAATCTGCAAAGGCTGAAAATCAGTGATCAGATGCGCAGAATAATAGGATCAGAGTAGGTAGGAACATATGGAGAGTATATACTCTGAAGGGCGCTTTTGCAATCAGAAATTAGGAGGAACATTTTACATTGAGGAACAGATGGAATGAGCTCAATGGCACATAGTAATGCCAATGTCTCCGCATAATAAATTGAACAAAATGAAGGAATTCTGAACAGGCTGGAATGATTAAGAGCAGGAATGTAGATAGATGCACCCGCTCCGTGTGCCATTTTGGACCCATTCGTAAAAATTAGGGTACGGTTAGCAAAAAATGATGAAACTGCCTGGTTAAATTCATAAACTGTTGCATAAGAAGGCAAGGAAAAACGATTAGGAGAAGGAATAACATTTAATATCTCAAAATGGAAAAATGGAAGTTTATCGAAAGTTAGGATGAAGGGCGAAAACTTAATAAGACGCGAGGCAATGTGGCAGAGAATGGGAACCTTATTAGAGGAAAAACGCCAATCTTGCAAGAGAGAAGAATATGCAGGGACAAGATTGTTTGGGTAAATATGCAGACGTTTAATAAGGAACCGATACGCGAGGTAGGATCTACGGACAGATAAAGGAGCCACATTAGTCTCTGCCAAAATCGCATGAACAGGCGTGGATTTTAAGATTCCTAAACATAAGTAAAGGGCTGCATTCTGAACTAAATCTAATTTAGCTAGGAGAGAGCGAGCAGCATTACCATACAGAAAACAGCAGAAATCAAGTTTAGTATCATAGGGTCACCTCCCCAATAGGAAAAAGATAAAGACTTTAAGATATTCAAACATTCTAGAGTAGACGAATGGAGGTAGTTAATATGCTCGGTAACGGATAAACGACTATTTAGAAAGATTCCTAGGTAGCGAAAGGAGGAAACAACAGGTACAGGTGTATTGTCGATATTTATGTTGATTGACTCAGGATTATAGGAACGAAATGTGAAAACAATGCATGAAGATCTTGGAGAAGAGATAGATAGATGGATTTGAGAAAGAGAACTCTGCAGAATGTACAAGGATTCTTGCATATTATTGCAAGCATTTAGAATGCCAGGAGCAGTTGAGAAAAGAAGAATGTCATCTGCAAAAAATAAGGAAGTAGAAGGTAGATTAAGAGAGGCGACACCAAATGAGTAAATATTGAAGAGCGTAGGACTGAGACAGGAACCTTGCGGGGGGAGGCCTTGAAAAACCTTTCGTGACTCTGAAAAGGAAGGAGATCTTAGAGTAACAGTTCTACTTAGGAAGAGACTCATGATTAAGGATGTGAAGTGAGAAGGTAAATTTTAATAGATAACATTCTGCTCTTAAGAGTTGGAAGGTGGACGCTGTCAAAGGCACTATAAATATCAATAAAGGTAGCTAGGGTATACATTTTTCTGGATAAACGATTTATATATAGATGTGAGGCAAGAAGAAAGAAACACAATCAGTAGGACCTCGAACAGAACGAAAACCATACATGTTGTTAGGCAAGACATCACTGTTTTCCAGCCACCAAACCAGCCGCCGGTTTAACATGGATTCGAAAAGTTTCCTCAGACAACTTGCAAGAGAAATGCCACGGAAGGACGAGGAATTACTATCCTTGGGGATGGGAACGATGATAAACGATTTCCATGACGGAGGAGCGAGACCTAGATGGAGAATAGAGTTGAATAGATTTAAGAGTATTTTAAGATAATATTCAGGAAGATTCTTAAGAACGGTATAAGATAATCCATCTATCCGTGGAGAAGAATTAGGATTTTTCGGGAACGCTGATAATAATTCATTAAAAGTGAACGGAAAAGTTAGAAAATTCTCAGAATGGCTTACGGCAGAGATAGAAAGGTCAAATTCATCAAAGTTAGAAACATAGGACGGAGCAACGCAATTAAAGAAAGCAGCTAGCTTGTTCTCCGAAACGCCGCAAGTAAAGGGATTTAAGGACTAAGGGTTTCGGAAAGCCTTAGCCAACTTTCAAATTTGTGAGAGAGGAGTAGATCTAGAAAAGGAAGTACAGAAAGCAGCCCAAGACGGCTTTTTAACTTTTTTGAGAGTAAATCGGAATTTGGCATTAGCTCTTTTGCGAGCTAGGAATTTTTCCAGAGAAGGAGCAGCTCGAAAAATACGACATGTGGATACACTGGCTTGGTGTGCAGTTGAACATTCCGCATTCCACCATAAGGACGAGCCGTAGGACCGCCTGATGCTCCCAGAAGGAGATTTTTGTGGAGGAGAAGACAAATCTAAAGCTGGTGATATTAACCGAACGGAGTTTTCATACTGAGGCGTAACATATAAGTTAGGATCAAATCTGTAGGAAGAGGAATCCAGGAACGAACGAAAATCAGACCAATTAACCTTTGAAACGTTCCAACTAGGAGAACGGGATTCTTTTTTTTTTACATGAGAAGAGGAAGTCCCATGAACGGACACAATAATAGGAACATGGTCACTAACAAAGGTTCCATTAAGGGTATTCCATGCACATTTCAGGCTTAAATTAGGAGAGGAGAAAGTTAAGTCTATAGAACTGTAGGAATTTTAGTTTTTGAAATATGTAGGAGAGCCGTCGTTGAGAACCACAAGGTTGTAGTCTGAAAGTAGAGTTTGAAGGAAGGAACCATTTCTATTTAGTGATGAACTACCCCAGGCGGGAGAACAGGCGTTCCAATCCTCGCCTATGATAAATGGGCGAGGAAAAGAGTCAAGAAGGGAGGAAAGAGAAAGATCCTTTAGGTTACACAGGGGAGGAATGTAGACAGATACGAGATGAAGGGAATGAGAAATATTAGCGAATGTGTGTGAGATAGAAATATGAACAAAGTTGGGAGAGGAAGAAGAACTAGAGCCATCTGGGATGTCTAAATTATGAGAAAAAAAATGGAATGCCAAACCTAATGAAGATAGCTGCACCACCGTAACCATCTTCGCGATCTCATCTAATTACATGAAAACCCCTAATTGAAAAAGTTGATGATTTCGGAAGCCATGTTTCAGACAACAACGCTATACTTGTATTATGTAAATTTAGCAAGCCTTCTAAGGCTGCCTTATTCGCCCGGATGCTACGACAGTTCCATTGAATAATATTAAGTACAGGCGTCATTTATAAGATAAGAAAAAAGGAAGAAGAAGAAGAAGAAAACAAAGGAAATGGAAGATTATGTAAGGAGGGCCAATGAAAAATTTGGCTAAGAAAAGTGTAAAGAAAGAAGTTAATTTAACTAAACTGGACATTGTTGGATAAGAAGGATGCAAGATTATCAACAAAGGAAGCAGAAGAAACTGTGTTAAAAGAAGAAAGGAGCTCCGTAATTGCTGTAGATAATCTGGAGATATTGGAAGAGATATCAGAAGAAAGGTTGTTAGAAGTGCTGTGTGAAGATGTGGAGTGTTCAGATGGTAAGAAAGGGTTGGAAAGAGAAGAACTATTCAGAGCCCATCCAATTGGGGGAGAAGGAGTATAGTAGGATGTGACAGTTGGAAATTGAGGAAGATGTTTGGGATGAGGTTTAGACTTAAGGTATTTTATGGAAGGCGGGAGATTTTGGACGAGGAGGAGAAGATACTTTGGAAGCTACATTGGAAGTATTCAAAGGGAGAATAGATGATGCGGCACGATTAGCATAAGTAAATGTCTGAGTAGCGGTGTTGGAAGATTTAAGCTTAGCGGCTTCTTGAAAAGATACATTTTCAAAAGCCATAATTCGCCTGATATCTTTTTGCTTTTGCCATTCTGAGCGAAGACGGTTCGAGGAACTGTGACTTCCTTTGCAATTACGGCAAAAAGGAGGCTCTTGGAGATTGGAACATTCATTGAAAGAATGTTTCGCAGTGAGAACAAATAGAGTGCGAACTGCGACAATGACGCGCTATATGTCCGAAGAGAAAACATTTGGCACACTGAGTGGGGGAGCGGATGCTCGGAGAGACAGGGAATCGGAATGGAAATATAAAATGTTACATGCTAATAGCTTAAAATGACTCGTTTAAGATATAGAGATAAAGTTTATCGCTTCGAGATATTCTAAATGAGGAATAAACCTTGTCTAATTAGCGTAATGTGTTCAAAATAGTAACAAATTATTGACATGTTGAAAATCTAATAAGTTTTAAATGATTCTTTCGACATGTTTACATTACTGAAAAAAGGGGGAAATCGCTAACAGCGGTTGCTAAATAATGAGTATATGATGGTGATTTGTTTATTTTACTTCAAAGTTAAAGTCTATATAACTAGCAGCATTAAACCGTTTTCAATCAGTTAGAGTTTTACTCAAACGTTATATTGAGTTATTGTGTTTGATACATTTTTTTTTAAATTTTTTAATTTTTTATGTGTTGTCTTTAAGTTAAAAAATGTCTGCCAGTTTTTATACATTGAACGCAGCTCGTGGTTTTTTCTTGTAAGTTGAACGATTTACGTTACAAAATGAACATTACGAAGTTAATGAATTAGCAATGTTCGCCATCGATGGTAAGCAAAATTTACACGCTTTATATAAACCTTCGCAACGGGCATTTGCAGAGCTTAAACACTACTTTTAAGGAGATAAAACGGAAGCCTATTGGCAGTATCGCAACAATCCATGGAATTATAAAATCAGAGATATCATTCATCTCGGAAGTGATTTAGGAATGATGAATGAAAAGAACAAAAAAGCACAAATCTACATGTATGGGGATTGTAAAAATATACTATGGATGTTACATTTGACTAAATCACAGAATTTACCGTTCGAAATTATTAACTTGACAAATGATTACGGTATGCCGCCTCTAGCAGAGTTACATAAGCAGTTTGAAAATAGTATGGAAATTATTCAATGTGATTTTCATAATGATGGAAGTGACGAAAGCTTGTGTGTATTAAACAAAATGATGTTAATAAAAAAAGTGGTTCGATCATATTATCCAACCATTTATGGATGTAACAAGAAGAGATAGTATTATTCAACTTTTGCAACGAACACTACCAGAAGTAGTGTTAGCGAGATTTGGCGAAAAAATTATCGATTATCATGAATATTTATCACCCGCCGCATTCATGAATGATAAAGTATAGCCCCATTTACTATGTCACCGACATTTTCATCAAAGCTCAAATAAATATGTATTGAGTAAAGATTGTTACATATGTCGTTATGAAATGGCAAAAATTTTAAATATATGATTTTTTTTTTCTTGTTTCAAGAACAGTTTTTTTTAAATTTGTTTCATGTTTAATTTTCAATTTTTCAATTTTTAAAACTTTTTGGTTATAATTTTTTTATATTTTAGTGATCAATTTTTGAATAAATGTATATAATTCATAAAACTTGTGTTTTCTTCTTGCTCTTCTTCTTTACTACAACTGCTTATTATTAATTATTATTCTTCATGTTCTTCCTTTCATTTTATTTACTAATGAAAAATATTCTTGTACCGAATAATGGTAAATAGCGTGCGAACAATGTACAAGTGGTCTTGAAGGTGACTCGTGCAGTTAAAGGCTGTTGCGAGGACGTGATATATACCTGCAGAGGTTACCGATTCTTGGAAAAGAGGGATTGATGTTTGAAACAACAATGTCTTAAAACGATCGATGATGCGGAGGAGTTTATTAAAACAAATTATATTTGTAACGAAAACGATTAATATTAAAAATAATTGTGATCCTGATAAACATTCTTTTATTGATCGGAGATTTTCTTTCTCAAAAGATTAAAATTATTTTGACAATGTTAAGTGTATATGATGACATGACTGCGTAGGAAAAAGTCATACCAATACAAAAAATTAAAGATCGTTAATAAAAAATTAAACATATAGAACTGCGTGTGGTGCGTATGCGAGACCGATGTGATATGCTATTGCAGCTAACGTAGAAAAATGTTCACGATCAATAGGGAAACTTGTGAAAGAAGATATGTGTATGAGAATGTACGGTACGCTTTTGAGCGAACCATTGATTAATTTTTAGAATCGGAAAAATAAATATAGATTACGAAAGATCAATAATTTTTAGTTGGAAGGGACGGGAAGATGGGCAGAAGGAATTTTTAGGATTGTGAAAAAGTGAAAAACATACTCGTATTAATTTTTGAAGAACTCACAGTAGGATAATGTATAATGTAGAATCTGCGTGAGAATGGACGGTGTGCATTCGTTGAGAAGCGAGACATCAAAGGATTTATTTTTAGAACCGGAGAAAACATAAAAATACTGACGGACAGAAAATAATCGTGAGAAAAAATAATAAATATACTTAGTCTAAATCTATAATGTTTAGGCTCGGGAAAAATTATTATGAACAATAGGGAAATTATTGGGAGTAGAATGTGTGCAGGTTCGAATGGGGTACCCTTTCGCGGCTAACGCTATGATGGATATATGCATGGGATCGGTTCGTGCGCTTCCGTAACGATCGGTGAAAAAGGAAAAATTTTTGGAACCGTAGACAAATGAAAAATATACTTAGGCTAATTTTGAAAATACTTAGGCTGGAAAAAAATAAAATATAAAAAATATGTTCGAGGGAGAACGGGCAGCTCAGGTTAGTTTCATACTTTAAATATTATATTTGGGTTAATTTCAAAAAATCGCGGTCGTGCAAATGATCGACATGTGCGCGGGATCTGCAGAATGGGCACGAAGCAGCCAAGAAAAAGCAAATAGGTTCGCAGAATATCTTGCTGAAATCTTCCAATCGCATCACAATGGGAGCTCAGATCATGAAAAAAACATTAAAAAATATTTACAGATACCATTCCAGATGCTCCCACCTATTAAACCAACTTCGCCTATGGAAGTAAGTGCATATATAAAACAACTAAATGTAAGGAAGGCACCTGGGCATGATCTGATATCAGCAAAAATTATCAAAAATTTGCCAAGGAAAGCGGTTATCCTAATAACATACATTTTTAATGCGATCTTTCGCACTGGCTATTTTCCAATTCAATGGAAATTTGCTTCAATTATAATGATTCCCAAACCAGGAAAACCGCAGAATGAAGTTTCTGCCTACAGGCCTATTAGCCTTTTGCCGGCCTTCTCAAAACTTTTTGAAAAACTCATCCTCAAAAGAATCAAACCAATCCTGGAAGAAGAAAAAGTAATACCAAACTATCAATTCGGCTTCAGAGATCGCCATAGTACAATTGAGCAAATACATAGGATAGTGGATGTGATCAACAAAGCCTTCGAGGATGGAAAATACTGTCCTGCAGTATTCCTGGATATCGAAAAAGCTTTCGATAGAGTTTGGCACACTGGCCTTCTATTTAAAATAAAACAGTTGCTGCCTCACCAGTATTACGAAATCATTAAATCATATTTAACAGAGAGGTACTTCCACGTTAATGTTAATGGAGAATATTCACAAATTCACCCAATACTATCGGGGGTACCTCAAGGTAGTGTACTCGGGCCGATATTATATCAGATATACGTAAACGATTTCCCAGTACACTCAGACACGATAACGGCTATGTTTGCTGATGACACGGCGATCTTATCAAGCCATCAGGACAACGTCGTAGCAACAGAATATATTCAAAAGCATCTACTTGATGTAGAAAGGTGGATGAAGCTTTGGAAAGTGAACGTCAATGGATCAAAATCTAGGCAAGTCATATTTACTTTAAATAAGGGAAGAAACCAACCAATCAGGCTGAACGGACAAGCGATTCCGGAATCGAATACCGTGAAATATCTCGGGCTGCACCTTGATAAAGGACTCACATGGAAAGATCATGTGGCTGCCAAACGTAAACAGCTTGATATAGTATACCGAGGCATGCAATGGTTAATGGGCAAACATTCGCCATTATCCCACGCGAATAAATTACTGCTCTATAATTCCATTCTGAAGCCTATATGGCTATATGGAATCCAAGTCTGGGGCACAGCGAGCAACTCAAACATAGCCATCATTCAAAGATTCCAGTCAAAAGTTCTGAGAAACATTGTGGCGGCCCCATGGTTCGTTCGAAACGATGATATACATACCGATCTACACGCTCCAACAATCAAAGAAGAAATCAGCAGCGCTGCCAGAAGACATCTGTATCGACTGGAAAATCACATCAATCCGCTAGTCAAAAACGTACTGCAGAATAACTTTCTCTTCAGAAGACTAAAAAGACTCAGTCAACTCCAGCTAGTAGAACGGCCGTAGGCGTATAGCTATTTTCTATAACATTCAATAAACTACTTCATCATCAGGAATAGCGACCACTGGGAAGCGTTCCGGAATAGCGTATCTATATAAATGATCAGTGCTACTTATTACTCAATTGAGTAGATTGTACGCAACTTAAAAAAAAAAAAAAAAAAAAAAAAAAAAAAAAAAAAAAATGTGCGCGGGATCGGCGTGTGTACTTTTGCGCTGGCTAACGCTATGGTAGATGTGTACATGTACGAAAAATTAAAAAAATAAAATAAAATAAAAATAAAAAAAATATACTTAGACCAATATTTTTGGAATTTTTATACTTACGCTCGGAATTTTGAGAGATCGCGGTAGAGGGGGCGGCGCGGGAACGGCGCATGCGCTTTTGCGATGGCTAACGCTATGCTAGATATATGCGTGTGCGGAAAAATAGGAAAAAAATATACTTGGACTAATTTTTTTGGAATTTTTGAATACTTGGGCTTCAAATTTTGAAAAATCGCTGTAGCAACAGTCATAAGAGGTGAGTGGGGACTTGGATTAGCTTTCTAATAATTCAACGATTAAATTCATCGCGTAATTAATAATTCGATGATTAAATAGAATGAGTAATTAATAATTTGATCAATCAATGAATCGTGGTTCCGTGGTCCGAGACTCTCCAGGAAACGGCTCTGGAAGGCCTTAATTAACGGTGGCGGCATCCTCTGTGCGCTAGATGTGGCTCTAATATTCTACTTATACATATATCTTAGAAAAGAAATAAGTATTACAAGATCGTTGAAGCTGGAAGTAAACAAGAATTCAAACTTGAGTGGATAGCCCTTAGTAGTGGCGGCGTAAAGAGGGGCGGAGGGAGCGGTTAGCCCCGGGTGCCAAGCACCAAGGGGTGACAATAACAACTCACTCGTACAGCCAAAGAAAGAACACAAAATTTCCCCCACTATAAAGACATATCAATAAATAACCGCCTACTCTTCCATCTAGTTACTTGCATACTAATCTCATATTTTAAAACGCATCACAACTATAATTATTTACATTCCTTTTTTTTCCAGATATAATTTCTAATTCCCTAAAAAAATGAATTCATGATGCGCTTGGTCTGACCTTATATCGCGCTTAACATCGAGCGCGAAATGTCCGTGTGGTGGTACTCGAGTGAATAAACCGTATCGTACCTACTATACAGGAAAGCGCAGTGACCTAAGATTCATTGTAAAATGGGGCTATTCTGAGTCTGCTCCATGTTTGGCGCTATGTCTTACGCTTTTTTTTAACAATTTTTGTTTCGGCGGCTTCATGTGAAAGAAGCTTTTCAAAGTTAAAATTGATAAAATCTTACTTAAGGTCCGCAATGAGTCAAGCGCGACTAACCATTCTTTCGATTTTGTCAATTGAAAGAGGCCGGGAAATCAATTTTGATAATGTGATTGAATATTTTAGTAAAATAAAGTCTCGTAGGCATGTTTAGAGTATTTGGTGTTTTATTTTAGGTAAGGGTGCTCAATACAAAACCACCCGGGATGCCAACCTATAAATTCGGCCATTTTGGCCTCGCAAAGGGCTGTGTCGCTTCGCCCTTTCTGCTTACATTTCTGTCTCTTTCTCTTCTATACTTTGTATAAAATGATCAAAATTTACAACGTAATTTTAAATCGGTCCATATGAATATAATAACATAATCACAAAAATCCTATAAAATGTAACGCTAAATGTCCCAAAAAAATGTCCCAATTTTATGTAATGAAATATGTAACGAAAAATGTAACGAAAAAATGTCTTATTTTATATAACGGAAGTTAAATGTTAGAATAAGATTTTTGTTATTGTTATTTAAAAAATGTCACAATTTTATGTAATGAAATATGTAACGAAAAATGTAACGAAAAAATGTCTTATTTTATATAACGGAAGTTAAATGTTAGAATAAGATTTTTGTTATTGTTATTTAAAAAATGTCACAATTTTATGTAATGAAATATGTAACAAAAAATGTAACGAAAAAATGTCTTATTTTATATAACGGAAGTTAAATGTTAGAATAAGATTTTTGTGGTTATGTTATTTTTTGTGTGTGTTGATGCCAGTAAGAATTACGTTGTAAATTTTGATCATTTTATACAAAGTATAGAAGAGAAAGAGACAGAAACGAAAGCAAGCGGGGTCAAGGGACACAGCCCCTTGCGAGGCCAAAATGGCCGAGTTATATATATATATATATATACACGTTAATGAAGGGTACCCGGGGCACAACCCCTTGCGAGGCCAAAATGGCCGAGTTTATATATATATATATATATATATATATATATATTTATATTGTTATGTTTTCTCTATTTTTTCTTTTACTTTCAAGAATTAAATCTTCGATTGCAATGAATGAATTGCAATTTAAAACTTTAATGAATAAATTTTTAATAACTAGACGCGGAAACTAACAGGTCGAATGCACAAAAAAAAATAATAAGAGATTCAAAAATCACATTTTTATACATTACAATATCGCAAATTAATTCTCACGGATGCGACTAAATATTTCCACATATGATTGAAACAAATGATACAAAAAAGGAACAGAAAAAAAGGACGACTTAGGTAGATGATTAAGTTTAACTTGCGTACGGGGATTTCTTCTTTTTTTTTTCGGACTCCGTCAGACTTGGACGCACGTCTCTTCTTTCGATCGATCTATCCGCTCCTTTTTACTTGATGTTATACAAAGTTCAATTTACAAAATAATCCAAATAATTCGATAACACTCGACGCTAACAAAATTAAGAATGCATTCATTTTCTTGTCTGTTGAAGCGGTCATTAATAACTTCCAAAAATTACAGACAAGCAAATTATAGACTCGAAACAGCAGAACTTAATATAATAAACTATCAACGTGCTAGGCGAAAATGTTGCTTCAAAGCAGCCGCTAAAAATGGAACCTGTATATCGATGTTCATCTTTGTAGCAAAACGTGCGCAACCATTGACGTTGCACACGCTTATCAACTATTATGCTATTTCAAACACACCACCATATGCAAAAAATATATATATATATGTATAATAATAACTGTTTTTAGTTTCGCTTTTTTTTGTGAATTGAACATTATATTTTAGTTTTTAACATTTTGATTAAAGTCAAATCTCGAGATGTCGAGAAAAACCGCAAATCATCGAATTAAATATAGCGCTTCAATACCGCGTTAGAAAATTTAATCAAAGAGAAGCGGAATAAAATTAAGCAGCCATTTGTATACAAAAAAAAAAAAAATTAATAAAACCCTTTTCCCTCATCGCTTAAGAATTTCTCTACTTTCAAGAGAATAAAATGAGCTGGTTGAAAATTGAAGTAGCTTGTTTCAACCGCTTGGCTCCTCCTACTGTCAAGGTATAAGGCACAGATTTTATACATGTTGCCGGATCTCGCCCCTCCCTCTTTTTTTTTTTTTCTCAATTTTTTCCATGTACAGGAAATCGTCTGCGCTAGTGTAGATTTCTAGAACTTGGCCTTCAAGGGGACCAACGTAATGGCGGATCACATTTA
This sequence comes from Icerya purchasi, assembly GCA_039619475.1. Lineage (NCBI taxonomy): Eukaryota > Metazoa > Arthropoda > Insecta > Hemiptera > Monophlebidae > Icerya > Icerya purchasi. Next base: position 201,902,626 of record CM077115.1, read on the forward strand.
GTAAAGCTACCACATAAATCGTTTATGGTAAAATTTTTGCGCTTACTTTGCCATTTGGTTTTTTGTTGTAAAATGTTTTTATATTTCAACATGTCTGAGAATGCTGTTTCATTTTTTAATTGGCATTTCACTACGGTTTTTACTAATTACGGATGTGTTTTGTCTGCGATTAAGAAATGACCAGGTGTCAGAACATTCAAATCTTTCGGATCCGGCGACACGGTAGTTGTCATGGCTTCTAATTTCTATAATAAATGTATAATAAAATATAACTCATTAATTTAGAACTACTAGGTTTTTTCTTTTTTTTTTTTCATTGTTTTCTATTTAAAAAAATACTGTATACGTTACTTTTTAACATAAAAAATAGAGAGAGCTAGCCCAGCAAAAGATTAAAGTTGTTTGTTCAGAATTGTTTTTTAAAAAGTCACATTTTATTTCCTTTACGAATATTGTTACGACGCTTACCTGAATTTTTTTTTGGAAGAAAATAAGCACCTTTTCGTATCAAGAGGATCATTATTCATTTTCTTCGTCTATAACGAAGCTGTTTGCGTAACGGGAACGGAAACCGGTTTTCATTTTAATATTTAAAAAAAGTCTATGTCTTGCGTCTGGCTCCCTCCCTTTGACGACCAGTTTACTTTGGGTGCAGTAGAATTGATTGAAAAAAGAAAAAATAGGATTTCGGAAATTTTACAATAACCGAGTCCGTATTCTTTTTAATAACCGCGTTGATGGGCTACCTTAACCGGCCCCATAGAACCTACGCTCTTTAATATTTTTTATACTTACCAAACTTGCCGACGATGTGCTCATCTACTCCTCCAATCGCAACATGTCGTTAGTTAACTCCCCCGTCTTCAAAGCTTTTCAATGCTTTATATGTGTATATTAGAAAATGTTTTTCCGGCTATTTGTATCTTTTCATTTCTCCCTGTCGTTTCGGAGCTCTGTTCCGACCAAACTCGGAACATCGCCGATTACGAGAGAGGATGATGGTCGTGAGCGATTGAAGCAAAAGTACGCCATATGTTTATTAGTGGAATCTTCAAAGAGTTTTCCATTCATTCGATATAGCTTCTTCCAGTATCATACCAGGTCGAGAAGTACGACTACTAGCCAGCATTGTTAAGCGGACGATCGCGTAATCGATGAACAACTGTAACTGGGGTGGGTCGCGAAAATTCTGCAATCGAATTTTTACACAAATCATTGTGGAAGAGTATAATACACTCCTCTGTTGTGTAATGCACGTCGAAGTTCATTTTAATGTAAATGTTAAAAAATAACCAAGGAAAATTCCAGGAAATTCTGAAAAACAAAAAAAAGGTTTTGCCAAAAAATTATTAAAAATATCATTATTATTAAGTGTTATTCACGCGAATAAAATTCGGTTCGTGAAATTTTAATGCATACTGGTTTGTACTGTGCGAGTATATTGATTGTCCCTGTCTCTGCAGCAATTCCGGTGATCCCTATCGCGAGCATTTGCGAGCAATTTTTAACGATATTAAAAAGATCGTACACAATCTGACCCGGCGGGCACGTAAGTGCATAGTTGTTCGCTTCGTCCGGCCTTTTGCATTTTGAACAGACGTGTGAACCGCCCAGATGGTTTACTGCAAATTCGACCAACACATTCGAAAGTTTTAAGCTCGCGTTGTCTAATTCGCGAATATGACGTTCGATGCAAATGTAACGTGTACCGCCAGCGACATCGAAAGTTCATCGAAATGGAATTTCACCGACAATCTGTTCGTCGCGTTGGCTTCGACTTTTTATCGCCTTCCTGTCTTCTCATCGAGTTCCTTTTTTTTTTGAGCGCACTGAGATACTGCGTGCCATCGTTTACCGGAGGAGTGAGCGAATTGTTCAGAAGCGGGGGCGTCGCGCGCGGCCTTTATTAGTAACTCTAATCGGCATCCGATCTCCGTCCGACTATCGCACTCGTCGATTTATTTACATGAGCAACGATGGTGGCGACGTGGCCCTTCTCTTGGTGTCTTAATTCTTCCGAAGCTGCTGCCCAGCCAGCAGACACGTTAACATTTTCTAATGCTGCATCTGACATTTTCGGAGCGGCGATTATTTTTACATCGTTGCGGCTCATGTCAAATATGCTGTTGCCACGCGCAACCGTTTCACAGCGAAACCGTTATTCTCTGTATAACTTTTCCACCGGCTGCTAAAAACTTTCATATTACATTAAAATTGCTCGCTGTCACGAAAACTTTTCCTTCTTCTTCAGTTCTTTTTTAGCTCCTTTTTAGCCTCAACTTAATCTATTTTCCTTCGGCCGCCCCCCGCGCTTCCTCTTCTTCCTCATCCTCCTCCTCCTTCTCTTCCTTTTCCTCCACCAGCAGCATATCGCCCACCTTTACACCTAAATATCTGTAAATTCCTTATTACTGCGCAAGCGGCTGCTTAGCTCTAAAACTGTAAACACTTCAACAGATTTTTGCATTATAAGAATTTTCTAGCGCGCAATATCATCGGTCGGGAATTATATACACAAGCTTCGAATTTATGAGACCGTAATGTGTGATCCTCATTCGTTCTAAAATTATTCCTTCCTTTCGGTAGACGAAGGAATATATTTCATTTATCGTTATCACTCTTTGTTTTGTCCTATTAAGCTGCTTTTCTGTCTTGCACTACTTCGTATTTCATTACTCACAGAATCACTATTACACCTGAAATGACTTTTTAAACTTTTTTCACCTTTTGCCTGCTGGTGTTTTTTTTCTTTTTTTTTTGTATTAATAATTGATCGTTGCCGTTGTTTTCGTTGTTATCTATTAAAACAAATGCTATTATTACAATGCGCAAGTGAAGTTATTTCATTGTTTTAAAAATAACGGCACAGGATATATCGCTGAGAGTCGGGATTATGAAATTAAATTTCATAAATAATAAGCCACGATTAATTAAACAGATTTGTGGGTTACACAAAACCATCATTCAATTCCACGGTGTGTTCTGGAGATTCTGATTACGAATTAACAAATGCGTTAAAAGATTTCAGTGCAACGTTTACAAGTTCATCTTGAGAGAAATGGTCGGTTTTTACTGAAACTAAAGTCTCTGACGTCACAATCCAGTTCCTGCTCTCTGAGCTCAAATACCACCATCCATTTATAGAACCTATATTAATTACAACGTAATTCTTAGGCTACCCCCCATTCGAAAAAATGTCCCAAAAAAATGTCCCAATTTTATGAACCGTTTGTTATATTTTATAGGATTTTTGTTAAAAAAATGTCATAATTTTATGTAATGAAATATGTAACGAAAAATGTAACGAAAAAATGTCTTAATTTTATATAATGAAAGTTAAATGTTAGAATAGGACTTTTGTGGTTATGTTATTTTTTTTTTTTGTGTTGATGCCAGTAAGAATTACGTTGTAAATTTTGATCATTTTATACAAAGTATAGAAGAGAAAGAGACAGAAATGAAAGCAAGAGGGGTCAAGGGGCACAGCCCAGGGGTGAGGCCAAAATGGCCGAGTTTATATATATATATTAATATTATTCCGCTCTTGAAACTGGAATCCTAATCACACCGCCCTTATCCGGGACAAGTTGGAATATTGAACGTTCCCTTTTTGTCAAAATATAGTTATATTATTATTCTAGCATCAGAAATTAACCCTAACCATCTCAATATCATCCGCGCAAACTGAGATGCAAAGTGTGAAAATTATATTTACTCTTGCAAATAAGATTTGGTGCCGACTTAGAAAATTAAAGTTGCTTAAGAATAATCGTAATATTCTGTAGTATATATATTGTTCCGGAATGTATCAAATAATTTTTTTGTTTACTTTTCGGCGTTTTTTTTTTTTTTTTTCCTTTTCAGAGTAAACATTGAAATTGGTACTTTTTTTCTCTGTTTAAACGTTCACTTTTTGTGTACATGCCTTTTTAATGAATACGAGTGTATATTTGTACTGCAAATAAAATAAAAAAATTATTATTATTACCGGTTTGTCGACGTGTTGAGGAAGGAAAGAAGAGTGAAATTTTAGATATTAAAAATCGCAGACAGAAAGGATACAAGAGAAAAAATGTAACTATTGCAAACCTGAAAAGAACTTGTTTTAATAAAAAAATTTAGCTAAACAGGATATCATAAAAGTGACAGAAAAGGAATAATTAAAATAACGGAAAGTAAAAGAATTACGTAACGGAGGAAGAGGTAATTAATGGAAAAACGCAAATAAAAATAATAAAAATCAAACTAATAATGAATCTGCAAAATTAACAGTACTACACACTAACGTAAACTAATTATGAAATGTGGAAATCAGATAAAATAAACGAAACGAATGACAAAAACCAATAGAAATTAAGCGCTGCTGAAAAATAAAACTAACAACAGAAATAATAACAATTATCGTATAATCAGAATAGATAATTTTAAACCTTATAAATAATTCTTCCGTGTTTTCAAAAATATTTGTAAGTCGTGTGCAGTTAGCCCGACAACGTATCTTCAATATGGCTTTTGCTTCGGCTTTTAGTCCGCCCGTTTCTAATGTCGCGCTCGTGTTTTGATGACACAGTTCACCGCAACATTGTAATTTTTCTAGTCGTCGATCGTTTATTCCTGAGCAATCCGAATACACTGGTTTATTTCATTTTTTTTTCACGCGAACTTCACGATTGGCTACCGTGCGTGATGGGCGTTCTCGGCGAAAGACACTGGGTTGGAATCACAGTGATTTTGGCCTCTTTTCGCTTCTAAGCTTTCCCACCCCCTTTGCAAAATAATTTTAAGTAAAAAAAACAAAAGTCAAAAGCCTAATGTCCGCCGGCGAGAAGTAAGCCGAAGTTACTGTCTCATCATCAAAGTCAGTATAGTTCGAATTATTACAGTTTTTAACGATAGTAATTTTGTTATAAGAAGATATATTACGAAAAGTAAATTATATGGTTTATTATCTGAACAAACATTTTTCTGCCGAACATGCCATTTATATTTTCAGCTTTATACCAACCTGTCTTAGTGGTTCAGCACGCTATCTGATTAGCAAAATCATAGCTTTGCGGAAAACTGATTTCAAACTTATCAGCAATCATATGTATAACGAGGACCTGTCGAGAGTGTTAGATCTGCATGAATTGTAAACCTTGAACTTAGAAGAATGAATCAAGATTTAAAATTTCATATGCTGGTGACATTACACGACCGTCGAGTTTAGAACTGGAGTATATTCCGAGTTAATTTTATACTCTCCGAAAAGCATTATACAAAGAAGCAATTTCATGTAATTCGTTATCAGAGCCGTTGAAAACACATTTTTCAACAAATTACCAAAGAAGGCCTCAAATATCTTTTCAAGTATATAAAAGGCGGCGAGGTCTGAGAAGCGAATAAAAATAATAAATTAACCGTTGCCTAATTAAGTAAGAATATGTATATTGACGAGTATACAAGAGTGAGCGACTAGATGAAAGTACTTGAAGCTTAACCAGGAGACTATATTAAGACTGCGTCGCGTGACCATCTCATGATTAACCAGATAAAAATATTTAATTTCATAAGACCAATAAATCAGATAAATGTACATAAATTTATCTATATATATACATATTAATTACAACGTAATTCTTAGGCTACCCCCCATTCGAAAAAATGTCCCAATTTTATGTAACGCAAAATGTCCCAATTTTATGTAACGTTTGTTATATTTTATAGGATTTTTGTTATTGTTATTTAAAAAATGTCACAATTTTATGTAATGAAATATGTATCGAAAAAATATCTTAATTTTATATAATGAAAGTTAAATGTTAGAATATGATTTTTGTGGTTATATTATTTTTTTTTTTGTGTTGCTGCCAGTAAGTAAGAATTACGTTGTAAATTTTGATCATTTTATACAAAGTATAGAAGAGAAAGAGACAGAAACGAAAGCAAGCGGGGTCAAGGGACACAGCCCCTTGCGAGGCCAAAATGGCCGAGTTATATATATACATATATATATATATATATATATATATATATATATATACACACGTTAATGAAGGGTACCCTCGTTAAGACAGATGAAATGCCCTTATTCTGAAATTTTAAACTTAACTTAGGCTAACGTTTTTAAAGTATTTAAGATAAGATTTGGTCTCATATTAGTAGCTTCCGACGCCTTAGTATAATCTGCATATAACAAACGGTCATTTTTAAAAATTAATTTTTTTCTTTGGAAATAAAAATGATATCTTTATGAAAAAAGAATCAAGCGGATATAACACGTTAGAACACTATTATGTGTGAATTTTTTAGTCATAATGTGCAGTTTGTATTCTTTTAAATCACTTCCAAAGTATTTAAAATGCAAAAAGTTTGTTCATCAAAAGGGCGAAGTTACTAATATGGCTAAGCCATATAGCTAAGTTAAGAATTATAAACAGAATTATAAACTTTGTTTTTTAGTGCTGGAGAAAGTCATTGAACTTTCTGATCAGCCTTTCAGCGCGCTAAGCGCTGTGTTTTATATAGCTTTGGCGCTTGGTGGCTCTAACTGCTTTTTGAACATCCCGTGTTTCTTCTTCCTTAATTATTTGTAGTCTGATTCTTTTATCCGTTGGTACTGTGGGCTCTTTAATTGCAGATGTGGCCATGGTATTGGATAGCAAACTTCTTTTGCTCTTCATTTCGACAATGTTATTCTTGTTCTTTTCAGGATGCATATGTTTTGAATTTATCGACATTAATTGTTACTGTATCTTCATTCTTGGTATAGTAAGTTTAGTCAGGTTCCATTTCTTGTGACTTCTAATTGCTACTATTTGTACGTGTTGATGGGTAATCGTCTATTATTGGTAAGCCTAAGGAGCAACAAACGGGAATAAAAAAAAAAGTTTAAAATTCCCGAATAGTGACATTTCACATATCCTAACAGGAGGGGGGGGGTGACTTTGTGTCTTTTTTATATATGTGTATACACGTGGGTTCAAACGTATGTACATGTGTATACATGAATGTGGGTATCAATGTATATACATGTGCCGGTGTTGTGTAACATGTAATATTGTTTTCGATATGTTGTGTATATATAATATAATAAGGGGCTTTCCCCCTGGCCGCTTCGCGGCCCAACCCCCCACCCAGACCCGCCCCCAAAACCCTCGTTTTGTGAGAGTTTCGTTGTGACCAAGGCTCAAAATGCATATATTTTTCGATGTTCTCACTCGACTCAAGGCAACATACAATTGCCCATGAGTGAAGACATTATCCCTCAAATCAACAGCGGCGAAATCCAATGTTTCACCCGGTAACTTTGTTAATGGTCATGGCATAGGCTAACTTGATCGGAAACTGCCTTCTTAAAATCTAAATGCCAGTGTCGCCAGCTATAAATTTGAAACTGATCCTAGGAATTAGAAACGTCTTACATTCATTTTCCGGACGAAATACTTCAATTATGAAACCTTTAACAGATTTAATGACGACTTTTCTTCCATTCACCAGACCTTCTTCGAAATTCAAATTTCTGATGAGGATACAAATCGCTCTAATTTTTATAGTAATTTTGTGATTTGGAACTCCTGAGTCTGACATTTTGTTTAAAATTTCAGTACATAAATGTGTGGAATTTCCATTTGTTTCTTTTTCATCAATCAGAGTTGTATCAGCACTACATAAATTTATTTCATCTCCAGAAATTTTTTTTCACTATTATCAATCTGTTGTTTTTATTCGTTGGTGATAAAATACATTTTTTGGACATTTTAGAAAAATTTGATAGAACATCATCGAGATAAATGTGATCAATCATTTCATCAAGTGAAGTAAACATTTTTAAATCGGGGAAATTTAATAGGATTCCATTTTCTTCGCCATACAAAGTCTCTGGCATTTTTCCTTCACCAATTTCTAATAAAAACTCCTCGAACCCTTTTTATAAAACGATTGCGACCAGTCTCTATATTTCTCTTTCCACTATCACGATACTGTTCGTAGAATTGCAAATACGTTAGTTTGCTCATTTCTTCAGTCTTGTGCCGATCACAACTTCAAAGTTACAACGTCGTTTTTCAAATTTAAAAATACACCAATAATACACCATAGAGGAAACAAAAGAAGAATCGTTAACAAAAGATGTTTCGTCTTTGTCCACTATGAGTAATACACGATGAACGAAAAGCCAGTAACGGTTGTCGGGTGGGTGGAAGCGCGGTACTCTGTAGGTAAATACAGCATTACCGCGTTTCCATGCGATTGGTAATGATCTTATTAAATTAGCGCTGATCTATTCTCTTTTTGTTTTGAACCTCACGGTATGAAAATTTTGGACCCTCTATAATTTTCCAAAAAGCCACTGACCTGGAGCTGTCGATTAAAAAAAAAATTAGTTTTCTAAGTGCCATATAAAACGGTCTCAAGACTTTTTTTTTTTTTGATTTTTCGTCTAATAATACGAAAATTGAAATTATTTTGTTAAAAGTTTGAAATAAAAAAGCTCAAAAAGTAGAAGGGTAGTGTAAGCGAGGGAAATACTTTCAATTCAATTCTCTTTAAAATGAGACCTAGAGCAGTTCAGTAGAATAATTAGTTTTTGATAAACGATTAAAAAATTGAAAAACAGCAAAAAAATGTGATTTATTGCTTTGATTTATTGCTCATTTTGAGTCCTAAGGTATGAAAATTTTGAACGTTTTATATTTTTTCTACATGCTACTGATGTAGAGCTGTCGATTTACAAAAAAAATAGCTTTCCAAGTGCCATAGAACGGTCTCAGAACCTTTTTTTTTTGACTTTTTGTCTATTTTTTGATTTATTGCTCGTTTTGAGCCCTAAGGTATTAAAATTTTGAGCACTTTATATTTCTCCTAAATGCTACCGACCTGGAGCTGTCGATTAAAAAAAAAATTAACTTCCTAAATGCCATAGAACGGCCTCAGGACTTTTTTGTAATTTTTGGTCTTTGTCTTATTTTCTTCTATTTTGGTAGAAAAATTTGATACATCGCTCGTTTTGAGCCCCAAGGTATGAAAATTTTGAACATTTTATAATTTTCCTAAAAGTTACTGACTTGAAGCTGTGGATTAAAAAAAAAATTAGCTTTCTAAGTGCCATAGAACGGGCTAAGGATTTTTTTTTCATTTTTGGTCTTTTGTCTTATTTTCGTCTATGGTGGAAGAAAAATTTGATTCATTGCTCGTTTTGAACCCCAAGGTATAAAAATTTTGGACATTCTATAATTTTCCTAAAAGCCGCTGACCTGGAGCTGTCGATTAAAAAAAAAAATTAGCTTTCTAAGTGCCATAGAACGGTCTTAGGACTTTTTTTTGATTTTTCGTTTGTTTTTCCCGATTTTTCGTCTATTTATTTCCTTGGCGCTTTATTATAGAGATAATATATATATATTGCGTGTGCGTTGCATGTTTGTATTCATTTGCATGTACATATGTTGAATGAGTATATGTATGTTGAGTGACTTTTTCTTTTTTTGGGAACGTCAACAAAGGGCATGACTTTTTTAATTTTGTGTGTATGCATATATATATATATATACCTGTATATTAATGGCAGCGTCATTCTTAGTGCGACCCTTACTATTTTTTCTGTCACGAAAATTTGTCCCAAAATGTAACATTAAATAAAGATTTATTTTTTTTTGTCGTACAGTTGAAAAGAATGACGTTGTCAATTTTCCTCATTCTATACAAAGTGTAGAAGTGATAGAGCTGGGGGTCCGGGGGTGTTTCCAGACAAGGTCAAGGAGCGGAGCTCTTTGCGATGCAAAGGGCCGAGTTATATATATACATATATATATATATATATATATATATATATGTACAAAGAGGTTAAATCTGTTTTCTTTTTTATGCTCGGATTGTTTTGTTTCATCTTATATCGTTTTTTTGTTTATTTATTTATTCATTTATTTAATTTTGCTTTGTTTCTTTATTATTTTTATTTAATTTTTTGTATGTTACTTTTTTATATAAGTATATTTCCATCATATTCAATTTGTTTCTACTATTCGTGCCTTTGAACTTGTTTAGATAACGTAATGTAATCTAATACAATACTGGTAAGGGTACGCTGATTCGATAGCCAGTGCAAGCACAAGTGTCAGTGTTAAGTGCATTACGTAAACACCGGATCTCCATATGAGTCCGATATGGATTACTGGAGATGCAGTTCATGAACGTTTCAATTTCGGATCCGTGTCCGAAAAAATAACGAACTGATCCATCAATATTGCAAATGCTACGACGAACAGAGTCGCGTGTTATGAAACACGTTGGTGAATTTTATGCATTACACAATAAATATGTTTCTACGTATGATAGTTATTTTATATAAAGATATAATTTACAGAAATGAATAAAATTATATTTGTTGTCATAACGTTAAACGATTTATAGACAAACAGTACAGATTAAAATTAAAATTACAGAAGACTTATTATTAACATCTATTTTAATAACAAATGTATAAAACATGTAACATTATCAAAAAACAAAAAAAAAAACATACGCAACAAAGCAACCAAAACGATAGCTGAGAGAATATTGATGAAGGGAACCAAAAAACATCTGTACAGGAAGAAAAACTGGATAAATAAAGAGCTGTTAAAATCGCATCTAGCTTTAAGTAATTACACGCATTATGATATTTTTACATGACTAACATGAACTGCGGAAGAAAGAAAATCAGAAATAAGAAATAACTGTAAGCAATAAGATGGATTATTAACTATAATAATTGTACACATTCCAATTAAAAAAAAAAAAAAAAAAAAAAAAAAAAGTTTCAGATAACTTTCAATAGTGGATATGATTAGAAAAAATAATTTACGATAGACACCGTGTTATAAATTCGGACGATAGTCCAGTGTAAGCTGTCCGAAACGTTGAGCATTGAAATAAAAGAATTTTTATAACACGGTATATACCGTAAATTATTTTTTCTAATGTATACATTGCCCAGTTCCACTACAAAATTTCCTTATTACCATTATAAATTAATTTTTTTGTCAAAATATAGGCATATTATTCATTTAACAATGATTTTACATTGAGTTTTTCATCAAATATCTTTGTTGATCTACAAGCAATGTCACTGTTGAGCTCCAATAGTTGACATTTCTCGCTAATGGATAGTGATCAGGTTTGTTCTGCAACGGGACATTGGCTTCCTGGTGGAGTGTGTGTGTAAATTCATAGGTATGCGCTACGAAACATACCGGTTACCGTTTTAAATAATGTATATTTTGCATTAATTTTTTTAATCGTGGTGATTTGTAAATTATTATTTTCAGTTGAAATAACATTTGATCTGCAAATAGGAATAAAGAAATGTGATACTACGTTTAGTACTTTCATAAGTATTTAACAATGAATGCATATTTTAAATGATCTCGCGTACTTAATATTATTCACGATTTATATTTCATATCCTTATATTAAAAAAGCAAAAAAAAAAAAAAAGCAAGGCAATTTGAAAGTAAATTAACTCGAATTATTTATAGCATCTTCGTAAACCTTTAATAATAAATGTGTTCTTTTAAGGGAATAAATTCTTATATACTTTATCGGAGCAATTTGTCTGCGATTTATGTTTAGTTATGTGGCATTAACTTTTTTTGTTACATTGTTATTAACCATAGTTATATTGCTTAATTTCTTAAGGTTGAGGGTCACGGAACACATATTTGAATTAAAACTAAAAATGTACTGTAAAAAACATGTTTTTTTTTCTTTTTTTATTTATTTATTTATTTATTTTTTTTTTTTTGGATGCACTAAAATCAGCTTGAAGGAAACATGTAAAACATTATTTCAAACTGAAATTATACTTTTTTTTATGTTATTTTTGAACTGTAAAATGTGATATATCTTAAAATACGGGCAACGCCGCGGGTACAGCTAGTCAAATACATTTTTAAGTTGTTTGCTCTAGGTACGAAGAATTATCGGATGGAAAAATGGTTGAGCGAAAACTGTGTTGGCGCATAATACTTCTCGGAAGAGCAGAAAATTTTAACAAAGATGAAAATTCAAACGGCAAAGAAATTCTTGTTTGGGAGAAAATTAAAAATCCAGTGGCATAGCGAGCGGACAGTAGTCGCTGGCTCGATGAAATAATAATAATGCGTCTATTCGAACTACTCCGTAGTAAAAGTTTAGTTGCAGCAAAAAAGAAAACTCAAAAAAAGAAGAAAAAAAAAGAGACATTTGATTGCAACGCAGAGAGCTCAGAAAAAAATTTGTAATTTCGAACTTTTTATAAAGGAAACTACTAGTTCATTGTGATAGGTTTTTTTTTGTGAACTTTTCCTCTTTTTTTTTTTTTATTCATTTGTATTTTTTCATCTGCACACTACCGCCCTTTCGCGAAGCCTCTTTGTGATTAAATATGTCTTTGATAATATGAAATGTCGTTTTCCCCCTGGTGCTTTATTTCACCTTCCCGACATCACGGTGAACGGCCTAGTTCATTTTTAGAGTTTTTCTACTTCTAGGAAATTTCCTATTTTATAATCAACATTAAACCGAATGAAATCACACATTAAGGATATTCATTAAATCAAACGATAAAGTCGTGTATTATTGTGTTCGATTTTTATCTTTACAATGATAAAATTCCACGCCGCTTTCGATCTCGGTGCAGCGAAGTATGTACCGATCCCCCAACCGTTAGCAGCAACTTACCGCAGCTTGAGATGGACAATGCAGCAACAAAACCAACCCCAGCAGGTGATAACGATCCATTATTTATCTCTACACACAACACACACACACACCTTGTTGTTACACACAATGTTACACAATGCGATCGGTCGCATACTGATAACACATATAACGGCTATTACTAATAATAACTCTAACCAATTTAAGATACGTCGGTAGTAAATAATTCTGAGGAAAATAGAAACAATTTCGAAACCGAATTCGCCGGCAAACACAACAACCGTTTTCGGATATGTTAGAATCCAAAAAACACCTTCTGCCCATTGTGGAATTTGAATAGCCCTCGGAAGAGCAAGGAGTAATATTTCCGTTTATCGAGAACATTCGCGATTATTTCTCGGCATTAAAGAATTTCGTAGGAAAATCAACAATAACCGCGTTCTGATTTTCCTGAAGTCTAAAAGCTTAGCCACTATATCAGTGAACAATATAACTGTCTCTGATCAGAAATTGAAAAGCCCCGCCAAAAAGATACCTCTTGTCTAATGTATTGGCGTACTATTCCAAATGCAGTCCTTAAAACGTATCTACAAAACGTATTTCATTATTACGAGTCAGCCCTAATGATACCAACTAGGGGTTCGGACAAATCAAGTTGGCGGAGACATGTCTACGTAGAAAACACTGACGATGGTAATGATATACCGCTGAATCCGTTTGCGAACATAGAATATTCACGCAGACAGCAAAATCTGACACCACGAACCCTTCGGCCCATGAATATACTCCGAAACTTGAAGAGAACCGGGACCAAACACCCACACCCTCCTGCACCTGACTTAACGGTTACAAACGATGAACCCGCCTATCCCGATGTTTTAACCGAGACAGTAAAATGGACACAATGTCCCATATAACGATAAAAAACCAGGCCAATGCTATCCCAACAGCCGCGAATGATCAAACTACTAATCCAGCAACTTTAAGGAATATTAATCCTGTCACATGTCCCAAAAAACAAAAACCCGCAACATAAGAACTCCTAAAATCAGTTGAGGGTAATGTAACCGAAAAACTCGCACTACCCGCTATCTTATTCAAATTTAGTAATCCTAATGGACCTCATTCAGGGACAAAAAAATCCCATAAACATCGTTAGAAGTTTCACGAGCGACATAGATGGTTTGATAAACATACTCTCCGACAATTCTACTGGAAAACTGCGCAATGAAATCGCGTTTCCCCTTAACTAATTAAAAAACTAAGCTCCATTCTGCAACCTTCTCCTGTGTAAATAGAAATACATAGACAACTAAAACAAACAAGACTGTATCTTAAAGTATACTGCCATTGGTTCATAATAAAATCATAATATGGTGGAATTGTAGAGGTTTTTACAATCAGCTCACTGAACTTAAGCTATTAATAGCTCTACATGTTCCCCAAAAATTATATGCTTAGAGGAGTGTCACATCTGAAAGCATCTAATAACCCAACAGTTCAGAATTACACTATAATGAGATATGATTACGACCAAGGCATTTGAGCAGGTGTTATATTACCCTAGTGCAATCTGATCTATATGCAACAACTATAAATCTAAAAATGTCATTCCAAACAATTGCTATATCAATCAACATACCCTCTCTTTCAAGCCACTCTATTACAGTATGTAACTGTTATATTCCTCCTAACACACTGGTAAATTCAAATGAACTAGAAAAGTTGCTACTGCAGATTACTCTCCTCGCAATTATTGTTGAAGTCTTGCACTATGGGGATCAATAGCGGCAAATAAACATGGAAATATCATTAACAAGCTAGTATTGGAAAATAATTTAATTGTCATGTCCCCCCCCCCCCAGCTATATATATCTCAACCCAACCCATAATACACTCTCAACAATTGACAGCGCTAATCTCTCCTATATTATTCACAAAACTACAATTAATTGTACTGGAGGATCTATGCTCCAGTGGTGGGACCATTTTCCTGTGTTCCTACATACAACACCAGTTCCACAAGACCAGGAGATTCTAAGTTGCTCGCGGTTTTTATATAATAAAGCAGATTGGGAATTATACACATCGAAAGTCGTAATCCCTAATCAGCCATCTGCAACAGAAAACATTAACCGTTTCAAACACGATTCAAACATTATTAATCTCATGGAAACATAACAAACATGAGTTTTCACAACAAATATAAAAACAAATTTTTATGGGACATGATAACTTATTCTTTAAAACAGAAATGAAATACTTACGAATAGTTCTAGATCAAAATTTAAATTATAATAAACATGTTGAATATATTATTAATAAAATTAAAAAAAATTAGAAACAAAATGAGATCACTGTGTAACAACAAAAAAAAAGAGAAATTTTGTATAACGCGCTGTTCCGCTCCATAACTGAATCTCAGATCATTACAGAGAATAATATTAATAGGAGTTATATCTGTTTATAAGGCCGTATCCTACACTTCTGTCTATGTAATAGCAGGGCAACCACCAGTTCATTTACAATTACAACAAATTAATCAAATTAAAAGAATTAATATAGAGAACAGGCATAAGAAATTAAGTAAAACAACCATACAGGAAAAAATTAAACAAGTAAAAGAAGACAAGACAATAAGGATATGGCAAGAACAGTATGAAACGAAAATAACAGGAAGACGAATAATTCCTAGTATGAAGGAAAGAATGGAAAACAAAAAACCAATCCCTAACTACTATCTAACACAGTATCTTACAGGACACGGTAATTTTGATTCTTATCCAAAAAATATTCAAGATAATAGGCAACAGTTTATGTAGAGAATTCAAAGAAGATGAAGATACACCCGACCACACATTCAAAATATGCCAACAATTTAAGGATATAAGAAGAAACTACAACATAAAAGAAGAAGATCTTATGAATTGTTTCAAAGAAGAAAGAACCTATCTCAAGGTCAGCAGCTTTGTAAGAGAAATACTGAAGGAGAAAAATGAAATGTATTAATCTTAAGATATTGTATTATTATATATATGTCGTCGCGATAGCCTAGTTGCTAGAGCACTTGACTTCCGATATGGCGGTCACGGGTTCGATCCCGAGCGACGACAAACTTATTACAAGAATTAAATAAATAAATAATCGCTAATAGTCACGTGGAAGGCAACGACAAACCACCACGTACAACATCATATGCGCGCTAGGTCAGTACACAGCAGACTCACACCGGACGGACTGCACTTGTAGCGCGATAACAAGCGGCTTCAATCAGTCCCGAATGTAGTCTTGCGTGTGTACACCTGCGTTGCATATTACAATTGCCTGGTACACAATCTATATCGGTACAGCTAAATGTACGAATAGGTTGCGCCAACGCGCTATGTAGCGTACGGCACTTGAGAGAAGAATTATATATATACATATACATATATATATATATATATATATATATATATATATATAAGCGAAATCCAGTTGATTCCAAAACGAGAATTTTTTTTTGCAAAAGTTCTGGGACAACTGCAATGTAAAATGTTAACCATATTATATGAATAAACAGTTACATCTGGAATGGAAACCCATTAAAAAGAAAACATAAAAAAAAACCGGGCCATCTTTAACGCTGCCAAAACATTAATTCCAACGTCATCCGGTTGCCAGCGAACCCGCAGAGTATCGTGATGGTGCACTGAAATTGAGACGGCAATATGATGTCGGAAACGGGTGTTGCGATAATTCAAACCGTCTGATCTCCTCTCTGATTTAATTATGTTCAAAAAATGCAGGGCCGATGCACAATCGATGATACCATCTAAGAAACAAGAATCATGGCACGCTTTTATTTCTTCCATATCAACTACCACATCAAATCACTCCTCATGGCAGAAGATAAAAGCAATTAACGGAATCAGTCTTCCAAGTCCTTTATCCATTTAAGTGACAATGGCATAACTATATCCGATACTACGCAAGTTGCAAAATATTTTACAGCCATGTGCACTTGTAGCCATAAGTGTTCTTCATTAGACACAACAGCAGGCTTGTTGGTATGCTAATTTACCTCTGGAGAGTACTAATAACGCAAAAGGTGACAATATCGGTGTACATACATTTACAGCTTACGCGAGAACTTGTAACGGCGATATAATAGATATGCGCTATTATTACTGATGTTAGGAGTCAGGCGTGCGTTAGTAGTAATAGATTGATTAACTCATGTTTGAATTTTGAACAACCCTATTTGGTTGGTTCTTGAGTTGTAAGTGGTCATGGACACGGTCCTGTATCGCCGACAAATGGACTAAAGAAATTACGATAAGACAATAATAACTATATAAACTCGAACGCGAACAATAAAAAGTATTCTTTCACCTTTAATGTAGTTTCTGCAACAGGAATGTTCATTACAATATATTCAGGTGTAACTAATGATCTTGATGGCTGCAGAAGGCAAGCAGATAGCACATTCGGTGACGTTTCTTTCGGTAAAAAATTCAATTTTTCACACGTCCTTTTTTTTTTTTGTTGCAATTATGGAATAAATGACTACTGTACTTTGGCACATAATCACGTTTACGAGTATGCTTTGCGTTGCCTGAATCCGTTATTTCAATTTCGCATTTTATACTGTTTTACCTTTCTTTTTTTTTTCAACATATTCTTCATTTTCGGTAAATTCGCTTTCTTTGCAGTTGAAGCAAAATTGAGTCTTCATTTCACTAGACCAGTAGTCGTTGTTAAACACACCGCAGCAATATAATTATATTCAGGTGGAAAATTCAATGTGTACATAAATTTTATTATCTTTCTCACTCTACGAACGTGATTTTGAATTTTTTAAAGTACTTTCCTCGGGAGGCCATCATCATTTCAAAGATTCTTAGAAAAATATCGTCAGATGGGTAAATGGGCATTTATTCTGCTCTCTTCCTCTGCCGCGCGCTGTGCAAGTACTTACATTGGTCGATAAAAGTTTTTTTCTACGAAATAGACGTCTTCTTCTTGAAAGATATAGAAAGTAAAAATTTAAAAAAAAATTTTTAAAATAATATACCATCTTTGCTTCTCGTTTAGCGTACACAAGTCTGTTAGCAGATATTTCCCTTTATATGCAAATACTATAATTTTTTTATCCATAAATATTTATATTATTTCTTTTAGTTAGTTACCGCGGCGTAGTTGGTTAGGAAATGGTGTTTCGCTTGATTAGGACTTGGTTCGAATTCTACTGCCGTACATTGAAACTTATAAAAATTTCACTCGTGCTGGGATAATGCCCATAGTTGATGCGCCCCGTTGCCACTAAAATATATATATATATATACAGTGGCAGATCCAGGGGGGGGGATTTCCCCTCTCCCAAAGAACCCCAAAGCCTCTGTGAAAAAATTTGCTATACAGAGAAACTTAATTTATGCTATAAAAGATTCGTATGAATTTTACACCTATGGATTTTAATAATTAATATTTAATACTATTTTATAGTAAAACTACTAAGGTTCCTTTTTTATTCTATTTTAAATGACGTCGATCTATTACCGTTTTTATTTATTTTTAATTTTAATTTTGTAATATGAAAATAGAGTTCAGTGAGAAATGTATATATTTAAACTTCCTCACTAACAACGAATTCGGATAGAATTATTAACAAAAAGTAAAAAAGAAGTAAAGTCTAATAAAAATAACTATCTTTCTTACCATTTCTAAACTACCATTTTAGCTAGAATTTTATAATTTCGTTTTATTTTTCACCTAAAAATAAAACGAAATTTAAATTAAATTGTAATAATTATGTACTTTTAAAACATTTTTAAATCTATTCGATTTTCTTTGTGAAACAAGGAGTATTTCTCAAATCTACTACCTACTGTAGAAGATTTTACATAATTATATAATTTCCCTCCGCCCAAATGTCCTTCTTATAATCCCCCCACCCCAAATGTCCTTCTGGATCTGCCCCTGATGTATATATATATACATATATTTTATTTATTTATTTATTGGAATTTATCAGCTATGGGCATTAACCGAACCGAATTAAATAATGATAATTATTTATATTTTAAACATGCAACAGTGAAATTTGAACCAAGTTCCTTTCTAACGAAGTACCCTTGCCTAACCAACTACACTATATGGTAACTAGTTTAATTATAGTGCGGAAAAAAACTAAAAAAACATCTGAAATATTTAAGACGAAAATTATTTAATAATATGTCAATATCGATGTATCAACTGCGTCTCTAAAATTATTGTTATTTCTTCTGGTAAAAATATTCTACCTATTTGATCTGAATAGAACAAGTCTGAATTATTTTTTGTCTATTATAGGGTACGAGTTGAGTAAGCTTTTTAAAATTCACGATATATACATTTTTTTAATCTATAAAGCCTGTAAATTTCTTCCCTTTACCATTTTCATACTTAGTCTACGAGATTTTTTTTTTTTTTTTTTTTTTTTTTTTTTTTATTTATAAGATTGTATATGAGGGTTTCCATGTGCCGTGTTTAACTACTGGGGCTATTACAGCACATGAAGCCTACTTAAGGGGATTAAACGCGATAGTACAGATCGCTGCTCTGCATGTAAGCTAATACAGCTGCGAGCGCGGGCGGAGCGTTTGACAGTATCGTAGAACTAGAGGAAGTGGTGAAGTGCATGGATCGTGGTACTGCAAAAGAGGGACATTCGAGAAGTAGGTGATAGGTGGATGGGGCGCTCGGTTGACTACAAAAGGGGGGCAGACATTTGGGGGTACCTAGCTCGTGAATATGTAGCCATGCGAGAGGGTTGTATGTCCTATTCGGAGACGATTCAGGACAGAAAAATCTCTGCGGGAAACACCGTCTGTGGACCACCAAGGCTCCGTGGTTGTTTTTATGCTTTGGAGAAACGTACTTGAAGATCTCCTTTGTTGTTGCCATTCTTCTCCAGTTTGCTGCATAAATAAATGAGCCAATGTAGGCGGAATTCTCTAATGGTTGGATTTTGTCTATAGCCAAGAGCAGCGTATATTGTAAGAACATTGAAAAACTTTATTTGTTGCGCATTGAAAATGGAAGAATTTATTTACATCGCATTTTATCATGGTACTTCTGGGTGGTACCTTAATGGTAAATGAAATCAACAGAACTCTTTTCCTCACCTGCCCGTTTGATAAGATTATATTCTAACCGAGAATAGTAATGATTTCCTCTAAACCAAGTTTCGCTTCAGACACATATCGATATCGTTTTCAAATGAAAAATTTCATTGTTCGCCATAAGTAGTAGAATGTTAATTGCTTCATTATTTCTCAGTAATAAGTAATTAAATCTTCTTTAATTGTTAATTTTAATCGAATTGACTACATTCGAATTTTCATCGTTTGACTTAACATATATGCAGAATTTTCATTTTGTCTATTACTGCAAGCAGTTGTTTTATTTCTATTGTTTATTTAAATGTGTGCGGTCCTATAGAAATATTAGAAACACGAAATTGATTTTGCTGACGGTTGTGTAAGCTCGAGGAAACGTCAACTGAATAGTTTTTTCAAAATGGTATTTACCGACTTATGGTCGTCACAGTCAAGACCTCTGACACATAATACTAACATCGCTGACACTATGTTCCATATCGAATATAATATTTATTTCTCTGTGTTATAAAATTGGCCCAAGTATATTTTTATTCTTTCATCATGCAAAAAATTTTTCAAATATTTTTTAATATATGTCATGCACACAAATGTACGCCACAGACACACTTCTCGCTTCATTAACACTAATATATCTATACGTTTATTAGCCCAAGTATATTTTTACTCTTTCATCATGCAAAAAATTTTTCAAATATTTTTTAATATATGTCATGCACACAAATGTACACTGCAGACACACTTCTCGCTTCATTAACACTAATATATCTATACGTTTATTGTCCCTAATCTTATCATAATATAGTTTTTTTCAGGAAATTTTAGAAAATGGCTCTTTGCTCCATTCATACCATGTAATCTATTTCCAAAATTCAAATTGTGCGTAATTATTTTGGAATCAGCTTAAATATATTTTGTGATTGTACATAATACATTTTTTTATTATTATTTTATTATGTCTCCATAAGAATTCTGATTGTTAAGCATATTAATCATTTAACCTTCACATTGTAACTATCTGCTCATGTTTCAAAAATTTTCGAAATAAGTATTATAAATGAAGCCAAGTATAATATCAGAGTATCAAAAATGTACCTCATCCCTCCCATCAAACATATTATTTTTTAATCTATTGTACATATTATTTTTATTGTTTAAATTTTTCTTCAATTTGCAAATGACCTAACCTATAGAAAACGTATTGTTATAAACATTCACAATGAATCCACTCCTTATAAATACATCATAAAATTAATTTATCTGTAATTATTTTTAGAATTATGAAAATACATTAGTATTTTAAATTTTTTTTATTTTCCATATATATGACAAATATAAATGCATACCCCCTGACGTCTCCAATAACCTATCAGGATTTTTAAAATTAGCCAAAACATACTATTTTTCACTATAAATTCTATTCCCTTGTAATTGTTTCTGTAAATCACTAACCTAGGAAAAAACTTCGTTTGTTTTACTCATGCTGATGCAATCACTCCTTTCCCCTTATGCTAACGATCTTTAAAATCTAATAATATAACACAAAATTAGTCTAAATATACATTCATGCTATTAAAATTAATATACGCAAGATAAAATAGATTTCTCAAATGCCTGTCACTGTCATCTATGTAGAGATCTGCTGAGAGGGGACAAGGTGGCTGATCATTGTCATCTAACCGGGGTTTTCTAGGGTGCTGCTCATTCTCAGTGTAATCTCCAGTATCAGCTTCCTTCGTTTGTGCCAGTGATAATACATAACTTGACCGGCTACAATAGTCACCTAATTGTTAGGCAGCTAGCACATGACGATCAAAATATCTTTGTCTTGGCCAATACAGAGGAGCGTTACAAAGGATTTACAAAGAGAGTGTCTAGAAACATCAGTCTGAGATTTGTTGATTCATTGCAGTTTATGGCAAGCAGTCTGGGGAAGTTAGTGCAGAATCTGCCTGAAGATGCCTTCAGATACATTCTCGGCAACATCCTCAACCCTTTGCTGCTATCAATAAAGGAGTTTTTCCTTATGAATACTGCAGTGATGAGCCTAAACATCTAGATGAAACAACATTTCCAGCCCAAGAAGACTTCTATAGTTCCCTCTCAAAATCCCACATCTCTATCAATGGTTACAATCATGCAAAAAATGTGTAGAGCACATTAAATATTGAAACATTAGGTGAGTATAGTGACATCTATCTTCGGACAGATGTCCTAATCTTAGCTGATGTTTTTGAGCAATTTTATGATGTTTGCTGTCAAAAATATGGTCTTGACGAATGCTGGTTCTTCAGTACTTCTGCATTAAGTTTTCAGGCCATGCTGAAAGCTATAGAAGTACAAATGGAGCTCTTCATGGATTATATGACATGTATCTTTTCTTCGAGTTGGCAATTCATGGGGGGTTAACCCAGTCTGTCACGCAATATTGCAAAGCACAGAATCCACTTGTTTCTTTGACTGGATCGGGCTATAATATAACACAGAATGATTTTTTTTACTTGATTTCCTTCTAGCCAGAACCTCTCCTATAAATAATTCTGTCCAAAAGAGTTGGCCGATTAAAAAGGTATCTGTGTTTTTGCTAAATTTTTGTATAACCAGAGTCATCATTGTTCATATTGTTTATCAAGGAAAATACTTTTTTATCTAGGAAGAAACAGAATTTATTTTTTTGTAACAGGAGATTTTTTTTCTTTTCTATTTTATAGCTTAGATTTTTAATAGCATTCTTGTTGCATACAACAAATCATTATTCGATTGTGTTATTTCTTGGGCTACTTTTATATAAAACAAGTTTTTGTATGCTTTGTGTTTTTTTTCTATGTTGGAATGCTGTTGTCTTTTTAGGTAGTTTTCTTAGTATGTAATGAGTGAGCATTTCCACAGGTAACACAAAATTCAGTTGACAGGGTAACAGCATAAACATGGTTTCACTGTAGATTTACTGGGGTTCATGTTATGTGCGAATCCTTTTTTTTTTTTTTTTTTACCCCTTTGGGTTTGCTACCAAAGAGCATTAGCCCAGCAAAAAGGAATAGATACATGGAATAGAATAGAAATTATATTTTTATTCTGTCGACAATGGAATCAAGGAACACCTCTAGGACAGGAACAACAGACAGAATAGGTAGAGAAAGAACATAAGAGCCGTTGAATGGAGCAGGAAGACCAAGCTTTAAAAGATGATAATAAAGGTAAATTCACGCTCCCGAGATAAACTGGAGCACTCGAAGAGCACGTGATTCGCATCACAAACATACTGGGAACCTTCAGGATCTAATGGATAATTAGGAGATGCAGTCAAGGAAAAGCGATTTAGTGAAGAAGGAAGGAGACTATGAGAGAAACGGAGGCGAGATAATTTAGTACTTACAGACCGACACAAACTGGGAAACTCATAGAACCAAGGACGAGAAGAAGGAATACAGGGTTAATCAAGAGATAAAAGGAATTAGGATTAGCGAAAAGAGATACATAAACAGAATGCCTAAGATGGCAGGATTTAGTTGGAAGAAGAATATTGTGTGCTGGAACCCTACTAATAAAATTCCCATTGGAAACAGCAGCTTTAGCAAAGAGGTCGACGGCTACATTTCCATCAATGCCTGAATTTCCCAGAATCCCAAGAAAGTCAATCTTTGGTAGACGTCGACGAGGATAGACCATGAAGAAGAGAACGAATAGAAAGGATAATAACATCAGTGGAAGGAGAAAGGGAAGGTGGAGATAGCGCTAGAAGAACACTAAAGAATCAGAAACAATAAGGAATTTGGAAGGACTTGCAGAAGAGGAAATATAAATAATGGCTTGTAGAATGGCAACAGATTCTGCAGTAAAGATGTGCGAATCTTAAACATTTAAAACACTATCTACCTCATTGAATTTGAAACTCTCACTCAATTTTGAGGCT
Organism: Icerya purchasi; assembly: GCA_039619475.1. NCBI lineage: Eukaryota > Metazoa > Arthropoda > Insecta > Hemiptera > Monophlebidae > Icerya > Icerya purchasi. The sequence goes on from CM077115.1 coordinate 201,926,335, forward strand.
TAAATTATTGTAATTTGCTGGGAAGTCAAAATGAAACAACTGGAGTTAGTCCCTTATATTGATTACGAAATTTGAAAAGAATTGATGAATTCTCACTGTTAACTCTGTGACTATTCTTCACATAACAGACGCTTTTATTATTAACAAGTTCAGTTGAGCATGATGTTTCATGCGCTGAGGATTCCACGTGTTAAGTTAACAGTAACTATAATTTACCCTTACATAATACTAAATTTCTAACAAAGAAATTTGATTTTTCGCATTAAAAAGAGGGAGGGTCAGGTAATTTTTTGCGTCTTTTTAAAATTGTGGTCATTTTCGAAAATTTCGTTAAGGAAATTGTAGTTTCGTTCCCGACACGTAGCGATTTTTCCAACAATATGTCACATGCCCGAAAAAAAAAAATATATATTTTTTAAAAATTTCGAGCTTTTGGCGTTTTGAGGGCTTAATTTTAAAGTTGGAAACCAGGGTGTTTTAAAGCAGAAAAATATACAGAGATGAGCATATTTTTAATCTTGTTCAAAATTTTTAGCTATAATACTCACAGCGTTAATAAGGGGGGACACATAATTTTTCACGCTTTTTTGAACTTTTCGTTAAGGAAATGAAATACAGTTTCGTTCCCGACAAATAACGATAGTTCCAATCACATGCCCATGGAATACTCGGAAAAAACAATATTTTCTTTAAAACTTTCAAGATTTTGGCGCCCTGAAGGTCTAAATATAATGTTGTAAGCTTGATTGTTCCTATAAACTGGTCCTTTTTGTCTATATTTGAGATACATTTTGGTTTCCTCAACTTTTGTGAACACACTTTTTTTTTTTTTTTGTTTTTATAGACCTAACCTAGGAGGGGGGTAATTTTTTAACTATAATTTTTGGATTTTATGAAAGAGTTTTTGCATTTTAATATTCTAAATTTCACTTTTAAACGGCTATTTTGTGATAAGTTATGCATTTTGACTTTTGAGGTCGGTTTAAATTCCATATTACATACATTCTGGACAGTTTTTTAGGTTTTTGTCACCCGAGCTAATAATCGTTTAGCTTGAAGTTATACATTTGGAAAGATAATTTTAATTGTAATTTATGATCCCATTTTGAAGTTTTAGGAGTCAAACCATTCGCTAGTTATTGATTTTTAATTGATATTTTTGTCGTTTCTGAACCATTTTATTATGATTCCGTACACTATGTGTGTACAGAATCCTCAAAATAGATTATTTCGAAGAAAAAGGGAAGGCTCGGAAACTGAAAATAAACCAGACTACCATGGCGCACAACAGTGTCTGTCGCAGAAAATCTTTACACATGCTGCTCAGTTTTGTATACAAAGATCAGTTCACATGCATTGATACTTGCTACAAACAAATTTGTAAGATGTAACAGAGCTAGAGCTGCTTCACACACTTATTAGGAGACATGGAGATGTTGCAAGGAAATTAAAAATTGCTTAGGAAGCAGTTTTGCACACATCTCTGTCTAAAGAAAACTGTGCTATACAAAAGTAAGTATTTCTGGCTGCGTGTAATCGAGAGAAATAAAACCAAAATTATCGATTTATAACTCAGTCTGGCACAGTTTTGTCTCATTATAAATGAACATGTTTCAGAATCTTTTAACTATCTGGACCGATTTGGTTTATCAGAACTCTTTCACTGATATAGTCTTAAAATCGTTTGTATTTCAAATAATTTCAGAAATTTCCTTTCCTTCTGAATCTGTGTTTGTTCGTCTATTGTAGCAATAGACAGAGAACCTATGTTCTGGAGCGTAGTTTCAATTTTCACCGTCAGGAGTTGTAGAAGCGCTAGTGTCACATTGGTAAAAGGAACTAACTTTGTAAAGGTCGACTATTGGGATACTGATACGTATGAATATATTTCCAGTTATGCAGAGCTATATTTCAACAATTAGTAATTGAATGCAGAGCTATATTTCAACAATTAGTATTCGAATGCAGAGCACATTCACATATATCTTTTCCATACAGTACTTAGGGTTAGAAGAGTTATAATCACATACCTCAGCGATGGGCCTCTTTGAGGCCACTTATTTTCTCTACAGGCGCGTTTGCATGATCGCTCTCAATCAATGAGACAGTACTTAGTCACACCGATTAGAAATAGGCGAGCTCTAACTGATCAATTTTAATAATTTTCTAATCTATACTAAGCTGTTTGTTATGTTTATATGTGCTTTTGGTTGCATTTGCATGACTAACCAATTTTAATAATTTTCTAACCTAAAATCCTTATGTTATACATGTATGGTTTCGAAAGACATGTTTTGTTGTACAAATAACTAACCAATTTTCACACTTTTCTAACATTTATGAAAACTTTTCTGGGAGTATGTTTCATGCCATCTATAACTAAACCAATATTAATAACATACTAACTTTGCTCTGCTTATACTACAAGGTTTGCCTGCTGGGATTTTACAAATCTTCCCTTAGCTCAAAACCATTTGGTAAAGGTAAGAGACAGACATTCCTTATGATCCCGCCATTGGCGATTAATGCAAAAATACTTACACAATCCAATTCGGATATGTGCGCCGATTATCTAACTGTGCGCAGGGTTCATAATTTTAACCGGGTAAACGTCTCCTCAATGTGCTTCGGCCATCTACCTGAATAATAGTAAGATGATGGCCGAGAGATTAAAAATCGAGAATGGTTTTAACTGAATAATAATCTCTAGCTTGAGCATCGTCGAAAAATAATAGTGCGACCCATAACGAATCTGCATCAAAATATTCACACACTCTGTAGGAGAAACAAGTTTCAGCAAGCCGTTTTCAGAAAATACTTCAATCTGCATGTAGAGCAACATTTTTAATGCCGGCGATAGGTCATGGTGAAAATCGGCTGACATTTATCACGTAGCGCGAAAATCATACCCGAATTTAGAAATAAAATTTGCACGGACAGTCCATTTTTTTTCTGGGAAATGCATAATAAAATTCGGGTTAAGACTATAATGTAGTTTACGCAAAAGAAAACATTAGAATTAGATTATGATTGTATATATGAATGTAATACAATACTGTTTTTGAATTTAATCTCAGCGTGAAATTAATTAAAAGTTAAACGAAAAATTAATTACTCTGGCAATTCTGCATTACAAAATTATTATCGGACGTTATCTTGTTTTTTAGTTTTTTCTTTGAAACCGCCATTTTCGGTGTTCTCAAACGCTCGTTTTTTTCTTTTTTTCTTTCAACTACTCCATTTTCGAATAATAATCGGATATGTTATATTTGCGATAAAAGTAATTTATCAACAGAGTGAGACAATTTTAAGCTCTGTTTCGACAGTAGAAGCGTTTTCTGACCGTTCGCAGCGGACGTTACAGAAACGAAATCGTGCTAGACAAATTAGCAGAACAATGTTGTTGCTCAAAAAGCACTAGTGGAAAATGTAAATTGGCGCGGGACAGTCAAAGAAGAGCAGCTGTAGCAAACAGGAAATTTGACGTCAAGTGAAACAAAATCCAGTGTCTCCGCTCACTAAGGCCGTTGCTACTGCCGTCGATCTGGCTTATTATCTGACTCTTAGCTCCCACCTCTCCTAATAACCAATAAAAAGTCTTTCACTCTGATTCACTCTTGCAAATAATACAATTTCACCGTTTGTGCGTTTGCGGTTTGTTATTTTCATCCAGTCGTTTCATGCAAGTAAAGCACACTGTTACAAAAGGGCATCATCATTTCGTTATTATGAAACAGTTTAACCGAAATATGTTGAGGCTAGGAAGTTGCAAAAGCTTTTCTCGTTAGCCGCATGCATTTGTAAGTTGTTGAAACAGTATAATAATTCATAATTGCTGTAATCGAATAATTTAAATGTAGGTAAATACATGCCTGTTTGTTATAAACTGTATAATAAAAACCAACATTAATAACAAACAAATATAAGGGTAAAAAATAATTTATAAATAAAATTAGATAAGTACCTTAATTAGTAACGTTTTCAGGTATAACCCATCATCAGCTAAAACTAACTTAATCAAAACACAAAACACACTGGAATGAATATAATGAATTCAGGTGTATATATATAATAAATTCAAAGGAGGAACAAACATAGAAGGTATAAAAATCAGTAGTGTGAAATTATCAATACTCAATACAAAATATGAAATAAAATAGAACAACTTAAAAATTAAATTTTTATATTAAAAAGTGGGTTATTATTATTAGGTAATTGATCGTTTAAAATATTATTTTTATATTTATTTATGTAATAATTTTCTGCGATATTCATATTTCCTTTGGCCAAAACGGTTACAGTATTTTCTAATGAATTAGGTTTATGTTTATTTTTAGTCAGATGTTCAGCATATGTTGATTTTTCTATTTCATTATTATTAAATGATTTTTCACGATCAGTGCAATTTATTTTGTATATACCGCTATTTTCATAAATATTATTATTTTTTAAATTTAAATTATTCATTTTATTTCTTAGATTATTTTTTATTTTGAAAGCTATATTTAAACCTTGTTTTTTAAATAAATTGGTTAATTTATATACATTATTGTTTATAAATGTGAATGTTATCCATCTTTTATTGTTAGTAGCATTATTGATTTTTAATTTTTGTATATACAGTAGACGCTCGGTTATTCGACACCCGGTTATCCGACACTCCCTATTATCCGACACTAAAAAATCTCTCAGGGAAGCGAATAATCATGCACAGCACACATTTAGTATGTGATAGTTTTGATTTTCCCTCGATTTTTTTAGCATCAACTATGCATTCCAATGATAATGTAACACGACTACAACGCACTCCGAGATATAAAAATTTCCCACGATTAGCCATTTACATTCTGGTCCACTTAAAACTGTCGACTGAAATCTATTTCACAGCATTGACAGCGTTAATTTTCCAAAAATGGCGAGATTATGCAGCCCAACAACGAATAAGTAAGGTGAAACAATTGTCGATGAATACCTTTTTAAAAAAATAATTTTTATGCTGAAATTTTTTTCTTAACTGTAATTGTTCTTTATAAATATGTAATAAAATTAAAAAACAAAAACAAAATTGAAAAAACTCTGTATTATTCGACTTTTTCAGTTATTCGACACATTCAATTCCCTAATTGTGTCGGATAAACGAGCGTCTACTGTATTTTGATTTAGATTTCATTTTGTGAATTAGCATATAGATAGGATGTGCGATACAGTAGGGACGCTACTTTGTAGGTAGAACGGGTAGAATGTAGGGAACGGAGCTTGTCAAAACATATAGTCGTGAGACAAGGCTACATGTCCTGTTCGCAACTGACTTAGAGCGCAAAAATCTGCACAATATATGTTTTCCATTGGCCACCACGGCTTAGTTGTAGCTTTAAAGGGGGGGGGGGGGTCTTGGAGGTCAAAAAAAGACGATTTTTTGATAATTTTTTTTACAGAATATGGTTAATGCAAGTTTATTTACATAAACATCTGAAGAATATTGTGTTAAATTTTCATTGAAAAATATAAAGAATTAAGCCAATGGCAGCAAATTTTCGTAGGCGCCTCGAAAAAAAGTTGTTTTGCGGTGCACCGCATAACTCAACACTGGATTATCGGAAATGAAAAAACTAAAGTTTTTTCATTAGTTAATGAGTTTCTGTAGGTAGCAACGTTGAGTTTTTTAATTTTTTTTTATTTTTTAATCGTTGGTAACACTTGGAAGTGAAAATACCGATTTTTGAGCAAAAATTAGCCATTTGTTATTGTAAAATAAATAATAATAATTTAAAAAAAAAAAAAAAACTCGACGTTGCTACCTTGCAAATTGTCTATAAAAATAGTGTACCAAATTTCAGAACGATCGGTGCAGTAGATTTTGAGTTACAGAGTGCACCGGCTTTGAAAACGTTGTTTCGAGAAAAACGCGTTTAAAGTTTTTTATAGTATAAAATCACAAATTAAACGTTAATAAGGCAGTACTTTTTGTCTATAATCACACAGAATCATCAATGCCAGGCCCATAAAGTGAAGAACTTTGATTTAGAATGTCCAAAGCATCTTTTTGCTCTCGCCTACGACGAATTCTCTCTTCTTTGGTATGCTCCGCCGCTCGCTCATCCGCTTTGCTCATTTGTGTATTTTCCACTGATTGCGCCCATCCATGATAACTTGGGCCTGTATTGATTCCCATCTCTTCCAGAAAGGTCAGGTAAGCAACACAGCCTTCATTGAAGGTAGAGGCAGCCACATGAGCTCCAAACTCAACAATAATTGTCGAACCACTCTCAACTTTTTGGCGAAATCTTTCAAATAAGTTGGTTGATACTCTCATTATTGTTTTGAGAGAATCCATCAATACATCGCTCCAGGAGAGCATCTTTGCTCAGATATTCATAAATTGGTGTTTAATCCCCACTAGAACATCACTTGGTAGAGCAGAGTAAGAGTGTTTGAAAAATCGCAATTCGTTTGCAGCTGCGGCTCTCTGCTATTCACGCCATGAGTTTTCGCCGCTCGGGCAGTTTTGGTGCTGTGAGTGTTTGTCAGTTGAGGCGTAGTGATAATAAGTGGCCCAAATGGCCTTCTTCATTTCTTTTACAGAATGAGAATTGTAACGGATGACACGACCATAGTGAAACGTTTGTTTACCAATCAATTTAGCAGTGAGCTTGCCTTTACCAGAAAGTGTTTTCCGTTGTATTTTCTTTGCAGCCTTAGTTTCAGTATCTATTGCACGTTTTTTTTTTTACTAAATCGCGCAAACGGGTCTCCATCCTCTTCTGGACGTGTCCTACGCATTCTTTTTGTTGATTAACATACAAAATCTTCGCTCAGCTCAGCGTTACTTGACACATAGTATTGCGTTTTCCGCCGCAAGTACAAGTCAGTGCCTCGACCACTATCACTCAGACACAAATACGTCTCTACCCCGATGCAGCAGTGCAAACGACCGGACTTACAACAGAACACTGGGATTTTTAGTTTTGGCCGAGTAAGCATTCTTGACAAGACAAAGCAACGATGCAACCGAGAATGACGTTTGAGAGATCGTGAATAGAGACTAATTTCTAACTGCAACCTCGTGTCGTCAAGAAATAGCATTACGCGTACCGAATCTGTCTCAAGGTATGGTTATAAACATCTACCTGCCTGCGTAAATCTTTTTCGAAAAAATCAATTAAGGGATTATACAAAAGGGACAGAAAAATATGCTCTATAATCCCGCTGTGCGTCAGGGCCAAATAGTCGTTTTCGTTCTTTTACTAGAGTTAGAGCGGCGCACAGTTATAATGTCATATCTTTGTTAGTTTTGCTTCGATTTATTTGAAATTTCGACGCAATATTCTTATGATGTTGTACATTCATTTTATGAAATAAAAAAAAAATCATTTTTTTTTTATACCCCCAAGACCCTACTCCCCCCTTAATGGATTTTAGAAACGTCTGGCAGAAGGCCTAGTGCTCTTTCCATGCGGACGAGCGTTTGGATAAAAACAAAGCAGAAATACACAGTTTTGCGAATGCGTTTTCAAGTATGGGGGAAAGTATTGCTGATCCATCAGATATATCAACCCAAACATTTCCAGGAATCCCAACATTGCTATTGAACAGTGCCTCTTGGGACATATATGCAACATCTGGTGGCTATGAATTATTACTGGATGTTTAGTACAAAGGTTTGATATTGTAACTAGAGCGACTGATGAGTCTGTTACTATTAGAGTACCGACAACATAAGAATATCCTATAGATCTCCGTGTCTAAGACTGTACAGCTGTCATTGAGTTTCACTGTTTATGATGCATCGCATGCCTCAAAAGCGCAAGCAGTGGGCGATGATACATTAGTTGGCTCAACTTTAGCTGCTTCTTTGTAGAATATTAAATAGTCTGGGTTTTTCTGTATTGTAACTCGTGTTATTTATGCGATATCAAGGTAACGAGGGTTGTTATATTTCATTAAGGAAAAATCAACACAGATAATTAGGGAGTCCCATGGCGGTATCAGTATGTTGAGCGCTTGTTTAGGAAAATTAGTTACGCTTATTCTCCGGTGCCTGACAAGAGCTCTACTTTCTTAGGTCGTTAGTGAAATTTTAGGTACCGGTGAGTTTCTTTGTGTGGCTGGGAAGAGGCAGATTAGTCGTGAAATGTAGATAGGTTTTTTGATAAGTGTAAAGTTTTCCAAAATATTTTAAAGGGGGAATGCCTAAAAGGGCACACAAACCAGTGGACGTGGAAGATCTATGTGGGCGAATAATTATTTGAAGGGCGGCGTGGTGCATTGCATCAAGGGATTTAAACAAAGAACGGCTGGCTGATGAATAGGCCTCTGATCTGTAGTTGATTCCTAAGAGGACCAAAGACTTTTAGATGAAAAGTGGGATTTTAGGGGGGGGGGGGAATTGTATTTTACATTTGCCAAATACTTAAGGATAGATAAAAATTTGTAACATTTAATTCTGAGGTTGACTATGTAAGGACGCAACACGTTAGTCTATTATCGAACAGTAGGCCGAGGAACTTAGCAGTAGGCTGGAAGAGGATTGGAGAGTTTTTGAGTTTTAAGGAAATTCTAAGAGTGGTCTGACGCTCCCTACGGAGCACAACACAAACAGTTTTGGATGGAGAAAAGGTAAGAACATCATCGGTACACTGGGATTGCAGTTTATTGACACTTTTTTGTAGGATATTTTGAGCATTAGCTGGAAGGGGAGGAGAACAAGGAAATGTTTGGGTCATCAATATAAAGTCGGGTAATCACAGGCGACGCGATACATTCAACTATTCAATTAATATAAAAAATAAACAAAATTTCACTCAGAGCAGACTTTTGTGGTACACCATTCTCAATTACCGATGTAGCCGAACCAATTTTAACATGGAACGTTCTATTTGTTAGGAAATTGCGTAAATAATTGGCCATATTTCTAATTATGCCAGTTGATGTGAGCTTGGATAGTAAACCATACCGCCACAATCTGTCAAATGTCTTTTTTATATTGAAAAAGACGGAGTATACATGTTATCGGCGCTGGTATGCTGTTAATATTTGCCTTTATAGGTTTAGTAAGTGGTTAGCTGTAGTATGCGTTTTTTGCCCCCTGGTTTGTACTGTGGATAAGAGATTATTTTGCTCAAGGTAGAAAAGGAAGCGTCGGTTATCCATTTTTAAGAACACTTAGGAGGAATATGGGTCTGTAATTCTGTGGATACAGCGGGCTTCTGTTTCATGACAGGAATCATAGCTGCTAATTTTCATGATCTTAGAATAGAACCGGAAGACCAAATCTGTTATAAATACGGAAGAGAAAAATTTTATAGAAGAAAGCAAGTATTTCAGCATAAAGGGATGAATGGAGTCAGGTCTGGGTGCTCCAGCTGGAGTGTGATATTTTTGAGTTGGTTCTCCAACTCTGACATGGTGAAGGGGCAGATAAAAGGGCAAGAGGAGTCAGGAGTGGCGGGTGTTGGGTGTTGCTCCAACACATTTTTCTTTAAAGAGAAGGCAGGTGAATAGGCTAATGCGGAGAAATGTTTTGCAAAGATATTTATCACTTTCACAGGGTCTGATATGACCAATTCATATTTGTGTAACGAGATGGAAGTGAGGGTAAGTTGGAAAGAGAAAGACAGGGGCAAAAAATCTATAAGTAGACTTACTAAAATTAAAGGCCGCCTTACAGTCTTCATTCCACTATAACGAGGAGCACGTTCTTCTTATAAGGAGTTAATAGGATAGGAGGAGAAGAGTAAGTTAAGGCAGAAGAAATTGATTCAAAAAAGAAGTCGTATTGGGAAGATGTTTTTAACTTAAGAAGAATTGAAAGGAGCGCAGAGTCAACGAGAGAACGGAAGACGGCCTAGTTCATTTTAGAGAGAATCTGTTTCGGAGAATCAAGAGGCTCATAAGAATTAGGAGAGGGAAAACCATCAAAATAAATAATGACAGGAATATGATCGCTTCCAAAGGTATCAACGAGAGCTGACCATGAACACTTAAGACCAAAATATATTTGTTTTTATATGTTTTTAATATTTCAGTTACAAAAAAATTACTGTGTATTATTACATAAAATTTTTGGACCACAACTTGTTACCGGGAGTAGTAGTAGTGGAGATGGACGGCATAAATTGTTGCCAAGATCATTGCTTTTTACACGTCTGATAAGGTTTTTTGTAGCTGCACGGTGCTTTTTAAACTCTATCAAGTCGGAGATTAAGCCCGTTGACTTAAATTTTCTTAACGCTTGTTTTTGTTAATGCAGTGTTTCTCCCACTTCAGGGCACCACCATAGAATGAGGCTGATTTGGGTATTGACACTATCGCAGCCCTAGAAATCGCTTCTGTGAAGATGTGGCAATATTGCCTGCTACTAATTCCAATGGTTCGCCAGGGACGCTTACTCTCGTTGAAAACGCACTCCAGTCTGTCTTATGAAATAAAATACGTGGTTTACAGGGAGTTGGCGTTCAAGAACCGGAAACTGTTTTAGTTAGTAGTCATATTGACATTGCATTAATATCTGAATCAAGGCTCACAACTCATGCCTATATTAAAATTAATGCGTATGATTTGTATTGTACACCACATCCGAGTAGGGGCACGCGTGCTGGATCAGCAATATTAATCCGGCGGAATATCAAGCATAACCCGGAGCAGGGATTCTGCCGTGACTATATAGAAATTGCAGTTGTCGCAGTAACATACAACGGAGTTAAAATTAATGTAGCTGTGGTATATTCTCTTCCTTACAAAGTTTCACAAGAGATTACGAAAACTGAACATTATGAACGTATCCTAAACCACCTTGGAAACCGATTCATTTTAGGCGGCGATTTTAACCTCCGAAAACATAGCCTGTGGATCAAAAATTACACGTACAGAAGGTAAAAGATTCCTTGATGCTATCAACAAAACTCGCAGTAATATTACGTCAGGCTTACTTATTGACCTGCTGACAGATGCAAGAAACCAGACCTTCTCAATTTCTTCATCGTTAAAGAAATTGCGACTTCATTTTTAGAGATAGAGAATGTAGGCGACCTCTCGTCTGACCATTCGCCGCTACTGCTAACTGCTAGCAACACAGTCATAAAGAGAAAGAAAAGAGGAAAACACTCGTCAGTAAGTATACCAACTGGGATATGCGTGAAAACTTGAGAGTACCGCTTAAGACTAAAGCAGATTTATATCAAGAAATGTGCAGTGCCTTACTGAAGTAATCCGTGAGATTGTCATTGTCACTACTCCAGCTCCCAAATGTAGTGCATTACGAGGAACCACATACCCCTTTTTAACTTGTGAAATAATTGCAGAAAGTAGAAAGCCGCGGCGAGTATGGCACAAATTCAGAAATCCGCGAGATAAAAATGCATTTAACAGCACAAATAGTCGTCTCAACTGATATCAACCGTAAATCGTTTACATATTATCTCGAAGGATTAAGTCCTTCAGCTGATAAAAAAACTACTCTCTTTGAAAGGCTACGCGTAGGATTAAACGACCATTCACCACCTATTTTAGATGAGAACAACACGTCGATTAGCGGAAAAGCGGAATTGTTTGCTCGACATCTATTCCAAGTATTTCAACTGCATGAAACAGCTCCACAGTGGTAACGCCCGCAGTCTGTTTTCAAGAACATAGCGTCATTAAACAATTCTCTCCGTTAGAGATAGCGCAAAAGAAATCGATAAACGCCTAAATCCGAAAAAAATCTTCCGGAACAGATGAGATTCCACTCCGTGCTCTGAAAAAACTACCGCGAAAGGCTATTGTCATATATATTCAATGCTAGCATAAGACTAGAATATGTACTTTAAAGTGGCTGAAGTTATTATGTTAAAAAAACCGGGTAACCAGCAGAAGAAATGGTGCGTCATGACATCCACCTCTAAACTTTACGAAAAGTTTTTATTAAAGCGTTTGAAGCTATTAATTGATCTTTCAGACTATTAGTTTGGCTTCAGAGACCAACGTGCAACTATCAATCAGGTCCGTAGACTAGCTCAAATACGAGAGAAAACTTTTGAAGAAAAAAAAAAAGGGTACTGCTTGGTTGCCTCTAACCGAATTTATTTAAGCAGTCAGTCAATTCTACAGTATAATTCTGCCAAATATCTCGGCATGTACCTGCGCTCCCGGCTTTCATGGAATATCCATGTAAAAATGAAGAGGAAATAGATTTAGAAAAAAAAAAAAAAAATATCTGAGTTATATTGGCTTATCGATAGGAATTCTACTCGTGATGTCTACTGCACTACCAACGAATTATTAAGTCCATTTGGATCCATATGGAATAGCATTATGGGGATGTACGAAAAAATCCAACTACAATAAAATACAAGCTCAGCAAAGTACAATCACGCTTCGAGCTATCGTTACTCTCGTAATGATGATATTCATCGAGATCTTGAAGTTAAAACAGTCAGCGAAGTAATTTAAAATGTTGCGATTACTCACGAGAAGCGACTTCGTCGACATAGCAATCCTGAGGCGGTTCGACTTCTAGAGATAGGACATGCGGCGTCTAAAGCGTCTCAAAGAGATAGTAAGTTATTTATTTTAGAGGCTTTGGTTACAGAGCTAAATGATCTTGTACATGTTAATTTATTTTATATTAATTATAATTAACAATTATTTAAATTATCAGTTTAGATTGTGCTTTATTTTAAAAAAACAACAACTAATACCCGGCTTTTTATAGAGTACCGAAAGTGTAACTTTATTTCAGGTTGATCTATCCCCGTATTATCACTTAAAAGTATTTATACTAAAATTGGTGAAATAAAAAAATTGAAAAAGAAAAAAAAAAGTACCGATTTGAAGATTTTCGTTCTAAAAATTTAATAAAAACCTATTAAAAAGTAAAAAGTAATTATTTGATAAAAAATAATATATTTCAAAGTGGAGCTGATACTATGATAATTCTTACCGAACATTAACATTTTGCAGTCGGCACCAAATTTTTATTGCGATAGTAATTAAAAAATCACATTTAATATTTTTGATGTTTCCAATAATTGGCTTACAGAAAACGAGCGATGATGTTATTAATGCTCATTTAATACGGTTCCTAAATACTGTAATGAATGGAATTTGGTGTCGACTACAAAAGGCTAAATTGTTTCAAAATTGTCATAATTAAGGTATAAATTAGTTTAAAATATGTTATTTTTAGCGAATAATTTTTTTTTTTGCCCTTTGGTGCATTTCTACTAAATTTTTAGAGTAAATCTTTACGTCGGTTTTGTTTTAAATATTTTATTTAGTTTTTCATTGTTCTGCATTAACAACATGGTTTGTAAATTCTAGTTTTATTTTGCTGTTTTCCCCTCCCCGAAGTGGTTTTTGGGCGTATGATCGAATTCAGTATAGCTACTATAAATTTATGAAAAATACTTCTTTCGGTTTTATATCAGCTTTTCGTATTCGATAGCTTGCTCGATCTGGATTTTATATTTATAGTGCTGATATATCTGCATTGAATTAAACGACAACGTTCGCTTCTGACAATGCGTATGGGCATAAACATATTTGTTTAACCATTTTTAAGACGAAAGTAATATATACGAAAAATTATGTAACTTTTTCGTATTAATTAAATTTAAGTTTTTTTTTTTGCGAGATGGAAATATTTCGTGTAAGCGACTAATGGAATCCGCGAGTTCTGTCATAACTAGGGACAATCAGAAATTGTTACGCAACCGTGAATTAAAAAGCGGCGCGACCAATCAAAACCGACCCTTATCTAAGAATTATATGATACTACTACGGAGGGATCAAAGGGAGTCTTCATGGCGAGGTCGAAGGATAAATTTGTAAATATATATATATATATATATATATATATGATACGTATATTGAGACGGATTCGGTATACTTGCAGCGCAATCTTTTGGGGCAGCGTTCGAGCTAGAAAATATTCTTCGATATGTCATTAATTCACGATCTCCTGGACATCGCTCTAATTTGTCGTCGCTATATGGTCGCGTCAAGGATGCTTACTCGACTAAAATCAGAAGAACTCCGTGTGCACGTTTGTACGGTTAGTCGCACTAGGGGTAGTGACTGAGTTGGTGTTGGCGTGGTAGTGGTCGAAAGGCTAAAACAGTAGCCTGTGCCTGCGGCGAAATCGCACATCCATACTAATTGTCGAGTTGTATCGAGCCGAGGGCAGTTGTTATAAAATTCCGCTAAAATCGGGCAGAGCAGGTGGTACGGTGATCTACGCAGAAGTGTTCTAGAAACTTCTGCGTAGTCCTTGTTAATTTGTCTCCACGTTCCAGTTAATCGAAAGGCGTTGCCATCAGTTCATCTAGCCGCCGTGTCGTCGATATATACCCGGCTCCGAGGAAACCCGGCTTATGCCTAAAACGCAATATGTGAGAAAAACGCCTTTGAAGTTTGGGAACACTATTTCATCGTTTTCCGCAGCTATTACGTTATTTTTTTCCTTCTGTACAGTGTTACGGCTAGTATAGGAGTTATCCGGGGAATTGAAAAACGTGAATGATTTTTGTAAAGTTGAAAATTGTAAATCAAATAATTTTTCAGGTACTTTTCCATTAATTTTCTGATGTATTTTTCTGTAAATCGTGCTGGGATTTTTCTTAAGAGTTATTACCAGTAGATGTATAAAGTCTTGTACAGCTTGAAAGTGTTTAATTAAGAATTTGATAATTTTTCATGTATTCTTCACACATTTCATAACTCGTGTATTTTTTGTAATACATAAATATTGGTTACTTATGTATAATTCTTGTAAAAGACATGAAATATTTTTCGTTCCAGCAGCACCATGTCACAAAAAACAATTTCTTATGAGGGCAAAGGGAGTTCAAAAAACTCTTGAATGTGTAATCTGTTAATTATTGAAGAAGAGTGAATTTTCAACTATTTTACATACGACACAGGGGTGAAGAAAAATGGCTATATTATCGTCGCTTATAATTATTACATATATTTTCAATTCCTACCAACGACACGTCATAAAGGAAGGTTTGAAGAAGACATGGAAACTGTCGAAATCCAAAAATCGATTTTTTAGGCGTAAGCCGGGTTTCTTCGAAGCCCAGTCACATATGTGAAATTTTAACGCTGCGGCGTCACCGCTGGTAACGTTTTTAGTTTTTAAAAATATCACAACTTTTTCCTCCTATCGCCACTGTTTCGCCGAATACGTGTATGTAAATTGTGTTATTGGTTGCTAGACGAAAATGTACGCGTGAATTAGTGGATAATTTTTTCTTTCGATTAAACACGTGGTTCGTACTCACGGTGCGGTCTCCCGTGTGGAAAGAAGTGATCAGCTAGTCAGATGTGTGAACGATTCATTTTTTTTTTCGTTTCCCGCGATTCAAAATTTAAAGTAGAAGCCTAAGGTTTCATTCACGCGGACCATTTTTCAACCACAACTTTGTGGCTGTACTGTGGTTATACTGCAGTCCGGAACCAACTAAATTTTTGTGTGGTCTTTTGAAGAGCCACACGTTGCGACCGTCGTTGGAGCTGACGACAAAAAGTGGTCTCCGTCTGAGTAGTATTGCGTTTTTTCCCATCATTTCTATGTTCCAAATAAAATTACCCACCGCCGACCACACTATTTTATTGGTTCTTTCTGCTGCGGTCGAAAAATGGCCCGTGTGAGTAAAGTCTAATTTTAACATAACTATAGTGTATCTTTTAGTAATTCTTTAAATAATATTTTATAAATTAAAAAAATACCTTTATTTTAAAAATAGAAAAAATTCAAAAAGTATCCCGATAGTTTGGAATTTTTCTAGTTTTAATAATAAAGAATTTTGCGTTTAGTGTTTGATAATTTTTAAAATATCGTTAAAAGCCTAATTAACAGTTATTCAAAGTGTGGCATAAAAATAAACGTCGCTGATGCCCGTAATTTCATTAATAAAAACAAAAAAAAAAAACGGAAAGGAAATAATAGGTGAAGTTTATATCACGTGGCAGCCGCGACACCGACAGGCGGCCGTACATGTAAATCCACTTTATCTCATCTTATTAGCCTTCAAAGGCAAGGTCCTACTGATTATGTTGTTTTCTTCCTGTCCCATATCTATAAATCGTTTTTATCCAAAAAAATTATACCCTAGCCACCATTGTTAATATTTACAGTGCCTTTGAGAGCATCCACCTTCCAACTCTTAAGAGCAGAATGTTATCTATCAAAATTTACCTTCCCACTTCACATCCTCAATTATGAGTCTTTTCCTAAGTAGAACTGTTACTCTAAGATCTCCTATCTTTTCAGAGTCACGAAAGGTTTGTTGGGGCCTCCCGCAAGGTTCCTGTCTCAGTCCTACGCTTTTTAATATTTATTCTCTTCGTGTCGCTCCTCTTAATCTACCTTCTACTTCCTTATTTTTTGCAGATGATATTCTTCTTTTCTCAACTGATCCTAGCATTCCCTTGAAGTAATATGCAAGAATCCTTGTACATTCTGCAGAGTTATCTTTCTCAAATTCATATCTCTCCACCAAAATCTTCATGCATTGTTTTCACATTTTGTCCCTACAATCCTGCGTCTATCAATATAAATATCGACAATACACCTATACCTGTTGTTTCCTCCTTTCGCTACCTAGGAATCTTTCTAAATAGTCGTTTATCCTTTACCGAGCATATTAACTACCTCCATTTAATCGGCGTCTCCTTTTCTTCCTTGAACGGAATAATCTCCTATCCTCGTCACAAGCCGGAGGGCGTAAGAAGCGTACTACAGTTAATCATCTGCTGAGCCTACAAAGGCAAATATTAACAGCATTTCACAGACGCCAACATGTATACTCCGTCTTTTTCGATATAGAAAAGGCGTTCGACAGAGTATGGCGATACGGCCTCTTATCCAAGCTGACAACAGCTGGTATAAGTGGAAACATGGCCAAGTATCTGAATAATTTTTTAACAAACAGAACGTTCCATGTTAAGATTGGTTCGTCAACATCGAGCACCATTCAAACTGAGAATGGCTTACCACAAGGATCTGCTCTTAGTGCAACCTTGTCTATTTTTTATATCAATGATATAAATGATTGTATTGCTCCGCCTGTAAACGCCCGGCTCTACTTTGACGACTTAAACATTTCCCTGTCTTCCAGTTTTCCAGCAAATGCTCAAAAAATCCTACGAAAAAAACTATTTCAAAACTACAATCCTGGTGTAACAATAATGGTCTTGTGTTTTCTCCATCTAAGTCTATCTGTGTTGATTTCTATAGGGGACGTCAAAACTCTTCCAGCATTCGCCTCAATCTAGATAATTCCTTACTTCATTTCCACCCTACTGCTACTTTCCTTGGACTACTGTTCGATCAAAAGCTAACTTGGCGATCCCACATATCAAATCTTAAAGTTAAATGTCATAAATTCCTATCTATTCTTAAATATGTATCAAACACAAAGTATAATGTACCTCCGAAAACTCTCCTCTCCATATACAAATCCTTAGTCATTTCCAGAATAAACTACGGATTTCCTTGCATATTCGTCAGCCAGTCCTTCTTTATTTAAATCTCTCGATTCAATACACCACACGGCGCTTGGCACGATACTTGGCGCACATAGAACTTCCCCGTCTGTAAGTTTGTGTGCCTTGTTAGGCACTCCCCCACTAAAGTATTTCCGAACCTATTATTACCACCGTGAGACCCTCGCTCTTTTCTCTAGTAAACGCGCCTGTCCTATTGACACAAATGACCTCCCCAACACCCCAGAGTTCCCTAATGACCCTCTCCCAGAAATCCTGGCTCTCCTATCGCAGCACAACGTGAGCGTAATCCCTTTCCCTAACCTAGCTCCTAACATCATGATTCCGGGCCCCTTTAAACATTGATGTTAACTTTTCCCTGACGAAGTATAATAAACCCCTGCACCCGAATATCGTTCAGTTGACAACAGCAACAATGCAAAAATACCCCGATCACCTCTTTTTCTACACGGATGCTGCCAAGGCTACCCCAGAGGCTACTTCTTCCCCAACCGCCTGTTCCTTTGAAGTCTGCGACGTGATTCGAAGCATTCGACTGAATGACAATTGCTCGGTACTGGATTCTGAAATATACGCAGTATTTTTCTGTTTGGAATATTTTCTTTCTACAGAGCCTACATCACGGAAAGCCCTGCTGGTATCTGATTCATCCGCGGCCTTATTGACAATTTCTAATCCCCTCACCAAACATCCTGTAGCAATTCGAACCTAGCAGGTATTATACGAACTTATTAAGAGACAGTGCTCCGTATCCTTTCTGTGGGCGCCCAGCCATGCAGGGATTCCTGGAAATGAACGCGTCGATACATCCGCCCGAGCAGAAATATATTGCCCCTCGCCTAGTAACAGCCCATCTCCACCTTATCTCTCGAACATAATCTTCAATAATCTCACGTCCTTATGGAAAACCCATTGGTCCTCGTGTCAGACTTTCTTGAGGTTAATTAAACCCTCAACGGAACCATGGTGGCCAGAAAAAAGCATTTCCCGCAGAGATTTCTGTGCACTTAGCCGCTTGCGCATAGGCCATACGGCCATGTCGCATAATTTTATTTTGCAAAGAACCCCCTCTCCTATTTCTGTGGCCAAGATGTTGCTCCCTCAACTCCTCGCATACTATGCGACTGTCCAGCATTATCACCTCACCGGCCCCCTTCAATTAATAACAAAACAATCACCAACATTCTTGAGAATTCCCCCGACGCAATTTTATCTGTAACACAATTTATCAGATCTAGCGGAATAAGCAGATATCTATAAAAACAAACTGCGCATCTTCGTACTGTAATAGCCACAGCAGTTAAACACGGTACAGGATGTTGCTTTTACAAGAAAAAAAACAAAAAAAACTACCTCCATTCGTCCACTTTAGAACGTCTGAATATCTTAAAGTCTTTATCTTTTTCCTATTGGGGAGGTGACCCTATGATACTAAACTTGATTTCTGCTGTTTTCGGTATGGTAATGCTGCTCGCTTTCTCCTAGCTAAATTAGATTTAGTTCAGAATGCAGCCCTTTACTTATGTCTAGGAGTCTTGAAATCCACGCCTACTCCTGCGATTCTGGCAGAGGCTAATGTGGCTCCTTTATCTATCCGTAGATCTTATCTCGCGTATCGGTTCCTTATTAAACGTCTGCATATTTATCCAATCTTGCCCTTGCATATTCTTCTCTCTTGCAAGATAAGTGTTTTCGCTCTAATAAGGTTCCCATTCTCTGCTACATGGCCTCGCGTCTTATTAAGTTTTCGTCCTTCATCTTACCTTTCGATAAACTTCCATTTTTACATTTTGAATTGTTAAATGTTATTCCTGCCTCTAATCTTTTTTCCTTGCCATCATATGTAAAATATCTCCTTGCTTATGCAACAGTTTACAAAATTTGACCAGACAGTTTTATCATTTTTTCTAACCATACCTTAATTTTTACGGATGGGTCCAAAGTGGCATACAGAATGGAGGCATCTATATTCATGCTCTTAATCATTCCACCTTATTTAAAATTCCGTCATTTTGTTTCATTTATTATGCAGAGACATTGGCATTACTACACGCCATTGAACTTATTCCATCGGTTCCTTCTAATTTCTGATTTCAAAAGGGTCCTTCAGTGTATCTCCCCTCCATATGTTCCCTCCTTCTCTGATCCTATTATTCTACTCATACAATCTCTAATCTCCAGCCTTTGCAGATTGCACTCATTAATTATCGACTTTCTTTGGATCCATGCCGGGATTGCGCGCAACGAAAAGGCGGATTATAGTGCACGTTTAGCTATTTTTTCTGAACATCCAGCCAGACGAGTTCCTTCTCACGAATTGTTAAATATCACAAAAAGTATCCAAAAGGCCAATTGGAAATCTTTTTATAGATCATCCTTCCTCAATCCGAATTCATAATATTTTTCCATTCATCCCAATCTACCTGTTAGCCATAGTACTTACATTTTCCGCACCTTCCTCGTTTGTCCTTTATTCTCTCTCTGATCATCCCAATTGTAGCAAAATTCCTATCTTCTATAATTCACCATATTAAGATACCTAATTCCTTCAGTAGTTCTCTTTCACTTTGGTATTCCGATCTTATCGTGTCCAGTTATTTCTAATGAACTCCTCTCTAAACGAAGAGCACGCACTGATGTTGCAGTTACACAAACATGCACAGCTCGAAATTAATGTTGCGGGCCCGCTGTCGCATTTGCGGTCCTAACGTTAAATAGCGAACTCCTTGTCAGCCAGCACCGCGGGCGTTGCTGTTACAGTGTGGCTATAGTGTTGGGTGTAAATTATGTTCATTTCCTTTTGACAGCATGCGCTATCTTCGCAGTCGTCGCCATAATTATTATTCATTTTTCATAATTACGAATTATAAGCTTTGTTTTATAGTGGTGGAGAAAGTCATTGAACTTTCGGATAGCTCTTTACGGCATGCTATGTGTTCTATATAGCTTTGGTGCTTGGTGGCTCTAACTGCTTTTTAAACATCCCGTGTTTCTTCTTCTTTAATTATTTGTAGGCTGATTCCTTTGTCCGTTGGTACCGTGGGCTCTGTAATTGCAGATGTGGCCATGGTATGGGACAGCTAACTCCTTTTGTCCTTACCTTCGACAATGCCATTCCTTCTCTCTTCAAGATGCATATGTTTGGCATTTATCGACGTTGATTGTCATTGTTTCTCCATCCTTGGTATAGCGTTCTTTGTCAGATTCCATTCTTTGTAACTCCTAATTACTTCTATTTACATATGTTGATGGGTAATCGTCTATTATTCGCAAGCCCAGGCGAAAACACAAACAAGAAGAAAAAAAAAGGCAAATTCTTCATGCCCGAAGTAATGGTCAATGTCTGTACACAATATTTTTTGACATTGAGAAAGTGTTCGACCGTGTATGGCGGTATGGCTTGCTGCTTAAACTAAAAAATGCCGGAATAAAAGATATAAAGGGTAATTTCATCCTAAATTTCTTATCTAATAGAGCAATGCAAGTGAAAATAGGCTCTGTGATGTCCTTTTTTGTTCCTATGGAGAATGGAATTCCACAGGGATCCGCTCTGAGTGTGACTTTATTCATCCTATTTAGTAATGCCATTTCCTGCCGTATTAGGCCGCCAGTAACAGCCCGATTATTTATTGATGATCTGAATATATCAATCTCATCTAATCTATCCAATGCCCAGTCTATCCTCCAGACGACAATATACCTGGGCTGCACACAATGGGCTAAATTTCTCCTCTTCCAAAACTTCATGTGTTAACTTCCACAGGAGTCATCTGCATAAAGATAACTAAGAAATTCGCCTTCATCTCAATAATTCTCCTCTTCCGTTCTCCAGTTCTGTTCAGTTTTTCGGTATAGTTTTTGATTCCTCTCTGTCCTGGTCTCCTCATGTTTCCAAAATTAAAAATAGTTGCGAACATAACTCGTTGCCGAAAAAATCAGTAGTCATTCCAACTCTTTGCACATATACACACTGATGCTTCACAAGCAGACCCGCATATTTCCTCATTATAACATCGGTAATGAAATCACACTTTGTTGCGTCTAAATGATCGGTGCAGGAAGCAGAATTGTACGCCATATACAGTAGCCTCGTAGCTTGTTTGCAGACAGGATGTATGGATAGAAGCATACTTTTAATAACTGTCTCTTTGGTTTCTCTAAAATCGATTTCCTCGCAGAACTACATGGATATCTTGGCCATGAAAGTCAATTATACGTTGAAACTGCTCCATCAAGCAAGAAATTAGGTAACGCAGAATCATATGGGAATTCAAGGCAACGAGCGAGTTTGCAGTGCCATCAATTTGCAAAATGAAGGTTTATTTCCGTGACCGTATGACGGCTGAGTAGATCAGCCGGCGGCAAAGGGAACCGTCCTTTACGAAAAGCATAAAGTTGACAGCCGATCATCCATGGTTTCCTTCTCTTTACCTTACACGTCGGGAATATGCTGTGTTAAATCGGTTGCGGGTTGGGCATCACAATTATATACTCCCACCCACGTGCCCTTTCTGTTCTGGCTCTTCTTATTCTTCGGTGGAACACCTGCTACAACAATGTGTAGCGTTCGCCCCCTCCGCTTTTGCCGATGTGTTCCACTTTCAATTATCCTGTCAAATGACCCAACGCGCATACATAGACTACTCGTTTTTCTTAGAACCAACAGCTTAATAGGTAAATTATGAAATAGCCTTTTCATCCTGGCCCATGTGCTGTAATGACTATTGCAGTTAAAAATGGTGCATGGGCGCCACCAAGGAAAAAAATCCAAAGTAAATTCCACGTTACTCGCAGAAGTATCAGTACATATATATGTCTTTGAGATTTAATATATTCAAAAAAATAGCTACCGTGTAGAATTGTTTTTGTAAGTAAAAAATAATAAATCTCAAAGCGTACCGTTAATTTTTAAATTTTATTTTTATTTTGTATTATCTATCATCATTTACAACATTCGAATTAACAGAATTGCAAGTTATAGATTATAATGGACGATGGCTGCTGCAGTATGCTATACATTCACGTGTTTCGAGATGATCGATTATAGAATCAATTATTTTTTTGCTTCGTGAAGTAGATATGGCGAGATCGTTGTTTAATTGTAATCCTAACTTGGTGTGCATAAATCCAATAAATTCCGGTCTGTGCGGTCCTCTTAAATCCAAATTAAAGTCTCCACTAACGAGCATCGGTATATCGTGATAATTATGTTTCTCAGGTAGCTTTAATTTAGGACTGTACGCATAAGATTTAAGACGATGAATTGCTGAATTTTCTCAAACGATGTATTCGGTGAGATATAAACTGATGCGAGTATAGTTTTTTTAGCATTGATTGTTGTCTTGACCGAGCAAAAGTCGCCTACACCGTCATGACATGTCGCGAGTTGATCCACGCTCATATTATTTTGATCAAACTTGCGCAAATCGTTTTTGATATTGTTAGACTGCAATTTATTCGGAAACAGTTATGTTTTCGCAAATGGCGACACCACCAGAACGAATCGCATTCCTTTTAAATTGAGTGCGAAATCCATCATTTCAATAGAACACTTGTTTTCAATCCACGTTTCAGACAAGGCAAGAAATTTACATCGCGGATTAGTTAAATCGAGCAAGTGTGCGTTTAGCGATTGAGTGTTGAATGTACACAACGAGAACGACGTGCAATCCGTCTGTGTAGAACGATTCAGAAAATTCCGGCACTGATCACCTACCATTATAGGTTATTACAATTAAAAATTTAGCAATAGTGTCATTGTAGGAAAAAATTAAAAAAAAACCTACGCGCATGATACACATGTTCATATTCTGTAAAATCTGTAGTACTTGTTGGCTACGATCCTCTTCATCTGTTAGCGTTTCTGCAAGGTCTTGATAGGGTTTATTTACATTGTATTTACGACAAGTGAGCAGGAGATGTTCAATAGACAGACGACAGCCGCATTCCTCACACTGCGGCGGTTGTGTTTTTTCAAGAAGGTAGGCGTGTGTAACTTTCGTGTGTCCAATTCTGACCCTGGCTAGGACCACCTCCTCACGTCTGTGTTTACGTACAGAAGTGTGCCAGCAGGCGGTAGAGTAACGGATACGGCGAAGTTTGTTTGTGAGTGGTATATCTGTCCAAATTTTAGACCATTTCTGGTGAAGCGCCATTTTTATACGTTTTTTGTACACATTCGTTGATGGAATACCGGTAACATCGTTTCATATCCACGGGGGGTTAAGGCTACTGGAAAATGATGGCGATTGAGTAAGATTTAAGGATGCAAGGATGTTTTGGATAAAAATATGGAAGATTTGATTAGCATATGGAGCAGCTACTGGTATGGTTGTATGCGCTTTAACCAGCAAGTTTCTTCCAATTTTTAAGTGTGCTAATGTAGTTATAGCTAAATATTGTCTTCTGAGGTTTAGTGGCTACTCTTCTGCATGTCGGTTAAGTGGACGAGGAGAAAGTCTAATGAATTTATATCTAATTGGCGTAAGCTGGGTTTCTTCCACCTAAATAATTGAAGAATCCGTTTTACTGGTAACACTCAACAACCGAATACATCATATTATTATCAGTGGTGGATCCATGGGGAAATAGGGCCCGCCCCCCCAAAAAAAACCCAAAAAACGTCGATGAAAAAATTTGTTACAACAGAGAAACCTATTTTATACTATAAAATATTTATATAAATGTTATCTATGGATTTATACTATAAAAGATTTATATAAATGTTATCTATGGATTTATACTATAAAAGATTTACATAAATGTTATCTGTGGATTTATACTATAAAAGATTTATATAAATATTATCTATGGATTTATAACTAATATTTAATACTGTTTTTTAGTAGAATTATTAATGTTACGTTTCATTCTGTTTTAAACGTAACTGTAGTCGTTTTTTTGTCTTTTTATTTATTTTTAATTTTTATTTTGCAATGTAAATGAAAATAGTTCATTGCGAAATATATACATTTTTTTAACTTGCTCACGAGCAAAGAGATTTCGGACTGGATTACTAACAAAAATAAAAAAGTAGTATAGGGTCCAATAGAAGTACTATCGTTCTATTCTTTCGAGTAACATTCAAATTCTAAACAACTATTTTAGCTAGAATTTTATAATTTTAGAACCCGCATGACGATTTGTACAGAGCCCTGGACAACACTCGTGAGAGGATTCTGTAAAGGTATAGCGGGTATGTCGACCGGTATGTCTATGATTAAACTGAGATATGTCTGGTAATCCGATACGGATTGTTATTAGTTTTTTGTTTACTGTTGTTTTTTCCCCTCTTCGGCAGAAATAAACGACTTTTTTTACGTTCAGTGTGTACTATATTCTTTTAATGGTAACGTGTAAATTAAAAGAACTTCTTTTATATATTACAATTATTTTTAAAAAAAGACGGGCGGGAAGGAACGCGGGGGACCAAAGACAAATAAAATTCTAGCTATTTCCTTTCTTTTTCGTTTTAGATTTCTCCTTATCTGTCTATTTTAGGCGTGTAGCGTATATAAGGGGGTTGCTGAGTGAGAATCGGCAGTAGTAAAATGTGGAAAGTGAAAACTCGATTGGGCACGCGCATGCGCTCGCGCTACCATATACGTACGCACGAACGTGGCGCGATAGCCGACTCGAGATCCAAATGCCGTCGAAACTGAACTTAAATGCATAGGCATTTTAGTCGCGGCTCAAAACTAACCGCGCGGTCGGGCAACGCTAATATCTCTACCGGACGACCCTGTAACGATACTACCGATTCAAACTTCAAACGACTGCGTGCCCCTTTAGAGCCTTTGATGCCCTTCCTCCTCGTTATTATCGGCGCGTCGGCCTGCCTTTGTGGTGTCTTCGTGTTCTCGAGTTTCCACATTAAGTTTCGAACATCGTCTCCCTGCAACTTTTCGACACTTAACCATCGTCACAGTTTATAGTTTGGCCGGCGGAGTTAGGTAGTCAGTTTTCGGGCTCGCCCAGTAAAACGAACCTAGACTATTCCGAGTTCGCGATATTTTTCTTTGCCGTTCTCGCGTCAGATTCCGATTTTACATACATATATTTATATATACATATATTACATATATTATATATATATATATATGTATGTATGTATATATATATACATATATATATATAAATATATATATATACCGTGCCGAAATGCCGAACGTGTCAGTGTTCGTAATTTTCCATTTTCAGATGTTGCTGCTTTTGCTGCAGTCATGCTGGATCGGTACAAAAGTTCAAGACGAGGATATACCTCATAATGAGTAAGTTTTTCCGCTCGCAATTTCAGTTGGTGTTGTCTGGCCGTTTTTATTTTTGTACAAATTTTTCATATGGTAAACCACATAATGAAAAAAAAAGGAAAAAATAAAAAATCTCACTAATAATATCTGTCTAGAACATTAGCATGCGGTTTTTTTATTGGTGGTAATTTCGGAGCAAATGATAATTGTAAACAACACGAATATATACGCAAAATACATGGCTTAATTGTTAATCCGCAGTTATTAACAATGCGATACGCTGTAGGCGACTGTCTCCTGAATATAGGTGTTCATCTGTAATATTATTTTGTTTTTGCTTTAGTCGAGAAACGCCCTTTAACGATTGGTTGATTTTTGTCGAATTCCATTTTAAAGGCGTAGAGAATGTTTTTGTTTTTTTTTTTTTCTTTTTTCGTTTCTCCCAACGTATTTGAAAGAGATTTACGATACAAAAAGAAAGAATATTAGCAACGCCGTAAACATAGGTAAGCCTCCAAGAAGATTTAAATAACATAGGACAATAGAGATTTGGCGCGATGTTTGCAAAGAGCTTGTGTGTCTATGTAATTACTACTCCGATATTGCAATTCAACTTTGAATTTCCGAGAGCCGAATTTTACACAGACCGGATTTAGGGGTGACGGGTGGGGGGAAAAGACCAACCCTTTCGAGTATACTATAACAGACCCGCACTCTGCTAAATCGAAAAATTTGTCCGCGCCCGCATTTAGCTCCGAGCATTTTTTGTAGCGGATATGTTAAAATGTTGCTATATAATAGTAGTTCAACAGCAGCTCAGACTCTTCTTTTTCTGAAGCGTGAGCTCCCAGTTAAATTTTTGTTTCAAAATTCAGTCTTTAAAGGAAAAGAAGAGGGAAGTAAAACCAAAAACCAACATCGTTTTTTGTAATTATTATTAATATTTTCACTTATTATTTTCACCGATTAATAATATTGAAATAAACACTTATTAAAATAACATATATTTATTATATGATTCCGACGAGCGAGCTGCGAAGCTTGAGACTTCATTAATAACCGGCTCGAAATTATATAATAAATGTGTATTACTTTAATAAGATTTATTTCGGTATTATTAATGCTATTCAAATTTTAAAAAAACAAGAAAATACAATGTTTTTCTTATCCTGTGCAAAGCAAATGTTTATATTATGATGACTTTTATATTTCTGAATATATAAGAATGAATCTTGATCATTTATGGAAGTTTGAAATATTATAATGCGTCTCTCTGTTTCATTGGAAATTGATCGAACTTGTGAAATCGAAAACACTTGTTGTTGTTCTGCAGAAGAAAATTTCGTTCGAAATCAGAGGTGGTGTGAAATTCAGTAAAGATGCATGTGTATCGGGGATTTCCTATGGCCGGCCGAGCGATTGGAAAGAACATCAAAGTGTACTTTGTATAGCCATACGGACGGGGGAAAAAAGTTCCCCTGTGTAGGAAAGCTCTGTCGTCGCTTATATTAATGGAGGATCATCATTGCACTATTTAAGCTTCTTACAATTAGATATGATGAAATAGTTCGTTAAGTTAAGCGCGCCCATTGTACTAAATTAAAGACGTGTCTCATGGATTCTCAATATCGTTACAGATTATGATTTTGTTCGAGTTCTTTTTTTAATTTGCATCGTCTTGTTCTTTGGTTTTTTTGTTTTTTTTTTAGTTACCTTAGTAGCACAAAGCTCCCGATTAAGGTATTTTTCCTCATACTGTGTAGTAATTTCATTCTTCCTTATCTCATCTCCCATATTTATTTCACTTTAGAGCTTTTCTCCGTTTTCTTCTCGAAGCTTTCCCCTTTTAGTGTGTTTTCTTAACACCCGTTATATCCAACTTATTTCATTTTATCCAATTGTTACTCCGACTTCCCCATCTTTGCGGGACTACATTTCATTATATCTTTTTTTTTTTTCATTTCCTTTACAGTTTCATACGTTCCCGATTCGTAATTAATTCCACGCATAAGTCGGTTGCGTGAGTTTTCCAAGTAACATTTTTGTATTTTTAATAGTGAGTTCCGTTTTCGCTGTTGCGGCCCTAACATTCATCTCTGTAGCGCTATTTTCTATTTTCACCATTAACTTTCTACTCTTCCGACAAATTTTAATTCTTTTCTTCCATTTTCCACTAATTTATAATATACTTTTCCTTTTTTCCCCCATTAGTTCTATTCCGCTAATTACATGTTTTTTTCCCACCACTACTTATAATTTTCATTTTTTGCATTTTATTCGTGCGTCTTCATGTATATATATATATGTATTCTAACAATACTAAATTTCATATATTCTTAATAATCTTAATTTTAAAAATTAAATTCTATTCATAATGAAGACAGTTGTTTTTTTTTTGCTGTTAAAGGTTTGAAAACAAAATTATGATCAACTTACCGGGCGACAATGACAATCTTTTCTTTGATTTTATCAAGATTTTTATAACTAGCACAATATACTATCTAAACTTTTTAAAGCTGAATTATAAAAATACGTTGCTTCTAAATAATATCGTTATCGAAAATTATAGGGCAATATTGTAAAATAATAACGATTAAAGAGCTGAAAAGCAGAACATACTATAAATATAAGGTTCTTTTTGTATCAAAAAACTTAAATGTACCAAAAGAAGTTGTTTCTTTTTTTCCTTTTTTAAAATCTATCTAGAAGTTTTGTACCGATAATAGAGTCACAATTGATTATTAATACATAAAATTCTATTTCTGCGACAATGTAGATAAAAAACGGTAGATCCCGTATTTTCCCGGCACACTGTTCGTTTGTTCCTTCCCGTAGTTATTAGAGAATTTGAATATCTAAAAAGGACAAGAACTTTATCATAACAAAAGAGCGAATAGTTGAATACTGTTGCGGTGATATATAAATACGCGTACCGAGCAATCGTCGCCCTCATCAACGTAGAAACAAGTGACTAACCGAATAATTGATTTTATGAAAGTGTATAAGAAACTTAAATTTAACTCAACAGCAAAATTAAGCAAAAACCCGTTGCATGTAAAAGAGAAAAAAAAATAAATATAGATATATATATATATATAAATAAAGTAAAATGTAACGATAATATCGATAATAAACAAATAAGGGTATTGAATAATGTATAACGATTTAGCTGGTGCGTTCATAACAAATCTGATAGCCAATCACAGTAACCGAATAGATTTCTTTATATCTTGCGTAAAATGCAATGCCTGATACGTTTGTGTTTGGATTTATGCCGCGTATTTGATTGAACTACGATTATTAAAAAAGTGCTAAACTATGTATATATATTTAATGATTAATTTATGAACATACTTTAGAAAAGATTGTGCACAAATGTAGTCCTATAGTATGCCTAGGGGGAGCATTTAGAATCATCGTTAGGCATCTAGTCTGAATTGTCCGCAATTTACTAAAGGAGACGAATTATTCACGCGAAACACCAGACAGGAACAGCACATAAAAGTTTAGGACGGATGACGCTGCTATAAATGATGTAACTTATTTTTAACACCGAGTGTGTTAACGTTTTATTGAAAAATTTGACATATCCGTTTTTATGCATTAGCAGCGACATACTCGATATGTTTATTAAATCATAGCACACCGAGATATTTTTAATGTTAATTTTAAATCCGATATGCTGCCACCTGCAGTGATGCCAGTATTTACTATTGGGCGTCAACGAGAAAGTACGGGGTGTACACAGTCGGTTTTATTGTCATTAATTTTTAACATCCATCCGTGAATGAATTTTTTTTCGGTTTTGATAAAATTTTTTCCCGAAAATGACAGGAAACGGTGTCAATCGTAAATAGAAAAAGTGAAAAACATTTGTCTCCAGTAAAAACATAGCTAGTTCAATATTAAGGGTTTGGAGATCATTAACGACTAGGATGAATGATCCAAGAGTCCTACTTTGAGGTGGTACGTCTACAAGTAATATTTTAGGAAGAGATTTAGTTTCATTACTCTTTTGAATTCACGAATCTTTTGTTAGAAAGATGTGAACGTATCAGAATAACCAAGCAGAGGAAGGATTTTAAAAATCAGAGCGCTATGTCAGACTGTATCAAACCTTCTTTCCCATGTTGAACAAAATCAAACCTGTACGTTTATTGACGTTAAAATTAAGAATTATACGTTCACAAATTATGCCAGTTTGGTATAATGATTAGTTTTGA
The DNA here is from genome assembly GCA_039619475.1 of Icerya purchasi. Taxonomy (NCBI): domain Eukaryota; kingdom Metazoa; phylum Arthropoda; class Insecta; order Hemiptera; family Monophlebidae; genus Icerya; species Icerya purchasi. The sequence continues at coordinate 201,956,297 of CM077115.1, forward strand.
AACCGAACTGGTTTACGGAAAGCAAATTATTTTTATTGCAAAGTACTTTTAGTTTTTGATAAAAATAATTTTCTCAACAAGCTTACTAAAATTCGCATGTCAGTAGACTTTTCAGGGGGCTTAATGTTATTCATAGATGATACCTGTTTATAGGGTGGCATTTAGTATTGACAACCTTTCAAGCCTCCTTAGAGTAGTGCATTTATGTTTAAATTATATGCTTATGTGCTTGCTTTTTTTTCTTTTCTTTTTATGCTAAGGTTTTTAACAGAAAAATACTAATGGAGTAATTATCTGATTTTTATTTTGCAAATTTGCGAGGACACATCCTTGAGAGTAGTTAGAAGAAAGTCTAATATTACATTGGGAGTTTATTTGGTATTGTTTTTTAATATTTTTCTTATTGCAGTATTTACCGAAAATTGTAATTCTAAATGATTCTGAAATAATAATAATCGGATTGATTTTCAGCTTTATCACTGTCGCTATTTTAGCTTTTAGAGGAGATGTTGCGTTGTCTTAGGAGTTAATTTAGCGAGTTTGTTATTTCATTTATCATTCATGCAGTCTCGTAGCTTTTACAACAATGTTAGAAAAGAGTTATCTATCGGCTTATACGCAATTCTGCTTCCTTGTAATAAATGTCTGATGCGATTTTGAAATTTTGTTAGCCATTGTTGTCTGGTAATTAAATTTTTTTTTTTTTTGGAATACGCCAGATAAGAAAATATTATTTAGGTTGAGTAAATATTTGTCAATGTCTGTTGTAAAGTTTAGAATCGAAAATTCCCTGCGTGCCATTTCAAACAGGGCGGTCATCAATGCTCTCTATCTGGTTTGATAGCTTTTTTTTTTTTTTTTTTTTGGGTTCATCAACCAAGCACCTTTACCCAGAAACAAAAGGTAAGGAAATAAGTCGGTTATATTTTGATCCGTTCAGAAATTGTTTATCTAAAAAGCAATCAATATAACAGGAATAATTAGTGGGGAAGGAAAGGACAGGATATAGGAAGCACAATAAGGAGTAGGAAGTCCAAACTTCAGCAAATAAGAATATAAGGCAGAACGCTCCACGGAGAGAGATGAACACTGGAAAAAATAACTGCATCATCCAGATGATGGAGAGGACAGTGTGGACAAGAAATCAAGAAAAAACGAAATCTAGAGGAAGACAACAAAGAATGGCCAAAGCGCATACGAATAGCTGACAGCTTCGCCGATATTGATAACAAAGTCGCTTCCACACTTGTGAATAATACATTTGAAGAAACTTTCATAAGAGCGGATAGGATTACTCTGGCAGCCTGATCTCTCTCTCTGGCATGTGTAAAGGGAACCATACGCGAATTAGCTAAAAGAACTGCCTTGCAGTGTGTTTTATTTTTGCAGCTAGACAATTATTAGTAATTATAGTCATTTGATAACAGTGTTTCTATAGGTATTAAGGTTTCGAGGCATAGTAGCTTCGAGAACTGCATGAATTTCACAATTTATCACGTTAACACACGAGGTAGAAGAGGACCGTTCTTGTAGATTCATCTTGACTCAATCTGCGTAAAGATGAATAAAATTATTACATTAGATTAATTTGGGGCAGCTCCGCGTCAATTAGCTAGGGACAAATCAGCTGATAGTTTGCAGGGAGCCTCGTGTAGGGTGGCATACTTGTATTTCTCAAAAGGGAGATCATCATTCTTGATAACAGATCATCAGGGTATGATGAGGAAGAGAATAAGGATAATTTATTAGAGGAAAGTGATGGTTAATGTACCACATTGGGTAGGATAAGTATGTACATTGCGAAAGTAAGACAATGGAGGAACGGCCGCTAGTCGCTCAGTGAGGGAGATGTCTGTTGTGCTTCGAAGGTAAGACGTAATGCTGTGTTACATAAGATCTAATTTAGGAGTAATTAGTTTAGAGGAAGAATATGTTAATTTACAAAGTATTCTTGTAGATGGTAAGTAATAATTTAGGACAAGATATAATATCTGCGATTTTCGTAAAAACATTTTCTAATATGAACGCACTGATTTTACACACGTATTTGTTTTTGAAATTGCATATGGAAACTAACCATAAATCAGACTCAGAAATTTTACAGATGGATCGAATAGGAGTGGTGAATTATTTAGGGGAAAGAGATATCAATTCTGGAACTTTCAATGTTTCTATAAAACTTGACGCTGACAGATTTCAATGTAGTTTTACATTTAGGCAAGGCGATAATTTTATTAAATAAGAGTAAGAGTCTACCTTATTTAATCAGAAATTGAATATTCTCAAGACCAAATATTTAATAATAGAAGGATCGCTTTTAGGTGTTCAAAATACTCCATAATCTTGGCTGTTTATATCGTTTTCGATTTGATCATAATCTGCCTCCTGCATCATTTTTTCTCATCTGCATCTACTCCATTTTGTCCTTTTCAGTCTTCTTCTCCTCACTTTCTTTGCGATGATGATCATGTTCTATTTTCGACCTTTTCGGAAGAACAATTGTTCGTTTATTTTATTCTATTGAAATTTGGTAAATCCTTACAATGTTGCCTCTATTACTTCATTTCCTTCTGCTTCCGTTGTCCCTGGCCTTGAATTATTTTTACTCTTTATCCTTTAAATGTTTAACTGTTATATTAAATTTACTAAATTTCTATGCTAACAAATTACATATCATTTTTAGTGGTGGTAGGGGTGGAGGTGCAGAAAAACACCTGTTAATCTGTTACCAAATTAGCTAAAAATTTCGCAGTTGTCACAGACAGTTTTCAATCCGTCATAAACATAATAGGAACCTTCAGGATCTAATAGACCGAAAAATGTAGCCAGAGAAAAGCGATTTACAGAAGAAGAAAGGAGACTGCGCGAGAAAACGAGATAGTTTAGTAATTACGGACCGATGTAAACTGGGGAAATATAATAGAACTGAGGACGAGAAGAAGAAAGCAAAATTGATAAAAGAAATCAGGACTAGCGAAAATAGAAACATAAACAGAGTGCCAAAGCTTAAAGTGGCAGGATTTAGTTGGAAAAAGAATATTGTGTGTGCTGGAATCCTGCTAATACGACTCCCATTGGAGAAGTTGCATATCTAGTAAGGAGCTCGACGGCTACATTTCCATCAATGCCTGAATGTTCGAGAACACGAAGAAAGTCAATCTGGATAGTCATCGAAGAGGATTGATCGTGGAGAAGAGAACAAATAGAAAGGATGATAGCAGAAAGGGAACGTGTGGAGATAACGCTAGAAGAACACACTTAAAGAATCAGAAACAATAAGAAATTTGAAAGGTCCTGCAGCAGAGGAAATATAAATAATGGTTTGTAAGATGGCAATAGATTCAGCAATAAAGATGGAACAAAAGCAAAAAAAAGTTTAAAGAATTAAGAATGAACTGAGAAAACAAGAATGAGACACCAACTTCAAAATAATCTCAAGCGAAAACCCGGAACAAATTTATGCAGGAGAGGGGATTTTCACATGGTTTAATTTTATCCTTTATTTCGTCTATTAAATATACGTGGGCAATTCTATGGCGTCACCTACGAGGTGTTTTATTTCGATAAAATTAGTTACGAATGCTGTAGGTATTTTAATTGGAAACCGGTACTGAGAAAGGAAATTCCTGATTTGCCACTCTAGTCATGCCCTTGCAAAAGAGGTACATTGTTCGAGAATATGTTCGCGAGAAACGAAGATGCGGTTTTCATTTTTTGAGTTGCGCGACATTTTTGAAATAATATTTAATTTTTTTCAAATACTACCGGAATAACGATTATTTTTGAATCGGTCGACTGTTGTAAATATATACATAGAGATAGCCGCATCATGATAAAGCGAGCCATCGCCCGCTTAATCGGTAAATACAATTTCGCCGTCTACGCTATGCTAGCAATACTTATACTTGAAAGAGGCCAGGAAGTGGAAAAGGAAAAAAAAAGGAAGAAATCTTTTGTTCTGCGATTTGGCCCTCTCTATTCGGGGAACAGCGCTACCGTCGGTGGCCCGAATTTCGTGGGCTTGGCGCGCAAGGAAAACAGCCGTGTACTTTTAACTAACAAAATGCTTTTAACTTGTGCCGGTCGCTAGTCTGCTAACGGCCTTTTGATGCATCCATCCGCTTGCCGCTGGCCTTTATTTCGGTGCGCTTACGTTCGCCTTTCTCCGTTACGGATTTAAACGTTAACGAAGGGCCGCGCGCTGCTCGTCTTCTAAGCATGAGCGAACTATGTATGTAAACGATATCCGTTTTGCGGCCGTCGGTTTTGGGCCTTCCTACTGGCTGTCGTCTCGGCTCGCTGTGTACAATTAATACGCCAATTACATCTCCACCGCGTTGCCTGTTACCAACTAAATCAAATTAGAAATAATGAATTTTGGCCATTTATAATTGTTGATATTATTCTTTCTCCTGATCCGCCGGTTATATTTGTTTCTGTCAGAGACAGTCGAATGTTCCCGCTAAATTTTTTACCTATCCCCCCTCCCGGAAGAAACAAAACGTTCTCACACTCGATATAATCGACCGCTTTTCCGCCCGAAAATTCTTGCCGAATTATTTCCCCCTTCTTTGACGATGTAATTCATCCCTAATTTTAAAATCGAACGTGTTTTTAAATTACGGTATCGATTCCGAAAATGATAATTTTAAAGTATTACACTTATATGCAGTGGTGGATCCACCGGGGGGGGGGGGCATTTCCCCTAAAGAACCAAAACCTCTATGAAAAAATTTATTATAAGAGAGAAACTTAATTTATGCTATAAAAGATTTGTATGAATTTTACACCTATGGATTATTTTAATAATTAATATTTAATACTATTTTCTAGTAAAACTATTAATGTTTCTTTTTTATTTTATTTTAAATGTAATTATCATCAATCTTCTTTTGCGATTTTTATTTATTTTTAATTTTTATTTTGTAATTTTAATTAAAAATAGAGTTCAGTGAGAAATATATATATATATATATTTAAACTTGCTCATAAACAAAGAGAATTCCGATCGGATTACTAAAAAAAAGAAGTAAAGTCTAATAAAAATACTTTCTTACTATTTCTAAACAACCATATTTAAGGTATAATTTTATAATTTCGTTTTATTTTTCACCTCCTAAAAAATAAAACTAAAGTTAAATTAAAAATTGTAATAATTATGTATTTTTAAAACACATTTTTATGAATTTCTAAAGAGGTCATTCTATTTGTGATTTTCTTTATGAAACACAAGGGGGTATTTCTCAAATTTACTGCCCTACCGTAGAAGATTTTACGTAATTATATAATTTCCCCCACTCCAAAATGTCTTTCTTATGACCCCCACACACAAAGTCCTTCTTATAATTTCCCCCCAAAAATGTCCTTCTGGATCCGCCCCTGGATATATGTATGCATGTATCAAGACACAAAGAAATTGTATTTTTTGAATAAAGGCAAGACGAGAATTTAATAATTTGATAAAACGGTGGAATTTTTCCAGCTTTTGAACATTCTGCCGAAATCCTGCATCAGATTATTGTATATGGTTCAGTCGATATAAAATCATTAGGGCAGCGCTGGCCAAAACAGATGTCGTTTGCCGTGTTATCGGTGAGAACAAATTCTGTTTTACAAACTTTTGTTGTTTTCCAAAAAAAAAAAAAAAAAAAAATATTTTTTTTTATCACATCGGTGTAGATTTGAGTAATGCATATAGCAAAAGCAGAAGTCCTGTCAGTATTCGCCGAAAAAATGTCGTCGTCGCTCGACGAGCTTTTAAATTTTACGCAGCTAAACCGTATTAATCGGCCATCGTCGTCATCGTCGAGCAAACATTTTTAAGCATTCCTGTGTACGTCGGACGCTTGTACTATCGTGGCAAATCACATGCCCGATATTTCATGGATACTTCGAGAGCGAAATTTCCAGGCAGATCGTAGTAATTGGAAGCGATAATTTTCTTTGTTGGTGCTATTTTTTTTTTTTATTATTTTTGAGCAATTATTACAATCTTAAAATAAATACTCTATAAACTGATCAAACTTCTAATTCAGTACTAGTCTTCAGTCTAACTTTACGATCGATTATATTATCCATATTGCTCCGAAAACAATCCCAATCTGTCATTTTATTTACTAACGTATTTTTTTCCTTTTTTTTTTTTTTTTACTATGCTCATTTATCTAAACAGCTACACTGTTCTTCGTCATAATTTCTCGCATCTAGTGTACCTGGCGTGTTGCCCCTTTGATGTCAACCTGTTCAGTGTGCATTTGCTTGCCGCTAAAGGTCTCTTTATTGGTTATCATAGGTGTAGTCGATGATCGTTCGTTTGGATTAATTTTTATTTCGATATTAGAACGCTTTACAGAGTTCACTTGGTAAGTCCGCTCAGCGGATAGGACCGTTTGGAAATATATTCACTAACGCATTAGATTTTTTCTAACGTCGTTTAAAAGGACGCGAAAAGTCTGATCATAAGTGGAATATTTAATCAGTTGCGTCCGGCGATGATATTGCTTAACTACTTTAAATGAACGTCTTTACTGCAAATCCTGGAGACGATACATTACCTACAAATGAAAGCAGCTTTAATGTCTATCTTCCTATCAAGCCAGTATCACCAGGGGAGATTAAGGTTGCAATTAAAACCACGAACTCAAAAAAAGCGCCTAGTTACGATCTAATAACCGCTAAGGTCCTAAAGGAATTACCGCGTAAAGGGTTACTGCTTTTAACATATATATTCAACGCTATACTACTATCTTGCGCAGTTAAAATTTTTGCAAATAGTAGTAATACCGAAGCCTAATAAACCATCTACGGATGTTGCCTCATACAGGCTTATTTCAATAATACCAGTGATATCGAAATTATATGAAACCCTGTTATTAATAAAAAGAGTGCTTCCTTTAGTTAATGAATACCAAATAGTACCATTTCATCAGTACGGATTTAGAGCTAAACATTCTACAGTCTAACACATAGGCTGGTACAAAAAATTGAATCTAACCTAGAAGAGAAAAGGATTTGCGATGCCATATTTCTGGATGTAAGCCAGACTTTTGACAAAGTATGGCATTTTATTATATAAAATAAAAAAAAAAAAAATGTTTTCCAAATCATTATTACAAGCTGTGTTTATCGTATCTCGATGAAAGGTATACTACGAAATCAAGTATGGAGATAAAGTATCTAACACATATTCAATTAAGTCAGGAGTTCCACAGGGAAGTGTTTTGGGGCCATTATTGTATCTTATTTTTACAGCAGATATACCAGTTGAAGACAATTCCTTAATGGCAACTTTGGCAGATGACACCGCAATATTGTGCTCTGATTTAAGCCAAACAAAAGAAAACAGTAAACTGCAAAGAGCAGTGAATAAAGTTATGTCATGGTGCGAGAAATGGCGAATTAAAATAAATGAAAATAAAGCAGCAGATATAGTATTTACAAATATCGTTATATAGAGCCCGAAAATATAAAAATAGACAACAAGATAGTGCTAATCAAAACATACGTTAAATACCTAGGCTGGCACCTAGACCAGAAGCTAACATGGCGTAAGCACATTGACATAAAAAAAGCTGAACTCAGAATCAAAACTAACAAACTACATTGGCTATTAGGAAAACGGTTCCAACTGTCCTTGGAAAATAATAAACTGCTATTATACAACCAACTATTCGATCCGATATGGAAGTATGGATGCGAATTGTGGAGCTGCAGTGCAAATTGCAATATTATGAAAATTCAAAGACACCAAAATATAACTCTAAGGTCAATCGTTGGCACGCCATGGTACGTAATGAACCAAACCATACATGATGGCCTTTGCATGGATTATGTAGCTTATGTTATGAAGAGGATGACGACAAAACATCAGGAGCGGTTATATAATCACACGAACTTGACTGCAAATTGGCCTACTGGATAATTCGCCACGAACGTAAGCACGCAGACTAAAAATAACAAAACCTTTAGGCTTAGTAATTTAAAAAAAAAAAAAAAAACACCTTTGTAAAATTATTCAAACATAAGTTACTAATACAGGGACTAGTGTCACTGGAATACGAACCCTTCACGTCGCAATCATTTACCATACTAGCTACTGCTAGCCAATCGGCTAGAAATGGTTTCTGGAGGGGAGGGGGGGGATGTAACATAACCGTCAGGCAAGCAGTTCCACCACCCGTTAGGTCCAATTGTAACAACCGCCCTCATAGTTTTCGACGAAACTAATACACGTTACGATTCGATGTAGTGCACAGTTGAAATTTTTCAACATATTCAGATTTTCGGAGTCGGTAGATTTCTGTTGAATCATAAGTTGTCGCACAGACCACGCTAGGCTTAAACATGCTCTTAAAGCAATTATTTTATTCATTTCCCATACCCTTTCTCACAAATTACTAATAATCTTTCCAGCAGTGCATATAGTAATATCAACTGAACCTCCCCCCATCTTCCATACATGCACGCTGCTAGGCCTTCTATAATAAGTGTCTCGGTACCGAGCCAAACAGAATTTCCCAGTTTAATTCCACGTACAGTACGGTGTCTATTTTCATGTATATCAAGAAATTTTAACGAGCTAGTACCCCGTTAATGATTGTCGATACTGACACGCACCACCATCAGTGGTGCGGGGCATGAACTTCAAAACAGAGGGAGTGCCAAAATAAAATATTATTTTTCATATAAAAATAAATATACGCAAAATTCGGTTAAATAAGCGTAACAGAAATAAAATTTACCAAGTGCCGGATAAATTAAAATTAACCAAGTGCCATAATTTCAGACATTTTTCTTATACTCGTATTATAAGCTTGTACAGTATTCTCTTTTCATATTTTAATTATGCCATTCGGGTTTTTTAAAATTTTCATCATTCAGTGCTTGGCTTTTAGGTTTTCTTTCTCCGGAAAGGTGTCCCCGATTATTTTAATCTTTTGTAATTATAATTCTCGTCACATTTTTCAAGTTATTTACATATTTATTCCTTAATATCGGAGTTTTTATTGACTCTTCTCTTACGAGAGATTATTGTTTTTTACTTTTTTTTTCTTTATTTATTGCTCCCGTTATTTAGAATATCTGCACTCTACTTCTTTTGCTAAAACTTTTTAGAGGGAGAGCTGTCAATTTTGAACATTAACATAATACAATAATTACTTTATGTGCGTGTATTTTTTCAATATACAGCGGCAGGATTCGAATTTATCACGAGCAAAGCAGTAAAAAAATAAATATCTTTCTGTTGTAGTCTTTCAGATTGTTACGTTAATGCTATATACATTTTTCGAACCCTCTGTTATTGTCTGAAATATTCAGAAATTAAATTAATTATTAAAATAAAATCTCGTCAACATTTCAGAGGCTGCAGCAAATTCAGCATAATATATAGACGCGATCTCTAATAAAAGAATAAAACGAACTGAAATTTTTTTCGCGGTTTCATCGTTTAATATTTCAGGTTTCCGATTACATGTCGCATCCAGAGCAGTTGTAGTTCTTCGGCCTATGTGTGTGTGTTAGCACACTGAAAGTATTATCTACCGAAAGGCTTTAAAGTCTATATTGTATTATCGCTGCTGCAACAAAATATGTATACGATATACATCTCTATACATATATGCCATTTTGGCCTCGTAAGGAGCTACGCCTCTTGAACCCTCTTGCTTACATTTCTATCTCTTTATCTTCTATACTTTGTATAAAATGATCAAAATTTACAGCGTAATTCTTACCGACATCAGCATAAAAAAAAAAAAAACAACAAAACATAATCACAAAAATCCTGTTCTAACATTTAACTTTTATTACATAAAATTAGGACATTTTTTCGTTACATAAAATTGTGATATTTTTTCTAATGGGGAGCAGCTTAAGAATTCGGCAAATCAAATTATCAAAATTTTTAAAACCCAAAATGTGTATAAACATGAAATTCAGCAGGTAGATTCTCTTAGATTTTGGCAGCTCATTAAGATCAAAATTTTTACTACTCCATGGCTAAAGAAATGGCAAAAAAAAAAAAAATCTCGAAAGTAAACGAAAAAAATTATGAAATTTCTCAGGAATGAAAATGCCTACAACCATGAAATTTATTATACCCATGGACTATTAAAAATGTTCACTGAAAAAGAAGGTTTGATAATTTCATGTTTAACGTAGGAAAATGTGAAAAAAAGCATAAACTTCAATCACATTTTAATTACTTTAAAATAGCAAGTAAATTGATAATCCGGATGCTTGCGTTCAGCGCGTGATAAAAAGTTAATTGTAGCCTTAAAAGGAAAATTGATCTTTTTAATAAATTGAATTACTTAATCGCAATGACGAAGAAGATGACTTTTTTCACATTTTTGAACTTTATTTTGTGATAATAATACACGGTTATTGAAATGTTAAACATATCAATAACCTTAAGTGTAAGAAATTTTTTTGATTTATATATTGCGTTAATTTAAAGATTACCATAATTTACATTTACGTAATACTACATTCGAAACAAAGATATTTAATTTTTAATTTGGTAATTCGTATATATTTCTCGCCTAGTATTAACATAAATGTATTTATTTATGTGTTTAAAAATTTTTGCGCCTTTGTCTTTTTCGAGATTTTTTTGAAACCTAGGTAGATTCGTCGAGGAATTTTAAATATATAATTAAAATCATAGGTACCAGAAGAAACTTCAATAAACGTATACTCAAATAAACTTGCTAGATACGAATGAAAAAGAAAATATAACGGAAATTCAATACAGTTATATTACACTTTAAATGACGTAGAGTTGATAGTTTGTAATTTTTTAAATACGGCTGACTATACATTAACAAAAAAAATAAATAAAAAGAACCAATAAATAGTCTTGATCTAAACAGTTTCAATTAAATTATTGAAGGAAATAGGAATAGATTATAATGTACTAAATATTATTAATAAATACTGCGGAAATAGATATACTTATATTGAAATAGGTAACGTACAAAAGAAGCAAAAATTAGATATGGGTGTATTACAAGGGTCCGTGTTGGGCCCATATCTATGGAATATAATTTTTTCCCAATTATATAAGATAATATTACCTAACGATGTTAAGATATATACCTTTGTAGACGATATTGCGGTTGTACTGGCAGATAGAAATGAAAAAGGTTTAGAAAATAAGATAAATTTAGTGTACATAGAAATAGCGAAATGGCTTAACAAATTTAACCTTAAGATTAACGAAACTAAATCTAACTATATGATATTTAATAAAAAATATACTAATAGACCATTAAATTTAGAACAGTACGGTTTCAATATCAACTATGTAAAACAAATAAAATACTTGGGAGTAATAATAAACAGTAATTTAAAATTTTATGAACATTTCAATTACATTAAAACCAAAATAAGCAAATTCATAATAATATTTAATAAGTTGTATAATAACCAAAACTGTATAAATTATAAAAAAGGAGTTACGTTGTATAAAAGTGTAATTTTACACCTAACACATATTTTATAATAGTATCATATATGTAGAAACGTTAAGAACTGAAAAATTTCAAAAGATGTTAAAAAGCTTTCAAAGGCTTATAGCTATAAAAATGATTAAATCATATAGAACAATCAGTTATTTGTCAGCCATAGTTATAGCTGGTATTAAACCAATCGAATATGAAATACAAAAACACTCTAAGCTTGGTCGCAATTAAAAATAATATTAATATAGAGCATCCGTTCAATAACGTAATATATAAGACACCATTTTTTAAATATGAGAATAAACTAATTAAAGTAAAACAAACGAATAAAATTATGGATACATTTTATATAAATAAATTTCAAGAAATATGGAATAATTATAATGGAATAACGTATCAATTTTTCCCAAGTATAATAGATAGATTTAAAAATAATCAATATACGCCAAATTTTTTTAATGTTCAATTTATAACAGGGCACGATCTATCTTAAAGGTAGATTTATATAAATTTAAGATATCTGAGTCTGACAACTGTGTAATATGTAATTTTAGAGATGATGTTTTTCATATCCTACAAGGATGCAATTATAATAATAATAATATACTCGGTAATTATGATATAACACAATTTGTTCAAAATTATTTTAATGAATTTAATAAATTTACAATAGAAGAAATAAAATTCCGGAAAAATAATGTACATTTATATTAAGTAAATATGTAGATATTGTAAAAAAAAGAACATCAACTGTAAAATGGTAATTAATATAATACCAAATACTTAATTGGATGGGTTATATTAATTCCGTTATTATAATGAATCAATATTTTTATTAAATAAATGTACCCTACCCGAAGTTTCGGGAATAGGGGGAAAAAAAAAAAAAATAATGCATTTGACCGCTTCTTAATATTAATTATCTTCGTCCGTTTCGTATCACTATTGTGCTAACAGAACTCTTAAATTTACATCGCAAAAGTCTGTTTATCTGTGTATTTGAAGTCGTTATTTCAAAGAAAGTATGGAAAATATTTTAAAAAAGGTGAATAACCCAATAATAAAATGATGTAAAATATGCGTTTTGTGATTATATATGCACGCATATGTAACATGCTATACACGCGGAAAAACTAAATCGTTAACGAAGAACGGTATTTTTTGGGTGGAATTTCTGATAGCAGTACTTTGGTAACTCGTGTTTCTCACTAACACAGATGATAACGTTTAACGGATGATACCTGAAAATCACCGTAGGTAGTCTGTAAAAAGGTCAGAGTTCGCCTGCGCCCGATAGATTCGCGCTCGAAAGAGCGGTTCCCTTCACGAACTTCCGGCCTACGGTCCTTATTCCAAGGTATCGGATCTAACGTTTTCGTTGCGAGACCTTTACGCACTTGTTTCTCAATTTCAGGCGTCTCTCCTTTCGCGGTTGGAGACTAGTTCTTTTTCTCTCACAAATTGTTAATAAAATCTATCGATCTCAGAAAAAATGTGTTGAAACAGAACAACAAGAAGCATATATGTATGAGTGGCGAAAACAAGCGAAAGTGATTTATTTAACGAAAACTTCTTTTGGCATTCGCATCGACTTACACGAGTGGTCGCTGCTTATTCACTAAACTAATTAAAAATTACCCCGGTGAGTTAGTAATCCTGACAGGTAGCTTCTGACGGTATATCTCACATACAAAAAGACATTTACGTTAAACACTATACTAGCTGAAAAGCAAGAATCAGAGACGGCACTGCGTTCAACATTGTCCCGCACTACTGCTATTGCTCACCATCAACATGTCCCAGAGTAGTTAACTACCAACACTATAAAGGGATACCTGATTAGTTTACACGTTAATTTTAAATTTACCACTATAATATGAAAAGTTTCCGTTTAGTCTGTCGGCCACTAGGCCGCGAATTCTTAGTAATTTACGTTACGTGAAACTATTCCCTTCTGAATTTATACTACACTTTAATATTACGTTGCGTTAAATTTCCCGCAGAAATGTGCTACTCCAAAATAAATTATAATCCAGCTTCGATAAGATTTTCCGTTAATCTACTCGCTAAATAATTTTATATGAATATTCAATCTACTTTCTTTACCGTCAAACCTAAAATAAATAAATAATAAATACGAAAATTAAACAAATTCTAATGAAAATTATTTTACGTTAATTCGATAAATTTTAAATGTATTGTATCAGACGTGTTTTATATGAGATATATACGAGGTGTGGCTATTAAATAACGAGACTGCGCGCGCCATGGGTGCCTTAGAGAAGTAAGAAGAGAAACAAGTACAACAAAAGAGACCTTGAAGTGTCTACTAACACAGTTCTGAACCACGTTTTCATAGTTATATAATGGTATTTTTTGTATCGAGTGTTGAAGAGTACGTGATTTTTTTGCGCTTCGGGTACAATGTGTGACGAAAAACACGAATCAATCTAAAATTTCTCATGAAATTAAAGAAAACTCCAGTCGAGTGTTAGGCATTATTGAAGGAATCTTATACGGTGAGAATTCTCTGTCACGTGCAGGCGTTTTTTTTTTGTTTTTTTTTTTTTTTTTGGTGCCAACGATTTTCTGAAAGTCAAGAGAGTGCTGTGAAGATGGCCAACGTCCAGGTCGATCTGTCTCGAACTCCAGCAACCGTTGCCAAAATCAATGAAATTGTGCGCGCAGATCGTCGTTTGAGCATTCGGATGATTTCGGAGATGGTAAATGCCGGTAAAGAAAGCGTCAGAAGAATTTTACATAAAGAATTGAACAAAAAGAAGTCCGGAATTGTGGCAAAACAAATCGTTGATCCTTCATCAAGACATAACGCACCTGTCCATTTTCGGCTGATAAAAACATTCCGGCGCTCGAACACGCGCCCTATTCACCAAACTTGGCTCCGTGCGACTTCTTTTCGTTTCCGAAGGTGAAGTCTGCCCTAAAAGGGACTCATTTTGAATCAGTGGAAGAGTTACAAAACACAAAGAACGACGCAACTTTTGAACGGCCTTACAGAAAAGGACTTATAGAAAAAATACTACTATAGAGCTACGAAAACGTGGTTTGGAACTGCGTTAGCAGATACTTCAATCTGCCGTACTTGTTTCTTTCCTTACTCCTCTAGGATACTCGTAAGTCTCGTTATTTAATAGTCACATCTCGTATATATCGGTTCATCATGATATATACTCGTATGTGTACATATGTATGAATGTATAACTAAAATTTTCATCAAATAATAGAAAAATAATAACGAGACTGTTAAAATTAAAATAAATTGGCTATCGAGAAAAACGTCAAGCAAATTTGAATTAAATGCTCCTATTATAATAGTCGACTTTTGAAATAAGCTACGAAAGAAAGTCACGTCACACGCACTTTGATTAGCGCATATCAATATTTTGATAGCACTATTATCATCCGCGTAACGTTGTATTATTAATTGCTGAATTATATGTATATATTTTAAAAATTTTTGGAAATAAATATTAACAAAATCTTAAGTACTTGTTCGAGAATAATCTAAATAAAACTAATTAAAACAAGTATGAGAAAACACACAAGTGTGTAGAAAAATATCGGAATTATATAACATTCCGAAAATTCAACGCAGCAAATGTGACACATACACACATACAGACAAAAATGAAAACGAGCCAATAATTATCTGAGTGCGACGCGGTGCAACCAAATTGGATAATGAAAGAACTCGGAGGAAATTTTTTTTATAATCAACAGCCAACGTGTTAGTCTCTACATAGCTTCAGAACCTCAGCCATCCAATAACCAACCACCCGCGGTTGCTTGACAATTATGTGTAACACCGCAGCGGGGAGAACTCATAGGGTATAGGATTCTTCGTACTATCTGATTTCTCCGCGGGACTGACACGCCGGCGGTTTTGATAGAACCAGCCTCGCTCGAGCGCCTTCAACGCTGCAACAACAGGTAAGACCATAACCCAGAGTTTCAACGGTCGTTCGGAACTCGCTAATTTGAACAATAAATTTCATTTGGGAAAGACATCCTTAATAACCACCGCCCCGGAAACGGTTTTGGGTCACCGGCTGGTGAATATGCGTATACCGATGGTATGACACAGCACGTTCTGTACCAATCCAGAAAAAACTCGGACATTGTTGAGCCTTCTTCGGATTACCGTCGTAGTCTCACGGAAGAATCAAATGGTACGCAGAGTTCTGTCTTGTACTACACTATGAGTTGTTACACAAGACTGTCAACCAACTGCGGATGGTTAGTTATTGGATGTCTGCGGTTTTAAAGCTATGTAAAGAGACCAACACCCGTCGGCTGTTGATTACGAGAAAATGTCCTCTCAGCTCCTGCATTATCCAATTTGGTTGTTACTCTCGGATAATTTTGTTCGTCATTGGTTCGTTCGTATTTGTTTGTGTGTATCCGTGTCACGTTTGCTGCGTTGAATCTCCAAAATTTGTTACGCGGGTCATAGGACGATAAGTATAGTGAATAGCGGCCTTAGAAAGATATCTGGGTCATCTTCTTTTGAGAGCATATATTGGTGATACGTTGATCATGCAAGTTTCAGACCTCTGTCCATTTTAGGTTTTGAATAAATCGAAAAAAAAAAAGGAAAAATCCGAAAATAGTTTTTTTTCTCAAAAACGACTTAATCGATTTCAATGAAATTGGGATACATCATAGAGATGTATAAAAACTATACGCAGATAAAATTACAGCTCATAATCTTTATAATAATTACTAGAGACAAGAGCGATTTTTTCCGATTTTTATCTTTCTTTATGATAACGTTTTCGTACAATTTTGAAACTAATTTTTTTTTTTTACGCCTCTTTTTTAATGTAGAATAACCTCTCGAATTTATAAATTTGTTCGAAAAGGTACGCAATATTGAAAAAAAGTAAGAACTAATTTTTTGACGTAAAAATCGACTTATTTCAATCCTTTTTTTTTTTTTTTTTTTCATTTCTAGAGATACGTCCTTCTCTCAGATTTGGAAGTTAGCTAGGGCCTTTAGATTTCCCTCCTCCGAGCGCCCCCTTCATTTTACTCCTGCGTTACTACATCTTCACTCCTTTTTGGACTCTATCTCGCCCCGCTTATGTTCCTTCTCTTGAAGAAACTAGTTCTCCCTCTTATTACTCTACCTTTGAGGACTATTTTCTTTCTTCCCCTTTTTGTTACAATATCCGTTCTTAACAAATCCACTAACTCCATCCCCACATTAGATGGCCTCTCATATCTAATCCTTAAAAATCTCTCCTCTTCCTCGTTTGCATTCTCTCTTAGCCATCTATAACTCCGTTCTAATCTCTGGTCGCACTCCTAAATCCTGGAATGACTTTATAATCATTCCTATTCCTCAAAAGAAGAAAACAGTCTTCTTTCCGACCTATCTTCCTCGCCTCTTGTCTTCGAAAACTTTTCGAAAGCTTAATTAACAATCGTTTAGTCTGGTGGCTGGAGCATAACAATCTCCTCCTTTCCAATATGTTTGGCTTTCGCCCTGGTCTTGGCCCAATCGACTGCATTAGTACCTTTCTCTCGGACATCTACCAATCATTCCTAGATAGAAAGTTTACTATTGCCACATTCGTCGACGTCGCATCTGCGTTTAATAATGTTCATCTTCCTTCACTGGCTTCTAAGCTCATTCCCCTCGATATTCCTCCTATTCTCGTTACCATTATTCTTAATCTATTCCAAAATACATCTCTTTTTCTTTCTGTTCCCTCCTTTTCAACAATCAGACGTTGTTATCGCGGCTTGCCTCAGGAGTCCTACTCTTTTTAATATTTATCTCCTTCATATCGCTACTCTTCGCATTCCTTCTTCTTCTCTCCTTTTTACGTTTGATATCCTTATCTACTCCACTTCAGACGAGCTAGTTACGGCCAACGAGGAGATTAATTATCGATTTACTTAAAACCTAAAATGGACGTCTGAAACTTGCATGATCAACGTAAATACACATGCTCTCAAAAGAAGATGATCCAGATATCTTTCTAAGGCCGATTCACTATACTTATCGTCCTATGGCCTTTCAATATTTTTCTACACACTTGTGTGTTTTCTCATACTTATTTTAATTAGTTTTATTTACATTATTCTCGAACAAGTACTTACGATTTTGTTAATTTTTATTTCGAAAAACTGAAAAAAACATATATAATTCAGCAATTAATAATAAAACGTTACGCGGATGATGATGATACTATCAAATTATCGATATGCGCTAATCAAAGTGTGTGCAAGGCGCCTTTAAACACCTTTCGCAGCCTACTTCAGAAGTTACTAAAATTACAATAGGGGAGCATTTAATTCAAATTTGCTTGCATCCGAGATGGCTTGCTTATCCGAGTTAAATAAAACATCTCTTATCGGATGAAGCACCGATAGATTTTCTTTCGGTTCCGTCAAGCGAGAAAATTGGAAAATGTCTGGCAGGCTCATTTAGTATTGATTTAGCTAGTCGGATAATTAGTCGAGTTTTAATATTTAGCTAAGGGCCGCTTTTCGGTCGCGCTAAAATATTTTCTCGCTACATTTGCAAGGTACGTTTTTACGCATTCACGTGATTGCGCTGCAAGTCATGCTGGCGATAATATGTATTTACATAGCCGGTGTTGCATCGGGTTCTGTATATTTAGCGTTACCATTCGGCTGTATAATTTATGACTTGGAATGCGCAATGTGCCATAGCGAGGTCGGGCGATGCAACGTGTTATTGGAAGCGCGCTAAATTATTAAGCAAGCCACTAACAGTTGAAGAAAAGTGGAGAAGCTCTTCCGGGAATAATAGCTAACTAACTGACGGAGGGAACTAATAATTATTAGTAAACAATTCATGCGCCGGCGCGAAATGCCGAACAATGGCAAACCACTTGCGGGTTATGCTGGTGCGGTCAGAAACCACCGCCTCCTCAGCTATTTCGCACCTTCCGCTAACCTCTCTGCTCGAAAACCCTCAGCCACCAGTGCCACGTCTAATGCCAAGAAATTCCCTCTTTCCCTAACATCTCTCCTTCCTTACGAACATCGGCGCCCCGATGAAAACAAAAACTTCACCCTGCGCTCCTTAGTTCGCTTCTTCTTTAATATGTTTATTTTTCATTTCATCTTGCTGAACCTATTTAGTTGCTTTTATTCTTCTTTCCGAGCCGTCATCATCATTATCTACTAGTTAATTACTCGCTGCGCGTTGATCGTCGTCCAAATGGTAACCGCTTCCAAGTGACATTTAACAATTTTCGCTTTTCAGTTCAGTTAATAATTCTCTTGCTATATAAATATATATATATATATATATATATATATATATATAGTACAAAGTTAATAAAAGGGAAATTGAGTTTCAGAAACTTGGTAGTTAGTATACTTGAAGGGGAACAAAACAGTATTTATCCTTGTACGCAAGAATAAATATAATTTATCGTCAGAACTAGTAATATTTATTTTAAGAGAGAAAACAAAAATGCTTTATATAAATTTATTCATGATGAATATTTTTACGAACCATTAGACTTTTTATCATGTACGTACGATCAAACTGTAAAGTTAACTCAAAAAAGTTTCGATAATTCCAAGTTGCACTTTGATGTGCTCTATTTGTGTAACTCTATATGTCGTATTTTGTTTTTCCTGCAAATATACGGCTTTAAATTTTATAAATGAAAAAAAATGTATTTCCTCAAATGTATGATATTTAAAAAAAGAGAAGATTAGTATAGTAATCGTTTAAAGTAAAGTACGGAAGTATAGCAGATGCTTCAAACTTTGGTGACACCTCGGCGGGATATAATTTTTAATGAATTGAAACTTACAGACGGTTCCGTGTTAAGAAATATTCGCTTGCAGGAGTCGTAGGTTTGAATCTTCGAACTTAATCCGGTTGGATAGTATTTGGCTTTCGTGAAAATTTGTAATGGCTTTTTTTTTTTCCGTTTTTTGAGCTCGTCAACCAGGGATCTCACTCGGAAAAACAATGGGAAGAAGAGTTAACTAACTAAAACTTGATTCAATCGGAAATGGCAGAAATAAACGAACCAATGGCAGGAACAGCAGACTGAGACGGAATGGATAGGATATAGGAAGCACAGTAGTAGGGAGCAGGAAGCCTTGACTTTAAAAGGAGTAAATAAAGGGAAGAGCGTTCCGTAGAAAGAGCAGAACACTCAAAGAAAATGTGATTAGCATCACAGATAAGTTCCTCATTTGGATACAGATGACAATATGGGGAGAGGAAAGCAAAGAGAGACCAAAAAACGGGAAGCGGGCAATAGAGTGTGATTGAGGCGTAGGCAAATAATAGGGACAATAACAGAACGTGGAAAAGAAGGGAATTCGGTTAGCTACACAGAGCATTTTGATGGCAATTCTGTAATGCAATCTGCGGCAGTACTCAAATACATTTTCGTATGCGTATTTATTTAGTAGAGAAAATGGGGAATAATTAATTTCTCTGAAGACAAACATCGATTATCAAAATTTTACTTCTGAAATCTCTGCTTTTAAGTCTGGTATTGGAATTGAGACGTGTGTTTGGATGAGACTGCAAAGTTGCTGCCTCTTTTGCTCCTTTATCTGCGGATTCATTCAAAGCAAATCCCATATATATATATATATATATATATATATATATATATGTGCTGGTATCCGCGGCATTCTGATTTACAGCAAAGGATTCCGGGATAAAAGATTTAAGATGTGAGCGGTAATAAGATGAAGTAGAACACAATAGTTGTGAAGGATTTGATTGAGTTGAGCGAGTCTGAGCGTATAAAAAATTTGTTGCGATCTGTAGGGTCGGCAATATCCCCCCACAGCTAATTTTATCACGTAGAGCTCTCCACCGTGTTAACTGAATAATAATTTTTGGTATACCGCATGACTTCATCATTCGTGATCGCAGAGGTTGTGTCGTGTGTAGAAGTATCAGTGTGTATATTATTTTATGATCTCTATATTTTACAGTTTCCTGTTCAATTTTTTTTTTGACTCGATTATAAAGTCGTCAGCCCCTCATTTCGTTCATTAAAGATATATTAACGTTGATTTGATACAGGTGCCATGGTAGGAGTTGTGAGCTATCTTTAAAAATCAAGTAGGAAACCTGAAAAGTTCGACTTAGTAAAAACCTGGAATTGTGTGAAGGCGAATATAAAACGTTTCTTGGAGAAATGTCCTTCTCACTGAGAAGGTATTCATCGGTTTCGTAGTAGAGACTTCCACAGGTCACTTGTGCTAAAAAGCGCCTAGTGCTATTTTATTAGCCATGTTGCAAGGGCGTCGCCAGACGACGAACCGGGGGGTGGGGGGTGGACAAGATGATAGAAAGAGAATATGAGTTATAGGAAAAATAAAATGTACAATTTGTAAAGGCTTAATAAACAAGAATAAAATCTTAATTAAAACATAATTTTCGTGGGTTTCTGGCAAATTGTTCTACTACTTCATTATAAAAGTCTTCCAAATTGTCCATGATTACGCGCCTATGAATACTCATCATGGCCAGTTGATCAAAAAGTTTCAAGGTTCCAAAGGACAGCTTTCCTCCTGCCCCCCGCTGGCGACGCCCATGGCATGTTGTACGTCACATCTAGTTTTTTAATCGTATCGAAGGCATGGCTATATGTAGCATTACCAGCGCAATCTATTTTCGGGCGCAATAATAAAGTTCGATATATTTGTATTTAATAAGGACTTCCTATCTGTTCCCAAATGTGACATGTGGGCTGACTTCCTTATCATTTTAAACACGTTGAAGTCGGTGACTGGTCTGTAACATGGGCACTTTTCCCGTATCACAGACGGACATCGACTTCAATGTTTTAATATGGGCGGTAGCTGAGATAATAAGGATTAATTATTTATATAATGTTCCAATTTGAATTCATTATCCCAAAATATAATTCGAGATATTTTACGAGAAATTTAGCTGGCAGTATACGATTTTTGATCAAGATATTCAGTATTTTCATGCATCTCTTTATGCGACAAAAGTGAACTGCCGTTGTCTCTACGTTGAACAAAATGTAAGTCAAGTTTTTCGTGGCCCACTGGGACATATGAAATAATAAGTTGTACATCGCAAGTGAGTTTTTTTTGGGATTAATTTTATGTTCAAGGGAGGGGAGCCTTATATTAACGTCACCTATAATAATGAAATCAGAGTTATTATGGTTTTTCTTTATTATATGTTCAATTTTTTTAATGTAGGGTTCCCTGTTCTCATTAGGAGATAGATAACATGGCCAATGAGTGTATGTTTTTTGCAAGAAAGAGCAATGACATCTTCAAACGAATTAATTAAGTTGCGCGAGATTTGCTTTTTAATTATAATGGCAAGTCTATCGTTTACGTATGTGGTATAGTTACTGGTGTCAAAGGAAATGCTTCTTTTATGTAAGTAGGGTTCGCAGACCACTGCTGTGTCACATTGTGATCGGTGAAAGTGTCTTAAAAAGAGTTCTTGGGCAGCGTGATCAACATTAAGGTAGTGAAGACGCACCACCACAGTTTGTGTGAGTGGTGACGTGAAGGCAATTCTTCGTGTATATCGGACAATTGCGATCATGTGCCGAGTGATCAATCCTCTCTATAGCGCTACTAGTTATATCATTATTTGATAAATCAACTCCAATTTCTGAGGGTTATTTTTTTTAATATAGTCTATGACGCAATTACTGCAAGAGACATCGCTGTTGGCCTTTTGGGCAAAGTCAATCAGGCTGCTGTCAGTTTTGCAGTATTTTGCAAAGTGATCGAATCTGCAGCATTTTTTACATTTTTTAATCGGGACCGAGTCAGTAGAGACTCTTTCACTTAACTCTGATTTTTTTTCACAAGAAAGGGCAGCGTATTGAGCTGAGCTTAGCCGAACGTAAATCCGGCTACCTCTATTAGCTGTTACTTTGCTAACTGAAATCGGTACTGAGCCAGTTTTGATGTTGAAGTATTCATTAAAGTCAAATTCGTTAACATTATTAGTCCGGAAAATTAAGATACACGGATCCAATAATTTAGGTGTAGAGTAACCTTGGCGTCCTTAATATTGGATTTAATAGCTTCACCAATGGTATTTTGCTCGGTTTTGGTTTCAGTGACGATTATAGCCGTGTTGTTGTTTATTTTCTTATAGAAAGTATTAGGAAAAGAAAACTGTCCATCTCAAGTCCGCAGTGAGCGCACTCGAACACTACTAAATAGTAAAATCTGTGAATGTGAATCGCTATCACTAAAAGTTGTTTAGTATAGTCAGATTTCAGCTCTTTTTTTTTTAAATATATTTTTTAACAGCATACAGTAAAATTCACGAGATATAATATTTTCGGTAATTGTGAGTTCCCGGACAGTTTTGATTTTTAATTTTTTAACCAATATTTTAAATATGATGAAACATTAAACACAGAAGTCTTTATTAAAAATTAAAAAAATATCCCGACATGTTTTGGAGAAAGAACGCTCTATATTTATCGGAACAGTATTATTTAATATAAAGTTAAAAGTTAAAAATGTAAACAATGAAAGCGAAGAAAATGTTTCAACAGCATAGAGTGAAATTCGCTAGATGTAATATTTTCGGTAACTGCGATTTCCCAGACAGATTTGATTTTTAATTTTGTTCGTTTAATGAATTATACAATAAATAATTTCCTTTTTAAATTATTAAAAATAAAAAATATTTCTAACCGTATTCATAAATTTTTGGACCCTTCAATTCTTAGAACGCCTCTTCTCAAAGCGAACTTATCTTAATAACTGCCATTTTACTTCTCCGAAATTACCAGTTTTTTATTTCTTATTACGTTTACGGCTTGATCACTTTTTTCTTATTTTGTCTATTAATTAATTTTTTCTATTTTCCTATATATTAACTTCCTTCTTTTTCCATTTTGATTATTTATGAATTTAACCAAATTATATCACTTCCCTTTCCTCGCTTGACGGATAAAAAATTCTCTTATTTCTTATTTAGGTTATTAGGAATTCTGCCATCTCCAGTCGCTTTGCCACTAAAAACTCTACCGTATTGCGTGCCCTTTTGTTTTTCATCACTCCGTTAAGTGTTTATAAGTTTCTTTTATCATTTGATTCAAAAAGTGTTTATCTCCATCCAATTTCCTAAAGTTTCCACCCGCTCAAACATTACTTCCATTCACCATTTTCTTCGATCTCCTTTTACCTCATTTCATTCAAATAATCTAATTTAGCTTCTCGTTGCTACAACGGGTGACTCATTGGCTCGCTCAGCTGCCGTCTCGGTAGTAAATCAATGGCTTTTAGTCATTTGCCATTCCGCCTGTGTCTCGGAAAAATACTAACCGTACTGCTTCCTTTAATCCTCATTTTTTCTTTTTTTCCCTATTTGGTAATCTGATTCCGAGATCTGTTTTTTACTAATCTGCTTCTACAGTCTTAATTTGATCACTTTTTGCTGTTCAGTTTCTCGTTCGCCCTGGGTGGCACTGTTTTGTACTTTCATTTTTTCCCTTTATTATCCTGCACTACGATATCTATCTCCTTGTATTTTCTAATCCTGGATCCTTCTATCTTAATATCCAAACTCATCCTCCTCCTTATTACTACGACTTCCCTCATCTTTCGCGCTTTCTTTTATTTCTTCTATCTGCAGACTTTGCCTTGACCGTAGTCGAGACTTCTTGCATCCTCTTTTCGTTTTTCTATGTCCTCTTCTTCTTTTTGTTCTTTCCATCATCCCGATGATTCTGATTTACTTTGCGATACAAATCATATCTTCTACAAATGCACGTCTAATAGAGAACACTCTCACTTCTGTAGACAACTCTTGAATTTGCTGTTTATTCTTTTTCTTGTCCATCTCCGGCCAATCATTCCTATTATATAGCGTCTTTCATTGCTTCTATCTGTAGTAGTATTCAATTTTAATTCGTTTCTCCTTCTCTCTTACTGATAAAATCTAATGCTGGGCAATGCTCTCGGCTGGCCGATCATGAAAAAAAAACCTTCCAACTGCACGTGTAATCATTCTGATTATATCTTTTGAATGTGCCTCTTAAACTTTTTCGGACGTTTGTTTCTTTATGCCCCTTCTCTTGATTTAATACTTATAAAATACTGCTTACATTATTTCATCTTCACGCGTCGGTTTTCCTATTTTAGCTTCTTTCATTTTATGAATTTTCGATTCTTTTCAAACTTCATTTCTAAAATTCTTGATTGTTTTTCAAAATTTTTCTAGTCAAAAAAATCCCGGAAACAGTACTCATACAGTACGAAGAAATAACATACCGAATATTTCTATCTCTAGACACAGTTTCATGCTTTGTATGTAACGAGAAAGGACATACTAGTAAAAACTGTCCAAACACGATAGAAGACGAAGACATTTCAAACAATGTAAATGATCAAATAAATGACAATGAAAATGTAAACGTTGACATCAACTTCCCCACTCCTCCGTTATCGCAACTCTTAAATGGAGCTACTAAACGAGCACTATCAAGAAATTCTTCCGAATCAATAATTTCAGGTAATAAATTAAAAAATGAAAAAAAAAAACAACAAAATCAACAATATATTATTAAACGACTAAAACGCTAAAACAGATGATGCAGCAGAAACAAAAGAACAGGCAACAGTAACATACGACAGCGACCAGTCCATAAAAGCAGATGAAGAAGAAAGTGAATCAATATTAAAAAAAGAAATATTCAAACCATTCGAAATATGCGGAAAAATGAAGATAAATATCCGCTTTCGTTAAATAATTTTATGTTATTTGTAGGAATGTGTAAGGAGAAAAAGGATATTCTTCCGACTCTATCAATAAGAATTTACGGAAGACATAAATGGCTTAATGAACATGCTAATTGAAAATAAACATATCCTACATAGTAGATCGGCAAAAATTCAGTTCACAAAAATTATCAAAAAATTATCCTTATCAATTAAACACCCCCAAAGAGCTAAATAATCATATAAATAATACCTGATGAAAGGTAATTTAAATATATTATTACTTAATGTAGGCAGAACCAAAATTCAACAGTACGAAATATTAACAAATACTTAATAATAATATCGGAACCGTATATTTACAAAAACAAACTATATGGAATAAACAATGAACAGTATGAAATAACACAGCCGAATATTTACAATAGCCTATAATAAAAATATAAACCTGTCAATAATAGGAACAACTCAAAATATCATTTCAATTAAAATAGGAAATTATATTTTATTTGCGTCCTACTTTTCCCCTAATGAAAGTCTATAGATTCATACATTCTTACAATTAACCATTTAATCATACAATTTCAGGAATTAAAACCGATACTGTTAGGTGATTTTAACGTTAGATCAACGATATACGAAAATTTAAACAACATAAACTATAATAAGAAAAGAGCAGAAAAGTTCGAAGAATTCCTATTTGCCAATGATCTAAGCGTTTGTAATCCTTATAACATAAAAACTTTTAACAATCACAATGGGAGCAGTGTAATTGATCTTATAATTGTCCACGAAACAATCAGCCAGAACATTAGAAATATAAAAATATTACCTTCTTCAGTAACGCAACACTCAACAATATGTCTGCAGCTCTCAATAAGGAAAGATAGTAAATCACTAAATGAAAATACAATAACAGTTGACTATGAGATCTTTCAAAAACAAATTATCAATGCTCTACCTCAAATAAAACAAAAAATAGAACACATTAAAAAAGTAACTAAAAAAGAAGATTTAGAGAAACAAAATCATAGAATTTACAAACATAATAAAAGTACTAATCCACAATGCACTTACAGAAACAAAAATTCGTGACAAACCTTATTGGAATGGAAAATTAGAAAGCTTTAAAAAAATACTAAAAAAAATTACAAAGGAGACTATACAAAAGCAAAAATAAAACAAATAATAAAGTGGAATCATTAAGGATTAAAATTAGAAAATTGAAAAAAGAATACGAGGAAGAACTGCAGTTATCAAAGCATGAAAAATGGAAAGAACAACTCGTCGACAATCTGGGGCAAGCCGTATAAAATATATGTACGGACAAAACCAAGCAAAGAGTAGACATGCCTGCTTTTAATATAAATGTATGCATCGTACACGGTAACATTGAAAAACATAAAATAATTTTTGCAGAATTATTTCCAAACCGAACACTTAAGTTGCAACCGACTCAGCCAGACAAAGCTCTCCTAATATGTGAAAACGAATTAACTATAACAATCAAAAAATTGAACAATAGGAATGAACACGATCAAATTTCTAACAAGATGATTAAACTTCTTCACAAAGTAGACGAAAAAATATTTAAATCTATTTACCAAAAATGTATCGAACTAAATTTTATTTTCCTAATTTTCTGAAAATAAGGAAAAATTAAAATAATAAACAAACCTGGAAAAGACTTAACAAATCCGCAATCGTATAGGCCTCCTACTACTGTAACGCTACTGTCTGATTTAACTAAGATATATGAAAAAATCACAAAAAAATTTTCTCCATACGGAAATAAAAGAAAAAGCGATTTTAAACGAAAATCAGTTCGGATATCTTAAAAACAAATCAACTGAGCTAGCAGTAAAAAAGTTATTCGATTACATTGAAAAATATAAAAAACGAACAAGACATACGTTACTAATCAGTTTTGACATATCCGGAGCATTTGATCTAATAAAAATTGATGAAATCTTAAAAATAATGAAAAGAAAAAATATATCTGGTACAATACAAACTATAATTCGTAACTACTTAACAGATAGAAGAATCGGGGTATTTAATCGAGAAAACAAAATCCTATATAAGAAAAGTGTTAACTCAGGAGTAGCACAAGATTCGGTTCTAGGGCCAGAGTACCCTTCAACATAGCAATGAGTGAAGTTCATAATTTGCAGTTCAGTCAACACTGCAATATGATAAGCTACGCAGACGATATAATGTTAGTCTCAGGAATTAATAAAAAGGAAGAAGTGTACAATATAAATGAAACAATAAAAAAATTGAGTAAAAACATTCAAAACTTAGGCTTACAATTCAACATAAATAAAACCCAAGCACTACTAATCAGTAGAAAACAAGACAGGGAAGAAATGATACATTGCATTGAACAGCACTTATGCATAAAGATAAAATAAAAATAGTAAAAGAAATAAAATACTTGGGAATAATCATAGACAGTAATTTAAATTTTGGAAAACACATCGAATTCATAATAGACAAGATTAAAAAAATTTATTTCAAATTAAGATCACTATACTCAAATATGTTCGGTTTCAAATATAAAGATAGAATAGTACTCTATAAAGAGCCATTTTTGGATCAATAACAGAATACTGCTCTACAGTATATTTTCCAGTTTTACGAGAAAAAGACAAGAATAAGCTGTTAAAATTACAAAGGAAAATATTAATAGGAACAATCTCTGGTTATCGCACAATATCCACATACTTTAGTTAACATCATAGCAGGGGACTAATAGCTATAGACTTAAAGTTAGAAAATGTAAACCAAATCAAAACATGCAAACAAGAAGAACTAAAATTTTAGACAACGAAAATAGACCAGTAAAATTAACTCAAGTAGTATACGACTTTGGCAACACTCAGGTGTGATAAATCAAAAACTGGAAGAGTAACACGGGAAATAGTAGTTCCAATCATCGAAGAAAGACTACAAATGAAACATTTTTATACCGATTATTCACTCAATTTTTAACCGGACATGGAAATAATAATGGGGTGTCTATACGAAACGATTTAAAATTTCTGAATCGGACATCTATAAAGACTGTGAAAAGAAAACAGACGATTGTTCTCATTCGATTTTCGAATGCAATAAGTTTAAAAACGGAAAATAATAAAAAAACCGATAACCGAAGTACATGAAAAAAAGACTTTTTTAATTTGATCAGCTTTGTCAACCGTGTAATGAATAACAAAACGAAACACATCAACAATAAATAATAACAGTAACAATCAGAAACTCTGGCTGAAAAACCGCAGGGTACACAGCGAAGTAAATAAATAAATAAATATAAATATAAATTAAAAAAAAGCTAATTTCCTCAAATTTAAATATTTAATTTGAAAACAATTCTCGTAGTGTAATATAATTTTCGTTGTGTTATTTGTAACGAATTTCATTTTACTAGAAAACGTTTCTTCCATTCTAAATCGTTATTGCTTCTTCTATTTTCGTTTATTTTATTTTATTTTGAGCTATTATTATTATTATTATTATTATTATTATTATTATTATTATTATTATTATTATTATTATTATTATTATTATTATTATTGTTATTGTTATTGTTATTATTATCATTTTATTATCATTAAATAGTTCGTGTAAGTAGATAGAAAACCTGCGTTCTAGGAGAAGAACCAATCAGGAGCGAGTATTTTGTTACGTGACCATGCCCCCTTTTATTCAACTAATCAAGAGTCAATACTCAATCAAATGACACAACGTTTTTACATCAAACCATCCAGTAAGAGTTTAACGAAAATGCTTCTCTCATAGCGCTACATACAAATGCTAACGCTGTCAATCAATTGACCGATGCATGTCTTTACTTGTACATAAATTACTGTTATTCGGTAGCGACTGGTTTTGGAGGATTACGCACACAATGATGTATATACGGTTACGAGCGTCCGTACACATATGTAAAATTAGTTATTATCATTATTGATTTTTGTTGTTATCAATGTTATCAGTGGTCAGTCTGCAGGAATCACGGTAAAATACAGGTTTTCGCTGTTCCGGTATTTCTAGGAATCGCGAAGATTTTCGTTCGATCAGTTGCGTAAAACTTTTCTTTGTCCGATACATTATATATGGGGGTAAGTCTATCTCATACATCGCAAAAGCGAAAATGCTTCTCACATATCGCTACACATAAATGCTAACACAACCGTTGAAACCGGATCTTAACGTTCTTATAATTTCTATTCCAGTCTATGCCTTATTACGGAACCACACCCTACATGTACACACTAACACAAACATATACTCATACTCAAAGCCCATGACTACTTTATTCAATACGCATATGTAACCAACTATTCCTGACGGAATGACATTTTTCTGACGCAACATTTCCACTGCCACAACCGATTTAAACCTAGTAAAAACGCATGCATCGTTCTCGCACACATGTCGATCGTTCGCGATATTGTAATTTTTTTAAATTAACCAAAGTATAATATTTAAAGCATAAAACTAACCTGAGCTCCCCATTCACTTGCTTTGTACCATTCAAATGTATTTTTTAATTTTTTTTTATTTTTCCATGCCTAAGCATTATAAAAATTAGTCTAAGTATATTTCTCATTTTCTACGCTTCCAAAAATTTTTCTTTATTCTCCGATCGTTAGAAAAGCGCACTGACAGATCACACACTTATATCTATCATATATTATTTTTTCTCACTTACGATTATTTTTCCGTCTGTAAGTATTTATGTATGTTTCCCCCAGTTCTAAAAATAAATCCTTCGATGTCTCGCCCCTCAACGAATGCACACCGTCCGATCCCGCGCACACTCTCCTCTCGATAGTTTCCCTATCGTTCATAATATTTTTTCCGTCCGTAAGTATTATAAAATTAGTCAAAATATATTTTTTCAATTTCTACGGCTCCAAAAATTTTTCCTTATTCTCCGATCGTTACAAAAGCGCACTGACTAGTGATGGGCAACTTCGAAATGTTTCATTCGAATTAATCGATTGTTCGATAACTTCGAATGCATTCGATTGTTCCACAGTTGCATTCAAAATGTTATTTCATTCGTATAATTCATTCGTATTCACAACAATCATTTGAATTAAAATCATTCGAATCAAAATCATTCGAATTAAAATCATTCGAATTAAAATCATTCGAATTAAAATCATTCGAATCAAAATCATTCGATTGTTTCTTTTTGGCGATTTTTGACTGTTTCGATTGTAAAAACATTTCGAAATCGCACAACACTAGCACTGACAGATCACACACTTATATCTACCATAGCGTTAGCCACCGCGAAAGCGAACCATTCGATCCCGTGCACACTCTGCTCTCGATAGTTTCCCTATCGTTCATAATAATTTTTCCAAGCCTAAGTATTATAGAATTAGTCTAAGTATATTTATTATTTCTTCTCACTTACGATTACTTTTCCATCCGTAAATATTTATGTATGTTTTCCCCGGTTCTAAAAATAAATCTATCGATGTCTCGCCCCCTCAACGAAAGCACGCGCATCATTCTCACGCACGTGTCATTCGTTCGCGTTACCACTTTTTTTTTCAAAATTAGTCCAAGTATATTTTATTATTTTTCTCATTACGATTATTTTCAGTCCGCAAGTATTTCTGTATGTTTTCCGAGGTTTTAAAAATTAATCCGAACAAACATCCAGACTGTTGTGAAAGCACACTAACCATTTCCGCACAGATTCTACATTATACGTTACTCTATTATGAGTTCTTCAAAAATTGATTCGAATATGTTTTTCATTTTTTTTTTTTTCAATCCTAAAAATTCATTCTTTCTACCCCCACCCTCTCCCAGCTAAAATTACCGATCTTTCGTAATCTTCATTTATTTTATCGATTCTAAAAATTAATCAATGGTTCACTCGAAAGCGTACCGTACATTCCCACACACATATCTTCTATCATGAATTTCCCTATTGATCATGAACATTTTTCAACGTTAGCCACAATAGCATATCACATTGGTCTCGCATACACACCACATGCAGTTCTATATGTTTAATTTTTTATTAACGATCTTTATTTTTTTTTTGTACCGGTATTACTTTTTCCTACACAGTCATGTCATCATATACACTTAACATTGTCAAAATAATTTTAACCTTTCGAGAAAGAAAAATCTCCGATCAATAAAAAATATTTATTAACATCACAATTATTTTTAATATTATTCGTTTCGCTACAAACATAATTTTCTTTATTTAATAAACTCATCCACATCATCAATCGTTTCAAGACATTATTGTTTCAAACATCAATCACTCTTTTCCAAGAATTGATAACCTCCGCAGGTATATATCTCACCGTCGCAACAACCTTTACCTGCATGACTCGCATACCTTCAAGACCACTTGTACATTGCTCGCACGCTATTTACCATTATTCGATCACAGAATATTTTTCACACTCCCTCACATATGCGCATACACTCAAAGTCTTTGATTACTTTGTTCGTATACAAATATATCAGCTTTCTCTGACGGAACAACATTTTTCCGACGTAACATTTCCGCTACCACAACCGATTCAAAGGTAGCTAATGAGATAGACTATCGAAGGGAATCATTCAAGCAGTCAGTATTAGTTTTATGTTAAACATGTGTATTTTCTCGAATCTGTGTTCACGCATTATTAAAAAATTTACATCAACGTTAAAGAAAATAATTTCCTACGTTTTTTCTCTATCATTTTTTTTTTCTGTCTTTTATCTTTTCTTTTCCTCTTTCTTTTTCTCTGTCTTTTTTTTTTTTTGAGTGAATAGTTTGAAATACATATTATTCAATCATGAACGCTAATATAGTTAACGTAAGCAGCAACTCAAAATCAATTAAGGACGCCGAATTTATTCAGAATTCATTTTCGAGTGATATTGTCTCACATACAACTTCATCACCTCCAACACCGCAATTAGATGATGGTTATACAGTATAAGAATCAAAATCTTTTGTACGTAATAACACTGATCCTGTATTATTATCAGAACAAGCAGATATATCGAAATATTTTGTAGATATCAGCATCCATATAGATTGTGATTATGATTTTCAAGTAACCAAACTAGCAATGATTGATATGTCTGGCGGGAAGTGTTTGCATACACTGTGTAAGCCAAGCAGAACATGGTATGCATCAACAATGCCGCATTTACAATGTTCTTTGATGAGTCATTACTTGAAAAACCCTTCATTATTTCCCTGTCGGGGAGAAATATTCATGGCACGCAATATGTTCACAATATTGTCCCAAAAAACCGAGAGCTCGCATATATATTTTAACGGTATATGCTAAACTTACACTAATGGAACTTAACGAAAAGTTTGAATTGTTGTGTGACTTAAACTATGAAATCGTTAATATGGATCAAGTCTTTCGACTATATAGTATTGAGAATCTACATGAAGAGTATTTTGGTATAAGCAATTTGATAACCTGTAAACATCTTAATGAGAATGTTAGTTTTCATTGTGCAGTGAAAAACGTTATGGTGATGAAAGCCTGGTACGATCATGTTATCCATCCGCTGAAGCTTATGATTAATTTCAATATAAATGATTTAAGACAGTTGTTCATTACAGCCACCAAAGAAATGATAATTACATTATTTCCAAGTTGTGTTGGAGACATTTATGCATTTCTACCAGATAGATTAAAACAGGATGTTACGATAAAATCACTTCTACCATGTTACGAGCATGAGCATGGTGAAGAATATTATATCGATAATGATACATTGCGACAGAGTACTCGAAATTGTATGAAAGTAAAAGATTGTATCGATTGTCAATATACAATTCACGTGGATTAAAAATTCATTATTTCAATCGTTTAACAATTTTGTGTATATTTGTATATATTTTGTATATTAATGTATATATTTTTTCCCCAATCATCCGCTCGTTCGTTTTTTATGTTTTGTTAATCATTTCGTAAATATATTTTTATACATATGAAAATTTTGTTTGTATATATTTGTGTATATTTTTCCCCCTCAATATGTTTCGTTCTATTATATATATTTTTCCTAATTATTTTTCATCTTTTTACACTCCTTTTCAATTCCGTTTATTTAATTATTTCTCTATCTCTCTTTCCCCCTCTTAACTTAAAGTACTGGTAATGATGAATATTACAAAAATCTAAACCAGTTGTGTAAAGTGTACATATAATTATTGTCTAATTTTCGAATATAATCCCACATAATTTGTTCACATCTTTTTAGGTTAAAAAATTATATTTTTGATTCTTTCTATAACAAACGAATCTAACTGTTCAACTTTTTCATGTACATCACGTACATCAAGTATTTCCGGAACTGTGTGAGTTTTCATTAATTTGTAAGACTCAACCTAAGACCTGGAGAGTTCTCTCAAATTTTTTAAAATCTTTTATAATCACATTTTTATAAAAAATATGTATTAAGTTCACATGTTATTTAATATTTTTTTTATTTCACAAGTATTTTTCGAGGTATATACGAGATCGTCTATGAGCTGTGTTGATCAATAGAACAACAGGTAGAAAACCTAGTAGTTTACGAGACACAGCATGTTCAAAGAAAAAACGAGCTAGCACAAGCTGATCAGAGTTACAACATGCGAGTGAGAGATATATTCTCGAAAGCAACAGCTTGATTACAAAAAACGTCGAAGATACATGCTTCTATCCGTGACCAATTATCGCATCAAACATAAAAAAGGTTTGACTAAAAGAATATTATTTTCTTTTTCATTCATTCTCGCTACTATTACCACTCGCGCCCCACTGTCAAGACCTCTGAACATACATTACTAACGTCGCCAACACTATAATATTTTCGCTCTGTGTTATTAAATTAACCCAAGTATATTTTTATTCGTTCATTACACAAACATTTTTTTTCAAATCTTTTGTAATATGTCGTACACACATTTATAGCCTGCAG
Source organism: Icerya purchasi (assembly GCA_039619475.1). NCBI lineage: Eukaryota > Metazoa > Arthropoda > Insecta > Hemiptera > Monophlebidae > Icerya > Icerya purchasi. Next base: position 201,990,448 of record CM077115.1, read on the forward strand.
ACACTACTCGCTTCATTACCATGAAAACATCTCTTTCATTGGTACTTATCATAACATAGTTTTTCCTAAAATTGTAGAAAAATTCTCTTCACTCCATTCATCCAAGGTGATTTATTTCCAAATTTCAAATCATGCATAATTATTTTAGAATTAAATTAAGTATATTTTGTCATTTCCAAAAAATCAAACATCTCTGTACAGGGTATTAACTCATTTTCACATCAAACGTATTATTTTTTTTAATCTATCATACATATTAATTTTTATCATTTAAATTTTTCCTTAATTCACAAGTAGCTAACCTATAGAAAACATATTATTGTAAACATGCATGACGAAGTTACTCCTTATAATTACATCATGAATTAATTTTTTCTTCATTTTTTTTTTACCATCATGAAATTGTAGTAGTGTTTTTAATTTTTTATTTCCCATACATGACAAAAGCAATAGAATCACGGAATTTATTAATGTGTACACTGTACGCCTCCAATAACCTATCAGGCATTTTTTTTTAAATTAGTCCAAGCATAGTATTTTTTCAATATCAAAACCGATCATACATAATTTTTTCTTCTATATAATCACTAACCTATGGAAACACTTTGCTCGTTTTACTCATACCGAAGCAATCACTCTTTTTCCCTCATGCTAACAAACTTCAAAATTGTATAATATAACACGAAATTATTCTAAATATATGTTCATGCTATTAAAATTAATATATCAATTAATCTTTATATTCCTTTTGTACATTTCTGAAAAAATCCTACAACATGTTTTAAAATTAGTCGAAGTATACTATCTTATTACCTAAAATCAATTATTCTCTCATACAGTTTTTCCGATCATACATAATTTTTTTCCATATTATCATTATTTGCAAAGTCATACAAAACAACAACATAATTTTAATCATAATTAATCCTTCATTCCATTCCTTTCATGCTATACACCATTATCATTTAATTCAACATTATGAAGTTAGTCTAAATATACATTCATGCTAGCAAAGTTATTATCTCACCCTTTGCATTGTTTCAAGATGATTTATTTTACATTTTTTCTTTAAATTTCCCTCATACTATTATTTTTGAAATGTAGGATGATGACTATGATTAGAATTCATGATTATGAAGAGAGACGCATGCTGAAATTGTCATTGTATATGCGAGATGATATGTGATTGTGGGTGAGTATACATGCATGTAAAATATATGAGTGTGTTAGTAGAAAACATAGATACAGTTATAGAATGAGAGAGATAAAAATATATATTTTGTTATGTTTGATATGTGTATGATAAAGAGGTGAACAATGAATAATCACATTACCCTCACAACTTAGACATTGAGTTATACCTTTACAGCATTTTAAATGTAAAAGCAGTGACATTAACATGTAGTAAACGTTTTTATCACTTTTGACTAATTATAACCAATTTTCCAACATTTCTCATCATTTTCTTACATTTTAATATTTTTACACCGTTTTAGTTAATTTTTGCTATTTAATATCATTTTTCCGGTGTTTTTACCACCTTTCACACAATTTTCATCATTCTTTTAATATCTTTGTTAGGTTTCTTCTTACAACTCTTTACCATTTCGATCGTCATTAGTGATATCCATCATTATTTATGCTTTCAATCCTTCCGCTTCATCTATGCACACATACAGCTTAGCAATCGCCACAGCCATTGAACACTGTAGAACCGCAATCGCGATCTCCATTTGATTATTGGGATTTAAAAGTCACATCTTTGAGTGCTTGATCTAATGCATCAACATGATCTTTGTATTCGCCCACCCACTGCTGGAGGTTCCGCTTGATATCTTCAACAGACTATCATACAATCGTTTAATAAGAGAATCCGTAATACCCGAGACATTTACTTAACGTTTTCCCAACACATTCACAGACCTACCCTGCACACTAAGGAAATCTTTAAACATCTCTGTAACCATTCCTTTTAAGCTGGTGGGAGCAAGGGACTCCTATAAACGTTTGTCAATCAACACTTCATTGTTCATCGCCCTGGTTTCACTCGCCGTTACACAGTCATGTAATAAACATTTTCTTCTTGTACAATTTTCTTATGCTTTAACACTATTACAACATTTTTCCTCATTTTTAACTAATTTTAACCAATTTTCCACTAATTCTTAGCACGTTCTTCTATTTTAGGACTTTTTTTTTTTGCGCTATTTTTTCATCAATTTATATTATTTCACATCGTTTTTCTGATGTTTTTAGTGCTTTTCACACAGTTTTGCTAATTATTTTCGATTATTTCTTAACATGTTCTTCTGTTTTAGAACCTCTTTGCGCTGTTTTTTCATCAATTTATAATATTTTCCATCATTTTTTCTAGTGTTTTAATACCTTTCACACAATTTTACTCAATTTTTCACCATCTTTGAAGATTTTTTCATTTATCTCATACATTATATGTCTGAATGTGACGATTAACTATCCTTTGAAGTACATTTTATAATTCGATATAATGATAGATAATAATGAAAGATCTAATTCAATTTTGTTTAAAATTTATTCAATAATTTTTATGACATTCATCATAATCAATAAAAATGATCATTGCTTCAATGTTAAATTATATCAGTTAATTATTAAATATTCATAATATACGGCATAAAAAGATTAATTTAACTGATTATATCCTTCTTCTACCAACTTTTCTTGTATCATTCAAATTCCAGCATCTACATCAGTATTTTCCAGTTGTTTAGATGTGTGTAGTATCAATAATCATTCAACCGCTTCATTAGGTTCGTCAGAATAAATTTATAAGAGGATCTTCAAGATATACTTTGCGACAAATGCTATATGTATGTTTCTTTTTTTTTTTTGTTTCGCCAGGATAAACTTTTATACTATGTATGTTAGATTGAAATGGAGAACATATTTTTTTTTTCTATATTTAGGAAGTGGAGTTCCCTTTAATACACCAGTAACACATACATGAGATCCAGTAAATTCCAGTATTTGTTCATATAGTGCTAAACCATTATTTGTATATTTATTCTTATCAACATTCATTTCCATCAGTAAATGAATCAAACCTTCTGTGTAAGGAAATTTGGTTAGTTCTTCCTTTTCCTAAATAAATTTCATCACATTCACAGTTCCATAGAAACTGGTCTTGAGCTCATCATATACTCGTGAGTATTAGCATTATATAGTATTCAATATACTTGATCATTTATACAGATTCATCACCAGATATTTAAAATAGATCCATTTCACATATATTAATAGACTTATATCCAGATGTATTATCACTATTGTTCATAATCTTCTTAATTTTCATCATTATTTTCATAATCATCTTACTGACACAAGAAAGTTTGTGACGTTTTACCATTGACATATCACTTATTCCATCAGAATCCTTTTTCATCGTTTTAGATATTTGTATTGTTTCCAGAATATCCAATATATGTTTTGTATCAGGTTCAATCACATCAGATGAATTATTTATAATAGATTTCCAGAACTGTATTTGCATTATATTTTTTCATTATATCACTATACATTCTTTCCCTTTCGCTTTTAAGATATGCTTCAGTATTTATTCCATTATTACTAATATTAAACATCACTTTACTCGTTGGCATCATTATTACAGATAATTTAAAAGTTCATCAAAACTCACATGTAAATCTTCTCTATATACACATTTCAGCATCTATTTTGTTCACAGAGATTTCATGATTATTCGTCAACAGTAATTTATAGAAAGTTTTTTTAATGGCTTAAAGAAATATTCAGTTCTATCATCCTTATTATATACATAATGTATTTCAAACTGTTCCCTAAATACACTATTCCTGAAACAAATCTTTATAACAACTATAATAAAATTGATGTGATTTAAGCTGGAAATAGGATATTTTGCAGTAAAATCACTGTTTTTGCATCTTAGGTGCTAATATTTTTGAGGTAAAACGGTATTTTCCCTTTAAAATTTGATGTTTTGTCAAAATATTGATATTTTAGTCCTAAATGATGTAATTTCTGCATGAAGAGTACTTTTTAGCCTGAGCTGTATACTTCTTGATGTGGTATTCCATTCATTGTGAAGCTATGTTTGAACGGGTTCATGTCTAGTTATGGGAGGTTTACAGAACTTTTCTACTATATCGGTTATAGTAGAATAGTTGTTGTATGTTAGTGAGATGATAGTTTTTGATTGTGAATAATAAATATGGGTAAAAGGTGGAGTGTATCCCATCAAGCAGGGAGAGTACTGTTTGGTAATTATCTCTAACATTTGTACACATTGCAAGACAGATATATTATGTCTAGTCAAAATTAGTTGATATGTATCGTTCCAGTTTTACATTAAACGTTCACACTGAGTGATGTGACAGGCTAGACAACATCAAGATTCATTCAATCATTATATTATTTTACACCATTTTCTGATGTTTTGCTCCATTTTTTACATCTGATCAGCTCTTTTGATGTTTTTTTGTTAATTTTCAAGGGTGCAAACTTCATAATGTGAAGTTATTTTATTTATTTCAACACTCGTTACTCACAAATAAAATACAATATCTTAAACACACTCAGCATGAAAAAAAACAAAAAAAACCTTACAAACAGAAGTAAACAATGAATTGCTTAGAAATTTCTGAAACTGCAAGTTTTGTTGTCTAGCCTGTCACATCACTCAGTGTGAACGTTTAATGTAAAACTGGAACGATACATATCAACTAATTTTGACTAGACATAATATATCTGTCTTGCAATGTGTACAAATGTTAGAGATAATTACCAAACAGTACTCTCCCTGCTTGATGGGATACACTCCACCTTTTACCCATATTTATTATTCACAATCAAAAACTATCATCTCACTAACATACAACAACTATTCTACTATAACCGATATAGTAGAAAAGTTCTGTAAACCTCCCATAACTAGACATGAACCCGTTCAAACATAGCTTCACAATGAATGGAATACCACATCAAGAAGTATACAGCTCAGGCTAAAAAGTACTCTTCATGCAGAAATTACATCATTTAGGACTAAAATATCAATATTTTGACAAAACATCAAATTTTAAAGGGAAAATACCGTTTTACCTCAAAAATATTAGCACCTAAGATGCAAAAACAGTGATTTTACTGCAAAATATCCTATTTCCAGCTTAAATCACATCAATTTTATTATAGTTGTTATAAAGATTTGTTTCAGGAATAGTGTATTTAGGGAACAGTTTGAAATACATTATGTATATAATAAGGATGATAGAACTGAATATTTCTTTAAGCCATTAAAAAAACTTTCTATAAATTACTGTTGACGAATAATCATGAAATCTCTGTGAACAAAATAGATGCTGAAATGTGTATATAGAGAAGATTTACATGTGAGTTTTGATGAACTTTTAAATTATCTGTAATAATGATGCCAACGAGTAAAGTGATGTTTAATATTAGTAATAATGGAATAAATACTGAAGCATATCTTAAAAGCGAAAGGGAAAGAATGTATAGTGATATAATGAAAAAATATAATGCAAATACAGTTCTGGAAATCTATTATAAATAATTCATCTGATGTGATTGAACCTGATACAAAACATATATTGGATATTCTGGAAACAATACAAATATCTAAAACGATGAAAAAGGATTCTGATGGAATAAGTGATATGTCAATGGTAAAACGTCACAAACTTTCTTGTGTCAGTAAGATGATTATGAAAATAATGATGAAAATTAAGAAGATTATGAACAATAGTGATAATACATCTGGATATAAGTCTATTAATATATGTGAAATGGATCTATTTTAAATATCTGGTGATGAATCTGTATAAATGATCAAGTATATTGAATACTATATAATGCTAATACTCACGAGTATATGATGAGCTCAAGACCAGTTTCTATGGAACTGTGAATGTGATGAAATTTATTTAGGAAAAGGAAGAACTAACCAAATTTCCTTACACAGAAGGTTTGATTCATTTACTGATGGAAATGAATGTTGATAAGAATAAATATACAAATAATGGTTTAGCACTATATGAACAAATACTGGAATTTACTGGATCTCATGTATGTGTTACTGGTGTATTAAAGGGAACTCCACTTCCTAAATATAGAAAAAAAAAATATGTTCTCCATTTCAATCTAACATACATAGTATAAAAGTTTATCCTGGCGAAACAAAAAAAAAAAAGAAACATACATATAGCATTTGTCGCAAAGTATATCTTGAAGATCCTCTTATAAATTTATTCTGACGAACCTAATGAAGCGGTTGAATGATTATTGATACTACACACATCTAAACAACTGGAAAATACTGATGTAGATGCTGGAATTTGAATGATACAAGAAAAGTTGGTAGAAGAAGGATATAATCAGTTAAATTAATCTTTTTATGCCGTATATTATGAATATTTAATAATTAACTGATATAATTTAACATTGAAGCAATGATCATTTTTATTGATTATGATGAATGTCATAAAAATTATTGAATAAATTTTAAACAAAATTGAATTAGATCTTTCATTATTATCTATCATTATATCGAATTATAAAATGTACTTCAAAGGATAGTTAATCGTCACATTCAGACATATAATGTATGAGATAAATGAAAAAATCTTCAAAGATGGTGAAAAATTGAGTAAAATTGTGTGAAAGGTATTAAAACACTAGAAAAAATGATGGAAAATATTATAAATTGATGAAAAAACAGCGCAAAGAGGTTCTAAAACAGAAGAACATGTTAAGAAATAATCGAAAATAATTAGCAAAACTGTGTGAAAAGCACTAAAAACATCAGAAAAACGATGTGAAATAATATAAATTGATGAAAAAATAGCGCAAAAAAAAAAAGTCCTAAAATAGAAGAACGTGCTAAGAATTAGTGGAAAATTGGTTAAAATTAGTTAAAAATGAGGAAAAATGTTGTAATAGTGTTAAAGCATAAGAAAATTGTACAAGAAGAAAATGTTTATTACATGACTGTGTAACGGCGAGTGAAACCAGGGCGATGAACAATGAAGTGTTGATTGACAAACGTTTATAGGAGTCCCTTGCTCCCACCAGCTTAAAAGGAATGGTTACAGAGATGTTTAAAGATTTCCTTAGTGTGCAGGGTAGGTCTGTGAATGTGTTGGGAAAACGTTAAGTAAATGTCTCGGGTATTACGGATTCTCTTATTAAACGATTGTATGATAGTCTGTTGAAGATATCAAGCGGAACCTCCAGCAGTGGGTGGGCGAATACAAAGATCATGTTGATGCATTAGATCAAGCACTCAAAGATGTGACTTTTAAATCCCAATAATCAAATGGAGATCGCGATTGCGGTTCTACAGTGTTCAATGGCTGTGGCGATTGCTAAGCTGTATGTGTGCATAGATGAAGCGGAAGGATTGAAAGCATAAATAATGATGGATATCACTAATGACGATCGAAATGGTAAAGAGTTGTAAGAAGAAACCTAACAAAGATATTAAAAGAATGATGAAAATTGTGTGAAAGGTGGTAAAAACACCGGAAAAATGATATTAAATAGCAAAAATTAACTAAAACGGTGTAAAAATATTAAAATGTAAGAAAATGATGAGAAATGTTGGAAAATTGGTTATAATTAGTCAAAAGTGATAAAAACGTTTACTACATGTTAATGTCACTGCTTTTACATTTAAAATGCTGTAAAGGTATAACTCAATGTCTAAGTTGTGAGGGTAATGTGATTATTCATTGTTCACCTCTTTATCATACACATATCAAACATAACAAAATATATATTTTTATCTCTCTCATTCTATAACTGTATCTATGTTTTCTACTAACACACTCATATATTTTACATGCATGTATACTCACCCACAATCACATATCATCTCGCATATACAATGACAATTTCAGCATGCGTCTCTCTTCATAATCATGAATTCTAATCATAGTCATCATCCTACATTTCAAAAATAATAGTATGAGGGAAATTTAAAGAAAAAATGTAAAATAAATCATCTTGAAACAATGCAAAGGGTGAGATAATAACTTTGCTAGCATGAATGTATATTTAGACTAACTTCATAATGTTGAATTAAATGATAATGGTGTATAGCATGAAAGGAATGGAATGAAGGATTAATTATGATTAAAATTATGTTGTTGTTTTGTATGACTTTGCAAATAATGATAATATGGAAAAAAATTATGTATGATCGGAAAAACTGTATGAGAGAATAATTGATTTTAGGTAATAAGATAGTATACTTCGACTAATTTTAAAACATGTTGTAGGATTTTTTCAGAAATGTACAAAAGGAATATAAAGATTAATTGATATATTAATTTTAATAGCATGAACATATATTTAGAATAATTTCGTGTTATATTATACAATTTTGAAGTTTGTTAGCATGAGGGAAAAAGAGTGATTGCTTCGGTATGAGTAAAACGAGCAAAGTGTTTCCATAGGTTAGTGATTATATAGAAGAAAAAATTATGTATGATCGGTTTTGATATTGAAAAAATACTATGCTTGGACTAATTTAAAAAAAATGCCTGATAGGTTATTGGAGGCGTACAGTGTACACATTAATAAATTCCGTGATTCTATTGCTTTTGTCATGTATGGGAAATAAAAAATTAAAAACACTACTACAATTTCATGATGGTAAAAAAAAAATGAAGAAAAAATTAATTCATGATGTAATTATAAGGAGTAACTTCGTCATGCATGTTTACAATAATATGTTTTCTATAGGTTAGCTACTTGTGAATTAAGGAAAAATTTAAATGATAAAAATTAATATGTATGATAGATTAAAAAAAATAATACGTTTGATGTGAAAATGAGTTAATACCCTGTACAGAGATGTTTGATTTTTTGGAAATGACAAAATATACTTAATTTAATTCTAAAATAATTATGCATGATTTGAAATTTGGAAATAAATCACCTTGGATGAATGGAGTGAAGAGAATTTTTCTACAATTTTAGGAAAAACTATGTTATGATAAGTACCAATGAAAGAGATGTTTTCATGGTAATGAAGCGAGTAGTGTCTGCAGGCTATAAATGTGTGTACGACATATTACAAAAGATTTGAAAAAAAATGTTTGTGTAATGAACGAATAAAAATATACTTGGGTTAATTTAATAACACAGAGCGAAAATATTATAGTGTTGGCGACGTTAGTAATGTATGTTCAGAGGTCTTGACAGTGGGGCGCGAGTGGTAATAGTAGCGAGAATGAATGAAAAAGAAAATAATATTCTTTTAGTCAAACCTTTTTTATGTTTGATGCGATAATTGGTCACGGATAGAAGCATGTATCTTCGACGTTTTTTGTAATCAAGCTGTTGCTCTCGAGAATATATCTCTCACTCGCATGTTGTAACTCTGATCAGCTTGTGCTAGCTCGTTTTTTCTTTGAACATGCTGTGTCTCGTAAACTACTAGGTTTTCTACCTGTTGTTCTATTGATCAACACAGCTCATAGACGATCTCGTATATACCTCGAAAAATACTTGTGAAATAAAAAAAATATTAAATAACATGTGAACTTAATACATATTTTTTATAAAAATGTGATTATAAAAGATTTTAAAAAATTTGAGAGAACTCTCCAGGTCTTAGGTTGAGTCTTACAAATTAATGAAAACTCACACAGTTCCGGAAATACTTGATGTACGTGATGTACATGAAAAAGTTGAACAGTTAGATTCGTTTGTTATAGAAAGAATCAAAAATATAATTTTTTAACCTAAAAAGATGTGAACAAATTATGTGGGATTATATTCGAAAATTAGACAATAATTATATGTACACTTTACACAACTGGTTTAGATTTTTGTAATATTCATCATTACCAGTACTTTAAGTTAAGAGGGGGAAAGAGAGATAGAGAAATAATTAAATAAACGGAATTGAAAAGGAGTGTAAAAAGATGAAAAATAATTAGGAAAAATATATATAATAGAACGAAACATATTGAGGGGGAAAAATATACACAAATATATACAAACAAAATTTTCATATGTATAAAAATATATTTACGAAATGATTAACAAAACATAAAAAACGAACGAGCGGATGATTGGGGAAAAAATATATACATTAATATACAAAATATATACAAATATACACAAAATTGTTAAACGATTGAAATAATGAATTTTTAATCCACGTGAATTGTATATTGACAATCGATACAATCTTTTACTTTCATACAATTTCGAGTACTCTGTCGCAATGTATCATTATCGATATAATATTCTTCACCATGCTCATGCTCGTAACATGGTAGAAGTGATTTTATCGTAACATCCTGTTTTAATCTATCTGGTAGAAATGCATAAATGTCTCCAACACAACTTGGAAATAATGTAATTATCATTTCTTTGGTGGCTGTAATGAACAACTGTCTTAAATCATTTATATTGAAATTAATCATAAGCTTCAGCGGATGGATAACATGATCGTACCAGGCCTTCATCACCATAACGTTTTTCACTGCACAATGAAAACTAACATTCTCATTAAGATGTTTACAGGTTATCAAATTGCTTATACCAAAATACTCTTCATGTAGATTCTCAATACTATATAGTCGAAAGACTTGATCCATATTAACGATTTCATAGTTTAAGTCACACAACAATTCAAACTTTTCGTTAAGTTCCATTAGTGTAAGTTTAGCATATACCGTTAAAATATATATGCGAGCTCTCGGTTTTTTGGGACAATATTGTGAACATATTGCGTGCCATGAATATTTCTCCCCGACAGGGAAATAATGAAGGGTTTTTCAAGTAATGACTCATCAAAGAACATTGTAAATGCGGCATTGTTGATGCATACCATGTTCTGCTTGGCTTACACAGTGTATGCAAACACTTCCCGCCAGACATATCAATCATTGCTAGTTTGGTTACTTGAAAATCATAATCACAATCTATATGGATGCTGATATCTACAAAATATTTCGATATATCTGCTTGTTCTGATAATAATACAGGATCAGTGTTATTACGTACAAAAGATTTTGATTCTTATACTGTATAACCATCATCTAATTGCGGTGTTGGAGGTGATGAAGTTGTATGTGAGACAATATCACTCGAAAATGAATTCTGAATAAATTCGGCGTCCTTAATTGATTTTGAGTTGCTGCTTACGTTAACTATATTAGCGTTCATGATTGAATAATATGTATTTCAAACTATTCACTCAAAAAAAAAAAAAGACAGAGAAAAAGAAAGAGGAAAAGAAAAGATAAAAGACAGAAAAAAAAAATGATAGAGAAAAAACGTAGGAAATTATTTTCTTTAACGTTGATGTAAATTTTTTAATAATGCGTGAACACAGATTCGAGAAAATACACATGTTTAACATAAAACTAATACTGACTGCTTGAATGATTCCCTTCGATAGTCTATCTCATTAGCTACCTTTGAATCGGTTGTGGTAGCGGAAATGTTACGTCGGAAAAATGTTGTTCCGTCAGAGAAAGCTGATATATTTGTATACGAACAAAGTAATCAAAGACTTTGAGTGTATGCGCATATGTGAGGGAGTGTGAAAAATATTCTGTGATCGAATAATGGTAAATAGCGTGCGAGCAATGTACAAGTGGTCTTGAAGGTATGCGAGTCATGCAGGTAAAGGTTGTTGCGACGGTGAGATATATACCTGCGGAGGTTATCAATTCTTGGAAAAGAGTGATTGATGTTTGAAACAATAATGTCTTGAAACGATTGATGATGTGGATGAGTTTATTAAATAAAGAAAATTATGTTTGTAGCGAAACGAATAATATTAAAAATAATTGTGATGTTAATAAATATTTTTTATTGATCGGAGATTTTTCTTTCTCGAAAGGTTAAAATTATTTTGACAATGTTAAGTGTATATGATGACATGACTGTGTAGGAAAAAGTAATACCGGTACAAAAAAAAAATAAAGATCGTTAATAAAAAATTAAACATATAGAACTGCATGTGGTGTGTATGCGAGACCAATGTGATATGCTATTGTGGCTAACGTTGAAAAATGTTCATGATCAATAGGGAAATTCATGATAGAAGATATGTGTGTGGGAATGTACGGTACGCTTTCGAGTGAACCATTGATTAATTTTTAGAATCGATAAAATAAATGAAGATTACGAAAGATCGGTAATTTTAGCTGGGAGAGGGTGGGGGTAGAAAGAATGAATTTTTAGGATTGAAAAAAAAAAAAAATGAAAAACATATTCGAATCAATTTTTGAAGAACTCATAATAGAGTAACGTATAATGTAGAATCTGTGCGGAAATGGTTAGTGTGCTTTCACAACAGTCTGGATGTTTGTTCGGATTAATTTTTAAAACCTCGGAAAACATACAGAAATACTTGCGGACTGAAAATAATCGTAATGAGAAAAATAATAAAATATACTTGGACTAATTTTGAAAAAAAAAGTGGTAACGCGAACGAATGACACGTGCGTGAGAATGATGCGCGTGCTTTCGTTGAGGGGGCGAGACATCGATAGATTTATTTTTAGAACCGGGGAAAACATACATAAATATTTACGGATGGAAAAGTAATCGTAAGTGAGAAGAAATAATAAATATACTTAGACTAATTCTATAATACTTAGGCTTGGAAAAATTATTATGAACGATAGGGAAACTATCGAGAGCAGAGTGTGCACGGGATCGAATGGTTCGCTTTCGCGGTGGCTAACGCTATGGTAGATATAAGTGTGTGATCTGTCAGTGCTAGTGTTGTGCGATTTCGAAATGTTTTTACAATCGAAACAGTCAAAAATCGCCAAAAAGAAACAATCGAATGATTTTGATTCGAATGATTTTAATTCGAATGATTTTAATTCGAATGATTTTAATTCGAATGATTTTGATTCGAATGATTTTAATTCAAATGATTGTTGTGAATACGAATGAATTATACGAATGAAATAACATTTTGAATGCAACTGTGGAACAATCGAATGCATTCGAAGTTATCGAACAATCGATTAATTCGAATGAAACATTTCGAAGTTGCCCATCACTAGTCAGTGCGCTTTTGTAACGATCGGAGAATAAGGAAAAATTTTTGGAGCCGTAGAAATTGAAAAAATATATTTTGACTAATTTTATAATACTTACGGACGGAAAAAATATTATGAACGATAGGGAAACTATCGAGAGGAGAGTGTGCGCGGGATCGGACGGTGTGCATTCGTTGAGGGGCGAGACATCGAAGGATTTATTTTTAGAACTGGGGGAAACATACATAAATACTTACAGACGGAAAAATAATCGTAAGTGAGAAAAAATAATATATGATATAAGTGTGTGATCTGTCAGTGCGCTTTTCTAACGATCGGAGAATAAAGAAAAATTTTTGGAAGCGTAGAAAATGAGAAATATACTTAGACTAATTTTTATAATGCTTAGGCATGGAAAAATAAAAAAAAATTAAAAAATACATTTGAATGGTACAAAGCAAGTGAATGGGGAGCTCAGGTTAGTTTTATGCTTTAAATATTATACTTTGGTTAATTTAAAAAAATTACAATATCGCGAACGATCGACATGTGTGCGAGAACGATGCATGCGTTTTTACTAGGTTTAAATCGGTTGTGGCAGTGGAAATGTTGCGTCAGAAAAATGTCATTCCGTCAGGAATAGTTGGTTACATATGCGTATTGAATAAAGTAGTCATGGGCTTTGAGTATGAGTATATGTTTGTGTTAGTGTGTACATGTAGGGTGTGGTTCCGTAATAAGGCATAGACTGGAATAGAAATTATAAGAACGTTAAGATCCGGTTTCAACGGTTGTGTTAGCATTTATGTGTAGCGATATGTGAGAAGCATTTTCGCTTTTGCGATGTATGAGATAGACTTACCCCCATATATAATGTATCGGACAAAGAAAAGTTTTACGCAACTGATCGAACGAAAATCTTCGCGATTCCTAGAAATACCGGAACAGCGAAAACCTGTATTTTACCGTGATTCCTGCAGACTGACCACTGATAACATTGATAACAACAAAAATCAATAATGATAATAACTAATTTTACATATGTGTACGGACGCTCGTAACCGTATATACATCATTGTGTGCGTAATCCTCCAAAACCAGTCGCTACCGAATAACAGTAATTTATGTACAAGTAAAGACATGCATCGGTCAATTGATTGACAGCGTTAGCATTTGTATGTAGCGCTATGAGAGAAGCATTTTCGTTAAACTCTTACTGGATGGTTTGATGTAAAAACGTTGTGTCATTTGATTGAGTATTGACTCTTGATTAGTTGAATAAAAGGGGGCATGGTCACGTAACAAAATACTCGCTCCTGATTGGTTCTTCTCCTAGAACGCAGGTTTTCTATCTACTCGTGTAAAATTCGCGTGTCACATTCGAAACAATTTTTCTTCTTTTATTGTACAGTTCTGCAAGCAGATACGGGCTTTAGTTTCGGAAACGCTAAATTATATTGCGTTTTGAAAAATCGCAATATGTGGTTATTTTTTTTTTTTGTTCTATTTTGCACAATTGGCATTGTTTTGGGTCTAGAAATAAAAGTGTGTGAACTGTTTGCGGTTCCATTACATTCTCTTGTTGACGACAGTGTTTCGTTTTGTTTTCCACTGCCAATAATAAATTATATCGTTTTTGTTGCTTTCTTCTTTTTTCAGTTCATTTCAAGTAACGTAAAGTTGAAAAAGATTAATTAATTTCATTTAAAATCACATCTGATTAACGGTATAATTAATTTCTTACTCTAGACCAACGGATTAAATAATTTCCAAATTGTAGTTGTTATATATAAAAAAAAAATGGCAGGCATTTATGCTTGTTTGTTGTTTTTTTTTGCGCAAAATATGTAATTAGTGAAAAGCTCACACTAGCGGAATATCACAACCTTAATTAGTAATAATATGAAAAAAATTCATCTCATTCTTTTTCTTTTTCTCAAAACTTCCTGTTAAAACTGCGAATAGTACGACGTGTTTCGAAGAAAATAAATTAATTGAATTTGAAATTAAGGTGCAGTAATTTCAATCAACTTTATTTATTTTCGAATGATGGCGGCGGGTTGTATTGTTAACTTATTAGTAATGCGCGAATCACACTTTTCTTGTTGCTATTACGCGATACGGCAATTATAGATTTAAGCGCTTTAACTAACAGCTAAGACAACACATTAAAGGAATTAACAGAAAACGACTAACGCGGACCAGTGCTAGGCTCGAATATAACGTTTATACGGCACAGTGAGAAGAAAATTATGAGGTTGGCGGGGGTAGAACTTTAAAATTTCCTATTTGAGACACATCAATGCATGATGATTAATTGTATTCGGAACTTTTTATTCGTTTTTTGATGTCTGAAAATATTATTTATCAATAAAATTCCCGATTAAAAAGTGTTCCCGAAAATTTTTAACATAAGGAAGGGCTAGTCACCGATTACCCATCCTCATCCACCGCGCGGGATCGCCCCCATTCGGTAAGGAAATAAACTTGCTGGTCGCACGGTTCACGTATATAATAAAAGAATAATTCGAAAAACGAAATTACCTATAATCATTGAATAAAAGTGTGATCGCAATCAACGTAAACATTTTTTTATTAAATTCACTCAACTTCCATTTTCAATCTAATTATTCTTAGGACACTTATTATGAAAAACTACGACTCACAAAAGTAAGAATCTTTTTAAATTTTCTTTCTTATTAGCATTTTTCTTCTTTTTTTTCGCACCCGTAAGAAATAACCACTTAAAAATTTTCACATCAAGTAATTTCACTAAGAGATTCAAAATTTTATTATACATAATTTTTGTTTGTCATTGAGATGTTTTTATTTTTATTTTATATTTATAAATATCAACAAACAGGTATGGATTTGTTAGGATGGCTAGGTTCCATTGCGCAGTTAATTTTATCGAAAAAAAGTGATAAGAAATATGTAGGCAATCTTGTTCCATTGTAATTTTTTTAAGATCAAGTTTCAATGATTAATCCAGCTATAAAATTTATTTTTGTTTCCAATTTTTTTTATCTTTGGGCGCGTCAACTAAGGACATTTACCCACCGCAAAGGACTAGCAGAATGATGAAACGTAGTAATTTGTAGGTTATATCAGGGAGCGATTAGAAATAGAAGAAATGAAGGTAGCCAATGCAGGAACAACAGAAGGAGATGGCACAGTAAGGAGGCGGAAATCTAAGGCAAATTGGAATAAAGGACTGCGCGTTCCGTGGAAATACAAGAGCATATTCGAAAGAACGTGACTTGCATCACAGGTTAAATTTAAGATAGAAGGATGACAAAGGGAAACTAAACAATATTAAAACGAAAGAGAGAGGCAGGAAGCAGACTGTGATTAAAGCGAAGGCGAATTATGGAAGAAATAACAGAACGGCTGATGCAGTTTTGCCCGGCGATTAGCTTAGATGATACATCCGGTCATGGATTATATCGTTGAGTTACCGTTGTTTTCCTAGTCCACGCCATGTCGCGTGTCGCTATACGTCGTTTTTCTAGGCCGTCAATTTGAACCGCTTTAATTGTTTTTTGTGTTCATCGTTTTTTTTTTTTATTTTATTATCCTCGGACGTAGTGGAACGTGTAACGCGTGTATTTTCTCAGTTAATATACGAATTTGATAAAAAGTTACGAGTGTTATTGTGTTTTTTTTTCGTTCCTTTTTGTGGCGGGAAATTGTAGCGAACACTCGGCTCGTGTCTCGGCGACACTTCTCTTCTGGAAGGAGTAGAAATGTGTGTTTCCGTGTGCCAGTTACAAGCAAAAAGCCTAACGTTCGCTCACCGCGCAATTCACTCTAAAGTTTCCGTTTAGGTCATCAAAAAAATCCAGACTGCAAAAGATAAGCAACAATTTTCAATGATGCGAAATGTCTTCTCAGATCCTTTGAGTTGCTGCTCAATACAGGATTTTGTTTTTTTCCGACGTTAATTTTGATTCGGGCGCCACCACTGACTAACGTACTCGCTTGAAGCCCTCTTCGGGGGAACTTGCGCTTCTTTTGATTTTTTTCTTATTTATAACAAAATTACTATAAACCAGCATAGTGTTGCGTACGAAAAAATAAATGACTTTACGTAAACTGATAATAAATGCATTCAGAGAATAAATAAACAAAAAAGTGGTAAATTTTGAACTGACTTTAGATACGGTTACATCCGCAGATTAACATATAAGCGACCAGTTTTAAGTTATATACATAATTCGCCATGTTCTACCGAAAAACCGACCATGTATGTATGTATGTATATTAATGACTATATCATTCTTTCGCTGGGTGTAAGATGAAAAAATCGTGCCTTTCTGCGTTATTCAGAAATCCTTTTTTTTTTTTTTTTCGTTTTTTTAGTGGGCTCGGCTAACAAAAAACATGGCGCCCGTGTCTTTATTTGTTCTGATTCTTTTATTTTTTTTTTTTAGATAATTTAAATTTTGATACTACATTGAGCAAAGGAAAGATGCGATTATTGGAGAAGGGAGAGGGTGAAATCCTGGCACACATTTTTTCGCTATCGGACAAATAGTAAAGTAATTTTTTGTCAAGAATAACGCAGTCAATTAAAATCAACTAAAACATCTAGCACTCTCTAGGGGGTTTGACTTTGGTTGCGGTAGGAGGTCTGGGGAGAAGAAGCTTAAACTCGGAGTTCTGATAAGTTACTTCGCAGCTAAAATCGAATATCACAATACATTATACTGATTTAGTTATATAATTAGAAGTTCAACTTTTCCGTCAACATATTCAAATTCGTTCTTAATTTCCAAAAAAAAAAAAAGCTTCTTTTTTAATTTATATCTTCCTTCGACTATGTATTATCCGATTTATCTTTAAACCATTTATCGATTTACTTGTTGTTTGTACTCTATTCACTCTGTTTAATGACTTAATAAAGTTAATTTCAAACTATTTTCTCCTTTTTTTTTTTAAAATTTTAATTAAAGCTCCTTGAGTTTTTACGTTGTCAGCTACTAATTATAATTTTACCTTTGTTTTTTACTCGTTATCGCTCATCGTCCTTTTTTTTTCTTTTCTATCTTCTATAGTTTTTTTCCGTTCCTAAGTTTCGCCGCTTCGCAAATAAATAACTAGTTCATTAAAATTTCAGAGATAAATGCGAAGTTCCGTATGATAGAAGAGCGCATTCAATTGTTCTAATTAACCGGCAAAACTCTAGAATGTTTCTTTGAGAATTTTTCTGTTTGAAAGTTCAAAAAAAAAGTATAACAGCAGTCTTCTTTGTGTCTCTTGTTTCTTTTTACTTGTAGAGCGTAAATTTCAGGGACGCGATTATAATACACATTGCACACGCGAAATATATAATAAAATAAACATTTTTTTTTTTTTTTTTCGATTTCTAAACGGTTCTCTGTAGACACAAAAACCTTCAGGGGTTTTCAAATAATTCGCAACATGACTAAAAAATTTTAGCGAAGGAGTAGAGCACTTTTGAAATTTCTATTAAGCGAGAACTAGCGGTATCAATTGATAAACGAAAAATAATAATTTAAAAACTTTCTTCTTTCTCGTCCTCCTGTTCTTCTGATGTATTTCCATTCCAAAATCATCACAACTTATACCTTCTGATAAATAAAACGCTTGAAATTAATGATAAATCTCTTTAGACGAAGGTGAAATGCTCTTAGAGGAACATTATTTGTTATTATTTTTCATTTGCTTAACTGGAAGGAAAAAGTTACTTTTTAATTCGATTTTCAAAACGTTGATTGAGCGTATATTACCTAGTCCACTACTAATAAAAATAACCTACACACTATGAGAAAATATCGATCTATTATTTGTAATGACGGAAGATCGGTAAATTAGTCATCATCGTTACTGTTTCTAGCTAAAAACGTAAGTTTTTCTTTATTAAAAAAAGGAAAAATTTGAGGGCAATTGCACATCTATAAATAAAAACGCAGCATTTTCATCACCCAAAATCATCCATGTTCGTTTCCGCATTGTACATAAACTACATTGATGTGTAGTCCAATAGAGGGAGCGTGTAATTATCTAAACAACCAATTGATTTTCTTGAATTTACAGTTGTTATTGTTGTATTGTTACACTTTTTATCGATATGTATGCGTTCTTAGTGTGCAATGTAGTAATGTGTGATCATTAAACTTGCGAAATTATATTGTGAACTCTCTGTATCGTGATATTTTTGTTCGTTCGAGTGTTGATATTTCTTGATGTATTGAAGTAACGCATCACATCTGATGAACGAGCCGTTTTATTATTAGTATGTATTATTAATTTTGCTATCACGGTAGTATACTTGGACTAATTTTAAATTATAATGTCGAAATTTCGTATGATGTGAGGAGCACACGGAGTAGGTTTTCACTGCGGGTGGAAACTGACAGTGTGTTTTCTTAGGAATGATATAGAAAAATTATGTAGGATCGGTAGAATATGACGAATGAGTTTATTTTTGAGACTGAGGTAATATATTTACAATAGTTTGAAACAAGCTGTCAGATTTTCATGAAAACGCATGATAGGAGAGAAAAAAAAGAGAGGCTGGAAGTGTGTACTAAGACTAATTTTGTATCATAGCATTAAATTTTGAAGATGTGTGGCAGAGAGAGATAGAGAGAGAAGGAGAGAAGAGCTTCGATGTGTATAAAAACGGGTTAAATGCTTTCGCAGGGTCCTGCAATAGTGATGGTAAAAAAAATATATATATATACACACACACACACACATATATATATATATATATATATATATATATATATATATATATATATATATATATATATATAGGGTGATCAGTAAAAATGGTGTGAAGGATTAGTTAATTTTTGATACCGAAATTGTACACTGAGACTAATTTTGACAAAACAAACTATAGAATTTTTTCGGAAACGCACAGTGGGAAGATCAAAAAAAAAAAGGATGCGTAATATTAATTCGTGGAGCGAAATACTTGGATTAATTTTGAAAATTGGTAACACCTTTGATGCTGCAGATGGAGTTGGAAAGATATTTTGTACGATAGGAAACAAAGTTAAACTAATTTTTTCGGTACCAAGGTATAGTATATTTGAGTTAATTTTGAATTTTTGTCGTTGGAATTTTTTTGGAGACATGTGGTGTGAAGGGAAAAGGAGGCGGAACATTAATTTTAGTAGTCGGTAGTAACTTGGACTAATTTTGAAAATTCACGATGGATTACTGATTGCGTACAGTGTGCACTTTTTCTCATATTGTAAGGATTGGTTATGCACGCGACCAACGGTGAGATACTCTTTTTTCGTAGGTTAGAACATTCATCGAAAAAAATTTAAAAAACATTACTTTGCGGTAAGCAAACGAGTAGATGAGAGGTAAAGAAGGATTAACATAGTGTACTGTTTGGATTTATTTTTAAGACTTACTTTGGAAATTTGAAAACAAATCAGCGGACAAGTGTTTAAGGAGAAAAGGTGAGTGTGTAAGGTTCCGAGCTTCGTGCAGAAAAAAATAAAAAAGTGAAAAAGTATTATGTACAACTGGTTTAAAAAGGAGAAAGAGTGGTAAAAATTAGGATAATTCTGTAATACTAACGCACAATCTGAATTTTAGAAACGTATCAGCTGATCAGTGTGGGGCAAAAAATATTGGTATATAATACGGCGTGGTAATGAAACGGCAAGTGTGACTGCGCCTGACGTTTGTGTTTTACAAACTAATACAGCTTCTTCCTTCGTTACGGCCTCGGTTTTCCGATTTTCCTGGTCTCAGTCGCTTCATCATTTCCTCCATAATGCGTCTTCGTTTTTAATCATAGTTGTCTTCCTTCGTCTCTTTTTCGTTTTTGTCTATTGTTTCTTCTCCACTTTTTGTGTTTTTCATCCCTTGAATCTACGTTTGTGATGCGGATCATATTTTTTCTTTTTTTTTTTTAAACAGCCCCTTAAGGGAACTGTATGGTTATTACAATCTTAGAACTATTTCTAAATAAGTAACATTTATAACTAGGCACTTGTTGTTTATTTACGAACACTACATGACGCGGATCTCGTTTACGAAGAGCGAAAGTGGTGTGGATAGATTTTTGCTCATTGAGCTTGATTTTCCAATTTTCTGTCCAGTTTGATACACGGTCTAAAGCATACTGAAGGTTTTTAGTTGCTTCCGTTTGTGAGCTGCTTACTGACAGTATTGCTGTGTCATCAGCGAATATTGCAATCGCAGTATTTGGTGTTGTTGGTATGTCTATTGTATACAGAAGATACAGAATAGGCCCGAGGACGCTACCCTGTGGTACGCCTGCCTGTATTGGATGGAAGGATGATCTCGCATCTCCATAAGCTACACGGAATTGTCTGTCTGAGAGGTATGATTTCAGTAGACGACACCAATTAACAGGTAGTCTGGTGCTTAACTTGTGTAGAAGTCCTTGATGCCACACTCGGTCAAATGCTTGTTCAATATCAAGAAAGACCGCCGAGCAAAATTTTTTTTCTTCGAACGCTCTTTCTATTATTGAGGTTACTCGATGTATCTGGTCAACATTAGAATGTTGACTGCGAAAACCAAATTGATAGTCTGATAGACGTATTAGTGTCTTGAGTCGCCTAAGTAACAACTTTTCAAATAGTTTAGATATTGCTGGTAATAACGATATCGGCCGGTAGGAGGAGACAACTTCTGTTGGTTTTCCTTGTTTTTGGAGTATAACAATCTGAGCAATTTTAAAACTTTCAGGTACATGTTCCAAGCGTAAACAGGCGTTAAATATGTACGTTAGTAGTACTATTCCTTTTTTCGATAATTCTTTTAATACACCAGGTGCTATTTCATCTACTCCTGGCGATTTTTTTGGATTAATGTTGTCTATTTCTTTTGCTACTTCAAGTGGAGTAATAGGTTTAATTATTTGTTTATCTATTTCTATGGTACTTAGCTCAATTTTTGATTGAATGTTGTGTGGCTGGAATATTCGTGACAAATGTCTAGCAAATAAATCAGCTTTTTCCTCATCACGTCGTAACCAATTTCCAGTTTCGTCTTTTATGGGTGGTATTCTCACTACTGGTCGTTTGAAGCGTCGAGTCGCTTTCCATAGGGAGTAGTTTTTGTCCTCGGTTGGACTTAATTCTTCCAAGTAGTTGGCAACACTCTTTTGTTTTATTTCAGAGATCAGTCTATTCAATTTATTGCTTATTCGATTGAACGTATTTTTGTCTTCTGGTCTTCGGGTATTATGCCAGATACGTCTTGCTTTTCTTCTTTCTTTAACCAGTTGCCTGACTTCGAAAGGATAACAGTTTTCACGAGTTATTTTGCTGTTTATAGGAACTGGTGTTGCGTTCCTTGCAGCTTCTCGAATTGTTTCTATGAAGTACTGACTTTGTAGGTTCAACTCTTGTGTTGTTTTTAGTTTCATTCTTAAATCGATTCTGTGATCAAGTTCATCTCTGAATCTGTCCCAGTCTGTATATTTATTTGTAAGGTTTAGACATTTTTGTTTTCGTATAACAGTATTACTAAGGGTAAGAAATATAGGAATATGGTCCGAAGTCAAATCATTGTGCTTTTTACTTCCACATAGTTGTATGAGATTCCTTTTAATATAAAGAAATCTAATAAGTCTGGTGTCTTGTTGCGATCAGTTGGCCAATAGGTTGGTTCTCCTGCGGACAGATATTTGCAACCTGAGATATTACATGCTTCAAGTAGAGTTTTTCCTCTTGTATTATTTATGCGGGATCCCCATACCACATGTTTGGCATTGAAATCGCCACCTATAATGAATTTGTTGCCTAACTGTGTAAACACCGTTAGGCAGTCTTCTTTGGTTATTTTAAGTCCTCTTTTACTTGGCGGATAGTACGCTGCGGCTAAATTAATTTCGCTATTATTATATTGAACAGTAATGACGGTTATCTGCATATTGTGTTTTTGTATTTCTATGTTTTGAAAATGTTTAATATCATTTTTAACAATTACTGCTGTGCCACGCCATCCTCCGCCATCAGGGGGAGGCGTGTGGTATACTGTGTAATTGTTAATTTTCAGATTGGTGCCTAATTTGAGATGTGCTTCCGAAATCTTGTAATTTAGTAGGTGTTCGAACTCGCGTTTTCTCCTCGCGAGACCATCAGCATTCCAAGTAATTATACGAAGTGATGACTCAGTCATTTTTACTGTTCTTTGACTTAGTTTTCTGAGGATGGTTTGGTGTATTTTCTAGCCTAGAAATTCGTTCCTCCAGCTTCTGTAAATATTTAAAAATATCACCGAGGGTTGGTTCCTTCTTTTCAAAAGGTTCAAGTTGTTGTTGAACATTTCGTTTAGCTGGTGTAACAGGTTGACTTGCAGTTACTTGCGCCGTTATAATTGACTTCTGTTGCACTCGTTGGGTCGCTGTCATTTTTGGCTTAGTTGCTGTAGCGCTTTTGTCTTTATAAACAGGACAACCTTTCCAATTTGCAGTGTGGTCTCCGTTACAATTTGCACATTTCGCTTTTTCATTTTTATTTTTCTTACAGTCTTTTGTAGCGTGATTGGCGCCATATTTCACACATTTAGGATTTCGTCCGCAGTATGTTTGAATGTGGCCAAATCGCTGACAATTTTTGCATTGCGGAAGTTCTTTTTTCTTCCGTGGTGGTTCTATTTTGACTTTAGTGTATAGTATATACATGATTTCGTACACTTTTTTATTATTTTTTTTTGGTTCTATTTGTACATAGAAGAGGGGCAATGATATTTGATTGGTTTGTTTACTTTTAATACTGCCGTCTAAGTTTTTTATAATATCAGTTTTTTTAATGATGACGTTTGCCACATTTCTAACTGTATGCCCTAAATTTTCCACTTCCTGTTTTATAGCTTCTACAGGTGTAGTAGGGTGTAGTCCTCGTATTACGAACTGATAAGGTTTTTCCTCTTTTAACTGGTAAGAATGAAATCCTAGCCCATGTAAGTCGTGATTTATAGTTGTCCGAATGTTATCTAGTTCTACTATTATTTTTCTGTAGCTGTTTTCATCAGGACACATTATTTTAACATCACCATTTGCAAGTGTTTGCAAAGTAATGTTTTCGTTCTGACTAATAAGTATATTAGCTAAGGAAACAATATTTTTCATGTTACTTACAAATATAGGTGGAATTCTTGGTTTGTTATTTTTAACTTTATCACTATACGACTCTTTTGCTGTTGCGTCACTTACTCCATTCTTGGCAGAAATAGGTGGTGATCTGCTTGGCTTAAAGTCGTTTTTGTTCGACGTTGTATAATTTTCTTTGACCTGCACTTCGCTATTGCCACTGGCAGACTGCGATGATGACAAAAGTAGCTTATCTACTTGCTCCTGTAACTTCCTGATGTGTTTTTTTAATTCTTGATTTTCCAGTAAAACTTTATCGACCGGCAGGTTACAATCCTGATCAGTTTGGTCGGGTGATGATTTACGTGTTTGTTTTATTTTAATGCAATTATTATTCACTGCATTATCCGGCTTTTTTGTTCGTTTTCTTTCGTTCATTTTAAATGTACGATAGTTTTATGATTCACAAGTGGTCACACTGCCGGAGAAACGAATGTAGCCGCCTCATACACGGATGAGAATCGTAACATACACGAAACTTAATAATAATAATGATGACGGGGATGTTAGTTGAAACAAAAATGAAAACAGAGTGATAACAACTCACCATCGAGCGAAGTGTCGAAATATAGATAACAGATGTAGCCGACGATTTCGGCGATCGCCTTTTGCCTCATGAAGCAATAAAATACGAGTAGTATAATATAAACAGGGTGAGACCGATTAACACATGTTTAGAATGAAACCCGCGTAAAACAAAAAATATGAACGCGACTGAACGACGATGATCATATTTTAAAAAAAAAAAAAAAAAAAAAAAAAAAGACGTTTGTGATAATTGTGTATTTAAGGTCCCCTGCAAAAAGCAAATTTTTCCAGTTTTAACAGCGCTTGCATGCCCCGAAACAGACAGTGCGCTTTAACCGGCAGGGGAGACACTTCGGTGTATTCGGGAGAAAAAACGTTACAAAAAGATTAGGAATCTCGGTTAAAAGAAGAAGAAGGGGTAATTTTTGGAACCAGTAAACCAGTGAAAGTAAAAGTTAGCTCGGATTTATTTTGAATAGTTGCACTCGGCATTTTTAAAATGACTTTTCATAGATATAGAGCACGTACCGAACGGGACAGTGGACGTTTCCAGTGGTGGCGATGATTGCATACCTTGGGAGCGGACGGTCGACGGCAGTGGCGATGGCGGTGACTTGAGACCGACGTCGTTGGCGTAGCAATGTGCGGTGTACGGTTTGTAGATTTCTGTGGCGGATGTGGTTTTGGCGCGCCCGAAAAAAAAAAGTATTACGAAAGGTTGGAAAATTTTTTTGGTAGCAGAAAAAATTATTTGCTAAATTTTTTGATTAATTACGGCCTGAATTTTTGAAAAAATGAAGCGGCTTTAGGGGGTTCCGGAAGGCTCGAAAAAAAAAATAATGATAGGTCTAAGCAAGGCTTCATACCAGTGCTGTGAGCAAAGTCGAGCATTATACCTTAAATGTTCGTATTTTAAAATAACGTTCTTGACAATCTTCCAGATTCGTTAGTAATACCGCGTACGATAATATTATTACCGGTGTAAACCAGTTTTATTGTTAGAAACGTTTCCTGCTTTCTTCGCAATTCCCGGGGAAAGATATTTAAGAATGTTCCCACGAAATTGTATGTTGCAAAGGTTAAGAGGTTGCAATGCGGCTCCGTGATATCGAACTGCGACGCTAAGGCGTGGGAGGTAAATTTCCAATCTCAGGTATTGGTAAATAACGCGCAGACGACGCACAAGTGACCTTTGAAGGTACGTGTCGCGCGCAGACAAAAACTATTACAACGTCGCGATGTAGTCTAGCGGAAGGAGACGGAGATATTCGTATACGATCATTTATTAATTAAGAAATTACATTCGTGTAGAGATAGCGATAATATTAAAAACGATTTATCGACCAGAGATTTAAATTATGTATCAATATGAAGTATGTGTGTGTGTGTGTGTGTTGATGAGTGGGTGACTGGATGCAAAAAATATCCCGATAAAAATAATTCAAAAGTAAATATTAATGATATAAAGATCGATAATTAAAAATGAAATATATTCAGTGGCTTCGGCGTGCGTGCGTGTGTACAGTCTGCGTTCATTGGCGACTACGAAGGTAACGCTTGCATGCACGGAAACGGACGGTAAGCTTTCGCCAGTGCGTCTGTGGCTACGGCGTACTCGGGCAAAATAAATAAAACACTTTACAACGAATGGAGAATGGGTAGTAGTAGCGACGTCAGCAGTTCACGATGGGAGTGTTCGGATAGTGACGTACTATCGACGTTGGCGGTGCGGCACGACGCGTAAGTGTATAGAGTTGGTACACTTCCGCAGTGAACGGAGAGCGATCGGAGGATACGGGAGAAATAGAAAAAAAAATTACGAAAGATCGGAAAATTTTTTTGAAAATAGAAAAAATAAAAAATTTCTACACAATACGTTGACTTGAAGGTTTGGAAAAACTTCCGTGGGGTACGCGACAAAAAATAAACTTTCAGACCTTGAATATAAGTTATTGGTTAATTTTTAAAATGGTTCGGATTATTATCAGACTGGATCAGCCTTAAGAGCGAAGTCTGCGGTCCTTTCCCGGGGAACAAGATTAATAGGGGCTTCGGAATTGGGTGAATTTCGGGCCTTCAGAGAGCAATTTGGGCTGAATTTTGAAAATTTGGTCGGATTATCAGAAATTTAATGCAGAAGGGGAGGGGTTTGGAGTGAATTTTGAAGCCCTGAAAGAGATACTGTAGAAAAAATTATGTTAGCTTTTAGCCCCTGGATAAAATATTTAGGCTGGTTTTCGGCGCGTGAATAGGGTTTTGGACTGAGATCCAACCCTGCCAGCTTGTCCATTTCCTGACTGCTCGTTATATTTACCTCATAATGCTGAAACACAGCCGTGTGTAATAAGAAAGTTGTGACCGGTAGCAAAGCAAACAGTGTAATACACATACGGACTACTATATAAGTGATGTTAAAAGAAGGTGTCTTCTGTACTGTAATTCTCGCCGTTTGCTTTTATTGTGTAGGTAACGGTTTTTTTCATTTATTATGAGAGCAGTTACACAGTTACCGTCAGTTCTTTTAGTTGCAATCGGGTTACTTCTCATTTCTGTGACATAACGGTGGCACGCGTAACGAAGTAATCTAAATACGTCATCATCAGTCGGAAGAATGGAACGAACTATTATAGAGTAGCTGAAACTCGTTTCTAGTTACGTTACTCGTTACCGAAAATCTGAAAGTGGTTGGACACATATACTGTAAATTGTAATGTTGAAATTTGAAGGAATAATTATTTATTGGAAATACTGTAAATAGCTATAAAAGTTAGCACAATGCGGGTTTGTAATTATTTAAGTACAGCACCAATAATTTGGTGGTGGCGGGTTCAGTTCCAAGATTGATTAGAAGTTTTTTTCTTTTTCTTTCGAACATTATTTATAACTATAGTTTCTGACATCTTAAATTATATACCTACAGCATTCAAACGAAAATAAACGAATTTAACAAAATTGTTACAGTTACTTATGTGTTATACTATTTTTAATAAATAATTATACTTTCGCAACATCGTGCTTTGCAGTGTATGTGATACCGTTTTTGGATTTGTCCTCGTTATCTTACACGTCACTCATAGACACACCAGTATGCTACGAACGATTTAATATCGGGAATACCGTATATATATATATTAGCAAGGGCGGATCTAGAAGGACATTTTAAAGGGGAGGGGGGATTTTATAATTACATAATATCCCTTAAACGGTAGGCAGTAGATTTGAGAAATACCCCTTGTGTTTCATAAAGAAAATCACATACCTCTTTAGAAATTTATAAAAACCTTTTTTTAAAAAATACATAATTATTACAATTTTTAATTTAACTTTTGTTTTATTTTTAGGGGTGAAAAATAAAACGAAATTATATATCGAAAAAATGGTAGTTTAGAAATAGTAAGAAAGATAGTATTTTTTTTTATTAGATTTTACTTCTTTTTTATTTTTGTTAGTAACACGAATTCTCTCTTTGTTCGTGAGCAAGTTTAAATATATAACATATTTCTCATTGAACTCTTTTAAATAAAAATTAAAAAAGGCAAATAAGGTCCAAAAATCGATGATAATTACAGTTAAAATAAAATAAAAACGCTAAGCATTAATAGTTTTACACTAGAAAACAGTATTAAAGCTTAAATAATTAAATCCGTACGGGTGTAACATTTATACAAATCTTTTATAGCATAAATTAAATTTCTCTGTTAATACAAAATTTTTTCCGTCGATCCGCCACTGATATTAGTGAAACTAGGCGCGAGAGCTATACTGTGAATATACACATGTTCGATCTGCATACTATCATGGACAAGTTGTATAACACGAGGTCTGTTTATTGTAGTAGTCAAAAAAAACTTTGCGTCCTTATTTTCTAGGACATACGAGTTTTTTCTACGCATGGCGCTAACTTGTCGTCATTCGGTTGTGCTTAATGTCAAATTAGATGATAGTACAAATGCAAGTGTTACCGTGTTAACGTGAGTAATGTTCTGCGCTGGAATTTCCGTTTGTATGCGATTAATCGGTAAATGTCTTCATTCAATTCGGTTATACCAGCAATTTTGAAATCTTTTGAGAACACGTAACGTAGTGTGTCAAATATGCCGAACACATTTATCAACTGATAAAAGCCCCATTATAAATATTGTTATCAGCGCGGCATCTTCGCACGTCTGTGTTCATATTGAAGGCACAAGCAACGTTGTACTCAGATAAGAGAGGATTTCGGCAATCTATACACCTGTAAATCAAATGCACCCACGCGCGCACACACACACACACACACTGCGGGAGAAACGTTAGAGAAAGGCACGTGATAATTCAACGTGAACGGGGTTCTGTTGAGCGCATTATGCTAACGGAAAAAAAAAGAAATAAACGGAGAATTAATCTATTTAACTGTCTCGGAAGCGTGCAAGAAAACCTTCTGCAACAGTTTTTCTACAAGCTGCTCTGGCAGGGTGCGTGTTCGGCCCATCTGTGGAGGCAGAGCTTTGTGCTACATTGGCTTAGAAATTTTTACGAGTTATTTGCTTTTTAAATTAGTCTCTAGGAAGGCGTTTCGAAGCGGTCTTCTACACTTTTCTAGCAGTGCGTCTCTGCTCTAGCAAGAAGAATGCATAGTGGCTGGGTTGTCGTTTGAATGTGACGGTTCGACGATAAGAATTATCGGATTAGGAATTACTGTCATTCTGATAAATATAATCTATTTTTCTGCGGCGACGGCGGCGGCGGCGAAGGTAGTGTAAACAGAGACGGCAACTGTGACAGTGACGGCGAATTGTGCCGTGCATGTTGAATAGGAAGAATTGGATGAGGGTTATGTCGCCGCGTTATTCGAATCGGTTCACGGCTCTAACTCTTAGGAATTTTAAGCCTATGAAGGGTGTGTTTCTAAGTGAAAGTTTTATTGATCCGGTTACGTAAAGCTTACATCATACATTAAAAACAAACCTAAGCCTCGCTTCTACACCGGACTAGCTGAGCGCCGAACAAAAGAACCAGCAATTGACTCATTCTAAGTTTTTTCGCTGATCTCTCGTCGTCCATAGTTTTCGTCTGTTCCGCCTCGAAGCGCTTCCTCCGATTCTTCTGCGCGCTGCTTTATTAAAAATGAAATAAAGAAATAATCGCAATAACCATTTTCAATATCTCCCGCCGACCGATAAATTAAACGCTTCCTCTACCGCGCAAAAGTTCTTTCCCCCTTCTAACCGCACCTCCTCTGTGATATCTCTTCATTTCAATAATAATAATCCTTTTCTTTCCGCTCTATAAACCTCTAGAACAACTTTTTAGCCGCAACGTAAAAATTGCAAACCTCAAGCCACACTGCTAAATTATACAAGAATGTGTGTGCCGAAAATAATTGCGCGAGCGTATATGTCTGTTCCGTATTGATAACCTTGTTCTGTACATTAATATTGCTTCATCGGCAGAATGCTGACTGGATGATACATAATATTATTATACGTGTATATTAAAACGGAGAGACACATTGCGATATTATTTCGTAAATTATACCTTATTACTGATTTTAGGGATGATCTGAATTTAAGTAACATTTTAGCAAATCTATAATAATATTATATAGAATGTGTTATCGCGTATTGGTTCCCAAATAGATTGTTGGGTTTTTGAATAAACCCTAGAACACTCCTATTTGGAAAATGGTCCCATTCTTTCTTTTTTTTTTTCCGACTCATATTACTAATATGATTAACGTGACAAGAGAACGGTTACTTTACGAAAACGGGCTATTTGTGGGGTGGCGTTTTATACCTTGCATCTCTTTTCTTTTTATGCTAGTCACATCGCGCATTTAGTTTAAATAGATATAATATATTATAATCAGGTATAACGGCTAACAAGACATGAGAGCTTTCCTTTCCTTTAAGGTATCCTGTATATTTTTTCGTCTACACGTTTATTTCCCTTCGGACTGCTAATTACACGAGTTCTAGTACCGATCTTTTTTGACTCCTTTGCTATCTCTCCATAGTAGTTCTGGCCGTCTCCACCTTCCTCGAATAACTTTCTTAGTGTCCTTAGTTTGTTTTTGTTCTTTGTTCTTCCTTCTTGATGGGTAATCGTCCGTAGCTGACAAGCCCTAAAAAAAAAAAAGAAAAAATATCTTGCATCTGACGCATTTTTGCTGCTGTTGCTTTCGGGACGTTAGAATTTAAATGATGAAAGTATGACATTTTCACGGTGCAAGTTTTTTCAAAAGAGTTTTCAATATTTCGGTGCGTTATTTACATTGTGTTATGTATTTACAAATTAGTCACATTTAGTTGCAGTTTTTGGTCTGTGCTTTTTGATTTAATAATTAGTTTTAATTAATTTAATTACACACATTGTATAGTAAAAAACAAAAAAAAAAAAAAAAAACGAAAAAAAAAAGCTTTGTCGGTATAATTAAATGTTGTTACATAGACGCCACAACACTC
Source organism: Icerya purchasi (assembly GCA_039619475.1). NCBI lineage: Eukaryota > Metazoa > Arthropoda > Insecta > Hemiptera > Monophlebidae > Icerya > Icerya purchasi. Next base: position 202,021,593 of record CM077115.1, read on the forward strand.
GGACAAGCACTTATGTCTCTCATTACTTTTTTTTTTTTTTTGACTATTTAAATAGGCTGAAAATATTTATAATTATTAAAATAATAAAAACCAAAAGTATTCGGTATCTTTTGTATTTAGCTATATTTTGGTTAAATACAGAATTTTAATGAACGCAATGTAAATTTGAAGTAAATGGGCTTCTATGATGATTTGCGAATCTCGATTATTAACAAAAGTATGAATTCAGCTAATAGTGAAAAATCTCTATTATTAATTTTATTTTGATAAAACAAATGATTTACACGTCTATGATCGCTTCCATTAGTATAAAACCGCGAATATCTCACTAAAACAGTAATGCGGTTTTATTTAATTATTTGTTCGATAAATCACAGTGTTTTCACAAAATACATAAATATACAAGGCGTGACAATTGTGTATTCGTAGAATTGTTTCATAGCGCGACTTATGGTAACGCTGTGATAATGCTCGCGGTCTCGTTGGAATCAGGGGACATTTCTGAGTCAGTATATGCAGTGTTTTCATAACAGTAGCAAGTAGATCTCGTGTTCTGTTGTGGTCGTTTAAACAAAGTAAGATTATTAAACGTGTCGTGAAAATGCGCGATGTAAATACTGAGTAATGTGTATCGTGATCAAATTCTTGGCCAAACGCGAAGTAAAACCGCCATCGGAAATCCTTGTATAATAACAAGACACGTGTTTAAGGAAAACGCTATATATGAAACAACCGACTGTTTTCAAGTGGGCTAAGAAGACGGCTGTGAATCAGTCGCGGACGATCCGCGCTGCGGCGGTCCTTCTATCGCAAAAACAGCGGAAAATGTTGAACGTGTGCACATGCGCGTGCTCCAAGACCGTCGAGTGACTTGTCGAATGTTAGAAGAAGAGTTAAACATCAACCGCGAGACCATTCGGCAGATTTTAAATGACGATCTAGAGATGCGCAAATTGTACACCAAGATGGTTCTAAAACTGCTCACAGCTGAGCAGCTCCGGAGATCGATCAGATGTCAGGACATGATTGATCGAATTGATGCTGAAGGAAACCGGTGGGTGTCGTCCATTATCACAGGGGACGAGTCTTGGGTGTTCCAATATGACCCTGAGACGCAGAGCATGCAGTGGGTGGAGAAGGGCGGGAGCGTCCGAAAAAATCTCGTATGTCCAAATCAAGAGTCAAGTCTCTACTGATTGCTTTCTTCGACATCAATGGCGTTGTTCATCACGAATACGTTCCCGCAGACCGGACTGTCAATGCAGCTTTTCATATCGAATTTTTGAAATGGTTGCGAACCGCGTGTACAGCGCACGACCCCAATTGGCCAAGAAGGGTTAGGTGCTGCATCACGATAATGCTCTAGCACACTCGACCTTCGCAGTACGTCAGTTTTTGACGCTCCACAGCATCTCTACGCTCTCGCACATCCCTACAGCCCGAACCTGGCTGCGTGCGACTTTCATTTGTTCCCTCAACTCAAAAGTAACATGAAAGGAAACCGATACAACGGCATTACCAAAGTCGAAAGTGTCACGACGAGGGTCCTGATGGACCTATCTTCGAGGGGGTTTTGCTGGGTGCCTCCAAAAATGGGCTGAACGTTGGCAGTGGTGCGTTGATCTCGGAGGAGACTAATGTGAAGGTATTTAGAGTAAGTTTCCCCCTCCCCCTGTTTTTAAGCACTCCAGGGCAAAATTCTACAAAAACAATTGTCAAACCTCGCAAATAACAATGTAGATATAACAAAGTAAGCCCTCTGACATGGGGTGTCAGGGTTTGTGAAGTTAAGCTTTCCATAATGGTACTAAGCCTAATGAATCTAAAGAGAATATTGGGGCCTATTCCTTTTTCTCGGTCGTATTTACCTTCCCAGATTTCAGTGGTGCCCGATTATTTTAGGCTGAGTGTAAACCTGGGAGCGACTTGGATCCAGAACGAGACAATTCCCGAAAATCCATGGTACCTTTTCCGTATGGTAGCCAAGCATCTCAACTACTAGGCTATCTTTTTGGTTTTTTGGGGAGCTTTAAACTCAAAAAAAAACCAACTAATTACAATGTATTACTATTAATTAACTGATAATTTTTAAATATTACAAGTTTCAAATAAAAATGTCCAATTTCATTGGTTCCTATAAGCGCCTCACCATTACTAGTATAATTAGTGACGTAATTAAGTGAACAACAAATGTTCATTAGATAAAAAGAAAAAGAAAGGAAGTGTGATGGGATCTAAGTGCTATGAAAATAAAACCCAAAAATTTTTGGGTGGAAATACACACTCATTTTTTTACAATGTATACCACATAAAGGTACCATTTGTGTGCTGGTAATAGGGAAGGAAGTTACATATTTCACAAAGTGTTGAAGAAATATATTAAAACATTGTTAATATCAATATATATATATATATATATATATATATATATATATCTTTAAAAATATATTTACATTGTGAACAAACAACAGTTACTGTACAAGTATGGTTGAGGTTATTATCTGTTGGGTAATTTTTTTCAACATTTTCCACTATAAATTTTGTCTTATTATGTTATAATCGTTTAATTGCAGCAATGTGATATCTTAAAATAGTAAATATTACTAAAAACTGTTGAAACTTGATGAAATGATACTTGTTAAAAAACGATTTATTATTAAAAAAAAATCAATAATTAAAAAGGTAGTAAATGATAGTTTGTTCAATTTGTTTCGTTTAATGATGGTAAAAGAAATAAATGAAAAGGTACGGACAACCTTATAGTCGGGGAGCTGAGCCACAAAAAAATGCAACAGTTTTAGAAAGGCTGGTTTTTTGATAAGGGTGTGTAAGAATAGCCTGCCTGTCAGTCAGTCAGTTTCGTTAGTGCTTGGCCTGGGGCGGCTTCAAAGTTGTAAAAATACCTAGTATGTAACAACTGTTTTAGAAAATCTGAAGTTTGGTTATAAAATTTTGAAGAGGAAAACAAGTTCATCCTCACATGACATTTATGAACACTAAAAGTATGTACTATAGTTTCAGATCAGAAAATTTATATATAATGTAAGTGATTATATATAAGGAGTTATTTATCTGCGGCATATTGCTTTTTAAACAACATCGGACTATTATATATAGAATCGGATTTTGAAATGTACATAAGGAAACTGTTTCGCTCTGACTAGCTTGCTAAAGCTGTTCTCCAGTTAACCGATAACAGGAAATAAAATATCTATGGAATCGGTTTACAAATAAAGTAGAACATATAACTTTAAAAAAAATGGATATTTACAAAACCCTTATGAATATAAATTACAGAAAATATTATTATACCATTCAAAAGATATGCTGAATTACACGTGGTTTTAGGAAAACTTACGAAATGACTGCCTTAAAACTATGATAAAAGCGACGGTGGAATATATGCTGATTCCTGAAGTGCATACAAAGAAAAAAAGAAATCTATTAGAAAATTATGATTACACATTAAAGAGAAGAAAATACAAGGAAAGAAGAGTTACATTAAGAAATTCAATAAATAATAGCCGGCAACGATTCGTATTAGTCAGGTGATTAGCGAACCGGTGTCAAAAGCAGCTATGAGATTACACATCAGCTCTTAAAGATTTTTTAAAGATAAATATAATAAATTACCTTTTTTAAGTTGCAATTAAATACAGCGTATTCTATTCCTTCTGCGGTAATGGAAATAAATATAAATATGAAATCGTAATAACATAAATATATTCACTAATTCGCAAATTGTAAACCGATATGTTTCAAACTAATAACTCCATATTCGAACACGAAATTACTCCGAGAATCATGTTAGTTTATAATTTGTGAATTAGTGAATGTATTTCTATTATTGTAACTTTATATAAATACATTATTTATATAAAATCACAATACCATGATATGTATTTTTCCAGTATGTACCTGTTAATTAGGAAAACAACTTCTAAATAGGCAGAAGCGAGTTAAAAAAGGGAGAAAAACAAGTTTAATAATTATTGGGCACATTAGACTAAAAAACCGTGAAACCTATCTTCATTTGCTTTGAAAAGATTTCTTCTATTCGGCGTCGTTCGCATTTTTTACTTTTTGATCTAGCGTGCAACACTTGGTAAAATAGATAATCATTATAAAAATAAACTGCAAGCCGTCCACTCTGTATCTCTGAACTATAGAATTTTTCTGTTTACAGTAATTCGTTAATATTTAATGACTGCCAGTAATTTAAACTAACTCGACAGAGAAAACAAAAGGCTGTTTCTATTGTTCCGTGTTTGTGTAGTATTTAATAAACACCTCCTTTATCTCTCATAGTATGTAACGCCGATGTCGGCAGGTGATAACTTTATAAACGGGCTACAAGAAGTTTGTTTCAGTGGCCTTTATATACCACATTTTCACTTTAATAACAACCGTTTGTCAACCTGTCTACTTCCTTCTGCAATAACTATACATTATATTCTCCTTTATTCGAGTATAAATTTTTCCATATGCGGTTAAAGTACTTTGTTTTTTCATTTCTATCAATTTTTTATGCCCCATTGATGAAGTTTTTTTTTATATTATTATTGTTTTTATTATTTTTTGGGCATACCAACCAAGGACCTTTACCCGGAAAGGAGGAGAAGGAAAAGAGCTGCTAGTTAAATTTATATTTCATCAGATATGGACCGTATAAAGGGACTAATAGATGGGATGATGGAAGAAGAAGAAAAGAACAGGAAGTAAGACACGCAATAAGAAATAGGAAACCGTAGCTTTAGCAGATGAAAATATAGAAAACAACGTTTGGAAGAAAGGGATGAACGTTTAAAGAGAATGCGATCGGTGAAGTAAATATCCGACCAAAATTTTGAAATGGAATTTTTTACATAGTGACAGGAGATTAGAGGATGTAATTTTGTTGAAAACAGCGGAGCAGGAGGAGGCAGCAACCTGAACTAAAGAATCCGCCGTCTCATTACCCTCGATACCCACATGGCTGAGCACTCACAATAAATCAACATGAATGGAGTGACGCGACGGAAGAAGATGGGTGGGAGATATTGTATGTGTAGAATGATAAACTCGTAAGAATGAGTTGGAATGGGGGAGTAGACCGCCTGGAGGGCACACAAGGAGTCAGAAATAATTAAATGTAGTTGGAAGATAAGAGGTTAAACAAAATGAAAAGAATGGAGCGGAGGATAGTCATCAGTTTGACTGTAAAGATGGAAAAGAAAGAAGGAAGGCGAAATGATTCTAAAAGGGATTAAAATCTGAAAAGATAAAAGAAGCACCAACACCATTAGACCCCTAGAGCCATCAGTGAAAATGGTTACATGTAAGGTAAGGCGTGAATTTATTGCATTGTAGAATTCAAATCAAATCAAATGCATTTAAGACAATAGTGCGCAGAAGGCTATATATAATTATAAGGTTATCTTAAAGTCTAAAATCACTTATGCACTATGATAGTGTAGTTTACATAGGCTCAATTTAACATTTAAATAATGAAAAGAAAATAATATTTTTGGAAACGTCAATTTAGCCCATGTTTACAATTATATTGAGTTCAACGATATAAAAATTTACTTACCTATTAAGAAATAACATTAAACACACTTATACCCCAACCTTTGTACTTAAGCGAACTTTAATCATAATTAGAAAATTACACTAAACTAGATATAAAGCTATATGTAATTAACATAAAATTAAGATAAAACTAATATTAATTAATATAAAGCTAATATAAAACTAGTGTAACAATTAATAATACAGTTAATGTAATATACATATACTAATATAATTAAGCGAAATAAAATTAATGAATAATTAATGTGTAACTTTATGTTAAATAATATATATGGTAACAGTAATTTAAATTTATTGAATAATGTTGAGTAATTTAATATTGTACAATCAGTTCTTAAACGATAATTCTAATAACTAAACATGACGTTTTAATAGCGGTAGGTACATCAAATCTTTCACTAATACAAAAACTTACACAAAAGGAGTTAAATATAAGATGATTTGATATAAAGTTAAGTAAAATATGCGCTCAACGGACAATATTATTTAGCAACCGCATTTTTTAAGTTGCCACTTAAATGAAAAATCTTAATATATTTTAATGTATTTAATTTCATTTAGTGAAGAATTTTTTAAACTTATTAACTGAAAATAGCGGATCTATAACAGTTCAAAAAACTGCTACAGTCAAACGGGAACAAACAAATTTAACAAAATGTTGTTTATTTAATTTGATTCAAACAATTTATAGCATAAAGAAAATTATATATATACCATCATATCTGAAAATATATTAGTGTTATAATAACTTCAAAATTTATTGCAAACTTAACACATAAGTTATACCGATAGTTCTTGTTATGAGAAATAAACTTTATAATTTTACGAATAAATTATTCAAAATAAATTGCTTACTTACCTTTATTATCCAATTCAAACAAAAATCAAGAAATAAAAACAATATAATATAAATAAATTGCTATTGTCATGTCAACATAAACTGTGAAAATATAAACTCAGATGACCAGTTAATTCGGTTTGTATGTGAGAAAATGTAGCTTAAGATGACCAATAAATGTAGTTTAGCGTTTATAATTATGCTTTCAAATTGCAATATCATAATTTTCTCTGTATGTCCGATCGTTTTCGGTGTTGCGTGTTCTAATGTTTACATTTTTATTTTGAGCTGGGAATGATTTGCCTATTTATCGGAACCGGTATTTTACAGATTAGGTTATCTTTTTAGGGCCTTTTCTCTTAGTCCCCCCATTTAGTTCATTTTTGCATTCATGCGCGAAATCGTTCTTATAAATAGTATTCCAATAGTTGCTGAACACGGCACGCTAATTCAAATAATAAATAAATAGTATTGATGAACCGCTACATTTAGTCCATCTCAATTTAGTTCATCTCGATAATTTACTGTTTTTAAAATATTTCAAATTTTTACTCTTTTTGTTATTAGTTTGGTTTGGTGGCTTGATTATTTTCTTTTTAGTTATATTTTGATTTACAGGTTTGGTGGCTGGTTTATTTTCTTTTTAATTTATTTTTATGTACTTTTATTTGCTGGCTGCAACTTTCTACTACTCTCGTCTGACTGTTGGTTTGGTGGCTTGTTCATTTTTTTTTTAATCATATTTCTATTTACTGGCTGCCACTTTCTACGACTCTCATCTGACTGCTTTTATATTCTCTCATTTAAATTTACGTTCCAATACCAGCGGATTCACTACATTAAGGTATGTAATTTTTCATATTAAATATCTCATCTTTACGTTACTCCATTTTATTAAAATATTCTCTTTCCGGTATTACTGTTTTCATCATTTGAATTTCCGTCCGTTCTAGCTGCCAGTTTGCACTTGGTTTGGGTCATGGAAATTGAACTGTGCGACGCGTCGTGTAAGCCAGTCTATTTCGATTTGATGGCATATACGGAAGAAGATGCCATCAAATTTTACATCAATCATCGGGTTCTTCGTTTTTCCGGTTTTTACACTTTATTTTATTTTTATTTTTTTTTTTTTTACAAAGTATCATTTCCGGTGTAGGGTTTGCTCGGCATGTCATAGGCTACTCACGGTTAATTGTAATAATTTGGAGTAGGTTCGTTATTTTTAAACTATTCTCTTTCCGGTATTTCATTTTTCGCTCTATTTCTCGTATGATCGTTACGTTACTTCGCTTATTTTCACGTCCTATTCGTAATTTTAGTTCGCTCATTTTCGCTGTTATTTACATTAGGTGAACAACACAAGTTAAACTTCAAAGCGTGTCAGTGTTTAATTTTAAATATATTACTATTTTATAAAAGTGTATATATTCTATTGATTCATTTGATACGTAATCGAAATAATGATTTCATCAAATTTTAATATCAAAAATTACCACTAATCAAACTTGCTCATATTAGATTTTTATTATTCTGAACATCAAAATTAATTGACTAACGTAAATTTTATTTTTCAGAAACATAACCACATTTCCCTCAAGAGTAAAATTCGCCAAATTTGTTATTCCTCTTGGAAATTAACTTCTTCGCTTTATATGATATAATTATGGTAGATTATCTCAAAATTATTCCATCACTTATTTCTCTCCTATACTGCAGGAACCGACAGTATAATGTTAATAATAATATGTTGCAGAGCTTATTGGTAGAATGCAATAGCGTAATATGTACTGTATTTTTCATGTTAAGGGATTTCTATATATATATATAGACTGTCATGCGCAGGGCCGGATTGTAGCCAAATTTCGCTGTGGCTTCAGTAATTTCTGCCGCCCTTAGAATAATTTATAAATTAAGTAATAAAAATTATAATCGAATAACTGAAGTAAGAAAGGACATAAAAGTTAAAAATTAATTTTCAATTAAAAGATAAAAGTTAAAGATGTTTTCAATTACAAAAATTTCACACATTTTTAAAACATACCTAAATTTTATTATAATTCTATACATACATTATTCTTTCATGTGTCAATTAAAGTTTACATTTTTTACGACGCAATTTTAAAGATGCAAATTCATTTATTATATCATCAAAATTCTTTACTAACTGTTCTTCGATAAATAAAATGGATAAATCATTTAACTCTTTTGGTGAGACATCGTTGATCTGAAAAAATGTTTAATTCTTTTCATTGCAGTAAAGGAGCGTCCTGCTGAGTAAATTTTATTCAGCGCTAATCTTTCTTTGCGTTTTTTCCCATCATGTTATCACGTTATTGTAATTGTGTTTTTTGTAGTATTGTTAGAGTTGGTTTTTCCAGTTATACATATATTGAGTTTTTACCTTTTTTTCGTTAAATGATCACAAAAATTAAATAAAGTGTACATTTATTCGTAATATATTATTTTCGCCGTTAGCGTGTTTATTCATCAGATTCAGTATTCAGAATAGTTTCAACAGGTTATGGGCCCAGCACGATTCCCGCAGTGCCCCAGTGCCACACTGCTTTGAGCACCTTTCATCGTTTGGTACGGCAAGAAATAATATAAATAATTCTTCTAAAAATCTTCTTAACTTTTGTCGTATCAATGAGATACCGCTACTACATTTGTGAATTTTCAGTTTTTCTTCCAGTCTTGTTTGACCTCTTATCATGCTGACCAGCCATTGTCTCGTGCACACTTCTAGAATTAATTCCCTTTAACTGCTAATATTATAACCATTTAGCCTAATAATAATGCACGTTCCGGTTTGCACTTCGTTAATTATTAAATATTCATTTCTCGATTCCTCCCTGCTTACATGTCATTTGTCTATAATCATTTGGAAATTTTACCTAAATCACAATATATTCCCATTTTAACTTTTCTGTACATTAATGAAAGTTAAAAAATGATTTTATCACATTCCTCTCCTACCCTAATATGACTAAAACGCCATAATATGTAATAGTATTTTTGAAATTTCAAGTATTTTTCAAAAGAAAAAACTTTTCAATCTCATGCAAATTTGCCGCCCTTCGAATTTTGCCGCTGTGGAGTCCATTTAAGTCCGTGGTGTAAATCCAAGACTGGTCATGCGAAAGAAGTCCGTTCGAGTTCCATTGCCGAGTATGGTGTTTAAAATAATTGTACTAATAATAAGATATGTATTAACATTCGACGCGAACTTCAATATTCCCGAAAAAAATCACATTGCCATCCTCTATTATTATTCCTCCCCTTCTTGGAAATAGTAACCTCGTTTTTGTTTTATCTTTGTACGTTTATCAGCTCCTTTTTTTCTGACCTGTTCCGATCCAGACGGACCACGTACTGTTAACAGAATGGCTGTTATATCTGATACGCGATGGACCGAAGGTCTTAATCTGAGGTCCCCTGAATTCGTGAATGGTTGTTTTACAAACGGGGACTAATTTCGCTTGACAGACTACAGATAATGGTGTAAAATTGCTAGAGATATTTAGATATGTTCGATTTTCACCGCTTAAAATACAAAATTTAACAGGTTATTTTTTATGACATACTCTGTTTGTTTGTTCTTTTTAAATCTTGAAATAATCACAATAGAGATTTCTGTGACAGTAAGTGTGTGCTATTTCTACATAATACGCATACCTGACATTAGTAATGCGTTAAGGTTTGCATCGAAGTATTTATTTGCGCCTCGTGTAACGCAACGAATTGCCTAAATTCAACTTAAATTTGTAAGAAAAAGGTAGTACACGTTTTATTTCAACATAAATAACAATAATTATCTACAAAATAATCTAAACAAATGTCGAATGTACCACCGACTGTATACGTTAAAAATAGAAGAAAAAGTGAGAAAATGAAGCTAGCCCATTTTGCTGTTTACATTATCTCGCCTACACTGACACGGAATATACATTTACGGACTACCGCGAATGGAATCGAAAACAAATTTAAATCAAAATAAGTCTTGGACATTATTTTACCTGACAGCTGAGCTATCCTAACCATCAGTTTTCAAAAATTTTCCTCGCTATGATATTTTTTTTCTACATTAACCTTTGTATCATGAAAAGTGACAACTAATTCCGTTTTGCCAAGAAAAATGTTGCTATAATTTGCTGCCACTATCCCCATGTTACTATTACTATTAGTGCGTTGTTATTACACTTCCGCGATGCTGTACGAATACGTAACATTAAAGATAACATATTATTAAAAAAAAAAAAAAACGTGATAAAATTGAACAGGAAGGAAAAGAAATAGAATAGAATAAAAAAAAATATGGTTTCTTACAAAAAAAAACACATGTTTCAAATAATTTGTTCTATATGGAAAGTGGGAACTTGCGAATTTATTTTTTTTTTTATCTGAAAACTATTTTTGCACATACACTTACATGCACACAGCCACAAATAAAAATCCCCTTTGTAAGAAAATTTTGGTAAAAAATGTCCTTTGTAAACAACAGTGTGCACCCTATGTATTATTACTCTACAACAGGACGCTGGTAGTGGATTTTTTGTGGAAAGATGAAAAGCTAAGCTAACAATAGATTTTTATAGCTCGATAAGTTTTTAATATCGCGGTAGCGGCTGGTCTGTGAAAATTTGAAATATCTGAAATCTATCTCCTCTGTATAGAGAAGATCACTTTCAAAATGCAAGAGAAACTGCTGCTCGTCTGGCAATCGACCTGTTCCACACAGACAAAATGTGTACCCGGTTTCGTTTACTTAAAGTGTAATGAAAGAAAAACGAAAACGAATTGATTTACTTGAAACCGGGAAAAAATAGGAATAAGTAAATAAACAATTTAAATATCTGTTGGAGTGCAAAACATTTATTCATTTATACACGTGCAGTGTTAAGCTATTTCCTTCAAATGATAATAGTCATATTCAAATTAATATTAAAAACGATGGTAAAAGAAAAATACGAAAAAAAAAAAAAGTAGCGAATTTCAAATTGTAGTTTTTAAATTAAAAAGAAGTACGGGATTAACTAAACGGGTAGAAGGTTCTTTTAATAAATATAAATATTAGCCGTTTATCGAAATACTCTATTGTGTACATATCGTACTAATTATGATCACTGTTTTGCTTACAATTTTGTAACACAGCTCACAGTAATATTGTAAAACATGTATACAATTTTATTAAAAACTGAAAATTTTTATTTACCACGTAAAACTATGTTCTTCTTCTCTTTTTAACCGGACATCGTGATGATATGGGTGTAGATAAATATTATGCAAACACGGAAAAAAAGTTGTCACAAGTCGTCAAATCAGTAAATTATCAAATTTCCAACCATAGATTTTAATAATTGCGTGCGCAAAATCAATTTAATTACTTAGAATTAACAAAGAAACCTAGGTAAAATGATACACATTTCATTACATACTGTCGTACTAGTAAACTATACTTTTAAAATAATATATCGTTATTACTACAAACGTTGGGAGCCAGTCTAAAGAGTGAGCTACGATTGCACACACAACTGTCTTGGATACTCGGCTTATTTGTACAAAACAAGTCTGCATGATGTTACGAATCTCTTTAAGGAATTATCTACGAAGAAGGAACAAATTCGATTTTAAATCTTATCTTAATATAAGATTTAAAATCTAATTTGTTCCTTTTTCGTTGATAATTCCTTAAAGGGATTCGTAACATCATGCAGACTCGTAAGGCAGCAAATTTCACGAAGTTGTGAGTTTCCGCTTTTACTTTGTTTTGTTTATTTATTTATTTATTTATTTTTTCTATCAAAAATACATATATCAACAGTATTTGTGAAAGTAAAATTTTAATAATTTCTACAGCCGGAAGAGATAACTGAAATGCGCAATAACTTGAAATAGAATATTTTTAATGGGCCAACGAATTGGAAAGAAAAGACAAACGAAAAAAAGGAAAAATGTGTCCGTTTTTCAAAACAGCGCGGAAATTAAATTATTAACCGAAAAAGATATCGTCAAATTAAATTTTGACCCGCGATTACCGTCGGATAAAAACAATTCTTTTTTGTTTATTATTATTATAATTTTATGAGCTGTTTTTAATATTTGTGGTCATAACAGTCTGACGGAGGTTAAGGTTCAAACGATGTAACTCAGGTTGTTTTCCTTTAAGAAGTTCGGAGTTGATTTTATCCTCCCAGGTGAGTTTGATGGAGTTGTGTATTTCAGCTAGATATCTCCCGTTCTTATTTTACATAGTCTGTAACCCTATTGCACACTCAAGGAAAAAATGTCTGGGTTTGGTCAACACCATTTAAGATTTAGAGTTGTGAGATAACCTTGTGCGCCCTAGTCTCGTAGACGACTTACCAAACAATAGTGTCAGACCGCTTCACCCTTAATAGGGGCTACTATAGATGGATGGACTCCTTAACTTTGTGTAGAGAAAATGGTGTAGAGCGGAAGTTCTGCTACCACTGCTGTTTAATACGAGACAACAAAGTACTCGACACTCGTGGTGGACCTGGTAGGAAAGATGGACCAGGGAACAGTACAGCGGAGTAGGCCGCAGAGTGTCTATCCTTTCATTCCCTATAGTAATCGAATGACTCGATATCCACAAAAATGAAGTAGTATAAATAGTAAATTGAGAATACCCAATGTGCAAGAAAGGTTTTTGTCTATCAATGGGATGATCTTGGTTCCCTTTTCAGATTTGCCTACATTAAAGCAACATAACAACCGTGTTCTCTACTAACACTCGGTATCCCTACCCTCCATATCAGTGCTTTTCATATTCTCTCATTTCCTCCTATTCCTGTTATTCTTGCCCTTGAATTATTCTTATCTTTTGTACCTTTAAATGTTTAAAAATAAGAACTTTTCTCCTGCTTTCCATTTTTTGGGCTAATGTTCTTGTTGACAAACCCATAATGATGAAGTAGTGGGTTCTTTAATTCCTCCTTACCCATCGCCGCTTCATTTACTTTTCTCCAAATTTTCCTTCTCTGAACTTCTTTCTTCCCTGAAAAACTCCTCCAACTTCTGTCCGGGCCACGAACACCTTTTCTTACTCCATTCTTAAAAATCTATCTGTAAAATCTTTCAAAATTCTTTTAATCATTTTTAATTCCTTCCTACAATCTGGTTCTATTTCTGATTCATGGAACACCTTCGTTGTTATCCCTATTCCCAAGAATAATTCCTCTCTTCGAAAGCATACTTAACAAACGGCTTGTCTGGTGGCTGGAACATAATAACTTACTTCCAGACAACCAGTTTGGTTTTCGTCCCAGCTTAGCCCTTCCAAATTGTATCAGTCTTTTCCTTGCTGACATTTATAAATCATTTATTTCCATAGAATTCACAATTGCAGCTTTTATTGATTTAGCCAGTGCATACGAAAGCGTCCATCTTCCCACGCTCAAAAACGTCATGATTTCTTTAAATATCCCTGCATCCACATCCTTCCTAATTATCAATCTTTTTCAAGGTAGAACTCTCCTTCTTTTTACTTATTCCTTTTCCGCCTCAAGGAAGGTCTTCCAGGGCCTTCCGCAAGGTTCTTGCCTTAACCCTACTTTATTTAATCTATATGTTTCCAAAATTGGTTTTCTCTCCTTAAAATCCAAGTCTTTATATTTTGCAGATGATATCCACTCCTCTTCCCGTAATCTTCTAGTTGCCAATGAGGAACTAAACAAACAGCTCCTTAAGAACTCTAGAAAAGGCTCCTTCTAACATTTATCTCTTCATTTCCGCTCCTAAATCAGCAGCTGTAGTCTTCACCCTTCGGCCTTATAACCCGGGCTCAAATGAGATAAATCTAAAAAATCATTCCGTTCCAATAGTCACTTCTTTTCTTATTTGGGTTATCGCTTTCTCATCAAACGTTTTCCCACTTTCTCGTCGTACCTCTTATTCTTTTATCCTTCGTCACTGCCGTTTTTCCTCCAATAAAATTCCTATACTATCTCATATATCTATTCACATTTTTAAATTTTCCTCTTTTGTTATTTCCCATCACAAACTTCGATTCTTTTCTTGTCTATTCCAAATTGCTAAAGCCACTCAATATCATCTTCATGCCATGTTTCCTTAAATTCGCCCCCTCTCATATCGTCAGTGTGGAATTTAATAATACAATAAATTTTCTATTCCGTGATCACTCTTTAATTTTTACTGACGGATCGAAGAGCCCGGGCGGAGTTGGGGCGGCATTCTTGTGCCCTCAGTTCTTTCATTCTCAGTCCTTTAGACTTCCGTCCTTTTGTTCTGTCTTTACTGAGGAATCTGTTGCCATTCTACAAGCCTTGTAATGTTTTTTTTTTTTTTTTTTTTTTTTTTTGAGATTTTCAGGACTTTTCTGATAAAAAGTGTAGAGACGAATTTCAGACTAACCAAATTCGATGTTTTTTTTGCGGGTGGGCGGCGGCGGGGGGGGGGGTATATAGTGTCTTCTATTGCAAAAATTTTATTTCGGGAAAAGATTTTTCGTTTATATTTTTGGTTAAAAAACATATAAAAAAAAAACGTGAAAAAATGTATTAAGAGCGTTTTCATACGCTAAGTTTTTAGTTCAGCGGTGTAGATAGGCTTTTAGTGTGTTTCTGAGACGAGAAATAGTTTAACCGCTGTGAACGTAGCGGTAAATTTCTTATCTCGTGAGGTTATCTAATTAGGGATACATGCGCAGTTGGTGAAGTTTGCAAACCTTGAAATAAGTGAATCAGACCGGAAGAGCATTTAATTCGTTCCACTATGTTTCCAGCAATATTTCAAGGTATTGCTTGAATGTTTGTACTGGTCCAGATTCATTTTTGTTCGCCGGCTGGTTTGGTGACCCCAGAAAAGCGGTAACAACAGCAACTGCTATTATTCGTCTAGGTGTTCGGTTAATACTATTTGATGAACAAATAGAATATTTTAGGAGATAAAGTTTACTTTAAAGGGGGCCAGCTCTTTGGATAGTTTTATTGAGTTATTCATTTCTTTTAAATGGTTTTAATTTTTTTGAAATAACGACTCTGCTGGGAATACAAATAAACAGATTTTTGTGGCGTATATTTAAGAGATCTGTTAGCTGTAGCAGTACTAAAGTGATGGTGATGATTAATATTAATAATCGGTCATTTGCATTATCGGATGTTTTCCTTTCTTTTTTTTTTTTTTTTTTTTTTTCGATAAGAACATAACTCGAATTGAATTTGGTTCTAATACACATTTGTTTTATATTATCTTTCTTTTTCATTTGTATCTAGCAAGTTTATTTGGGGATACATTCTTCCAGATTTATTTATTATTATTTAACGATGCTTGACAACTTGGTCATTTGCGTTATCACAGTAAGCTGTAGGTTGTTATAAATATTACATGATTTCAAAAAATTTAGTAAGTTGTTAATATGATTCGCATTATTGACTAATATACATATAATTAATGTTTAATTGTACAGTAAGTAATTTTTACATCAATATAAAACAATTATTTAATTATCATTACATACCCGACGCATTTCGAAGACAAAGCTTCATGATCACGGGAGTTGTTATTATTAATAACACCCCTGATCATAAAGCTTTGTCTTCGAAACGCGTCGGGTATGTAATGATAATTAAACAATTGTTTTATATTGATGCTAAAATTACTTACTGTACAATAAACATAAATAATGAATGCAATAAACAGATATATTAATTAATTTTTCTTTCTTTCCGATATTTTCGATAATCAACTAATATGTGGTGTACTGACAGTTGACACTGACATTCTGAACGGAGAAACGGTTCGGTGTTTTAAAGAAGGTAGTTATGCGTCAATGGTGTGTTCAATTCTTAAGCGGGCTGTTACAACTTGCTCTGCGCGGTTTTGACGAAACGGCGTTTGCCAGTTTGACAGGAACGCTTTAACAGCATATAGTTTGGTTCTACAACCAACCTAAAGGAGGGGAAAAAAACAAAAACGAACCTACCAAGTCCTAACCGGCAAACCATTCCGAATAAATAAGTGGAATAACTATATTATTTAGTCACATTTTGCCTAAAAGAGACTTTTTTGTTCAGCAGATACAAAAAAAAAAAAAAGCAAGCTCATAAATATCGACATTCAGACTGGGGTCGAGTAAGGCAATTTCGATATGTGGTCTCACGGTCATTAACAATAAAAGCAAGTATAAAAGACTAAACATATAGCGTCTTTCATATTATTCACTTCCGCTGTTAAACGATTTTTTTCTTTTTCAAAATAAAACCAAAAAACCAAAACCTTCAGTGGAGAAAGCCAGAGTAACATGAGAGAGAAGGAAGTGAAAAAATTACTGCCAAAGATATTTAATATAAACGGAAAAAACGGCGATTCGAATAATGAATAGCTGCAAGTTATTCCATTCAAAAACTCAGTACTACGTTTTTCAAATACCACCTCATCTGTCAGTAAATACTTTGGTTAAAACGCGTTTTGTAAGCTAAAAAATGTGTTAATTACAAAGTGATTATAGCTCTCGGCGGTTCTTTTCCTTTTTTTATTTATTAATTTTCCTTTTTTTTATTCATTAATTTTCCTTTTTTTTATTTATTAATTTACTTTTTTTTATTCATTAATTTTCCTTTTTTTTATTTATTAATTTTACTTTTTTTTATTCATTCATTTTCCTTTTTTTTATTTATTAATTTTACTTTTTTTTTATTCATTCATTTTCCGTTTTTTTATTTATTAATTTTACTTTTTTTTTATTCATTCATTTTCCTTTTTTTTATTTATTAATTTTACTTTTTTTTATTCATTCATTTTTCCTTTTTTTTATTTATTAATTTTACTTTTTTTTTATTTAACATTAATTCACAGTCGAAAAATACTCAATCGCTTTTGTTTCTCAACCCACTTTTTTACGTTTTCGTTTTTCCCCACAAAACATGCATCCGGTATTGCCTGATTGATTTTTGTAATTAATGTTATTTTGTTTTTGCAGATGAAATGGGAAATTGCCATTTATTGGCAGTAATAATTGTAATGTTTATAACGTCGAAGTGTTTCTAAGAAAATAATGTAAAAAGTTCGTTTGCTAATCTAAGAAAGAAAAAAAGTTTATCTATCAATCACGTGCAATAACAAAGTATATTTACGATCGATTAGGAAATGGTTTCTTAAATTAGGTTCGAAAAATACGTAGATTGCTACACTCGGTCTAAACATGTAGGTTACTCATTAAGCATTAGTGGTTAAAAAATAAAAAAATGTAATATCGAGTAATATTGAGTAATTTAATTCAGCAAATAATTGTAATTTTCTTTCGAATGTATTTTATCCGCCCTAAGGTACGACAGTTTAATTATTAATCGATATCCTTCGAAACGTTCAATCATCATATGTACAGAAAACTTCCACTGACTGTTTTTACTCGGACGTGGAACCTCAATTTCTAGCATACTGAGGTTAAATAAGCTGTGATCGTGCAATTTATTAAGCAGCGGCGTTTCAAAGATAGAAAATTATCTATGGCTCCGGACTTCCCAAATGATTTTGAAAATAAAGCAATAATATACTTAATAAATATTTAACGCTGCTTTTAATCATTATATTGTAATTAGTGATTTCCGTGCGACTTCAAAAAGTTCAAGCTGTATAAGAACTATTATAATATCACCTTAAGGTATATCATTCTCGTATATATATATATATATATATATATATATATATATATATATATATATCTTTTTATCGGACAATTATTTTCTACCTTTTAGTGTGAGTTTTTATTAAATTTTTAATCATATCTTGAAGTCGGTATTTTTTTTTTTAACAAACATTATATTCTAGAATTTTTAGCATAATGCTTTCATTTTTTGTCTCGTTATAAATCAACTTTTTTTGAAAGTGACGGCTTATGAATGGCGATATTTTAAAGTTCATTTTCTTCATTCAGAGTTTTCCATGGTAATTAACACATTGTTAATACTTTAGTTTTTTTTCATATTACCTTTCCACGCTTAATATTGATGGTGTTTCAAGTCAATGGCGTCTGTTACATTAATATAAAATTAAAAGAACCACACATTTGTCTACATTTTTTCGATGGCTATTCAATTCGAGTTCACCGATTTCCGTCGATACTCGCATGGTACCATAATCGCTGAATTTTCGAACGAACAAAGAATTAATAAAATCGGTCCATATGGATTCAAGTTTGCGCAAATAAACATAAAAAAAGAAAAACACACGAAGCAAACGTATACAACCTCGGCAAAAAACGAAAACAAATTCAAAATATTTATGAAAAATTAACAATCGAATAAAATTAAATGGAGCGTGTATTTTGCGAAAATAAATCTATACATACTAAATGCGTGCAGAAAAAGCTAAATTGCTAACGAGCGGCAGTATATTTTACGTGGTAGAATTTTTAATACCAGTAAATGGATGTTTTACACAGTGACATAGAAGTAATTATATTAAGTCATGTTTCTCAGTGACACAAGTGATAATATTTAGCGAATGATACATGAAAATCACCGCAGCTTAAACGGGTTTTTAGTAAAAACCCTCGCTTGCTACCGCCTAAACGGTCCAAAAAGATTCATGTCTAATAGATCCCCTGCCAAACGATCGCTCCCAAAAGAGAATGATCCATTTTTTAAAGTACTGATAGACTTGGTTTCATTTATTGCGGGGCGGTCTTCGAGTACGCTAGAAATTTTCGATTATATCAAAATTCATTCGTTCGCATAGAGCTAGAAAATGAACTTAAATATTTGTAAGGGGAGTCCAGATATCCACCGGAGCACGTTATTCGTGATGTTATGCACACCGTGTCTATTAATTTTATGATTGTTTGCAAATATCATCTTGCAGTTATACGAATGATCTACAGTTTGAGGCATATCGAGTCTACTCGAAACCATTTTTCATTTGTTCAACATATGGTAACTCTAACTTGTCCCGTGCGGAATTTATTTATTTTGCACCCTTCGCGCGCGTCGTGGTTTCTTTAGTAAGATCATGTACTTTATAAATCCTCGTTTGTGGCTTTACTATTTGTCCATTCATTTTTCTATCTTTCTACTCTCCACATGTTCTAGGATGGCCGTATGTGAACTTTAGTTCCCTTATTGGTTTGAAATCTTTCGGTCAATTCTGTGTGCCTGTCTTCTTCTTCTCGTGCCACCCGATTCGGGTATTGCTTAATCATCATGTATGGATTGGATTATTTGCTGGAATTGATTTCGATCTTTTGCTATTCTGACTAGATCTTCTGTTTTCTTAATTCCGGTCCATTTTTTTATATTATCTATCCAAGCGGTCTTTCTTCTTCCTTCTATCATGCCCATTATTATTGTCTGTAGTAATTTGTATTTTTCACCTCTCATGAAGTGTCCAAAAAATTTTATCTTCCTTCTTTTTACTATAGTCATTAATATTCGGTCAGTTCCCCTGTAGAGAATTATATTATTGCTGCTTATCTGAACACAAACCAGTCGAATTGGCGCCAGATTCTTGTACTAATTTCTGTCGAATCAAAACCGACCAAATCACGGGAATTTTTATTTAAAATATAAAGTCGCGCGCTTCACCATTATTATTAATGTCAGGCCTCTTAAATCAGTTCCGTGTACACCATTTTTAACATATATATCGTTAGTTGTTATATCTGTGCTTCTGACAGCCCTGTAGTTTCTCGCAGAAATCGTGACGTACGCGCCTGCTATCTTGCTTGGCATTACTCTGATACGGGAAAATTTACAAAAACTTAATAACAAAAATGATGAAAGTTGAAAAAATCAAAAAACCAACAATTACGGAAATATTGTTTGTTTTTTAATTTCGAACGAGAAATAGTATTTTTAATTTACTTCACGCGTGAATTGTAAGAAATCTGTAACTCGGTGCTCAACGATGATTAGAAACTTTCAATGTGCAACAGCGCGATTCCGAGTTCCATCAAAATACCGTTTTTGTTTGTTTTGTTTTTTTTTTTTAAGCGTTTAATATATTATTCGTTTTGATTAGCAGGTTCGAGCTTTTTGTTTATTAGCTTTTCGCCTTTTTTGTATTTTTAAAGGATGCTCTGTTTTAAAAGTTAAGCGGTAGGTGGTAAACTGGTTTTAGAGTATACGTTCATAAAGTGAAATAGGCGCGCTGCGGTCAGAGGATAAAGCTCGCAGGCTACAGTAAAAGGAAAAAGGATGTAGTTCGGAGTTCAGCCGAGACGATAACTGATTTTATCTGTACGGGCATTCTGTCGGAGCGCGAGCGGTTAATTCTAATTGTATTAGTTGCCGGTCGCAAACTAGATAACTGGATTAACTCAGAACCCGTGAATAAGGAAACCGTTTCAGGTACACTCTGCCTAGTAACATGTTGAATAAAACACAACGACACTATCGTTCGAAATCCGTACACGCGAGGCGTCGTCATTGTTGTCTCTTGAGTGGGGTCCCCTGATTAAATTTACCGTAGACTGCTAGCGGTAACCCCCTGCTCTGTAACTTTCACATTTAGCTTGGCCGAACCGAGATTACGTTAGTCTGCTGTTGTAACCTCTGATTTTATTAATGTAATTTCCTCGAAATACTTAGTTTCCCCGTATATTTCGTACTTTAGAAGCGGAGAGGAACATTAACAATTCAAATTAGAATTCTTTCAATGTGATTTGAAAGTTATTATATTCTGACCTGCTCCTTTCTGCTCCCTTGCGAATTATAAAAAAGCTGCATAAAGTCGCCCAAGATTTAATTAAATTAGTATAATACGGTTACTTTTGGGCCTGTATAGACACACGTAAATACGATGGGGGGCATTTGAAAAGTAATGCACGCGACGCTCTTACACATTCCGTGCGCATTTAGGAGGGGCAAGAACAGAATACCGTGATGTTTCGGAGTTGTGCGCGCGCGTACAACTGTGTTTTTGTAATGATGAAAGTCCGCTCCTCGGGTCGTATCCGAAATCTGCATCAGCGATCGTATGTGATAATCGGAACTCTTTGTGGTTGTACGCCTACAGATATTCTCATTCCGCATTAGAAGTGTGTGGCAGTGACACCATGAACCGTAGCAGTATTTCCGGTAGCGGGCAAAATATTTAAAGAAGGCCGTTTGTCGATTGCGGACGCGTCTCTTGCTGTTCGTTCAAGAAATTCGTGTGACCAGACAAACAACGCTATAGAGACAGCATTGATCGATGAACATCGCTGTATGACCTGTGAAGAGATAGCTCCAATGTCGACCACCAGCCTTTTTTCTATACTCGAGTTGGGCAAGAGGAAGGTTGCTGCACGCTGGACACTACATCAGCTGACCGAAGAACAGGAAAGTGCGGTGTATCGTCGTTGCTAAGGTAAGCAGTTTCTACGTCGAATAGTGACCACATTTGTGTTTCGAGCCGCAATCGAAGCGACACCAACGTCGCAGTGGAAAGCACAGATACGAAACAATTGTGACCAAAAATCCGAAAATTGCGTTCTTCACTACTCATTCTCATCTTGCATGATAAAGCACGCCCTCGGGACAATGATGAAATTGGAGTAATTTTTGCGGAATACGGCTGGGAATTATTGCCACGCCTACCCTATTTGTCGGATATAGTTCCAAATAATTACGACCTGTTATGCATACTCAAGGAGCCGATGCGAGGAATCCGTTTGCCTTAAATGGTGCTGTGACCCGACGGATTTGTGAACTAAACTCCAAAGGTATCCTGGATGGCACCAGGACCTCTCCCGGTGCCGGGAACGGTCATTTAGATAGAGAGTGATTATATTGAAAGATTATAATGTTTATATAACTTTATAGATTTTTTTTTTTTTTCATACGGACATGTGTGCATTACCTTTGAAATGTCCTTCGTATTATCCCGAAGAAGTAAATAAAATTTGAATATTACGTAACATTGTAAAGAAGCCATATCATCATTCTGGTGTAGACAGTAGTTAAATTAGAAATACGATGGCCACTAAAAAAAACTAGAGTGTTTACAGTTTTATAATGCGGTGAAATATTTTTAATATTAATGTCATTTAATGATTCTACTTTTAGCCTAACAAGGTGGTTATAATAACGCTGAATTTTTTTTTTTTTTTTGTCGTATTGTGATATCACAACTTATATCCAAAGCCACTCATTCTAAGTTACCGTATCGCACGTTGCGTTTCATTTTTAAATTCTGATTCTTTTTATCAGCCTGTTCAATCTTATCCATGGTTTCTCAATTTTTTCCTTCTTTGGGGCGTTCAACTATATCTGCAGTCTGCGTTGTCTACGCTTCCGATAATACAGTCAGCCTTCCACACTGGTTTTCGTCGTTTCTCCCTTGTAACTTTTCTCCATTCTGGCCTCTTGGTCATTCCACTCCTTCTTCATACATGATGCTGGTTACGTTTTACCCGAAGGTTACTATTTCTTTACATCTTTGGCTTTTTTTCACTCCCTGAAATTTGTCCCATATGTAAGACTTTAATGCGATGTTAGCGCTCCTGCATTCCTTGGTGGTGAAAATTGGAACTGAAAGATGTTTTTCTGTCGAACGTCGTAGCCAATGAAAAAGTTTACTCTTCTATAAGAATTATAGAAGAACTAAACCTGGGGGGTGAAGGGGGCTTGTCCCATTCCGAGGCCCGAATATATGTGTGCGTATATAATATATATTAATAATTTCGAACGTCAAGTGATAATTGATACATTAATTGTAAATGGTTTTAGTTTTAATGTAATAACCCTAATACACGATTATTTAACTAACATGAGAGTAAAGTGGACCTATCAAAACGATATTGTTGATGTTAAAAATAATTTTGGCGTTCCACAGGGTTTAGTTCTTGGACCGGTCTTGTGGAATACTTTCTAATATCCATTCAAAATTAAGTAATATATATGCAGGCCTACGTTTATACAGCTATGCCGATGATTTACTTTTGGTCTACAACGTACATTTATCTAGTAACTCGACTCTGTCGTCCCATATTGCTAATTGTAATGAAGTTACTTATAAACTTAAAACAATAGTAGATGCTTTAAACCTCAAATTTGAGATTACCAAATCTCAAATAATGGTGATACCTGGTTGAGACAAAAACCTCGACCAAATTTGTTATAATAATATTAAAATTACTAATCATACGTTCAGTTCTACTGACCATATTAAATACATATATATAAACGTAACTTTCAAATTAAAGAAAATTAACATTTTTAATAAATTTAAATAATTTAGTTGTTGGCGTTTTTCCTGATTCTTGGATTACCTATTGAACTAATATAGTAGTAGTAAAAGCGGCAAGACTGCCTCAACTAGCTTTTTCCATTTGTAGTTGTATATTTCGTATTGCAATGTAATAGAGCATCAATGTATTCGTATTCGCATAAATGAACTGGTAATATATTTTTTTTTTTTGTTTAGGTTGTTTTATATGTTGTGTTGTGTAAATTAATTTTCGCAAGCCGATACTGGCTATTAACGTGTAATTGTTAGTTGTTTTTCTTTTTTAATATTAAATCAAAAAGAACTGTTTAACTTCGTCTTATGTTTTTTGTTTTTTTCTGTTCGGTTAATTTGCTTATTTCACTATTTCGTTTATTTTGCTGCGACCTGGTATTCATTTGACCTGTATGTTAATTACATTATATTTTATTGATATTACATTTTTTTGGTACATTTTAAATTATTCAAACAACCTCTCCTAAGTAAATAAGGAAATAATTGTAAATTTAGTATATCCTGTATTACTTGGACGTATAGATTCTAATTTTGTGGATAAATGAAATTTTTAACTTTATAATTTTAAACGGAAATTAAATAGGCGTATAAATCTTACGTCGTTTGACATTAATATCGTTGGTTTCTTTGCGCTATACTATGTGTATGTGTAGTAGTGGGTCTATAATTTGTATCATTTCGTTCTCTATTCGCTCAGTATGTTCCTATTCACCCTCTCCGCCTAAAATTTCTCGATATTTTTTAATCTTTGAGTTATTTATCATTATTTTAAAAAAAAAAACAAAAAAAAAATTCACGACGTGAAACGCAAAAAGTTGATACGAGGAATACAATGATAGTTGGAAAGCGTGCAAAGGATATATAGCGTTCATGTTAATATCTGAAAATTCTCAGTGAGAGAATTAGACGGGAACACTAATATGGTACGGGGAAGTTGCGGAGGAATTTGAAAAGTTAATAAGGTAATCAGACTGCGTGAATATAATATTACGGATATAGAAGGATATTTGCTATATGGCAAGAAGCCATCACAGCCCCTAATGAAGACGAGGCAGTTAAAAACACACTTTGTATTAATACTGAATAATAAAGTTGTTAACATTTAAATAAATTGCAACAGTGATAAAAGCGCGCGTACTATATTTTTAACAGGCACCTTACAAGTTTTTATAAAAAATTGTGAGTCAAGTCGAAATAGAAGAAAAAAAGCTTCAGCGTAGGAAAAATTTTATTCAGTATTTTATTCAAATTAAAAAAATTAATGACAATCTTTCTTTCCTCTTTATGTTTTTTAGTTCGTTTTTTCTTGTTTTTATATGTATGTGGCTTATAAAACGTTCTGTGAAATTTTACACAGTCATTATAGCAATATTTCTAATAATCTGCAAAGTAGCCTATAAGCAGATTCATTTTTTTTCCCGAAAACTATTGGTTGGGTATAGTTTTTCTGAAAAATACTATTTTGTTAAGTCGTGATCAGTCCAACAGGAAAATAATCGATGGCGAATACTTTTATAATACTCGTAAAAATCAAAAAAAAAAGAACCACAGAAAAACAAAAGTTACGCGAGAACAAAAACCAAAAAAAAAAAAAAGATAAGAAAATTCTCTTTACAAATGAACTGAAAAGAAAAAAAAGAAATCCTTTACAAAAAGTAGGTGTGGAAGAACGGAGCTCGCAACTGTACGAAAAGCAGTTATTAGTAAATTGAAATGCGCTCGATGTAATGTGAAAATTTCTAAAGTGGCCCGCTGGAAGTGTTTATGAAACAGCAAAAAAAAAGCTGTCTTTTTACACACACACACGCATACAAAAAAAACCAAAGGAATAATCGAACAATATTGAATGCCATGAAATTCCGAGAAAATTATCGAGGCGACAGTAAGTTGCGGTATCTGGTGAAAATGCACTTTAGAAAGTGGAGATTTAACCGGGAACTGTGTTGTAGTGAAACAACTAGATTACTATGCATCGATGAGAGATAGGATAAGGAAAACGCGGTAAACGTCGAAACGGGAATATAATAATATATAGAAATTTTTATCATCTTCTGAAGAAAATATCTGTGAAGGAAGGTAAATGGGGAAAAAAGTCTAAAGAGTTGACAACTGCTTCTGACAGACTCCAGAGGCGGGATAACATCGTTCTCGAATAAACCGGATATCTGTTCGGAACAGATTATGAAAAGGAATATGGAAAGGAATATGAGAAGTGGGAAAAAATAGCGAAAGAAACAGATATGAAAGAACAAAACTGAATAAACATAATTTTTCCATTAATTGATATAAATTATCAGGTAGATTTTTAAATTTCACAACAAACTTGTGCGTAAAAATCCATATAGTTTGGTGTGCAGTGGCTATAGAGAGGTTGTTGCTGTGTTTATATCATAGGTACAATTTGAAAAACTAAATACACGCTAAAAATAAATAGTAATAATAATAATAATAATAATAATAATAATAATAATAATAATAATAAAAGAAATCATTGTACGTATTGTCGCTATAAGTGTGTGCATATATCCGTGGTCGAAGACGTGAAATTTAACTTTGATAACAAAACGTTGTAAAAGAAATTCTTTCAGTCGAGCGCTCTTACAGGATAAATGTGAGGTAAATTTGAAATTTAAAATCTGATCTCATTCGACAACGTATCACCGGGACTTTATCTTTCAAGCATGTATACATACATACATACATATATATACTTCTTTATTACACACTTCTTTTTCACTTAACCGATCATCTGTATTTTTTTGCATCAATGTCTGAAAAATTTATGTCTTCTTTCCCTTAAAGCCCATGCTTCGTTCAATTAAAGTTCTCCGATAGTTCATCCAACTCTAATTTGTTTCTTCTATTCAACTTTTGCAATTTTTTTTTGCCAGTTTGCATTATTCTTGCGGTCGTGCAAGATGATCTCACGAACTCTGATAGCCTCTAATCTATGTAAGTTTGCATCTAAATGCCTCTTTGAATTGCGAAACTTTTTTTTGCTCTGAAAGGATTTATAATTTATATCACATTTATGATATGGTCACATTAATTAAAGTCATCAATTATTTTCACTATGTATGACAATGTCCCACCAACGCATGAAAACACTGACGGTGAAAACGAAGAAAAAAGAATAAATGAGGAAGAGGGGAAGTTAATTGGAAAAAGATAGGTCTTAGGAAAATAAAAAATTAAGGAAGTGAACTGCGTTATCTACGGGACCGTATCTAGACCAAAATTTTGGGGGTAGTTACGAAAATATTTTTATAATGAATGTGTGTGTATTTTCTTGAAATATATTCATTTATACATGGTACACTAAAGCCTTGTAGTAAATTATTGTATATGCAATATTTGAACACTACAATAAAAACAAATAAAAAATAGTCGTTTCCATAGAATTCATAAAAATTTTAATTTTCTTTTCTTTTGTCAAAAATTGAAAAGAAATAAATTTATTGTGAATTTCGGTTCATTCAATTCAAGCAGTTATTATTTCACAGACATTTTGAGGAGGGGGTTGAACCCTGAAAACCCCTCTCAGATACGGCCCTGATGCTAAATACTAACGCTAACCAAGTTATATCAAATAAGAAAGAGATATCAAGGAAATTTTAAGTATCAAAAAACTGTTTATTATACTGATACCAGCTACATTGTATTCATTTAATATATGGTTAAGTCTTAATTAAATTAAAGTTAATAGCAAACAGAATATTTGAAATAATTTGTTGAATAAGCAGTAGCAATAATAGTATTAATAACAATTGTGGCAACAACAATAATAATAATGATTAATAATAGTAATAATTTAATTTAAAACAGTCTTGAAGTCTATCCTCTCTTGGTATTGTGACTATACTAACTCAAAGTCTGCGTTAAAGTTTTCAGATCCATCTTTTATTCTTGTACTTAATTCTATCTCTTATTTCATGCTATCTCAGGCTGAAATCAATCCAGTTTCTAATAAAGATAATAATGGTAATTATCAAGGGCGTCACCAGCCGATGAGCCATATGGGGGTGGGGGGTGGGGGGCAAGATGATAGAAAGAGGATATGAGTTATAGGAAAAATAAAATTTATAAGTTGTAAAGGCGTAATATTTTATTAAACAAGAATAAAATCTTAATTGAAACATAATTTTCGTGGGTTTCTGGCAAATTGTTCTACTACTTTATAATAAAAGTCTTTCAAACGCGCCTATGAATACTCATCATAGCCAGTTGATTAAAAAATTTCAAGGCTCCAGGGGGGCGGGGCATTATGGTAGTAACAATAACAATTATATTAATGTTTTATTATTACGGGCTTGTCATCAAGAAGGATATTAGCCCAAGAAATGGGAAGAAGGAAAAAATAAAGTTATATTCTTAAACGATTAAAGATGGAGAATAAAAACAATTTGAGAGCAAGAATAACAGAAGTGGAAGGAAGTGATAGAATACAGAAAAGCATTGATAAGAGAAGATATCGAGTATTAGGAGAGAAGAGTAGAAGAACGATAATTCAGCAGAAAGGATCGAAATTTCAAATAAAACATGATCAACATCACAAGGAATGTATGTAAAAGGGGAATAAAAAGGACAAGATGGAGTAGAATCAGATGAAACATCGAAAAAAATGTCATAAGAAGGGGTATATGATTAAAGCGAAGACGAAAATAGCCGCCATTAATGTTAAAAATAATCATACTAATAGTAACCGTAATAATACCAACAGTAATCGTAATAATAGTACTATCGATAATAGTTCATTTATAATTTCCGATTGAAAATGGTGAAAGAAATGTACAATAGTATTTTGATTGATACACGCTGAACTAGGGTAGCGTACGGGTTATAAGAACGCAACCTCAAGTATATAGTGCCACTAAAAATCTGTTTTGAAGCATTTCAAAATGCAAATGCTTTTATATCATCTCCATAAATATTTGCCGCGCTTGAATATGAAGTAAAGGCACTGTTTTTTAAAGAATATTTTTAACAGGATAATATAGAAAATTCGTACACGTATATATATACCCGCGCGTATGTGTGTGTGTGTGTGTGTCCCCTCCCACAACCTATTTGTGTTGCTTCATTCCTGTCGGTGAAAAATATGCACCCCACACGCAGACAGATTTATTTGAAAATGGTTAAAGAATACAGAAACAAACGAATACAACCGGAAAGGAAATAATAAAAAAACCGTATTTTCTCAGAAATGTAAACCTTTTTTGCTCTTTTAACCGATCTCCGAGAACTGCTAGTTTCTCGCGTACAAGGTGCAACAGTTACGAAAATTCCTTTTCATTACAATGTTTCCGGAAAATTCCATTCGTTTATTAGGAGAATTCATTTTGTTCTTTTACTTACACTGCAATTTTTTCTCCTTCAAAGCAGCAAAAAGTTGTTAAGTGAATTTTTCAAAATTCGAAGTAGAAAATTTTAATAGATTTCCATCTACGGGGCAGAAGTATTTCAAATGTAAATGAAAGAAAAAAATCGGTACTAATTAGTTCCAAGAGGAAACAAAGAAAAAAGAGGAGAGAAAAAAACGAGAAAAAAAACCTACCGAAAATGTTTTCAAATTGTTCTTACTTCACTAAAATTTAACACTAACGATCGGTAAAGAGACACTTCTTTTCCATTCTTATTTTTCATCGTAAAGGTTTTATTGTGTTCCCTACGAGAACAAATACAGCAACGATAAATAATTAAATAATGTTTTTTACTTTACTAGCTAAAAAAATAATATATTTTAGTTCGTGTTATTTCTAAGCCTCGAATGACAGTTTCTAGAATTAGGGAAACAAAATTTAGTTACTATAATTCCGCTTGACAACTGAGCGATAAATATATTACCGGAGTTCAGACGAACTTGTATTAATTGTGATTGAAATCCGCTCGAGAGAAGAAAGCCTTCGCTAATGGTTTCTAAAGTTTGAACTCGGGACCGATGGCACAAAGGTGTTATTGGCGCTAAAAGTTATTAATGTGTGGGTAATCATAGTTGGGGGGGGGGGGGGGTAATTTTCGTGGTTCCTTAACTAATTTTAACTTTTTTATTAACTTAACAACCACATCAGCGGAAATTATTGTTTACATTATCATATTTGTTTGTTCTTTTATTATTTTTATTACGTAAATTTTATTTTCGTTTTGCAGTTATATACTTCGAACAGACATATTTACTATGTTTCCTTTAAAACAGCGAGAAAATTATATTTTACTTATATTTACCGTATTATCATAGCGGTACGTGTGAAAATTTTCGTTTTCATTCACCAATATTTTAGAGCTAATTATTTACTTTATGTAAATTTAAATTATAAGTTAATTTCTGTTTTATTACTTGACTATATTGTACAAATAGTACATATTAACCCGAATTTAACAATAACGTAGGAACTTTCATATAGTGCTCTTTATACTATTATCTCTACTTTGAGGTTTCTATATATTTTCCAATATATACATATATATACATATATATATATATATATATTAGGAGTTGAATATATGATAAATAAAATTACTACTTATGGCTTTTTTTTACTGATTTTTTAAAATTTCTATTAACGTAGTTTAATGTGATAGTTTACACTACAGATTGTGCAATAAAAATGTTATTATTTTATGAGTTATCTTTTCCCCTCATTTTATTTTACTTTCAATTTTTTATGTGTTAGCGATCAGGGCCGTATCTGAGGGGGGTTTTCCAGGGTTCAACCCTCTCCTGAAATGTCTGCGAAATAATAACTGCTTGAATTAAATGAACCGAAATTCACAATAAATTTATTTCTTTTCAATTTTTGACAAAAGAAAAGAAAATTGAAATTTTTATGAATTCTATGGAAACGACTATTTTTCATTTGTTTTTATTGTAGTGTTCAAATATTGCATATACAGTAATTGACTGCAAGGGTTTAGTGTACCATTTATAAATGAATATAGTTCATGATAAAACACACACACACACACACACACGCATATATATATGTATATGTATAATTATAAAAATAACTGCTATTGCTATTTTAAAATAGCAGTACAAAGTAGTACCTATTGCTATTTTACTGCTATTTTTTGACCATTCTATGTATGATGAGTACAACCGTTTGATGTTCATCTTTAAAAAATGTGAAATATAATCCGAATTTCACACAAAAAACATTTTAAGAACACATGTTTAGAAGTTTTGTTGAATAATTATTTTAGTACAATAAACTTTACATACAGTGAAAATGATAAAAAATGAATTTTTAGCACTTTTGTCTGACTTTGGACATTGCTGAACACTTTGCGATCGGCTAATTTGCTTGTATTTCCGTCCTGTGTGGCTATGCCCGTCTGGGAGACGCAATTAAAATTTTTGAATGGCAATGTCGTTGAAGTCTATGCCCTTGTAACAGACAGATATGAAAATTGAAACTCTGATATCTCGATGAGTAAGTGCCGCACACGGATGCCGTTTACACGGAAAGAATCACTGGTTTTTGTTCTTTAAATGACCGGCATTACCATCACTGTATCTCTTTTTAGCGAGAAAAAATGACGCAAATGATGCGACTATTACGGTTCGTGTAACATGTGTTGTGTTCATCGTAACTGTTACAGAATGTTTGGTTACTAGTAATTTGTTTTGTTTATCGCGGTGTTTCTGTAGTACGTGTTGCAATGTCAAAAATTCTCGATGAAAAAAGTATTTCGGAAATTATTTGTAATGATTCCGACTGGGAAATTGAGGAAAATGATTTTACAGACTATTGAAAACGAATCAATCTGCTGAAGTAAAACCATTAGATCCGTATGATTCATTCCTATTAGGAGAAACTATAGTAAGTGTATTTGCTAATTTAAGTAACATTTTCCTATTTTATCGATGAAAAAGCTTTAAATTTCGATATATATATATTTTTTTTTTTCATTTTAAGTATACATTTATGTACTTCATGTATACTCGTAATATTGAATAGTACATTTTTTTTATTTTTGTTGGATCTTGGTGAAATTCATTCATTCAGTTTTAATAAAATTTGTTTTTGTGAACCTTGACGATAATTATTTGTGGTATTAAAAATTATAATTAGGAATTTACGCATTAAATGTAATAAAAAGCAGTCACTTAGGCTCACTATTTTCATCTTAAAATTTCGAAAATAAATATAAAACAATCATTTGAAAAATATTTTTTTTATTTCAAATTTGGCACATATTTGAACGTTCACAGTCTGTAATTAATAAAAAAAAGTTTATTCTTTTTTAAAAATGACGATGAGGGGGTGATATTACATTAAATGTAAGTTACCAATTACAATAAATAAATTTGTAATTTTGAAAGAAGGTAAAAGATGCGGTAAATTGAAAAACCGTTTCCTCAGACAGAGGCAAATTATAAATGCGCTGTCGCATCAAGTTATCTTCAAAATTCGTGTCTCAGACGGGCTTAGACCGCAAAGTGTTAAAGAAACATTAGAATCAGATAAAATTGGAAAAGTTAAAATAAGAATGCCACAACAAATTGAATGTACTAGTATGTACTCGAGAAGACGCTAGTAAGACAATTGTACTCGATTATAAACCAATCAGAGACACTTTATTAAATATCTCAAAATAATAATTATGATGCAAAAGTTCGATGTGAAACTTCACGACATAATAAGAAAATGTGCCGTTTGAAAACTGGGATCATGACATTATTTTGGAATGACATCTTTGGAAATTTAAATAAAACTAGTAGGACAATTTAAAATCCAAAATTTTGATAACCAAAATTGCATGTATTAAATCATTAAAAACATATGCTGCAGAAAAACGAAATAACTTTTTATATAAGTATGTAAATTAAGGAAAAATTAAAGTACGAGGGTGGTTCAAATATAAACCGGAATTTCGTCATAAAAATTTTTATTTTATACTTACAGTGCTCATATTTTTTACAATTTTTCGAGATAACCCCCCTCGCACGCTACGCACTTTTTCCACCTCTCCGGCAATTTTTTTATTCCTTTTTCGTAAAAATCTCGCGGCTTGTCACATAGCCATTTGCGCACGAACGATTCCACCTCATCGTTGCTGTCGAAACGTTGTCCACCAAGTGCTTCTTTCAACGGGCCAAACAAATAATAATCGCAAGGCGACAAATCTGGACTGTAAGGAGGATGTTGAAGTGTTTCCCAGCCCAATTCGGCCAATGTCTCCATCGTGAGCCGAGCGGTATGTGGCCTGGCGTTGTCTTGAAGCAGTATCGCACTACGGATCGGAATTTCGCGCCTTTTTGTTCGATAGGCCGGTTTGACGTGTTTTTTTTAGTAGGTTACTGTAATACTGCGCCGTCACAGTACGTTGTTCAGTTAGGAAATCGACTGCGATCACTCCCTTCATGTCCCAAAACACGGTACACAACACCTTCCCAGCTGACTGTGTAACCTTCGCTTTGACTGGCGCTCCCTCTTTTTTCTTCCGCCACTCCATAGACGAGCGTTTACTCTTCGGCGTATAGAGTAGTGTAGCCAAGTTTCGTCCGTGGTGAATATTCGCCGCAATAAATTCTCTCCTTCCTCTCCATACCGCTGCAGCAGACGCGTACAAACTTCCCAACGAGTGAATTTCTGTTCAAAATTCAGAAGTCTTGGCACCCATCTGGCTGCAATTTTGCGATAACCTAGCCGATCATGAATTATTGTCTCAATACTAGCTATGCTGATGCCCAATTCGTCGGTCATATCGCGTACACGGACGCGTCGGTCAGCCAAAATGAGTTGTTCGATGGCTTTGACGTGTTCATCTGTAATGCTGGTTTTTGGGCGCCGCGCATGTGGTATGTTTGACACCAGTTCACGTCCTTTTCGAAACGCGGAACACCACTCGTACACTTGAGTTTTGGAGAGACACTTATCCCCGAACTGTTCGCGTAATTTTCGGTAAATTTCCACGGATTTTACGTCGTCTTTGACTAAAAAACGAATAATGATGCGTTGCGCAACAAACACTGGTACTTCTTTTTCACTCATGGCTCTAACTACACTAAAAAGTGAGCTTACGCGGTTCTAATTGCTCTACACGCTTCGTAACAAACCGGTCTATCTGCCAGTGCAACCACTTTTTCCACAATAAATTTTTCGCGCGTTTATTTAAAAATTCCGGTTTATATTTGAACCACCCTCGTAATCGTATGCAAAGGAGAAATGTTCGTTTAAACACTTTAGATGACTATGCAACAACACCAGAAGTTGAACTTTCAGTATCTGAATCGTTTTGCATCTTTCAATATCTTCCAGTAATATATATATCTTTATAAATGCATTAGATCAAAGAATAACAGACTATAAAGAAACTGAATTGAGATTTGGACTTTTATATAAACTCGGTGAATTCAAATTTTTGAGAAGTTCTTAACGATTTCTTGGAATTTATCCAAACGATTTAAACTTTAACCTTGAAATAAAATTATTGAAAGTTCAGTCAAGCAAGATATTTCATGCGCTGAGAAATTTTGTTTGTTAAGTTAAAAGTAACTATAATTTACATTTACATAATACTAAGTTCAAAATAAAGAAATCTAAATTAAAGGAAATGGTTCTACAACTGTTTGTTCAGAATTTATATAAATATTTAAATTCTGAATATTCTTTTTATGTGTGTATAGGAGTGTACGTTTATATATGTATATGTGTATGAGTGTGTAAAGATGTGTGCGTAAGCGTGTATATGTAATTGTTAAATGATTACCAAGGAAATGATATAATAAATGCACCGTATTCCTTCGAATTTAAGACGCACCCATGTTTTAGGAAATGATTTTTGGAAAAAAATAAAAATATCGAATTTAAGACGCATCGTAATTACTAGGCATTTAGGAAGAGGGTATTTGGAAGAAAGGGACTTGAAACACACACTTCCAACTTGATGTGGTACATTAATATTTTGCGCGTAATCCATCAATATCATCAAACAGTTAGATTCTTCTAATTTCTCGATATTTTTCCTTATGCTGACCATTAGCCCCAATTGTGTAAATGATTACAACCAATACAGCTTGCTTTTCTTCATCGTTGACGTTAATTGTAACGCTAGTGTTACTAACGAGTTTGCAACAGACGTCACATAAATCATATGTGGGTTTCATAGTGATGATGTATGGGAAATAGGTTTTCCATAACTGTTAGAATTCTCATAATTTAATGACTCTCGAATGACCAGGTTGGCAGCTGTTTATACGTACATCGTTGATAAAAAGTAGATTTATTTTCGTTGGATGGTATTTAAAAAAAAAATAGGTTAATATTTCCAGTGATTAGGTAAATGACCAGGCAAAGTGACAGCCACAGACTCTGCATATCGACGAATAAATGCAACAATTTCTTTCACTTCTTCATCGGAAATAGCACCCTTACGATTTACTTGGTTACATAAGCCGTTGTATTTGAATATCACCACATTCGTTAAAGTGAGTGATCATTTTTTTTAAATCGTTTAATATCGACCAGATTGCACTCAAATAAAAAGAATTTGCGACATACTAACGCACCATGAAAATAATACCGAATGACTTCGAATTTTAAGACGCATCCATTATTTTAGCGCTTTAATTGAGTAAAAAAAAAGTGTGCGTCTTAAATTCAAAGTCATACGGTATTTATGTATTTCTTTGTAATTTTTAAGGTTTTTTAGTTTATCTAATGTAACGTCCGGTGACTGGTTATAAAGTAATGGTCCACCCATATAAAGTACCTGTACTCTAGAATGATATTTATTAAATTTTGGTACAAACGCTGATTCTTTATCACAGCTCCTAGTTTAACCATTCTTCCTGAAGAATTCAAATTCATACTTAAGTACAAATAATAATAGCTGAGTTTTGTGTAATATATTAATATGATGAAAATTATAACCAAAAATGGAACCCTTATTTTTGTTAACAAGCTTAAATATCCTATTTGGCAATTAATTTATTTGATTCGAGTGATACTTCGCTAGATTTCCCCAATGCAGAAATCCGTATGTAAGGACCGGTTGATAAAGGGACAGATATAATCGGAATAAGTGGTTCCCGCCTCAAAAAACTTATTCAAATAATAGAAAATACAATTTAGCTTTCTTAGTTTTTGTTCTAAGTGGTTGGTATGTTTTTATTCCACATTGATCTACAGTCCAAATTTACACCCCAATATTTAATGTCATAAACTCTATCTACAGCTGTGCTGTTGTTAAAGTTTGTCCTCACTCTATCTCAATTGTGTTTTATTGTATATGACTCTATAAACCATAGATTTTGTTTTATTTAAATTTACTATAAGCTTATACATATTAAACCAGTTTAATAGAGTATTTACATTTTTCTGAGTTAGACTTTGCGAAATCTGAGCTACCGTGTCATCAACGTAAGTGAATATTTGTCCCGTTATGTTTGGACCACACAATTCATTTATATACTTATATTAAAAATAAAGTAGGACCCAAAATACTACCTTGCGGCACTCCGCAATGCTCGATCATGCACAACCACTATGCACTTTATTTATCATTGCAAAGCATTTACTTTGAGATAAGTATGACTTAAATCAGTAATATATTTTCCCACGAAAACCGCATGAATGTAGAGTTTATTTAAAATAATCCTATGATCAATTACTTCGAAATAAACCGCTTATAGGATTTCCGGCGTTTTAGATTGTTGGTTATATGCGATAGATGTTTAAAAATTTCTAGACCGGTACCTTTCCGTTTTAGAAACCCGTACTCTGGTTATTACTAAAAAAAAGTTATTACTGTATTGAACTTCGTACATTTTTCAATTTTGATGTGGTAGTTAAACTGCGCATATAGGTCTCTGTAATTAGCTGTTTCATATTTATCTCCGTTATTTTCATTATTAATAATATTATTCGCGTAGTTAAGGTGATTAAAGCAATTATTTGAAGTCAATATGCACAAGAGAAATAGAAAAAAATATAATAAAGAATTGGCTGAGTTTATTGCAATTTTAATGCTACTTGTGTTTTTTGAAAATGTACTATCATTCATTAGTACTGTTTAAAACTAGAGCCACCTTTGAAATAAATACGTGCTAAGAAAAAATACAATGAAAATAATTTAATGCAAATAGAAAATAATAAGTTATCCACAACAATTCCTAAACAGGTTTTCATGTTGTTGTTTTTTTGTTTTTTTTTTTTTGTATGAACTGGGAAGCTAACAAGATAGAGCTTGCTTTTTTTATTCATATCGCTTATTTATAATATAACTTCGTACAGATTCAAATTTTTAGAAGAAAGAGAATAAAAAAACAAGTTGCTCGCAACAGTGCTATATATATTTACAAACTTATACTTTACTTTTTAAATCTGTTTTAAAGTTGTAGCTTTTTTTCCCAATTTGTTTATAAATTTAATAGGGCTTCGGGGACTAGAACGAATTCAAAGAAACGTTATTTTCCTTGAAAAAGAAAAACCAGAATTGAATCGTATTTTTTTTTTCTTTCAATTATTTTACGTTGAAAAAATTATATATATATATCTAACGATTTGTTCAGCGCATTTTACTTATTTCCTATAAATAGTTCATTGTATTAAATACGAAGTGTAGCAATTCTAAAAGATACGAATAAAAATAGTAATGTACGAAAAATTCATATAATTTAAAAACAAGAGATTTTTTTTTAATAATTATCTTCTGTTAATTTTAAAACAATTTATTAATAGTAAGTTTGATAAAAGATATGAACAAAAGAAATATCCCAATCTTTTTAATATCACGAAATTGTTTTTCAGTGCAGTAAGTTAAAAAAAGCTAAAAACAAATAATAATAAACAC
Source organism: Icerya purchasi (assembly GCA_039619475.1). Lineage (NCBI taxonomy): Eukaryota > Metazoa > Arthropoda > Insecta > Hemiptera > Monophlebidae > Icerya > Icerya purchasi. The sequence goes on from CM077115.1 coordinate 202,058,998, forward strand.
TTTTTATTTATTTATTTTTTTTAAAACTTTTATTAAATAAACTAAAAATTACAAAATAAAATATATTTTTCTAAACATGTTTCTCTGAGATGAACTAAAAAGAAGCAAAAAAAACCAAGTATTTCCCCTGTACCACCTACATATCTACTATCTATCTACCTATCTTCGTTCTTGAGTTTATGATTATGTACTACCAGACCACCCAGATGTGACCCCATAAGTAAAAGCTTGGGCCGCTCAGGTTTCATTGTTCATGAAATTGGATCTATTATTTAACTGTATTTTATTTTGTCTTTGTAAGTTTAATTTTTTCCTTTACGAAGAACATGATTTGTATTTTATTAATCATATTGTGTTCTCTTTTTGCATTTTTATTATATTTCAAACATTTAAATCCTTGGCGCTCCGAGCTTTCACTTATAGTCACGTGCAGATGTGGTAGTCAAGAACATAGATAGATGGATGTGTGGGTGGCTCAGGGGAAAAATTTATTTTTTTGCTTTTTGGTTCATTTCAGAGAAGCGTGTTTAAAAAAATATATTTTATTTTGTAATTTTTAGTTTATTTAATAAAAGCTTATTTTTAATTTCCTTTTTTTTTTTTTTTATTCATCATTATTTTCTATTCTTTAGCCTGTTATAGTATGTTTTACTTTAAAGCTCTCAATTTGATTTGCAAGCCTGGGAGGTTGTGATGTAAAAGATGAATATCTTCCCGTAATTTATACTGTCGAGTTTTCCAGGACGCAAGTTCTTTCGTTAAGTTCGTCTATATACCCGCCTTAGCGATGATGCGGCCGGTCTGATGAGCCATGCTCATTAAGTGTCACTCAGATCAAAGCATATAGGTATAGTCTTTTCTACTTCTTAGTGTATATTTAAAGTCTCATCATTTATTGCCAAATAAGAAATTAATCTTACGTTATTACATTACTTTTCTTTATTGTGCAGTGCGATATATATATATATATATATTTATATTAAAGATATATTATTAAATTATTTTTATTTTAGCGGAATCTGATTTGCGTTTTATCACCTACAGTTCGATTTAATTGTTAAATCTAATTTGTGCTTCTCATTCCGTTGATTTCGGTTAGCGTTTCATTATTGGGAAGCTTCTTGCTGGTTAGCTTCATGCAGTCTGGTTTTCGTTTAGTATAACTAATATTCAATTTCAAATTAGGTATATACCTGGGAGCAACTTGAATCCGAAACAAGCCAAGTCCCGCACATTGGATAAGCATAATTCTACAGTAGTGGTTCTCACTTCCTTGCAATTATTACGTTGACATATAAAAAAAGGTTGTTATGTATGTGTTTTTTTTTGGGGGGGGGGGGGGGGGATAAAGGTAGTAATCATTTGGGTATAATAATATCGCGGCGTTTATGTGCGTGTGTTCGTAAAGTAAAAACTTATTTTTATTAATTGTCGGTTCGGTTTTTATACGAAACGCGCAAAAAAGTAATCTTCTCGGCGGAGTTTTCTTAAATTGAAATTATTTCTTTTTTAAACATTTTGCGATATCCGAAGTGATAGCGAAAAACATATTAGGAACAATTCTGTCTGTGCGCGGCTTTCTATTCAAATGCGTATTTTATTTTAAGAAAGTTTTAATTACTTTTTTTGAAAATGCCGAATATAAAAATTTCTCGCGGTTTTCTTCACTTCGTTCATTTTAATTTCGCAACTTAACATTTCAGTGTTTAAAACAAAAACTCTCACTATCGCTTTGCTTTTAATTTGTTTTTCATCTTAGTTATCAGTTATAGTTTGTGCGCTTGAGACAATTTTGAAAGCGAGAAATAAAGAGTGATAACGAAACTTTGGGTAACTTTTGGTGTATGTTATATATAGGTGCTTCTGCAGTATCTGAGGTAATAACGTGTACGCTTGTGTGTGTGTGTGTGTGTGTGCCTTAAATGCTGCGTGACAATGGAATACTTTTAGTAGTGTCGTCGTGGGCTTATATATATATATAATTAAATTTTGCGGTAAAGTCCGTTGATTGTGTTTAAGTAAATTTTTTGAAAAATTCCGAAATTAAAAATGTACTACTGTGTTTATCTGTGTTAGCGCATGCCTTAAAAATTTGTCTTTGCATTTAACAAAAAAAAATTCTTTTTTTACAACGGCGTAAAAATTTATTTTTAAAAGTACAGAAATGTAGATAGCGCTTCAAATATTAAAATTAATTCGATTATAATAAAATAAAAGAACATGTTAAGCTATCATGATCCACTGAGAATTCAAAATCATTTTTAATTGTATAAGTTGATAAAAATTTTCCTACTCATTTGAATTAAACTTTTTTTCTTCTAATGATATCTCAATTAGCTCTCTATTTTTTAAAATTTTATTTTCCGTATACCACGCTAATTATTTGAAATACCATATTTCTTAAAACTTTTTATCACCATTTCGCTTTTTATATAATTGCAGCCTCAGAGACGTTCATTGTGTATGAAGTTTTTTTTTAAACTTTTTTTTTAAAGGGTTTTGTCTGTGTGCAAACATCTAACGGTTAGTCTAATTTAGTTAATCCGCTATGGGCATTGCAGCCGAAACTGAATTTTTGTTTTGAAGTCTGGCATATGGTTCGCGTCATTTACCATTCGTAAAGTAAATTGATGAAAAATGTGATCACTTTATTTACATATTGTAAAACTGGTAACGCTGTCCGTGCATATATATATACAAATATATATATTTAAAAAAAAATCAAAATACCATATTTGCAACGAAGAAACTATCGATCAAAACTGGCACCAAATTACAAATTGTCAAACACTGGAATGTGACCCGAATCATATTTTTAATTAATTGCTTTCGAACCTCTGGAAACCAGGCTTTTTTACTACAAAGAAAGAACGCTGACCCTAGTTAATAGTGCATAATTCTTCTTTTTGTTTTTTTCACCGTCCAAATTCGTTTTATCAAATTGATATGGCGCAGCGTGATTGATTTTTTTTTTTTTTTCCGATATACTTTACGGACTCGAAGAGTATGTGATTCGCATCACAAACATACTAAGAACCTTTAGAATCCAACGGATAAATAGAAGATGCAGCCAAGCAAAAGCAATTTAGAGAAGAAGGAAGGAGACTATGCGAAAAACGGAGGCGAGATAATTAAGTAATTATGGACCGACGCAAACTGGGGAACTCATAGAACCAAGGACGAGGAGGAGGAACAGGATTAATCAAGAGATAAAAGGAATTAGGATTAGCGGAAAGAGAAATATAAACAGAGTGCCTAAGATGGCAGGATTTAGTTGGAAAATAATAATAATAATAATAATAATAATAATAATAGCAACATTAAAGAGAACTTGATGTTTGCCTCCCACCGTCCAGGGCCTTACACCGGTTATGTAGAAAGTTGTTCCTCAGAGAAAAACCTCGGAAACCTTCTTCTATTGCCCTTGCCAGGCTAATTAACTCTGTATCCTGCTCCCTTACAAGCATTGTCCTTCAAGGTAGGGGTCGTGTCTCGGTTAAATTTCCTTTCGTCTCTTCCGCAAATTTTTTTCTAGCTCTTCCTAATTTTTTCGCGTTTCACAATATTAAACCTTACATCTCCAACGGTGTTCTTTTTAGAATGAACATAATTTCAGGCGTCCATCCGCCCTTTTCCGAGGATGAAATTGCTGAAGGAATTGAGTCATCAGTGCTTATTGCCTCAATGCGGCAAATTTACCGTTCTTCTGAAGGTTCTAAAGTTCCTACCCAGCCTATCGAGTTTAAATTCCGTTGAATTTGTTTCAATTTACAAATTACGTTTTTCCGTTTCCCCTAGCGTCTGTTCACCTACGCAGTGTTCAAAATGTTTTCTTTTTGGACACATTGCAAAACACTGCCATAGTTCTTCGTATATCTGTCCTCACTGCGCTTCCGGGCACCTAGTCTCAGAATGTAGTTGCCTACGGGAACTTCCCCTTCTACCGAAATCGCAAAGGCCCTCACTGTGCCTATGATCGATCTTGTCCTGAGTGGATTAGGCAAAAAGAGATCAAACGCATAATGGATTTATTTCCAAGAGGCTTCACTTATCAAAAATAACAGTTTAGTCAGTCATGCCTTTTCGTTTGCTGACCGAGCCTCCTTGTCATTCTCTTCCGACAATAATCTTACAAAATCTTCATCATCACTCTCCTCTCTTCTTTCTAATTCTCATTTTCGTCCTAAATCGCCTACGTTCCACAAAAAACGGTACTCTAACCCCTATCTCTTATTCCTCTCCCCAATTCCCTCATCTTCCATCTAACCGTATCCCATCTCCCTCTAATCTTGTATCCTCAGTTTTTTCAAACTGCCCCTCTTCGGCTCCTTCCCCTTAATTAAAAATATTTCAACAGCGGTCTTAAAGCTTCCCTCTTTAAACAACATTGCTTCCTCCACATCCTTTGCTGATTCTCTTTTTTGCTTCCTTTCTAATAATATACATATTAATTAATTCCTTACCTGATAACAAGGAAAAATCAAATAAGAATAAAAAGGAAGGAAACTGAGAAGATTCAGGGCAGAATTTTCTCGTTTTTCTTTTTTTTTGTCTTTGTTCCTTTTTTTTCTTTCTCCCCCCTATCTTCTTGCTTAATCCTTTTTCTTGTATACAATATGATACATCCAAGTCAGTTGGCCATTGATTTAACTATTGCTGTCTCCTGTTTCTCATTTCCTTTTGTTATTAAAAGTATCATTGCTGTAGTGGTCATATTCACTATTGATCTTCTTCTTCTTCTTCTTCTTCTTCTTTATAGTGCTATACTCGGCTTCTGAGCGTCGGCGACTACCTATTCGTACATCCCAGCTGTACAGACATAAGTAGTGTACCAGGAAATTGTTATATGCAACGCAGGTGTACACACGCAAGACTACACTCGGAACTGATAGTAGCCGCTTGATTTATCGATATACAAATGCAGTTTCGTGTGGGTCTGCTGTGTACTGACCTAGCGCGCATATGATGTTGAACGCGGTGGTTTGCCATTGCCTTCCACGTGACTATTAGCGATTATTTTATTTATTTATTTATTCTTGTAATAAGTTCGTCGTCGCTCGGGATCGAATCCGTGATCTCCATAACGGAAGTCAAGCGCTCTAGCAACTAGGCTATCGCAACGACTCACTATTGATCACTGGTATTTTTATTCTATTCATTTCTTTCTCGAATGGGCTCAACTTCAGTGATCTCTGCCATCCTCCCAGAGTATTTATTTTGCCTGCACTTTCGAAATCTTCCCCTCCGGTAGTTATTAAATAGGAATTTCACAGTACTGTCAATTATCTTTTTCCTTCTCATGTAAACATTTTCACTGATGGCTCTAAAGAGCCTGATGGTGTTGGTATTTCTTTTATTCTTCCGGATTATAACTTTTTTCTGAACCTTTTTGTCCTCCTTCTTTCTGTTCCATATTTACGGCCAAGCTAATGGCTATTTTATGTTCCATTATTTTTGTCTCCTCTAATCAGTTTTCTTCCCAATTTCTGATCATTTCCGACCCGATGAGTGCTCTTCAGGCCATCTCCTCTCCTCTTCCTGATCATTCCTGTGACTTCATTATTTTCCGTATACGTTCTCTCATTCGGCATCTTTCTTTTCTCCATAGGATTCATATTGACTTGCTGTGGGTTCTTAGCCATTCTGGCATTTCTGGTAATGAGACGGCTGATTCTTTAGCTCAGGTTGCTACTTCTTCTTTCTTTTTCTTCAAAAAAAATCCCATCTTCTAATCTCCTCTTCTTCTTCTTTATCCGCCGTCTCCAAATTGAAGGTTGGCGATCCACGATTGAAAATTTTCTTTTACAATGGCCGATCGGAGGAGTTGTATAGAAGGGCAGTCGAACCAGTTGATAAGATTGTCTATCCATGAATTTTGTCGTCTTCCTCTCGATCTCTTCCCATTTATCTTTCCTTCCAAAATGACCTTTAAAATTTCGTATTTGGGGCCTCGTATGATGTGTCCGAGGTACTGCAGCTTCCCCTGCCATTGTGTAAAAATTTCCATTTCAGATTTTGGTCGGGTTTATTCATTTCTTCCTTTTCTAATAGTCACTCTTTTTATTTGTCTGTTCCACCTAGTCTTCCTTCCAATCCGTGGTTCCTTCTGTTTCCTTTACTTCCTTGCTTTGTTTTGGCACCATTATTCGTTTGCGTTTTAATCATTCCTTGTTGCCTTCCTCCCGCTTTCGGTTCTTGTTAGCCTCTTCCCCATGTTGTCCTCTCCATTCAAATGATGTGGTTATTAGTGATGCCGATCACGTATTTTTTGAGTGCCCAGTTCTTTCGGTAGAACGTTGGGATCTGTACTCCCGCTTGCTTAGGCTTGGGCTTCCTGCTCCTTTTTGTTCCCGTTATATCCTGCCTTTTCCTTCTACATTTATCTCTCCCATTGTTACCTTCCTATTACCGATATCTGATCGTCTTATTATATAATTTTTCTTTTCTTCTAATTGTTTCTGGGGAAAGCCTAAGAGCTGAAGGTGGGAACGCGAATGTTCAACAGAGAGAGCGAAACGTTCAAAGAAAATGTAATTGGCGTCACAAATTAAACTGCTGCTGTCGTCCAGATGGAATTAACAAAAAGTGGGGAGGTGGTCAGAGAAAAATGAAGAAGAGATGAGGGTAGAAAATTATGACCAAAACGAAGGCGACAAATAGAAAAAATGAAAGATCAACTGAGATGAGAATAATCATGGGGTATCATGGTGGGAAAGGCGGGAAAGATAGAAGCGAGAGGTAAAACGATTGAGAATTAGAAAAAAGGGAGAAATAAATATATCGTCAAAATTTTAAAAAGAAAATTAATATTAGAAATAGGAATTTGAAAACTCACAGTGATCTCTGCATGATACATAGACTATATTATGAAGTTCTTATTAATTTTGTTAACTTCTATCCTTAGCCAAACATTACATGTTCTGTTCAGCCCTGTGGTTTTATTTTTCGATTCTTCCTGGGTCTTCTTTAGATAACAAAATGGGATGGTTAAAACTGATCAAAAGGGGCAGTCGAGTTAAAAACAAACAGATAACTTTGGTAATTTAAGGTCGTCGTTTACTGAATTATTTTATTTGTTTCAGAGTAAGAAATTGGGCCACAAAACTTGGTGTTAATATGGGAGCGTTCGGGAAACAGATGACGAATATCGATCAAATTAAACAGGTGAGTAATAGCTATATTTACACTTGTTATTTTAAATGAACTATTCTTATGTAATAGGTGAAAAGTTCAAAAATAAACATTTAATAGGGTTCATGAAGAGAAGTTTCAGTAGGCTAGCGTTAATTTTCGGCAATAAAGATTAGTGAAGAAACAAAAGTGAATTAAACAGGAATAATTTATAATATTTACTATTTTTTTCTAAAGAGAAGCTCCTAATGGGACGTTCATGTTTCTCTTTCTTTAATACATTGTAACAACTGTAAAGTAATATGTTCAAAAAAAACTGCCTGGATAAATAAAAATAAAATCCGTTCTAAGTATAAAATTTGATACACATATAAAGTATCACGTTATGTTACTTGTGGATAAATGCTCGAAAAAGAATAAAGAATTTTGTAAGGGACGTACGTCTCTATATTTTTAACATCCTGATATATAAACGAACTTTATTTTTAATATTTTGTACTCGCTTGTATATTATATGAAACAATATTAACATCTCGCTAATAATTTAATTTATTTAAAAGTCATTTTCTTATTTTTCCGTATTTATTTATTTTCATTTGAGGTCGCGTTCTATGGTAATCCATTTAAAAGTTTAATCAAAATTATACTCTACATCCGTAACCGTTAGTTCTAGAGTTTTTAGTATGTTTTCCTTTTTTACTTCAAATTGTTCAATTATAATCTTTGGTTACTTAGTGGATTTTCTTCTTTGTTTTCTTGTTTAATTTGTTTTATTAAGATTAAATAGAATCTCTGTATTTTGGTGTTAAAATATTACATTTGTACTTTTTATCTATTGTGGGTTTTTGATCGGATAGGCTGAATTACGTATGGATCACTCCGGATACCAATCAAAGCACAGCTGCCCTTGTCTGTAAAAATTAAAAAAACAAAAAATATATATATTCACACACATATATATTGTCGTGTTTCCTCCCTCTGCTTTTTCTCACAGCGGAAAGAAACACAACTTAATTTTATTTATTTCTTTTTCCCTCAATTTCCTTGAAAGTGCTCTTGCCTCAATTAACCTTTCGATTTCTCCTTCTAAGTCCTCCTGCGTTGTATTTACCCTTCGCCCTTATAACCCTGCTTCTGTTAATTTATCCTTAAATAGCACAGCTATTGCTCGTGTTAATTGCTTTCGTTATCTCGGTATCTTTCTCGATAGTCGTCTGACTTTTTCCGAACATATTAAATATCTTTCCTCCTCCTCTACTAAACGGTTGAACCTGCTGAAGGCCCTGTCTCCGACTAAATGGGGTGGTGACCCTTTCATTCTTATTCTTCTATATAAATCCATCGTCCGCTCTAAGCTTGATTACTGTTCGTTCATTTATGCCTGCGCTTCCAAATCCCGTCTCTCTAAACTTGATGTGATCCAAAATTCTTGTCTTAGACTCTGTCTCGGTGCTCTTAAATCCTCTCCTATTCCAGCACTGCTTGCTGAATCGAATGTTCCTCCCCTGTCTATTCGCAGATCTTATTTGGGCTATCGCTTCCTTGCTAAACGGCTTTCTCTCTCATCTTCTTCTCTCATTTTTTCCTACCTTTCAATTTCTCGGAATTGGCGCTTTGTGCCTAGGAAAATTCCTATCCTGTCCCTTATTTCTCTCCGTCTTAGTTCATTTTGGCCGTATACAATTTCCTTTAATAGTCTGCCTTATTTCTCCTTTAACTTCAGCGGTCTCTGCCATCCTCCCAGAGTGGTTATTTCGCCTACACTTGCAAAATCTCTCCCTCCAGCTGTAATTAAACAGGAATTCCACAGTATTGTCAATTCTCTCTTCCCTTCTCATGTTACCATTTTCACTGATGGTTCTAAGGGGCCTGATGGGGTTGGTGCTTCTTTTATTCTTCCAGACTATAACTTCTCTGAATCCTTCTGTCTTCCTACTTTCTGTTCCATATTTACAGCCGAGCTAATGGCTATTTTACGTTCCATTATTTTTATCTCCTTCAATCGTCTTTCTTCCCAGTTTCTGATCATATCCGACTCCATGAGTGCTCTTCAAGCCATCTCTTCTCCTCTTCCTAATCATTCCTGCGATTTTTCTATTCTCCGCATACGTTCTCTCATTTGGACTCTCTCTTCTCTCCATGGAATCCATGTTGACTTGCTGTGGGTTCCTGGTCATTCTGGCATCTCAGGTAATGAAATGGCTGATTCTTTGGCTCGGGTTGCTGCTTCTTCTTCAACATTCTTCTTCAAAAAAATCCCATCCTCTAATCTCTTGCCTTTGTGTAAACATTTTCATCTCAGATTTTGGTCGAATATGTACCCTTCCTCCTTTTCTAATTGTCGCTCCTTTTATCTGTCAGTTCAGCCTAATCTTCCTTCAAATTCTTGGTTCCTTCTGTTTCCTTCACTTCCTCGCTCTGTTGTTGTCTCCATTGTGCGTTTGCGCTTAAACCATTCCTTGCTACCTTCCTCACGCTTTCGCCTCTCGTTGACCTCTTCCCCATGTTGTCCTCTCCATTCAAACGATGCGGTTGTTTGTGACACCGATCACGTGTTCTTTGAGTGCTCTGCTCTTTCGATGGAGCGCTCGGCTCTATATTCCCACTTGCTTGGGCTGGGGCTTCCTGCTCCTTTTTGTGCTCGTTATATCCTGTCTTTTCCTTCTACACTTATTATCCCCTCCATTGTTTCCTTCTTATTAGCGATAGCTGATCGCCTCACTGTATAACTTTCGTTTTCCCTTAATTGTTTCTGGGTGAAGGTCCTCGGTTGACGAGTCCAATTAAAAAAAAAAAAAAAAAAAATATTTCTTTTTTTTTTTTACTTTATTCTTCCTACGTTTCCTCGTTTCTTAAACTCAAATTCCAAATTTAGTATATGTGCGTATCCGTATTCGTCAACGGAAAAACAATTTCCACGTTTTTAGATTTTATTTATAACAATTATTCCAAATAAAACAAAATACTAAATGGATATAAATAATGACTTTTTCTTTTATTAATTTATATAAATAACCGACTAGCTTTTTCTGAGGGGCCTCTCAGTTCGACACACGCACACTAATCACATCATATTCAGCGCACATACATATACGTACAATATTAACGAGATTTTTATAATAATGAATATGAAAATATATATATAATAATTTAGAAACGTGCGTGTTGGTGCTACTTCCTGTTGTTGTGGACCGGTGCGAGCCTCTGCCCTGGATAGCTAGCGTGGAATCTGGTTACCGCTGATACGCTTGGCAATCGCCTTTGTTTTTGCTTATGATTTCGATCCGTAACTTTTATTAGAGGTTTTTATTCTTTTTCTGTGATTAATTTAATGCGGAAATTTTAAATTTTAATTATAAGTTACATCAATGACTACATAAAACAACATTAAAAAAAATGGCGTAAGCGAATCTGTTTCTCTCCGCTGATGACGACCGCTTTAACAAAACGTATATGTTCCTAAGCAAAATACGAAGAGCTCGATCAAAACCGATCAGCTCCACTTTAAAATACGGGATATTTATCTATACCTTACCGTCGTCGAGCCAGAGCACAGCCACTAGCAGTTCGGTCTTTTCTGGTTTTATCATTATTATTATTATTATTATTATTATTATTATTATATCTATTACATTATTTCGCGTGTGTACCTAACTGGTTCACGACAATATATATATGCACTTCTTCTTCTTCTTTATAGTGCCATACTCAGCTTCTGAGCGTCGGCGACTACCTATTCGTACATTTTTAGATGTACAGACATAGGTAGTGTACTAGGCAATTATTATATATGCAACGCAGGTGTACACACGCAAGACTACATTCGGAACTGATAGTAGCCGCTTGTTATCGCGCTACCAGTGCAGTCCCGTGTGGGTCTGCTGTGTACTGACCTAGCGCGCATATGATGTTGTACGTGGTGGTTCGCCATTGCCTTCCACGTGATTATTAGCGATTATTTATTTATTTATTTAATTCTTGTAATAAGTTCGTCGTCGCTCGAGATCGAACCCGTGACCGCCATATCGGAAGTCAAGCGCTCTAGCAACTAGGCTATCGCGAATGCACACATATATATTAAAATTCGGTGAACGTAGACGCGACTAAATTTGATCGTTCGCAAAATAGAATTTTGTAAATAATATAAAATAGTATAGCGTTTGTTGTCATTAAAACTGATACATCAGACCTACATATAGACTACTGAATAGTGAATGTATAAGCAACGTGTTACAGAAAACGAAAGTAAACGAAGTTCGGTATATAATACGGAATTAATTTTTGAATTATATACAAGTGTGTAATGATAGGAAGTACTAATCATTGTAGAGGTAGCGCGGTAACCTAGTGATTAAGGTGCTTGGTTACCAAATCAGAGGGGTTATCGAAACTTGTCTCGTTCCGGATCTAAGTCGCTCCAGGTTTATACCTAATCTGAAATAGAATTGGGTACCAGAGAATTATCTGGGGGAAAGTAAAGGCAACCGAGAGAAAGGAACTGACTGGGCCCGTTACTCTCATTAGTGTTGTTGGGCTTCGTACCATTGGGGAAAGCTTAACTTCACAATCCATGATACCTTATCAAGGGTATGGTACTTGTTTTACTTAATCATTGTAGACACGCTCCTGCTAGGAGAAACTTTTACCGAAATATTCGAGTTGATTTAAAAAAAAAAAGGATTACTATTTTTTTCAACATAGCTAATCTATACATTTAAAACGCAAAACGTTGTTTTTCGTTTTTTTTTTTTTAAATCGAAAAACTCACATTTCATAAATAGTTTTTTTCCTTATTTTTTAAATTTTATTGATTAATGACCTTATCCTGTTTTTGTAAAAAGTTAAATTTTGTTTTTTATATGCAACGTTTAAATAAAAAAAAAAAGAGTTCAAATTATTAACTGTAAAATAACGGGGTAAATACGTTTTTGATCTCAATTACCGGCTATTGAATTTGTAGTTACTGGTAATTTTTTTTTTATTGTTCCCGATAACATATAACTTTTAATAGTATTAGGAAGGCTAATTTCTATTGCTTCGGTATAGAACCGGGAAATTTGATTGTAAATGTGTAAAAGGAAGATTTTAGTATTGTTGTCTTTAATTTTTTGCAGATATTTCTGTTTGCCGTTATGATAAATCTGCTGCTAATGGAAAAGACACGATATGGGAAAAGATTAAAAGTTTCGAAAAATTCGAAATTAATTTTATTTAATTTTTAAAAAATTTTAAAATTTATTCAGTTAGAAAAGTGACGATGGATACGAAAACCTTTTTTTTTTTCCTTTTCATTTTAACTTTATTTTTAACAGAGATTTTACGACACCTATTTTCTTTTTCTTTTTGGTGGGACAAACTGCTCTTTAAAACTTTACCAAACGCAGCCTAATAATATTATTTCCAAGGACCCGGTATAAAAAGTTAACTTGTGACGCATTTCTTTTTGGTTTTTGTAAACTAACTTCCTCGATACAAAAAACCAGTTTCTTTATTAGACATCGCAGATCCAGATGAAGTATTCGTCAATGATGTACGCTCGTCGCTGTGCTTTTTTACTTTTCATCCGTGTATTAATCTTGTTAATTGACTTGGTTGATACGTTGGTGGTTCTTCTCCTTTCTCTGTGAAGTACGTTGCCTTTTCCGTTAAATTTATTTTTTTTTTTCCTTGGCTTTACCAACTGAAGGCATTATTAGTTCAAGCTAACTCGATATTCCTATATTCTCTCATTTTCTTTTACTTTTGTCATTCCTGGTTTATCCTCTATCCTTAAATGTTTAAGAATACAAATTTATTTTCTCCTTTCTTCTCATTTCTTGAGCTAATGTCCTCACTGACGAATCCATTAAAATAAAAGTAAAAAAAAAAAGGAATAAGACAAAAGAATGATTAAGAGACGGGATGATAGATAAAGGCGACGCCTATTGTTTCTGGTGTTTTTGAAGCATCGCTGAAAATAAAAGAGTGAAAATGGAATGTAGAATTAAACGGTGCAATTGACTAATAATAGTCAGGTCGGAAGAAGATTTATGGGACGCAGGAAGGAAGACTAACTTAAGGGGGAAGGGCGAAGAATGAAATGTTTAGCGAAAAATCTGTTTCAGGTGAAAAGATATGTGAGCGGAAATAGGTTTTTTTTTTTTGAACTGAAAATCCCCAGTTAAAGGAATATATAAGAACGGATAAGTTGGAAGGGGAAAGAAGGAATTTGATTAAGAAATTGATATCCTAGATAGGTTCTGCGGATGAGCAATTTAGCTCCTGGGAAAGGATTGATAGTTTAGAACTGCGAGACATAAGCGGAGACACAGACTTTTGATTCCGTCAAGTTTACAGATTTGACAGTCGTTAGCATACGCAAGAAAGAACAATCACATAGTTTCGACGATAGGATAATAGATTTAAATATGATAATAACGATTGAGATATCCTCTGGTCCACACCCACCCGGCAATTTGCTCGGAGTAGGTGCCCTGAAGAGGTTTACTCTTTTTCAATTTTGTATAGTAATCGGGTGCGTCATCTGTTTTGTTTACAATCGATACTTGTGTTGCAAACGGTCGGCTGTCCGTCGTGGTTTCCTTCGTATTCTCTCCTGTAGAGCGGGTCATTTCAAACGACTCGTTTATTTTCTTTCGAAAATTACCGTTACCAATGCACATTTCTAAAATGGGATAATCCGAAGTATTTTTTAGACCCCCCCCCCGTACCCATATAATGTACGGGGGGAATCCCTAAAAATATCAGATTAAAATACGCGATTACTTCAGAACGGCGTGACACATATAAATCGCAAATTCGGAAAAAACGAATCACAGTTAAACTTCCTTTTACGACAATTAATAACTTCAAGATAATCGATTATCCTGGACGGCAAAAAACCGTGACAAACCGCCAAGAATACATAATAACATACAAAATTTAAAACGACCTCAAAAATCATCCTTAAAAAATTCATAACTCATCACCGGGATAATTCTTTAAAAGTGTAATTCAAAATATAAAACGTAGAACTCTTTCGTAAAATCAAAAAATTAAAAAATCACCAATTTATCGTATCTTTCAATTTTTTCGTTAGTTTGCCTACGGTTGACTTCATCATAGTTTTAGAAATCTTTTCTGTTCGTAGCCCAAACCGGTTTACCATTTGCCGTTCGCGGATAAAAATAACTTTTGCTTAAATATCAGAAATTATGCCCAAAAATATTACGCTTATTTAACTTCAATCTGATGGGGTAACATTTTACAAAGCAGTTGGAGATACGTTTCTATTTCTACGTTCGCTCAGTAAGGGTTGATCGAACATAGCCGAGGTTGAAACAGCCACCTCCTAGTGACGCAGTGCCGTTCCATTTCTGTGGAACCTTTCTTACTATTACACTCGCCGTTTACGATATAGTAAAATGAATGGAAGACGAAACACAAAAATCTTTATTTTACCTTTCCTATATAATGTATCATTATTTATTTTAACAATGTTCCTCGATCAGATTAACTAATTAAAATGTTTCGGTATTTTTTTACGAAAGCTTTAATATCTAATCAGTCTGATAATTAGTAATTGGTTCTCTGGGCTTCCTTAGCGGGGCACATAAAACCTGCTTTCTCCGTTGCTAATAGATGTTTAATCTTGCAGTAAATAATGAACATCAAATAGAGGGGAAAATCCGCAAGAAATGAATTCTTCGTAAAACCTTTTTTCTGTAATGTCCGTACCTGTCGCAGCTTATCAGCAAATGATTAATGCCATTTCTACTCCGGCCTTACTGTAATCCTCGCTACGGTCCCCGCTTTATAATTAATAATAACATCGATTTAATTTCTAAACTATGATGGATGGCTAAATGGATGAAAAAGTCCAGGCCGTAAATAAAGAAGCAAAAATCTTGCTCTATGTAAAAATAAGATTCTACTGGACATTCGGTGTTTCCATAGCTTTCAAACTATTTCTCTCGATCCTTCTCTTTTAGTTGTATTCGCGTAGCTTTGTAATAGTAGTAACGCGACAATATTATTAAATCGTTTTTATTTCGAAAATAAAATTAATCGCGGATGGGGAAGTATTGAACAGAATCAGGCTGTAGTCATTTCTGTCCAGATGATAGTGCCAGTCGAGCTGGCGATACTCTTTTTTTTTTTCTTGTTTGGGTTTTTACCTGGGTTTGCCAATAATAGACGATTATCTATGTAAATAGAAGTAATTAGGAGGTACGGAATCTGACACAAGGATGGAGAAACAATGACAATCAACGTCGATAAATACCAAACATACACATCCTGAAAAGAGAAGGAATGAACATTGCCGAAGGTAAGAACAAAAGGAGTTAGCTGTCCCGTACTATGGCCACATCTACGATTACATCGAGCCCACAGTATCAACGGACAAAGGAACCAGACTGCCAATAATTAAGGAAGAAGAAGAAGAAACACGAGATGTTTAAAAAGCAGTTAGAACCATCAAGCACCAACTGTTCCTTCGAAATTATAGTCGAGTTTAGCACAAAAAGTTTACAAGCAAGAAAAATATGAAAGGAATAAAATAAAAGAATGAGAGCCTACTCCCTATAATTCTTCCTTTATCCTCTCCTTTTCTTCATCTACTGTGGTGTCCGCACTGCTGTCCTTTGTTGCGTCCATTTCGGACCGCCTAGTTATCTAGTTTTTTAGCTTAGTTTTCTTGTTGTTGGGTCAATGCCGCTGGCGCGCCCACAAAAAAAAAAAAAGAAAGAATGAGAGTTATTAAAAAATTGTTCACACGAAGATGCATGATGTGACTTAAGCCGTATTTCTGCATCAGCGACGGTTACGTTATCGACATACTCGGTTGCATTCAACGAAGCTGTTACAAAATCTAGGTGCGATACAATACGCAATAGATTGCGAATTTAAAAAGTTCTATTCAGGCCTCGGGATCTCCCATTTCCCAGATGATTAGATTTCGCGAAAAATACATATTTCTATAGCGCATTCTTCCATCGCTTTTAGCATGTCTTTTGCGATGGTCAGCTGCAGCGAATTTTGTGACCTCGCGTTTTGGTTTTACTTCCCTCACAACGATATCTCTCTTGGCTTGCGACTTCTCATTTGCACTCTCCTAACGATAGCCAAAAATGCACTCCTGGCCACATTCTCTGAACACTCTGTACTGTTTGTTGTAACAGTGCTTAAACTTAAAATTCCTACCCACTACAATGTTTATTTCCTCCTTTCCTATTGACATTGTCTCTATCCTTCGCCACTTTATTACTTCCATTTCCAGCGGAATCAAGGATTAAATAACTCTCCTAGAATACGGGTTTACTTCTGTTAGCGATCCAGAAAAAAAACAAAAAACAAAAACAAAAACAAAACATCTTACGAGCTCTGTTGTGGTCAGATTTTTCCTTTTCTAGCCTTTTTTTTATCTTCTCATTTCGCCCCGATCCCTTGTCTTAGCTATTATTTTTCGCTTTTTCCACCTTTCTCGTTTATTTAAAATATTCACATTTTTACTTAGCCTTATATCGCAAATCATAAAAATTAAATATCGTAGTATTTTATCTGCCGCCAGCCTTTTTTTGTTTTCGAGTCGCTGGTTGAATACTCGAGTATGCCATTGTGTGTGTTTTGACACTGAGATAATACGTGTTTTCTATAAAAAGTTTATAAAACATTTTATATACATTTTAATATTCGTTATTGTTATGTTGCATTAATTTTCTATACGTAAACCTGTCTATAAATATACATATAATATGCAATTGTTATGATTCTCACTAATTAGCTTCTATACTAAAAGAATAGGGCCCGAGTTTCAATTAATTACGATATATATGTGTACATATATATATTGATACAACTTTGAGATAGATTTACGTAAAACCCTAACGAAATGAATTCATGACGCGATATATATTAACGTCGCATTTGGCGCACTCACACACAAAAAAAACAGAACGTACGTATTTACGTAATGACTTTTTAACACGCACACGTGCATACTGCATAGGGGCCCGCATGGTTAATTCACACAACTGCATACATCATTAAGTGCGTCCTACACATTGATTATATCTATTCCAATGTGCACACATATATAGCATAAAGGAAAACATATAAATATAGAAATCAACGAATATCACAATGAAATTGAATTCACTTGCGCGTCGTTGTCCTAATCTTTGCCAGTGTTGCGATTTGATAATTGCTCCATTGATCCGCTGTCCCGGTTGCTTCTTTAATCCATACTGACCGCTTTCGCAATTCGTTGCTTATGAATTAATTTCGCCCGATTTGGTAAAAGGCGTTTTTTAGCCAGTTTCACTAGCATTGGATTCCGGGT
The DNA here is from genome assembly GCA_039619475.1 of Icerya purchasi. NCBI lineage: Eukaryota > Metazoa > Arthropoda > Insecta > Hemiptera > Monophlebidae > Icerya > Icerya purchasi. The sequence goes on from CM077115.1 coordinate 202,076,450, forward strand.
CATTTCAACCGTTCTTTTTCGTTTCCTTGTTTTACCACCCTGACGGCGACACTAGTCAGAATAGAGGAAGATAAAGACGAAGGAGACTGCGCGGAGATTCTTCGATCTATTCAAATTGCTGTGCGTTTTCGGAATCCTTAGAACCTGTCATATTCACAGGCCTCATTTTTATGATTTTTGTACAATTACACTTTGCCGAATCGTCATCCGTGGGTAGCGAAACAGTATTCCATTCACCCCTAGCCGACAACAGGATTACACACATACGCACACTTACACTTAAATTTATTTATTTATTTCTTTTTTATTTATTTGATTTCCTTTAGCCACGTAATGGTCACATTACAATACACACACACACACACACATATATATATATATATGTATATATTGTAACGGTATTAGCCGTTCGCTTACGTCCATAGGGATGCCAACCACGAGGTTCTAAGCTCGTGGATTTTATTTATTTATATTTTATTTAATTATATCAGAGAATGTTTATTATTATTATTATTATTATGAGAGGAAAATTATTTAATTGAAATTTGAAGATAAACAATGTATTAGAAAAAAATTCACACTTATCTTTCGGTACGACCGCTGAAAAAACACAATAATTAAGTCGAAAATAACGGTTACAAAGTTATGCAAATTAATAGAAATATAATACAAAACGCCACGTTGATCACTATTGTCGTTGGTTATCCGTAGGCTGGCGATAAATCGGACTCGGTATTATTTAGATTGATCAAGGTACGAAGTTTCGAATTTGTTTTGCTATTCTGGCGAATATCGAACACTTTTGTTGACGATTGATCGCGAATTCAATTTTTAAACTTTAGTGAACAGCAAAAATTTTAACTGGTTTCACTTCGATAAACACGGGTAACCTTAGCGAAGGTAGAACAGAAAACTCTTTCGAAGGTAAAAAGAAACAACTTTTTCAACGGTAAAAACGGAACTCTCTAAAGGTAGAAACGGAACTGTCTAAAGGTAAAAACGCAACTCTCTAAAGGTAGAAACGGGGAACTGTCTACTGTAAAAAAGCAACTGACTTTTGTAAAAAATCCTTTTTCCGCCATTCTAAATTTCTCCCGCCTTCCAGTCTGGGACCGCCGAATCTGGCCGAATCAGGTAGGTCCTTTTTTCCTTGGTCACTGGTGATTGGCCATCCAACCGACAATAGTTCCAGGCACGCGCGCATTCACACTCGCACTAATTATTTTACATTATTTTTATTTTATATTTTTTCTTTTATTTTTCTGAAAATTTTATACATCCCATGTAATGGACACATATATATATATATTACCGGAAAAGAAGTAAATTGAGTACCCCCAAACTGTGCGTGTACACTCGGCCGGGGTTTTTTATTTTAACATATTATAATCTTTAATGTTTCTGAAATTTCCGAATTAGCCAAAGCCACGTGATGTACGATCGGGACAATAAATTAAAGGGAAAAATTACACAAAACTGCTGCGTTAATTAACAAGTGACCGAGTGTGTATGATTTAGCTAAACATAATTTCAATCGACGTCGTCGGCAGATAAACCAAGTGACGTAGCGTCGGAGCGTAAAATTACAAGTCATCTTGCTGCTCGCTTGGTATAAATAACCGCGGCAAATAGCGAGCAAACTTCTTGCGGTAATTTGTTTCCCGTTTCTCGACATGAATTAAAATTACACTCTTGTTATTGTAATACTTCACGTTCTAGCACACTCGACGAGTGCTGTTACTCTTTGCTATTGTACAAAAAGTAACCGTTTTTTGTTTTTTTGCTTTTTTATACAGCATTCTGACGGGACTTACTCGACGGTTTTTATTTCGCGTCCCTTTTAATACAAATGTTTAACATTCTAGCTCTAAAATAATTCAAGTATGTAAAGTGCTTAGCAGCGATTCTGGTTTATTATTGTGGTCGAAAATGTAGAAACGCTTACAATGTAATATAATCAGTTCACGCGGAACCTGAGCTTAAAAATATACGAGCAGAGAGATTCGTAATAAATATTACTGAATTTTTCGTTTTATTAATTAAGTTATTATATTAAGTTATTAAATAAATCGTAAAAATAAAAATATTTTTTCCGTTCAATTTTGCGCAGCTTGTTATCATTTATATCCTGCTGACGATGTCTATAAATTTACGGGGAATTTTTTTCTGGCTCACACATTTCCGCACCACATCGCTGTATAATCCTTTGGCCGTATTTTTTACGTCTTTTTCTTCACTTTTTAATTCCGTTCAATCTTGAGCCTGATTTTTTCCCCTCAGTTTATATCCTGTTGCTGTCTCGTTCCCTCTTTTCTATGCATTTCTATGCTTTTCCATGCATTTCTATGCATTTCTATGCATTTCTATGCATTTCCATGCATTTCTATGCATTTCTATGCATTTCTATGCAGTTGCGTCGGTCTTTTCCTTTTCTGCTTTCAAATTTTGAAACTTATTCATCCGCTTTTTCTCGACCAACCAGCTTGCATCCAGAACACTTCTTCCGTATTCTTCTTTCAACTTCCGATGTGTGGATTAGCATACACGATGCCAGTCTTATTCTTCTTAAATTCATTTTACTATAAATTCTCTGCTTTCCATTAAAAAGCACTTTTTTCTTCGTCCACCTCTCCGCCGTTAAATATTTTCCTTATTTTTTCGTACATTTCATATTTCACACATTGCTCATTTGTCGAAAATTTTTTTTTGCAGTAATTCAAATTCTTAACCATTATTTCTCCCTTCATTTGCAAAAGTCAAATCCGTGCAGCTACAACAACATGCATAATACGAACAACAATATGTTGTATCTGACAAAATGCATTTCACTTTAGAGCAATCCCGCGGGGTGGCACCATTTTTGGCGTCAAAAACGAAAACTGCTTACCAAAACGAACGTGTTTAGTGAGTTGTTTTTTATTTTTTTTTCTATTTACTAATCCGAAGTGCTTCTCCCGTTAGTAATTTATTTCGAAATATTGCCTGTGCGAATGACTCTCGGCACATTGTTGTAAAATCGAAAATTAAAAAACAATATTACTAACTTATAATCGTATATTACGTGTAAATTATCCGGCGAAATAATTTTTTTTGTTCTGCATTTTCATAAAGCCCTCTCAAAAATTGAATAAACGTATGTCATACGTGACAGAGAAGAATCTGATTTAAATTTTTCCGGGTTTTTATTTATAAATCGTAAATTCTTCGTTACGGACTGATATCGTTAGCATTACGGTGAAAGAATATTGTAAGATCGCATTAAATGATTTAACTCTTGACATATTACAATAGCTTTCGGTGCATAAAAATGTAATTTTCTAAATAAATAGCGACTTTATCTAAGGTTTGTCCATAATTATCGATGGTCATATCAAAAATTGACGTCGGCGAAATGTTAATGAGATAAGGAAAAAATCACTTTACTTTGATGAGTTTCGGGGCGATTTGTCACTGTTTATACTATAATCCGTAGTGCGATACCTTGTCGAATGGCTGTGCGATGTCAAGGAATATCGCAGAGTAGGTACCTCGCGCTTTTCCAAAGTTAACGAAATTGTATCAACTAATCGGTAACATTGTCGAGTTCTGGAATGTTCCATACCAAAACCAAACTACGAGGTGCTGCAAAACCAATATGTGTACCAATCAATGCGGATAAGATGGCAACTGTCTTATTCCATTCTATGCAGTTTCTTTCCGGATGAATTAATTGTTCTCGATTATTCCCATTTACTATTTTTCGAGCTGTAATCGTCACCGTATATCAACATGTTTCCTAATTTAGTGAAAACTCCCCATCTATGTGTGGTATAGGAAGACCTGTATAACCGTAAATTGTGACTCTACTGCTATACCCTTTGCCGGTGTTGCTTCATTTTTCGTTACAATTTCATATGCAAGTATGCGGCATGCGAAGTTTCTATATCGTTTATATTTATCCCTGACTAGTAGTATCATAGACCACCATATGAGATGTTCCATCCGGATAATGAGCTGAGCATGCTATGTAGCCAAGAAACGTTTTTCATACGTGTGGCGAGTTCGGCGATTAGTGCGACGTCAATTACACTACATTGAAGGAAATGTTCGAGTTCATTCTTTTTTTTTTCTTTTTTTTCAGTAACATTATTACGAGAAAATGTTGCGTGATTATATTATTAGTGATGTTCATAACATTATGGAAATGATTTGTCGATAATTTCCGTCAAAAGTGATATTAACAGATTTGTTGTAGATTTGAATTCGTCGAGAAATCGTGTCAGCACATTTTGAAATATCGTTAGTGCTGTAATTTCTATTGATTGTCTGACGTGTATTTGATTTTCGATACAGTTTATAGCTCCAGTTTGACCACATATTGCATTTAGTTTTTCATTGGAATAAATATTTCTTAATGCGTCAGGAACATTGATATTTACGCGGATTCGAACATTGTAAAGAGCGTATTCTATTGTAAAACTCAATTTGTCCTACTTGCGTAAACTGAACATAGCTCCGGTGAATGGTTATCATTACATAAGACGTATTTTTCACAGGTTGTGTGAACTTTTAGTATAAAGTTTAGTATCGTGAATCCCGGAGCATACTAGACACAGTAGCTGGTTGTGTGCAGGTGAATAATTGATATCTCTGTTCTAGGTTCCTAAACTACTGCAACTGAAGATGCGGCTGATTTTAAATATTTTAGATTTTTTTCTTCTTTTTTGCCAGTTTTAAGTCAAAAAAAGGAAACATAAGAAAAGGTACTGGTTTTCTATCATAGAATATTAATGATCCTAATCGCTTGAAATCCTCTGGACACTTGATTTTCTTTTTAATATCAGCTGCATCTGTAAGGTGATGTAAGTTTCTAATCATTACCCTCAACAGTTTACCTTATAAAAGAGATATTTCTTACTTTTTAAAGTTTTAATAGTACAATCACTGGGTTCTTAGGCTTGATAGTAGCACCCGATAAAGGAATTATCAATTCAGTTTCTACATCAGATTTAACCATAATTGGTGGAAATTTGATGATATTCCTTTATTTAGCTTACGAGTGAGTTATTGATGGCCACTCAGATTCAATGCATTGCTTTTACCGCTTTCTTCAGCTGACATTCTATCATTGTTACTATCGTTATTTGCAGTAGATAAAAATTCAAAAATGTTTCGTTTAGACTTTAATGTGGCGTTACTGGTAGCGAGTTTATCAGCGGAAAATGTTTTTTCTCCGCGTTTAGATACGCACCATTCGTCACTGTCACTTGTCGCTGTATTCGAGGGTTGCCATTTACTAAAGTAATCTGTTTTTGACTTCCGTAGTCTGAGCGGACTAAATCTCGCACTGAAAGTAGCGACAGTGTCAGTTTTATTAGCACCACCAGCTAGAGATAAAGTCGAAAGCCCCGATGGCCACACTGTTGTCTACTGACAAATGTCTTCGTAGCGTCGAATATTGAATTTTGTGTGGAACCATTAGGAAGCGGCTTCATTCGCATTCGTAATTTTATTCTTAATTTGAAAATTAATATAAATACGATAAGCCAGCTAATAAAAGAAAGATCTTACACCTGCGCTATAACAGATTTTTGTTCCGTCGAATGATAAAATAAGAGGGAGGGAAGCGAACGAAAGAGAAAAGGAAAACACGACCGAAGTAAAACGAAAACTTACTTGTCGCAGGTCCAGAGCGTCAAAAGATGGCTACATTTTACCCCTACTGACTGGAAACGACCGTGTTACATTCCTACGCAAGAGTTCTCAAAATACCAATAGTTTATCATTGTAATTATTGCATTTTGTTCTTAAAAGCCGCGAATACGCAATCACCTAATCACGTCGACTTGCACGATGATCATCGGGCATATGGTCTGCATTGCGACGAACAGGCACAATGAGTCTGGATTACTATCCCCTATTACGGAATCGATAATACGAGATCATTCGATTAGAGAACTTACAAGTTTATATTACGCGAGGGTTACAAATAAACAAAAAAAAAAAAGAAGAAGAAAATAGAGTTATTAAGGTATACGCTAATATAAAAACACGAGCTGTGCCTCCAAAAAAGTGGGATGTAACTTTCTCAGTAGCGCTACATGTTCATCTTTCATGAAAAAATGCGATATTCGTAATGAATCACCCGAATATCCAAATTTATAAATACCGTTTTGTAAATTTAAAGAAATCAGGAATAACGTAGCAAACATTTGCGCATTTTAAAACCAACCTCGTTATACTTTTTCTTAGACTATGGCGAATTCATTTTTTGTTCGTCTACGGTGGTGAAATAATTCTATAATCGGATTAATTCGGGCTCGACCACTAAATCCTTCAAACAAGGAGGATATTTTTAAAAGTCTTTGCAACATTCCAAAACGAAAGCACGTTCTGCTTTGCTCTACACGAAGCTACCCTCATCAATTATACATTCCTAAAGGCGTGCAAAAACCAGCGGAGAACTGAATGGGCAGCTGCTACAACACTTCTAAGAACCATTAAGTCCACAGTTGAATCATGGTGGCCACCGGAAGGAACAACCCGATACGATTTTAAGATCCTCAGCCGGCTGTGAATCGACCACATCACTATTTCCCACAAACACATAAAACGCCGCCACCGGCTACGTGCCCCTTGTGCAGCCAGACAACCGTACCGACAGTTTCCCACATAATACTTACCTGTCAAAAGTTTACTATGTTGCGGAGGCAACTTGGCCTACCCAGAGATATAGGGCAGATCCTCTCAAATGAGGTAATCTCTATCAACACGATTATTGCCTTCATTAAAATGAGCGGCTTAACTCAGCACATTTAAATTATCCTCCTCCCCACTTACGTGTGCTGTAATGACCATAGTAGTTACACACAGCACATACAATTTAAGGGAAAAAAAAAACAAAAAACGAACTAATCGTAACATCTCTTTTCCATTTAAAATTACTTTCTTCTACCTCTCTTCCGTTTGCCGCTGAAAAGTCAAATAGAATAAATACAAAAAAAAAAAAAGCAAACAAATTCTAAATTCAGTTTCATTATAAGCTTTTGAAGCCAAGTTTTGTATTAGACAGTGTTGTTCGACTGTGCGTTCATATCAGAATTTTCTGTAACCTAAAACCCCCTGCGACCACTATGTAATAATCGGCCCGACAACTGTCAGAGTTGTACAAATAAACAGAAAAAACCCGATAGGCAACCTTTTACCTTCTTCAGTGTACCATCTGATATTATTTCCAGTAGGTGGGCATATTAGCAATACAGTCATCCGTACTCAGCCTGTTCTTCGAATTCTCCAACAAATATTATTCGAATACTGCATTTTCAGTAATCGTCTTAAAAAAAAAAAATTATCACTTTCCATTCAGAACGTCGAGCCCCTTTTTCAAAATACACTGTAAAACAAAATACCCAGTCGCAAAATTTCAAAAACCAAAGCACATAATGAAAAAATTAATTTTAAAAATAAATCTACGGAGATCTTATAGCCTTCGAATTAATGACGGCTAGAAGACAACTAGTTTTTAATGGCATTCGATATTTTCTTTTATTCTTTGGATCACGTTCAATTCAATTAGCTTACATTTGATCAAGGACGACTTGCTTTATTTATTTTTTTCATACTAAAACCAGACCTAAATGGTAAAAATATTTAAAAACAAGTAATTTTATACCCAACAACGTTATATTGTTCCACAAGACGCGATAGTTACCCATCAGAAAAACTCACTAAACATTCTTCTCATTGATTGAACACAGCCGCATGTTGAAACTAGTTGACGCACAGTTCACAGAATAAAATCCATGTGTGCTCTGTGTAAACTGGGTTCATTATACAGTGGACTTTTATTTTCTCTTTTTTTTTTTGTGGGTGCGCCAGCGCCATTGACCCAACAACAGAAAAACTAAGCTAAAAACTAAATAACTAGGTGACCCGAAATGGACACAGAGGAGGGGAGGAGAGAATGATTGATCCGGAGACGAATTAGGAAGACAATAGAAGAGCGACGATCGAAAGGAATAGAATGGAACCAAGACAGTGAACGAGAAATCGGCCGAATAAAACGGTAATGCGAATGACGATTAGAAAATAGGCAGGGATAAATATCCCGCCAAAGTCTGGCGTGATTGGAGGTGGATAAGGAAAGGATATTTGAGAAGGGAAATGGTTGAAGAATGAATCAAGGTGACCAGCAGAACAAGCCAAAGAATCGGCTGCGTCATTGCCATCAATTCCGGAATGACTGGGGACTTATAAAAAATCAATAAGAATAGAGCGGGATGACTGCAGAGTGGAGGTAAGAGAACGAATTCAGAGAATAATACTATCAGAGGAATGTGAAGGAGGGAATAATAGGGTTTGAAAGACGCCTTTAGAGTCCGAAATTATGAGGAATTGGGAAAGCTCGCTTAAAGAGGAAATAAAAGAGAGATAGCCTGAAGAATAGCGATATCGACTCGGCAGAAAAAATAGTGCAGAAGAATGGAAGCCGGAAGGACTCAGAATGCCGAAGCGACGAGGCAGTAAACGCACCACCCACGCTGTCCTCGCTCCTGGAACCATTAGTAAAGATCAATACATGAGCAGGAAAAGAGGAATTCAACAAATGAAGAAATTCATTGTTGACTGCACCGTGAGAGGAGGAATTGGCTCGAAGTGTGAGTGAGGAAAATTTGATAGGCTGCCATAGGCTATTGAAGTCATGAAAGAAGTACGGGAGAGTGTTGTAGGAAAGGACAACAGGAGAAAAATTAGAAAGACGGGTAGCAATGAGTGACAGGATTGGGATTTTATGAGGAGAAAAAAGCCAGCAGTTTTTGGTATATAGATAGGAGGAAATAAGTTTAGACGAGGAGATGGGAAGCCGCTTAATTAAGAAGCAATACCCAAGCTGAGAACTGCGAATAAACAGTGATTCGGTAACCGACTCTGATAGAACTGCGGGAATGGGGGAAGATTTCAAGGCTCCAATGCACAAACAGAGGCAAGAGTTCTGGATCGCGTCCAGCTTAGAGAAGAGAGACTTAAAGGAATTTCCGTAGATAAAGGAACAATAGTCGAGCTTGGACCGGATGATGGCTTTGAAAAGAATTAGAGGAATAAACGGATCGTCTCCCCATCTGAGGGGAGAGAGAGATTTAAGGAGATTAAGTTTTTTAAGACAGGATTTATAGAGAAAATTAATGTGCTCATGGAATGTGAGGCGGCTATTCAGAAAAAGGCCAAGATAGCATATGGAAATGACAATGGGAAGAGGAATACTAGATACAGTGATACGAGTTAGTGTTCGGTTAAAGGGGCGGAGAGAAAAAATGATACAAGACGACTTTTTGTTTTTAATTTGCATCAACTCCATTCACAATTGTATTAGGAACGCCAAACTCTTTACGCATATGCCGATGATATTGCTCTGGTAATTGAACACCAAGACGTAGAAATAGCAGAAAGGCTGCTTCAGGAGGACTTGAATATGGTTTGCAGATGGGTACACGATAAAGATATATTAATAAATGCCAAAAAATCAAAAGTGATGTACGTAAGAACACCGAGTAGATTTAGAAAGTTCGTGCCTAAAATAGTTTTGCACAAGGTAGATTGCCTTCATGGATCGGAAGTATGCCGTTGTGAGCCGTTAGAAACGGCTGATAATTTCAAATACCTGGGAATAACATTCGATAAGGCGTTAACTTGGAGAGTTCATATAGATAACATTGCTAGGAAAATTAGGTAATGCCGGCGTTATACAAATTAAAACAAGTTATGAATTACAAAACTACGAGACTGTATTTTGACTCATTAATAATGACTAGGATTGGATAGGGAATCGAAATTTGGGGGGAGGCAAAAAAACGGAATTAAGGAAAATTAGTAGGCTTTTTTTTTCTTTTTTTTTTTATTTTAATTGAGCTCGTCAACCGAGGACCTTCACCCAGAAACAATTAAGGGAAAGCGAAAGTTATATAGTGAGGCGATCAGCTATCGTTAATAAGAAGGAAACAATGGAGGGGATAATAAGTGTAGAAGGAAAAGACAGGATATAACGAGCACAAAAAGAAGCAGAAAGCCCCAGCCCAAGTAAGTGGGAATACAGAGCCGAGCGCTCCACCGAAAAAGCAGAGCACTCAAAGAACACGTGAACGGCTTCACAAACAACCGCATCATTTGAAAAATTAGTAGGCTACAGAAAAGATGTTTAAAAATTTTGTTACCGAATTGGAGAAGTGCGAATCTTGTAACGAATTCTACTTGGTGGGGCAATAATAAAGAAATGTCTCCAAAAATGTTTTTCTATTACTGTAAACTTTTAAGGTATAAAACAGAAAAATAGGATTACCAAAAAGGGAAATATGGGACTAGGAACTATGACAATTTGTGTTTTATAAGACCTAAAGGGATTAATAATAAAATTGATAATGTTGAAGAGGAAATTATGAGTCATTTACTAGGTAACCTACCAAAGGAATTACGAGACAAATGCAAATTTGAATACATGGAAAGACAGAATAAAAATATGGTTGATTGCGTGGTGCAAAGAATGAGAAATGGTTAGTCGTAGGAAAGGAACAGCGATAAGGCGGTAATTGATTGAAAAAGTAAATAATTATAAATGATGTAAAAAAAAAACAACTAATGTTTAGTGCTCATGTTCTAGCTGCATTACTTATGGCTTATGTGAAAATATTGTGGTATGATGTGCGATGGGTATAAATGTTTTGAATTAAAATTAGACGTAGAATAGTAAAAATAGAAGTTAAGTTGATTTAAATAATATATATATATATATACAAAGGCTTTTCAATAAGTAACTCCTCTACCGCTATACTCGGGAACAAAAAAATATTACGCGCTGATTTTGGTTTTAAAATAGAGGAAATTTTATTTTCTACAGATTACAAACGATAACCTTCCACATAATCGCCGTTTAACTCAATGCAACGCTGCCACTGTGAAGTAAGTTTTCTAATCCCGTTTTCGTAGAATTCTTGTGGTTGTTCGCGCAGCCAAGCGGACGTAGCGGTCTGTAATTCATCATCTGATTTAAAGCGAATACCCTTTAGATGTCTCTTCATGTGTTTAAAGAGGTCATAGTCGCAAGGAGCGAGATCAGGGCTGTACGGAGGGTATACAACAACTTCGAAACCAAGTGCAGCCAGACGTGCGGGGTAGTCTGGGCACTAGTGTGAGGGCGTGCGTTGTCGTGTTGCAATAGAAACAGCTGTCTATTCGGTCGCACACATCTCATTCATCGTTTCAAGGACGTCAGTGTGATACAGTATGAATCTGAATTTATTCGCTTGCCTGGCAGCATGAATTCCCGATGCATGACTCCTCCCATATCCCAATACATAGTCAACATTAGCTTACGGGTGGATCTTTCGCTGCGCACTTTTTTTGGTCACGGTGAGTCGCTATGCCTATATTCTTCTGATGTTGACGATAATTCTGGATCGTAATAACTGATCTAGCTTTCATCCTCTGTGACTGAATTCTTAAGGAAATTCTCGCCTTCTGCGAAGTAGCGCGATAACAGTTCCTCAGCGGCAGCTTTCCTCTTTGCCTTCGTTTCATTCGTTAAGAACTTGGGCACCCACTTTGCGCATGAGGTTTCTCACAAACTTATTCGCAGTCCCAACTGCGATACCAAACTAGTTTGACAATTGTCGATGAATGACCCGTCGATTTGAACGAATTGTTTTATCGATTTTTCTACGCAATTCACCTGTGTTTGGCAGTTCCGGACGACCCGGACGATGCCTGTCGAATAATGGTATCCAATCTTTCTTCGTTTCACGAGCCCAATTGCGCACAGCACTAATGTCCATCACGAATTCACCATAAATAACCTTTAAACGGTCGTGAATGGCCTTTGGTTGAAGTCCTTCATGGGTTAAAAACTCGATGACTGCTTTCTGCTTGTGCCGATGCTCACTACTTCGTTTTACGTTTGCTGCCATATTTAACGCGAGAACACACGTAAGCCTTCGAAAACACATCACTAGAAACTAGATTCCTCCCTTTTTCCAGTGAACACATGCGTGACACTGTATCTGTTTGCAGTGCTGAGATCTAGCGGTGGAGGAATTACTTATTGAACAACCTATGTATATATAAGACGAATATGATGTATTAGATTTAAGATGTAGATGATGAATAAACGATATAATTATGTTGGGAACCCACAGACGGACAATTGCCTTGTTGGGCCCGCAAATTATTTTTAATAACAAAAAAAAAAAACAACTCAGTGTCGAATGTAAGGAGAATATGGGAATATCATGGGAGAGCGGAAGTATAGTGACAAAAAGGAGCGGCTCCAACTTTTATTATTAATCAATATTTTCGACTTTGGCGTATTTCAATTTAATCTGTTTAGATTTTAATTTTCCTTTTTTTATTTTTTATTTTTAATTTGTTGAAAAATTTGCAGATTTTACAAATGTCGAGAAACGAAAGAATTGCATGGTTCGGGGAAAAAATTAAAATTATTGCAGTGGTATATAAAAACCATTCTAATGACAATTATCATCGATAGGAGATTGATGAAAGCATTATAATGCGGACATCGCACTGGATAGATATTTTTTGAGATGATCTCTGCTATTGTACAGTACCTATCTCTCCTCTTTAGTAAGCAGAAATTAAATAGTATTAGTCGCTACAGATGAACATTATTAAATTCTGTGTAATTTGTAGTTTTGATAAATCCAAAAATTTTAATAAAGACAATAACCGTTTTTATATGGCTCTATAATCGTATGACCTATCATCCCTGAAGAACATTAATAAATCATAGTATAGTAAACAATGTCCGTTCGTTTAACAAACGTTATTATTGTTTATATTGTAGCATTCGCGGAGGCAGTCATGTTTTTTATTTTTACGACGCTCTAACTTGTTTAACCGATTGCGCTGCTCCTCCATTTAGTAATAAAACAATAATTCATATTCGTATACCACATTGTATTCTCGTAATGATATCGACAACTTGTTCTGCGAGAATAATAGTGCTGTTGTGACATCTACGAATTAGGGTGATTTATTTGTGGCGAATAATTTACAAAACGCGATTGTGAGCAGAGCTTTGATAAAATGCAATTTGTCGGATTTCGATTAGGGTGTGTCTGCCGCTCATAACTAATCTGGAAATTTATATTCACCAAAAACAACGTCTCTGCTTTACGCAATAATCCCCCCCTCCTGAAACCGAGCCTTATATCCAGTTCCGGACCGGGTAGAGACACTTGTGACGTACATCGATAATTTGTTTCGCGATATTCTGTAAATTTCATCTGCGCTGACGAAATAAATAGGTCAAAGTGTATTTACCTCTCAAGGTCAGCGAATAACGAAATTTTAATTACAGAAACTAAAAAGCAAACAAAAACCGCGGAACAGCTAATGTACGACTTTTTAATTTATAACCGCGTTAATATCACGCAACAGAATTAATGATTTTCTATATTTACTTTAATCGTCAACTGATTAAATTCGTTAAGCTTTTTTCCTTTATCAGCTCAGATGCATCTCCTTTACTATGATAGTATGATCGCAGTCATCGAACCTCGAATTAACTTTATCGTAATTTCAATTGACACCTAACTCCAAGTTTTATAAGAAAACTTATTACCGGCAATTGGTAAACAGTTAACGTCTACGTAAAACAAATTGAATTCAATAGAACGATAAGTAAGACCGTATAAGATATACTTACGTCAGTTTCAAATAGAAAGAAAAAATCGAATAAATGTAAATGCTAACGGAAGGAGGAGAAACGGTATGAAAAAAATTAAAGCGGAATAAGCAGTTAGTTTTTTTAATCTTTGATAGATGATAAAAAAGAAGAATAATAAAAAGTTAAAAAAGTATCATTACCACTATCGTGCAGGTACCACTAGGTGCTTCTCCCTTAACACTCTGTAATAACCAAGTTGTAGCACTATTTAATAATAATAATAATAAAAAATAAATAAATAAATAAAAAAAATTAAAAAGTATCGACTAATTTTTTTTCTTCTTTTTTTTCCTTTTTTTTGTAGCCTGATTGCAAGTTCCTGTGGCCAATTATTCTCGCTACCAAATAGACATTGCAATTTGCAAGACCTAACTACATAATAATTTAGAACGTCCGTTCCCAAATTAATTTTACACAATACAAAGTGTTTACATAGAAAGGAAATATGTGGTTGTGAGAAGTTAGAAAATGTGAATGAATTTAAATATCTTGGGATAGCATTAGATAAAGGTTTAACATGGAGAAACCATATTGACAATATTACAGGGAAAGTCAGGTAAACTATATTCTTGTACTATATAAATTAAAACAAGGTATGACATACAAAAGCCTAAGGTTATATTTCGAAGCTGTAATAATGTCCAGAATGAAATACGGAATCGGAATTTAGGGTGAGGCGAAAATTATAGAAATGAGAAAAATCAACAAATTGCAAAAAAAATGTTTAAAACTGGTCTTACACAACGAGAGAAAAACGCATTAGCTAACATCACACTTGGTGGAACAAAAATAACGAAATGTCACCAAAAATGCTTTATATTATTACAGCAACTTACTGAGTGTGCTAAACTCAAAGATAGGCAGTTACCAACTACAACAAAAACGTACAGGACTAGAAATTTCGATAAACCTTGCTATGTACGATCTAAAGGGATTAACAGTAAAATAGACACAATGTGGAGAGGAAGAGGTATTAATTAAATTAATGGGGAACATACTAAAGGAAATTCGAAATGAAAAAAATCTGGAGAGATGGAAAAACAAGGTTAAAATTTGGTTGATAGCATGGTGTAAAGAGCAATAGAAATAGTAACAAAAAAAAATAAAACAAAAAAAATGTATCGTAATACTAGTAATAACTACTTATAACATTGACGCTACGTTGACATGAGATTACTATCTCCAGCTTTAAGCTGCTAATGAGAGAGTGGTAGCTGTATAAAAATTATATTGTATTATTGTAATATATAAGTTATCATATTAAGGTATTGTAATAAGAAATATTATTTTAGATGATGGTATAATTGTAATATAAATGATAAATAATGAGAGTGTGGATTTTGTAGTATAGTAATATAGTATATAAGTTAACACTTTTTATGCTGTAACAGAAAGTAGTACTTAAGTTAAGTTAATGCTGTACAAATAAATGATATAATTATGTTGGGAACCCACAGACGGGCTAGTGCCTTGTGGGACCGGCAAATTATTATTAAAAAAAAAAAACAACAACTTTTAAACATAAATATTTTGCATACTGTATGCCATTACATAGATAGCAATAGTTTTGTGCTGAATAGTGCCGATAATAAATTTATGTTTGGTGACTATTGAAAATGAAAATATTAATTTGCTATTTAATAAGAGAAAAATACACTTAGATTATCATATGCATAAATAATAAATGTGTAGTGTAGATTATTATTATATTTTCATTATATTATAAGGTAATGTTTTTCTTCTTTTTCCACCGGGAAAAGATAAATTAAGTGGAGGAGTAAAGATATTTGTCTCATAATAAGTATGAATCTTAAATAACTGGATTGTAATTGGTGATTAGGTGTTTGAATGACCCAGGACCAGGAAACAATTCATAGAAAATCTATAGATTTGATCTGTATTAAGGAATATACTACCTGACAACTTATAAGACGTGTTTTTATTAAGAATCTACTCCCAACGAGCTGTCTACGAAACAAAGCAGGAGTGCTGTCTTTGAATGAAGCATCGTAATCTATTTTTTATCATGCTAAACATCTTTGTTAGACACAAATTTTGTATAACATCCGAGCATTTGAGTTTTGACTTGGCCACCTTTCCAAATAGAAAAGATTAATAGTCAAATCGGGATCTTATTGGAGATTTGTGTAATAAAATCATGACGTAAGGGAATGAAACTCATGAAACTCTGGCAAGTTGACTATTGTCGGTAGGCAAAGTATTTATCTTGTTGAGCGTTATATCAACTCCACCAATTGATACAGCAGCTCTGCCTGTATACGAGAAGGTGGAGGTGTATTATATATTTAATTTAGCGAGCCTTTAAATATGGAGTATTTTCGTGCATCCTAAAACTTTTGAATCTTCTTTTACGCATTCACCCCGCATATATCGATTCGGTAGATATAGTGTGTCCCCATGCGCAAATATGCTAGAAAAGGCAAACAGAATTAGAGTTTTGTTATAATTGACATTACAATGCCCAATAGGTAAAAGTGCTTCAACAGAGTTTGGTTGTGTTATCAAATAAATAACACGGCGATCTAATACTTGGTGATAACAGTAAATGGTAGTTTTAAAATAGCTTTATAATCTAGGAGAATAGAACATCCAAATTTAATCTTTACAAAACTGGTAGGTGTCTGCTTATCTTCTTTTATTCTAACTGAGACCAGAGAGCTTATGACCTCCACAATGTCAATCTCTGGGAAATGGATAGGAACACCGTGATAATGCTACATCAATATAATATATGATTTGTGACGAAGGCTTTTATGTTAACTTTCAAAAGATTTTTTACTTCCAGTTGAAATCGATGTTTTTGTTTAAAAATATACAACATTACAAAGAAGCGCAAAATTAATTATGAATATCTATTTTTAAATAAAGTGATAAATAATTTCACCGACTAGCTGGTGTGTAACAAATAGGTGTTATGTAATTTATTAATACGGGATGTATAGAATAACGCACGGTTAATAATTATTGGCATAATTCATTGAAATCAACAAAATTAGTTCATGAATATTCGTTGTTTACATAAACCATTGAGAATACTGATTAGTAAAACTAAAATTTGCCGAAATTCGACGGAATTGCTCAGAAGAAAAATCATTCCTTTTTTTTGCTGGCACGTATTTTGTTTAATGTTTTCAGTTATTTTGATTATTAATTTAAATGCGAGATATCAGTTTGGTGAATTTTCTGAAATTTTATACCTACGGTTATGTCTAAGGACCAGTTTGATAGAATGTGTTCTAGTTTGTTTCTTATACTATCATCGGTTATTACCAAACTGTGCGGATCTGAGCGGAGCATGTGTGACTGATCGTTCGTCAGATTGTTCGCATAAATAGAACTCTGTTGATAGTGTAGATCTATAAAATATGTAGTTATAATAAAAGTACTTTTCCTTTATTTTCTGATTCTAACTCTAAATCGAAAAGAAATTCATTTTTTACGTTACCTTAAAACTGATTAAATACCAGTTGTTATACATATATTTTTCTTATGTTGTATAGAAAAAAACTTTCAACAATGGAACTTACTCAACGCAAAGAATTGTACATTATATAAGAAAAAGATTAGAAATTGTGGAGATAAAGAAGGTTAACAAGGGGGAACTATATTGAGAGAGGGGAATGCAAGAATGGAGTGGACACTATAAGGAGTAGGAAAGTCAAGGCGCAGAAGATTAGAATACCGAGTAGCACGTTTGGAGGAAATAAAGGGATATTCGAACAAGACGTGATTCGCATCGCAGGTATAATTAAGCTCTGGAGGGTCATAAAGACACAAAGGTGATTGAACAAGAAAAAAACGGAAAAGAGAAGCCGGAAGCAGACTATGATTGAACCGCAGGCGAACTACAGAGGAAATAGTCAAACGGCTAAGGTAAAAAGATTAAACCGGGGAAGACAGGAAGGAAAGGGCTTTATAGAAAGGTAAAAAGATCAAAGATTGGTAAAGAATGGAGGATAGTTGGCCGTGTTCTGTACATAGGCTGCGCTTATTGGACACGTACATTATTCACGCCAGAAAAAAAAAAAAAAAAAGAAAAAGAAAATAGTAACAATATAACAGATTATTTCAATTTACATCAAAAATCTCTCAAATAAATAAAGCAACTACACAAATTTACAAAAACAAACAATATCGACGAAATACATGCAACATATAAATAAAACTAGTAGCAAATATACGGTGCCGCCGTTTTATAATAAAGCTAAATCTTAATAATGATATTTTAATTTCATGGTAAGAGGCTGTTATTCGCGATCTATCTGCATGTTACTTAACAAAAACTTATAAAAAAAATTTTTTTGATGAACCAGCGACATTTTTGGGTAAATTGAAAAATCAAGAAAAACCAGAAGTACATTACTCTACAAAACAATTCGACATGAAACAATAAAAAACTTCGAATAAAATGGATTCCTGAAAAATCCGAAAACTCGGGGAGAATCACCTGCCGATATACCTGAAACAAATTTCTTTTTATGGTGTGGCACTTTTTTTTTTTATTATCGGCACAATTCGACACATAACGATTGCTATCTGCGGGCATAATCACTTTTTAAAAGTTCTCAAATTTTGGGGGGGGGGGAGCTATCGTCAAGTTAGCCGCCCGGAACAATTTTTTACAAATACTGCGTGTTACGGGGCAGCACGACATTTTTTGATTATCAGCACAATTCGGCACGAAACTAATACTATCTATTGACATAATCACTTCTCAAAAATTCTCAAATTTTAGGGGCGACTATCGTGAAGTTAGCCCCCCGGGAACAATTTTTACTAATACTGCGTGTTAGAGTGTGGCGCAAAATTTTTTATTATCAGCACAAAACGGGCACAATTCGTTTAGTAAAATTTGATTTTAAAATTTCGTCGCGGGGGAGCTAACTTGACACCGCATAACTATACTTCCGGACAGTTTATTTTAACTTTCGATCGTAAATCTTTTGGAGGGATAAAAGTCGATGCTATTTAATGACGCCTCCTCCTTGATAGCCCCGTCTACGTCATCATTTTTGGTAATTCCACAGTGACCAGACAAGCAACGAAACCGTACAAGTTACTTTCTGTTGCTTTATTACATAAAAACGTAATCCAGCTGTGTACACTTTATTAATATCGTATGTAACCGAAAAAAAAAAGGTATATAGACGGTGCGATGAAAGAAGGACGAGCCTGTATACCTGTAGTACTTTTAACATCGTTTCATATTTATAATAAATCTCTAAAATGCGTATTATTTTTTCAACAATTTTCGAAATTAACATTACAGTACTTAATAATAAATCTGTCCGCCGGAAGATTCCTTCACAGATAGCAAGCTTACGATAGGATTTTCGCTAGTAATTCGGAATCCTATAATTTTGTAGTGTCGGGAGTTTTTTTTTAAGATTCAAAGGCCGACCCGTAGAGCATTGAATCGTAATTTAAACTTGACACAGCGCTAACAACTTATGTAAAAATTTACGGAATTAGCGGGTCGTGGGATTTACATCGAATTGCCTTGAACGGGTTCGAATTTTTTAAAATATCAATGTAAAGAAATCAAACCTGGAACACTTCAGGTAAAGACCAAATCGCCGAGTAGTTAACATGAAAATATTTATTAAAGATGTTGTTTATTAATTTGTATCCGGGATTCTGCAATATTTGGTCTAGTATTAAAAGTTACTTTTTTTTTTAATTTTTTTATTTTTAACTCCGCTGCACCTTGCGGCTTCACAGCCAGAGTTTCTAATTATTAAGATGCTGCCTAAATTCCAAGATATACTATTGAGCATTGTTGCAAGTTAATTGCGTGTGTTTACATGTCCATTTCTTCATTTGCATATCTTACGGAGTTCGAGGTAGGAAAATGCAGGAAAGCAGGAGGGTAGGCTAGCGGCGTGTCAACCGGGAGGGGGAAACAGGGGCAGTCGTCCCCAGAGAAAAAAAACAGAAAAAATTGAAACCTATATAAGAAATTTATAAATCAATAAAGTCTATTATAATAAACTGTATCTTATTTTGATTCTTTGGTACAGATTTGCACAGTATTTTAAAATTAAGTGATCTATAAATAAAGCCCTTTTTTAAATAAACTGTATTTATTTCGGTTATATATTTATTTAAGTTATTAATTTTATATCAACTTTTTAATATAATACAGTTATATGGGAAAGGTCGAGGGGAAAAGGAAGAAAGGCAGACCAAAGAACCGCTACATCGACCAGATCAAGAAAATATGCAGATCAAATTTACAACATATCATAGATTTAGCACACGATCGGTATTATCTTGCGTCAAATAAGGTCATGACATCTAACGAAATGAAGAAGAGATGCGCACACACATATATATATATCCCCCCAGGAGGTGTTTGCATCCTCTGGATCCGGAGCTCTCACCGGAACGTGGCGTGTCCACGGGTGGTGGATGGCGAAGAAACCAACAGAAATAAACAATAAGCAGTCGCGAGCCAAGAGCGGCTACTGGTGAAAAACCTCAGGTACGTGAGTCCAAACGTGACAGCGCAATGGGACACGAGGATGCAGGAACTTCCCATAAAAGTCTGTCTCACCCTCAGTGAGGCTAGGCCGCCGTAAAAGCCTCAAATGCTGACTCCTCACCAGCAACTCAAACCCAGAAGCGTCTGCCTCCAGTGGAGCGTCTACCTGGTCAGCGTATGTACTCTATGTTAGGAGCGGCTGTAATATTAAGCCTACGAGAAATCGTACCGTTTTGTGCGAACCAGTCGTCTCGGCTTGCCTTGCCACTGGGAAAATTCGTTCGGACGGAAATGGCAGCATGGTTGTTGGTTGCGCTCCAACTTCCGTGTCCTTCCTTGCGTTGCTACATCTCCAAAATCCTATCCTATGTAAATGTTCCCTTCTTCGTTCCTCACTGTTTTCCTTAACCTCTTTATTCCCTCCTGTTCTACCTACTCTTCCTAAAAACTCTCTGCTATTATCTCACTAATTCTTATATATGAAAGTACAGCAAATGAAAATAAATGCTGGACTCGCGGAGCGGGCTGTAACAGGCTTGTCAGGCAGTGGGCGATTGTTTGTGATAACACAGAACGATTCAAGTTCTCCC
The DNA here is from genome assembly GCA_039619475.1 of Icerya purchasi. Taxonomy (NCBI): domain Eukaryota; kingdom Metazoa; phylum Arthropoda; class Insecta; order Hemiptera; family Monophlebidae; genus Icerya; species Icerya purchasi. The sequence goes on from CM077115.1 coordinate 202,097,256, forward strand.
GTGCCTAATAGGCGCGGCACTCTCCAGGAGAGGAAACATTTGCATTCAAATAGTAAAACAAAGTACATAAATAAATCAAGCAACATATGGCATTTTGGTGCGTGGAATGTAAGAACGCTACGAGACAACATGGACCTGCCTATTAGAAGAACAGCCACTGTACAGCATGAACTAAAACAATATAGAATAGATATTGCTGCCTTAAGTGAAACCGGATGGCAGAGGAAGGGAAGCTAACGGAAGAGGAAGCTGGTTACACACTATACTGGAAAGGAGTTGGGCATGGTAAGAAACGTGAAAGAGGAGTAAGGATCGCTGTAAGCACTAAGATAGCGAATTATATTACAGAAGAACCTGTCAGCATAAGTGATCGAATTATGTACATGAATGTGCGCTTCCCTAGCACGCAAGAAATCACTGTCGTCAGTGTCTATGCACCAACATTGAACAGCACTAATGATGAAAAAGATCTCTTTTATGGAAACCTCCAAAGTATATTCAATGGTATCAAACCCAAGGAAAATGTAATTATTCTAGGCGATTTTAACGCAAGAGTGGGCGAAAATGCAAATCTATGGAGAAATGTGATCGGTCGACATGGAATTGGAAGGGAAAATGAAAATGGCGAACGCCTGCTTCAATTCTGCACCAGTAACGGATTATTCATTACAAACACGAATTACGAGTTGAAAGACATCCCCATAAAGGCACTTGGATACATCCGCGGTCCAAAGTACCGCATATGATAGATTATGTAATCACAAGGGCAGAACGAAGAAGTGAGTGCCTTATAACTATCGCCATGAGAGGTGCGGATGGCGACACGGGCCATATTCTTGTACGTTCATGTTTTCGGTTTAGAAAATGCACATATCACCAAGGGATAGCTGCAACCAGCAGGAAGCCAAAAAGATTCAATTTACGTGCGCTAAAAAAGTAAATCAATAGTGAGCCACTTAGATGCGCAAATAAGAAATCCCTCGTCAGGACACTATGTCTGCGATCGAATTCTGAGAAGCAATCAAAGCTACAGTAAATGCTGCATGTCAAAACGTGCTGGGATACTCGAAGGCAAAAGAGCAGAATTGGTTTACGGACAAAGCAAATGAAATTAAAATACTTTTAGATAATAAGAAAAAGACGTTCATCAGTTGGTAAGCAGATAAATCAAGCAAAATCAAACACGTTGCCTACAAGCAAGTCAAATCGTAAGCACAGAAGGAAACTTTGAAAATGGAAAACAATTGATGGAGAGAGAATTCATGCGAAATAAGGCCTTAGCCGATGCCAATGACTCACGCGGTTTCTACAGCGCAATCAAAGCCATATACGGTCCAAAATTCCAAAGGAAAACTGCTGTTAAAGACGCGACGGGGAAACTGGTTCTCAACAGGCAGGAAGTAAAGATAAGATGGGAGGAATATTTCGATTAATAAAACTGTACTTAAAACAGTACCAAGAAGTTCAGTAGGCATGGCCTAAAAAATAATAAATCTCCAGGGCTCGATGGCATATTAGCAGACATGTATAAGACTGATGCAAAGGAGCTCAGGGGTGTGTTGCACGCTAAATTTGGGAAGAATCATCGATGCCGCGGGATTTCAAGGAAGCAGCGATTATACCAATCTTTAAAAATAAAGGGGATAAAGCGGACTGTGCAAACTATAGAGGCATAGCTCTTCTATGTACTACGGGTAAAATATTTAGCGAAGTTCTACTCGGAAAATTGAAACGATTAGTCAACCCGTTTCTCCCAGAAGATCAATGTGACTTCCGATAAAATCGCAGTACGACGAACATGATATTTACACTAAGACAACTTATGGAAAAAAGCCGAGAACAGGCATTTTTGCTGTACATGGCTTTCATCGACATTTGGAAAGCTTTCGACTTTGTAAACAGAGAAGGATTGTGGTCATGTCTTAAGGCAGTTGGGTTCCCGCCAAAAATGTTGTGCATGCTACAAAAACTTTACAAGCACGTAAAAGCAACTGTAATATGTGATGCGGGTTTAACTCAATCATTCGATATACGTACAGGAGTTAAGAAAGGCTGTGTATTAGCACCTACGCTCTTCAACTTTTACATGAGTACAGTGCATCGGACATTCAACCAACGCATATCCGGGGTGGCGTCAGGCTCAAATTCCGCTTCGATGGTGGGCTATGCAACCTCGCCAAATTTAACTCAAAGCTCCAAACAAAAGCGTTCACATTAACGAGCCTTTAATTTGCAGACGATTGTGTAATAGCTGCTAACAAAGCGTATAAGCTAAAAGAAGCAGTGGAAACTTTAGAGACGACTTACAAGGATTTTGGGCTAGACATAAATTTTAACAAAACGGAAACTTAAATGACATGCAGATACATGGAAACAAAATTCAACTGGCGGACGAGTTCAAATACTTGGGCAGTGTAGTTAACAAGAATGCGACATTAGATGATGAAATTTCATCACGGCTTAGCATATTTCTACCTTCGGGAGAGTTTATGTTCTACCTTCGCTAAGGTTACCCGTGTTTATTGAAGTGAGGCCAGTTAAAATTTTTGCTGTTCATTAAAGTTTAAAAATTGAATTCGCGATCAATCGCGTTAACAAAAGTGTTCGATATTCGCCAGAATAGTAAAACAAATTCAAAACTTCGTACCTTGATCAATTTAAATAATACCGAGTCCGATTTTTATCAACGGACCACCGAATCGCCAACCTACGGATAACCACCGACAATAGTGATACGTAGCGTTTTGCGTTATATTTGTACGTATATTGATTTTTATCATTTTAATCGTTATTGCGGAATTATTATTTTCAGCGGTCGACCGGTCCCAAAAGATAGGTGTAAGTTTTCTCTAATAGATTGTCTTATACAAATTTCAACTAAATATTTTCATCTATATTAATAATCACTATCTTAAATAAATTAATTAAAAATCTAAAATATATAATATTCAGCTAGTCAGCTGCCTAGGAAACATTCCTAACTACGCCCATGCTACTCCCTTTCCTAAACCATCCGCTGATCCTATCACGCTTCACATACGTTCCTTAATTTCGCATCTGTTTCATTCCCGCTCTACCCGCATTGATCTATTGTGGATTCCTAGCCATTGTGTGGTATTTCTGAAAACGAGTTAGTTGACTCGTTGGCACGTTCGGCTGTTTTAGACGGTCGATTTATTAATCATTTCCCAGCCCAAAGTCTTCTTTCTTTTTCTTTTCGTGCTCATCACGACTGTTGGTCTGATCTCTATTCTTCATTTTCTAATTCTGCTTCCTTTTATTTAGCCATACAGCCCATTCCTTCTCTTTTCCCTCGGTTCCAGAATTTCCCCAACATGAGGCGGTCAACTATATCTCATCTATAATTAGACACTTCGATTAAATCACAGCTTTCTTTCGCTCTTCCGTTTCTCCATTATTCAGTCTTCTTTTTTTATCCGTTTGATCCGTCGGAAGAAAATTTCATTTGTGATGCGAATCACATTTTACTTGAATGTCCTCCTCTCATTTCTTCAGAACGCGCGATACTTCATTCCGGTCTTTTGCGTCTTGGCCTCCCTACATCTTACGCAGCATTCTTTCTTTTCCTTCTCCCTCAGTTATCCCTTCGTTAGCTTCATTTATACGCTCTATTTCTAATATTTTTCCTATCTAATCATTAATGCTGTCGTCATACCTTTGGATTGAGTAAACGTCCTTAGCCGACATGCCCAATAAAGCATAAAAAAAAAAAAGAAATAAAAAAGTCAATCGCCTCTCTTATTATACTAATAAAAAATAACAAAAAAAAAACTATCCAAACGGATCACATGTTTTCACATTTTTTGACGAATACTATGTTCACCGATTTTCATCATTGCTCACATGGTACCTAAGTTTAATAGAGTACCTTTTTTTCTAATGAACAAAGGATCAGTAAAATCGCAGATAAGTACTTTGTGATTCTTTTATAACTTTATGATCAACGACGTTTCACAGTTTAAATCTGAGAATGTCTTTTAATAAAACACTCAAAAATCGCAGGTCTATCGTATTGGAAATCGTAGAGTATATTATTATATGTTTCCTTCGCAGCCAGTCGACCGGAACATTAAGCTGTAGCAAGGCCGGCTGGGATGCCGAATTATTTTGCGTATAATCTGATGTTCGGCGCGGGGGGCATTAATAAGGTGGCATGTACGGTTCAACGAACTACGTTGCGCGGGAAATCAACTAATTGAACAGGGTGCAGCGAGAAGGTGGCCAGCTTTGCCGGCAATGGAGATGGTGACGATGATAAAAAAGAAAAAAATTGCCTACGAAGTTGTCATCGGCTGCGTGAAAGGGAACGTGTGATTAGCGTAGCGGCAGCTTGTTTTCGTGCTAGGTGGCTCAGATAATGGTAGCGGCCCGTTGGAATTTGCAAACGTTCCATGGAGCAGCCGAGTGGCACCGGTGTTAGAGGAAGAGGTTAAAGTGCATTCAACCGTAGCGTAAACACGGCGAAGGGTGTGATGCCGGTCTTGCTAGCGTTTCCGATGCGTACGTGTGTGCGTCGGAAAATTCGAGACATGGTGTCGGATGCGTGCGCCAGTGTATGCGTCGGAAAATTTTCAGAAATTTTCTTCGACCATTGTGTGTGCTATCTTGGCTGCCGGACATATCGAAAGCGGAAAAAGTTTACTCGCGGCGCCTAAATCGGCTTAAATTAATCGCGAAACAAACAGCAACAAAAAATCGACCCTCATTAATTCGTAAAGGTTACACGCGATAATTTGTTCATTCGGTTCATTCGCTAATTGATTAATTTTAATGAAGGAAAAAGACTGCCGTCCTCGATCGGTCCGAGTTTATCCATCTATTTTACCTTTTTCGTTACGCTTAATTATTTTCCTCGGAACACTGTTCATTGCCGACATTTCCAACCGATCGACCGCTTTCTCGATTTAAGCGATCGGCAGGAAACATCGAATTTCGGCCGTACGAGGAAAAGATTTTATTTTGCAAATTTTTTGCGCTACCACGTTAATCTCTTTGTCTTCTTCGGGAAACAGTAATTTCTTCATTAAAAGTGTACGCGCCTATATGTGCATCTGTTTGGGCAGGTCAAGAAGTTGAGAAATTGCATTTTTATTTCTTCCGGGTTCCGCCGAATTTTCGATAACAACTTAAAACTGTTGATGTCCTCAGAGCAGCATGTTTGTTCCGTATGCCGTACTAGACACCTTTCTCCTTCGTCAACTTCTTCACGCTAAATTAGAATAATCGACGTCAGTTAAAGTCTACTTTGAAAAATTTTTAAGTGAAAAATTTGTAAGGCCATAAATAAATTTCTTACAATTACAAGGTCTTTACGTAATTTTTTAACTCTAAATTTTACCAGTCATTATAACTGAAAAAAACTCATACACACTGAAGTATTTTGAAATTTATCGATGATAAAACGTACATATATATATATATATATAAATATTTGAACAATTTATATTAATGACTTGACAGATTTTTTAAAGGTTTTCGAATATTTTTTATGTTTTTACAATCTAGATTATGTTATGTATTTTTGTGAATTGTTGAATGTATACGTCGTTCGTGTAACAAAAAATATAACATCAGTAATGTTAATGGTCATTTATTGAAAATTGTTTACAATATAGTGCGGTTTACGGCAAAAAATACTTATAATTATTATTATTATTATTATTATTATTATTATTATTATTAAATTAAATTTTACGTGCCATGTGCAGCAACTATGGCTAGAGACACGGGAGGAGAAGGAGGATTAAATCAGTGAGTAGAGTCCGGACTTATGAAGGAAAAGGATTAAACTGGATAATGAAGAGGAGTTTTTAATGATGAAGGGAAGAGAAGAAGGTAGGTTGAAAAATTTCTTTTCAAAGGAATATGAAGGAAATTCGGTGAGGATTGAATGGTGAGGGAAACACTGCACATGGTACACTGAAGAGCCTCAGTTCCATTTAGTAAGTATTCGTGGGTGAGGCGTGTGTGACGCAATCGAAGTCTGGTGATGATTACGTCATCTCTTCGATTTGGAAGTGATATGTGTTCCACGGTGATATTGACGGCTTGATTACGCGAAGCTTATTCGTTTTTGTGATGTTTGCTGCCATTTCGTCTGCCATAGGGTTTTTAAACTATGTTTTATATGAATTTTAAGATCGGTTGCTGGAACAGGAATGCTTGACACCGGCAGAGTAACAGCAGCCTCCTTTGCAGTCGTGCCTGCCAATTCGTTCCCTTGAATACCAGCGTGGGCAGGAATCCACATGAACGTTACTGTCCGATCCGGTCTCGACGACACTAATTTGAGAATTTCTTTGGCTACTGGATGTTGATCGTGGCTGAACACGTTGGACAAGGCGTTGAGTACTGAGAGAGAATCTGAACACACTACGGACGATTGATGTGAGTCAGATCTCATGAGGAAATCGACAGCGAGCCAGAGAGCATATAATTCGGCGGATAGGATTTTAACGGTTCCGGGAATGATTAACGGATTATAGCGACATCATCCGAGACGACTGAGCAGCCAGCAAACGTATCGAATTTAGACGCGTTGGTATAGAAGAGAGACAAGCCGGAGGTTCGTGTTCGAATGTTTTCCTCTAGTTGTTCGATGGATGCGCAATCCCCTCTCAGTGCGACCGTTGAGCGATCTATTTTGATTGGATTGTCTCATCCCACGGTGGAATTAATGCATTCGAGAACCTATGTACCGGTATATTAGGAACGTTTATCTTTGACATGATGTTGTTGAAAATGTCCGAAACCGACTGCGATTGTCTTGGAGAAGGCAGGGTCGATGATGAAAACAGCCGTGGTGAAGAAAAACCGGAGGCATTAGATTGTACTACAAAGTTAGCCAAGAGAAACCAGCGGCGAATATGCAAAGGCCATTCCGATGATTCAGAGTGCAAACTGTCAATTGGCGTAGCGCGAAATGCCGCAGTAGCCAACCGGAGGGCTGAATTCTGAACAATGTTTAGGGAGCTGAGAGTAGAAGGGTTCGCGTTGGAATATAACGCAGCTCCATATTCACTTTTAGACCGGATCAAACAACGATAGATTCGCAGTACAGGGGTTCGGTCATCATCGTAAGAAGTGCGGGCCAGTTTTTTTAAAATGTTCATTTTTCGAGTACAGGTTGATTTAATGTAGTTCAAGTGAAGCTTCCAAGACAGCTTTTAGTCTAAAAGCAAGCCGAGGCATCGGATTGAAGGTGTGTTTCGAAGACGCGTGCTTTGAAGGTCGATGCGTATTTTATGTGTACAGTTACGAATGCGCCAGAAGTGCATTACGGAAGTTTTGTTACTTGAGAACCTTAATCCATTTCTAGGGCACCAAGTAACCAGATGGTCCGTACATTCTTGTATTACATATTTGGCCGGTAGATACAGTTCGACAATGAATGGAGATTGTCAGATCGCCAGCGAACAGTAAGCTTCTGACTGGAGAACGAATAGTATCTGCCAAGTCGTTGATCGCAATGTTAAAAAATATCCGGCTCAACACTGAGCTCTGTGGAATACCAGTTACCAAAGAACGTAAGGAAGATGAATTTTTCCCCATCCGTACGAAGAAATTCCGGTTGGTAAGAAAATTATAAATAAATGTTGTTAAGTTTCCAGAGAAATTTCAACTGAAGAGATGATTTTGTGCCTTGGTATCGTATCAAAAGCCTTGGATAAGTCAAAGAAGATAGCTAATAAATGATTTTTTTTTGCCAAAGCCTCTGAAACAGCGTTTTGAATGGCATGCAGTTGGTATAAGGTCGATCGATTACGACGGAAGCCGCATTGGGAAGAATGAAGCAGATTTTTTGTTTCGAGCAACCAGTTTAGACGATAGTAAAAACAATTCGTTCGAATAATTTACTTAGAACTGATGTAAGCGAAATGGGGTGATAGTTCTCAGCAGCTGAAGGATCTTTTGCAGATTTTAGAATTGGAATTATAACAGCTGTTTTCCAGACTTGTGGAAATTCGTTCCTCATCCAGATGCTGTTAAAGATCTGAAGTAAGATATTTAGTGTTGATGCAGGGGCATGTTTTAACATAGCAATATATAGGCCATCGCATCCAGGAGCTGTCTCTCTAGTGGATTTGATAGTATGCTTTGGTTCCCTTAATGTAATTTCTTTATTGTAGGGTTCTAAATCTAATCTTCTTGTAGGAAAGGAAAATTGAACGATTGAAGATCGGTAAAGGTGTTAGGACAGCTTGAAGTTTGTTGGTAATGGTCTGCATAAGTGATAACAATTTCGTCTGGTTTGAATACCTTCCTCTGACCCACGTTAAGCATAGTTGGAAATAGGAAGGAACGGTTCTATGGATCGGATTTTAGACTACACAGTTCTGGACGGCGTTGATGCTGTGATCGTTGAGGTGAATTCAGACCAAAAATTTCATTTATGCTTGATAGTCCATCTGACTTTGGCCCGAGCTCTTCTGAATTCCATGAGATTAGTTAATGATGGTGTTGTTTTCAAGTTGCGTAGCAGCTTCCGTCGTATTCTAATTGCTTCAGCACATTGCTTTGTCCACCACGGAACTAATTTACGATTTATTGTTTTTGGCAAAGGAGTAAATAACTGTGCCTTTTTAATTATAGACGACGTGAAAGTATCAATGATGATGTTTATATTCATTTCCATGTCAACTGATAGTTCAGAGCAGTCAGAAGAGTATCTATCCCAGTCCGTTTTCCTATAGTTCCATTGAGGCACAGTAGGATGTGCGGTATGTGGCGAATTAATCAATTTAACTAGCACAGGGTCATGATCGCTGTTGGCTAAGTCTTTATAAAGAAATACCTTTAAATTGCTGGATAATAGCGGAGAAGAAATGATTAAATCTAGAGTTGACCAACTACGATGAGCAAAGCTGAAGTGAGTAGGTTCGTTTGAATTTAATAGGCATAGTTTGAGATTGTCGAGTAGCTTTTCTATTAATCGGCCGTTAGGGTTTGTACGGCTGCTTCCGAGTATTGGAGAGTGAGAAGTCACCGGTTTTTTTTTTTTTTTTAGAATAAGTTGTGGGTCTCACAGGGCAAATATGCCAGTTGTGTGAGTGTCCAACACTCTTATCAACGTTTATTATAATAGATATATAGTACAATAAATTAAAACTAACTTAATTTCGAAACTAACAATAATAACAGACTTAGCATTATTTATATTAAAGTAATAGCATATATATGTATGCCAAAAAATAAAAAATGCCGCGTAATACGCATCTGAATACCAATATATGCAGACAGCTTAATATTTATAATCGAAATAAAGCATGATCAATGAGAGCCTAAAATCCAGGAAGGACACGACAAAGTCAAAAACTAACAAAACCATAAACAGAAAAGAACCATCAAATAGTAATGAGATAACGGACGAGACTTGGATCTTCAGTCTTTGCAGCATTCCTTCAACCATTTTTGCACCTCTTTTTTCCACGCACTAATTTTTTTTCCCTCTACTATATGATTAGGGATTGTACTTATTAATTTGATTAGCACTGAGTCATCAGTGTTGTCAATTCGTAGATTTACCCCCCGGGGATAGAGGTTAGAATTACAGGTGAATTAAGTGATTGTATGATGTTGAGGAAGTGGGTTTCTTCTACTGTTTCATCAGGAGGCAGATAAAAGGAACAGAGGGTGAAGGGTTGTTCCGTTTCAAGGCGAGCGCATACGTGTTGAAGATCTGAGTTGAGTGTGATCTGTTGGAAAGGAATATTTTTGCGAATTTCTAATAGGTTTCTGAAATATCTCTCGTCTTTGCCGTTAGTATTCTGTTGATTTTTAATGTTCGGGGTACGTTCAAGTACTACGGTTATTGATAATGGATTTAATTCACGGGCGCATTAGTTGTTTGGAGCATTGATGCAGTAGATGAATTCACGATTCTTGTTTCTTACCACAGATAGAACTCTCGAACGGTTGCCCCATATTTTTTTTTAAAAATATAATTAGGTTCGTAAGAGTGCCGGTTTTCTTATATTTCCGGAGTACCCATTTTCGCTCTGTTATCATCTTCTTCATGTCCCAGCACCAGCGCAAGTTTTGATGATTTCCGAGTTTTCGCGTTGACTGCATTTAAAATCGCATCTCTTAGGACGCCTATGGTGGTGTCTCTGCTGACTCAGATATTTGGAGAAAAATTGTCATTCTCGTCAAATATGCTTCTTAATCTACCCCGTGAAAAAGGGGAAACCTTTGACAGGAAAATATCGGGTCGATACGGATCAACTATTATGGGAAAGTGGCCGCTCGAGCAAAGTCATTCATAACGTGTACAGTGTGAATTTAGGGTTTAGAATATGTTTGAGCGCAAAGTCTATAGTATCGAGAAAATGTGACGGAAAGAATAAAATTTAACATTTAGATCGCTGTTAACTACAATAGCAGTTACAGAGTGTATACCTTAGTTTACACTGTAACAGCTGCTTTGTGCTAATTATAAATTCCTTTCGGTAATCAAGAACCAATTGAAATTTTACAGAATTTCTGAGGTTTTTTTGTTTGTTTTTTTTTTTTTTTTAATGTAATTTCCGATCATTAGCTATGACCGAACTTCTTTATAATAATGTGAACGTTATTACCTAGCAGTTTACTAAGGCGATAATTATTGTTCTTAATATGACATATCTTATTATTATGGTACCGCTTTGGTATATTTTGTAATTTTAAAATGCGTTCCTCGCACAGAGCGAAGGAAAAGTGTTCTTTAAGAGCAAGTATAGCTCTGATAAAAAATTACGATATTCTCGAGAACAGTGTAAATTGACCATCGTCACATATTTAATCATTTTTCTTTGACCTGAAAACTAATTATTTGTCAGTAGTATCTTAACATACGAGCCGTAGGATCATCTGTTCTAGTGTGTAGAATCGGGTGATATTTGCATTGACAAGCTGTGTTTTAATAGAGTTAACTACATAGTTTTTCGTCTGTGAGGGTTTAATTAATTTATTAATTTTTACCCGTGAAAGGTGTCCTTCGATGTTACCTTTAATCTTACTAATGCGTGTAATAAATGAAATTTTCTGACTTACGTGCGCGAATCAGAAAACGCAGTTAGAAACAAAATCGCTTAGTTATTATTTTCTATCTTCGGAGAATTTGTGAGAAATAAGTATAACCAAAAAGTTTAATAAATACAGAGGTGAATTTTTTGTATTCTTATTACGGAAGCCGTAATAAATAGAAATAAAATAAATAATTAACTATGACGAAAACGTAACAAGAAGAGTATTTAAAGAACGAGAAAACGATCGGTAATAAAGTGTTTCCTACGTAGATCTTGAGCTTTAAGAGATGGATCTCTCGAATGTTCTCGGTGACAACGTCATCGCTCAATACGCCAAAAGTTTCCGATGTGTCCAGATTATCAATGAATGCTCCGCCGATAAAGAAAGAAACAGCAATTCCACTTTGATTACGAGTATAATCGTTTATTTACGGAATAAAATTACATTTCGCGATACGGACGTAGGTCGGTGAAAATATAATTTACCGGATTCAGATTAGAACATCAGCGATCGAAATAGAGTTAATCCGGTTATCTCCCGTATATTCGCGGAATAGCTCTGCTTCAAAACTCTCTTTTTACTAATCCAGTTCTAGGACGGCTAAAAAGGCGCTTTAAATCAATTATTGCTCCATGCGATGGGTCTGTAAGTATTAAATGAGAATACGTTCATGTTGAGAAAATAAATACCGTTAGGTCGGCAAGATTTAACGACATTATCATTAAAATGGAAAAAGGTAAAGAAAAAAAAAGTGTTAAGTAATCAAAAAGAAACAAAACAGAATTCAAACTATTGTTTTGGGTGAAAAAAGTTTGTTTTTTGTTTAAGATTTCAATAGATGATTTGAGTTTTAAAACTAGAGCGAAGTTCGTTAAACACGAATTCAGTTAATATTTAACGGATTTTTTGAATTAGCAATCTCGTTATTTAAGAAAGTTTATAATAACGTGAAAGTTTTAATTATAACTAAAATGTTACTTAAACTCAAAGTCGCATTGGACTCTAATAGAATCAACTGTGTGTATGTATGTATACATGCCCTCAACACCATATTCCGGTATGTATCGTAACAGCAAAGCTATGACGTGTCTCTAAACCATATAAAACTAAGTGAAACTATATTAAGAAATAATAATCACGAACTCGCCATTAAAATATGTAATTTACAGTAATTTAAAAAGCGTATAATACTCTGATAATAGTTAAAAAAAGACAGTGTTATTGTACTCCATCTTATACAAATATTAGATTGATATATTGTTGCACTCAAAAACATTTTTGCGACAGTACATTCAGAACCTTGTGGAGAGTGTCTCTTTCACTCACTTTCTTTACGACGCTGATCATGTAGAACCTGGTATTTTCGCTTTATCAGTTAATATCCTTTCACCTCTATTTCTGTTATTTCTGTTATTTCTGTTCTTGAATTATTTTTTGGTTCAATATCCTTCAAGGTTTAAGAATAGAACCTTTTTTTCCTTCTCCTTTCCGATTCTTGAACTATTGTATTCATTGACGAACACATAAGGAGAGAAAAGAACTGATCGACATTGAAATTTATTAGGCTTTAAGATCGTTTATCTGTTTCTCGAAAATTTTTAAGATACTCTTTCCACGGAGAGAGAATATCTTGATAGGAAGCTGCAATTGTGTAATGGATTTCCTGGAAATAATTGAAGGCGTAGTAGTTAGTAAGCGTTATATTTGCATAATCGTGTGAGATTATATATCTTTTTTGATGACTTTCGCTATCGGATCGTTGGTTTCAGTCTATCTATTATTACCTGTTTTGTTATTATACTGTTTTTTAATTTGATCGAGTAATTATTCGGTTACGGTAAATAGGGAAATGACCAAATAATTTGCATCACTCCCATAAGCCACTATTTACGTTCATGTTTTGTTTTTTTTTTTCTTGCATTGACAACGAAATACCTAAAATGAAAAACGGAATTGAAACAAATCTTTCGATGACAGTCATCATCAAGTATCCATTGTCCTATGTAAGGACCTAGTGACATCATATTGCTATTACGATTTTCTTCCATTTATCCCAGTCCATTGCCAGATGGGGAATGCTTCCAACGCGCGATACTAATTACGCGTCCTTAATTGGTCGACCCATCGCATGGGACATCTTCCTCTACGGCGCTTTCCATGTGCCCTGTATAATAATTGTTTCCATTGCGTCTATTTCTCTTGCTATGCGGCCGAAATATCTTATTACACCTCCATTAATTCTATTATCAATTTTCAGCTCGTCTGGAACTGATTTGTTAGTTCGGCGGACCGTATCCGAAGTATTTTTCTGCATGCTCTCATCTTAAAGGCATTTATTCGATTTTTATCTACTTTTTTGACGGTCCGCCTTTCCGATGCATGTAATTGGGAAGATCGCAATGTATCAACTAGTTTTAGCTTAGTGTTTTTTGTTATATTTGGGTCTTTCTATACTTTTTTGAGCTTCATTGTTAAAGTTCTTCTCACCATCGTAAGACATTTGCAGTTTTTTCACATCCTCTTGCGTTTATAATTACTGATTCGCGGTAATTAAACTCGCTTATTAATTCATATCCTGCAATTTCTTTAGTTAGCGGCTGATTCCTTTCGGCTCTGTCAATTGTCATTATCTTTATCTTGACCTGATCCACTTTTAAGCCGTAGTTTTTGCTTATGAACTTTTTTGGTTTATTTACCAAATCTATTAATTCTTCTCTAGATGATGGTAATAATACTATGTGGTCTACGTAATGATGTTCTCCTATTGTTATTCCTCCTTCCCAATCATCAAGTATTTCCTGTATCACGTATTCACTATATGTATACCTACATATATACATGGGCGTCGTCAGCGGGGGCAGGGAGGGGCAGCTGCCCCCCTGGAGCCTTGAAACTTTTTAATCAACTGGCATTGATGAGTAATCATGGACAATTTGTAAAACTTATGTTTTAATTAAGATTTTATTCTTGTTTATTAAAATATTAAGCCTTTACAACTTATAAATTTTATTTCTCCTGTAACTCATATCCTCTTTCTATCATCTTGCCCCTACCTGGCTCATCGGCTGGCGACGCCCTTGCCTATATATGTATATATATGTATATATATATAACTCGGTCATTTTGGTCTCGCAAGGGGCTATGCTTCTTGACCCTTTTTGCTTTCATTTCTCTCTTTCTTTTCTATCTTTGTATAAAATGATCAAAATTTACAACGTATTCTTACTGACATCAAAACAAAAAAAATAACATAATCACAAAAATCCTATCCTAACATTTAACTTTCATTATATAAAATTAAGACATTTTTTCGTTACATAAAATTGGGACATTTTTTCTAATGGGGGTAGCCTAAGAATTACGTTGTAATTAATATATATATATATATATATATATATATATATATATAGAGAGAGAGAGAGAGAGAGAGAGAGAGAGAGAACGGAGGGTCACGTTGTTACAGGGGTAAATAGTTATACGCATTTTTACCGGGATTTAGAACTCTCTGGTGTATAGTTTTGGACTCATTTGATTCCTTATAACATCGCACATTATGTAAGCCTCTGACCCATCGAGCAGCATGCTGACAGGTTGTGTACATGTGCCTTGATTTCAGTCAAGTAAGTAGAAAAATACTTTACGAAATCTTCGATTTCTGATGTATATTTTTTTTAATTTCACAACTTTTTAATGCTCGAACTTTTTTAATATATCTACTTTTAATTTGCAATATTGCTTTTTTCTGCTAATGATATCCATTAATGGTGACTTCAATTTATTTAAAAAATCGTTCTACGTAGTTACAAATTTTTGGGGTAAGTTGTTACATGTAACAACTTTCCCCAAAATTTGTATTACCTTTGATTTTAAGGATGAAAGCACATATTATTAGTTTTTACGGTCAAATCACCTTCAATATGTTGTGTATAAGATTCCAAAACAGAGGATAAATTAGCTTCTTATCTACTCAAAAGTTCAGAAATTGTATTTTGGTTTACTACCAACAGAGGTGAGAAAACTAGCATACCAATGTGCAACAAAACTCAACTTAAAAAATATTCTCCCTGGCTGGCTTAAAAATAATATGGCTAGGCCGGACTGGTATAATAATTTTATACACAGAAATCCTCATCTATCGCTAAGAACACCAGAAGCTGAAACTTTGAGTAGAGCTACGTTGTTCAACAGAACCAACGTTAAAGATTTTTTTGATAAACTGTAAAGGTTACTCCAAAAATATGAATTCACTGCTTCGCGCATATGGATCATTGACGAAACGGGTATCACGATAGTACAGAAACCTAAAAAGATAGTTGCTGCCCGCGGTCAAAAACAGGTAGGTGCAATCACATTTGCCGAAAGAGGAACACTTGTAACGCTCGCACGTGCCATAAATGCAGCTAGAAATTCTGTCCCGCCGATGTTCGTATTTCTCAGAATGAGATACACGGATCACTTTCTTCGTGCTGAACTACTCTAGATGCGATTGGTGCGGAAAATGCTTCAGGATGGATGACGGAAAAAGAATTTTTAAAATTCATGGATCATTTCATTAACCATGTTAAGCCTTCCACCAAAAAGCCTGTCCTCTGATACTGATTAATGCTATCGTTTAGTGTGTAGCGAAAGTTACAGCACTTATAGAAAAGATGAGTGGGTAGAATGTATAGAATGCAAAATGCGGGCCCATGTCAAATGTGTAACAGGAAACGTTTACTCATTTATTTGCATTAATTGCAATTGTGATGAAGATTGATTTAATACTTGTACGTGATATGGTTACCTGCCTTTATAAAATATGATTATATATTTTTTTCTATCCTTTTGATAAAGTATGGCATCCGGAAATACTTTACAAATGCAAAAAAGTACTACCAATTCAGTATTACAATATTTTGAAATCCTACTTACAAGACAGATATTTCCGAGTTGTAGTAAATGGAACAGAATCATCCATATATAAAATTGAGGCAGGTGTACCTCAGGGAAGTGTACTTGGTCCTCTCTTATTGTTTACTTATGATATGCCAGAGACAGATTACGCACTACTAGCAACATTCGCTAACGACATGGCATTATGGCAACGCACGAGAACCCAGAAAAGTCCACAGAAAATTTACAAGATGTGCTAAATAAAATCATTGATTGGCTGAATAAATGGAAAATAATAAATGAAAATAAAAGTAACCACATTACTTTTACAAAGAGAAAAATTATACGCAACAAATATCATATATCTATAAATAACAAACAAATACAAACATATTCATCCGTAAAATATCTTGGAGTACACCTAGATGAAACACTTACGTGGCTTCATCATATCGAGACAACAATAACAGAACTAAATTTGAAAACAAGACAACTTCATTGGTTGCTTGGACCGCGTTCCCCAATTACATATTTCAAATAAAATGTTACTATACCACATGGTATTAAAACCGATATGGCTGTACGTAGCTGAATTATGGGGATGCGCTTCCAAAAGTAGTGTGGATAGAATACAGCGCTATCAAAATAAGATGCTACGATCCAATGATCAGGAGTATCATGGTTGGACTGATCTTTATCCATCTCTTTCCTCCAATCCTAACTCCTTTTACCTTGCTATACAACCCTCTCCACCCACTTCTTCCTGGTTTAATAATTTTCCCTGCATCAGCCGTTCTGTTATCACTTCCATAATTTGCCTCCGCTTTAATCACATTCTGCTTCCCGCTTCCCTCTTTCGTTTTAATATTGTTCAGTCTCCCTTGTGTCCCTTCCATCCTCCTATCTTAAATTTAACCTGTGATGCAAATCACCTCCTATTCGAATGCTCATCTATCTCCTCAGAACGCGCAGTCCTTTATTCTAATTTGCTTGGCCTTAGCCTCCCGACCCCTTACTGTGCCCACTACATTCTTGCTCTTCTTTCTCCTTCTGTTGTTCCTGTATTGGCTACCTTCATTTCTTCTATTTCTAATCGCTTCCTGATATAACTTTCAAGTCCCTACGTTTCATTATTTGTTAGTCCTTTGTCTTGGGTAAATGTCCTGTGTTGACGCGTCCAAAGAAAAAAAAAAAAAAAGAAATAAAATATATCCCTATCTAACTGCTGCTCCAAGTTTAGAAGGTTGCGAATTGATATTGTTATTTAGCGCTGTACAAAATACTCATGGGAGCTTGGCGCAGACCAAGAAAGGAGAACATCCTGGGTATATTGGTAAATAGTTTATGACAGTTGGAACAATATGATAACAGAAAATTATTTCAAAATACCGGGAAATTTGCAATAATCGCGAATAGTGTTGCAGCTTACTTTCTCTGACTATTATTTTTATTTTTTTCGGGATAAATTGTAGATGGAAATTTACTCTATGGAAAAGAAAGAAAAAAAAGTAAATAGAAAAAAAGAACTTGATGATTAGAATCAAAAAAATGGTACAAAATAGGGACGATTTTGTTATTAACTAAGTTCATTACAATTGCTAGTAAATTTTTAGACGTTGCATATTAGCCAATAGTTCTATCATAATACAATGCAATAATACTACATATATATATATATATATATAAATACATACAGAATTATAATTAGAAGCTAAATATTATTCGACTGAAGGAAAAAATTTAGGAAAAAAATCGGAGTCTTAGGAATTAACATAGGTTATTATGCACTTCTTAAACTTAATATTAGATTAAATGTATGGCATCTAATCATGCATACATGCACGCGCTGAGATATATCCTTGGACACTCGCATTGCATTTGTGACTTACTGATTCACCTCGATAGATTATGTTTAAGCCTGCGCTGTCTGTGTTTAGTGTACATGTACCCTAGTCGCCTGGAGTAGTAATTCCCAATTGTTCTAATTATTTCATTACTGTGTGTTCTTCACAGTTTTTGCAGAACTTACTTTTGTAATATTGAAGATAAAATCTTTTAAAAATGTTACCTCCGTGCGTAGTTCAGATATTTTTATATACCTATTTGCACATAATGCATTATTTTGGAGCACTGTAGTTTCATGTAAGTGGTATTTGGGACTGGTGACCATGTAGGACACGCATAAGTAATGATAAGTTTTTTTTAGCATCACATAGATTATTAATTTATTCTTACTGCTAACGAATGATTTATGATTTAATAGCGAGGATAAAGCCGATATAAGGTTTATTAGTTTTTACGCCTATATGTTCGATATGCTTATTAAACGTTACACACTTATCTAGCATTGCACCCCTAAGTAACGTATCGTTTTAGACCACTGAATAACGGCGTTGTTAACAATTAAATAGTTGCGTAGTGACTTCGCCTAGTGAATAATATAGCTTCGGTTTTGGATGGATTAAGATACAGTTGTGTGGGCAAAATGACGACATTTTCTCGATTTTTTTTTTTTTTTTTTGACAGTCTCTAATAAATACTTATTTAAAGACTGTTAACAACATCGACTATTACATGTTTTAGGGTACTTGTTCAATTTTTTTCATAGCAAAAGATTTGAAAATAGCTGAACTACAGCTCTATTCCACGAGCGCTCTCATTACTCGCGGTGGACATGATAACTCGAGAACGGTTCATCTGAAATCCGAATTTCCAAAAATTTTTATTAGTATATTGTATTGTCTAGCCGCTGAACGAAGGATTTGTCAAAATTTTAATTTTCAAAAAAAAATGGCGACAGTTTTAACAAAAAGTTCATTTTGTCAAGGTGTTAAATTTTTGTTTTTTTGCTCTAAAAAAATTTAAAAAAAAAAAAAAAAATTAAAAATCCTTCGGTTAGCGACTTGCTATTGTCCATTATAAATAAGTGGTATAAATTCGGTATTGATCGGATTGATAGTTTTCCTTCGGTAATCGTGTCTACCGCAAAGGTACTTAAAAAAGAACACGATATTCTCAGATAAACGAGGCTTAAAGTTTCAGGTTTGTTTATTTCATATGAATGCTGGACGCACGAAGGAATATTGCACTGCTCGCAGTTGTAGCACATAATTGCTAGTTTAAAGCTCACGCGTGTCGATTGGTGCAAATTTAGTATCACCATCGCGCACTCTCTTTACATTAATTCCGAAATTATCGTTGAAAACCGAAATGAAATTTAAAATGTGATCCTCCACAAAATTATTGTGACCTCACGCCAATCTTTAGTTGTTGTTTTTTTTTGGAAGCGCACTAAAACTACTCTCGCCGGTCCCTGAGGTTTTCGTGTTGAAATGTTTTCTTTGTTTTGGTCTGTTTTTTGGCGAAATCCTGTGTAGATGCTCTTCTTTTGTGCGTTGTTTTGTTACGTGAATCGGACATATTTATAATGAAAAAAATATTTGGTGTTTCTACGAGTGAATTTAAAGAAATACACATTACAACTGCTGGAAATGTATTCGATATTGAACATTCCAAAGTCTATACTCAGCTGCTCCAGAGTTTCAAGGTCATAGATATTTCGAATGATACAAAGAAGAGCGGCGGAGTCGACGTACTGTTTTTTATTTATTATACCGAGTCACACCAATAACGCGCTATAAATAGTTGTAACTTCGGATCTAAGGGTCCGATCATTATGAAATTTGGTGACAACATTCTTAAGATGATCACATACTTAACGAATGTGCAATATAAAAAAAAAAAAAAATCGATTTTTCCGACCATAGCAACTTTATCTTAATATTTATGTGCCACTTTTTGAAATACGTAGTGTACGAATTATGCTACAGTCTAGTAGTGACGACCTGCGGCCTATATGAACTAGTGAACAAAGCTGTACCATCCGCATACATGGTAGTTTCACTGTTTTGTGGTTATGGAAAGTCAGATGGGAAGAGCGTGAATAAGAATGGGCTTAGCGTTGCTTTGCGGTACCTCAGCTAGCATGGTTTTTAAACCAGATTTAGAGGTGCCAACGTTAACACGTAAAATAGTCTTTATTTGCTAGATAACCGCTTATTTTAATTGTATAAGGTAACTCGGAAATTTATCATTTTTATATATGATTCCTTCCTGCCATGTGGTGTCAAAGGCCTTAGCTACATCACAAAATTACCATTCCAGTGCGTTGTTTATTGCAGTTAAATCCATGAGTAAAACAGTTATCATTGAAACTTGAAGCACAGTTTAGTGCTTAGGACGAAAGTGAAACTATCGCTTGGGATAATGTCATTATTATCAGCGATCCTTTTCCGTGTGTGATTTTATTTAAATTACTTGACAAAAACTGATGGGTCGTACATTTGTAATTACAAACGCGGCTTTTCCTATTTTAGGTAAAGCAATGGTTTTTGTTATTTTCCAGGATTTTTTTGATAGTAATTATATGTAAAGATAGCACATTTATTATGTTACATAACTCGGTCTGTCTTATAAGTGGTATTTTTTTTTCTTTTTATGCATGTAACACTGATCTCATCACATATCCCACAGAAGTTTTAAGTTTTAAACGCTTGATGCATGATGAGATTTCCTCGGGAGTAGTATAAATAACGTTTTCCTTCGATTGATTATTGATAAAATAGGATTCCCCATGGCTTTTCTAATTTTTTTTGTTAATATAGTTTATAGAAAGTTGTGTATTCTTCTCATGCACATTACAGTAGTGCACAGCTAATCGGTTACAGGGATGAATCCAGTAGTGGGTTCCTTTTTTTTTTGGAGGGGCGGGGCAATGCTCCCCCCCCATAACTTAATACAAGCTGTTTAGGAATGCAGAAATTTAATAGGAAATAAAATTCTTTTTATTTTACAGTTATGTCAAAAGTTGTTACCAAAAAACATTTTGAAATGGTTCAATTAGTCGTATATTTTTAAATTTCAAAATTGCGAGATTTATTTTTGACAGAAAAATGAAACGTCATAAAATAATAAAAAAAAATGATCTTTTAAAATTTTTGATTTCGACGTTTGCTTGTTATTCTATGAAAAAATTGATATGCTTTCATTGTAAATGTGCGAAAGATATAAAATACTGACGAGCTGAAAAAATGATTAGCTGCAGTTGGTATTTTTTGTCAGCCTAAAGGGGAACTCTCACGGTTCAAGTCGATCCATTTATCATTAATATCAATAAAGTGTATTAAGACGTTTCTCTTTTCAGTTTTCATTTATTCTTTTTTTTTTTTTAAAGCAACATGATCTTTATAGAGACAATTTCATTTCGGTGTCTCTGTTGCTTTTTTCTTGTTTTTTATTTCCAAGGAAAGTCCCCATTTGAAACAGCTGAAACATTATAAAAAGAAGTGAATCCGTTAGAATGTTTTCACAATATGATTTTCTTTAATGCTACAATTAGAATTAATCATTTTAAAACCAATTGAGAAAACATTGTTGTTTATAATCGGGGTTATTTTATTTCAGAATTTATTATTCACACTTGCTTTTTCATTATTTTAAATTACATAATAAATCATTTTTTACATATTTGATTTTATTCGAGAATATCACAAAAAATTATCCTTAGTTAAAAAATATAAAAAAATTTCTGCCCCCCATGAACATAAATTGCCCCCCCCCCAGAAATACATTCCTGAATTCATCACTGATCGGTTAACATTGCCTGTTTCATTTTATACATACGTCTTATTATTGTTGACGTCAAACAGTGGAAGAAGAGTTGTGTAAATTGCTTATTATACTGCATATACATATGTTCTCCATGAGCTCTTATTTTCAGTTGTAAGTTGATTGATTTTTTTATTGGTAGGTTCACCATACAAAAAGAAACGACAAAGTTATCTAAAATAAGTCATGTTAAAAAAAAAGTAATTTTTCAACATTCGAAAAGCGGTTAAAATTTACCTCAGCCAATTGTGTGAACACGCAGAACAAGGAAGAAATGAGAAGAACTAGAGCAAGTAAAAATTATTACAGAAAAATTTTGAAGCCGCGTTTCAAATGTTAAAGCCTCTTATTTAAGATAATTAAATTAATTATTAACTTTTACTTTTGTTAAATTCGACAGTTTAATAACGTTTCTCCGTTTTCATTTGCCTTTTAATTAGTTTAAACTTTTCGTATCTTATTTCAGAATTACATGGCGCTCGAAGTGGAAGTTCGAAGAAAGGACGGTCTAATTCTATCCAGAGAACTCGCGGAAGAGGTAGAAAATTTCATGGAATTAAAAACGAGCGGAATTCTGGTAGGTTAATTTATGTTCTTTTCGTTCTACCTCTACCCCTTTTTTTTTTTTTTTTGCTTCCTCTCTTCCCTAAATTTAGGTACATTTTAATCTGTTTGCCAATTGCAATTTGTAACCCCCTCTTTTCGCAGCACTTTTCCCAAACTTCTTCCTGGCAATTTTAATCTGGCGACAACTGGGGGTGAGGTGGGACGCTTCGTTCTGCTACGAAATTCGGCAAAACGGTCGATTGTCGCTGCTTTATTTTCTTCGTGCTTTTTTCTGAGAAATAAAGTCTAATAATTCGATGTCGGCAAAGTTGTACTCGTCTCAGCTGCATCAAAAATGGAATTTAAAATGAAATAAAATAAATTTTCTAATAAAACACGAAGATCCATTTATCGCCTGACATTTGTCATCTTCCGCCTGTTGTAATAATTTATTCAATGGTTTTCATCTTTAATCTGAGAACGGGTAGTAAGTGTACTCCACCTCCGCTGCGCAGCTAGACTTGGCAAACTTTTCGTTTGATTTAACGTCTCGCTAAACATTTTTTCCCTTAAAATACGACTTATGGCGGCTGTTTTTAGAATCACACTGAAAAAGGTAGGAGTCTCGAACTATTTTTCTGTCATCTATGGAAATTAATTACATCATTGCGCTGTTTAACTCGAAAAAATTTATTTCTCTCTTTTTTTGTTTTTTTTTCTAACGTCAGTTACGTTTCCAACAATATTATTGTCACCAAAAATCATATCGAATAAACCAAATTTATTCATACTTTTTGACTTCTCTGTAACGATGATGATTTCCCCTGGTGGGGGAGCTCAGTTGAAATATTTACCGAAATTTTAGTAGTTTATTCTTTTTTTTTTTTGAGGGGGCGGGGCACATCGAACGTAAATCCAGGGCGAGTGAAATTTTTAGAAGTCTCAATGTTTTGTAGCGGGATTCGGACCCTGTTTTACCCGATCGGAACACAGTTAACTAATCGAGCAGCAGAGGTAGCTGGGACATTTTAAACATTACAGCGAATTCTGCTTCTCCGATTGTCCTTTCTTAACGAATAATTTCGATTTTATTTTCCTTCTAGAAACATTTGATTGTGTATCATAAACTGTACTGGACAAGTAAAGGAGCCATTTATCTCCTGACATGTACCTTTTTCACGATTCAAAATTACCCATTGCTTTTTTTTCTTTTTTTTTCGAAAGACGATTTATGTGGCATTATACTATTGACAATAATACTAATAATAAGTCACTTATTCAGCACTATCGTAACCGTTCACGTGATACTATTGCTTATGATCACCGTATACTGCTTCTAAGCGTAAATCGATTACTTGTACGTGCGTGTTCTATGGTTGAACAGTTTTGCAGTTGTGAATACGAATACATAGGATTTATATTTGTCAACGAGACGAATACAAAGAATATAGCCGGATAATAAGTGTCTAAAATCACTTCCCTCCTCTCGATTGGGCTGAAATTTTTTTCCCATATGTTTTTGTCTTGCCAAAAAAAACTACGATTCTGAAAGTTTTGAGCTGCCAACGTTAAAAAAAACTTGTTTTTCAGTTTTTTAACCCCATATCTTTGCGAATTACGAACGAATTTAGAAAAAAACCCAAGTGTCGAGGTTGAAGGGAATTGCGCAAGACGCGCGTAACCTAATCATTTATCTTCTTGAGGCAATAACATAACCTAAAAAGTCAATTGAAAATTTCAAACTCGCCTAAAAGTTAATGTTGCGAACAAATTTAATATTGAAACTTATAAAATCATTTAGTAGGATAAAAATTAATATTCTGAATTTTTTCGGATTTTTTTTTTGAAGAGGTGGAAAGTGGTCAGAATTACTCATACACATTGGGGCACTCAAGGGGGTGCCACGGGGTCATTGCTCCCCGCATAAGATCTTCGAAATCTTAATTTCATTTTGTAATGTTTTGTTTTACTTAATTTTTTTTTAAAAACATATATATTTACTTTTTACTTATATTACAAGTATAATGTTATATACTTTTAGATAACTTTTTTAAAATAAAATTCGCATACTTATCTAATTTGTGCTTATTACAAACATAATGTTAGGTTTCTATTATTATTATTTTTTTCTTAAATAAAATTCGTCAATTTTGTATTTTTTTTAATTTTTTTTATTTTAATTTACAAACCACGGAAATAGATAGGTACTTAGACGAGGTACCGAGTTACCACCCCCTAACTCATCTTCTAAATTCTAGCCCCGACCAAAAAAAAATCCCGAGTGCGCCTTTGTTCATACGTGACTTTAATTGATATTTAAAAAAAAATAAAATGGCTTATAAAACAAGCAATAAACTGTTTAACAAATTATTAACACTAAACAAAGAAAATCATAAAACTAAATGAAAAAACAGCTATTAAATTTGTTAAAATGTAACGAATGTGACGAAAACGAAATAGAACTTCGAAGCGAAATATAAAGAACATTTATATTTGCAATCAAACATAAATATTTTGGAAAAATCAACTTACGCTGATCATATAATAAAAGAAAAGCACACAGTGTAATATACAATATTAAAAAAGACGTGTCAGTTTTAAAAATAATAAATAACAATAAACTATTAAATATCGCAGAGGAATATAAATTTAAAAACTTAACATTAAACATACAGTAAAATAATAATAATAAAAATCCATTATTCGACAAATTAATTACAATTTAAAAATTATAGTATCTCTCCAGTGGATACAAATAGTAATATAACGACAAAATATCGACTACAAATCCGATAAATTTAGTTCGTGAATATGCTTAAATACAGAAGAAACCGTTCGGACAGAGTTGTACATTATATTTCGTTTTTTAAATAATTTCAATTGTTTATAAAGTTTTTTAAAAATAGTTCCAAAAAATATATATGTAGTGAATTTTTTATATTTCGAATTACGATAAATAAATGTTTAACGTATGTATGTGTATGCGAAAAACAGTGATTTCAGATAGCGCAATATAACATTAAGTAATTACAGTGGGTTAATTTCGTTTATTTATTTTTATATTTAGAATTACAAAAAAACTGAAATTTTCAGCGATTTTTGTTGTTTTAAGGACTTTAATGTGTATACCAAACGCAATTTTAGTCCCGAATATGAGTTCAGTAACTTAAAAGGACCTCTAGGATACATACTTGATTCAGTTTATCACGGTATGCGGCTCAAAAGCACGAAATTAATACTAAAAAGACGAGCGTTTAACGGCCTAAAGCATATTCATTTTTTGACGTATTGCACACGATTTTCTGTACTCACCTGTGAAACTAACCTCAAAAATCTTTTACTGGTATGCCTGAAATAAATATTTACATAAAGCTACCCATCATCTACCTTTTGATGACATATATGTATATATACATATGTATATATATATATATATATATATATATATATACATATGTATATAGAGTTTAAAGTAACCTTAACCTTAAAATCATATTTAGTGATAAAAAAAGACCTTCCAAAAAGTATATTCTGTAATATGCGAGAATAAGCAATTTTTGTTTTAAAATTTGAATAAAACTTTTCATATTTGGAATACATTAGTAAAATTTTGTTCAACTAATATTCACAAATAAAAATGTCGTATTCTCAAAAGTGCAGAATAATCCTCTAAATAATACAATTTAATCGATTTAGTTACAATTTTTTTTACGACTACGCTTAACATTGATGTCAAAATCGTATATTTAGAGACCCCAAATATCCCAATTCTCAAGTATACATTCTCGACCTTCTCCAAAACGAGGTATGGTTCAGATAGGTTTTTTTTTTTTGTCATAATCCTACACTATTGTTAGATGCTTTTTGATTTATATTTTTTTGCCTTTTAATACTACAAAAATTAAAAATATCGATTTATATTTAATTTGAAGCACAATTGATTGATTTCCATGAATAATTTTTTAGATATGTAAGATTTTAAAAATAATTATAACTATAAATGAAATGAATTTTTTATCCATATGTTATAGTCTGGGTCGTCCTGCAATATGGCGGCGAGCCCGTCCTTCCCTGGTGGTGGTGGTTCGTTATTCCGTTTAAATATTGAAATATAGCTTGGAATAGGAACGTTAAATAAATAAATAAATAAAATGTTATAAATAAACAAATAGAGGTTAACTTCAAGTATTATTTATTTGCTTAAGATCGGAAATACACGTAATCGCTCCGTTGAGGATATTACTGCACGAATAAGTCTGAGTTGCGTCAATGAAATCAGACCTTAACATATGTATAATCAAGGGCGTCGCCAGCCGATGAGCCAGTGAGGGGCAAAATGAGTTGCCAGGGGGGGGCAAGATGATAGAAAGAGGATATGAGTTATAGGAAAAATAAAATTTATAAGTTGTAAAGGCTTAATATTTTATTAAACAAGAATAAAATCTTAATTAAAACACAAGTTTTCCAAATTGTCCATGATCACGGGCCTGTGAATATTCATCCATGCCAGTTAATTAAAAAGTTTCAAGGATCCAGGGGAGGGGGCAGCTGCCCCTCCCTGTCACCCGCTGACGACGCCCATGTGTATAATATAATTAACTTTTTGTTCTCTCCTTAACTGGTGCTGCTAACGAGTTGAAAAAGTATCTGCTTTATTTGATTAAGTAAATTTAACAGTTGTACAGTTACTATTAGTATTAATAAAAAAAAAATAGTATTTATTTACACTGACTTCGAATGAATATTCCAAATTAATTTGAAGTAAACTTCATCATTCTGTTTTTTTAATGCTATCATAAAGTAGAGTAGTTACATTATATTTATTTATTTGTAAATAATCTACACGTTTCAAAAACTATTTTTTTTTATAAAAATTATCTATATAAGATCGGTTTTCCAAACGTCTTACTACAACTGCACATGAACTTGTTCGGTACTGTTTATAAGTTAATTTTCTTTATTAAAGTTGAATATATTTTAAATTCAATTAAGCAGATTAATTATATCATTACCCAAATAGGTACAACTAAACTAATAAAGAATTTTTATAATTTATCCTTTTGATTTGATTCTTTGATAACTGTGTGATTATTTAAATACGATCAATTTTTTTTTTCATAGTAATAACTTTAAAGTATTTAATATTCCGTTTGTTTAAATTACTTTTGACTGTGCCAATGTATCTACTATTCGTATTAAAATGCTACTTGTATTATAAAAAGTGAATTCATAAGTGAATCATTAAAGCCTTAAAAAAGTTTCGTAAGTATGATTTGAAAGTGTCGCTGTTTAATATTTGTTTCTGAAAAAAGCATAAAAAGTTGACACTTGAAGCAAACTTGGTGAAAATATAATTTTTATTATTTTTAATAAGTCTAAGTGTAACTTAGTGATGCGAATGATAGATTGCAATATTTAATATATTATTTTTTATATTATATTATTAAGATTTACATTTATAAATATATAAATAATATGTTAAAATTTTATATTTAGAAATATTTGTATAACTATGTAAATAATATGGTTTAATTTGTTACTTATTTAAATAATTATGAAATCATGAAAATAAACAATATGTAATGTAATAATCATTACGCATGCCTTCTAAAGAGGAACAGCTGAGTACAAAAGATCGTGTGAAATACGTCAAAAAAATAAGTATCTGGATTGTTTTAATTTGTTAAACTTATCCTTTTGGAGTTATTTTCGTGTTTTTGAGCCACATACCGTGACAAACTGAACCAAATATGTATGCTAGAAGCTAGAAGCCTTCTAGTATACATATTTAGTACAGTTTGTTACGTTATGTGGCTCAAAAACACGAAATAGATAAGGTCGCTGAACTCATTTTCGGAACTAAAATTGCGTTTAGTATACATTTAAGTCTTAAAACAACGAAAAAGTCGCTGATAATTTCAGTTTTATGTCATTTTGACCACTTTCCGTCCCTTTAAAAAAAAAAATCCGAAAAAATTCAGAATATTAATTTTTATCCTATGAAATGACTTTATAGGTTTCAATATTAAATTCCTTCGTAACGTTAACTTTTAGGCGAGTTTGACATTTTCAATCGAATTTTTAGGTTATTGCCTCAAGAAGGGGCTCTATAAATGATTACATTACGTGCATCTCGTGTAATTCCCTTCAACCTCGACTTGGGTTTTTTTCTAAATTTGTTCATAATTTGCAAGATACGGTTAAAAACTGAAAAACACGTTTCTTGAGGTCAGCAGTTCAAAACTTTTAGAATCGTAGTTTTTTTGGCAAGACAAAAACATATGGGCCAAATTTCAGCCAAATCGAAATTCGGGAGGTCATGTTAGTCACTTATCCGACTATACTCTGTGTTTTTGTAAAAAACCATAAATACGAGTACTATTCGTATTTGTCGCGCCGAATATAAATACCGCATTCATACGAAGTATTCATGAATGCGCATAAATACTCACGGACAATAACTATTTTTATTTACTTTGATTTTCTTTTCACTTCTACCGCTTTTTTCATTTCACTAATTCGTACTATTTTCCTTTTTCTTTTTTTTTTCTTTTTTTTTTTTTTTTATTGTGGTATTACTTATACTCTTTGTTATTTTTTTTATAATCTTTCCCGGGGGCGCGAAATGTACGCGCCGATTTGAGAAAAAAAAGAACGAATTCTGTTTATCCGGATAAGCAATATTGATGTAACAGTAGGAAATAGTCAAAAAAAAGTTGTTGCTTGACAGTTTTATTTTTTTTTAATGAACATTGGCCCAAGAACTGAGAAAAAGAGAAGAAAGAGAATCAGATTTTTACGAGACGTGAGATGTCCGACAAAAATGTATCAAGCGCTTGGATGATGGAAGGAGAAGAAGTACAGCGTTGTAGGCAGTAGGCACACTGCTTAATACAAGAAAGGAGTAGAAAGAAGATCGTTCAATTGAAAGCGAAGAGCAGTCTCGAACATTATGTGATCAGGATCACATACAAAGTGACTGTTGGAGGAATGTAGAGGACAATAGAAAGTATAGATTTTATTTCCACAGTCACCATAACTTTCATTATTACTCTGCTCTTAAATATTTATTTTAATTAATTTTTTCTTTTTTTTTGATTTTACTGTTTTTTTCGATTATTGTTTAAGTTTAACTAGTTCAATCGGAATGTATTTATGTATTTTCACTTCGGCAACCGAGTGAGATTCTGTTTTGATCATTATTTATTTCCAGTATTTCAACCTTTATTTTAAACCTATGGGTTTTTTAAAAAGACATCGACAATAAACTAGAACTAGTCACACTCCGTTTTTTAACCGTTGCTTCTTGTTCAACGTTTTGTTTTTTTTTGGAATTAGTATTATGTTCAATATATATTACATCTGTCGCGCTTTTATCTTTGAAACTTGCATTAACTTTTTGTAAAGATTTATTTACAAATAACTTAGTTGCATCCCGGTTTTGCAGGCTTTCTCTAAATTTGTTAATAAAAAACCGGAAGTTGATTTACTATTATCATTCTAAATACTAGAATTGCTAATGTCGATCATAATGTCTAGAAAAGAATCACGAGGAATTTTCGTTATCGATAATATTAATGCAATTAAGCGAGAATAATGAATGTAAGGACGCTGTGCATGGGTTAAACAAAAATGGGGAAACGGGCGCGCATGTAATATAGTGGAGAATAATGTTGGCCGAATAACAAAGAACGTGTGGTGTTGTTGAATGGTGCAATTTGATAATATCGGCGACATTTTTGTTTTAGTAGGCGAATGTATTCAACAACGACGAAACAAGCTAGCGCGTCATTGTCCGAAAAATAGAACACGTCGCCAGTAGAAGCGGTACTGTACGAATATAAAAGACCTCAATATAATAATACGATGCGAAAATATCGCAGGGACTGTAAGAGACGATAGAATTTGCACGAATAGTTTCAACGGCCGAGTTACATATTAAATACTCTGGCGATATTTATTGATAGAATTTTCATTTTATATTCTATGGTTTTTTTCCCGCAACACTACTAGTCGATCACATTTTCATCATATGAGTAAACGAAATGTTGCGAATCATTTTTATTTTTACACGAGATAATCTATTTCCATTGTACAATTTTGTATCGTCCACTGTAGTATCTCGTTCGTACCATACGTCCCCCGTATGTTATTAACGTTCCATCTACTAAATCGCTATTTTTGCAACTGTTTAAAATGTGTAAGTTTTGTGTTACCTTTTACTCATTTTGCAATCTATCAGCAGCACTCCTCTACATTAAAAATTATCATTCGTCGATTAAAAATTAAATAAATCATTTCTCTTACGCAATAATGACGATCACGAGATTATAGAATGACCCCCCCCCCACCTTTGTTCAAACTACAGGAAAGAAAATAAACCCATGAGCACTCACAAGAGACTCCTTCGAGCTCGCTAAACACTACCTGCCAGCCTGATCGACACATAGAGCATGGTAGCAAACTTGTCCTAGTCTCGGTACATATTGAAACACTTTCTTCCGCTCTCCTAACGAAAGACACTATACAGTCCGGACAAAATAAATTCATTTTCCATAATCGAAGAGCCGGAAATAAAGATGGACCTAAACGCTGGTCATCTTGAACGGCCGCACTCCAAGACTCCGTAAGTGCTTACTAATCCGATACCAACGATATTCCCATCGCAATTGCGACCGGCTATATTAATGTTAAACAACCTCGGATAAAAAAGAAGAGATTATGCACCAACCGAGCCGCATAACGAGCAACTAAAATTGACGTAACTGAAAGAAACAAACACCTTTTCGACTCGAAACAACCAACTTTCCTAATGGGATTTGAGGAATTCAGAAAATTTATCCAAATAGGAGCGATACGCCTAAAGTTACCGTTGCAGCTAATTATACAGGGAGCTATGACGAATTAGTATATATATATATGCTCGCAACGGTTAGACCATTATTTCTAACCGGTAGAAACATTAAGATTTGAAGCTTCCGAATCATTGGAAAATTATCAGAACGATCTGCCACAAAGTCTGAGGACGAGACATAGACGGCGTTATATAGTTATTAAATTACCTTCTAAACCCGTTGTGCTGTAATAATCTCGGCAATTACATATAAATCGTATATAATAATAAAAAAATAAAAGAAAAAAAAAACGGTTTATAAGGAGAGTAAAAGCACACTACTTCATTTTTTGTTTATAGTTGTCATAATATAAGGGTGGTACAATTATAATATATAGCTGTGCTGAAAATTAAAAAATCTCGCGGATATCTATACTGCCTTTCCAAATGTATATAGTACGCAGTGGCGGATGCTCGGGAATAGGGGACATTTTTCTCCCAAAGAACCAAAGCATCTAGGAAAAAATTTTTGTTATTACAGAGAAACGTAATTTATACTATAAAAGATTGGTATAAATGTTACCTACGGATTTAATAATTAATATTTAATACCTTTTTTCTAGTAAAACTATTAATGTTACGTTTTTATTTTATTTTAAATGTAATTATCATCGATCTTTGCCTTATTTATTTTTCATTTTTATTGTAAAATAGTTCAATGAGAAATATATTATATATTTAAACTTGTTCACGAACAAAGAGAATTCTGATTACTAACAAAAATAAAATAGAAGTAAAGTGTCTAATAAAAATACTATCTTTCTCACTATTTCTAAACAACCATATTTAAGGCATAATTTTATAATTTCGTTTTATTTTTCACCTTCTAAAAAATAAAACAAAAGTTAAATTAAAAATTGCAATAATTATGTATTTTTAAAACGCATTTTTATGAATTTCTATAAAGGTCGTTATTCGGTTTTCTCTATGAAACAAAGGGTATTTTTCAAGTTTACTGCCTACCGTAAAAGATTTTACGTAATTATATCATCCCCCCTCCCAGCTCCCCTCAAATTTCTCTTTGGATGATCCGCCCCTGATGGTACGAAAAACATATACTAATTTTGTCTTATTCTATTTACATATTTACATTAAAATTTCTTTTTTTGCATTATTTATTCATGTGTATACCAGATTTCGTATTGGTTTGTTTATTTTACTATTTCACTAATACATCATATTTGTCAATTTAAATATTAGAAAACTGCTGAAATTTCGTTTTTTTTTCTTTTTTTTGTATTGTCTGCAGTTAATAGATGTACTTCCAGATTCTGCTTTGTTCATTTCTGTGTATACACTGAAAAATTTTTGTTTTGTTTTATTTATATATCTAAACCGAATGTCGTTCTAGTTTTATCTTTCTTTTTACATTTTTACTATAATTTTGTTTTATTGTATTTATATTTTTTGGTTATAGTTTGAAATTTTATTATTATTACTATTATTATTATCGTTATAATTACTATTGCTGTTATTATCAACATTAAAATTATTAGATTTAATATGATTACTAGAAATATTATTATTTTCTACAAGATCATCTTGCGAAAGAGCAGCTAGGCTTTTTTTAAAATGCGCTCATCTAGAACAGAATCAGAATAATAAAAAAAAGGAAATAGACTGAAAAACTGAAAAAATTCTACAAATTATAATTAGAAGTGAAAATAAACTACCAAAGCAGCTAGTATGATAAGAAAAGAGAAAAGAGAAAAAAGAAAAAAAAGAAAAAAGAAAAGCTAGAATAAAGATAATAACGCATAGTAGAAATATCTCGCTTAATTGCTTCTTCAATTACATAACCTGCTGCACCGATGATAACAATTATTTAAAACGGTTTTACGATAGGGAAGACAAAAAATCGTGTGTGAACATGAAAACAATCAGCATACAAGTCACGCAGTTACTTTTAATAAATATAAAAGAGCACACATTTACTTATTTTTCCCTACTCGCCAAATTTAAGATTATAACTATTCCAATATGTACTTTTTCTAACTTACCTTCGGAAAATTTGGTTTTACATTGCTTAATATTTGGAAGGTCGTTCGAAATAACGTAATACGAAGAGGGGTTCCGCAATGCGGATAACAACCACTGCTCGGCACTATTTGCAATTTCTTCCTTAGGCCTGCAAAAGAATCTAATGAGATTTTATGGAAAATGAAAACGATATTACGCTTATACTTATGAAAAAAAACTAATAACTTTTTCAAGTAATTTAAAAGGAGACACTCATCCGTTGTACTTCCCGAAAATGTGGTTCATCTGTCTATTTAATCTAATCTAATCCATGATTTCCTCTTCCACTTTGTCGTTCCGTTATCGTCTCCATTATTCGGCTACATTCTGCTATATCTTCTTCTCCGTTTTGGCTTTTTATTTACTCCCCTTTCTCACCGGTCCTCCATTCAAATGATGCAGTTGTTTCGATGCCGCTCATGTGCTTTTTCATCTCTTTCTGCGGAGCGTTCTGCTCTCTGTATTCCCATTTTCTGAGACCTTTCCTATTCCTTACTGCATCTCGGCCATTCTGCCTTTTCTTTTCGTGCCCATTATTATTTCTCCTTTCGTATTATTTAAAATGTAACCGAATTTATTTCTTTCAACTGCTTCTGGATAACGCTGGCTGAGATGACCTCTGAAAAAAAGAACGGTTTCCTTATTTTTTTCATTTTTCAAATTAGCCCCTCTGATATTTTCACTTTAAGTCCTCCCGCCTTTGACCTGAAATATAACGTGCGAACATACGAAAATAAAAGCATACACATATATATTAACAACAATAAAAGGAAATGCCTATTTTCTCATAACTTGGGCTATATAATTTGTTAAGCTTCTTTTTTCTTTGAGAATTTCCGTAATGACTTTTGTAAGCTCTCGCTAATGTCCTTGCACTATACGAGATTTTTCAAAAGATTCCTTATTAATCTTGATGTTTTCAAATTGCGGTGACTTTCTCTCCATATGTAATATTATTGTTATCGTTTATTTATTATTGCGTTATTTTTTCGCGTTCTATTCTAACTGTGAAATTCTTATAGCATTCTTACGAAATTTTTACTTCAAGACGAAAGCACCGTGTGTGTTTTTTTTTTTTACGGAGCTCAGAAAAATCTCCACAACTATTCTAGGAACACTATGGCTAGTGAATTTTCCTTGAAGATCGAAGATTTAAGAGTAAGCGCCGCACGCTCCCGCTCTGTTTTGAAAGTGATGGAAATATGCCGCCAGAGTGCAGTATCAGCTGAAATACCCTAAAACAGCAAACCACATTTGATTTTCGCAATGTTTCTGTTACGAGTAAAGGAGCCTATATATAGTGAAACTTCTGAATAACGGACAGTCTCCGGATCGAAAAATTGGTCCGGTATTAAGAAGTGTCCGCTAATGGGAAATAATAATGTATGTACAGATTACTGAAATTTACATTATTGTGTATTGTAACGTATTTAACAAGATTATAAAAGATAGTACGTAATAGAAAAAAATGCAGTACATATTTACACTTAAGACATACATGCGTCTAAAATATTAAAAAAAAAAAAATGTTTTTTTTTTTTTCTTTGAAAACGCTAATTAAGGGCACTGACCCATTATCCGGGAATTACGAATAAAAGGATTAGATTTTAATATATAAAGAAATAGAGGAAATATGAACTCTGCTAAAGCTCGAACAACATCTGGTGAAGAAAATCGAAAGTATATAGGGAGCACAAAAAAAAAAGGAGTAGGCAGTTCAAGATGTAAGAGCTTAGAGTACAGAAG
Organism: Icerya purchasi; assembly: GCA_039619475.1. NCBI lineage: Eukaryota > Metazoa > Arthropoda > Insecta > Hemiptera > Monophlebidae > Icerya > Icerya purchasi. The sequence goes on from CM077115.1 coordinate 202,132,027, forward strand.
GGAACGCTCCGGCACCAGAAGAGAACATTCAGAAAGAATGTGATCCGCATCACAAACGCAGATCCAAGGGATGAAAAGCCACAAAAAGCGGAGAAGAACCAATAGAAAAACGGAAAAGAGACGAAGGAAGACAACTATGATTAAAAACGAAGACGCGTTAAGGAGGAAATGATGAAGCAACTGAGACCAGGAAAATCGGAAAACAGTACTACTACAGTGTACTTACTTATGTTTGTATTCCAAGATTCATTGATAAACAAGTTAGGCAATGGAGTAGTATAAATCACTTCTTGTTTTTAAGAACACGATGTTATTCTATAATTTTAATCACTTATGTTCAATATATATATATATATATATATATATATATATATATATATATATATATATATATATATATATATATTATTTAAGGCATACTGTAAATCCTAGCACGTATCGAACATATTTCAGTTTCGTATGACAAAAAATCGGTAATTTTACTTCCTTTTAAAATGCGCGCGATTCGACATGCACTTGCACAGTTCGGATATCATTTTTAAACTTTCAGCATCAGCTTTATGAATGAAATACGATTTTTTTAGTTTTCCAATAATAATTAACGCGAGTGTCCACATTATTTAAAGTTTCACAGTCAACTTCAGTAGTAGTTGTGTCTTCTTCACCATCATAAACATTACTGTCACCACAGTGTCTACTATAGCATCGGATGGATTTTGTTGTTGCATAAATTCAGCTGCTAATTCATTTATGTCGCTACATGGATCATGCAATCCCTCATGTCTATTAAACAATAATCTGAGGCACTAATTGATCCTTTTTTTGACAAACTGTCCGTTTAACAGAAATCGAATTTCCAAAATAATACTTATTAAAGTGTCCATGTCCGTAACTGGGAAGGTCCGTTATTGGGAAATATTTTTATATTGCGCCTTATGGGAAAATGCCGCGGATTTTAAAACTGTCCGCTATTAGAAAATGTCCGCTATTAGGAAACGCCTGCTATTAGGAAATGTGCGCTATTTAGAAGTGTCCGTTAGTAGAAGTTTTAATGTATTACATTTTATGTAATTAACCTTCGACACACCTGGTAATAGGTGGATGATACGAGTATCGTTCGATATATCTAAAATCTGAAGTACTTAAATATTATTTAGCAACGACGATGGCGAAAAATTTAAATTAAAGTAACCATTTGCGGTGTCCGGAAATACGAGTATCGAAGCAAAAATATCACTGGAGCCGTGCGGAGTGTGAGTTACAAGAGAGTAAAGGACCGTTTATATCTACAGACAAGGTGCGTTTCAGACAAGTACCGTGCCAGACACCGACAAACATCATTTATTTATGTGTACATCTAACGTGACAGAATTGTGCCGTGTCAGACATCGACAGACACCGTCAAAGGTCAATTTATATTCTCTTACAATTCCTATGAGCTTTTCAAAAAAGTCTGCACGGTCCCAATAAGTCACACTGCCCGGCAGGTGGCCACAGACCCATACAGACATGAACCGCGCAGATAAAATATTCTTTCCGAAATTACTGACCGGGCACGATCCGTGTTTGTCACGATAGATATAAATACATTAATACACACGGTATAGAAATAAATTATTTTGTCTGGCACGCTCGATGTCTGTAGATATAATCGGTCCTTAATACAGTGATTGCACCCGAAACCACTCGTATAAAACGTACGTCTGCCATTCGTGACATTGATTCTATAACGATCGTTAATATATTCTATTTTAATTCTTTAATTACTTTTTTTTCCGTAGATGTGTCATACGACTAGAAGTATTTTATATTTCAAGAGCACACCGTCTTTCTCGCAAAATTTTAAAAATATGAAAAATTATAATTTTGAGTCATTTTGAATGTTCCGCGGTGCTCGAGTAATAACAGTTCTCGGTACTTTAATGTATTGCGTTACTAGTATCAAATCGTGTTCAAGAACAGGGACATCGAATTTTTAAATTCTTATCAAAATAGCGCCCAAAGAGCATAAGTCAATCGTAAGAATTAATATTATATATATATATATATATGTGTGTGTGTGTGTATATATATATATATATATATATATATATATATGTATGCATGTATATATATATATCTTATAGTATTAAAATGAAGCTACACTGATTTCAAAATTAGGCTGTTGGTTTTGTAATAACGAATTTAAACAGAAAAACTTCTTTAAACGTATATAGTTTTGAACACAGTAATGAATTTTTAAAAGTTTTTGCATAAATTGCTAGAAATAAGACGCAAAGAGCGATAATCAGGGCCGGATTATAGCCAAATGCCGCTGTGGGCTCAGTAATTTCTGCCGGCCTTGGAATAATTTATAAATTAAGTAATAAAAATTATAATCGATCAAGTAAGAAAGCACATAAATGTTAAAAATCAATTTTCAATTAAAAGTTAAAAAATTTCACACATTTTTAAAACATATCTAAATTTTATTATAATTCTACACATACATTATTTTTTCATGTGTCAATTATAGTTTACATTTTTTACGACGCAATTTTAAAGATGCCAATTCATTTATTGTATCATCAAAGTTTAAATTATTTACTAACTGTGTTCTTTAATAAATAAAACAGATAAATCATTTAACTCTTTTGGTAAGACATTGTTTTTTTTTGTTTTTTTTTTTTTTTTTTGAGTGCTGTGTATAGCTGCCGGGGCTATTACGACACTATGGCAATCGGAAAGTTAAATGGTTCGAAATAAGTTAGTTGTATAAAGAAACCGAATAGTGTCTGCAATGTTCAAAGGCGAGTTGGCCAAAGACGACTGCAAAGACGCTATGCGGAGCTTAGCGCGCTGGAGCGCGAAGGAGGGGCACTCCAGGAGCAGGTGTTTTACTGTTGGAGCGGGGGGAAGGGAGCAAAAGGGGCATTCAAAAGGGGGCTCGCAATTAAGTAAGAGATGATCATGAGTCAGCGAAATATGTCCAATGCGGAGTCTTGCCATAGCCACAAAGTGGGTTCTGGGGAGGTCAGAAGGAGGCAACCAAGGGTCAATTCCGTGTTTTATCTCTCTTAGAAAGCAAGATTGTCTAGTGAGCCAATCTTGCTTCCATTAGGATTGCACAAGAATTTTTATGGATTTTGTTGATCTGAAAAAATTTTTAATTCTTTTCATTGTAGGAAAGGAGCGTCCTGCTGAGAAAGTGTAAATCCATGACTGGCGATAATAGAATAATAAGAATTTATTGAAAATGAATAACATCACGTAAATGATTTTATACGTAAAAAAGGAATACGCTGTAGAACGGTGTAAAAATAAATTTTAAGCTAAAAGAGAGAAAGTTTTTAATGGTTAGTTGCGCAGATTGATAAGGGGCGGTAAATAAGCGCGCAGAGAAAATATTATCAAAAAAATTAATAAACACGCATTATTAAAGTGAGAAAAAAATTTTAAAACAACAAAAGCCTTGAAACTCGAAAAAATAAAAGACCGAATTTCGCCTCACCGTGTCTAATTTGGAATTTATAAAAAACTGCGCTTTTAAACAACACGCAATAGGGAGTGCTTTTGTTTTTTTTTAATGAAATTGAAAATGGATGACATGTAAGCTACGGCAAAATAGCGAAATGTAACAAAAAATAATCGAGCGTAATGGTGACGATATATTACGATATCATTTTTTTCCAATTACGATTCTTTAATCTACGACCGCTGCTTAACGTACTTTCAAATACCATAAACACGTCTCAAGAAAATCTTCTTTCCTTCTTATAGCGGCCAGTTCCTTAGTCGAAAAATTTAAGGGCGGCTACGGCATAACTTTTTACATTTTGTTTAGATTTTGTTGTTTGTGATTTAAGTTATTTTTTTAATGAGAATTCTTCTCTTACCTGGCCGGGTTAATAATACATACAGGTATGTGTGTTAGTGTGAGAAAAGAGGAGGTGTCTCTTTTCTCACACTAACACACATATATATATATATATATGTGTGTAGGCGTTTTTTCTTTTTTTTTTTACTTTAACATTTAAGCTCTTTATCCCCAAAAATTCTAATCGACGGGGAAGAAGAACGGTTGCTCGACAGACGAGCAGCTCATTAAAAATGTCGCGCATCGAATCTTATCCGGCGGTCGCATTAAGTTCGTACGATGGAATAACATTCAGAAGACCAGGTTTAAAAGTTCTTTCGTTTTATTCGTGATGAAAAGAAAAAAAAAGCTTGAAGGTCATGTTGCTCTTGCCATTTTTCTCCCTCATTTTCTAATTCGGAACTGTGTGTTTTTTGGAAAATATACGCGTAGTACTACACCTCTCCAGACGGCCCCAGTGAATAGCACGGTACTCAAAAAAGGCTGAATTTCTTCAAAGGATTTTATAGCTGCACATTAAAATTTCCGCCGTCCTAGCCGTGCGATTCGTGATGCGTTTTAAAACAAGAAATATTATTATTACCTTTGTCGTCCCTCTATCGTTATTACACACCAACGAGTTGTGTTTAAATTATTAGCCGATCTCGTAATAATAATTTTGCGCATTTCTTTCGCGTTTACAACTGAAATCTACACACATATAAAAGGAAAACATATTTTTTATTACCTGAAAAATTTCCTCGTTTTTTGTATTTGTAAACGTTTCGAGGCATCTATAAAAAAATTAATAAGAAATCTATTTCAACCGTTTCTGCTCAAAAAAGAAAAAAGCGTATCTCTATAGCTAAATGCGGTCTTTCTCTCGTTCAAATGGCCGTTTTTAATAAAAAAAATTATTCCTTTCTTCACTACACCTCTGGGTGATTAATAAATATGCTTAATTTCTATTCGTAGCTGGATGCTACTGGAACAACCTGTATTTTTACTACGTCGTAACTAATTTCTAAATAGGCTGTAAAAAAAGCGAACCGACAAAAATTATGCAAAATGAATTGTCGGAAGTAATTTAATTATTTAGTAATTAATTTTAAAATTCATCTTTAAAATTTTTAAAAATATACTTGTTTACTTTATCTGAAATATAATTGGTTTTTTTACTATATAGAGTAATCAACAGCGAGCCAGTTCTGACTCTGTCCCCGTCAACGAGAATCACAATGGTTTCCGATGTATTTTCGCATAATCCTTTTAATATTTTTCACTACTCAATTCGAATAATCCATTGTTTTCGAATAATCCATTGTTTACATTATCATCCCTACATCGTTTTGCACCATCTCCGCGGAAATTCTGTGTATTTTAAATATATACACGGTGCGGCAGCATAATTTCCTTTTTTAAAATGCGCCACTTTTTTTCTATTAAATTTTGGTTAAAGAGAAATAATAACAGAAAATCGAAATAAAACTGCGAGAAGGGAAGAAGCATAGCCAATGGGGGATCTAAAGTATGTATTTCGATTTTCTGTTATTATTTCTCTTTAACCAAAATTTAATAAAAAAAAAAAAAAAAAAAAAATGTGGCGCATTTTAAAAAAGAAAGTTATGCTGCTGCACCCTGTACTTTCCCCGATCTCTTTTTTTCCCTTTTTTTTTTTGGTTTTCTCCTGATTTTATTAATCACTTCTTACGCTGACGTATATCGCTCTTTAATTCTCGGCAAACGACAAAATTTTGTCACTATTCTTTAATGTTCTCTTTTTTCCTAGCCTGAATTTTATTTCTTACTCTAATTTTTTGGTACTAGTCTTCCTACATCTTTCAGTTTTGGTTTTAATTTATTTTTTCGACATTATTAGTCATCGTTTCGTTTTTAATCACTCTTAATTTAACACATCAGAATGTGATCCTTTTTTTGCCTTTTTTTTTTTTTTGTCCCCCCTATATTACTTTACGACTACCGTTTATTGTATAATAAAAAAAAAAAAAAAAAAAAAATCTGATGTAAAAGCATCACACGATTTCCGTCTAAAACTATTTCAACATTAAAAAACGAGTGAGTAGTAAAAATAAATGTTATCAACAGTCCCGAGTCCAAAATTTAGACTTTCCGCGGCTACCCGTTTTATGAGAAAAATTCCACATAACCCTCATAAAGAAAAGTGCCCCTTTAACCCAATCGATTGTAACCAAAATCAAAGATATACAATTAGAAGTTATCAAAATACCGAGAGCAGGTACAACATTTCGACTTTCTACGGCTACCCGTTTTTGAGTTACAATCCACAAAACTCTCCAAAAGAAACGTGCCCCTTTAGCCGAATCGATAGTAATAAGGGAGGTGCACAACTAGATGATAAAAGAGTCCAAAATTCAAAATTTCACGTGAAAGGAATTTTGCAAGAATAGCGCAAGAATGGAAGATCTTACAAAGGGGTCGTTTTTTTGTTTTTTGTTTTTTGTTTTTTTTGTTTTTTTTTGGCTGGCGACTAACCATTTGGCCTCTATCACGTTAACGTAGATTTAAATTAAAATCCAATTGGTTTTTTCTTCCTTCTCGCTGCTATTTATTTTCCCTTTCTCTCTTTTTATGTTTTTCTTTAAGCGAAGTGTACAGGAAAGGAAGGAAAATGAATATGTAATGACAGAGACAATTCGCCAATTATCTATCAAAGTCATTTGAGCAAGATAAATATTACTCTTATCAGAATGAAAAATTATATCAAACTTATTTGTTTTCACTTAGTAAAAGGATGTGTATGGGAAGAGCGAATAATGAAAGAGTTGAGAGCAAAATTAATAAGGGAATTGTATGTACCATAAAACTGGATCAGGATTGGAACTGTAAGAAAAAGAGGAATCGACGACTGAAAGGAATTTTAATCGAAGGGCGAAGTCACGAAGAAGCATTAAGGAGACGGAAAATAGTGATTGTGAGGTCTACGAAAATCACATTAAAGGCGATATAATAACAATAGATATATGATCGCCGCTAAAAGTATCGTTTAGTGCCTTGTGAGAACGTAAGAGATTGATATACTGTTAAGGGTAAAAATCGATAAAACGATACTGAGGGGGGTTTCTATGGAACGTGGGAAGTGGTTTTTAAGGAAAACGAGATTTTATTCCACTCGACGAATATTTAATTTTATTTTCTTCGAAAGAATTTTCAGAAAAAAGCTCTAAAAAACACGTGTAAACCAATTTAGTTCGAAATTGGAATTTACTCCTGCAGACCACCGAAACGGGGTAATTCTTGTAAATACTTACGTATTATATCTTGAAATAGGGTCAGAGTTTAAACGCGTGTGTAACGCTGTTAATGGATGGCAAGCAAAACGCAAGTGTCGAATTGAACGGAAATTGAATCGAAGTGGCTGTGCGAAACGTGAAATAATTTAACGCGGCAATATCTATTAATCCGCTAGAGAATGCTAGATAATTCGTATTTTCGTTTTAACTAGATGATAAAAAGTTACGTGCCAGCTTTACTTGTAATAATAAAGGATAACTACTATTATTATTATCATTATTATTTTTATTATACAACAGAGATTAATGGACTCGATTGAACAAGCATCTCAAGTGCCGTACGATAATTCGTTCGTGAAAGACAAATTGAAGCGGTGCGATCAGTTGAAAGGAATAACGGTTTTCGATCGTCCGAAAGATATGTACGAAATGGCTTTTCAGAATAATCGACAATTCGCATTTAATTTAGTGAACACTTCGTTCAGCTGCCTACTGATACCGTCTTCCGTGACTTTTAACGGTAAGTATGAGTAAAGTTAGTAGACATAGTCTAAATAAAATTACGCGTTATATTTATCACTGCTGTCGTAATTTACTCCAATTAAGTCCTTATAGGTGTAGCCTAGTGGTTAAGGTGTGTTTGGCTACTAAACCGAAGCTATCATGGATTTTCCGGAGTTGTTACATAACTAATGTGAAATAATGCAGTACAAATCTGGGGAAGTAAAGACGAATCCCGTGAGAAAGGAACTAGCCTCAATGTTTTCTTCAGATCCATTAGGTTTAGTATCATGAAAAGCCTAACTTCACAATCCACGATACTTTATTAACGATACGTAGTTCTTACTTTATTTAAGTACTTTTTTTTCACCGCTTTTTTAAAAAAAATTTTATCACTCGCGCTAATTCTACCAATTCAAATTTTCGTTTTCTCCATACAAATTTCGTGCTATTTTCCGTCTTAATAATTAGTTTTTATTTTCGATATTGCAATATATTAAATTTTCAATATTGTTTTATATTTTAATATTCGAATTACTAGAGTGACCCGGAAAGTATAAGATTCCTATGCCTCGCGTTGGCGTAATAATGAACAAAAATTAAATCTGAAACTTGCATTTTTTTTTTTTTTCGATATAAAAACCTTTTACATTTAAACATTTTTATTGCATCTTACAATTAACTTTCAATGCTATCCCTATAAAATTTTCCGACCAGTAGTTTTTTCAATGGTTCGATTTCTAAGCGATTCGTCGTTGTGTATTTGTGTTTTTCGTCGGCTTTTTTTTTTTTTTTTTTTTTTAATTAAAAAAATAAAGCTTAATCTCTATGAGAAAAAGGTCCGGACTGTAGGGTGGCTGGGGATACATCCGAATTTGACGATAAGTTGTTGGGCGACCGTCGCTGTGTGTGTGGCCGTGCATTATCATGCAACAGTTGAATTCCTTTCGAAATTTTTCCTAGCCACCGACATTTTTATCGCTTTCCTTAAACAGTTCAGTATTTGCCTATAGCTCTCACCGTACTAATGATCTGCCTACGCTCGATAAATTTCACCGAAATAATCTCTTCGTTGCCCCAAAATACGGCGTTATCAACATCGGACGGATTTTCTGTACAGATATTAATTTTAAAACCAACTAGTAAGTGCACACTAACCAAATTAGTCTAGTTCTAAAGTTAACACCAGCAGATGCAAAGCGGAACTTAACTCGCTCCCTCTTTCTGGCATTTTACGTTCCAGGTCGTCGCGATAGCCTAGTGGCGTGAACTCTTGATCGTTGAGATGGTGGCCAAGATTTCGATTCCCAGCGGCGGCCAAAAAGAAATAGACTAATTTAATTTAATGAATAGTTAGTGGCCAAATGGTATTTTTACAACCAGGCCAGGTTTAAAAAAAAAAAAAGTAAGTCCCATATTCCTTGACAGAGTATTATGGATTGTGAAGTTAAGCTTTCCATAATGGAAGCCTAATGGATTTTATTAGACTACTGGAGCCGGTTCCTTTCTCTCGGTCGCCTTTACTTTCCTAGACGAACGGTAAATATGGGAACTCGTGACGACCCTCGTAGAATATGTACAATATGTACTTTTTCTGGAATACTACTTAAAATACACATAAACATTTCTCACTTTATTACGTATTTGCTAACATTTTATAATTCGGATTTAAGCTGTATAATGTATTGAACGACACAAACAGAAGGAGGAGCAGGACATCATTTCAATATTAGTTCACAGTTTACTTTTTTATATTTATTGACACAACAGTCTCATATTCAAATGCTAATTCGTGAAGTTGTACATATTGAAGGGATATTGTAACATCCATAATGTGGATATTTATTTTAATATCTTGTTCGTTGTATTTTGACAAGCAAATAGAACATGTCCTACTAATAGTAAAAGATAGAGAAAATTTACTAATACTTGGAGATTGAAATGTTGTAGTTGGAGAAGAAAAGTCGCATAATATTACAGGAAGATTGGCTAAAAGTAATAGAAGAGGCGAACGGTTAGTTGAATTCTGTAGTAGCTATGTACTCGTCATTACAAATACGTTAGGATTTTTCTGTCTATCTGGTTTCGCCAATATGTGGATCTTCATTCTTAAAATTTCTGCTTTTAGATTTCCTAATTTTCCACGCCGTTTTAGGGATCTAACACTCCAAGCTCCTATTTTATATACTTTATTGGTGGGTGTATTTTCCCCTTTTTGACTTGCATTTTCTCTTTATAGCACATGTGTCCCCATCTGTAGAGTTTCGTACCAGCAAGGGCACGGGTGGATTCGAGGCTGCAGGTAACTTTGTCCATTGTCTAATGCTTCCCGGTTTGGGAGCACTCGATGGATACAGTATTTCTACGACATTCTTCACACGCCATGTTTGTACTAGGCAATAATTAATGAGGCGGTGTTCCGTTTTCTTCCGCATGATTTTCTGTCAAGGTTTATTCCCTTAGCCGAAAGATCCAGTTTTTTTTTAGCGCCAGATACTCGCCTTCTTTCACTTTAAACAGGGGTATTCATCATACCGGCTGGCGTCATTTTCTCGAGCGAGTTGTTAACAATCTGCTTGTTAGATATGCAGTTACATAGAGGTTAGTGGTGTTTATGGTAGGAATACTTTCGGCAAGTGAACTTCTCCCGTTTTACTGTCAACGGTGTATATCGGAGCTCTGTTTAAGCTATCCTCATCAACGTTAAGCCCGTTGAAAATAAAATCACCATGCCGCACGACGTGGACGCGTCTCACTAGTTGTTGAGCACCATACTTACTAGAGAATTTAGCTCTAGTTATAACAACTCGTGCTCCGCGGTGCAATAAATACAATGGAGACACTCGAATTGCGCACCGGAAGTATTATGAAATATAAAAAAACAAACGAAAACGGCACCGGGACCATGATATTTGTTGGACTGGGTGGTTCCAAAACTAATGGCCGCTTTATCGTAATTGTAAATGTTCATGTGTTGTCATTTAAATTTCAAGTGGGATACTATGTATTGTTGGATGGTACACTAAATGACAAAATTACGATTTTTAACAAATTTGCTTTTAATTCAAATAAAATTTATAACTGAAAATGTGATTGATGGGTAAGATAAAATCAGAACTGAAATTTTCTTGGTTCCTTCAAACTCTGAATAACTTTATATTTTAATAGTAGATGCTTAATTTATCGAACTCGAAAATTTCATGCGGTCATCACATTTGTATTTTATGTAAATTAATCAGCTGATACGGAAGTAGTTTGTATTTATGTAAAACCGAAGCTTCATGAATCATAATATGCCGAGCGCTGAAAATTCTACATATTCAGTTAGAAATTATTGTAATTTACACCTTATTTTATATAATAATATTCGCGCAAAAAATTATTCTATTTTATGCAACATTCCTTTAAATATGTGTATGTTCCCTAGAGGTTGTTAAAAATATTTAGAACAAGTACCAGTACGGTGCCAACGGGATGATGATAGCCTACTTTTCGCAAACCCTTAAGGAGGTTTTTTCTAAGCAACCGAAATGTTATTCCAAATAGCAAACGTTCCCCATCGAGATATGGATAAGACATTATTTAGGAAGTCACTGAAAGAACGACACCCTTTTACTGATTTTATTCCTTCGCCGATTTTATAAAATCCGGAGTACTTTTTTTTTAAAACGGTGCGCAATTCGAGTTTTCAGCAGCCGGGCTATTTCTGGTCGGTGCGCATTTCGAGTCCGTCTTCCCGCTGCGTTAGGATTGGTGCGCATTTCGAGTCCGTCTTCCCGCTGCGTTAGGATTGGTGCGCATTTCGAGTCCGTCTTCCCGCTGCGTTAGAATTGGTGCGCATTTCGAGTCCGTCTTCCCGCTGCGTTAGAATTGGTGCGCATTTCGAGTCCGTCTTCCCGCTGCGTTAGGATTGGTGCGCAATTCGGGTGTCCCCGAATACAATATATACAATGTAAAATATTGGCAAGCCGTCTTGTAAAAAGTTATTAAATCTAATACTTTAATTATATCGGTAATGATGGAAATACAATAATTTTTGGCAAATTATAAAGAAAATACGAAATTCTATATTTAACTGGCAGTACCAAGACTTTATTTATTTTAAAGTAGTTCTATTAATATACGCACTGCCTATTACAAAAAAATAAAGTTTTTTTTATAAATTGTATGTAACAGAAAATCGTGCACATTTGCTGATAAATTATTTTTCATTAAACTCGAAATCGTGTACTTCAATATTAAGTAAAATTTAAAAGAACCTTAATTAATTATATTGCGTAATGTGCATTAAAAAGTTAAAATCAAATAATCTCGATTTTTAAGTAATTTAAATTCGAATATTTATATCGTGCATTGATACACAATCATTTCACATATTTCGATTCAATTTATTTTTTTTTTACTGAATCGGGAACCGGAATAGGGTTACTCTGAGTATTAGTCCGAGGATTATTTTGCAACAAATACGAATAATCGATTATCTAAATAATCCGATTATTTACATCACTAATAGGAATTGTGCATAAAATGTGCGCCCAGTTCAAATATAGGCGAACTTAAATCGATGATAATACAGTCCATTTATTGCTTAGTGCAGCTTTTTGATTAGCCCTAAGCACGTGTATCCGCATCAATCTGTATGTTCTTGATGGTATACTCACATAGGAGTAATATTTCAGCACCATTAAGATTAATAATATTTTAATTAATTTCCCTTTGTTATCTCGCGGAACGAGGTAGCGTTCGTTATAAACTATCAAATTAATATTTAATTATGAACTTTAAAATAACGTAGTTAGGAAAAGGATGTTCCAAAAAAATTAATAAGTAAACGAATGAAGAAGAGTAAAAACATAACCGAGAATGAAAATGATAGAAAAAAGTAACAAATCTCTTAACTTATTTATTATGCGTCCTGTGTTATTAGAAAAATTTCGCGAATTCATTAAAGAACCAATATAGAATGATTCATTTTTTTTATGTTTACAAACGATTTACTTCGTGAAAAGGTTATCACGGAATGTAAGATGGCGCAATGTAAAATAATAGCTATTTTGAAATTGAATGCTACCTGCAGGAACTACTAAATAAACATAATGACAAATAAGCAGTAAAAGCGAAACCAAAAATCAGTTCGGTCTGTCTTTTTTTTCTTTCTTTGGGCTCGCTAACCAAGATCATTATGATCTATGTTCGACAAAAAGAAAAGTAACGCTAGATTAATTATTTAGATTGGTATGCGATCAGCTGTAGCATCAATGAAGGAACCAAGGGGAGTGATAACAGATGACGAAGGGAAGAAGAAAACAGATGGAGCACTATAGGGAGCAAGAATATTAAGTTTCAGAAGTTGAGAGTAGAGAAGGAAACGTTCCGACGATAGAACGGAACTGTACTATCTTAAAGCGAAAACATTAAATTTATAGGTATTTTTGTTTTATTTCTTTCATTTGGACTGAAATAATTTTTGAATTAAGATGTTATTTTATCAATTACTTTTTTATGGGACATTTCTATTTTATGTCACTTTATTTATTTATTTATTTTTTTTAATTGGACAAATTATGAAACTTCCCTAAGTACTGTGGAGTGTGTAGTACGTTAAGCGTTTTTGAAAAAGCGAGCGAGTACATAGTGAAACGGATTCAGTACGCGTAGCGCTATCTCTTGACGACGTTTGAGTTAGAAATTGGTCTCTGTACATCTATTCAAGATCTCTCAAACGTCGTTCTGGGTTGCACCGCCGCTTTGTCATGTCAAGAATGCTTAATCGGCCAAAACCAAAAATCCCCATGTTCGATTGCAAGTCCGGGCGTTCGAACGGTCGCATCGGGGTAGCGATGCATCAGTGTCTGAGTGGTAGTGGTCGAGAGCTGAGATAATGACTTGTGCTTGCGGCGAAAGCGCGGGACACTGTATGTCGAGTAACGTTGAGCCGCTGGCAGACTGAAAAATCCCGCCAAAAGTCAGGCAGGGGAGTATGTGCGGTGATCTACGCAGAAGTTTCTATAAGAACACTTCTGCGTAACCTGTTGTGTTACCTTGGCACAGAATAGTCGTCGATCTGTTGTTCGGGGTATCTAATCGTTGCGAAGTCGTTGTCGTACCGCGTTTTGTTTAAAATATGAGCGCCATGCCGTCAATTTAAACCGTTTTTTTATATAGTAATTTGCCGTGATGCATGTTTCATTTTTCGTATTTTGCTTGTTGCCGATGTTAATGCCATACATGCGCGTCCAGTCGATCGTTTAATTAATGGTTTTGGGCCTTTTTCCATAAATATACGCGTTTTACGGCCATTGTCCATTATTGAACACGTGGTAAATTTTCGCAGAGGCCACAGGGCCGAATAAATAATAAATTTGGTGATTGAAACAATAATATATTATTCGGGATAAAAAATAATTTGAAAAAAAAAATGGTACGATGAATAGACTGAGGGATGAAAAACGTAAGGGTCAGGTTTTGGTATCGGGATAGCATGCTTGGATGTATTTTGTAATACTTACGCTTGAAAATTTGATATTATATCAGAAAACGATGTTCCGTAGTGGTAATTTGTTGTATCCGCATATAAATGATGTTGTGAAAGTTTTAAAAGTATGCTTACATATGCATATGTTTGAGGTGAGGTATGTTCACACGCTATGTATCATACAATGGAATAGAAAAGTATATGAACGGTAAGATTCGATTTTAATGTCTGCGATGACTGAAAGTTTTGACGTATCGTAAATAAGGGTGTAGTAGGATGTATAAAATGAACAATACGCTTTTCACGGTGGTAGCGGCGGGATGAGAACGCATGTGTTTGCATGAAACGAACGCTGCACTTAAGTTTGGTAGGTATGATGTCAATAGAGGTGGGCTTTCGTAGAGTTGTGGTATTTTATGGGTTCCGGCGGACTCAGAAAAAAAAAAAAAATGATTACGAAAAGATCAAAAATTTGCGTAGGGGTAATTTTTTTGGAAATGGTAAATTAAATTTAAATTAATTTTTGAAAACTTACGGCTGAAGGGGATGAGATAAAAAATAAATAAAATAAAATAAGAGTAAATAAAAAATTCTTGCAGTTTACATGATGTATTGGGGTGTGGCACTAGATATCTAATTCTCCATGGTGTGCGGAAAGTTTGGAAATGTGGCTCAGCTATAACCCTCCATAATAAAACCTTACTGCGGATGCCTAGACATTCGTTCCTGGCAATGTAATGGCTAACAAAGCCACTTACCCAAACCAAATTATGCCCCAACACACAGCTAACTTCTCTTTAGATATTTACAGATTAGCAGAGCATTAGAGATCGTAAATACAATTTCTAAATCTTTGTCGGTTTTTAAAAGTAGCTTTATTCACTGTTTTCCACGTTACAGATAACTCTCTTGGGTACAATATCACGGATAATTATAATTTAAATGAATACATTAGGACCAATTTTAGAAGAAAAAAAAACAAGTAATATCTTTTTCTTTCTTTTTTTTCCTGAAAATATTTAAATTTTAATATTTAAAATAAGCTTCATTTTTATAGAGAACAAAAAATAATCAGAAATGGCGTACTTCTTGTCTGCTGTGGAAAAACGATATTTTCCCATTTTTCCAAGCATTTTTCACACTGGTTTTTCGCGAAATATATTGACTGAAAATCATTATGAAAACTAAAGTGAAGAATGAACAATGTTCATTGCATTGACAAATTTAGTGTTGGCGTGAATTTTTTTGTCGGAATTGACATGTTTCACAAATTTTCCTAAATATGATGATATATCATACGAATGCCTACAGCGGTATTTTTAATGGAGTATGCTCCATTAAAAATATCGTCGCGAGCATTCGTTTTTTTGTTCCTTCTTTTTCACGCTGCTTTTCGCACTAAAATAAAGAATTATTCCTCTTTTTTTTTTTTTTTTTTTTTTTTGGGGGGGGGTTTACTAAGAAAAAGCTTGAAAGACTGTGCACATAGAAACTTTTGAAACTTTCCAAAAAGTTTCTTAACAAATCGTGAAGAAAAACAAAGCCTACAAAAAAACCCATCTAAAATTTTCCACGTGGAGTTTAAAATTTTTTTCTCAGTTTGTCTTGTTCTTAATTCGTTTCTTTTTGTTTTCAACATTTTATCTGCTAACAAACGAATTCGTAGAAAAGGTTAAATTTTTTTACATATTATGAAGAACTGATATTCTTCACAAGTCCCTGTTCCGGGAGTCATTTGTAAAGAACCAACTCTGTCCTGGTTCGTGGGCGACATTTGTAAAGGTCTGACTTCCGCGATAAAAAAAAAAAAGTCGAATATAAAAAAAAAAAAAAAAAAATTTTCCGAATTTATTTTATAAGGTATTTATCGGGCGCCAGCGATACGTTACAGGTTACAGTGTATCACTACCGGTAGCTCAGTCAACCAGAGCTTTAGGACTTTTTAAGGGCAACGAAAATGGAAAGGTCTCCGCGGCGGAGATATCACGAAAAAACGTGTTCAAATAACGAAACAAAAAAATTTTTAAAAGCTTGAAAGTAATAAATAAAAATTTAAAGAGTCGCAGTAAAATTGCCTAAAAATGGCGTATAGCAATGAAAATAAAAGGTAGAAAATGACTCCCGGTGTGTTGCAGTTAAGATACTGTCGCAACCATGAGGAAGCGAAGACTGATCTGTCAAATTCACACACAGTGAATTCGACGACGATTAGGACTAAAAACGGCCATTTTGCCTAATAATAAAAATACATATATAAAAAATTACAACACGCCACCGATTTTTCTAGAACATTTCAAAATTGGTAGAGCGGCCAGTACCCCGCGCCGGTTTTTTCGAGTTTTTAGAAAAAACTTCTCACACCTCAATGTAGCTCGACTCGCATCTCCACGCACACAACGACAGACCGAACAAACATCGGACAAGCCACCCTCATGTAATTAACACACACACATATGCACAGATCGCCAAATTGGCGCTGTGCACATTGGCAATTCCCATGAAATTTGTTGACCTAGCATTATGGTCGGAGAATGCTCAGTTTGCACGCTGCCCGAGGGAGCCGGAGAAATAGAAATCAGAGCAGACAAGCCTGAGAAATTGTCAAATCGCAGAGAAATATGGAATTTGGAATTTGGAAAAAGTAATGATTATCATTTTTTAATTCGATGCAGCGTAAGAAATATCGAAAGTCATGACGGCCGAATCCGTCACAATTTATACAAAGTGCAGCGCAAATAACTTCCCAGTTTCTATCTGCTTTTAAGTGAATACTAGTATGACGGCAAACACGTCTTTAGCAAAATATGATGCAATTTCGGTTAGCCGTAATGGAGACATACACGGTCGATACGTTATCGAAACATTATTATTATTATTATTATTATTATTATTATTATTATTATTATTATCCTCTTCTCCGCTTTTCGCAGGCTTACATTGTAGCTTCTCGGGCATGAACCAAAGAGAAGTACGTTATGTTTCTTTGAACATTCTGCATATATGAGTGGAGTCAATGATGACTGATTTCTGAATATCGGCTACCAGTTTTTCATAGTTTAGATGTAATTCGACAGCACTTTTCCTTAAAGTTACTGGTACAACCGCCATTGTTGATATGACGAATGGTATTATCCTGACCCTATTCACAGCCCAAAGTCGTTTAACCTCTACGGCTAATTTCATGTATTTATTAATTTTCATAGAGTATCTATTTTGAATGTTTTCGCTGTTCACAACTGTAATATCAATAAGGACCACATGTTTATTCTTCTTATCGACTAACGTTATATCAGGTCGGTTCGCAGAGACCGTTTTATCTGTTATTATTTGCATATCCCAGTATATCTTATGCGTTTCATTTTCAGCGATATCAGGTGGTTTACACTTGTAATAAGGTTCATTATTAATTATTATACCGTGTAATTTGCATATTTCTTTATATATAATCTTAGCAACATTATTATGTCTGTGTGTGTACTGCGTTTGTGCCAGCATGGGGCATCCTGCGAGTATATGATCTATGGTCTCCAGGTTTCCGTTACACTTTCTACAGTTTTCGTTTTCTATCCTTTCTTTTAATATTCTCTTCCTATATACACGCGTTTCCCATACACCATCTTGTAATGCTAACATGAAACCCTCTGTCTCTGGATAAATCGTACCAGCTGCTAGCCATTTGTGCGTGTTTACTCTATCAACTGAGTCTTTATTTATCGCTGCCCAGTATTTACCATGGAGGGGCTTTTCATTTAAGGCGTTGAGCATGTTCCTTTCGCTGTTATCGACTAATATCTGTATTTCATTTGTTACTTCCGGGGATGCCAGCTTTAATGGTGTATAATTATCATCACAGTCCCTGAGTATCTTGTAAATCTTTTGTTCTACTGCCTTTGCATACCAATATTTTCTTAATCCTAGCAGTTGATTATTGTGTAGGCTTTTAAGGCACATTATTCCTTTCCCTCCTTTCACTCGGGAGAGAGTCATACGTTCCACAGCAGCATGCGGGTGGTGCATTCTATGATCTGTTAAAGAGGTTCTTATTTTTCGTTGCATCTCTTCTAGCTCAGTATTATTCCATTTGACCACTCCAAAAGAATATGTGAGTGTTGGTACTACAAACGTGTTTATTGCTTTAGCTATATATTTATCTCTATTAATTTCTGTTTCATCTTTTTGTGTTGTATACCATGTTTTTCGACCATTCCTAGGTACTTATAGTATGCATCCGGTTCAACATGCTCTAGCTGTATGTTATCCGATAGTACTGTTGGCGGCGTGATTTCAACTTTCCCTTTAACTGTATTTATAATGGCGCATTTTTCTAATCCGAATTCCATGCTAACATCTTTGGACATCGAGCTGACAATTTCTAACAATGCCCTCAATTGCGTACTATTCTTAGCATAAAGTTTTAGGTCATGGTGATTTAATAATATTCTTTCAGTTTTAACGCGTACTTCATAGCCATATTGTGTTTCTTTTAAAGCTGCAGATATAGGGTTCATAGCCATTACAAACCAAAGTGGGCTAAATGCATCTCCTTGAAATATTCCACAGTGTATTGGTATTGTATTCGTTGCCATATGTTTGTCTCCCTGAGCAACCTGTAGCCGTGTATTCCACTGTTTCATACATCTTTTAAGTATAGCGATGACTACTGGCGATACTTTATATATTTCTAGCACTTCTTCCAGCCAGCTGTGAGGGATTAGATCATATGCTTTCCTGTAGTCAATATAGGCGACGCTTAAATTTCTGTGATTTTTACGGGCTTGCTGGTGTATTATTGAATCGATCAGTAATTGTTCTTTACACCCCATTGCTCCCTTGCGTACTCCTTTCTGTTCCTAGTGTATTAGTTGATTGTGTTCCAGGTGCATGTTGATCATCCTTCAGTTTCAAGTATGTTATTCCACTTGTAAAGAAATGCGGTATAACGTTTTTCTTATATACTATGTTGTTGAATACCTCGGCCATCTTACTATATATTGCAGTAAACTTTTTATACCAGAAATTATGTATCCTGTCCAACCCTGGCGCGTTCCAGTTACTAGTTTTTCCTATCACATACTGTAGTTCTGTAACTGTTATGTCATCCCATCTCATGTTCTTTATTGTTTCGCACCTGGTACGTTCGTCTGTCAGCCAAGTACAGTTTTCATTATGCCTTCTCACTTGACTCCATAGTGACTTCCAATATCGCTCAATTTTATCCCTATCAGGTAATCTTTGTTCATTTGGGCTGCTTTGTTTTTTACTGAGATTCCTGTAGAACATTTTTTCGTTGATCGCGAACTGTTTATTTTGTTTTTTCCTTTCATACGACACTGTGTACCTTTTTAGTCTTCCTGCATAAGCTTGCAACTTTTGGATTTTTATCTCTAAGATACCAACCATTATTTCATTGTATTTTTGAATATGTTCCACTTTCGGCATCTCGCCTCTATTCACTTCTTTATATATTTTTTTTGTTTCACTTAAGACTTTTTTACTTCTATTGGCTTTACGTACATATTGCGTTAATATATTGACCTCTTTCCTTAGTCGGTTTACTATATTCTGTAACCTTATTTTCCAGGCTGGGTCACCATATCTCATTGGTGCAGCTCTGGGTTCTTGCCCATTTAACATTAATACTGTTTGCGCAGCACAATATGTGTATCTATGTAGCTCTTCTAACATATTAATCTCTTGTATGACACTTGTTAGGACTATATTTGCTGTTCTTAACAATTTATGTGTGCTGCCTCTGATGATCAGTTTTCTCAATGCCGGCCATGTTTCTGGATCTGTATCATATATATTGCACAGTGTAGCGAATTCATTTTTAAAGCTTTCGATATATGCTCTATCGTCATTATCTATATCTTGTACTCGGTCGTTGTTAATTTTACAATTATTTGTATCCGATCTATCCTTCTCCGTTTTACCATCCCAGTCTGCGGCTTCTACCTCTTCTTGACTTTTTATTATTTCTTGTCTTTCTGGATGTTCTTTATCTTCGGTCTTTTGCAATACTTGAGCTTTTAGACCGTCTAATGTTTGCTTTGGTATTAAATTCCGTACTGTAATGGTGCGTATTTGATCTGTAATTCGCTGTACCGTACAGCTTGCTAGCTCTGGGATTTCTTTAACTACTGCACTATAAGTGGCCTATCTGTACCCGGTCATCATTGTTTCACCCTTTGTGATTTCATAATAACATCGCATAATCTTAATATTCATATCATAGTCCCATTTTCGACGTTTCTTCTGTAATCCCAAATTAGTGGTCCCTCTTGGGAAAGCACGTTCTGTAGGTGTAGCTATTGGAGATGTAAGTGGGTTGCTACTAACCGGATCGTTATTCGTCCTTCGTTGTGCATCGGCTGTATCTTTTTCAGATTGCGCAGCATTTCGGACAAGCATTTCCTCATGTCTTCCATCCTGGCATCCGGTAGGCGCCCGCCTGTTCGGCATCCTACCACTGGTGGATCGCAGACTGTCACACCCAGCACCAGCTCCAGATGTGCCCTGGTGTTCCCCAGGCAGCAACCTTCTACTTTTATTCCTCGTCATCATTTCTCCATAAAGGGTAGTGCATTTTTTCCCTACTTCCAGGTTATTTTTGTGTATTCATTTGTATTTGTAGATTATTGCTTATACTCCTGCCTGTTTACTTAATTGTTTGCTGTATATTACCAGTATTGTACATATTACTGTGTGCAGATTGAGTTTTAAATCCGGGTATGGCAGAATGGGGGTTTTTTAGTCCATTCCCACCTTCCTCGTTTGTCACAATTTCCAGAGTTACTACGAAGGGCATTTGGTTACCCAACCGTTCGCTCAGGTCAAAGTGTGCAGGGGTCACCACGTGCAGGTGAGGTAGGTGTTGACACGGAGAGGCTAAGTGGAGTTCTGGGGCTCCATATGATCTCTTCCAGTGCCCTTTGACCCCCTTATTATTATTATTATTATTATTATTATTATTATTATTATTTCATGGTCATTTTAAAAGGACTACCAACATAACATAATAAGACTACCATGCCATGGAGATATTAAAAGTTCAAGTCTTGCACCATCGGAACAGCTAAGAACATTCAAGCAATGTTGTGACAAACAGAGTTGTACAGTGCCCGAAAATGTTCGTTCTGTGCTATCGCTCTAGGATTATATTAACAGTGACCGACTTTACATAAAGATGCTGTATTTCATCTTAACAGTATGTGCCGAAACAGAGCAAAGATAATTCTGTAGATAAACCAATTGGAGTGTAAACTACTTTTAATTTTGTTAATCTATTCTTAAATATGTTCTTAAAATTTCGGCTTCTTCTTTTTCTAGCTTTGATTAGTCGGTGTTCTCTTGTCAACGTTTTTCCCGTGGCTGCGACGCAAAAATTCATTTTTATGAGGGCCACTGATGTAAAGAGCCTGCCTTGTATATTAGCGAGGACACATTGTAAAACATTTTTATCTTTTAATTTTGTTCCTACACCATCTCCCACTTTATTTAAACGGTTTGGCTACTCACCAAATTAACAACACCCGCGAATGGTAATAAAAAGTTTCTATCTGTGTCTGTGGTCAGTTAGGTGTGTGGACAAAGTCACCTCCATTGTGCTCGACATTTGCTCGCGTTATGTTTTAATCAAGAAAATCTTGTCCCTTCATTGTAGCAGTATCGTGTTAGAAATGCAGACAAAATGCTAATGTTTTCACTGAATAAGCCGTCATTTACATTGGATACCCTGAAAACATTTTTTTACAATTTCAACCATGCAGAATGTAGAAAGAATCCACAAAATGCTAGTAGTCATCTGGAAGGATACGGACCTGCGGATCTGTATCCTACAGTGGATTTGATGATGTAGACTACAGTTCCAGATACATATCCCCACAACTCTGACCTAATAAATACTGAACCGATGAATGTTATACAAATATTCACACAGTTGCGCTATGGAAACTAAAATATAGACCTTGAACAGAGTAGATGTTGCGTTTCATAATGAATATCTGAGAGCAGAAATGTGTCAGAGTAGCTAGAAAAGCAAAATATAATAACATTGCAATTATAAAGAAACGTGCTCTGTCACTTTTTTCTGTGTTTGCAATTTCCTTCTCTCTTTCTAACACACATAATCTAACTTATCACCGGTAACCAGGCTTGGTTTTACGGAGAGTCTAGGGGGGCTGCAGACCCGGGCCCCGCCTTTTAAAAGGACCCCGAGAGACCCACTACTGACATGTAATAAAAAATTAAGCTATCATTTGTCATATACATAAACTTTTTTTTTAATAAATAGAATTAACTTTACAGGAACAAGTGCATTTTTTAATACATTTATTTGTTAATAATTTTATATCCATTTTTATTTCCTCCTAGAAGAGGAAACTTCGTAATATTAAAATTTCGAGTTTCGTAAAAACATACCAGAAATTTGTTTTAAGATATAACGAGTCGGAATCTACATTTTTAAGAAATGGTCCGTATGAATATGTTTGCGTGTGTACACGCGCAACACACGCACACACACTATCATTTTATGCAAATCTTTGATTAAAATTTGCTGAAAAATTCATTGTTTAAAATTATATATATATATATATATATATATATATATATTTTTTTTATTTTTACATCGAAAATTCTACCCATTGTCTATAGGATATTTAGTTTTGTTTACATTAATAATTATATGTTAATTTGTGAATTCAAAATAATATAATTTAATTAAATTAAAGAAAATTTAGTTATTCTATAAAACTGATAATTTTGTCACTTCCGAAAAGGGCCCCTACTATTTCTGTAGCCCCGGGCCTATCATACGCTTAATCCGGGCTTGCCAGTAACACTACACTGTGTCGACAACCAGTGCAAACTTTCTAATTTTTGAGTGTACCGTGTTTGTAAACATCGAATTTATATGAGTCCAATATGAATACGCACATACAGTTGTCGAACCTATGATTCAGTTCTAGATCTGTATCCAAAGAAATAACAAACTTACCTATCATCACCAGTAATAACCAATGTGAAACGATCTCGCTTAGTTTTTTTGTTCGCTGAATCGACAAATTCTCTTTAGCACTGCGGGAAGGACAGAGGTGTTGTATCTTCATCTTGTCTATATTTCTCTTTTATTGAATTGTTTGCGCGCCATACTTAATAGCCGTCGACACTTCTCTGCACTGCTGACCAGATAGCTTAACTTTTCACTCTTGACTATAATCGCGCTCTTATTCTTTTCGCTCATCAGGCGTACTGTTATGCTAAATCCAACTGTAATTCTCAAAATAGGTGACCGACTACAGTACATCGAAACTAGTGATGTAAATAATCGGATTATTTAGATGTTATTCGTAAGATAATCGTCGGATCGTCGTATTCCCAATTCAGTTAACATCCTTGAGAATTTCCCTGCACCGACTGTATCCGTTACACATTCCATTAATAATAGCACACAATAGTCCACTACCTATAAGAATAAAAACACATATCCGCGTACTTTATTAGCCTCTGTAGTTAAACACAGTACGAGGATTTTATGTTACATACATTAATTGAAAAAAAAAAAAATTACGGCTGCAGAAGCCTTCTTATAAGCTTCATACTATTCCTTTATCTCTACGGAAATCTACGCTGGAGTACAGGTTCCTGTTAAAACAACTTCTTTCTGCTTCTTCTAATCTCCCTCATTCCTATAGATATCGCTTCTCTTCCTGCAAAATCCCTATTGTCTTACCTATCTTGAAGGTCTCGTCTCCTCTCCGTTTATAATTAATTACAATGAACTTGCTTACTTCCCAATTTTTTTTTTAATATTTCACTATCATCTACATTATTTTGATCATATTTACACGACGGAAAACCTTTTCCTCCTCGTAATAATTAATCAATCATTCAAAGATATTATACAAACGATTGTGATCCTTCTTGTACATGTGATGCTGGTCACATTTTCTTTGAGTGTCCTGCTCTTCGTAACGAACGCTCCTCCCTTTTATACAGTCAGCTCCTGTCATTAGGTCTCCCTACTCCCTATAACTTTTCCTTTATCCTCTCCTTTCCTTCATCTTCTGTGGTGTCCGCACTGCTGTCCTTTGTTGCGTCCATTTCGGACCGCCTAGTTATTTAATTTCTTAGCTTAGTTTTCTTGTTGTTGGGTCAATGCCGCTGGCGCGCCCACAAAAAAAAAAAAAAAAAAAAAAAAAAAAATTATACAAAGGTTTTCTTCTTATTTCACTTAATGATTATTATTGACGAATCAAAAGGATCTTATGAAGTTAGAGCTTTCTTCTTATTTGCTTTACAGAATTATTCTCATTCCTTCAATGTTCCATGTTTTATGCGCCATCAGTCGCAATATTACGTGCTCTTTTGTTGTATTCGCCATATTCGACACCGACAATTTTCTAACAATCTCCGACTTCATGAGAGAATCAATTTCTTCAGCACACACTACGCCATCCATTTTGATTCCACCATTACTTATAATTTACGCAGATTCTGTTCTGTACAAATCGATTTTCGTTTGATTGCTAGCCATTTTGGAATAGAAAGTAATGAAAGAGCCGATTTACTTGCTTATTATTCTGCTTTAAGCGGCAATTCCATTAATAAATTTCCCACGCTAGTAAAATTTCTCCTCTCACTAACAAAATTTTCAAAGCTTTGAACGGCAACATGCCTTTGATTTTTTTAGCAGAAGTTTCTTCCATGTTTTAATATTCAATTTCCTTCGCTTTGCCGATTTCTAATACGATCGTTATGCAGGTTATGGTTCGGCTGCAGCTTGTTTCCCCTCATCGCGGTGTCCATTTCTCTCTTTTATCCGCGCCAGTTTTCACACTTGATCCTCTAAAGAATAGTTTTTTCTGTGATTTTGATCATGTATTTTTTGAACGTATTTCGTTTTTACACGAATAATCTCCTTTGGTATTTTTTTTTTCTTCTTATGTTCCTTCATCCGGTTACAGTTCTAATCTTTTTATCTCTTCAGTATCTAGTCGCATTACACTTTAGTTAAATTAAAAAAGTAATAATAATGATACGAGCGAATTGTAATGGACAGCGAGCCAAATAAAAACTAAATAAATTTTAAAAAATCATCTGAAATCCTCCGATACCAAATCATAGTTTTGATGTTGAATTTGGTATTGTGTGTTTCGGTTCGTCTTTACAATCGAAACAATATCTACGGTTAAGAAATAATTTTTCTTTTTAATTTCGTCATATCCGCGTATCTATCCTCTTTTTCTTAAAATCGATAGAGATCTCGAAAGATTAAACACTGGTAATAACAACGCATCTTTAACAATTTCTGGTAAAAACTGCACCAGTTTATATTAATCGGTTCTTTTCATTAAATAAATACGAATACTCATACACGTGTGTGTGTGTTTGCATGTGTACTTACACATACTGGAAAATGTAGTAATTTTAATTAAAGTTTAAAATACGAGGATATTTCGATTAAAGCTACATTATCATACATCGTTCTAATTAAACGTTAAATTGTTTCGTTCTTTTTTGCTTTTATATATATTTATTATTTTTAATAGGCAGCAATTAGTTCTTACGTAATACAATTTAAAAGAAAAAAAATCAGTTCCCATTAAAAATATATATAACTTTTTTTTTTAAATTTGGAAATTTTTTCTATGAAAAATACCCCAAAAAAAACTTGACGGTTTTACGTTAGTCAGCGAAGCATACTGCAAACGTTAATTTTCAAGATTTCCTCTGTACTAAAGGAGAAAAAGGAGATGTGTAAGTTGGAGGGTATATTAATTTACAAAAAAAAAAGTTAACCTTTGAAGTGAAAATAATGTCAATCCAAAACCATAATTGTAAAATAGACGCGTGTTTATACAAAAATAATGAACATAGTTGAACGAAATAGACTGCCATATTTATTAAAAAATTTAAATTAACACGAAGCAAAACAATTAAAAATCATTAACAGTTTTTACTATCTGGTAACAGGCACCTAATCGGTTTTTGTATGTAACAAATTTTATAAAGTTAGTCGACAAAGTTGGTAACCCTCTTGGCATACAAAATATTCAAAATATATTTGTTGAACTTTGACCGGGATTCTCTTAATAATGATCATTATTTCATTTTTAATAATCTTTATCGTCGGATGACATTTGAAATATTTATTTCATTCACGCGCAATTATACGCGTAGAAATAAAATAACATGCAAACTTCAACCATTTAATTGACTAACTTTACAACTGAATTGTCCAAGTTTGTATTTTATTTTATTCGTATGTATATAACTACGTGTGAATGAAATAAATTTGTCAAAAAAGCAGATCCGATAATATAAATTATTAAAAACGAAATAATCGTTAGAAGTCGCGTACAAAGCGACAACAAACTATCATGAACAATATCATTTGAGCGCGGGTCAGTGCATGGATATACGCACTAAGAATGCACTCGATAACGATTTTTCCGCATTCCTGCGGTGTGAGCTACTTATAAAAATTCACCGCCAACAAATTAGCCGTTTGTTTGAGTTGCTCGGAGTGGGCAACTGGATACACAACTTAACACTACAATAAGACTTATCACAGGAGCAATAAAATTAACGCCTATTGCCTGGTTTCCGGTACTTAGTAACATTATGCCACCAGATATCCGTAAGAAATCTGCTACTGCACGAGAATGGTTGAAGTACAAAGCTAATCGGAAGCTTCCTGTAAACGAGATCACACATGGTGAAAGGTCGACTTGTCTGAAGTCAAAAAAACCAGTCGGTATAACTGTAGACAACCTTATCGCAGAGAACTTTGATGGCATAATGATATGGCGGGAACCGTGGGAGCTATCGAACCCACGAAAGCGTAAGCTGCTCACATAACCCAACACAGCAGTAAATGGGATTGACTTAACTCGTAAAGAATGGGTGCAATTAAATTGGATCCGAATTGAACACGGGCATTCTAATGAGCTCCTAGCAAGATGGAATATAAAAAAACGACACTGCTTGCGATTATGGCCAACCACACCAAACTAAAGGATTTTCATAGAGTCAGTGCAGTAGCGCATATATGAAGTTGAGTATTCGCGCGAAATTTATTACCGTTATTATTTATTTCATTTTAATGATAAATTTAGTTTCGAGTAGAATGCCCTATTAATATCGGCTATTTGTCACGCGTACGAACAGAGAAGCACCGAAATGGCGTAAAATGATTTCAGTTGCGTCCTCCTGACCTAGTACCTAATTCGAGTTCGCAATAATGAACTAAATTTGATTTTATTTTAGTGCTTATACTGACAAAAATGGTTTCAACAAGGAAAAGGAGAAAAACGAAGGGAGAAAAATGATCGCCTTAAAATTTGCTGATACGAAAACACCAACTGCGTGTGTCCCTGTAATAGCGCAAATTCTCCAAGTTGCGTAACACGGGGGTACCCGGCCGCTTTTGACAAAAATCATAATGCGCTCGGTGAGTCGAACTGACCTGATTATTTGAATTCCGTTCAAAATTTCATTTAGTAAAACAAGAAATTGAGGATGAAAGAGAAAATGGGGACACGAGTTGAACGGGGTTTTTGTTCTTTTTCTTTTTTATTTGGAACGGCTAATACGGAAACACTTATTACTTCTTTACACAATTTTTTTTTGAAAAAACTTTGTAAAATACTTTGAAGTGTTCAAAAATTACATCATATCGCTATTAAAATCATTTCATCTCAATTTATTATATGTAAAACAACAGTTTTTATATTTACACACACACACACACACACACACACACACATATATATATATATATATATATATATATATATAATGTATGAATATATATGTAAGTATATAAAAGATTTATTGTGTTCTAAAAAATTAAAGTAATTTACAATATTCGCTTTTCAACTTAAGCAATTAAATAAAAAAGAAAAAAATAATGTAATTTATATTATTTTTATTTTACTTTCCGTTGCTGCTTGTATATGAAAGATAAAATGGAAAAAGATCTACAGTGGATTGAACGTCTAACGCCAATTTATGTGCCCAACTACATGAAAGATCCATCGATTAAATGGCAGTACTTCGGATCCGCCGAGGGAGTTCTACATCGATATCCAGGTAACAGAATTTTACGATTTTTTTATCGAATTTAAATTTCGAAAACGCAATGTACAAACTTTTATGTACTAAAAAAAAAAAAAAATAGACAAAAAAACAAATGTAAGGTGTTGACCTTAGATGTTATAAATAAGCTGCTTCTTGTTCTTCTTGTGTTCTACGCATGACTGCGTGTAGATGATCCTTGGTATTTTAAATTTTTCAAATTTTTCCCCCCTCTACAGCTCTCATTAAATCGTGCACTTATTTTACCTCAGATTTCGATATTATGTATTTTTCTTCTTCTATAACTGGCGTATCTATTTCACGTCTAGAGGCACTATAAACTTTTTTAATGTAATCACACCGCGATCTGAGTTTAGTATTGGAAATTAAAAACAATCGATAAATGGAAATTGTTATGTTAAAACCGTATTTGCGAAATTATAATGTGTTCCCTTATTAATACACATAAATACATTAAAAAGAAATAAAAATTATAAATAGAATTGAAAAGGTATGTATATGTATTTAGAATTGTAGAATAATCGAATTATTAACAAGATTATCTTCGTAGAAAATTTACCATTCGAAACATTATTGTATTTTTGTAGCGTCGTCTGCATTTGAAAGTGGCCCAGTATTAAAAATAAACTTTAAAATGCTTTTTTTAATTTTTTTCTTGCCAAATATTGTACATCAACTTTAAAAAATAAAAAACTTTCGTGTATAATATGTTGGTGTTTCAGTAATATTCGTTATCAGTTAGAAAACATCATCGGTTAATCGTATTTTTTAAGGTAAATTCGTATACGGCTATTGAGAAAGTCGGAGCAGTTTACGTGAAAATGAAAAATATACTTCCTAGAAAGGAACTGTAGTTGGACGACTATTTCTGGGGATGTTACATGGATTCTCGGTGATGGTAATGTTATATTTGGCCACGACTGACATTACTCCCTGTTTCTCTTAATTTTTTGGTCATTTCACTCCACCCAGATTCTTCCTTACGTTTATTTCCTTTCGGACTGCTAGTTGTGCGGGCTTTAATATCGATCACTCTCTTACTATAATCTCTTAGTAGTTCTGATCATCTCTTTCTTTTCTGAATAACTCCCCTAGCAACTTCTATTTCTTTCCTTTCTGCGTTTTTCCTTTTTGAGTGGGGGGTAATCGTCCGCTGCTGACAAGCCCAACACAACGAAAAAAAAAAAAAAAAAAAAAAATCCGTTTAAATTTCCATAATTTATAAAGGAAAAAAAAGACCGTTACCCAAGATGATTTTTTTTATTTTTAGAAATATTTTCCACCTATAAAGTGATAGAATAAATAAGGTATAGGTCAATAATGCCTATGTTTTTTTTTTTTTTTTTTTTTCCGATGTTTAATGATGATGTTGCAAAAGTCTGTGATAGGAAGTTATAAATTTAATATAAGATCTGATCTTTCGGCAATTTCATTTATATATATATAACACATTATTAAAAATATGTAAAAACATTAAAATATATAAAATAAGCATACGCATTTAAGTGCAGCATTAAATTGGTGTATTTCAAATTTAGAACCCCCTTGAAACGGCTAAATACGAAATGTCAAAGCGATAGTTGAAAGCCAAAAAGATATGCATTATATGCAAAATGAAAATCTTAGTAATCGTCTTATTTATCATTCAATAAATAATATAAATAGCAACTGACAACCGTTGTAAATATAACAAAGTGTCCTGACGAGAAGTTGGCTTGTTTATTTACACGCATGTTTTTCGTAAGATTTTTTTACCTTTTTGTTCAAATACTTTAAAAACTTTACGGCGCCTAAAATGTTTACTAGGGTTGATTTTTTTACCTTTTTTTGATTACTTTTAAAAACTGATTTTTGTTCCTTAGTCGTTTTTTCCCATATAATATGTGTCAAATGACTGCGTGTTTTTGCATGGTTTAACCGCAAAACCTATTCTCTATCTGCCCCGCTTTCCTGCCTCGTTATTTCTTTAGTATATTATCAATTCTAGATTCATTCGGAATTGTTAATTAGGGATCATAATAAATAGTCGTCTGTTTGGCCCTGACTATTAATAGAAGCAGTTGAGTTGCCGTAATAAAGGCCAGTACTTAACAATTATTCTAAATTTAATTAATGCAGTAACGTTTCCTAATTTTTTCCTGATAATTTAGCGACCAAGTGGCCACCGCAAGACGTGCTAGCAGACGTACAAGATTTTCGCCTAACAGACTGGTACGTTGGCGCAGCGACTAGCCCGAAAGACATCATCATCTTGTTGGACACGTCCGATTCGTTAAGTTCGCACTCCAGAATGCTAGCCAAAGAAACTGTCAAAGTTATTCTTGAAACATTAAATGTGAATGATTTTGTAAATATATTTACTACTGACGCGGAGAACATTTTTTTGGTACCGTGCTTCAAAGATAACCTAGTACAGGTAAAAGAACCTTCTAAATGTGTGTGTGTGTGTGTGTGTGTGTATTATAATATGAAGTGTTCGAATTTTTCTTTTTAAAAAATTTTTATGTTTAATAAATGTGTTTTTCCTATCTCTGTGCTATGTGTGATAAAGTTTATTGGGTTAAATGAGATAGGGTTCTGCGTACAGAGTTCTTTCCGCGTTCGTTGTTTCACTCGTTCTGTTTATTTTGTTCTACCGATCAAAGTTTTTACACACGCATCTTACATTTATACTCACTGACACACATACATACACTACTCATCACACGATACGCACATTTCGGTGGAAGTGGTTGTACAGGAGCATCTAAAATGTTTCTAATGAGGAGCTGTTTCGTTTCGAAATATTCCCGAAATTTATGGAGTTTATGATAATACGATCAGACAACATCACATTTTCTTCGTTTTTACACGGCTTTTTAATTTAAATCATCTGAAAAAAATCGCGCTAAAAGTTAAAATTAATTCTATTTATGTTTATTAAAATATCTTTTTTCGAAAAAAAATAATTTTCTTAAAATATTTCTCTTTGATTATGCTATACACATATAATTGTGTTCATATACATATATATATATATATATATACATATATATATACATATATATATATATATATACATATATATATATATATATACATATATATATATATATATATATATATATATATATATATATATATATATATATATACGAGGGGCGTTCATGGAGTAAGTTTGCCTATTTTTTATTTTCGAAACTAATAAAAAACGGACACCGGCATTGAATTCAGCATACTTCTATTTACTTTTTCACATGTTCATTTTTTAAATTTAAGCATTTGTCGAGTCGAGAAATTAACTTACATATAAATACCCCCCTCGTAGAAACTTGTTGCCAAATTTTGTAATCAGGTAAGAACGAAATTTTTCAACTCCTCGTTGGTCTCGAACTTTTTTTGCATGGTACCTCCTCGTTACACACTCGGAAACTGGTCAAGAAGATCAAAAATGGTGTGGCGGCGATCGGATCGTAGAATTTCTTCAATTTTTCGCACCTCTTCGTCTGAGATTACGCGGACGATCTACCGCTCCGTTGCTTGTCCTTTACATTCGTTCTACCTGCTCGGAATTCACGGCACCATTTACGAACATGTTGAACACTCATCACAATGAACTTCCACTGTTTGTGGATGAATTTCAATTGGTGCAATTTTTTTATGGTTTAAAGAGCGAATAACTGAGTGCACCTGGTAGTCGGCGGCAACTTTCAGAATTTCACACCTGATTAATTCACCTAACTGGAAAACGAAAAACCATACATTATTGCGGTTTAGACACTAGTTTAAACTTAAATGTTGTAGCTACAAAATGAGATGACGCCCACTCCCGCAAGTTTATTCTAACCGGTTTTACGTGGGTGGGAATTTTATTTTGTGAACATGCCTCATATATATAAAGAACTAGAAGAAATTACGACTACAATTAAACAGAAACAATAACCGAATACGGCATGTCTTTGAATCAGGGAAAGACGAAAGTCATTCTGGTGAATAGAAGTAGAGCACAACGACACATAGTGACACGCACATAATGGGATACGAAGTAGTAGAATCCTTTGTCTACCTCGGCTCATTGATCAGTTGCCATGGTTCCAGCGAAATGGAAATAAAGAGAAGAGCATTGTTGACCAAAGAGGCAATGAAAATGCTGTCACGTATATGAATAAGTCATGATATAACAAAAATAACTAAAATAGAGATAGTACAGTCATTAATATATCCTATAATGCTATACGGTGCAGAAACTTGGACGCTACGGAAAACGGATCAGAAAATAATAAATAGTCTGGAAATGTGGAGATATGGAGAAGAATGCTTCGCGTTCGTTTGGCGGCAAGGCATACCAACAAATCTATCATGAATGAGGTTGGCGTAACTGTGCGGTTAGGGAATGTGTGCAAATGTCGACTAATGCAGTATTTCGGACACATCATGAGGAGAGAAGATGATAGAGTTTGGGAAAACTGGTAATATTAGGGAAAACAGATGGCAAACGACCTCCGGGAAGATGGCCAATGAGATGGATAGACTAGATACATAATTTATGCCAAGAACCAATTCACCAAATTATAAAAAGAACAGTAAACCATATAGACTGGAAAAAATATAGTTGATGTAGCCACGATCGTTACGGTCGGCACAAAATAATGATGATATATAACCATACACATTTGTAAAAATGTTATTTTTCACATTTTCACAAGTACTGATTTATTTCACTGTCCAAAAACCAAGTTTCGGGAATATTCCGAAATCAAATGGCTCTTCATTGGAAACATTTTAGACTATTTTGTGGCGTACCGCCTAGTCATATTCGTTTTTAACCTCAATGTATAATGACGAGGGCGGCATTAGCCCCCGGGTCCTTTCTTCTGATTACAACACACACATAGATCATATACATAATGTAAATAGTATATGTTCAGGTTCCTCCTCGATCGGAGATACCTTTTCTGATAAACAGATTTCTGTAATAACAGTAATATGCTAAATGCTGACAACAGTTGCGATGGCAGCCTGTAGTTATGACAATAGTGATAGTTGTATTAGTAATAATAAGAATGACAATGGTAGTTTAAGCAGCAGTACGGCGCATAGTAGTATACACGTATCGACCGCTGATAATGATAATCGTGCCTAATAGAGAAATAGTTAATTTTTATCCAACTAACATCGACAATAGTAATAATAATCATTCCAAAATGTTCGCAGAAAAACACAATGCGGAAGGAATTAGAGTCTTGATTAGTGCTTTAAAAGTTGCCGAAATATTACGCAAAAATAATATGTCCAAAAACATTATAGAAATTAAAAGGGTTGCCCGTAATCAAATTATTATTATTCGTACAACAAATAATATCATCTCTAGCTCCTTTTTTGCTTTAAATGGTTATAAGGCATATATTCTGCCTAACGTTATCGCTCGTCAAGCAGTGATTAAAGGCGTTGATATTAAATATACCGAAGAAGAAATATTAGAAATAATGGATTGTTACCGTTTTCAGATCATTCAAATGAAAAAGTTAAATAGACGTGTCATATGTAATAATGAAGTTCGGATTCATCTATTACTAGCGTCCAATCTTTTTTTTTTTTTTTTTTTTTGATTCGCCAATTTGGATGTAACCGACAAGGCAAATTTACTGAAAAGTTACTTTATAACACGTTAATACTGGTATATCAATTTTATAATGTTGTAAAATTCAGTTGTATATAAAAAATATAATAATATTTATATATATATATATAAAAAAATTGAATATATAAAGCCCAATTCAGAACTTATACATCTAGCTTTTCATTCAGAGTTGAGCAATAATTTTCCTTATAATCAGTTATGTTGTACTTCTTTTTTTTTTAAGTATTTTTGTAATGTCTTCTTTAAGCTTGCGGAAATGTCCTTGTTTCATACAAGATTTTTCAAAAAATTCCTTATTAATATTATATTTTTTCCTGATGTTCTCAAATTTTTTACACATCTGAAATATATGAGCTAAGGTATCTTCTATTTCCCTACATTCTCTACTGTTGTCAGTGATTCTAAATCTTTTTGAATAAGCTTCAAAATTACCATGACCTGTAAAAAGTAGTTAGATCTTAAATTTTGGTTATTTATTGTTCGGATTATTTAGAATTTATAAATGAAAGTAATGACGAAAATTTGAAATACAAATCGTGACGCTATTTAAAAAATATATATAATCAGATATTTTGTATAATTTTAAATGAATTCTGAAGAAAAATAACATAGCCATTTTAATAACATTAATATCTCATCCGCCTTTTAAAAAAAACATTGAATTCCGAGAATAAAAAGATGATTTTTGTAAAATACGCATAAGGGTTAGGAAAAAAAGTACTAAAAGAACACAAACAATAAAATAAAACCAAAAATAAAGATGAAGTACGTACTTGGTTTTCGGAAACTTTTTGAACTGCATAATTTCTGCCAGTTAATTATTACTAGAGATGATTTCTTCTAACTTTATAAATATACCGAAATAAATACATTACTTTAATAATGAAATGTACTCAAATTATATTTTTATATATATATATATACTTATATATTTATAATACTTTTTTTTTTTATTTAAGGCGACACCGAAACGTAAATGGACATTAATGAAGGCGGTACGATCAGCAAGACACGGCGGTTCTGCAAACATAACAAGTTCACTAAAGACTGCTTTCGAATGGTTGCAAAGAGTAATAAATTTTTATCGCCTATACCGTTGTAATTAATTATAAATAATGTAAACATATATATCTAAGTAGCACCTTACACTGTAATAAGCTAACCACAGTTGTATTTGTCGTGGAACAAATAGGGACTACGAAAAAATAATTCAAATTTTTTTAGTGATTTGTAACGGTTTCACGCTTTAGTAATCTATCGATCATCCATTTTTTATAAACCGATTTAAAGTAAATATAAGAAGAAAAGTCGTATTACCGAACAAAGAACATGTATGAGAGACACAAAGGTTAAATCGTTCAAAGATCTGTTCTTCACGTTTGGTAGTAAAGCAACTATTATCTACAGTAAAAAAATTTACAGAACCGTTTGAAATAAAAATTTATGTAAATGGTACCTCAATGTATCAGAAATCGTTCAGCGATCGTTGTATACCATTTTCGAAAACTAACAGATGTGTGTTCTAAAATGAAATATGTTGCTTCAAAAAATTCAACTTTTACGGCTATAGAACACGTGTTATATTTAAAAATAAAACAAATTCTTCGTCTCTTGGCAACTCTTCTTTTTTTTTTTTTTTTTGAGAAGGCGTGATAAACCATTTAACCACCACATCTGCAGCCAATACAAAATAGGTCTTATGAGTGATTTAAGAATCCACAAATACGGAAAACTACCATTAAGACGACTCCGTACAGCCGACAGAGCGATACTGAAGGAGATGACGACGATATCTACATATGGATACATAGGTAGGTCAGAAAACAACACGACGCAGCAAGGTTAAACTAAAATATTATGGCTGCTAAGGTAATAAGTAGATAGATGAAAAATAAAGTTATTTCCTGAAATAGTAAGACCACAAACCTTATTACTATCCTACACTGGGGAAAAAACGATAGAACCATGTTTCAAGGTGCTCACTGCGTAAGAGGTACTGAAAAATGCACGCAAATAGAAGTACTTCCCCTAAAAAGGTGGAAACAAACCAGTCTATTTTGATAGAATATTTTAATTTTCCAAGTGTGGTTCACTTCTCAGTGAAATGTAACTTCATTTTTGGCAGAGTTTAATTAAACTTTTTGAATTTTTATTATACTTTCGTTTTATTCGTTGGTCCAATGTCCTGCCGTTACTTAATGTACCGAGGTTTTAATGCAATCTTCGCTTACTTAGTGATTTTCTGGAAAAACCCCTATTGTTAAGTACTAATTTCTGAAAAATGCCTCTTATGTTTTCTTTAAGCTCCTGTACATATAACCAAAATTTTCTCGACTACAAAGCATATGCATCAAAAAAAAAGTATATCTTTTCTTATCATTATTATTCATACACCGTCTACGATACGGCTATAGCAATTCATGTTATCCGATTATAGTAGATGCAACCGAATGGATATGTCCTTTATATTTTAGACCCCTTACTGTTAATGGGCAGCAGCCAGATTTTTACGTCTTTCGTTTAATAATTCTACTTGCGTCTAACCGTTTCATTATTCGTAATTTCTACAATTGCGACTGCTCATTATAAGACGCCCCGTGGTACCTTTCACTTTTCTCTAAATTCCGAAATTTTTTAAAATTAACTCAAATTGATGTTGATTACTGACTTTTTTTGAATCAATAGTATTTACACAAAGTTCACCTCGACACAAATAAATCTGAAAGACGGTCGATCTTGCAACTATGGATTGGGTGTACGACATTCAGAAAAAACCACTGAATGACCGCAAAGGTTAGCCGGAAAAATGTTAACTATGCGAACCAGTTTGAATTAAATATGTTTTTCGTTTAGATGGGACTATTTTCTGTCTTCGCCATCCTTCTTTTTACCCCCCTACTTATTGTAGTTCAGATAATTTATAAATGTATTTATTTAATACTTTATCCTCACTGCACACGCACACACACACACACACACACATTAATCTGTACATTAATTCTCAATAGTTCTGTTAGTGACTTTTATTTTAAGCCCAATATACTGTTACTTTACTCGCCAATCGCACCCATCATTTTTTGTAATTTGTCTTATTCATATTTTAATTCTACCATATCTATTTCTTTGAATATTTTAAAATGAATAGGATTACATTACATCGGCTCTGTTAAATTACTTTGCGATAGGTAATTGCTCAAATCGTATTGCTGCTGTTTACTTCCAATATAAAGTTCACTGATAATACAGAAATCTTACCCTTCAATTATTTGCGGAATCTCTAGTCGTAAATTTAGAATATTGCGTTTCTGTGTGAAGTATGTTTTTATTTTTAATTTTTGTATAATTTTCAATCAGAATTATAGTAAATAAAGCAATGCCAAATCTGTCCTGCCAACCAAACCTTGTGCTCTGCAGGTACACTTTCTCCGTATTTTTTGTATATATTTTTACTAGGTGAATAGCTTTGAAAAAAACTTTCATTGTGTACGGAAATAAATCGATAATACTCTAGTCAAGATCGACGAAGATTTTAGGTTCATGATGAATATCGCTTTGAACTATATTTTTGCGCAATTTCACGGTCAAGTAGTAAATAATATCTCTGAATAAAAGCATTAACATATTTTTACCAGCTCTACGTCATACTTTACAAATACCACTAGCAATACTTCTATATAAATTCTGCCTCGACCCTTCGTTGTTGTTAAACAAATAATAATTTCGAATGCTCTTAAAAATACAGTATACTTAAATTAAATGTTAAAACGAATAAAAAATCATCGGCTAGTTCCGTAGAAACTAAATATATCTAGTCAGCAATTTTTATGTTTAATTTATATATATATATATACACGGGGTTGGCCATATTAGGTGGACTCATTTGGCAACAGTGTAACTTTGATAAGGAATGTGAGAATGACTAACGATAGTACGTGTTTGAAGCGTCATTCTTAGGAGATTTTTGCTATGGAGCAGTACACACCAATCGAATGAAATTGTTCAGCTGTACATTTCAAATAACTTCTCGATAGTGAAAACTCCCAACTTGCATGGAGAAAAAAAAGGTAAAGTGAAAAATGCGCCGTCAAAGAACACAATAAAGCATTTGCACGAAAGATTTTTGTCTTTCGGTACTGTCGCTAATCCCAGTAAAAAGCGGCCGAGACGATCCGATGAAAATATCGCGGCCGCAGAAGCCAGTGCTGAGCGGTCATCGCAAACATCAGGTTCGATAGTGGCAAAGCAACAACCGTCAATCAGGTGCGTTATCGGCCTAAGGTAATCGATTTTTTAATGCCGATTGTTCGTGACAATGGTATGGAGCACTTCCGATTTCAACAAGATAGCGCACCACTTCATACAGCTCGTGCCACAATCGATTTTTTGAATCCCGGTCGTTTGATATGTGATTTTGACTGGCCTCTGCGTTCGCCTAATTTGGCATCGCCAGACTTTTTCCTCTAGGGCTACTTGAAGTCAACAAGCTAAGGACGCTAGATGAACTTAAGGCCGCAATCCGTAAGGAAATAGGCGCCATATCGGCCGAAGCATCCGTAAATATGATGGAAAATGCCGAAAAACGGTTACGTCATTGGAGCTCAGGGTGACCACATGCACGATTCAATTTTCAGAAAGTGATATAATCAAATCTCTTTGAACCAAATTAAATGATTTTTCACTTAAACAGCAAAGATGTTATTTTTTCATGTTTTTTTGTTAAATAAATGGGTCCACCTAATATGACCAATCCTATATATATATATATATATATATAGTATTTTAAAATGTGTTGGAAATTATTATTTGCTTGTTCATAATAACATAGGCATTATCTCTGATAATTAATTTCGTTTTTACTAATTGAATGTGTGCTTATCCTTGATGACGGCAGCTGCTGGTGGAGCACATCTATGTCGCCAATTACCTATTTGCAGAATTTTAGTTTGTTTTTTAACTTAACGGCAATATTGAACCTTCTAGAGTCTGTTACTTATTCACCACTTATGCACATCGAAGGAGTCGTGTTTTTTCCGCAACTCTTCATTTCTTAGCACTTTGCATTGCTATTCTTAACATAAATAATATTCCTATAACTCTACAGGGGACTTTTGAGTAGTCCCTGGTTTTTCCCATCCTACTTAAAATTTCATGCGTCGTCCGCACTTTTTTTTCACATTTTCCACTGTAGCTGCTGTTTTTGGCATGCTTTCACATTAGTAATCGGTCGTTCTTTGCTTTTTGTCAACTAGTTTTCCTTCAATTCATTTTGTCTTCCTAGTAAGGTATCGCGGCATAGAGTTAGTTAGGCAATGCTGTTTCGTTCAGATAGGACTTTATTCGAAAAAAAATTTTACTACTCGTGCTAATTACTGTCCACAGTTCACGTACCCCCACCAAAAAAAAAAAAAAAAAAAAAAGATGTCTTCCAAACCTTCTGTTATTATTTCATTTCTGAAATATGAATCTTTCAATTTTACCTTGTTTATTCTATGTTTATTTTTATTTATTTTATTTTTTTTTTTTTTCTGGAATAAGGAAACTAGATTTTCTTATGAAAACGAGCGTATTTTAAATCTCTCGAAAGATTTTTTTTACCCCACCCTGGGCGTGCTAGCGGCTTTGACCCAACAAAGTTATGTCGATTTCGAATGTCATTTCTCGTTTTTGATAGCAATACCCAAGGGCGTCACCAGCCGATGATCCATGGAGGGGCAAGATAAGTTGCCAGCCGCCAGGGGGGGGGGGATTATAGAAAGAGGATATGAGTTATAGGAAAAATAAAATTTATAAGTTGCAAAGGCTTAATATTTTATTAAACAAGAATAAAATCTTAATCAAAACATAAGTTTTCCAAATTGTCTATGATTACGCGCCTATGAATACTCATCAATGCCAGTTGATTAAAAAGTTACAAGGTTTCAGGGGGGAGCAGCTGCCCCTCCCTACCCCCCGCTGGCGATGCCCATGGTAATACCTACGGTATGCAGTCCCCGAGGAGATTAGTGCTTGAAGAAGAAAGTGTCTGTGTTGTAGTTGTTTGATTTCTATAATGAACTACAAGCAGTTCCGACACATCTTTATTATTTCTCAGCTAACCTGTAATTTCCAAACATTTCAGCCCTTGTTCAATTTTGTAGTTATAGATTTGCTCATTACCTCAAACATTATTCTCCTTTTTCTTCATTAATTAATAATATCATCGGAATTGCTGTACAGTTGTTTCATTAGATTTATTATTATCCACGAAAGAATACGTGTATATTGAGGATTACAATTGATTTTACGGCACGCGTAGTGGTACCAAAAATAATACGAGGCGTTCGAGTCTAAATTCCCAATTAACATAATCGCGATTCCAGTTTTATTTCTTGAATCCGTATTTTCAGTTTTTAGGATGTTAGCACCACACTTAGATTTCACCTACGTTCGCGTAAATATACCTGGAATATTAATGTTCAATTTATGCCATCTCTATGTTTACCAATTTGCTTGCTTTCTAATTATGAGCTACATTCCGGGGCCACTAATTTTGAAAACTTTAACAAATCCCTTTACGATGTTGTACGATTATTAATGAGACCCTCTGATGTCCTTATTTACAGCCTGCAACTTGCAACAATTCCCCTTAAAGGTAGCATTCGGGCTTCTACAACATCACTGTGCACTGTATGGATGCATGGAAAACTCCCTTTGTTTCTGTAATTTTTATTTCTGCCGATCTATGTGGCAGTAGCGGTGTCTACTAATATCAGGGATTAAAATGTTACTTCAATGGCCAACGCTTGTTAGAAAATTTAAAATTTATCGATTTTTTTATTAAATAATATTAAGAAAAAAATCAGATTCACTTTTTAATAGTACTTTTCTAAGTTATGACACTTCAGTAGAGTTTCCAGTGACTGCACAATGAAGATACATATGTGACTTTTACCGTGTATTCT
Source organism: Icerya purchasi (assembly GCA_039619475.1). Lineage (NCBI taxonomy): Eukaryota > Metazoa > Arthropoda > Insecta > Hemiptera > Monophlebidae > Icerya > Icerya purchasi. The sequence goes on from CM077115.1 coordinate 202,172,774, forward strand.
AGTTACCGTGCGTGCAATGGACGCAAGTAGAATTATTAAACGAAATACACAAATCTGGCTGCTACCCATAAACAGTAGGTGCCTAAAAAATAGAGGACATATCCATTCGGTTGTATCTACTATAATCGGTTAACATTAATCAACGGCTTCCTATTACCGGTAATATACTTTTATGAAATATGAAACTATCAGAAACAAAGGCGTCGCCAGCTGATGAGCCAGGGGGGAGATGATAGAGGATATGAGTTATAGGAATTTATAAGTTTTAAAGGCTTAATATTTTATTAAACAAGAATAAAATCTTAATTAAAACATAATTTTTGTGGGTTTCTGGCAGACTACTTTATTATAAAAGTCTTCCAAATTGTCCATGATTACGCGCCTATGAATACTCATCATGGCTACTAATTGATTAAAAAGTTTCAAGGTTCCAGGGGGCAGCTGCCCCCCTTTGTCCCCCGCTGGCGACGCCCATGATCAGAAACTCGTTAAACAATTCATTTTATCACATTCATCTTCCATTAGCGCAAATTGAGTCAAGTAGCTTCTAAACTATACGCTATGTAACCGATATAATATGTATATAAAAAAGATTTAAAAAAATTGATAACTCTGAAAAATTTTCATTTAAATTTTTTGCAACCTCGTTTGTTAAAAAGCGGGTTCGTTAATAAAAATGTTTTATCATTTAGTAGTTGGACATACGAAAAATATTGGGAAAAAAATGCAATAGATAGGTCGTCACGATATTGTTGCAGACGATAGACAATGACTGTCTTAATATAAACGTTTGATACACATTAAAGCAACTTCGAGCGATACTTTTTCCATCATTTATCGCAAAAAAAAAATTTCTACACACACACACACACACACACACACACACACACACGCACACACACACACACACACATATATATATATATGTATATGTATATATTTCCTTTTTTAGTTTAGACTTATTTGTCTATTTGGCCACAATTATTTATTTTTTCCATATATATTTTTAACAGTTACTACATTAATAATAATTAATATGAAAATAGAGTAGACACATAGACGGTAGTAATAATGCGGTTTTTAACGAAGATCAGATCAGTCTTCCTCTAAAAAGGGGGAATTGCGAGATTTTTTCCATACTGCACACGCATCACATAGTTTGCCAAGTAATGATTGTAAAGATTTTTATTAAATTATGCGCATGCGCAGCATTACTTATTTAATTTTGTAATGCATTACCAAAGATTGTGTGTGTAAGTTTTGTTTTCCCTTACCGTGGGTTTTATAGACCGGATTTTTTAAAGTAATCATTTCAAATATTCGACAAATGAAAAATAGTATAATATGGAAACTCTCACACTGTGTAAAATCATTCGACGAATGCTGATAACACCGTAAATATTAATATATACACAATGTGTGGTACTAAACTTTCTCTGCGGGAAGATTTAACTAAATACTGGGGTCATTGAAACTGGATTTGGTACATGGCGGGCAACATTTTCGATCAATTTGTGTTGTTTACATTTTACAAATTTTGCAGAAGTCAAATGAAACTTTCAAAATAGAAAAAAAAAAAAAACCTACCATTTCAAAGAAAGTGTGCTGCTATTTATGTAAACAAAAATTCATTACAGAAAAAAACTAACCCTAGCGGCTTAAAAATGTTAACGTGTTTTCATCCGGTATTATTTTCTTAAGTTTTTCCCCGGGGAGAACATTTAATACCGCACGGTGTACATTATATTCACGGAGCTATCGTTGATCCGTCAAGTATTTGTAAAAACATTTTCGAAAAATAGACTACGGCAAAAAAAAAAGTCTCACGAATCAAATGGGAGTAATGTATCAAAACGGTGGTAAAATAGAAAACAATAGTTAAAGGGGGGGGGGGGGCGTGAATTCGATAAAAATCATTTAAATATCATTTGGCAAACTGTATGACGCATACGCGAATTAAGAAAAAAAAGTCTGCTGGCACTTCTACCGCGATAGCTTAATATGTTAAAATTTGCTACACGCGTTATTTCTGTTAATTATCAAATAAATCCCGAATGGAAAATATGCACTTTTTATGACAAAAGCTTTTCCGAAGAATTTTCTGTTTCTTTCAACTGATGAGCAACAACTGTGCTTTGAAATTCCATCGACACGTCTGGAACATTCTTTGAGGTTAGCACCGGGGAACATGGTTTTTTCACTAAAATTCACGTCGCATGTATTTACGACTTTTATTAGGAAACAACTAAAATAAGTTGACATAAACGAAATAACTGTAAGCTCTGTAGACTAAAAAAAACAACAAAAAACAAAAAAAAACAAAGCGGTACTCTTCCAAGTAGAGATGCTTTGGTTCCCGTTATCAATATATAACTCCGATCTTTTCTCCGAAATATCCCCGTCGTAGACCTTTTTCGTTTAATCTGAACAATTCTATAAATTGAAGAATACGAAAATTGTCATCTTCTGTCAAAACCACAGTTCGTTATATTTCTGCATAAAAAAGTTGTCTGCTTTAGATTCCGGTCGCATATTCCCGATTCTTTTTCTTTTTTCCATAATTTCTCCTTCTTTTTGATGATCCTTGCTAGTTTAATTTCCTTTTATTTAGCCGTTCTGTTATCTTCTTTATTCGTCTGCGTTTTAATCGTGTTATCTTCTCGTTTTCGCTTTCAGCTTTTTCCTCCTCTTTATGTGTTTTTTTTTTTTTTTTTATTTGAATATAAAATTGTGTCTGTGACATTGTGCTCTCTTTTTTTTTTTTTTAATCCGCTTCCCTTTCTGTTACATTTTTCGTTCTACATCCTTTCATCTATTCAACTTCCTCCTCTCTTCACACATTGCCAGTATTCTAGCTTAAAATCGCTAATCGACAACGATGAAATATTATTTTTCTTCGAAATTTTTTTCCACCTGAGAACGAGGTGCGCGCTATTTATTAGCGTACAAAGTCATTATAATAACACAGTCTGGTCAAAATTTTTTTTTTACAATTCTACGCTTGCGCATGAAACAACAGCAAAATTCGACATTTAGTATTTTTGTCACGATACTCTTGAAATCCCAATACTACATGTTTTAGCAATGTCGGGAACAGGCTATTATTACATTCGTTAAAATCGTATAATTCAATTGAAGGAGATAAAATGAAAAAATTAAAATTTGCGATTCGATTGAAATTGGTTAATTAAAAAAGTAAAATCGTAATTATTCGAGTCATCGTTTAATATTTTTATTGTTTTTTTTTTTTTTTTTAAATATGTATTTATTATTTTTTACATAGAAAACTTTCATCAAGCTAAAACGCTTGTCGACGAATTATCCTATTGAACACTTTACCTTCTTTCCCTTTTCAAAGCTGTCTCTTATTTTTTCGGTAAGCTCACCGATTGCTTTCGATGTGGATTTTCCTTTTTGAAATCCGTATTGTGTTTTGTCAATTATCCTATTTTCTTGAAGGTACTTCATTAGATTATTTGCTACGTACTTTTCTAATATTATTTGCAATCACATTGCTTACAGCAATTGGCATAATAGAGTTTTCATATTCACTGTGTTTCCCTTTTTGATATATTGGTCTCGTTTTCGATATTTTTCAATCTATTTGGTATTTTCCCTTCTTTTAACGTCTGATTAATTAGCTTAGTAATTTCCTTCACTATATGCATATTTTTACTGTTTTTATATCTTTTATTTTTATTCCATGGATTCCGGTGGCCTCCTTTAATCCATCGATTATTTTCCCCACCTGTTCTACGTTTGCTTTAGGGGTAAGTACATGTTTACTTTTACTTCATCTTCTTCTCTTTTTCTAATAGCACTTTATTACATTTGTGTTCTAGTTTTTTTATGCCATTTTTGAATTCTTCACCGAAATTTCTCTTGCTTCTTGTTCCTTGCCAAAGTATTTATTTATGGTTTCATCTACTCCTAGGCTCTTTTGTTTTCCTATCATCTTGTTTATATTTAACCAAGTTTTCCTGATATCCCCCTGTGCTACTTTAAAACTTTTCCCGACAAACATGTCTTTTTGCCGTCTTATTTCTGCATACACTTGGTTTCTGAATTTATTGTATTTTCTTTTCTTAACTCAATATTTTGATTATTCTGTTTTTTCTTTTTTGTATACTTTGTCTCTTTTTTTTTATCATTTAAATTATTTTTTGCGTCATCCATTCTTTCTTCCTTTGTATTTTTCCTTTTCCTGACGTATTTTTTGTTTGCTTACATTCTTTATATCTTTCTTTATAGCGGCATACTTAATTCCTGAGCGTTGGCGACTACCTATTCGTACATCTCAGCTGTACAGACACAGGCATAGTGTACTAGGCAATTGTTATATGCAACGCAGGTGTACACACGCAAGACTAAATTCGGAACTGATTGGTAATCGTTTGATTTACATCGTTACACAAGTGCAGTCCTATTTATGTCTGCTGTATACTGACCTAGCGCGCATATGATGTTGTACGTGGTGGTTTGCCATTGCCTTCCACGTGACTATTAGCGATTATTTTATTTATTTATTTATTCTTGTAATAAGTTCGTCGTCGCTCGGGATCGAACCCGTGATCTCCATAGCGGGCGTCAACTAGCAACTAGGCTATCGCGACACTTTTTCAAATTTTTCTTTTATGCTTTCGTATAAATTTTCAGCGTCCAATTTATCTGATTTCCCTTCCCACTTTATGAGTCCTAGTTCGTTTTTCACTTTATTTTCCATTGAAAAACTTCTGTTTAATTCCATTTGTTTTCCTCCGCTTTGTCCCATCTTCATTTTTACTGTACACACTATCACGTTGTCATCTGCTATTTTAATATCTGTATTATAATATTCAAAGTCGATGTTTTCGTTTCTTCTTTTTAGTGTATATATGATCGATTTTGGTTTGTGTGAACCTATTTTCCCTCCATTCTTCTCTTGTGTATCCTTCTAAATTGCTTTCATAACCCATTCCTGCCATTGTGTTCATTTATTTTGTTGCTATTGAGTTGTGTTTTCCAGTATTTATATTATTTCTCCTATATATATATATATATATATATATATATATATATATATATATATATATAGTAGAACAGTTTTCCATGTATTTTTTGTCAATCTCCTTTATTTCTTTAATGTATTTGTTTGCTTTTCCTGATGGTGATTTGTATAACGCCCATAGAAATAGTTTTTCCTCATACCAAGTTATTTCAATTATTACATATTCCGCATTTTCCATATTTTTGTTTTTAATTTGAGTTTGTATTTTTTTGCCCCCCTTTATGTATATCACAATCCCATGTTTTACCCCTTCTGCATCTAAATTGTGACATTTCTCATAACCTTCTAAATTGTACAAGTTTTTTAAAAATACTAATATGTACTCGTGTTCAACGACTGTTGAAATTGTCGTCTGTATTTTTATGCTGATTATTATATATAAAAGTGTATAACTAAAAATTGTTCATTTGTAACGTTTCAGTACAATTTAACGTACCGCGGATCGCAGTGCAACCAAGCGATAATGGTGATAACCGATAAACTATCATCAACTTACGATGCAGTGTTCAAAATGTATAACTCGCCTCATAAGCCGGTTCGTATTTTCACGTATCTGGTTAATAAACGATCGGACGCCGAACGAATGAAGTTTATCGCTTGCGATAACAAAGGTAAACTATAGGCCACAACTGTTAAACGCCTATTTCATAAAATTTACCCTATCAGAGACGGGGAACAGGCCAGAATTTCAACATTTTTAATTCAAGCTTATTTCAGTTTTTCATTAGTCGGTTCTTTTTCATTTTTGAAATACCATCTCACCGTCGTTAAGTAATTTCTTGCTTTTCGGCACATCTACCACCACACCCTATTTTCTAGTTTTCCTCCTTTCCACTGAATAACAATTTTCCCCAATCGCCATTTTCATCTGCCTTTCTTCTTTTCACCTTACTTTTCATGTTACTTTTTCTTTATATCCATCTTCATTTTTTCTTTATATCCATCTTCATTTTTTCTTTATATCCATCTTCATTTTTTCTTTATATCCATCTTCATTTTTTCTTTTTAATCACCCCTTGTTCTATTTAAATTAATTTAGGGTAATGAATAAGATATAATTCGGCCTCTGCTCAGTTCGCTGTCCAGAATGTGTTTCTTAAAAACATTTTTATTCGCTACAGTAACTTTTTGATTTACTTTAATTTCTCCTCTTTTCTTACTTTATTACTGCATCATTTTCCTCTTCCATTTAGCGGCTTCGTTTTATGAACACATCTTTCATCTTTCCAGTTTCTATTTTAACCTCGACTCTACACGTTAACCTTTCGTTTAATTTATGAAAGCTGTACTTCCCGGCGTCGTTCACCGTTTTTTTTTTTTTTTTTGGTTCTTGCACTTCTCACTCACACACAGTTCTATTTCTGATTTGCTTATCTTCTGTATTTTTCTGTTGTTATTTCCTATTTCCCTTCGGTAGTTTCGATTAATTAGTTGCACGAAATGCCGTAAGCAGTTAATGTATTAAACAGTTTTAAATGTAGAACGTATTTAGCGTTATATTAATTAAGTTAAATAAATGATTGTTTATATTCAATATTAAAAATTAGGTTTTTATCATCACATTGAAAACTTCAACGAAATAAGGACCAAAGTATTATCCTACATAGAAGTGATGACGCGACCTATGGTGATGTACCAGAAGAACCACATTATTCATTGGACGCCGGTATTCATGGGTGGAAAGGTATACGCGCAGTATTTACACTATTTTTATTATCTCTACGGCAGATGTCCCTGTTACGCGCAACATGCAGCATGAACAAATCAAATTATCTCTTTCCTATTCCTTATCAGCCCACTTTATTCATTTCTAGTTCCGAGTTCTGTTAAAATTGAAGAAAACTCGTTTCCAACCTCTTGCAGTCTCTATACACAGGACGACCCTTCAAAACTAACCCCAATATAGGTCAAACCATTCAGTTGCTTACTATCATTGCCAGCTATCTTTTTTTCATGCATTTTTCCTCAGACTAAAATAACTTTTTTGGTTTTTTTTGGTAACATTTCGGTTGAGTGCTATGTGCCATTTTTATGTTTTTTTTTTTTTTTTTTCGTTCTATGGAAATTACCTAATATGGTTTCTACGTATTCTTTACTTTTTTTATGGTTGTTTAATTTTGTTCAATATATTCGCCGTTTGATAATAACGGCCAGTTGCCGAGTTATTTACTAATAACGGTTACAATTCTTTCATTCCTTATTTTAGATATAATTAAAACGATAATAACCTTTTATTCACTAGTACATATGCACGGATGGGTAAAGATATCGGGCACAGCACACTGAGCGGTTAAACAGAACATAGGAGTTCTACATATTTCGCTCTGAATATCACTTAATCCCCCCCCCCCTGTTTATTATCGTTATTTTAATAATTTAAAATGTTTGAAGCTTATTCTGTAGAAACAAAATAGACAAATTAGTTCGATCATAACATATAACGTACATATTTCAGTCTCATTCTTCACTTGTATAAATTAATTTTTTTCTTCTCAACGTATTTAGGAAAACACGTTCAATAAAGAGAATGCACGATTTGAACCCATGATAACCATTTCTGCGTCTGCGTTTGATTACCGGAATTATTCGGTAAGTAAAATTCAGTTTAATTTATATGAAATACGATTTCGGAAAATAATAATAATAATAATAATAATAATAATAATAATAATAATAATTATAATTATAATCATAATAATAATCGGCACGATGAATATTATCCCTTTTATAAAGACTCTTGCTCGCGTTACTTACCGAATTAAACACAGGAGGAATATTAGTCATAAAACAAAACTACAGCGAAAGAAACACTTTTAAAAAAAAGAGCATCGAAAATAAATCTTTTTTTTTTGCAAACTCTTTGTCAAGCGTTTCAGAAAAATAGCGTACAATTTAGAATCGGGGTCTCGTTTAGTTTTTAAAAAAAAGTTGACTATTCCTTAAATATTTTTATAAAGCATTATTTGAGTTCTGGAAAAAAAAGTATAGTTACGTTATTTTTATTCCAGGGATAAATTCAAAATTGTCCAACTTGTGATAATACTAGTGAACAAATGGAAGATGATAACGTTTCTACGCGTACTGAATTTGTTGTTTTTTGTGAGATGATTTTTACTTTATTTCTTTCGTTTCTTTTTAAAAATTTATTTGGGCTCGCCAACTGTATTAACTCGGCAGAAAGACAGTGTTTTCAACGCTTTCAGTGTGTGTGTGTGTGTGTGTGTGTGTGTGTGCAACAACGGAATTCAAATTTTACTCAAACGAAACACCACCACGCACTAGCCGATAGCTGCTGTTTACTTCACTCCACCGTTTATCCGATATTCGTTTAACGACTTTTTCTACCTTATCTATTACACTGAAATTCCACTGGGAGTAGAGTGCATTAAACTTGGTTAAAAACCTCTTCGCTTCTTGTTTTTTTTTATCCGTAAAACGCATTTTCCTTCGCTTTCAAAGTTTCCACTTGTCCCATCGCTGGTTTATTTACTGCTCCTGTACTTTTTATCTAATGTGCGAATTAGTGTTTTCCGACACTATTTTACTTTATATTTATATCGTCATCGGTTTTCTTAAAGTCATTATCAACTTTTCCAATCTAATTTTCCTTTCATTTGAGCTGGTTTAGATATACACATACGACCTAAACAAACAAGGAGACAAAGTATACTGCCATCGTTCATAATAAAATCATAACGTAGTGGAATTGTAGAGGTTTTTACAACCAACTCACTAAACTTAAGCTATTAATAGCCCTATATGTTCCCCAAAAATCATATGCTTAAAGGAGTGTCATATCTGAAAGCATCTAATAACCCAACAATTCAGAATTACACCGTAATGAGATGCAATGGCATTTAAGCAAGTGGAGGTGCCCCCCCCCCCTTACCCAAATAATATACATATTTTAGTCCAATTTGCAATCCGCTCTCAACAGTTGACACGGGGCGTTAGTGTCTACTTCCAAAATAACAACCGTACTTCGGAAGATCTATGTTCAAGTAACCATTTTTCCGTGTTCCTGCATACGTCACTAGTTTCACAAAACGAAGAGGCTCTAAGTTACCCACCCTATTTATATAATAAAGAAGACTGGAAATTATGTACATCAAAAGTTTCGTAAGCCATAACCAACTATCTGTGCCCGTAATAAAAAACAATAACTATTTAAATCAGACCATCTTCATCGCTGCCAAAACGTCAATTCCTATGTCACCTAGTCCCGCAGTATTCCGTGGTAGTTCCTTAAAATGCAGACGGCAATACGTTGTCGGAAACAGGCGTAAAGAAAATTCAAATCGCCTAGCCTTCTCTCTGATTCAATCAAGTTCAACATATGCAGGGCCGCAACGCGGCTGATAGTACGCTCTAAAAAATAAGATCCGTCGTGAAAAGTTTTTATTTTATCAGCATCGAATACCACACCAAATCGCTCCTCGTGAGAGAAGATAAAAACGTAATTAAGCGCCTTAAGTTATTACCAACTTATTTGTGTAATTCCTTTAACATCATCTTTCCCATTATATGCGCATGTATTTAAGCTCGAAAAATTGAAATAAGTTAATCTCAGAAATATGTATCTTTCAGGATACAACAGCTTACCCTCTTCAGCAAAATCTTACCCGTGGCATATGTATAATCAGATATGGATGTCAGGCTCTGATGCATTATTGGAAAATAACCTGAATTGTCTGTGTTCTGAAGCCAAGCAAAGACCCTCTTCTTCAAAGTTACCGGTCCATTTCTGCTCCTAAATGTGATATCCAGAACATTGAAGAAAATGTGATGAACAGACGTCCCATTTATTTCCTTAAGCAAAATAATCAAATATTTTATACATCTGTTTTTAAGATTGGATTTATGAGGAGAATAGTCTTTCATCAAAAGTTAGACTCAAGAATTTTATAGTCGGTACAAATAGAACTGAAAAATGTTTTAGAAAGGGGCTGATATGCGGATTGGAACTATCGTAACGCTTATTATGGAATTTGACATACAGTTTTTAAGAATGAAAAATCCAAGCCATTGCTATCAGCCCAGTTCAGAAATTTACTGATTGATTGTAGAATAGACGTCGGACTAATTCGCATTGAAGAGAAAACTAATATCAGCAGACAAAAATATTACTAATGCCGAATTGCAGATCCAAGGAGACTTAAATAACATAAAAATTTAGTTACATAACAAAGAATTGCCAATAAACCCGGATGAAACCAAATTATTATGGATTAAACCAAGTAACCTTTATAATCCTAACGATATGAACATATCATGGAGCTGCTTGCATGCAAAAAATTACAACTTATGTCAATGCATTAATATCGGAACAGTGGACAACTACAAATATTTAGAAATAACACTAGACAACTGTCCTAATTGGGGGGACCTATATAAATATAAAAATTAGGAACGCTATATCAGCTAAATAAATATATACCAACCAAAAAATAATTATTAATCATGTATTACGTCAATCGCATTTGAACTACGCAATAATGAAACTTTTTAGGTAATGCAAACAAAAAGAGTACGAATTTCACACATTATATATTATAAAAAAAAAAAAAAAAAAAAAAAAAAATGCGAAAAACTTTTAATATGCTAATACGAATTTAATAAAAATATATAATGTTCTAAACCTAAAATATTATATCTTTACTACTCAATATACTAACGGTGTAGATAAATAAAATAAAGATAGAAAAAATAAATTCAATTAATTATATTATTAAAAAAATAGTTTAAGATGAGAGGCCTGAAAGATCAAAACTCACATACACGATGAATTGCGCGGCTTAGTTTTCTATATATGTTTCTTTAATAACCCTACAAGATTTTTGTTCTAACTATTTGTTATTAATTTCGATGAATCGCTTAAAAAAATATCGTAGAATAAAAAAATGAACTCTGTTTTATACATTTGTAAGATTTTCAAAAAAAATTAAATGTGTGCCGGATATTATAAAGTATATCGTTTTCGGTTCGTTCAGCTGCAAATGACTCGATAAAAAATCTTTTCTAGAAGCTTAGAAATTAATCCATCGAAATTATTAAAAACTTCGTTGAATAGGTGTAAACAAAAAATTCTTCGAAATCTACGAGATATAGACTTAAATAAAAAAACACTGGTGGGGCAGTTTTTCCTAAATTAGAAATCTGCGGTTTGCTTACGATGCATAACTCATATAAAAAATCTATTAAAAAAACTAACTGGATATTGTAAATTATTTGGAAATCGCTCTGTCTGTTTCATCATATTCCAACTTGACCTGAGGTAATTATTTTAAACGCTCTAATTCTCTCTGCGTTATTTCCTTAAAACTCATGTGCACTGAGTAAAAAATTTCAATACGGCCAATTGAACATTTAAAAGCCTGCTTAATATTTACAGATATGTTCAAGGAGAACACAGGTATCATTTTCTAAGTTGGCAAAAAAACTTTAAACAAAAAATGCCAGGAAGATCCAATTTGAAAACGAAATAGCCACCCTGTTACATGAAAGCCAAAGCTGGCATGCTAATTATTTATTCACTTTGATTTCATTGTAGCAAACAAGTTTGATATCCGAAAAAAAAAAAAAAAAAAAAAAAATCGTAAGTTTTTTCAACACTGTTTTATAAATGAATTTTACTTTAATTTTTTGTACATACATTTTATTACTGTTCTCATATAGACACGCGTCGCTAAGATACTCGGCGTTGTTGCAATCGATGTTCCCGTAAAAGAAATCAAGAAATCTGTTCCCCCGTATAAGGTGAGTATTCGTTACGAATGGTAATTATTTTTATAGGCTTATGTATTTTTTAAATTATTTTTAAAATAGTTCTCTTTGGTTACTGATTTCGTATTCATTTTTAAATTAATCAATAAACTATTCGTTTTAAAAAATGGAAAATTCTCTAATCGTGCATAAGAAAGGAAATATCGATTTTATCATTACCGCAATGAATAACTTTTTTCTTCTGCTTCTTGTATTTGTAATTAAAAATACGGAGATATAAATTACAATAAAAGTCTGTTCTGAAGACAAATATGAATATAAAAAAAAAAAGTATATATATATCAAGTTATTTCACAATAGTGCTTGTAGTGTAGTTATTACGTGAACGCAGACAAAGCAACAAATTACGTTTCCCTTAAACCGGCCAAAAAAAAAAATGTGTTTAATTAAAACTAATTAAACCGGCGTAGATTATATTAATTATTTCAGCACTTTCAAATGCTAGTAACATACGTAGTCGTTAGAAATTTCGAATCAAACTTCGTACTATTAAACTTACATGTACATTGTGTGAAAGTGAAAAAACCAACTTCCCAGAAAATCCAAAAAAAAAAGGTTGAACTAAAATACTACAATACATTTCGGAAACCCTTTTGTATCGAAAAAAAAAACTTTAATAATCTCAATTACGCACATCCTTATTCTGTAAACGTAGTATTGAAAGATCATAATCAGCGGAGGTTCCTGATATTGAAGAAAATTTACTGCACTATCGAACAAGGATTACACTTAGTAAGCATATTTATTAAGAATTTGTTTAAGATAAGAAAAAAGAGAAGTATCTATAGAGTCAAGCAATGACGTGGTGTTAAGAGGATACGGATATATGTACTTCCGAAGGGCATTTTTAGACAATTTTTAGATACAATTTCAGTTTTCAATCGAAATTTTAGATCAGTTCGGATTTTAGTTCGTTCGACTAAATTCCGGTTTTCGGGCAAAAGATCAAAAATATAGAATTTCACTTATAGTTTCGGCTGAATAATAATTTAAGTTAGAATCCCGAACCGACAAATTTAAAAAGAAATCGATATTTGTAATTTGTAACGGGCATTCGTAAATTTAACCCCCTTTCCCCCGCGCGCAATGAACCTTTCAGAACGGTCCTAGAAATAAGGGGGATAACTTTCGCAATAGTACACACACATTTTAAGCTCCCATAAATAAACTGCGTCAACTCGAGTAAACATTTTTTCGGTTTTTTTTTTGCTTCACCAAGTTTTAAAAATTAACTCTAACGTGTGTTTTCACAAAAAAAAAAAAAAAAAAAAAAAAATAATAATACTCTTCTTTCCCTACTCTAATCATACCCGTAAGTCTGCGTCACGGGAAATCTAATATAGCCCCTCCTCTAAGCAAAATCCTAGCTATGCCCAAACGCAATGGCTTAAATTCATTAAGCGATGTAACACAATATTGAAAAATCGCGTAACCTATTACAAGTTAACGCGAAACTAAACGGTACGCTATAATTAAACTCACATTACCTACAATTAAAATAATATCCCTATGTACTATTTTGTTGACTGGTTGCCTACCTTTTTTACTTAATATACGCATTATTAATTAATAATCGCTGCTAAAAATGTAATTTGCCATTGAAATTTTTCGATATACATTAATATTACCGATAAAATTTCTTATTTCATAAAATGCTATTTGTTATTTCAGTTGGGCGTTGACGGATATTCGTTTCTGATGAATAATAACGGTCACCTGATTTATCATCCCGACCTCCGTTTTCTGGTAAGCTTCGTAATATGCGAACGCTAATTTTTATTTCAAATGTACCACGTATTGTGATATTTACTACATATGTATAATCACACGGAATTATCGCTCAACACTTGTAAAATCGATAAAATGTTTTTAATTGAAATAACGGTTTTTTACGATTCAATAAATAATAAAATAAAAAGAATAAAAGAAAACAACTAATATTAGAAAAATTGTAACTATACAATTTAAGAGGTTCATAATGGTGTTACCTTCAAAAAAAAAAAAAAAAATCGAAATCGTTTAAACCTCCAAAAGTTGAAATCGCGTGCAAAAAAAATGAAGCAAAATAAATAAAAAAAATAAACTGCTCTTTACATTTTTAAGAATAGACGAACTTAGTCGCACTAAAAATATGTATAATAATTAAATTTGAATAATTACGTCGACATGGTGTCACTTTAATTTTTAACAATTAATAAATAACTAACACATCAGAAATATGGTCGTCATCGATATATGTATGGTGCAACTTTTTCAAGATAGTAATATTTGGTAAAAAAAAAGGAAAACGAATTTTTCCGTTTTAGTCCGTAAAATTCGAGGAAATTAGCGAGCTAGCGTATACGGGTTGTGATCAACGAGTAACGATGATTTTTAATTTTTTCAAAAAACATTTGCCTAATCTTCGATATTTATTCCATGGTCAAGCAGTCGGCGGCCCCTCTTCGATACTATATGCCATGGTAGTTTTAAGAAACGCTGTTGAAATACCTTTTTAGGTGTATAGCTTTAAATTCGCTCTACGATTTCACCTTTCTCATTTCATCTATTATTGAAAAACGTTGTCCTTTTTGAGTGTGTCTTTTTGAAGGTTTGGGAAATAGGAAAAAGTCTACCATGTCCGGAGAATAAGGTGGTTGCGGCATTACAGCGATGTTATATTACCACGAACTCTGTAGGATAATACGGCGGTGTGTTATTATGGTGCAAAGTTCTCACGAGAGTTGTTTCTTACGGACTAATGTAAAAAAAACGGCGAAATTCGCTTTCCATTTTTACCGAATACTACCATCTGGAGGAAAACAAGTCGGGGACCGGCATTTCTGATATTCCTTTGCAAAATAATGAGAGTGAAAGTAACTCTTCTACAATTCCTCTCTGAATCAAAATGACAGTTGATATGTGTATTAAACTTATTTAAATAAAAATCAGTTAAAAAGTTACGAATTGTTTAAATGTAGTGTACCCACATACTGTTCTCGTTAATTAGTTAATAAAAATAACGGATATTATATAAGCACAATAATAAACATTTTAAAATTAAAATTCTAAAACTCTTTTTAGGAACTGTATTCCTCATCTTCAGTTAAACAAGAATTAAAAACAACATATCAAAGAAAATAATTTTTTATTATAATAAATATATATAATGTGAATATCTGAAGATTCAATTTTCTGCTACAAAAGTAAATCAAAGAGACATTTGTAAAAATTGCGCAAAATATGTGATACGAATGTGTGATTTAGGTTTCTTTCTGGTTCAAGTTGAATACAATAAGACGATTAAATATCGTTAATAGGAAGGTAACAATAGCAGGGATAATAAGTGTAGAAGGAAAACACAGGATATAACAAGCACTTATTTTAAATGTTTATTATTATGTTTATAATTTTCATTGTTTTTAATTATAAATTATTTATCTAATGACATTGAATCAGTTAAAAGGTGATATTAACAACGTTTTTCGATATATTTCTTTTACTCCCGTTAAACATCTTCTTTGTCAACGATACTCATCGTGATGGAGGAATAAAATTTTTTGGCATTTCTTTTTTTTTTTTTGGAAAATATATGTATTTATTAATATTTACACATTTCCTCGTCAAGCTATATGCTTGTCGACGAGTTTTCTTACATCTAAATATGCCTACATTATACTACTTATATACTATACAATTTTATCGCCGCGCAAATATTTTATTACGTAAATTAATCCTATTTTTCCTTATTTCTTAAACTACAACTAATACCTATTCTTTATTTTATTTTTATTTTTTATTATTTTATTTATTTATTTTGTTCCGTCCATTTCCTTTTCCCTTTTTTTTAATTTTGTTTATCACTATTTCCGTACCCTCTTTTCTTATTTAATGCTTATTAGTAGTGTTCCTATATTTCCCTCTTTCTATAATCATTCCTTTATTTTCTTTTTTTTCACCCAAATTTTTTCCTCCTCTATTATTTCTTTGGCCATTTTATTTAACAACTAAGTTATTAAAATGTATTTGTCTGCTTGCTCCCCATCTTTGTTTTAGCTAACGGCAGTTTGTACAAATAGTTTTCCCTCAGCCCGTATTCTATTTTTCTTCTTTCCTCCAATTCTATTTCCGTCTATGTCATTATGTATTCCCATATCTCTTTATGAATAAATACATTCCCCTAACGCTCAGTACGTCTTCTTTTTGTATTATTTCGCTTTCGGCTATCGTGATTTGTGATCCGATATTAATTTCAAGCATTTTATTTGCAGTTTACTTATTTTCGCCACGTATGTTTTCCTAGCCATTCTCCATACTTGAATTCCATATCTGATTCTCGATTCCACTAGCGCATTATACACCATTTTTAACGTTTTATTTGTTGCATATTTCTTTAAAGTGTATAATGCTGGTAATGTTGCCCTAATTTTCTTTGCAATGTATTCCGTATGTCCGTTCCACCTTAAGCGTTGGTCCACCATCACACCCAAACATTTATATTGGGTCACTACTTCTATCTTCCGGCAATTTATCTTTTCACATTCATTTCTTTCTTCCCACTCATGTACACATTCGTTAGAGTGCATTATTAAATTTGGACAATATTCATCATACCTATCCCTTTTCATACGTAGTACCGTTCCTTTAGTTTTTGATACATTAATTCTTAGGTTTTTATCGTGTGCCTATTTATTTATTGTGATTGGATCTTTTTGCATTTTCATTTCTGCCTCCTTGATATCTTTATGTGCTGTCACTATTGCTATATCATCCGCGAACGAGTATATATCGCTGTATTTTAATTCCTTGTATAAACCGTTTGTATATATATAATAAACAGCATTGGCGCTAAGTTACTACCTTGCGGAACTCCCACATTCAACTCCTCTTTTTCACTTTGTACATATTTAATCTATTTACATATGTTTTCCTTTGGTTTAGGTAGTTTTCGAACCACTTTTTAACACTGTGCGTCATTCCTATCTCCTCTAATTTATTTATAAGTATTTTATGGTCAATCGTCTCGAATGCTCTAGTTAGATCTATGAATGTTATCAGTACTTTCTTCCCTTGTTTAAAATTTACCCTTATTTTTTCTGTAAACTCACCGAGCGCTTTCGATGCTGATTATCCCTTTTGAAACCCGTATTGTGTTCTATCAATTATCTCATTTTTCTGTAAATATTTCGTTTAACTATTAGCTACATACTTTTCTAAGATTGTTGCAATTACATTACTTACTGCAATTGGTCTATAATTTTCATATTCACTATGCTTGCCCTTTTTTACATATTGGCCTCGTTTTCGATATCTTTAGTCCATCTGGTATTCTTCCTTCACTTAGAGTCATATTTATCAGTTTTGTGATTTTTTAAATGTTTTTATTGTCTTTATATCTTTTATTCTTATCCCATTTAGTCCCGTGGCCTTTGTTTCTTTCAATCCCTCAATAATTTTCCCCACTTGCTCTATGTTTGCTTTAGGTATGTACATATTTACTTTCGGTTCATTCTCTTTTCTTTCCCCTAATAACACTTTGTTACATTTGTTGTGTTCTAGTTTTTTTATACCATTTTTGAATTCTCTGCTGAACCTGTTCGCAATTTCAATTCTTTCTTGCCCATTCGAAAAGTGTTTCTCAATCATCTCATCTACTCCTAGATTCCGTTTTTTTTCCTACGATCTTATTTACACTTAACCATGTTTTCCTGATGTCCCCTTGTACTCCCGCAAAACTTTTCTCGATAAACATGTCTTTTTGCCGTCTTATTTCTGCATTTACTTTATTTCTTAACTGCTTATATTTATTTCTTAACTCCGTATTTTGGTTGTTCTTTTTTACTTTTTTATACAATTTGTCTCTGTTTGTCAAATATCTCAGAACAGTTGGTAATTTTATTTTTTTAAACGCTTTCTTTTCGAGATAATTTCTTTTCTATTCCTTCCGAAGAATAATTCGTATTAAAGTACACTAGGTGGCATTGATTTTTAAATTTTATTCGCGGATATTTAAGCTAATTATGTTGAATAAGTAGTGCTAGAAATATTATCTTTTTAAAAATTTATTACAGGTAAAGCTTAAAAAATTATATTACAAGAAATGTAATCTTGTGTCGTGGTAAATGGAAATAATTTAAAAAATTGAACATATACTAAAATTATAAAAATATATAGTCAAAGATCCAGAAATAATCGAAAGTTAAAAATGTGATAACATTTAAAATGGCTATCAAATATAAAAAAGTATAAAAATAATGAAAAAAAATATAAACATGTTAAATTATTTAATGATTATTTATAATTCTGTTTTTAATTTTAAGAATATAGTAATTTTCTACAAAATTTAATTCACCGTAGTAAATTATCAATAGCTTTTTAACTTTTACATACTCATAATTTTACTTTATAATTTTATCTTTCTTTTTATATTATTCCATATTTATGATGATCGTTTAACACATACTCAACTATTAATTATTTCTGGCTGTTTAATTATATTATTCTAATTTTATTGTATTTATAATTTTCGTTTCCATTTACTCTATAAATGCATGAAGATTTCCGAAGCATGTCGGCAATATAATTTTTTTTCCGAATTTAATCTATAATAAACTTTTAGAAAAAGTTACTATTTCATTCATTACTTATTTATTAATAATTATCTAGAAATTTGTCAAAAAAATTAATTTATGAAATTATTTAAGTTAAGCCTTCTGTTTTTTGGTTTTGCAAGCGGTGCCTTGGAAAAAATCTTGCTTGAGGCTCCATTTTGAAATTATCCAACACTAAAGTTGTTTACATAAACTGTAGCACGCAGACAGCACAGACGTTTCTTTCAAAATAAATGTAATTTACCTACAGTATTCAAAGAGATAAATCAAATAAACTGTATATATGTATATTTGAATAAATATTTTATTTAAAAATTCATTTATAACTTTTTAATAAATCGAAGTAAGTACAAAAAATTTTTATTATTTATCATTGAATGAAACAATAAAGACAAGATATTGCTGAATCTGAGGAATGTCGGAAAAATTTAGATGCTATAATCTTAATAATAATGCAATCAGAAAAAAATTATTGAAATTGAAGGTCGCAAGTTTACAAGTAACCCCTTAAAATACTATTACTTTACATTTCTTCAATACGTCTAACTGGTATCATTTTTAACTTATAATTAAACATTTATAACTACAGTTAATTAATTATATTTGTATGCATTACCCTATTAATTTTTTGATTTTTTTTAACTCGCAGCAACCTGATTTAAATGTAAGTATACTTTTACTATACAGGTTTTTGTTGTTTAATTTTAATTTGTATTATTTATTTTATTTATTTATTTATTATTATTATTATTATTATTATTACTTGATTAGTTTAAGCGAATTGTTGTACAATTTATATTATCGGAAAATGGTGCAGAAATCTTTCTCTACAAGTCTACCTCAAAAAAGATAATTCCTATAAACAAATATAAAAACATTTTAAAAATTTATAAATATATATATATATAATGTGTACCAATCAAGCTTGCTTGTTAATCCGGTTAACGTTAGTATTTCGAACTGGACTATGGATAAAAACGAGAAAAGATGCGGTATTCGAATTTACATATTTTTAATTACATGGACATCACAAATAACCAAATTAAATTTCTGGATGATCTCGTCACTTTAACGGGTTCTTCTTCCACGTCTTGAAGAATACTATTTTGCAATTTGAGGAATATTTTTATTTGTTTTTTTTTCTCTCATACTATGTCTCCTTCCCCGCGATCGATATGTTAACTTTTCATTTTCTAACTGATCACCGCGCGCATTCCTTGAAAGTGAAGGTAAATCTCGGTTCGTCATCCCCTGGCCTGCAATCGGTTCTCATGCATTCATACAGTCACTGACAACACGTTCTAATAACATGTATTTTAATGCAGCATACACATTATAATATATACATACATATATGGGTTTTTTTCTATGAGTTCTTTTAATATAATTTTACGGATAAGGAAATTATATTAAAGGAGAATAAACATGTGAAAACAATCAATAAACATAAAATCAAGGTAATCTTTCCGAAAATTTTATACTTTCCTATGCGTACGTGATCGGCATTTTTTCAACAAAACAAAACAGCAAGAGACAAACTAATGTACCAGTGATTTCTGCGAGAATTAACAATTAACTGTTTACTTTTTTTTTTCAATTTTTTGGGCTCTTTAATCGGGGACCTTTACCCAGAAACAATTATAATAGGAAGGAGTCAATTGTATCTTGATACGATATCAAATGTTGTTAGGAGAAAAGATCAGATAATAGGAACAATCTGTGGAGAGGGAAAAGATAGGACACATAAGAGGCGCAATATGGAGTAGGAAGACCAAGTTGCAGCAAGTTGAAGTAGAAAGCAGAACACTCAGCAGAAAGAAATCAACCCCTAATAAAGACATGATCCGCATCGCAAACATGCTCTTCGTTTGAGTGGAGAGGGCAATATGTAGAGGCAATCAACGAAAAACGAAAACGGGAGGAAGATAATAAAATATGGTTTAAGAACGCAGACGAACAATGGGGACAACAACAGAACGGCGAAGTGAAGGAAACAAAGAAAATCACAGGTTAACAGAAAGACACTAGGTTGAACAGACATATAAAAAGAACAATTTTTAGAGAAAGAGGAAACGTACATATCCGACCAAAACCTAAGGTGAAAACCTTTGCACAGCGGAAGGAGATTAGACAGTAGTGGGACATTTTTAAAGAAAAAGTGAGAAATGCAGCAACCCGAGCCAAGGAGTCCGCCGCTTCATTACCGAAAATCCCGAATGACTAGGAACTCACAGAAAATCAATTTAAATGGAATGAAGGAAAGAAAAAACGTGGATAAGTTAGCGTATGTGAAGTATGATAAAATCACAGGAATGATCAGGTAGGGGAGAATGAATTGAAGGGCGGTCATGGAGTCAGATATAATTAAGAATTTAGAGGAAAGGTGATTGGAGGAAATGAAAATAATGGAATGTAGGATAGTCATTAATACGTTTATGAATGTAGAACAGAAAGGAAGTAGGCGAAAAGGTTCTGAAAATCCAAAATCTCGGAGGATAAAAGAGGCGCCGACACCGCTTGGACCTCTTTGAACTATCTATAAACACGGTTGCATGCGAAGGAAATTGAAAATTTATAATACTGCGGAATTCCTGTTTAATTATGGCCTGCGAAGAAACTTGGAGAGCGTAAGTACAGTAAACATATTTAGAGGATAGCACAGATCGACGAAATTAAAAGAAAAATAAAGGAGATTGACAAAGGACATTACGTAAGGAGAAAACAAACTGAGCCGAAGAGAGATGGGGAATAAAATAGGGGTTTTCCTAGGTGCGAAACGCCAGTTCCTAGAAATCGATAAGAGTAAAGGACGTGAGTGGAAGACGCTGAGCAAGAAAACGATAGTCCAAATAAGATCTGCGAATAGAAATGGGTGGTGTATTTTAGATTCGGCAAGGACTGCTGGAACTGGAGATGATTTAAGAGCACTAAGCTATAGACGAAGGCATGAATGTTGGATTACATCTAATTTAGAGAAACGGGATACTTGAAGGCGCAACCATAGAGAAGTGAACAATAATAAAATACTGAGCAGATGATGGATTTATATAGAGAAATAAAGACATAAGGATCGTCACCTCATTTAGTTGGAGATAGGGCTTTCAACAGGTTTACCCTTTTGGTTGCTGAAGAGGAAAGATACTTGATGTGTTTGGAGAAGGATAACCGACTGTCAAGGAAGATACCAAGATAACAAAAACAATTAACACGAAAAAGGAGTGTATTTGCAAGAGACAGATAGACAGAAGCAGGATTATAAGGTCGTAGAGCAAAAAACGACATAACAAGATTTAGTAGGAGAAATAAAAAGGTTAATTGAGGAAAGGGAATGTGATCCAGCACAGCAAAAGACGAATTAAGTGTTTCACTGGCTGATATAATATCATGAGATAAGGCATAAACTAGGATGTCATTAGCAAAGAATAAAGACGAAGAATTTAGAGGAAGAGAAGCCACACTGATAGTGTATATGTTGAAAAGAGTAGGACCGAGGGAGGAACCTCGAGGAAGACCTCGAAAAACCGTTATTGAAGTTTCAAAAGATAGAACAGAGAGGTGGATAGAGCGATTCTGTATGAGATTGATAATAAGGGAAGAAAAATGCACTGGAACATTAATTGCTATCACTTTATCTTTTAGAGTGGGTAAATGAACATTATCAAAGGCACCGGATACATCGATGAAGGAAGTCAAAGTATAATGTTTTTGGAAAAAGGATCGATAGATATGGGATATTTACTAGAAAATACATTATTATGCTCTAGCCACCAAACAAGGCGTTTGTTTAACATACCTTCTAAGAATTATCCAAGTGAGCTAGTGACCTTTGCTGGTAGCTTCTGATGACACCGATATATCTCACACACGAAGATATTTACATTACTTGAAACATTGCTTCTGAATTATATCGAGTATAAAAGGCTGCAGTTTACTCAACATTTTACCATACTACCGTCATTCCTCACCCCTTCCTATGCCCATAAGCAGAAATCTATAAATTCTATGATGATGTCTAATCTATTTACATGAATTCTAAATTTACCATTATAATCGATATTTAATATATGAAATTTCTGTCTAGTACGTGAGCAATTAGGACGGGAAATTCTTAATAATTTACGTTACCTGAAACTATTCCTTTTGCAATTATCTTACTTTAATATCACGTTGCAATTACTCACAGAAATGTACTATTCTAAAATAAATTATAATCGATGATATACAGCTTTCATCAGATTTTACATTAAATTATTATTAAATAATTTTAAACGAACCTTCAACCTACTTTACTACAGAACCTAAAATAAATTAATAAATATAAAAATTATAACGAATGAAAATAATTATTTACGTTAATTCTGTAAATTTTAAATATGTTATATTAAACGTGTTCTTTACTGATTCTTCATAATAGATATATCTATTAATTGCAACGTAATTTGTAGGCCGGCCCCTGTTAGATTTTGTAATGTCCCAATTTTATGTAACAAAAGTTAAATGTTAGGGTAGATTTTTGTGATTACATTATTTTTTTTTGTGTCGATGTCGGTAAGAATGACGTAAATTTTGATAATTTTATGCAAAGTACAGAAGAAGATGATAGCAATTAACGTTCCAATGATCTTTCGTCTCCTCTTTGTTCTCGTCTCGTTCCAATCTCATAGACTTTCTATGGGTTCCTAGTCATTCCAATATAGAGGGCGATTACTCAGCTGACTCTTTAGCTCACTCAGCCGCCCGCAATAGTCCTTTCCTCAACTCTTTCCTTTCTTCAGACATTCTTTCCCTATCACGTTCTAATCATTCTAGACTTTAGTTGGGCAAATGTCCATGTTTATTCTCAAATCACTTTTCGCAGTACTGTCTTATTCAACCGGTTCCTCGTATCTTGCCTTGGTTTCACTCTATTCCTGTCTGTCGTCGTTCTACTGTTGTTTCCTTAATTAGACTCAGAATCAATCATTCTCTACTCCCTTCTCCTTTCTGCTCTCTTCACGCTTCTGAGCCTCTTTGTATTGGTGACTCAAATCATATCCTTTTCGAATGTTCTGCATTCCTTAACGAACGCTCCCTTCTTTACGCCCAAGTTTTAGCTTTGGGTCTTCCTACTCCCTTTAACGCTATCTATATCCTTTCCATCCCATTTGCCTTCAGTTGTCCCGCTGCTGCTGTTCTTTGTGAATTCCATTTCTGACCGCCTGGCTATTTAATTCTATTTCTTGATTTATCATGTTGTTGGGTCAAGGGTAGGAAAAAAAAAGATAGAATTGTGAGCAAGATCAAGGGGCAGAACCCTTTGCGAGGCCGAAGTAGTTGAGTTTATATATATATACTTTAATGACTATATCATTCTTAGCCCGGGTTGCATTACATCTTTTGTTTCATAATTTTCTTTCATTAATTATTTGCTAAATGATTATGTTCCATAATTATGTCCCGTTAGTTTTTTGTTAAATGATACACTTCATGATTTTATAAGATGACAAAGATTGAATTCTGTGTTGTACAATTGTTAAGATTTTTTTTTAATAAAAGACGGGTAAGAATGACGTAATCACCTGAAAACGATTTTTCTAAAAGAAGTTTAGAAGAAAAAAGAATGGTAGTCAAGGGGGCTTAGCCCCGAAGAGTAGAGTGTATATATATATATATATATATAAACTCGGCCATTTTGGCCTCGCAAGGGGCTGTGCTCCTTGCCCCCTCTTGCTTTCATTTCTCTCTCTTTCTCTTCTATACTTTGTATAAAATGATCAAAATTTACAACGTAATTCTTACTGGCATCAACACAAACAAAATAACATAATTACAAAAATCCTATCCTAACATTTAACTTTCGTTACATATAATTAAGACATTTTTTCGTTACATAAAATCGTGACATTTTGCGTTACATAAAACTGAGACATTTTTTCTAATGGGGGGTAGCTTAAGAATTACTAATTTATATATATTGTATATATATATGTATGTGTACATACACACATATATATGTACATTTATATTAGTTTAATAAGTTAATTATTTAATCTTTTTTATTAAAATAATTTGCCGTTTCACAAGGCATCGTAGGTTCCCAACATCACTATTTCTCTTACTGTAAATATCCACAGCAGATTAATTTATCCTCTCTTGACAACTACATACTACAATATTCTCCAAATTGGAACTTATAATCTAATATGCACTCATAATTTATATTTTCCTTAAAATAATAATACAGCCACCCCCCAATCAGATAATTTCTGGTCCTGTAAATCCTTTTCCTCGCTGCTAATCTTATATTTTCCATTCTACAACTCATTAATTTAATTGTAATAACACAGAATTTTTCGGGTCATTTAGTTATTCTTATTTAACCAAACGTGACACATTTGTTATAACATGTCTTTTAATCTAATTATTTCTTGTGGTTTTTTATTTATTTATTTTTTATTTCAGTTATTTTTATCCCGATCCAGATTTTAATTGCTCATTTAATTCCAGATATTTTCACTAAGTTATAATATAGTGTAAGAATTTTCCCCCCGTAACTTGTTTTAAGCTGTACGTAGCAATGATAGTTTGAGTGATTTTTTATTACAA
The DNA here is from genome assembly GCA_039619475.1 of Icerya purchasi. NCBI lineage: Eukaryota > Metazoa > Arthropoda > Insecta > Hemiptera > Monophlebidae > Icerya > Icerya purchasi. The sequence goes on from CM077115.1 coordinate 202,197,779, forward strand.
TATTATCAATGTAGTATCTTTATATTTAATACTTAATGAAATGTTTTCCCCTGAGGTGTAAATAAATTTATTAATAATCTCTAAATGATCTTAACATTATCCTCTACTGTGTAGATATAACATATTGTGTAGGAGTTTCTGTCGTTTCGGCCTCAACAAGTTTTTGCCACACTGCGTTTTGACTTAGTCTTCTTTCGAAATAAATCGAGTATAGTGTTAGTGAATTTAAAATTTTTTTTCTTAGTTAATATCATATTTAAGTCGTGACATTAATTATCGAATCATAAAAGCATCCACGAAATTATCAATCAATGTGCTTATAAAGTGTCAGTGGTTTTTAATTTTTTTTGTTCATTTATCGCTTAAAAAATTATTTCCTCTTACAAAGAATCGAAATGCCGATTGTACATTCGTAGAAAAAATTAGTCCATTTAAGCAATAATTATCTACTATGACAGAATTTTTGTTTTAAAAAAACGATGTCTTTTATAATATATTTGTTACCATCATAAAAAATGAAAAGTAACTTATCTTTAATAGTCATAAAAATCAACTGATCCAATCCATTCTATAGAAAGTTATTTACTCATCACTAAATTGTATTCGGAGAGCAATGTTTTTTTAAATCTGCACAACGGTGCAACTAGCGACTCGACACGCTTAAAATATATCTCAATCATGAATGTACTGTGCACAACAACTCCCCACTCTATCGTTGTGAAAGAGTGTTGCTGGTAACAAAATGGAACAGGCTCCCCTATTCGGAAACGTAAGTATCGTTTCTCTATCATTATTTAAAAATATATCTGTTTTATTTACTCCACCCTCTGAATATATACAACTTTCCAGAAAGTTTTCTTTGAAAGCGATGACAAAAAGTCATTGCACTAAATTAGCATTAAGATGTAAAATTTAGGTTTTTTAAGTTCTTTTTTTTTTGAAAGGGTGAATTAATTATACATTTACACATAAAAATATTAAGAACAGGAAAAACGTCATATTAAATTTTATTTTATGAGTTGTTTGCAATATGAAGGACGAACCAATATACATTAGAGATTACGGGTAGGGAAGGTAAAGAGAAGATGTAAAAAGTGGAGTTCAGAATAGAAAGCATGTGTTTCAATAGATATGGATATAAAACATAACATTCAATAAAAGTGGAAACACATTCAAAGAATAACTACTTCATTCGGATGGAGAGGGCAGTATGGGATGGCAGCTGAGAAAATACGAAAGCACTAGGAAGATAGTGGAATAAAAACATAGGCGAATAATAGACATATGATAATAGCATAGCAAATCAAAGGAAGCTCAAAAGAGGAATTGGGAAATTAAAAGGAATATTTTATAGAAACGAATTAAACGAGTGATCATTACAGAAGGATAAGTTTCAATAGTTATCTCGGGGAATGATGGATTTTAATAGTAATAAATATTTAAGGTTACATACCGAGCAAAATATAGCTTACTATACAAGAATAACTTTTATGATTAAAAATGTACAATGTTCCTAGATTTAAGTAATTATGTTATTATTAATTGATGCTTGTATGATTTTTGTCTCTAGTATTTGGGTACTTTAAAACCAACTTATACAGGGGTTGATCTTAGTGAAGTAGAGCACATTGATTGGCCACATCGAACAAATAATAATAATTCTATGCTCCACGAAGTAAGTATTTTAAATTAATTTAATTACCTCTAATGTGTAATTTTTAAATTTGAAAAATTAACATTTACCCTTAAAATAATAATGATAATGATATATGTACGCGCGCGTGTGTAATAAGAATTATAAAAAATTACTACCTTTTACTTATACGAAATATAAAGGTTCCTAATAAATTTGGTTTGAATTAGCTAATTTCACTATTAAAAGAATTATGATCAGACTTTAATTCATTAAAATTAAAAATAGATATTTTGACAGTAGATCTACATATATTATAATTAGTTACTCCTATAAAAAACAACAAACAATTGAGGGAATGCTGCAGAAATCTGTTTTAAAATTCTACTTTTTATAGAACACAATACACACTATTCCAAATATCATTTAAATGTAAATAGTTCTACTTTCATTGTTACAGCTACTATAATTGCAGACAAAAATGAAAATGTATTAGAAAATATAATCTATATCAAATTTACATTAATATTAAAGTCTTTTTTATTTTTTTTATTTTTTTATTTTGGGTTCGTCAACCGCGGGGGACCTTTATTCAGAAACAATTATAATAGGAAGGAGTCAATTATATCTTGATACGATATCAAATGTTGTTAGGAGAAAGGAGCAAATAATAGGAACAATTATGTGTGATTTCCTCCGTAACCGCTTAATTTGAATGTACACTTTAAAAAATTTTAAATAACCTTAGAGTACAGTTACACAGTTATGTATTTTATTACCCGAAACAAATAAAGTATTCACAATTACATAAAATACATAGCGTTATTTATATGGAATTTTCGTTAAAACATAAATAATAAAAAAAATAAAATAAAATTCATAAATATATATAAAATAGTCCGGCCGGTGGAGTCCATGATTATGTCTAAAACCGAGGAAACCGGTCGGACTATTTTATATATATTTATGAATTTTATTTTATTTTATTTTATTATTTATGTTTTAACGAAAATTCAATATAAATAACTTGATGTAATTGTGAATACTTTATTTGTTTCGAGTAATAAAATACATAGCTGTGGAACTGTACTCTAAGTTTATTTAAAATTTTTTAAAGTGTACATTCAAATAGGAACAATCTGTGGAGAGGGAAAAGATAGGACATAAGAGGTGCAATATGGAGTAGGAAGACTGAGTATCAATAAAATGGAATAGAAAGCAGAACACTTAATAGAAAGAGGTAAACACTTAATAAACACATGATCAGCATCATAAATACGCTCTTCGTTTGAGTGGCGAAGACAATATAGAGAGGTAACCAACGAAAAACGAAAACGGGAGGAAGATAATAGATTATGGTCAAGACGCAAATCAGTTCCATCTTGATATTAACTGATTCAAATTTAACTATTATATGTTATTTAAGTGTTTCTTTCATACATTTTTATATTCTCTATAGATTTATGTTAGCAATCGGTAACATTGTAAACAAAAACGTCAATATAAAGTTTAAGTATAAATCGTTAAATTTAATATAATACCTTTAAACGAAATTTGTAAGAGTAGTAATAGATAATTTAAAATTCCATAATCGTTTTTGAATTGCATTAAAAAGATAATAAATAATAATACAGTCAGTGGCGTGCCAACGTTTCACAATCAGGGTGGGAAAATGGCTCCTATACATAGAAAGGCCTATATAGATTAATAAAAAAAGAATGTAGTTTTTGTTTTTGTCGCTACTGATAATATTTTATATAAATAAAAAGAGGCTTTAATTATCAAGTGACATACGTACTATAAACGCTTTTATTTTTTACTTTAAATGATTTTCTCTTATCGAATTTTTATTATTTCCAACTATCCGAAATTTCTGGGTTCTTTGTTCGGTGGCCACTTTGTTTTATTTTTGTGACGACGATATGTTATATTTAATATGGTTAAAAAATTGAATTTTATTAATTCAAACGATCTCTCTTCGTATTTATTTAGCTTTTCGTTTAATTTTTTTGAATTTTTATTAAATAATTGTTATATATACCTATATATTTTTCTGAGGTGGCGTCGCCCCCGCAGTTTTTTTTCTCTGAGGGGAGGCTGTAAACTGCACCTGTTGTCCCTCCCCGCCCTTGACACGCCACTGAATACAGTTATAATAATTTACCTGCGGTAGCATAATTTATATAAAGATTTGAAAAAGTAAAACTATTTCGGAACAAGTTAAAAAATTCTAGAAATAAAATCGCTATACGCAGCTTTAATCATTTCTGCCGCAAAACCAATTGAGAAATTTTGATTTTCGTTTCAACGAGTCGTATAATTGCCGAACGATTAAATCGTGATGAAAGAAGAACGGAAATACTATACTTCTACTCACTGTAGGAAATTGTAAGTTGAATTTTACAGTCATAGATTTTAATTTCTTGATACGCCCCAGTACAACGTTGTTGGCTACACGCTGAAACATTGACGACGGAAGAAAACAAGCAAAGTGTGATCATCACGTCTTGGAGACACCACTTTGCAGATATACAATAAACCGAAACATAACAGGTATAATAGCAAAAATCGCGTATCTGCTCAACTGACGGTCGTACTCGTACAGACCGAATAACAGCGATTTAATTACTACTGATGAATTAATTGAAGAAAAACTCTTGCCACTAGACGACGAGCGAAAGAAGAGAGAACGTAATAAATCCTACTGCCGCAACTGACTTGTTGTACGAAAAAAAAAAAAAAAAGAGAGCAGCTAATTGAAGTGACCGGTGCAGCAAAAGAGCGAAATTCAAAAGCGTGTTAATATATTTTTAATTGAAAATAAAAAAAAACAACCTAATTATCAATTTTCAAGCGGTATTTTCACGGATTTATTGATATCACTTTTACATCGAATCGATTGTATTCGGCATCATACTGGCAGATCTAAGTGGAATCTAGAGAGAATAATATTCTAAAAAGAGGGAAATTCGAATTGTTAATTTTTTCGCAATTCTTCGTTGCGTGTTACTTCGAGTTAATAATTGAACTTTGTTTACCATATCATTTCGTCATTTTTGATTCCGGTACACGAAAATTTTGATAACAAAATAAATTTATTCCGAGTGAACAGCGTAAACAAAATTAAGGATATGCTTACAATTTTACAGTGATCTATTTCAATTATAATCGCTGTTTGCAAGCTTTAAGTAAAAAAAAAAAAGAAAACGAAGAAATTACATTGGAAGAGAAATGGATGGAAAAAATCTCATTCTTCAAATATTTAAGAAGCTGAATTACAGATAAAAGAAACTCAAATATGGAAATTATGTGTGGAATAAAAGTAGCGCATGAAGCATTCCTGAGCATATTTTATGGTCACGATATCGAAGCAGATTTAAAATTACGGTCGATCAGATGTTACCTATGGATAGTAGTAATGTAGCCGTATACAGAATAATTTCAATTACGAATCAGTTGGTGGTTGCTGAAAATTAGTTGAATGTAAAAAATAACCGATAAAGAAATATTACAACGATTACAGAAGAAGAAGAAGAAACTGTTGACTAAGATTTTTAAAAAAGTTAACTATCTGAAACACATTATAAGAGCAAACGGATATGAAATATTTCAATTGATACTATGAGGAAAACTAGAAGGAAAACGAAGATGCGGTAGGGCGAGCATCATGGGCGTCGCCAGCGGGGGGGGGGCAGCTGCCCCCCTGGAGCCTTGAAACTTTTTAATCAACTGGCCATAATGAGTATTCATAGGCGCGTAATCATGAATAATTTGCCAGAAACCCACGAAAATTATGTTTTAATTAAGATTTTATTCTTGTTTAATAAAATATTAAGCCTTTACAACTTATAAATTTTATTTTTTCTATAACTCATATCCTTTTTTTATCATCTTGCTCCCCCTGGCCGATCGGCTGGCGACGCCCTTGGCGAGCATGTTATGGCTAGAAAATGTAAAAGGCTGGACGGGTATCAATGATGTGAGACAATTAGTAGACTACTGTTCACGATAAAGCTAGGAAAGTAAGATAAAATAAAATTAATATTGAGTACAATGCTGAAAAATCAGAGAAAACCCAAAACGTAGCCCATTATTAATCAAAATGAAATTAACGTAAATAATGTCAACGGTGAGAATTTAGCTGTTATTTTATGTTATTTAGGTTTTTTTTTAAATTTAAAACCTTGCTAACCAATTACTTGTTTGAGTCGTATCACTCGATTTCGAGCATCGTGACTGCCTATTTGTACATTCTAGTTGTATAGAATAGGCAGCGCTCATGGCAATTGTTTATATGCAGTACGAATGTGTATGCACGCAAGGACTCTACACATTCGGAACTAATTGGTAATCGTTTGATTTATCGATATACAAGTGCAGTCCCGCGTGTGTATCTGCTGTGTGTACTAAACTAGCGAGCATATGATGGTATGCATGTTTGTCATTGCCTTCCACGTGATTATTAGTGAGTATTTTTAATTTAATTCTTTGTAATAAGTTCTGTCGTCGCCCGGGATCGAACCCGTGACCTCCGTAGCGGAAGTCAAGCGCTCTAGCAACTAGGCTATCGCGACGTATGCACAATTAACAAATGTACACAAAAAATTCTTAGGTAATCATTTAAAAAATAGAATTAAGTTTATTAAAAAGTTTAACTCTTTTTATCGATATATAATTTCAACTTTTTCGACTCCTGCTATTTTCCTATTGCGGATAATTAAATAACGAAATTTTCATCGAGTAGTTATTAAGAATTGAAATATTTAATAAAAGTATTATTATCGTCCTTTTAAAATGGCACTTTACAAAATCATAATTAAATTTATTCTTGATATTTTAGTTGCGAAAAGAAATGCTGGAAAATTTAGAAAGAGAATACGAAGTAACAATAAAAAGGGAATATGACAATATGGTTGGTAATGTTATTTATTAATTTTTATATATATTTTTCACTGATTGAAGTTTTTAACTCGTAATGTTTTATTTACAGCAAAAAAGAAAATTGCTTCTAGTCTTTCACTGTTTTTTTTGGAAAAATTAAACGAAGTACATAGTGTTTTTTTTTCATATTAGGTACATACATTTTAAAAATAAAAAAATTTCGTTGATTGCACATTTTCTTGTTGGAACTGTGAAATGAACAATAATTAAGGAAAAAAGAACATTAGCTCAGTGAAATATGTGGAAAGAACTTTTAATAAGTGCTAAGTTGTAATTTTTCACAAATTTAACAGAATATAAACTAAACTAATTTAATTAGGTTACTTTAGCTTTGTTTATAGCTTTATAAATAGATATATATATATATATATACTAGCTGACCCGTGCGAATATTTCGCATAATATCGTAATAATAAACAGCACAAATAGTATAATAATGTGGAAATAAGTAAAGCAAAGTCTTTATTAATAAATTTACTTTTTTATTTTACAAAACTTCTTTTAAACAACACGTTAGCAATTATAATGTGATCATCGTTAACCTTCTAACCGTATATATCTTTAACACAAACATAAATATCACAAAACTTACGAACTCGTGAAAAAGCAACGTAAAATTGCCCATACGAAAAAACTGGTTCTGGTAAATACAATCCTGCCCTTTGAAGCGTCTGACCTTGAGATTTATTAATGGTCATAGCGAAAGCTACTTTTATTGGGAATTGTTTTCTCATCATTTGGAAAGCACAGTAGGATCCGAAGGCGCGAGGTTAATGCGGGGAATAAGCAGTTTTATTGAAATGAATCAATTTAGCAGTGATTACATAGACGCCTAAGTCAGTCACCACTAATTTTGTTCCATTAATTAATCCTTGATTAGCGTTAAGATTTCTAATTAACATAATAATAGCATTTTTCTTTAAAATCAATTTATCATTTAGGGAATTCAAAAATTCCATAGGGTACAATGGAATGTTGTCAGTTTCATCAGGTTGGACAGAATCAGAACTGAGATAAACTTTGATAGACCTTCCCATGTATTTTAAAACAATATGGACCTCTTCCAGGAATGTTAACCGTGTTTACTTGAACTGAAGCAAATGCCAGAACGTTGTTAAATTTTCTAATATATTCTAGGTAGTTTTCAATATAGACATCATTTTGCTCTATAAGGTTTTGAAGCTCTTCACAAACGTTAATGGGCTCTAACTCAATCTTTCCTCTGTGACAACATATGTTCGATGAATTGTTAAACTTCTCTGCGAATAATTTTGCAGCGCGATGTGCGCATTTTTTGTCCATATCACCGACACTATGTGTTTGCACTTCATTATCTTCAAGAAAAAGACGGGCAGAACAATATGTTTTCAGAACAATTGTCTATTTGTACTAATATGTTGATGGGAGTTAAGTAGGTAAGAGGATGGCAGAAAGTTGTTATCTTGCAGTAACTGTTGCCTGCGATCGCGCTGATCTCTTTTTTTCTGAAGTTGAAGTTGTCTTTGTTCATCACTTCTGGAATTTCTCCTTCTGCGATCTGTGATAGGTTCTAATGGTGTACTACATCCTCTGGGTCGAAGTATTCCTCTTGGTCTACCAGTTGTGTCCTTCGGCATTGTACGTGAGTTTATAATAAGAATTTATAACAATAATCTGAAAATACAGAAGATAAAAATGCATGCCTATTTAACATTTACGGGTGAAGTAAATTTATTAATAAAGACTTTGCTTTACTTATTTCCACATTATTATATTATTACGATATTATGTGAAATATTCACACGGGTCAGCTGGTAATAATTTATAACAATTTATAACAATGACCTGAAATACAGAAGATAGAAATTAATGTCTACTTAACATTTACGATGCAAATCAAGGATATTAAAAATTGGAGTAATTACCTGATTTAATTCATTGCATTGATTTACGAATAAAAGTTGATTTAATTTATATATTTATTTATTCACTATATTATTTAGTTGATAAACACTTGCGCTGTAATGTTAGTTGAACAGATTGATGACGAACCAAATAATAAAGAAGAATTGCGGAATTCGAAAGAATAAAAAGTTCTTTAATCTAATTCCAAACTGATTATGAAAAAACAAAAAAAATTAGTTAAATATTTTATTTATAACTTTGCGAAATAGTGAATTACGAAAATAGTCATAAACTTGTAAAATTAAACGCCTTGTATAATATTTTAAGAGAATTGTTTAATTAGTCCTTTTTTTCCAAAACAATTTTTTTGAGAACACTCGTTAATCACAATTATACTAAACGCTTTTCGCTCATCATAAATTAAGCCATTTTTTAAAGCTTTTTAGAAAGATTAAAATCTTTTTTATCAAGTAGAATAAAATGTAATTTTTATGCAAATGATTTGAGAACAATAAAGACCAGCAAAATATTAGCAACAGAAATACTTGCAAAAGCAAGGTTCTTAATGAAAAACAAATGAAATATGAAAGACTAAAAAATTACACTTTTAATCAAAAAATTGTTGCAAATATAAAAAATCAAAATTTGTCCGAATATTCGCAATATTTGAAGTCCCGTTGAAATATTTACTATTTTTTTTTAGTAAAAATGCCGCAATAATAGTTTTATCACTGAACAGCACTTTTACCTTAGTAGTGCTTTAGGTACTTCTTTTTCATTTGACTCTTAATACTTCCATGCTGTTAGAGACTTTACTACATTCTGAGATCAGTTCCGAGTAGTTTTTGTGCCGTTGTTGAGGATTTAATAATATACAGGAAATTAAAAAATTATTTTTCTATTACGAAAAATAGAACCAAATGTATTTTATTTTTACACTATACAGCAGCGGCGGCGTACCTGAACCGCTATTTCAAGACGATTTTCAAAAGATGAAAAAAAAAGCTGCCCAATTATTCCGAAAAATTAATAATAATTTTAGCTTACTCGCCCTAATTTCCGGAATAATTAGAAAATAAAATAAAATATGTTGTTATTTCCGCTCTGAGCAGTTGCTTGTTTTGCTGTACTTTTAGGCCAGCCCTAATATCAAATCTTGCCAAAGTTTCGAAGGGGGTTTACGCCGCTACCGCAATTTAAAATAATTGAATTTTAAATAATTTTGTAGATTTTCTTTATTTTTATAACACATCTAGGTGTTCATGTATATAATCTAAGTAATCCAACAAACAATTGTTTACTCGATTGTTTAAAATAGTTTCATGTTTACATAAGCGGCTTTATACTTTTGTGTGGTGCAAGGGGGGAGTACTAAAAAGGAAATCCAGATTAATCAGTATAGATATTTTTGTTACAATATCGATTTATTCGCATTGCAACAACAAGCGAACAAGTTGAGACTATTGCTGTAAGCAAAAACCTTAACCTAACTTTAATTTCTACCATTATTTAAATTAAACTGTGAGTTTCTTATGAAATATACAACAGTATTAAAAGAAGTAGTATTTATATATATATATATATATATATATATGTATATGCTAACTTTTATTTAATTACTAATTATAAATTAATGTTGGTTTGGATTCATTTTTAGAGACGTGTTTCCGTTAAAGATTATAAATATCATTTTCATCCAATTAAAAATACTCCGTTTATATTAGGCATCGTTTTGCCGATTGGTTACGGAGGAGTATACGCTGTCGCTGAAGAAGAAATAAAGCGCAGCGATAAACACGGTAACGGATAAAGTAATTTGAATGTTAATAATATATAGGGTTGCACAAAGGAACCTAACAACTTTATTATTTAAATTGAACCAACTTCCCGAACGCAAATCAAAAAAACCCGATGTAGTATTAAAAAGTAGAAGAGTGACAGTTAATAACGCTTTATTTTTTAAACACGATATTTGATGAATGATGTGTCTCTATTATTGGCAACACAATTTCCTAGCCTTTTTACAAAATTCCTTGTCACTTCCTGCAACATTTCTCTGGGAATGTCGAAATATTCTTCTTCAACTCGCCCGAGGTCCTGGGTTTGTGAGTATAAACCTTTGATTTTAAGTAGCCCCAAAGATAAAAGTCGCAGCTCGATAAATTCGGTGACCTCAACGGCTAAGGAAAATCGGTGTTTCTGGAGATGATTCGGGTTCCGAAGTTTTTCTTCAATAACGCCAAGGTTTCCCGAGCCGTATGACAAATTGCGCCATCTTGCTGAGACGATATCTGCGCTTCAATTCCGGTATAAAAAACATCCGCAGCATGTTTGTGTAGAGCGCTGTGTGTTCACCATACCGTCGAAGAGGAACTCTTCGCAAGAGCAGTTCGAACTCGCTCGATATTTTCAGACGTACCGACAGTCCGGGCATGGCCCGGAGGATTGGTTTTATTCACAGAACCCGTCTTATCGGAATTCTCCACTCACGCTTTTGTAGTGTTTCATGAAGGTATACCAGATCGTTCAGATTTAACTCGAAATAGTTTTAATGTACGACCGATTCTTAGAGTACGTCTTAAAAACAAACACACGGTGTTGCACGTTCCACGAATCCATGTCGGACAACTATTGCAGAAAAATAAACCTTCACTCATCTACTTTCTGTTGCCGTGTTACGTTTTTCCCTCCCCGGGCTGATTAAAGTGTTACCAGAAATCGAAACTTTTTCCTTTGTACAACCCTGTATATATAGTTTATTATTGATTTTATATATAATGTCTGCGTTTTTTTACGCTGGTAAAAGAGTATATTTACAATTGAATACACCGTTTTAAGAAAAATACTAAGGGTAAAGTTGTGTTTCTAGTTTGAGACGGAATAATTTTGATACATTCGCCGTTATCATAGTTTAAATGAATTTCATAACTTTTTCTGTGGAATAATCCACACATCAAATTGTGAACTTTGCGCTATTCGCTATATAAATGTAAAACATTTTTTCGCTTAAACAATTACTGAGAACAGAGATTGCCACCAACTCCAAGTCTAATAATAAGTTAAATAAAAGTAACCCAAGGAGAAAATTTTTCGCTAGACCGATAAGTGGTGATCGATTAATCGCCACCGCTCCATGTGAACCTTCCTACTGGCCAACGAATAAAAACTGTTCATTCGGCTTTTAATCGCTAAAAAAATTACAAAAGATCAGATTAGTTATAAAATGATTCCTAAATTAAGCTCGAAAGACTGTCTCGATATATCACAACATTGTAAGCCACCTTTAATCAATAACAGCACTAACTAGCCAAAATTTATTGAGTACATGAATCACGAATCTTAACATCGTCTAAAAAACAACATCGGAATAAATCGAGTAGCATGAAAAATTGTAAATGATATAATACATAATGCGTGTAAATTAACAACATAATTTAATCAGTCAGTCAAAAGCAATATATTTAACATACCGACTGAATTAAGCAAATTAATACAATTAACAAGTAATGCCAAAATTAGACGGTAAAGTAACAGAACGCCATCGCTAAATCCGAGTGTACAGCTCATTACGGATTCAGTTGTAAAAGTTATTAAAAGAATAAGAATGATAGACACGTAAAAATTTTCACCCCTTTAAATGACAATTTTGTGTAGAAGGTAACTAAGTCGTATCCGAGGCGATTACATAATCAATGTTCACCTAGAATGAAGAATGGCGATGGTTATTTATGACCCTTCAAGGTTGGCGTCTAATATTCGTTTGTTTTGTATCGGTGATAATCATTAACCGCTTTATGAAAACGATGATGACGGCAAAGGACAATGTGTATCGTGCCTGCATACGTACAGTGAAGAAAAACGGCTCTTTTCTCTTAGACGACAGTTTTTTTGTTCGCTATGTTAATTGTTCATCGATAGTCAGAACCATCTTCGTTATTTTTTATGATCACACCGATGCGTCGGAGAATATATCCTTCTATCTCACTCCCTCGTCCATCTCAATTAGGATCGTTTTTTGGAATTGCGTTTTTTTATCTTCGAACATGTTGTCAGGCTTCTTGATCCTACATAGAGGTTTACTGTTTAGTGCCAATTTCCCAGCTATCATATTCCGGGCAACTTTGCAGTTCACCGATTTCTTGCCATTTTCGCAGTTTAGACATTAACCGCCAGGATTTCAAACTGTTTTTACTAAAATTTAATTCTTCTGTTATTTCCATCCATTTCCTGTTTCTTTCCTCAAAAATTATTAAAATGAGAAGTTAGATTACAGGAAAGACCACTATTATACTACTACATTGGTAAGGGAAAAACCATCGCATTGATACTATGCGTACATCTAAAAACGAACAAAAACATTAACGAAAAAAATCCATTAACACTTAATAATATATATATCGATAATATATTGGATTCGGTTAACTAAAAAATTATATGTAAATAGAATTATAAAAGTTTGCTATCTTAACAAAATCAAATATATATGTATAAATTATTTTTTTCGCGTTAGTTTGTTCATGTAGCGATCACCCGTCACAAAAAGACAAATATATTCGTTCCGCGGTATTATAAAATTTTCTATTATTTTCTTTTTTCTAGAGTGTGTAATATTTGTAACAATAGAAAAATATAAATTTGTTTTTGAAAAACGAACTGTTCGTTATCATCACCTTCCCTCACTTGCAAAGTAAGTATTAAGAATGTAAAAACAGAATCCGCTCCCAACAAACACACATGATTAATTTTAATACCAAAAAACAACTTACTATAAGGGTTTTTTGTTGTTTTTTTTTTTGTTCTAAAAATATCTGTTCATCGTCTATCTTAACATCTTTTACATTGTGGCAACTGCCTGGTGCGAATGGAGCCCATTTCAAAACAAATATATTACAACGGAGCATTAAACAGAGAGATTTCTTAATGACATCAGATTTGTTACAATGTAAGTATTCTTGCAAAAGGTTTTTCAGAATCAAAAGGGAAAAAAATGTTTTCTTGCTACACTTTCAGCGTATTTTTCCCCTTGAATATATTACGTTGTACGTGAAACTAACGTGTTTCGTAAAAACTAATTTAAAATTATTTATTTTTTCAGTATTGTCATATTTCGAAGGGAAGAATTGGAAAGTACACCCTGAGTGGTAAGTGTCGCGCATTATTTATTGAAAGTTGATTATGTATATTGGCACTTAATGATTTGTTTTAATATTGTACTTTTTTAACGGTTCGACAGGCTTTATTGTGAATATTACTTCCCTGAATTGCATCATTTTGATAATGCCGAGGAGCAAATATTACATTTTATAGAAAGATCTATTAAAAGTGGATGGAAATGGATGTCAAAGCGTCCAACTGAAGGTACGTTGTAACGCTTAAAGTAAATTATGTAAGAAGCACATTTCTGTTGCTCCTTCAATAAATATCACTAATATTTTTGATCTCACGTCGATAACACTTATGCAGGGTGGCCACTTTATTTTCAAAATAAATTTCTTTGATTCTTCCCGGTTTTCCAGTGCTTTTTCACCCTTTTCTTCGACCTGCAAAACAATAGCCATATAGAAAAAAACGTACATAATTTCTAAATATTTGGCAATAGGTTTTTATCATACCCTTGATACAGTTTAATCTCGATAATAAAATCTTAAATCACTTAAAATTTTTACTTCTAATTAAAAAATGAATAAAATTCATTACCTCCTTTATCAAAATCCAGCGAGATGTTTTATTACATACATATATATACATATACAGGGGTGGATCTACATTAAGGGCTTTTTGGGCTGCAGCTCAGGGCCCCGTGGTTAGAAAGAGCCCCTAGCCCCCATTGAAAACAATAGACAATCGATATTGTGAAGTAAAAAAAATGTTATCTAAAATTAAAATTCATAGATATATTTAACTCTAATTTTTCAAAATTATTTATACGTAATATATATCATCCTGCTTCAGAATCTATTTTAAAAGGTTGACATTTAACCAAACTGTGATAAAATATTTTTCAAAATAAATCTTAGTACATATTACATGTAAAAAGAATTATAAATCATGATTTTTTTGTTTTTATTTTATTTTTCAATATTAAATGAACTCTTTAATCGTTTTAACAAATATAGGACAACAATGTCGAACTATCGACTAAATCATTTATCAATTCTTTCCATAAATTGTGATTTAACAAAGAACTTACAATGTGATGAGCAAATAAAGGAATTTGCAGCACAAAAATGCAGGAAGGTTGCTTTATAATTTATATAACATAATTACACTAACCTGTCAATTTCTTTTGCAATAATGTCGTACAGTTTCTGTTTGTATACAAAAACACTAAGTCATATTAAATACATAAAATATTTTATTGTCCTATTTGTTTCCTATACTGTATACCTACATCACTATAGAAAACAGTTTTTGATAAAATAGCAATTAGTTAAGTAATTAGGTAGGCCCCTAAGTAGTATTAGCCCAGGGCCCCACAAATTCACGATCCACTCCTATATATATTATGTACATATACCATAGAATTTTGTAACCATTTTTAATACTTTCAAGTTCTATAACATATCAGGCAGATATTTTTGTACCTTCTTCAAATTTTTTAACTTTTCCATGACTCTTCCGTTATTAATGAAGTTCCCTGACTTCTTTCAATTTTTGAGAAAATGGCCACCATGTTATATCATCAGTGTATCCATGTTTTTGCTTTATTTTAGCGGTATCAATTATATATTTTACGTATTTTTTAAAAACAAGAACAAATTACGTTGGTTCTGATGGGAAAATGATACTAATTTTTATTTGCTGTTTGGTTAGAGTGAACTATATCATTATTAAATCAAGGGCGGATACAGAAGGACATTGGGGGGAGGGAATTAAATAATTACGTCAAATCTTCTACGGTACGCAGTAGATTTGAAAAATACCTTGTTTCATAAAAAAAATCAAATAGCGACCTCATCAGAAATTTAAAAATGTTTTAAAAATACATACATAATTATTACAATTTAATTTAAATTTTGTTTTATTTTTATGTGAAAATTAAAACGAAATAATAAAATTCTAGCTAAAATGGCAGTTTAGAAATAGTAAGAAAGACAATATTTTTATTAGACTTTACTTCTTTTTTATTTTTGTTAATCCGATCCGAATTCTTTGTTCGTGAGCGAGTTTAAATATATGTATTTCTCATTGAACTATTTTTAATTAAAATTCCAAAATAAAAATAAAAAATAAATAGAAATGGCAAAAGATCGACGACAGTCGTGTTTAAAATAGAATAAAAAAAGAATATTAATAGTTTTACTAGAAAACAGTATTAAATATTAGTTATAATTAAATCCACAGGTAAAATTTATACAAATCTTTTATAGTATAAATTCATTTTCTCTGTTATAACAAATTTTTTCATAGAGGCTTGGATTTTTTGGGAAGGGTGTTCCCTATCCCCCCGTGGATCCGCCACTAATTAAATATATTCAATTTACGTTTTATATGTCCATTTATGGCACAATAAGAAAATCGTAATGCGACTTGTGCATTTTTTGTTTTACCCAATATACATGTGCAAGATTAATGATCTCTAGTGTAAATGCTAGATCCCGTTAAAGATACGTGCTATTAAAAACTATTTATTTTACAACTTTTTAATGTACTTCGCAAAACAACTGAAATTTTAATATATTAATATTTTTGAGATTTCTGATTTACTAAAAGTTAACTATCGGTGGAATTCTAATCAAATTATAAATTTTATACCGAAATTGCGACTAGAGCCTCCATGGAGTTTATAAAATCGAAAGGTGTTACAGGAATCACCTAAAGCCTCTTCTTTTCATGTATTCTTTAGAAGCTCCGCAATAAAAAATAAAAAAAAACAAATGAAATCTAATTTTGACCAAAACGGAAGCCAAATGTTTGGAATCAGATTCTAAACATGCAGAACATAACCTCCGGAAAGAATTTTTAAAAAAGTAAAAAAAACAACAAAAAACGCCATAAATGTGTTCCCGAAGTTGTTACCAAATTTACAAAGGAAATAAATCGTGCGCTAATATAAAAATATTTTTTAACCGTAATTTATCGAAATAAAAGCAGTAGGACAGCAAGGTATGGAATGATTTATATGGCTAAACGAATAGAAAATAGATAAAATTCGTATTTTAGATAAATCATCAAGTATTTTCCTTAACTGTTTAAAAATTTTTCACAAAATGAACAGCCTAAAAATATTTGAGAATCCGTTTGCAAATGAAACAGTTGATTTTAAATATTTGACGTCAAAATGAAAGGAATTTAGTACTAATAAAGCAACATAGTACATATGTAAGAATAATTAAACATATATATAAAAAAGCAACAGCTACAATCACGATTAATGAAGAAAGAGAAAAGATTCAATTGAAAAAAGGTATAAGACAGGGAGACGCGTTATCTCCAAAATTATTTACAGCTGCACTCCGAGATAATATGGAGGAAATTAACTGGAAAAACTCAGGTATTTTAATTGGAAATAAAAGGCTAACACATCTATTATATGCGGACGACATTATACTAGTTGGAAACAGCTTAAAAGAACTACAAGAAATGATACAAACCGTCAGCGATAAATGCTCAGAAATAGGACTTAGAATAAACATAAATAAAACTAAGTTCATGAGTAACGAACTGGTAACGGACAAAAACGGTAGTATACTTATAAACACACAAGAAATAGAAAAAGTAGATAAGTTCATTTACCTAGGACAATTACTGAAAGTAAATAATGACTGGGAAGAGGAGATAACTAGAAGAATACAACTAACTTGGATGGCATTCTCGAAGCTACGAAATATACTTAAAGATACTAATACACCCTTAAATCTGAAAAAAAGAGTTTTTGACCAATGTGTTCTGCCAGTTCTAACATATGCCAGCGAAACATGGGTATTAACGAAAAAACTACAACAAAAGATAAGTACAAATCAACGCAGAATGGAACGGTCTATGTTAGGTATTACCCTGAAAGACAAATGGACAAAACAACGTATCCGACAAACCACAAAAATAAATGACGCAATAAGTATCATTAAAGCCAATAAATGGAGATGGTGCGGTCATGTGGTCAGAGCCGAGCACCGATGGATCAATCTATTGACATTCTGGAAACCTGATGGGAAACGAGCTTTGGGACGACCGAAGGGACGCTGGATGGATGAAATACGAAAATTTAGGTCGAACTGGCGGGAAGAGGCAAAGGATCGCGACGGCTGGAAGGAATTAGGGGAGGCCTTCGTCCAGCAGTGGACTGATAATGGCTAAAGAAGAAAGCAACATCGTCATCGTAGTCTTATGAACTGATTTCTGCGAATATAAGGAATAATTTTAAAATATGCCGTAAATTATGAATTAGTTAATATATCTAACGATCACAAAGAATATTAGTGGCTTTATGATTCAAGATCGATTGGATACACTCAGATACCATTATTAAATACAATGATTTACAAAATATAAACTTACTCTCGAACAGTTTACTAAAAAAACGAAAAAGAAAAAAGAGGTATATTTCATTAAATTCGGTTCGCTTATTTTTACACGCTCCCTTAATAACATTATAACAGTAGGCAACCTTTTAATGAATGTTGCGCAATGTTTTATAACGTTCATCCAGCGTTGAGACTTGTTAACACGTGTGCATAATAAATAACAATTGTTATTAATGTTGCATTTTACATATTTCATTACATTGCCATTGTGTAGTGTTTTAACTAACACCTCTTTATATTATTGTAATTCATCATCTGAATATACACGAATACATTATTAAAATGTAGCAATATAAGACACGAATTTTGAAGCTGACTTAATGTAACGGCGCACTTATAATTTGACAAGTCTTTGCAGTTTAAATTCACCGTGTTTTAGACGGGGTTTCAATTTACTTTCGATGGCGGCACACCTTCCCTCAAAATTACAAATTCGTTTATTATATAATTGGCTAGCTGTGTTAGCAGCGGCTTCGTCTACGCATTTATCATCTTTTTCGAAAAACATTTTCTTTGATCACTGCCAGCACCTTTTAATTTGCTCTTTAGCATTCCGTCTCAGGTTCGTACTACTTATTTATTCAATAAACTCTACTTACTTACTTATTCGGTTTCGTGGGCTTAACATATACATTACTGTTATAATTTTTCTGTTTTTAATTAAAATTTTGTATATAAATAAAATTTTACTAATACTGTGTTAATAACGATTTTTTTTTTAACCGAAATTTTAATTTGTATTTGTAAATTCTTTCTTCTTCTTCTCTTCGAATTTGGCCATCTATGGACCGCGTGAAAACAGCAAACTTTTCTTTTTTCGTTCTTCCCAGTATTTTTTCATTATTTCACTGTGCTTTTTTTCCCGATCATCTGTCCATTTCTGCCCTGTTTTCTTCCTTTTGATTTTATTGAAGCCATTGAGTTCTTTAATTTTTTTCCTAAATTCCGTTCTGTTTTCAATAGTTGATATATCTCTATTTGCGCTTCATTAAGATCTTTTTTCGTGTTCGAGAACCACCTCGGCTTGGACTTCAATCTATCAAAATGTTGAAAGATTCTTTTAGTTAACCGGGTATCATCCATTCTCTGGATATGCGCATAAAATGCCAACCTCCTTTTCCTCATTACGTCGGATAGTTTTTCTACTTTCTTATATATTTCCTCATTTGACCTGTTCCTGAATGTTTCTCCTACTTTTTGAGGGCCAAGAATTTTTCTTACGATCTTCCTTTCCTTTTTCTCCAATATTTCAATTTTTCCTATATTATTTAGCTCTAAGCACTCAGCTGCATATAGGCACTCCGGTTTAATGACTGTGTTGTAGTGTCTTATCTTGGTATTTATCGACATTGATTTTTTGTTGTATATATTTTTTGTTAATTGGAAAGCCGTTTCCATTTTTCTTGCCCTTATTTTCAGTGCTTCTCCATTCAATCCGTTTTGCTCAATAACCTCACCCAAGTATCTGAAATTTTTAACTTTTTTGATTTTTCCATATTTTGTACACATATATCGGAGTGAGGTTCTAACGTTTGTCGTATATTCTGTTTTCTCGAAGGAAATCTGTAAACCAGTTTTTTCTGCTACTTCTTTTAAAAGGTTAATCTGCTTTATTGCTGAGGTTACATCCTGTGAGAAAATTGCCAAGTCATCTGCAAAAGCTAAACAATTAATGGCTAGATTTTCCTTCTTGTATCCCAGGCGTATCTGTTTACTTATATTTTCTGTTTCCAGTAGTTTTTCCCACTCTTTTATAATCTTTTCTAGAACACAATTAAACAGGATCGGAGAAAGTCCATCTCCTTGCCGTACGCCCGTTTTTATTTCAAAAGCTTCGGAGATTTGTCCCACAAATTTTATCTTAGCTTTAGTGCCTAATAGTGTTTGTTGTATTAATTTTGTTGATTTATTATCTACACCAAATTCTTTTAATATTTCCATTAAACTTTCTCGATCGACGGAGTCATACGCTTTTTTAAAGTCTACAAATACTATAACATATGGTTTATTTTATTTATTTATTTGTTATTACATTAATATTTAAATTTAATGTATTTCAAAATTAATTTAAATATATGGCATGTAAAAAGTCCGGGAATTTGACGTATCTGTTAAATATTCTATTTCCTTTTTTCGATGGTTTCTCATTGAGTTCAGTGGTATATATGGCTTAAATATTTTCTAGTTTTTACAAACATATTTTACAATAATTTCTTAAATATTTCTACGCCTGATAATTCATTATTATAACAATAAATAAGATAGTGGCGAAAACAAACATGCACCATCATCCTTATCTATATATTTTACATAATCAGGAACTGCTGTGCCATTAATACATGTTGATTCTAAATTATGAAAAGTATATATACACATATATATGTATATTAAATTCTTTCGATTTCTTTTTCTCGTATATATATATATTATGTAATTTACCTTTAAAATGAAACTGAATTTTTCACTGTTTTTAGATCAGTCAGATGTGTGGCGATTGGACAAACATTCATATTACTGTAAGATTTTTATGCTAGTTTATTATAGTACATGCTTTTATTTTTTTGGCAGCAGTGTATTATTATTAAATATTTAAATTCGATCACTAGTTCTAAATATATAATATGGAAATTTAGAATTTTTTTTTTGGGCATGCTTATGTGGTATAGAGGGACGCTTTAAAAGTATCGGCAGGGAAAAACCGAAAAAAAAGGGAATCAAAAAACAACGATAAATTCGAGATTCGGTTTGACGACAGTTAGAAGTTGATGAAAAAAAAAAAAAAAAAAAATCAGAATAGAAACAGCTGACGATAAAGAGGAAATTAAAAAAGAAAAAATGTAGTTGTGGTGAAGCAAAAGAGAAATGAAAGCATTAAGCGGGAAAAAGCTGTGTGTGATTAAATCTAAGTTGAACTAAAACGAGAATAGAGAATTGAGGAAAGAAGTTCGATAAGTATATTCTCAGAGATAACAAGGTGGTGAACAATGGACGAGAATATGTTTAATCTTACTGTTTTGGTATTTTGAACGGTTGGAATAGATTCTAGAAGTAGTACAGATGTAATGAAAAACAGTGTTTCACTTGAAAATCATTTTAAAATTTTCTGGCTTTTTGTATTACTTATTTGTTCAGTTAATTAAGCATGTAACAATGAGTGATGAATTAAGCAAGCAGTCAGAAGCCAGGAAATAACGACTATTACGTTTAGGCATGTCTTAAGCTACATTTTTCCATTTAGCCTCAGTTATGTTTTTGCTCGAATAACGAATAGAGTAATGTTGTTCGAAATATTAGCTATGAATACAATTCTGACATGTGATTTACGCACAGTGAAAATAAATAAATAGTTAATATTGCACTTTTTAAAAATAACGAAAAAACGATTAAACCGATGTTTACGTAATGAATAAATCACATTCGGAATTCATAACTGTCCAATAAAGTATTTTAAAATCATGGTAACGAAAATTAAACTGTCAGCAAGTGTAAACTAAGACAAAGGCAGAGTGAAAGTTTAGTTCATAATTTTATATGGCATAACATCCATGAAACATCGCAAAACGTTCGCAGTTGTTTGATATTTTTAGTAACGTTGCTTGCGTAAACAACAAATTGCTTTTGTGTTTACATGCACCTTTTATTTAGTTGTGAAGATTGTTGACTTTTGACTTTCGGCTTCCAGTTTCTTCGCAGGCAACATGGCAATAACTTGCTTTTGCAATGGTAAATTTTAATGATGAAGCACAAACATCATTTGCTTCGCATTGAGCGTCAAATATAAAACTGCAATTCATAGTCGCAGTTGCGCATTATAACAATGACATATGCAAATTTTCATTTCATATTATTTTATTTTATGCATGCAACTAGAAATAGAGGTCTAAATATAAAGTCGCTTGGCGAGCCGCACAATTTAACGTGGCAGGCCATGTGATGGCCAGGCCTGAGTTAAACCATAGTTGTGAAGTGAGCCGCTGCGGGGAATGATCTTGTAAGATGAAAATACACTGAGAAATCTACTGGAAGAAGAAGAAGAAGATGAACATCGACTGAGTCGTTACCTTCGATTTCAGTGTCCAGTGGAATCTATAATAAATTAACTTGTATGGAGTGAGAACAGAAAATGTTGCTAATAAAAGAGAAATTGTAAAGAAATGTGTAATCAGAGAGGGAGAATGAAGAAGAGATGAGATGGTTTGTAGGATGTAAAATTAATCTATCATATTTTCAAACATTTTTTTTTTTTTTTGTTGCTGAGAAAAGTATCGGCATTAATCATTTCCAAAATTATTTAGAATAAAAGTAGAACAGATTATGTCCAAAGAGAGAAAAAAAAAAAGACATATAACAAGTTGAATTTAAAAATGGGTAAAAAATGATTTAAATGCTTGATTTTTATTTTTAGTTACAAACAAACATTACTTTCAATAAAGGACTATGATATATACATATATATATATATGTATATATATGTATATATATATGTATATATATGTGTATATATATATATGTGTGTGTATATATATATATATATATATATATATATATATATATATATACACGAGTATATATATATGTATATATATATATATATATATGTATATATATATATATGTATATATATATATATGTATATATATATATATATATATATATATATATTCATTTTTCTCTGTAATCAAAAATTAAAAAAAAAAAAAAATTGGTTCCGATTTCTACAGCTTTCCCAATTAATTAATGTACACATTTTTCATTTATATTTATCGTCTTTTCACTGTCTCTATTTTCAAAATAATTATATTTTTGATTTAATGTGATTCCTGCGGTTAATTTGTTCTATTTTCTTTTTTATGTAGTAAAATTTTTCATTTTAATATATTTTATCTGTAACTTCCATAAAATTGGGACATTTTTTCGAATTACGTTGTAATTAATACAATATATATATATATATATATATATATATATATATATATACAATATATTAAAGGTTTATCTGATGAACTGATAAAATTAAACTTTTGCTAATTTAACCACTCAAGATTATTCAGGCGTCGTACAAACGATGAATAAAAAACAAACGGGTTCGTTTCCATCCATTAGTCGTACCACTACGCACGTTCACGTCAAATGAAATCGCTTACAGTATTGCATTTCGTATTTAAAGGTGTATGTTTGTTTCGCAGGCGCGCTTAAAACTAAAAAATTGTACGCAAGCGCATTTAATATAACTGCAGCCTTAGACGGAGATAAATATTTTTAATCATGAACGTGTATGCATTGAGTCGACGCCAAGTGCGCGCTATTCCCAATTGTAGAGTAGCTGAGTTAAAAATCAAATTCAGATATAACGTAAAAAAATGATCAGATTATAAGATTCAATTCAATCTTAAAAGATACACACGGCGTGCTGTTCGTCTAGAACATTGTATTCTTTTGTTGCGGATACCTTCAGTGCGAATGATTCCGCGGAGAAGGAAAGGGTAAAGTAGTTTTATAATCGGCACTAAGGGATCGTCAGAATTATTATTGATCGATGCAATTTTCTTATATACGTATTATAGAAATTGGTAGATTGCGTAATAGATAAAATAAATAATTCGCGAGCTCTGCCTGTTTAATAATTTTTTCCCGGGTAACAGCTTAACGTATCTTAAAATCCCATTTCTTTCCCGCGGAATTATACCAACCTGGACTTCTTTAGAGGGAACTGCCGCTTATATGCTTTCCTTGTAAGGGTTTCGAGATGTTGAATAATACTGTTTGGTGTAGCATGAGATGATGATATATATATATTTACTTTACAATTTCATCGATGTATCGCAATTGCAGGTGATAAAGGTTTATTTCAGTCAGTTGTAAAGGATGCAATTGTTACTAAAGATTTCGAAATTATCAAGGACTACGTGCCGGATAAGGCTAACGAGGACAAGTAAGTTAAAAATTATTAAATGTATTATACATTTAATTACTACTAATACGGGGGGTGGTGGTACCGTCGAAGAAGTTAAATATTCAACACAGTTTATGGATTACACTATATCGGAAGTTTTTCATTTAGGATACTATTGTATTTGATTGTAGTGTTGAAAACACAATTTATGCTAGTGCTCTTACGTAAGCTTCTAAGATTTGTGAATAAAGATACTTAAATCGAAACAGTAATTATATCCTTTGGCCTAAACTAACCCCAGTGTTGGATTTTAATGGAACTGTCCTACTTCGTAAGTCGATGAGAGAAATTATTAAGCTGATCACTTCCAAAGTTCGGCTACATCCGCTGGCGCTGAACTGAAAATTGCAGATGAATTTACGGTGTTCAAGCGCAAAGAAATAGACAGCGGAGTAAATATCCGGTACTTTCCGTTCGTATTTGTTCTTCTCCGTACAGAAAAATCTCCTCAAATGCAATATGTTCCCCTCCAAATGTCGTATTTTAATGAAAAAATTGATTTCGTTTAAGAGCGTAATCAACATCGACAAAATATGCGTTAAAAAGTGCTGTCGTAAATTTTTACTCCGTACAGAACTAACTTTCTGACTACAATAATAAACTTCCTCGAGAAATTAACAGTTTCTGTTGATCCCCACATATGTGTAATTCTGAACAATTTCGAACATATCTTCCTATAACAAAGTTCGCCGCATCAGCAAAACTTGATTAACATTAATGCTCGCTTAACACTACCGAGATAAGTGATTTACTTTTTACAAACTCTATATGTTACAAGTAAGAACGGCTGATGCAGTGTGTTTTTAATACACACTGAAACATTGCTTCTTTGCGCCTATATGTGTAATGTGTCCTTTACTTTTCGGAGAAGCATCATATTTGATTTTTTTTGTTTTATTATTAATTTTATATCGATGATGTACTGTGCGCGTACAACACTTCTGGTAAAATTAAATTCCATAAGTGGCAGTGGTGGCGCAGCTACACCTTTTTGTGAGTATAGTGTGCTTCAACATAATTCGTCTTATCAGTTGTTCTGCTAACTGCGTGTCGTTGATGTTACGGAACTGTTCACTCATTTTTATTTATTTATTTAATTAATTAATTAATTAATTAATTAATAAGAAATTACTTATTTCCCCGCGTAGCTGTTACGTAAGTATTTCCTAAGCATATTTTTTTCCGGCACCGATTTACGCAAAAAATAATTAAAATGCTAATTGTTATTAAAAAGTTGCACTGTACGATGTGAAATTTTCTCACAAAAATTCTTCCTGTTATAGCGATGCAAAAGATTT
Organism: Icerya purchasi; assembly: GCA_039619475.1. NCBI lineage: Eukaryota > Metazoa > Arthropoda > Insecta > Hemiptera > Monophlebidae > Icerya > Icerya purchasi. The sequence continues at coordinate 202,223,012 of CM077115.1, forward strand.
CACAGAAGTTCACGCGCACTTATCGATGATGATATCATTTCACTTTATTTAATTTTCTTTTCATTCCGGAAGGGAAATCTCAATTGCGGGAAATTATCAAAACATATTGGCATTCGTGTCTCTGTAATCCCGGTTGATTTCAATTGTCCATATTTTATACCATTTAACCCCCCCCCCCTGTGAAGGCTTCCACGGCTAATTTTTTTGCTATCGTTATGGTGTGCGGCCATTTCCATTGTGAGAACGGAAAAAAATGGTATACAATGTCTCACAGTTCCGAGCTTAATTCAAAGCCATATTGAGAGACAGGCAGATTAAAATGTTTGGTTTTCCAAAACACACATTATTATAGTATGTGTATGTACAAAACAGCGTATTAATATGTGGTTGCGCCGCAGTATCCAAATACAAAAACCCGACCAGCAGGAGGGTGATATAATTATTATAAAATTACGAATAAATCCATTTCAATTGCGAAGTCAATTGATTCTTTTTTTCAACTTTGTACATTAACTGGTGGGCGCGAGTGACATTTTCGGAAGTTTCAATGTGTGCCCTACAGGTGGCATATGCTAGTTGAACGAAACATAATTAATTAATTACGCCACGTTTGCCCCGAATGACTTTACACTGCTGGCTGAAAAGATCTTTTAACAATTAGTTCACAGGAGGGGAGGTGTTATGAAGGTTAGTGTGCAGTCGTAATGTTAACACATATGTAAGTGTCAATTGATGGCTAAGAAATAACATTGGAATAAAAAAGAGTTGATATTACAATAACGAAAGAGCGGTGCTAGTTGAGAAAATCACATCAGTTTTTGTTCTGATAAAAGACGCGGTGGATGCCTGGTTCGAGAGAACATTGATCGCAGAGAGAAAAACTTTAGCCCGCTATTCTAACAGACGTATGTCCGTATTTTTGTGTGTTAACAAAATTTTACCTTTAAATTAATATTAAAATTATTGCAAGTATTTTTTGTGAATAATTAAATTTTCCGGTTTCCGTGATTTGTTTTACAAAAATTTCCTTACTTCTTCGTATGATTATCGAATTATTCCCCTTCTCGGTTCTTCTTATCAGTGAGAGTGTTAAAACTGGGATAGGATCGTTGATTAATATTAACGATGAATTAAAGCCGGTGCCGGTAAAAAGAGTAAAAGAGGAGACGCGGTTCCTTTTTTCAAAAGTCTCCTGTACTTCTTTGGAATTCTTTATAACGTTTAATCACTATTTAATATCACCACTTCTTAGTAGCCAAGCACTTTAGCGACTATAACCTGTAGCTTATTATCGACTCGTGAGAACTTCAACTGTCCCTTAAAGAAGATGACTGAAAAAATTTCCGTGTACAATTTATTTTATAAATTTTTTTCATCCACATCAATAAAGAACACTGTGCTATCTTTGCACGTATTTAATATGCTTTATTGCACACACACACACACACACACACACACACAGACTTCTTTGGTCTCACTGGTGACCTTTTTTCTTTTTCTTCACTGCACTTGCGTATTCTTAAACATTATCACACTTTGTGTAAATTAGTGTAAAACTGCTAACGTATGTGCGAGTCTCCATGATTCATCGTAACACAGAGTGCAGTTTCACAATAGTTCGAAGTAGTATCAAACCAATTTTATTTTTCAGTACTATATAAATTAGGCTAACGTAAAAATTAACTTTTAATATTCTAGGAAAAATTTGGTTAATTGACGTCAAAAAATTTCAAACAAGAGTTTTCGTCAAACCTGTAACTAGAGAAAAGATTTGGTTTAACCTTTTCCATGGAAATTTTTAACATTTTTTCTAAATAACTCCCGATTATTTCAGTTCATTTTTAATATTAGCTTTTGCAGCGAAATAAGGGAGTACACGTTTCTATCGTTACATATTGAAACTAATGTGTTTCAGTAGAACTTTTGTTCAGGGAAAAAAAAAAAAATTCAATTACGATTCCTGTACTGTGCGTTAGCTCAGGCCTAGATTTAGGGGCAGGCTAGGCGGACTGCAGCCCCGGGCCCCGGCCTATAAAGGGGCCCCCAAGAGGCTCCCACCTCCGACATAGATGATTAAACGTGCAATAGTAGATGTTTTTCCAAACATTTATATTGCATATAGAATATTTGTAACTACGCCGATTACAAATTGTGAGGCGGAAAGATCTTTTTCGATATAAAAAAGAATAAGAAATATCTGCTGATCAACCATGCTAGATGATAGATTATCGGCATTATCATGATTAAGGATTGAAACAGATTTTCTCCGTTCAGTAGATTTTAACGATATTATAAAAGAATTTGCAGGAAAAAAAACAAGAAAAAAATTCATTGTTTAAAATTATGCATATTTTTTTGGCATCGAAAAGTCTACCCATTGTCTATATGATATTTAGTTTTGTTTACATTAATATGTTAATTCGTGAATTCAAAATAATATAATTAAATTAAAAGAAAATTTAGTTATACTATAAAACTGATAATTTTATCACTTCCGAAAAGGGCCCCTAATATTTACTTAATCCGGGCCTGTGTTAACTAATACAGTAATACAAAATATCATTTCCTTTAAATTCATTCGAACTAAATAAAATTAATCGAGTAATAAAAATCATTAGAGTTTCTCTGTTAATGCATATACATATATTTGCTATAATAAGTGATCGTTAATTTGAAAATGTCAAAATTTCGTAGCTGATTGTGTATTTTTTTTTATTTTTTTTGTCAATTAGCAATTTACCACTATATTCAGTACAAAACTTGTTCATATGTTTTAAAATACATATAATAAAGTGGTAAGAAACTCGATGATTATTTATTCTAAGGCAAAATGTGTGATACTGTACGAAATATAACATTTTTATTACTCTGCTGAAATATGCAATACGCAATACGTATTTAATTAATGCACTAATATTATATTAATTGTTATAAAGCCCATTAGCCACACTAATGGCTCTATTACGAAGGTAATGTATAATTTAAATGCGTAATATTTTTTATTAAAGTTTTTGAGAATATTGGCTTATTTTATTCCTTCTCCGTTGTGTACGTTGTGATTCAGTACCGCATTAGTGGTGTCATTATACAATGGTGCAAATATATATATATATAATAAGCGTAAATAAAGCTTGATACTTCGAAAGCCTTTTGTAATACAATATAATATAGGTAGGTAAGTATAGTTATTTTTTTTATTATTATTTACTTATTTATTTTCTTGCTATTTTAGGCCTAGTCTAATCAACTATTTGGTAATCTATGGAAAATCCAAGTTAAAATAACATGAATAAGCAATCCATCTAGTGGAGGGTACTACAATTAACTTATATATATATATATATATATATATGCACAAAATGCATAGACACATACAGTTGTATTCTCATGTATGCATAAATACCATACATACACGTACCCGTATCCACGCACACACATATATTTATATGTTCATAACTTATGTCAGGTCTTGAGGTCGTTTTCTGTTTAGCCTACGTCCTCCTTGTTTAGGTCACTCAGCAGTTCTTTTATTATCCTATTAGGATGTCCTTTCAATCTGGCAACATATCTCCGAGTAGCAGTTGCTATTTCATTCTTTTCAAATTTGACTCCAAGATCTTCATGGATTGTGATGCTGTTTACGTACCATAGAGGAGAGATGATCATGCGTAATAACTTATTCTGGATTCTTTGCATAATTGAAATGTTACTGTTAAGTAGCAACTTGTTTTCGAGAGATACTATTAATCTTTTACCCAAAAACCAGTATAGTTGCCGTAGTTTGATGTTCAACTCATTTCATTTTGTTATAATGCGCTTCCTCTAAGTCAAGTGTTTGTCAAGAAAGATACTTTATATCTTCTTTTTGAGGAATCTCCACATCATTCATAATTATACTTTCAGATGAATCGATTCTTACGGAAAATTAATGAAATAATCGAATTGCTATAATGTTGATTTTGTCGTTTATCACCATTATGCTAATTTAAGAACATATCTTAGAGATCGTAATGTTGTCGGTCAAATCATTTTTTGAAGTTGATCAGTTTTCAAAACGACTGAAGCGAATTAATTTTTTGAAAGCCACATATAAATATATACCTATATATATATACGTGTATGATATATGTATGTATGTGTTGATACGAATTCAGTTTTACTTATGTCTCTATTTAATGACAAATTCGCTATTTAGAGGTGCTTAATTGACCGAGGCCAATGGAACGAATTTAGTAGAGGCCTTGTTTCGCGAAGCCAATGAAACAGATTCAATAAAACGTATTCAGTGTTACTTTCGCGGAATCGAATTTTCCTGTTTGTAGATCAGTAAACAATCTTGTGTTCATTTAACGTGTCCGTACTTAGTAGAATTGTAATTTCCGGCTGATAATTCTTTCACCCCTTAATTCCCGAAAGGAACGGAAACGACCACGACGAAGTATAAAAAAAGAAAAGGAAAATGTGACTTCTGTGAAACTTTAGGTCCCTAATCCGGGACCTACGAACTTGCCGTCCATGGATTTTCTGGATTACCTAAAGTTTAAATTAATGAGGTATTTTTAAGAGCATTACGCTTTTTATCATATACATTTATACCAAAAAATAGCGCATAATCACGATATTACACGGAGTATTTAGCGAAAGATGAAAAAGAACTGACAGCGAGAACAAAGTCTACGTGTTGTAAACAGATAGTTTATGTAATTACACCGCACCTGCTGCCCTAGCTGATTCTGGTGGGATTTTTACAAACATAGCTCAATGTTACTCGGCTGCAGAGTTCAACATTATTCGAATAATATATATTCCATTCGAATAATAATCAGAATAACAAAATTATTCATTGTTCGTTAGTCATTAATTATAAAATGAAAAAATATTCATTATATTTAGTTATGCGGTTATTCGTTAATAATTATTTAAATTATGCGATACCTGATTTGTACTTAAGTGGTACGATGTTTCACACATACTGCACCAACAGCCCAGGAAAATTAATTTTGCTGACTTTTTTTTATTTTTCGTATTGCACATTTTATTTCTCAATGTTATTTAGTATGATTGCGCTCATTTTTAAATGCTTCTCTTCGAAACTTGCTGTTCTAGCGTTTAATGTCACATTTTTTCAAATTTTGAATTTTTTACCCACTTCAAGTCGAGGAGCTACAGCTTTAAAATTTAGCACGGTGATGGATTTCCGGTGGCCATACAATATTATGCGAAAAACTATTTCTGTTCCTATCGTACCGTCTGATGTCGCAATTTACGTGTTACTGCTCACTTGGTTTTACAAAAAACAGATGTACAGAATAGTTAGTTCATCAAAATTAATTAACGAATTTCTTTACCTTAAGATATGGCGCGGATTGAAATGGCTACCCAACTTAAACAGCAGTTGAGATAAAATATTCAAAAACTTCACAATGTACCAAACAATATAATTTTTCGCGATAATAATTCTATAAACCGTCGCTAAAAAGCAAAAAAAAAAGAATATTTTTTTTTCTTCTTTTTAAGATAAATGCTTTCATTTAAAATGCACTCGGAATGAGAAAATTGATTTTTATACATTCTCATTTCGTAAAAATCAACACAAATACAAAAAAAGATATGTTTCGTTATGACGAAAATACATTCTAATGAGTGCGTATAATTTTACTTTTACTATAATATAATACTTAATAGTAATACAAGAAAAAATTCCGACTACAATAAAATGCATGGTTCGAATAAAAGCGAGGTTCATTTGTTTAAGAATATAAACAAAACGTATATCGTATTTTATAATGAATATAAATATACATTATGAACTTCTGGCCATTTTGATTTACAAGCTGCTACGCTTTTATTTAAACCGTGCATTTTTTATTGTAATCGGTAATTTTTTTTTTGCATTATTTTTGAAATATTATAGTAAAAAACGAAAATTATATACACTCATGAGGATGTACTTTCATGCCGAACTGTGGCTGCATTTTTCAACAAATCCAAAAATAAGGGGGAAAAAATTAAAAAGAAAAATATATTTTCATTATAAACGAAAACATTATTTTTTACTTTTGAGTTCATTTTTACGAAATAATAATAATGTATAAACTTATTTCCTCGTTCCAAGCTCATTGTGAATAAAACCATTACTTCAAAAAAAGAATATTTTTACTCGTATTTATTTTTAATCGGAATTCCGGGCACATGTAGTATACGGAATCCTAATAAGTTGGTTTAGAAAGGACAAAAAAATTAAATAAAATTGAATAATTTAGAAACAATTCGACTCGTAAACTTCAAATTTTGCATACTAATTATAAATTCATTTTAAGCCAATATATATAACTTTAGGACAACTGATCACGCTGGGCACTGAAAAAAAAAAAAAAAAAAGAATTTTTAATATGATATTTAAAAGGAACTAAAAAATCACTTAAAAATTTATAGCAAAAGAACTCATTAAAAGTAAAATTCAAAATTTATAACGAAAATTAAAACCGTTTCATAAAATAAAAAAGTGATCAATGAACAAGTAATTCAACATCTGAGTAAAAACAAAAAAAAAAAACGGATTTATTTGCATAAATAGCAGATAATCGAGTAAAGAAGTTGAAAAAATAATACGCATTTTAAACATGTACCTAAAAGGCAGTACTCTACAAGAAAAATATTACCTATATTACATCTTCATGTTTAGCCCTTTGAGGCTTTGCAAACCCCAAAAGTTGGTAAAAAATACTTTTTTTCTCCCCATCGTGCGATTATTAGAAAACTGCTAGTTATTTGGTAATAAAGAAACCAATTTCGATTCTTTAACAAAAATTTCAAAGTTTGCAAAAAGTTGAAAAAATCAGAAACCTTTTTTGAAAGTTAAAAATTTCGAAGTAGTTTATAAATATACGCGTTTGGCGAATTCTGAACAGCCCCGGCTATTAAACTTCAAAATCTGTCTCTCGCGTCGCCTAACATGATTAAAAATTTTTAGGACTTTCTTTTCCGGACCTGGGCAAGGTATTAAAGCTCATTGTTATTAGAGCTGTTAATGAAACTGTATTTCGGTTCCCTTTATGGATTTTTCCAAATTGTAAAATACCTCAGAAAAGTGTGATAATGATAAAAATTTTTAAACTATCGTAAATATACACATTTACAGAAACGCCACATAGAAAATGTACTATGATATTAAAATGTTAAGGGATGCCCTTTTCCCACGATACGACATTAATTCTGAAACGTATATGCGATAATGTAACAGAATATAACAAATAACTGTGTTTTTAAAAAGATATTTATTCGCTTAACGTTTCGACCAGCTTACACTGGCCATCATCAGAAGCAAACTCTCATGAGTAATCACTGTGAAAGCTTTAAATTTTTAAGAATATAACAATTAAAAACAACATAAAAGTAAATTGTAGATGTTAGATAATTGAACATTTTTTTTAAAAGAATCAGCACCATTTAATTTGTAATTATTTCAATACAGAATTATTTATTATATTGTTCGTTACATATAAATATAGTCTATTGTTGGAATAAAAATTAGATACACAATTATAACTAACGAATTAAACGTGTATAATCTCTGTATACTATGCAGAAACATTTTTAAGGGAAAAAGCCCATCTTCAGTTGGAAAAATAGGATTTACAACATAAACACAAAACCGAGGAAATGTTGCGAATAAATTATAAAAATTTAAAACGCGAGCATAAAAACGAGAATGTGTCTCAAAGAAATATTCGGTTTTATGTTTATGTTATAAATTCTACTTTCCAGCTAAATCTTGGGCATCGTCTGAAAACATTTCTGAGTAGACTACACACAGATCATGGCCGTGTCCACGAAGCGGTTTGGGGGTTAACCCCCCTCCCCCCACCACCATCATTAGAACTGAAATAGTTATTATAAATACACAAAAATCTGGAAAAATCAAAAATTTTAAATAAATATTGATGATTTTTAGAGTGTTCTTACCTTTAAAAGAAAAAAGAAAAATATACTCCATATTTATAGGTACTTCATTAATATCTTAAGGGAAATCTTTTTATTACGAGTATAATCAATAACATATGCAATTTTTATTAATGTGTTTATACGGGGTAATTCATTTATATAAATTATTAATATATACATCAAAATGATAGAAATTATTGATAGTATGAATATTAGTGAAAAACGTATTGTTATTTATAAAATAAGTATGCAAAGAAAATCCCCCCCCCCCTCCCCTTCGAAATTCTGGGTACGGCCCAGACACAGATTATACTCTTTTAATTCGTTTGTTGTATTTGTGTATCTTATTTTTATTCCAAATTTTACTATATGTAATTGTTTCTTTCCTTATATGGAACGAAATTGCTTACACTAAGTAATAATTTTAGAAAAAATGTGTTAAATGTGCCATTTTAAAAATATCACATACTTTTAAATTGGTTATATAAATAAAACTTTTAATCTTTTGACAAAGAATTATTATTTAGCGGTGATATATTTGTTTTTTAATTTACCAACTATTCCATTTCTAAAGGTTAAAATTAGTTTATAAAACCACATTTGTTATGTAAACACGGATAATTATTTTAAATACTTTTTGATTTTATCTTCGTATTGCATTTGTTTATTTATTATAAGAATATGAATACCATGGCCGTAGGCAGGGGGTATGTTTTGGATTTCATTTTTTCCTTTCCTTTTTATTGTAAATAACTGAAAATACAGAGTAGATCGTTTTACCAATCGATTTTTCTGTACTCTTCTTAACGTTTCCGTTTCAACTGATTTCCTCATTTATTAATTCTGTTTACGCAAAAATAGGAGGAGACTTTTCATTATTGTATTAGTATAGTTTATAGTATTTCGAGTATTACGGTTTCCGTCTTTAAACCAGTTTTCAAATGCATCGCTTGTCTCGAATAGTTACTTCGTATTTGTTTAAATGCTGAACATAAACACGTTATGGTCCGGCGTATCTATTTTAATTTCACATACTTTGCAGTTATCATTGTTTGTTACTTTGAATATTTTAAGGTACGTCTGAAAATCTCCATGACCAGTTATGAACTGTGTTAGAAAATAATTCGGTACCAAGTCCCCTTATTTTTGTAATCGTTCTTGTATACTGAGAATTAAATTGTATGTTCGTCGTCCTACTTGATCATTATCATATTGTTCCCGCTATTTTTCTGTATATTTAATTCCAATGTCATTGATTCCTTCTTTTAATTCTTTTTTGTCAAGATTTTTCATTTTTAATGCTTTTATCTCGTTTGCTTTCCCTAATTGCAGTTCTATGGAATACCTGTGATGATAACATTCGTTGTGCAGTAAGAAATTGTTTTGTAAGCAGAAATAACATTTATTAATATTATCATTTGTTCTGATTTTATTTTGTTTCTGTTCTTTTTATTTAATTTAGGGTGGTAATTAACATTTGCATATTCCACTACTGATCGGAATAAGGCTGAATATAGAATCCTTCTCTCCTTAAATTTGAGCCCAAAAGTATTTCTGTAAAGAGCAATCATCTTATAATATTTTTTTTTTTTAAATTTAATCTAAAATATACTTGATATGACTACTAAAATTAAGATTTTCGTCAATTACACTACTTCTAAGTATTTCATTTCATTGTTGCTGAATAATTTTCTCCTTCTATTCTTATGAGTTCTTCTATTTCTTTCTTAATTTTAGATTTAACTATTTTCCTAGTTATTAAAAGCACATTAGTTTTTTTCCGGTTTAAACTTAATCCTAATCTCTTCAGTTCTTGCACAATAATCCTGATTTCATCTTTGATATTTGCTGTTTCTTTAATGTGCTTGAAGCCTGCTTTGAATAGATCATCCGCATAGCTTATTAATTTTATGTTGGTTTTGCTCCCTGCTGCTTTATGTATCTGCGCCATAGCTATGTTGAAAATTATTGGAGAGAGGGCTAATCCTTGGGACACACACCAGCTGTGACTTTTCGTTCGTATATAACCTGTTCGTTGCTGTAAAATCTTTTTATTCTATTATTTAAAAAGCTTTTAATTAAGCTGATTAGGCCCGACTGTATTCTGTTTTCTTTTAGACAGTTTAAAATTGACGACCATTTTATCCTGGCAAACGCCCCACTAATGCCTAAGCTTATTAATATAATTAATTTATGATTTTCATTAACATTATTTCTGTATGTTTTAATTATGTCCACGTACAGATCCTAATGACCTGTTCAGTAGATTTTTTCCGTATGTATCCTCAAATTGGTAATTGTGTAGGCATTCTTTTTTTTCAATCTCTTTCTCATTTTTGTATCTTATTATTATATTTATAGAAATAATCAAATAAAAAATATAAAAAATGTAATATCACGTTATTTAATGTTACGTATTGCGTACTGTTCGGAATGCCCCCTCCCTCCTCGCGAAACGAATTCCTGGGGCTACGGTCCTGCTGGATACGTATTTCATAATATCGAAACACGTTAGATAATATTGTGAAATTTGTAAATTTGAAAGTATAATTTCACTACTACTTGTATTTATACAATTAATGAAATCACAAAACTATAAACACGATTAATAAATTATAAATATGCTAATTTCGGTTAAAAAGACAACTGCATACAAATATATTAGGACATCAAAATGAAATTTAACAATCGACAGTCGTACATTTATAATTTATTAACGGCGTTTATAGTTTTGTGATTCTACTAATTATATATAAATACTGCTGAGGATTTTAACACAATTTGTTTGCCTACGGATCAAAATATAAATCTTGTTTTGCTGGTTCAAATTTATTATTTTATTAATATAGTAATAAAAATAGGTGCAGTCACATTAAATAATTAGTCAACTGAGAAACACAAAATGTGTAATATAAAAAATAAACAAAAAAAAAAAAAGGCAGCAAAACAAATTTTCCAACAGTAATTTTTAATTGTACCAGTAGACTATGCAGTAATCCCAAAAGTAATTCGAATAATAAATACGAATAACGAATGAATTACTCATTCCTCATGCGCGCGTTATTCGAATAATTTATTCGCTATTCATTATTTGGTTGTTCGAATAAAAATTAACTAATTCTACTCCGGGTGCAACAACTTGGACGCACTCACTGCCGGACAGATGCTGCTTCGCCACTTCAAAACACTCACATAAAGATCGAAAATTAAATGATTTTAACTGAAGAACAATTTCGAACACGAACGTCATCACTAGAGAGCGTCATAAATACCGAATCCGTATCAATATATAAATATATGTACATATATATATTTATATATATGTATATACGTGTGTGTGTGTGTATGTGTACGTATGTTATGTATGTTTGTGTGTATGCGCGCGTGATGTATATATGTTTTTGTATTTCTCTTTTTTTTATAAAGTCAATTTAATTTATATACAAACGCTTGGTCCTTATATATTAGTGCAGTCAATTTAAGCAGCTTCAATGAGTAGAGTCGCTTTTGTATAGCTGTTCATTTAGTTTTATAAATAGCGTTTAAACTGTATTTATTACAAATAATAAATAATGCGATAAATTTATTTCGAATGAATGTTAATTTCAGACGTAAATAATATCCTTTAAAATCTATTTGTCAATATTCAACAAGAGTATGATTGAGAGTCTAGACTAGCGGAATGCGTTGTTTGAGTGTAATTTTTGATGATCTTTGCGCGCCACATTTATTTAGGTAATTTGCTATTAAATCAAATAATATTTATAATGAAACACTAGTCATTTCTTTTTGCAATTTAATTTTCCTAATTTTTAATTTTTTTTTTTTTAACTTTAAATTTAGTTCACGTAACAGAAAAAGGTTAATAGAGTTTTAAAGACAGTGTTTCATCTTCACATTCTGAGAAAATCTTAATGTTGATTCGTTGAAAATCAACATCTAAATTCGAAAGAAAAGTTCCGTATATGTATATCCTACATGAAAAAGATATTCTACACTTCACATTCAAAATATGAATGTTCGGAAAATTATTATTTTTCGCGCGATAGTAGAGATTCGTGAAAGTAGAAACAATTTCATTAAATGATGTACCCGAATAAGGAGAGAAAAAAAGATGATTTCCAAAAATACCGTCTTAATTAAAAGGAAAATCGATATCATAATAAAAGACGAAAAAGTTGTTTTTTTTTTAACCCCCCCCCCTCCTCTTGGGTGTAAAGAAACGTAAAAAATGGCGAAAGAAAAGTATTGAGTATAGAAGTAAAATTTAGTTGTTTAAGTAACTATAGTGTGATATGATGAAATTACTATGGTGTCTATTCGTGAAGAATTGATTTTACCCGCCTTAAAAACATGGTAGTCAGCGAGATAAATACGATTTCGAAAATACCAACGTAGTAAGTAAAATGTTCCGTTTCGTGAATTTTCGCCAAAAAGAAATGATAAAAAAACTGTAAACGATGGAAAAGGCTTGTTCTTTTTTCCCTATTGATGCGGAGCAGAGAAGTTATAGAAAAGGAGAAATATAGACGTACCTGTAGAAATAGATGGAAAGAAGCAATTTCTCACGTTGGGCTTCCCATGAGGCAAACAGTCAGTTGTTGGCACGCACCTCTCGTCAATTACCACTCTAATTTTACATTAATAAAAGATAGCGATGAGAGAGTGAGATGTTCATCCGCATACCGGTTTTGTATCTCATTCTATAATTTATTTAAAACGTGGAGGGAAAAGAGTATACACATAATGGTAACAATGAGACAAGCGATGGAAATACAGAAAGTATTGATTTTTATAAGATAGAAAAGAGGAAGAAGATTAAAAATAGCAATAGGACCACTTTTGTGTAGCATGTGTGTGTGTGTGTGTGTGGCGCTTTACATGTATTTTATAGAAAAATGTTTGAAAAATAAATGTATCAATATCTGCACTCTGTAGTTGTATACTGAACGGGAGACTGTTATATTTCACTTCATTTTTTTCCTCCCCTTAAATTGTATGTGCTGTGTGTAACTACTATGGTCATTACAGCACACACAAATGGGGGAGGGGTCATTTAAATATGCTGAGTTAGGCCGCTCATTTTAATGAAGACAATAATCCGGGTGATGGAAATTACCTCATTTGAGAGCATCTGCTATATGTTTCTCAGTAGGCCAAGTTGTTTTAAAAAATTTTGGCAGGTAAGCAGTATGTGAGAAACTGTCGACACGATTGTCTGGCTGTACAAGTGGCATGTAGCCGGAGGCGGCGTTTTATGTGTTTGTGGGAAATGGCGATGTGGTCGATTCGCAACCGGCTGATAATCTTAAAATCGTATCGGAAGGTTCCTTCCAGCGGCCACCATGATTTAACTGTGGGCTTAATGGGGTTCTTAGGAATGTTGTAGCAGCTGCCCATTCAGTTCTTCAATGGTTTTCGCACTTGACAAATGACAAACAATTTATTATATATAGACATTAGTAAATCATTCGATACGGTAAACCATCAAATATTGTTGCGAGATATCAACAAAGGTATTAGTATTATAGGCAAACAAAATAAATGGTTTGAAAGTTATTTGTATAATAGAAAGAGCGTAGTAAAAATCGATGAAGAATTAAGTAGAGAGGAAATTGCATTAAGATGCGTAGGTCAAGGAACTATTTTGGCTCCGTTGTTATTCTTGATCTATACTATCTCCCTTCATAAATTTGTTAAAAACTCGACAGCCTTTATTTATGCGGATGATAATATAGCACTCGTTATCGAGCACCGCGACATTCATGGGGCCGAAAAACTCTTACAAGAGAATGTAAAAAATCTCGAAGGCTTTGTATATGTCCAGTAGATATAGAAAACATATAAACCATCTATTACAGTGCATAAAAATAATTGTTTACATGACTGTTTGACTTATACTTCGAACTTTGGGTGTATACAACTGGAAACGACAGAAGAGGTTAAATATTTTCTAGGATTAATCATCGACAGAACATTATCTTGGGAGACAAGCATGTTATAAATTTATCTAATAAAATCAGGAAAATGATACCGGAACTTTATAAATTGGCTCTTTCAATACCATATGGCAGTTTGCATGTATATTAAACGCTATAGTATTATCTAGAATCATGTATGGAATATCAATTTGGGAGGAAACAAAAAGGACGATAATTAAATAGATTAGTAGTCAGCAAAATAAATGCTTAAAGGTAATATTCCCTAATAAAGATCCGGTTAACAGTAATATTAGCTGGCGGAGAGAGAGAAATGAAATGTCTCCAAAGATGTGCTACTTTTATCACCCCGATTTCTTGAATATAAGACACCACGAGTATATCAATGGCTACAATGACAAGAAGACAATGAGGAATAATAGGGAGGTATATTTTATTCGACCGAAAGGCATAAATAGTATGAGATTGATAATATGGATGAAATAGTTTTAATTAAGTTGCTAGAACGAATCCCAGAAGATATAATGCAAAAAGAGATAGGAACTTGGAAAGTATTAATTAAGCAATGGTTGGTTAATAACATTAATGAGTGAAATTAAGTTAGATAAATTGGGAAGTGGCTGTGGCGCAGAATTGACCATTCGTATTTGTGGAGCGTGTAATACGAAATTGTTTGTATAATGATAAAAGTAGTTCGTTTTTGTTTTTATCTTTTTTATTTTTTGTTTTATTATTATTATTTTTTTCTCACTATTTATAATTACGAAAATTAATTGTATAATTGTAATGAAATATTGTAATATATTTTTTTTAAAATAAACGATGATAAGCGTGTTGCGCATCCGCAGGCGGTCAGCCTTATCGGTCCCACAACTTATTTTTAATAAAAAAAAAAAAAAAAAAGAACAGTACCTCAGATTAGAATATATCTGTATAAACACACAAATGTAAATTGATGTTCGACAAATATGTGAAAATTTAAGATATAAAATCAATAATATCCGAGTAAAATGAAATTCCACGTGCTAAGTGTCATTCTGCAAATTCGTTCATTTTGAGCAACTGAAAAAAAAAAAAAAAAAGTATGGCCCGCATCTTTAGAAACATGACGCGGACGAGTTGCGAAGTCTGCGACATCGTCCCTGAAAAAGAGACCAATGATGGTTAAGCCGCAGCCTGGTATTATTTGTTGTAACACCATTTTGTGAAGAGATCAAAATGTAAAATTGCACTAAAGTCAAAGTAGACTTTTTATCTTAGACGCGATCTAATTCAGTTTACTACACTATTTGCACTCGATTCTAACACATTTATGAACGGCATCACTCCTCCATATGTAGCTACCAAAGAAGAAGAAGAAGAAGAAAAAATCAAAATAATTTCAGGTACTCCGCTATATAAATACCTTTTCGTTGAAGGTACTACTTTATCAGAAGCTGAATTACCCTTAAGGGGAAAAAGGCACTAGCCCTGCAAAGGATCTCGGGCGGTATATGCAGTTCTGCAGCATCACTCAGATCTGACCATTTTATGAAATATTTTCAATAGGCTTTTACAGCTTTTGCAGTTTATAATATACCAACATTCTGATTATCTGGTAGACATCTTGAATCAGGTAAATCTTATCGACCGATCATTGCAGACTTCGTCATCGATGAAATCCGTAGAAACTTGCAATAATACACTAGTGACACCTGAGTTTTAAAATTGACGAAATTTCTCGTAATCACCGTTGTTGAAGAAAATTTAAACATTTTTTTTTTTTTCTTTTGAAAGAATTCAAAATAACCGAATCTCATTTAAATAATGTGCAATTAGAATTTATAGTAGTATTACCAGCAAACCCACTATACCAGCGTTTTACGCTGTCAAATGAATATATGTATATCCAACAACAAATGTATAACACTTTAGAAGATTTGACTTTTTACGCGCCGTGTTAACTAATGTTTTAATAATTGCTGCTACGTGCTTATATGAATAAATGTGATGACCCGATGGTGTTATTTCATTTTTTATTAGTTTATTTTCGAATATTGGTTTTTATGAAGAAAAAAAAAATCGGAAGTAGTATATAAATAGATGTATTTGCCCAGTATTAAAATAATGTATATTCGGTAAGTACACCGGACAGGAGGGATGATTTTAAGTGTATATTTTTTCACTTTATCGCGTGACGCACTCTATTTTTGGTTTTAATTTGTAAAATTGATTAATTACGGTTGCATTTTAGGTTAACACAGGTAAGTTATATATTATATCATACTATACATCGTTTTGTTTGTCGGTTATGAAAATTAGAAATATGCATAGGATTGTTGTTGTTTCAATAGTCTGCAAAGTGATTATTATAGACGGGTACGTTGAACGGAATTCAGTTGAGTCCTCAGTAGTAGCATACTGATCGAAACGACGTTCACAAACAGCACCGTTTGTAAATGTAACTGTGTTTACAACATTTAATGTGACACACGCAACAGGGATGAATTCAGGAATCTGTTTCTGGGGGACAGAGATTTTTTTTATATTTTTACTGAGAAATTTTTTTTTTGGATATTCTTCAATAAAACCAAATATGAAAAAAATAATTTATTAAGTAATTTAAAACAATGAAAAAACAAGTGTGAACAATAAATTTCAAGTAAAATAACGGATTATAAACAACAATGTTTTTTTAATTAGTTTTAAAATTATTAATTCTAATTGTAGCATTAAAGAATATACATTGTAAAAACATTGAAATGGGTTTAACGGGTTTATTATCTTTTTAAAATAAACGAATACGCCGTGGTTTTTTCTGCGCGTAGCAATTAATCACTTTCATCATAAACTCATCATTTAAACTTTCTGGTCCTTCTATACTTATTTCCATACATGCTAATAGAGTTTCTGTACCCATCTTATTTCTAATTTTATTTAAAATGCAGTTCATAATACTGAACGAACGTTCTACACTAGCTGCTGATACTGGTATACACAGTAATTTTTCACATAATATTTTTAAATGTTCGATCAACAAATTTCGAGTCTTATTTTTTGACTGTATTAACATAAATGAAACCATATAGATAACATTTAAATCACCAGAAAACTTAACTTCGTACTAAAAATTAGAAATTTATTAAAAAAAAGGCTTGATTAAAAATAATGATTCTTTCAAACATAATCTATACAAGATTGTATGGAATATTATAATATTAAAAACCATAAATATTTCAGTTTATTTACTACTTTTTAGAAGAATATATTTAATTGAGGTATATTAGAGAAATAAAACTAAATAAAAAAAAAAAAACGGAACTAATCAAGAGAACGGACAATAACTTCGTAAATATATGTAATTCAAAGTGAAATACCAGACATGAATGTTCAGATTTTTACAGATGAATAATACCAAGCCTAACATACTGCTACGACAGCTGTTTTAAATGGACTTTTCTCGAAAATAAAAAAAAAGGAAAAAGCAACGGAGACAGAAATGAAGTTGTCTATAGATCATGTCGCTTATAACAAAAAAAAAAAAGAATAAATGAAAACTAATAAGAAACGTTTAAATAATTATATTGATATTAATGATAATTCGATTGAAGTGAAACATGATAGTACCCGTACCCGTTTACGCTGACAAAAAATACAAACTTTTCAGCTCGTCAGTATTTTACATCATTCGCACATATGTAATAGAAGTATATCAGTTTTCATAAAATACAAGCAAACGTCAAAGTCAAATTTTAAAAGGTCATTTTCTTTATTCCTATTATAACTAAACAAAGCGAATAAAAAGAAGAAATTTATTTCCTATTAAATTGCTGCATTCTTAAACAGTCTGTATTAATTTCTGGGGGGGGGCATTGCCCCCCCAACCCACCACAGGATTCATCCCTACACACACAATGTACAAAATTTCATAAACGTAATGTCAAACGAATTTTCACAATTTGTCCAAAAAATCATGCAAAGTCTGTACACACGGACACCGTTTTTAAGTTTTATTTACAATGGGCTGATTTAAAAAATAAATTAAAATTCTCCTGATGCCAATTTAAGAGATGGTAATTAATAATGTTCCGATTGTAAAAAAAAAAAAAAAAAAAGGCTTTTTGGGAATTTAATCAACTATCGTTGTCACCTTTATTTTTGTATATTACTGCTTTAAAAGGTGGCACTGTTAACGAATAATTTTGCTCCTTTCATATTTCTTATACTCTGTGAGTACTCACTTTTTAGACTTTTGAAAAAAATTCTGAAATTTATCCAATAATGTATGTGTTTTTGACGTTTCTTGTTTTTATTTATATACGTGAATATAACAAACAACAGTAGATCATTGAATGCTTTTTATTTACTTTTTCTATCGTTTCTTGTTTAATACATTTATATTTTATATAGCATAATAATAAATTTTATATATATAGATCTAAGTCATATATTTATTTTCTTTCTTTTCGATTTTAAAGCGACTTCTATTTTTATGATTAATTGCTTTGTTTTTTAACGCATCTGTTGTTTAATGGAATATTTCTCGATTATATTGATTTTATGTAAATATTTCAGTCAGGGATTCCAGCAGTTTGGAGAAACTACTACATTTGTTGCCACTCACAGCGGTTTCATGAGATGGCACGATCATCCAGCTACTCCTGGATCAACAGTTCCGCCTACTGTGCCTCCTTTCCATCCAAATTCTAAGTGAGTTTCAGACTCAATTTATGTGATTTTCATTCTACTATATTGAAAAGTTCTACCGTTATTAATAAGTGCGCACCGCCCATTTTTTTTTCTTTTTCCGACGAAATTTTTCGAATAAAATGATTAAAATAGTTTTTTTTTTTCACATTTATCTCTTTATATGAAATCAATTTTTTTCCAGAAAGAAATGATATCAATAAGGTGGGACAACGTTTACTCGCAATAACGAGAAACGTTTTTCTTACAATGAAATCTTTGCTCAAACATCGTAAACATAAACACGACTCGGAGGGGATAAAGTAAGATAATTTTTGACGTGCTTGAGTAGAAAAATTTTTTCGTATCGTATTCACTGGCGAATGCGATTGTGGATTCCTAGTGCCATTCTGTTATCTGTTTTTGGAATACCTACCGGGCGGCACATTCTTGCGCTTAGTAATCTAGCAGTAAAGATGCTTTACGAAATCTCAGATCGCTCTTTTCGAAAGTTGTTTCGTTCGTCAAATTCTCAAGTATCGCACTAATCTGAAATCGAATATATAGCAGAGAAGTCATTTAGATGAAAGTTCATCCCGAAAGTCGGCGTCCAGCCGTGTAGGTATCTCGCGGGTAATGACATGGCGGATTCTCTGGTTCCAGTTGCTGCCTCCTTCTTCTTCTCCCTTTTCAACAAAATTCCTTTAATGCCGCTATGTAAATAAAATTTCCCATCTTAAATTTTGGTCCGATATTTACATTTCTTCTTTCTGTAACGATCGTTTTTTCTATCTGTCTGTACAATCTAATCTTCCTTCTGTTCAATGGTTCTTCGAGTTTCCTTCACACTCCTTCGTTCTATTGATCATCGTCCTTCCGTTACCGCCTCTCCTTAGTTTCTTCTCGAAATTACCTTTTTCATCCGAACGAATCAGCGGTTTGCAACGCTGATCATGGTTTCTTTGAATATCTATCCCTTTTTTCCGAGTATTGTGTTCTATATTTTCATCTACTGAAGTTCGTGCTTCCTACTCCCCTTATTGCGTGTCTTACTTCCTGTCGTTTCCTTTTTCTTCCACCATTCCAATTATTAGTTCCTTTAACTTGTCTGTATCTAATCAAATTTAATTGACGACTTTTTTTCGTCTCCTTGTTTCTGAGTAAAAGTCCTTGATTGATGCGCCCCCCCCAACAAAAAAAAAGAAAGAAAAAAACGATTCTAAAAGAAAAAAACAGGTCTCTAATATTTTTAAATTCATTAAACCCTCAAGTACATTATGAACAGCCTGATAAATTATCTGTTACACCCTATAGCATGGACATGTAGGATCCGTTAACTATTTTTTTTACATCGGTTTACTGTAATGTGAAGGGTTATCACGGAATATTACTGTAGTTCTTTTCATTTCTTCTCTTTCGACCACATTTATTTTTTATTTTTTTTTGTACTTTTTCCAAAATTTTTTCTCGATGCATTTTTTTTCAGTTCTACCGAGATTTTAGTTGCTTTCTCCCAGTTTCTTACTTTTAATTCGAATTCCTTCAATTTTTTTGCCAGCGTCTCCGTATGTCCTTCCACCATTTATTCGAAAAGAGTAATTTTTTGGGCGATCTATCAATGCTCATTATCCATAATGAATGGTCAATTTTGCTAAATAAAAAACTTTATCTGAATTACACTGTTACTTTTAATGTTTATTTGATATATAGTCCTGCTGCAATGCGGCGTCTAGAACTTTATGGTTTTAATGTGCCCCTCTTGATTTTTCCGAGTCGTTAGAGTAGATTCGATTTGTTACACTAATTTATATCGATGTTAAGCTGTTTCCGAGTAGCTTATTATTCAGTTTTCATATATTGCATTAACAGCTGCTTGTGAATTCTTCCTGGTATTTCGGAATCGAGTTTCGCCTTTTTATCGATTGTGTAGAGCCGAGATAGTTAAATTGTCGTATCTGATCGATTACAATACTTCGTTCATTTATAAATATATTAATTTGCCGTTTATGTTCCCCTTTTCAGCCAAATTTTTGTGTTTTTTTTTTTTCATTAATTTATAAATTTCAAAATATTCGCCTCCTTCTCTACACTAACATCTAGCGCAACTTGTAAATCTTTATAAAGGCACGCTCGTATGAATATTTTTTAAATTGGAATTTTCCATAGAGGATATTTCCCTTTTATCTTGGAATCTTTTTTGATTTAATGATCCTTCAAATAGTATCTGCTCACATTTTGTTATTTTCTTGTAGGTTTCTTTTTAATTATGTCAAAAGAAAAAGAAAAAAGAGAAAATGTGCCTCGGGACACAGGGCAGAAGTGAAACTTCAAAGGCGTTTTGTTCCACTTTCATTTAAGGCTATAGTATTAGTATCAAATTTACCACGAAGAGTAAGGACTAAATAGGGAAATCTGTCGTTCTTATAAACACATGTCTATAAAGTTTCGCTTGAAGAAAAATCAAAAATGCTCTTTGCCTTTCTTTTTCCGATTTTTTATATCAATTTTTTATGTTTGATTAATTTTTGATATTTTAAGTTCTGATAAATTTATTTTCTCTTTTTATACATACATATGTATACAAAGGCGCACTCAGGATTTTTTTTTGGTCGGGGCTAGAATTTAGAAGATGGGTTAGGGGGTGGTAACTTGGTACCTCGACTAAGTACCTATCTATTTCCGTGGTTTATAAATTTAAAAAAAATAAATTAAAAAAAATAAAATTAACGAATATTATTTTTAAAAATATTAAAAAACTAACAAATTTTATTAAAAAAATAAAATAATAATAATAATAGAAACGTAACATTATGTTTGTAATAAGCACAAATTAGATAAGTATACGAATTTTATTTTAAAAAAATTAGCTAAAAGTATATAACATTATACTTGTGATATAAGTAAAAAGTAAATATGTATGTTTAAAAAAAGAAAATCAAGTAAAACAAAACATTACAAAACGAAATTAATATTTCGAAAATTTTTTGGGGGGAGCAATGGCCCCGTGGCACCCCCCTTGAGTGCGCCAATGTATGTATATATCTCAAAGTGATATAAAATGAAATTACAAGCAACATACATTTCAATTCAATATACATGTATTACTGGCTCTACGTGTCTATTACAAATTTTTAGATGTGTTAATACTTATTGTTCAGAAGAACTATTAATTATTCATAACGTACGCTCGCTCGTTTTGCTTGTCAATTCCTCGTATAAGGCGCGCTTAAAAAAGTTTCACTTCAAAATCTACTTTTGCTCGACTCCCAAAATTGCTTAATATCCGGGACGGTATTTTCACGCGATATTGATATTCATCTACAGCTACTGTGTACAGTAGCATTAGAATATCCGGAAAAATTTGGCAGGACATCCTGATTTCTGCAGGCATTTTATTTGTTTCTGTCTAGAAAATCAAAGGTTCTGCTGATGTCGACGAAAACTACATTTTATAATTTTATTTGCACCCGGATTTGCTTGAAATATTCCTATTGCCATTTCTTTAATCGCGTAATTTTCTTGTCTAATTTTGGTTTTTGAAGAATTTAGGAGGGTCTGAATTGGTTCATCGTCCGAGTTTCGGTGATTATTAAGGGAGACTTAAAAATATTATTCCTATCATCTACCCGTCGGATCTTTTGGATAATTTCTGACTCCCAAGGTTTATTGACTTAGAGATCCCGTCGTTAACTTTTTAATTATATTAACCGTCCGAGTCAAACGCTATATTTAATAATTTTCTAATTTCCGCTTCGGGTTCTTTCTTTTAAAAATTCTAGCCAGCATCATAGAAGGAAACTTTTTTAGATAAAAAAAATTGTTCGCGAGCGATAAAAGAAGAAAGTAAAAATTCAAAAATTTTTGGCACTATCCCGACTTTAATTGAATTTTTAAGAGGGATTTAAACAATTAAGCCCACCACCGTATATTAAATCCAGCCCGCGCACATCCCATACGGATTTTATTCTGTAAAATATGTATTTAACACTACAGTGGTTGCGCAGACTACTACAAAAAGTAGTCCAGCACTTTTGTTTTGTCAGCTATTTTAAAGTTGCGTGGATTTGGGTGATGAAGAACAGGCTGGATTTCGGAAAAAAATACCGTACAATAGACCACATCCAGACGTTAACTCTATTGATACAGAAATGTAAGGAATACAACTTGCCGTTATACCTAGGATTTGTCGACCTAAAAAAGGCATTCGATTCTGTTCAGTTATGAAAGCTCTAAAAGCTAGTGGTATAGAAAAGGCATATATCGAGATACTGGTAAACATATATAACTCAGCAACAGCTAATGTACGACTTACATAACGTAACAGCCACATTTGCAATACTAAAAGGAGTTAGATAGGGAGATACAATCTTACCATGACTATTCACAACAGCATTGAAGCTTGAAATAAAATCATTGGATTGGAGTGAAAGAGGAATAAATATAAATGGCAGATGTTAAAACACCTCTGCTTTGCAGATGACATTGTGATCCACAGACCAAGGATGATTTCGAATGTATGATAAAGGAACTAGAGATAAACAACGTCGGTTTACAAATAAATCCGAATAAAACAAAGTACATGAAATACATATTCGAAATCAGAACAACGATCACACGCATAACGAAATACAAATACAAGCAGGAAACGTAGAAGAAACAGACACCAGTTCACATATTTGGGTAAAGTATTCACAAGCGAAAAACAACGGGTGAAATTAGAACTCGAAAAGAAAATATCAAACGGTTCGATCGCAGACCACAAAATAAAACACGTACTCAACACCAAAATCAGCTCACACAAAATAAAGCGAAAATATTTAACCAATGCATGATTCCAGTGCTAACGTATGCTGCCGAAACCTGGCTCATTAAAGAAAGGAAGTTATAGAAAAATTAAGAAAAACTGAAAGACGCATGGAACGAACTTTACTTCGCATATATGAGATAAGATTAAATCAGAATATATCTGAAATAAGACAAAATTTGAAGACGTCGGGACAAAGACAGCCATGAACAAATGGGCCTGGACTGGTCATGTTGGTAGGCAAGTAGATGGGAGGTGGACAAAAGAAGTGATCCAATGGAGACCGTATAAGAGAAGGTGGACGGATGATATTGTGGCAACAGCAGGGAAACCGTGAAGGACAAGTATCGATGGAGTAAATTAAGGGAGGCCTACATCGAATCAATGATGTAACGCAGGCAAAAGAAGAAGAAGAAGAAGAAGAAGAATACTACTCCTGAGGCAAAAAGATCGATGTAATGTATGTAGTCGAGCTAAAAATAAATCAACCAGAAAATCGTGTCATAAATGTGCAAAATGTATATGTAATGGCCACTGCCAAATAGTGTGTAATGCACATGTCTTCTCTAAATTATAAGATAATTGTTCTCACGTTTATTTAATTTTTGTATATTGTCACCAAACCTTAGTGTACTTTATTTTTTATTTTACCTGTTATTCATGTTATAATCTTACACTAGTAGTATTTATAAATTCGGATTATTATATTGTTAAAAACTGCTAAAATATGATAAGCACAAAAAATTGATAAAAATTACATTAAAATCACTAAAAAAAATTAATAATTGTGATGGACTACAATAGTAGTCCGCGCGGCCACTCATGCGACAATACTCCGCGCGACCACTGTAGTGTTAAACGGCGTAAATGGCGCACCGCATATTGAACCCATCCCACGCCCATGCGTGAAAACACAATTTTCATGGGTGCGTGGGTTGGTTTAAACACTATGTTTAGTTGTTTCGCCGGACTAAAAATAAAGCTCCTGGCTTAGACCAGCTGACGAATAAATTTTTGAAGATCTTGAATTTCCACTATCCTAATTTACTTCAGAGCTTATTCATCGCTCTGTTGAGGTTCGGAGTCTTCCCGGAAGCCTGGCGAGCAGGAAGGACAGTTTTTGTGCTAAAACCCGGACGTAGTCCTAGTCTTCCATCTTCGTACAGACCGATTGTCTTGTTAAGCGCTTTAGCCAAGGTGTTTGAATATGTTTTGTTGAATCGTATACTGCCGGTTTTACCTCACGATGACCGGCAATTTGGATTTACTAAGTCCCGTTCCACGGCAACGCTTTTTGGCGAATTATCTAAGCAGATTGAGCGTGCGTTAAGTAAAGGCGCCTTTGATAACTGTTCGTGGCCAGTCTTATTCCACAAAATTAGAGCACTCAGGCTCGATTATAGAATAATCTCAATTTTAAGACAATACTTAGATTCCAGAACTATTAAATTTATTTACGAACATCAAACATATTTTCGAAATGTTACTCGCGCGGATGCCCGCAAGGATCGATTTTGGGCCCGATTTTTTGGAATTTGTATATTTCAGACTTATCGTTGATGGAGTTCCCGTCGGCAGTAACCAGATATTTCTATGCAGATGATCTAGCATTCGCGGTCACTTCTAACCATCGTCCCTCCATTTGTAAATACTTCAAGATTACAATCAACAATATTTTAACCTATATGGAAAAACATCTTCTACAGTTGGACGAAAACAAGACTAATTTTTATTAATCATGCACAGGAAACGAAAAAGGGACTACTACAATTCGCTACATCTCTCTATACCGAACTTTAAAATGAATATCGTCGAATCACTGAAATATCTTGGTATTACATTAGACTGTCGCTACAGTTTTAATCAACATTTCAAAAATTTGTCCAGTAAAGCTACAACGGTTCTAAATAAATTGCACTCCGTGTCTGGACGCACGTATGGGATGAGCACTAAACACCGTTTAATAATTTGCTAATATGCTAGTTGTTCCATTATTCACGTACTGCGTATTTATGTCCGAAGAGGCTTTAAAAGAATTCAGGAAGTACTAGTTAAATCCCAAAGGAAATTTCTTTTGTTTATTCTCCGTGCGCATAGAACTACTTCCGCTGATGCGTTGCGAACAATAGCAGGACAATTGCCACTGCATTCCGTATTGCAGCATAAAATCTTGTATTTCAAAGGGTTAAATAATCTCAATTTGGAGTTGGATCTAAACAATAGATTTATTGAAATGCAAAATAGCTGGAACAATAGCTCAACTGGAAGATTAACATTTAGTTTTGTCCCCGAGGTTAAAACCAATCCAATCAAAATTAATAATATTAATACGTATGTGACGCAATTTCTCACTGGACATGGTAGATTTCAAAGTTATCTGCACCGTTTCCATCTAGCAGACACCGATTTGTGTTCCTGTGGAGATGCTCCTGAAACTGTCACCCATATCGTGTGCGCCAAAACGTAAATTGTTTTCCATTAAACAACGATAATTTATCAAAATTCCTGCACGCGGCAAATTTTATCATGGCTTCCAAATATTCGGATCTTGAAGATTTTTCATTTAATATATAATTTTATTTTAATTTTTATATCGGTTAATTTTTGTCTTTTTCATTTTCTTTTTATTGTTTCCAATCCATGAGGTGTTCATTCAACTGAGATACTCATGGCTATGTTTCAATTACTATGTATTTATGTTAAAAAAAAAAAAAAAAAAAAAAAAAAAAATAAAATGTTTAGTTGTTGAAAATTTCGATTTATTTGTTATGTTTCACAGGCTTTATGTACAATAACGTGGGCGTGGGCTGTACGTATGCTCTACGCATGGGCTGGGTTAATTTTTTTTTGGAATATAAAGTTTGTCAGAAAAATGTATTAATTTTTTTATATTAGTGTTTTTACACGTCGTCGTCGTCGTCAATTAACCTCGATAAAAGTATATAAAACATTTCTAATAATGAAGAATTTTTCCAAGACTCCGACTTATTAACTGCGATTAATAAACTGAATTACGAAAATTTCAGCATGCTGAATTAATTCCATATCTATGTCTTTTAATAGGCATTTCAGTCGGTCCAACAGTCGAAGTATAGACGAACTGTGGTATAGACGAGCGGTCGAATATTACGATAAAGATCCGACCGGATGGATATATTCGGTGCCGTTGTACGAAGGTATTTCCTTTATTTTTTATTTTTTTTTTAAATTACCAAAAGGCCGTATTACTATCGACTACTAAAAATAGCCTGCCACTTTTAATTTTCTAATTGAACATTTAATAAAGTATTTTTATAGTAATTACAATACGAATAAAACAAACGTAGTACCGTTAAATTTGAAGGATAAGTAATTCTCGAACTAGAAAAGAAGGCGTTATTTGAAAAATTATTTTAGTTATATGAAACAGTGCAGGGCAAGAGAAGTTCGGTAATGGACAAAAGATTTCGCAGCTTTTATTAAATTTTAAAGATCATTCATGTAGCTAATTTTATATTTTTTCAACTAATTTTCATTCGTCTTTATTTTTTAAATACAAAATTAATGTTTTTCTTTCAACGATATACACTCAGCTCTGATTCAGTTGATACCGCAGGCCTAATTATGAGAGAGAAAGCATCATAAATAATCACATTGTAGAAAACGAAAAGTATAGCAATGCAAAATATTTAACGGAGGAGCTTCTCCCTTCCGGTAACAGTTAAAATTGTATTAATTTTAAATTCAAAATGCCGATCGCGCTGCTAAGGAAGCATCTTCGTGTCCGCCGGTACCGCTTGCTCTGGGGTTTCCGGATGCCGGATGTTTTATCGTTCGTAAAATCGTTTGTCGCGCAAAAGTGGCTAAGTACTCGCTGGTCCAATATTGCAACATCAATTACAAGCTGAGAGCCATAAAGGACAACACCACCGTTTGAACAAATACATCCCTCCGTTCGGTCAGAAAAAATAAGTCGTATTTTGCCGCCTAAGTGTTTTGGTCATGCACAAATAATGAACTCGTATTTCCTTAATAAACCCCCCACAACCGATATATCAACTTCGATCCGTTCCCATTATAATAGAACATCTAATCGACTGCCACCCTAAGTATCATCCTCTCCGCATACAGTTTAACCTCCCACCCACGATAGAATCTCTTCTGCAAGATAAACGGTCAACAATTGATAATCTCTTTCCCATCTTCCAAGATTCGAATCTCTTTCAACTAATCTAAAATTTTCCTTCCTGGTGCCTCTGACCTTTGTAGTAGTGCGGTACGTTAAAGACAAAAAAAAAAAAAAAGAAAAAAGAACGTGATATTTTACAGTATAGGTTTTATTTTTATTTTTGTTTTTTTTTGGTTTTTTTTGTTTTTTTTTTTTTATGGTGCTGGTCAACTTTTGACATTAGTCTAACGCGCCGGTTAATTTTTAGGATTCCGTATTCATATAATGTACGGAATCCTTATAAGATGGTACACGAATGACAAAAATATCAAATAAAAATCAATAATTTACGAACGGCTTGAATTATAAACTTGAAATTTGGAATATAAAATACAATTAAAATTATCTTTAAAACGATCTATAACTTGAAGATGACTGATTACCTTGGGCGGCAAAAAACCCAAAAAACCGTCAAAAATATATAATATGGTACATAAAACAACCTCAAAAATCACTTAAAAAATCATAACTCGCCACTAGATAAACTTATAACGCTGAAATTCAAAATATAAACTACAATGCAGGAGTACTTTCATAAAATAAAAAAATTAGGTTACAAAAGTTATGTAAAGTTGCCCAAAAGTTCAAAAAATGACGTGTCCCCCCCCCCTAGATCCGCGAGTATTGTAGTTAAAAATTTTAAACGAGGCTAAAAATACGCGCATCTCCGTATATTTCTCTAGTTTGAAACATCCGGATTTCCAACTTTAAAACTGGACCCCAGGGGCGACGAAAGCTCGAAATTTTGGAAAAAAATATTTTTTTCCCGGGCATGTGATACATCGTTGAAAAGATTGCTATCTGTCGAGAACGAAACCGTATTTCACCTTCTTAACGAAACAGTCAAAGCTGCCGAAAAGTTCAAAAAAGCGCGAAAAATGAGGTGTTAGCCCCCTAGCGAAGCGAATATTGTAGCTAAAAATTGTGAACACGGTTAAAAATATGCGCTTCTTCGTATATTTCTCTAGTTTGAAACGTCCAGGTTTCCAGTTGTAAAAGTAGACCCCCAAGGCGCCTAAAGCTCAAAATTTTGAAAAAAAATGTTTTTTTCTTGCGGTTGTGATCTATCATTAGAAGGATCGCTATTCGTCGTGAACGAAACGTATTTCCTTTTCTTAATGAAATTTTCAACGTTACCGAAAAGTTCAAAAAAGCTTGAGCTCTAATTCGTAGCCCCCTCTTTTCGACGCGAGTATTATAGCTATTAATTTGGAACAAGGTAGAAAATACGCAACTTCGCGTATATTTCTCTAGTTTTGAAAATCCAGGTTTCCAGCTTTAAAATTAAACTTTCGGGGCGCCGAAAGCTCGATATTTTTAAAAAATAAATTTTTTTGCAATAGCTTGTGATATATCATTAGAAAGATCGCTATTTTTCGGGAACGGACCCGTATTTCATTTTCTTAACGAAACTGTTTGAAATTTACTAAAAGTTCATAAAATTGTGAAAAATAACGTGTAACCCCGCTTGTAATTTATGTATTGTAGTTCAAGATTTTGAACAAGGTTAAAAAAATGTGCGTCCCTGTTTATTTATTTACTTTGGAACACCTGGGTTTCCATCTTAAAATTCGGAACCTTAAGCGCTGAAAGCTCGATAGTTTCATAAATATTTATTTTCCGGTCACGATCGATGGAAAGATCGCTACTTGTCGAGAACGAAACCATAAGTTATTTCCTTAACGAAAATTTCAAACCTTGATGTTCCAAACTTGAGAAATATATGTCGAAAAGCATATGTTTAACCGTGTTCAAAATGTTTAGCTGTAATACTCGCGGCGCTAGAGGGAAAGGTTTGAATTTTTTGGCAACTTTAAATGTTTCTAAATACGGTGCGGAATTATGTTTAGAGACTCCCGTGGAGCTGGAGTACGAATTTCGACTGTTACTGGTTGAATATTGAATGGTAACTATATCTGTTGAAAGTTAATATCCGCACGAACGGCTAATATTATTCCCCGATGCGCACAACTAGCAAGCACCGGAATTGATTCGAGAACTTTATAGTTTTTTAGTTTTAAATGTTGGTTTTGTTTTAAGTGGGTTTCTTGAATGCACGGAATAAACGGGTTTGTTAATCGGTGTTATTTTTCTTTTGGCTTTATCGAAATACGAGAATGCAGCGGTTTTTAGAATTTGGTTCGGATTGTTATAATTTGCGTTAGTAGTGTTAGTACGAGGGCTAAGAAACAGAACGGGATCGCAGGTTTCGGTTTGGTTATTTTCATTACGGCGTGTGTTAGTGTTGTTATGAACTGTAATGAAAGGAACGGACTCATCGCATCATTGTTTAGGTGATACGTCCGCCTGATGAAAAACAGATGCGAATAGTATTTCGATTTGTTAAACAATTTAACGCACTATTCTAGTAAATAAATAAAAAAAAAAAATTTAATAATGGTCTAACGTATTGAGAGAGTCGAAAGAAAAAACCGAATTGTTAAAAAAACATCTCAGTAGAACGACAGTCTTTGTCACATCGCGGAACTATATCGACCTCTTTTAGTAAAGTAACCAGTTCGTCTTGCAACCGAAAGAAATTTGATAACAAAGTAACCAAATCGCCTCGAAATTCGGTTTTCAAATTAGTGACATTTACAAAATTCGTAAACTATAATTTCGATTGCCGTGTCTCTCCCTCCCATTTTCCGAGAATCTAGGACGCAATCACCAACGTACACCAAACTGCCAGCAGGGAGCACCAGCATTCTAGCAGCCGCAGCAGAGTGATACGTAGCATTAATATTATTTCTAATTAATATTTTTTGTGTGTTTTCGTTCATATATTTATTAAATGTCTTTAATGGTCGGCTATTCAAGAAAGATAGGTGTAGGGATTAACAAAAATATACATTTAAAAAAATCATAAAACCTTAATAATAGTATTATTAAATCTAAACCAATAAGTTAAAAAAATAAATAAAAATTAAAAAAAAGGATTTAATTAATTTTTCTTCTTAACCATTACATTGCACTTCAAATTAGTCTAAGTCTTCGATTCAAATTACTATTTTGCTTTACTGTTTTAAGTTATTATTAGAAAAGATCTCTGAAATTTATTAATATATTAAATTAAAATAATAAAATAAAAATGGAAGTTTATTCAAACAAATTTTCTTACATACTAAATAATTATAGTTGTTGTTAACTTTCATACGGAATCCTCAGCGCATGAAACCTCATGCTTGACTGAACTTGTTCGTATTTTCAATGCTCTGCAGCGGGATTCGAATCTAAAACACCGATACTTATCTACGATAAAAATTGTTCCTTTTTTTTTTTTTTTTTTTTTGGTTTCCAAAAAAATAATAAGAAAACCGATTAAAAAATTTACGGTCAGCGGCAATAGTTAAAAAGCAAAAAGTAACATTAAAAGTGAAAGAGTAATTTTATATATACAATATGGTATGTTTTTTGAAGTGGAATTTTAACCGTTCTCATAAATTTCTGCGAATTAGTCGATTTTTTGAAGTAATTATTTTTGTTTAATTTGTTTTTTTTTCAAAAGAATTTACCAGTTTAAGCTCATTTTTTTCCCATTATGTTCAAATTTGGTAAATTTATAATTGCAAGCGGTTTTAGATTAGTTCTGTTTCAATGAAAATATCCGTGTACATCGCGAAGTTTGGTTTTAAGAAAATATCCTTAAAAACATAAGCTTCATGGCAGAAATGTATTAAACGCGCCGGGAATGTAATGAAAAATCACAGTACCTCTTTGCGCAGAACTACATCATTGTGTAACATGAAAATATGAATGTTCATGATAGTGCGTAATGGGTGTGTGTTTTATTTTCGGTAAAAACCTATACCGTTAATCGAGAAACAAATAAAATCTGTTTACTCTGTGGTAAATATAAATAAGGCACTTCGCTATAGAAGTGAAAATTAAAATTTCGTGACATTTCTTTGTGACGGATGATAATAAGAGTCACGTTTGAAGAAGAAAAAAAATCTCATACATTAAACTCATTTTTTTTTTTTTTTTTAGCAGGATTGTAATATTTATAAATATGGTCGGGAAAAATCATTATGCCACCGATTTGATATATTTGCCTAGTCATTTAGAGAAATACTTCTTTTCGTATTTCGCTTAGAATTTTTATATTTACCGGTATTCAACCAGGATCTTGGCTTTATCATTTGCCTAAGTGACGTCACGCATTGTACGCCGCGTCAGTTTTTCCTTTTTTTTTTTTTAGCGCTCTAGAGTTCACCGCTAATTTGTGATTTATTTACATTTAAAATTAATTTTCTTTTAGAAATATTTTAACAATGACACTAAAAACGTCAATCAACCTGTCAGTCTGTACTTATGACGCTGTGGTTAATTTGTTTGTTTTTTTTTGTTTTCCCTAGACTTCAGCAAAAGCAAGTCAATGATGGTGACAGCATCTCGAGCGGTGTTTGTCGAATCGAAAGGAATGAAAGCACCGATTGCAGTTGTCGGCTTCCAGTTACATTATGAAAACTTTGCTCTTCATTTCACGAATATCACCTCTACTGTAAGTCTAAATTTTAAATCCCCCCCCCTCTTTTTTAGTAATATTTAAACGAAAAAGAAAAATTATAACAAAAAGCAGCTATATAATTTTTAAAATTATTTCACCAACTATAATTATATCTATAACGTTATTTGTCTACTTCATATAATACTTAAAGTCATAATAAATATTACTGTTTCGGTGTGAATGTTTATTTTTGTCTATGTAAAATCTTAGTTTATAATAGTGGCGGGTAAGTTCGTTATTTCCTCGGATACGGATCCGGAACTGAATTATCGGGAACTGGATATACATATCCATCGGACCACCCAAATGAAACCGACATTTATACGCACAGTACACTCGACACAGCCATTAGTTTACACTAGTTGTCGACGCAGTATTATCAGTGTTAGGTTAGAGATTATATTTGTTTAGAAAGAAAGAGAGGAATTGTAAAATAGCTACAGTTATACAGAGAGTTGGGTTTACAGAAAAAAGCGATAGAGAACGTTTCTTTTTAATTCCGATGTTATCACTTTTCCTTTTTTCCAGCTGGTCTCTGGCACTTTTCTGCCCTCAGATATTCATTATGAAACGCAGAAAAGTACACAAAAAGTCTTTTCTTCTCTGTTCGAGATTTTAGCTCCTATATCGGAACCATATGTGAACCTGGGATCTGTATAACATTTATCGATTCAGTATTTACTGGGTCGCAGTTGTGGATATGTGTCTGGAATTATAGTTCATCAACTCTACGCTGTGGGAACAGATCCGCGGATATGTATCCTTCCGGACCTTCGTTTACGTGAACTATAATAATTGCAGCGAAATCCCTCTATCCGTAACTTCTTTTGCAATGCACTATTCTAAAACACCACTGACCAATCTTGGCGAAATTTTACACACGTATTCTTTACATATCCAATACATCTCTCAAACCGTATTGATTATCGGTTAAAGCACACAGTAAAATAATTAAAAAATATATATTTTAACCCGTCATCATTTAAGTAAAAAACAACAAGTTGTTTTTTGTTTTCTTTTTTTAAATTGGCCAGTTATATTTTCTTTTTTTTACTCTGTAATTATATAAAAGTCATTTGTCTTCTACCGCATATATGTCGAAAGGAATATAATTTTGAAATTCGTTACATACAGACTTGGTAATGTTCGTTCTGTTATGAATTGAGTTTTTTCAAATTTTCGGGCTCTTTACCTCAGAGAGTGTCAAAGCTATAAATTTCAATGCCCGCTTTTATATGATAAACTGGAATAGCAAACCATCACGTATACCATCATATGCGCGCTAGTTAATACACAGCAGACACATACGGGACTGCATTTGTAGTCACCTGAGCTGCTCAATCGACACTGCCGGCACCTATAGGAAAGGCACTTCGGAATTTAGATTTGATATCTTGTAACGGGGTTGTTGGATTTGATATGTAAGATAAGTTGGAGGGAGTTTAGAGAGGCGGTTACGAGTAAGGCCTGTTTCGGACTGGGAGCTACTGACGCCGTAGTATTGGATGCAAAACACTATTACTATACTTTAGCATCCAGTGCTGTACAGAAATCGTGCAGCCCAACTGATTCTGCTGCTCTTGAGACTTCGAATGAGCTTACTGTGATACTTTCTGTAATTCGTGCTATACTTGGGGCATATTGTGCTTTACAGAATTTTGTTACAGACACATCTATATTTGTGATTGGGTGGCTCTATGGAGACGCAGTTGCTGAGAAGTCTGGCGAAGTTTGATTTGTTTATTTCTGAGAATTCTGATCACGCTATTAAATTCCTTTTTTCCGCATTCCGGTATGTCCATTATTTTTTACTTCTCAGATTTGAGATCAATTTTAAATAATACCTCTCCTTCTACTCGGTTGCGTGTAAAAATCATTTTTTTCAACATATCGTATAATAATTATTTTTGTTTGCGACTTTTGTTAAATAAATTTGTTTTTGCGAATTTTCGTTTAGTGTACTGGAGAATGTTCGAAAACGTGCGCTTCAAGCGATTTAGACTGTTATTTGTTGGATAATCACGGATACGTTGTTGTATCAAAACGGCCTGAACGAACCGGGCAATTTTTTGGAGAAATTGACGGCACGATAATGGACTCGCTCGTTCAAGATGGTATTTATATTAAAGCTCCCGTAACTGATCATCAGGCTAAATGTGATGATAATGAATTAAATTCGGTGGATGGCGCTTCTACAATTATTAGCTCATCGGTATGTAACATTGTACATTATTATTGCTATGTTTTTCTTCGGACATGTCGCTATTGTTTTTAATTGGCTAGTTTTTATCTTTTTTTTTTTTTTTTCTGATAAATAAGTTTTATACATTCACGACTTTACCATTAATACCGATTCATATTTTTTATATATATGTGTATATACTATATATGATATATTGTAACGTTTATCAAGGTTTTTTATATCCTCAGAGATGCCACCACGGTCTTGTAAATACCGTAGACGTAAAAATGGTTATTATTATTATTATTATTATTATTTAGAATTTAAAAATTTAAGAAAATTTTTAGTATCATATTTTAAATTCAAAGCAGCATATTCCCGATGCGCAGGATGAAGAGGAGGAAACCATGAATCGGCTGTAGGTTTTACACTTTTTATAAAGGACGGTTTCCTTTTCTACTGGCTGGTCCACTCAGCCATGATACAATCGTAAAAATAACCCTTCATTTTACCGATTAGTGGGACTGCAAACGGGCTTTGGTGCGCGCAGTGCAGACTTGGATGCCAAGTCGACTTGCTCGTTTCCTTGAATTCCCGCATGATCGTTACCTGATTTCTTGCATGGTGGAGCAACTTCAACGCGTAATTAACCTTCAAGGCCAAGATATTTATGTTGTTCTGTGAGGAAATCGAATTTAGAGATGACAAAGAATCAGTTACTGAACGTACGTTTATATCCGTACATGCTGCTTGTAAACAACCTCGAGGCTACTGCATATGGCGTACAATTCTGCTTCCCGTACCGAGCAATACTTGTTTAGACGAATCGAAACGATTTCAGCACCGATATCATAAACGCAAACGGCTGGAGTCGGGCAGATATGTCTGCTTTTGCAGCATCAGTATAAAGGATCGATGAGTTAGGATGACTATTGATTTTCTCGACGATGCAGTGAATGACGTTTAGCGCCGATCTGTGAGTTATTACGGTTAAGAGGCGTAAGCCTATCTTTGTAAGGATGTTTTCTCAAGGGGGAAGTTTGTAATGAGGACTGACGAAATTTGGCACTTGTGCACCACTACGAACAATCTGTTTTACTAAGTTAAGGATTGGGTCATTGAGGAAAGACGGAGACGGAATATCTGCAGTGTTAGGGGAAGGAGTAATTTCGTAATGATAAAGGTACCAGAGGATTCAATTGCGCGCGGTAATATAAGAACGGATCAGAGAGGATGCTGTTATGCCAATAAGGAAACAAGCACTCGCTGAAGGTGAAGTTCGATGAAGACCAAGAATTAAGCCGTTGGAAGCATGATAAATAGAATCTAGTGTACTGAGTAACAGGTGATTAACCGAAGAGTACACCTGGCACTCGTAAGTTAATCTGGAAAATTTAGGGCTAGATAAATATTTTATAATGAAGAGGTCCTTTATGCATATATTTTTAAGTTGGGAAATATGAGAAGACTAGGGCAGCGAGGAACCAAACTCTAAACCTAGAAATTTATCGGAGCTCAAAAAAATAAGAGAAGATGGAGGCGGATTTCCTGGTTATCTTTTTGCAGACGACTCCTGTGGAAATTAACACAAGAAGTTTCGGTAGTGGAGAAGTTTAGCCCATTGCATACGGCTCAGGTATTTAATTTATCTTTTGTCCACTAAAGGATGATGAGAGGTTAGATGAGATCGATATATTTAAGTCATCAATAAATAGGACTGTTACCTCGGCGGCCTAATACAGCAGAAGATGCCGTTAATAAATAGGATAAAGAATGTCACACTCGGAGCGGATCCAATTCCATTCTCAATAGGAACAGGAAAGGACATCACAGAGCCCAGTTTAACCTATACTACTATGATAGATAAAAAATGTAGGATGGAATTAGTAGCATATATTGGATGGTTCTAGGACACAAAGGATGCCGCCAGCACCCATAGCACCCAAGAGTCATTCCCAGAGGCGAAATTTCACCTTAATGCCTTGATTAATTCGGAAAATTAACCTAATTAATAGTATCAGAGGTCAAAAACTAACCCGAATACCCCGATTATTGCAGAAAATTCACCCAATTAAGGGTCCCAAGCACCCATGTGTCCCTAATTAATTACGCAATCAATTTAATCGTTGAATTATTAATTATGCAATCAATTTAATCGTTGAATTATTAATTATGCAATCAATTTAATCGTTGAATTATTAATTATGTGTGAATATAAGCTCAAAGGATGTCGTCACCGTTGATTAAGGCCTTCCAGAGCCGTTTCCGGAGCGTCTCGGACCGCGGAACCGCATTCCATTTGATTGTCGATCCCTTAATTACCGCACACACATGCAAATGTATGTGTATATACGTCTGCACACATATGTAAAAATCACCATCATCATCACTATCGCGGTAAATTCGTACGCGTGCCATCGCAAGTGACCTTGTACCTGTCAATCAATTGGTCGATGCATGCCTTTGCTTGTACGTAAATTACCGTTATTCGGTAGCAACTAGTTTTGGAGGATTACGCACACACACACACAATGATGTATATACGGTTACGAGCGTTCGTAACATATGTAAAATTAGTTATTATCATTATTGATTTTCGTTGTTATCAATATTATCAGTGGTCAGTCTGCAGGAATCGCGGTAAAATACAGGTTTTCGCCGTTCCGGTATTTCTAGGAATCGCGAAGATTTTCGTTCGGTCAGTTGCGTAAAACTTTTCTTTGTCCGATACATTATGTACGGGGGTAAGTCTATCTCACACGTCGCAAAAGCGAAAATGCTTCTCTCATAGCACTACATGTAAATGCTAACGCAACCGTTGAAACCGGATCTTAACATTCTTATACTTTCTATTACAGTCTATGTCATATTGTAGATGGATACACCCTACATGTACACACTAACACAAAAACACACTCATACTCAAAGTCCTTGACTACTTTATCCGTATACACATATGTAATCAAGTTCTTTCGACGGAACGACATTTTTTTCTGACGTAACATTTCCACCGCCACACCCGATTTAAAGGTAGTCAATGAGACAGATCGTTGAATGGATTTATTCAATCGCTCAATATTAATTTCTCATCAAACGCATACACGTTCTCTAAGCAGTGTTCATCACGAGTTTTTAAGATTTTAATAACTCTTTTTTAATTTTTTCGTCTTTATAAAAATTATTTCATCATAATCATCATGAATACCGATGCCGTTGTCGCGAACGATTCGAAACCAATAAATACTGCAGAATTTATTCAACATTTTTTCGAATATGGTAATGACGATGTTGCGCAGAGTGGTTTTCCAGATACACATATGCCACCCCCACCACCACCACCAACAATATCACAAAACCCAGAAAATTCACAAGAGGCAGAAAATTCATCACACACTCAATTCTCACAATATTTACATTCGCCACCATTAACGCAAATTCCGCTACCACCACCATCTGAAGATATCAGTCCGTCAAAGATCGAACTTCCGAGAGAAATAATCAATCGACGCGCTGTAATCTATGTAAAAGATATGAACGATACGGAAAATAAAAATAGTTTTCTGTTTGCCATTCTGGCGAAGTTTACGAAAAACCCGTTCTCGATGTGTCAATATAATTTATTACAGAATGTGTACGATTTCAATTTCATACGATTACCTGTACGCTCACTGGCAGATATTGAAACCTTCGAACGAACGAATGGTGTATCTATTAACTTATACAAATTAATAGAAACCGATGGCGCCGATGCTGAAATGTGCAAATATAAAATTAAAGTCGTTTATGCATTCCGCAAAAACCATAGCATTTTAAATCACCGTAATCATACAAATATGTTGTACTGGGGTTCGAATGGTAATTTCCAGTTTGCCTGGATTAAAAAATTTAATCAACTCATACGAATTCAATCGCCAAATGCCAAATTCTCGTGCTGGGGATGTCTGGATTCGATGAAGGACGAATTTGAACATAACAACAGTCACCGTTGCGATGCGATCAGTTGGCGTAACATGCATTGTATGTAAACTATTAAAAAAAGTAAAGACGTACATTTTTTTCTTTTTCACATATTTTTTATTTTTCAAAAACTTTTACAATGTTTTCTTTCGAAATATATAGCACATGTAAACTTTATTAGAATATAATATATAATAATAATAAATAGTTTCATATATTTACATTTCTTATTTCATAAACTTAAAATTATTTTAAAATTTTAGATTTTACTATAGTTGATAATATATTTCCAACTCCAGTCTGTATTAAAGCCTCTTGATCCTTACGTTGAATAGTTGAGTCAATATCATGTATCTAAGTATATTTATTATTTTTTATCACTTACGATTACTTTTCCATCCGTAAGTATTTATGTATGTTTTCCCCGGTTCTAAAAAATAAATCTATCGATGTCTCGCCCCTCAATGAATGCGCACGCATCATTCTCGTGCACGTGTCATTCGTTCGTGTTAGTACTTTTTTCAAAATTAGTCCAAGTATATTTTATTATTTTTCTCATTACGATTATTTTCAGTCCGTAAGTATTTCTGTATGTTTTCCGAGGTTTTAAAAATTAATCCGAACAGACATCCAGACTGTTGTGAAAGCACACTAATCTTCTACATTATACGTTACTCTATTACGAGTTCTTCAAAAATTGATTCGAATATTTTTTTCATTTTTTTTTCCAATCCTAAAAATTCATTCTTTCTACCCCCACCCCTCCCAGCTAAAATTACCGAAATCTTTATTTATTTTATCGATTCTAAAAATTAATCAATGGTTCACTCGAAAGCGTACCGTACATTCCCACACACATATCTTCTATCACGCACATGCAGTTCTATATGTTTATTTTTTATTAACGATCTTTATTTTTTTGTACCTGTATTACTTTTTCCTACACAGTCATGTCATCATATACAATTAACATTGTCAAAATAATTTTAACCTTTCGAGAAAGAAAAATCTCCGACCAATAAAAAAATATTTATCAACATCACAATTATTTTTAATATTAATCGTTCGCTACAAACATAATTTTTTCGATCGTTTCAAGACATTATTGTTTCAAACGTCAATCCCTCTTTTCCAAGAATCGATAAACTCTGCAGGTATACATCTCGTCGTCGCAACAACCATTACCTGCATGACTCGCATACCTTCAAGACCACTTGTACATTGCTCGCACGCTATTTACCATTATTCGGTACAAGAATATTTTTCACACTCCCTCACATACATATGCACATACACTCAAAGTCCTCGATTACTTTGTTCGTATACAAATATATTCAGCTTTCTCCGACAGAACAACATTTTCTGATGTAACATTCCCACTGCCGCACATAATTCAAAGGTAGTTAATGAGATAGACTATCGAACGGAATCATTCAAGCAGTCAGTATTAGTTTTATGTTAAACATGTCTATTTTGTCGAATCTGTGTTCACGCATTATTAAAAAATTTACGTCAACGTTAAAGAAAATAATTTCCTACGTTTTTTCTCTTTTTTTCTCTATCATTTTTTTCTGTCTTTTATCTTTTCTTTTTCTCTTTCTTTTTCTCTGTCTTTTTTTTAGTAAAAAGTTTGAAATACATATTATTCAATCATGAACGCTAATATAGTTAACGTAAGCAACAACTCAAAATCAATTAAGCACGCTGAATTTATTCAGAATTTATTTGCAAGTGATAGCGACTCGTATACGTCTTCGTCACTTCAATTACCGCAATCAGATGATGGTTATTCTTCAACAGAATCAACATCTTTTGCACATAAAATCGTTGGTCCAGTATTATTGTCAGATCAGATGGATATAGCGGAATATTTTGTAGATTTCAGCTTCCATAAGGATTCTGATTATGGTTTTCTAGTAACCGAACTAGCGATGATTGAGATGTCTGGCGGGAGGTATTTACATACGCTATACAAGCCAAGCAGAGCATGGTCTGCATCAAAAATGCCTCATTTACAATGCTCTTCCGTGAGTCATTACTTGAAAAACCCCTCATTATTTCCCTGTCGGGAAGAAATATTCATGGCACGCGATATATTCACAATATTGTCCGAAAAACCGAAGGCTCGCGTATATATTTTAACCACTTATGCAAAACTTATATTATGGGAACTTAACGAAAAGTCTGAATTGTTGCGTGACTTGGACTACGAACTCGTTAATATGGAGAAAGTCTTTCGAGTACCTAGTATCGATGATTTATATCAAGAATACTCTGGTATAAGCAATTTGCTAACTTGTAAACACCATTATGAGAATGATATTTTTCATTGTGCGGTGAAAAATGTTATGGTGATGAGGACATGGCACGATCACGTTATCCGTCCGCTGAAGCTTATGAACAATCTCAATATAAATGATTTAAGTCAGTTATTCATTACAGCCACCAAAGAAATGATAATTACATTATTTCCAAGTTGCATCGGGGACATTTATATATTTTTACCGGACAGATTAAAACAGGATGATACGATAAAATCATTTCTACCATGCTACGATCACGAACATGATAAAGAATATTATATCGACGGTGATACATTACGCAGGAGTACTCGAAATTGTGTCAAAGTAAAAGATTGCGACGACTGTCAACATTCAATTCATACGGATTAAAAATTCAATAAAAGGCGCGGAATTTGAAAGATGGAGTTGTCTAGATCCTACGAAAGTTGAATATGAACATAACAATTACCTTTCAATGTACCAAAGTCAGCTTTCGCGCAGTATGTATAATATGTGAAATAAAACCATATTTTTTTCTTTTACTCGCATTTTTATTTTTATTATTTCAAAATCTTTTACATTGTTTCACATAAATTATAATGTATGTATGTATATATGTATGGAATTTTAATATGTAATAATATACATTTCCTACATTTTATTTTATTTCATGGTCATATAATTACTTTAAAATTATTTAGATACACCGCAGATATTATAGTACCGAACACATCATTTATTATTTCATTCTATTTCAATTAATATGTTGTATGGATGAAATCACATCAATTTATGTAACTGTTTATTTAAATTTAAATAATCTTTTTCTTTTTTTTTTTTTTTTTTTTTATCTCTCAGCATATGCATGCGTGTATATGCTTACATATACAAGTATGAAAAAAATTATTTTTTTATTTTTTCCTCGATATGAATGGTAAATCTACGACTTTATTTGAAAAACGGTCAAAACCTAATACATAGATTTCAAACTTTGATGGAAATTTCCGTAAAACATTCAATTTACACTTATTATCTTTAAAAAAAAAATTTTCATTATTATTATTCATATCATTTAAATAGACTGATACGACAGAGAGAGAAAATAAAAAGCTAAATTTTTACACGTGAGGGAGGGAGCTGATGAAAACGTACGAGTCTTATTATTTGGAATACAGATTATGAAGGAAATTTTTATTCAATGTTTCGTTCTAAGATTTTTCATTTTTTACATTTAAAATTTTTCAATACGAAAATATTTCGAAATCTACAGGAACGTCTATGAATAGTCTTCGTCATTATAGAACACCTACAGATCATGTATCGACACTGCATGCGCGTAAGGGTGAGTAAATATGTGTGAACATGTGTGTGTATGTATGCTTGAAATGTGCGAAATGGCTAATAAGAAACAACCGTTGAATCGCAACGACAGGTAGAGATCTGCTTATAGAATAAGAGAATGAGAGTGAGATAAATTATGTACCTTTATTATTGCAGAACTGCACTGCAGTGGCAGACATGAAATATCCGTTAGCATCCTTTTCGAGGCAGTTTTATAAAAAAGGCCGAAAATTAGCTTTAAAACTGGATGAATGAGATAGTTGATAATACATATACCATTAAGACCGGTATACGTGTATGTGGGCATGTGTGTGAGCGCACGGTTAAATGAATGACAAAAGATTATTAACTGCATAGGCATTGTTAAATACAACTATACTGATTTATCCGTAAAACTAACAAATTTTACCGTTGTTTTCTTTCCTTTTTTTTCTTTCGCGTTTTACAAAAAATTCATGTTAGTTCTAAAAATATTGCTAAATTCAAATTAAATCGATCATGTTATTTTATTTTTTATTTTTGTTTCTTTAAACAATGTGTTACGATCGTATTTATCTTACTCAATCTTTTACCTAATATTCTAACGGTTTTAGACAACAGCAGAAATATGCAAGTTACCTTGGA
The DNA here is from genome assembly GCA_039619475.1 of Icerya purchasi. NCBI lineage: Eukaryota > Metazoa > Arthropoda > Insecta > Hemiptera > Monophlebidae > Icerya > Icerya purchasi. The sequence continues at coordinate 202,265,467 of CM077115.1, forward strand.
TGTATTATATTTTATTCGTGTATATGTGTATACACGCTTTCTATACAAGCACATGCAAACATCGGATGCCGGAAATGTATGATAATATAATTTTTAAATCAATGATTAACGTATTATTATTTTTTTTTTTTTTTCACCCTGTGATATACAAAATAACATCATACTTGCTTTTACAACAATATTTAAATTCTACAAAAATAAATTGTCCCCAGGGTGGGGAGTAAAAATATCATGAAGAATCACTGTTTTTTGCTTTTTTTCTTTCTTTGCTTCACAATCTTTTTTCTTTATATTATTCTTTATTTCAGAGATTTTTTTAAATAGTTTTCTTTACACTCCAATATGGAATCTGTTAATTTATTGTACATGTCATATAATATGATAAATGCTAAAATTCGGAAAGTTTTTTTAAAGAAGTAATTGACAGAAGAGTATACTTTTGAAAACAAGAGAGTGAAGAGGCTATACATAAAAAGCAATATGATGCATTAAACATAACGAAAAAAAACAAAAAAAAAAACAGAAGAAACGTAAACACAAAGACTATTATGTTTTTTCATTAATCTATTCAATTACAACTTTTTTTTCATTCATCTATATTCTAAGTTCCATCATAAGTTTTAATTTTTTATATGATACCTACTAATTTCTATGTTTACTTAATTTATTTACTTTTCCACGAATGTTTTTAGAATTAAATTTTGAAAAAATTAAACATATTTTCGCACCTGCGTCAACTATCACATTAAATACATGTAGAAATTTTCATTTCAAACGCCGCCGGAAAATAACATGGGTTTTTTTTTGATATTTTTTAAAAATTTATTCATACTCTCTCTAATTATAGCTATTTTTACTCATTTTTATATTCTACATACAATGCTTGAGGTATTAGATGATGCAAATTCTAAATACACCATATTGCTATCACTCTGTTTATTATTTTTTTATTTGTTACTCGTTTTTTTTTATTATTTTCTTATGAATATGTATTAGAATTAGTGATGTGCGATTTCGAAATGTTTTTACAATCGAAACAACCGATAATCGTCAAAAAAAAAAAAAACAATTGAATGATTTTTGTGAATACGAATGAATTATTCGAATAAAAACCGGAACCATCCGAACACAAACGAATGAAGTATTCGTTAAACATCGCCTAGATTCTTTTGAGAGAAATAACATTTCGAATGATTGTTGCAAATAGGAATGAATTATTCGAATAAAAACCGAAACTATCCGAACACAAACGAATGAAGTATTCGTTAAACATTGACTAGATTCTTCCGAGAGAAATAGCATTTCGAATGATTGTTGTGAATACGAATGAATTATTCGAATGAAATAACATTTCGAATGCAACCACGGAACAATCGAATGCATTCAAAGTCATCGAACAATCAAATAATTCGAATGAATCATTTCGAAGTTGCCCATCACTAATTAGAACCCATATGATTTTACAATAAAAAAAGTGTTTATACTCATTATTGAAGTTGAATATAGATAATATTTACATTTAAAGGAAAAAGAAAAAGTTATTTTTATTATTCCATTCGCACGCGAAAAAAATTATGAAATGTAAAATATATATATAATTCATGTAATATATTTACAAACGATTAACAAGAATAAAAGAAAATTAATTTAAAAAATAAATAAATATCACAAAAAATTTAAAGATGGAAAAATTACAAGATTATGATTCGTACAATGCTCACAAATTGGCTCCTTTGATCGGGTTATGTTGGAATTCGAACAAACTTGCATGGTTGCATTGCGGACAATCTTTGATTAAGGTGGGATGTACTGCACTGAGTGGAAAAGAATCTGGAATATCATAGCTATGATGTTTAAAACACGGTAAGAAGCGTTTGATACGTCGATCATTCTTCAGTGCTACAGGTAATTTATTGTAAAAATCGCAAATTTTTTGAGGGCATACATTAATTAATATCTCTGCAGTAATATTTTGCATCAAGTCGCACGTAGAATATTTTACTAATGATAATATAGGTCTAACATTTACATCGTACCATTTCATCATCACATATACATTCTGCAATGAACACCTATGTATGTTTTTATCCGTGTGTGCATCACATTTTACAACTCTTGATATTCCTTTATACATATTATTTAATTTCCTTAAATTGGGTATACCGAATTCTTTTTCTAAATTAATAATCTTGAATCTTGAAAGTGATGTTTCAAATAGTTTTATCCATATAGTGGTAATTTTTTCATTTCCTTTAATGTAAATATTCAATGGTTCCAAATCTTCCAACACATTTTCTATATCACCAGCAATAGATTCGTAATTGTAATCTCCTGCATTCCACGGAATTGAATGACAGTTTTGAATTATCCTCATGTTTTCTTGTTTTTTATTATTGGATAATACATCCCATTCGAATGGAGGCTTGTAAATTCTATGAAATTGAATTTCACCATCGATACTTATTATTGAAAGTTCCTTAATGATGTACGTATCATTATCATATTTAAAACATTGAATATCGATAATTACCTCACGTGCTACTATCATTGTTACAGTTGTTATTAAAGAGAAAAGAAAAAAAACTAAAACTTTTAATAGTAACTAAAATTTAAACGTGTGAAGAACACTAATTCGTGAAACTAATAACAAGCGAGCGAATACAGTTATTCAGAGAGTTGACATAATGTCTACCTTTGAATTAGATGCATTCGATGAAATGTTGCATCAGAAAAATGCCCTTCAAACGGAGAAAGTTGATTGCATACATTGATGAATGAAGTTGTTAAGAACTTGTACATACATATACATTTTGTTTGTGGTAGTGTATGCATGTACACATGAGATCTTACATATAAGTAAGGGTCAAGATCTGGTTTTAACAGCTGTATCAGACGATCTTAACGTGCAGCTATGTACATGCAGGGATAGACTTTAATATAATCATTATCGATGGTAAACGAGAACATTAATTCATTTTTAAATTTTAATATATCGTCTTCCATCACTAATAAGATAACATAAAAAACTACTAACTTAACTGAATATATCCTTCTTCAACCAACTTTTCCTCAATCATTCGAATTTCATCATCTACACCAACATTTCACACTTTTTTAGATGTATGCGATAACAATAATCACTCAACCAATTCATTAGGATCGTCTGAATAATCGATCGGTGTATCTTCATGACATACTCCGCCATCAGCACAATGCTTAGTCTTTGCTCCATCATAGTAAATTTTTACACTTGATCCATTAGACTGAAACATCGGACGTATTATTTTTCTGTATTTAGGAAATGTAGTACCCTTTAATACACCAGTAGCATGTAAATGAGCTCTAGTACACTCAAGTATTTATTTATATAGATCTAAATCATTATTTTGTATATTTATTCTCATCTATATGCGATACCATTAGTAAATGAAAGAGTCCGGGTGTGTAAGGAAATTTTATTTGCTTACTTCCTTTTCCTAAATAAATTTCACCATATTTGCAGTCCCAAGAAATCAATGTCGATCCTATCAGATACTCATCAATGTTTGTATCATAGTGTATTCCATATACTTGATCATTCGGAACAAGTTCATCAAAATCTGTATGAAATGAATCTACTTCACTTATGTTAAACGACTTAGCTTTGAGTTTGTTTTTTAATATTTTCATTTTTAATTTCAGACTCAGCGTCACTTCTCTGTTTACTATTAGACAATCATGCGATAGTGATTCATTATTTAGAGGCTGTAGGATACACTCGAAATAATCAAATATAACAAATGATACAAATTCTTGCTGTTTATGTTGTTGAAATCTCGATATTTTATTCTCCTTTGTTGGCATAACAACTGTAGCAGGAGTATTGGGTTAGTTTTACTTTCAGTCCAGAAATTTGTCAGGCCAATGTTACGTTTAGAGAAAATCTGCTCTATCTATTTATATTGAATTTTAATAACTTATATATAACATGAAGTATATTTTAAGTATTTAAAATAATATGAAATTCACAGTGATTGATATATATGGTGAAATGTATGTATAAAGGAAGATTTACTCACAAGTTTTGATGAAATTCTAGTTATTTAAAATGTTGTTATCAAAGAGTAAATCATTGGTTAATACTGATAACAACAATAATGGAATGAATAAGGAAGCAAGACTGAAAAAATGAACTAGACAGGATATGTAGCGATATAATGTAAAAATATAACCTATTGAAGTCCGAGTGGAAACCAATTACAAGTACTTCAGCCGCCATATTGGAACCTATTATGAAACCATTATTGGAAATTCATGAAGCATTACAAAAATCTGAAAGATTAAAATGGATTGTTATGGAATAAATGATACATCAATGGTAAAAACGTCAAAAACGGTCTTATAGTAAACAGAGAAGTGACGCTGAGTCTGAAATTAAAAATGAAAATATTAAAAAACAAACTCAAAGCTAAGTCGTTTAACATAAGTGAAGTAGATTCATTTCATACAGATTTTGATGAACTTGTTCCGAATGATCAAGTATATGGAATACACTATGATACAAACATTGATGAGTATCTGATAGGATCGACATTGATTTCTTGGGACTGCAAATATGGTGAAATTTATTTAGGAAAAGGAAGTAAGCAAATAAAATTTCCTTACACACCCGGACTCTTTCATTTACTAATGGTATCGCATATAGATGAGAATAAATATACAAAATAATGATTTAGATCTATATAAATAAATACTTGAGTGTACTAGAGCTCATTTACATGCTACTGGTGTATTAAAGGGTACTACATTTCCTAAATACAGAAAAATAATACGTCCGATGTTTCAGTCTAATGGATCAAGTGTAAAAATTTACTATGATGGAGCAAAGACTAAGCATTGTGCTGATGGCGGAGTATGTCATGAAGATACACCGATCGATTATTCAGACGATCCTAATGAATTGGTTGAGTGATTATTGTTATCGCATACATCTAAAAAAGTGTGAAATGTTGGTGTAGATGATGAAATTCGAATGATTAAGGAAAAGTTGGTTGAAGAAGGATATATTCAGTTAAGTTAGTAGTTTTTTATGTTATCTTATTAGTGATGGAAGACGATATATTAAAATTTAAAAATGAATTAATGTTCTCGTTTACCATCGATAATGATTATATTAAAGTCTATCCCTGCATGTACATAGCTGCACGTTAAGATCGTCTGATACAGCTGTTAAAACCGGATCTTGACCCTTACTTATATGTAAGATCTCATGTGTACATGCATACACTACCACAAACAAAATGTATATGTATGTACAAGTTCTTAACAACTTCATTCATCAATGTATGCAATCAACTTTCTCCGTTTGAAGGGCATTTTTCTGATGCAACATTTCATCGAATGCATCTAATTCAAAGGTAGACATTATGTCAACTCTCTGAATAACTGTATTCGCTCGCTTGTTATTAGTTTCACGAATTAGTGTTCTTCACACGTTTAAATTTTAGTTACTATTAAAAGTTTTAGTTTTTTTTCTTTTCTCTTTAATAACAACTGTAACAATGATAGTAGCACGTGAGGTAATTATCGATATTCAATGTTTTAAATATGATAATGATACGTACATCATTAAGGAACTTTCAATAATAAGTATCGATGGTGAAATTCAATTTCATAGAATTTACAAGCCTCCATTCGAATGGGATGTATTATCCAATAATAAAAAACAAGAAAACATGAGGATAATTCAAAACTGTCATTCAATTCCGTGGAATGCAGGAGATTACAATTACGAATCTATTGCTGGTGATATAGAAAATGTGTTGGAAGATTTGGAACCATTGAATATTTACATTAAAGGAAATGAAAAAATTACCACTATATGGATAAAACTATTTGAAACATCACTTTCAAGATTCAAGATTATTAATTTAGAAAAAGAATTCGGTATACCCAATTTAAGGAAATTAAATAATATGTATAAAGGAATATCAAGAGTTGTAAAATGTGATGCACACACGGATAAAAACATACATAGGTGTTCATTGCAGAATGTATATGTGATGATGAAATGGTACGATGTAAATGTTAGACCTATATTATCATTAGTAAAATATTCTATGTGCGACTTGATGCAAAATATTACTGCAGAGATATTAATTAATGTATGCCCTCAAAAAATTTGCGATTTTTACAATAAATTACCTGTAGCACTGAAGAATGATCGACGTATCAAACGCTTCTTACCGTGTTTTAAACATCATAGCTATGATATTCCAGATTCTTTTCCACTCAGTGCAGTACATCCCACCTTAATCAAAGATTGTCCGCAATGTAACCATGCAAGTTTGTTCGAATTCCAACATAACCCGATCAAAGGAGCCAATTTGTGAGCATTGTACGAATCATAATCTTGTAATTTTTCCATCTTTAAATTTTTTGTGATATTTATTTATTTTTTAAATTAATTTTCTTTTATTCTTGTTAATCGTTTGTAAATATATTACATGAATTATATATATATTTTACATTTCATAATTTTTTTCGCGTGCGAATGGAATAATAAAAATAACTTTTTCTTTTTCCTTTAAATGTAAATATTATCTATATTCAACTTCAATAATGAGTATAAACACTTTTTTTATTGTAAAATCATATGGGTTCTAATTAGTGATGGGCAACTTCGAAATGATTCATTCGAATTATTTGATTGTTCGATGACTTTGAATGCATTCGATTGTTCCGTGGTTGCATTCGAAATGTTATTTCATTCGAATAATTCATTCGTATTCACAACAATCATTCGAAATGCTATTTCTCTCGGAAGAATCTAGTCAATGTTTAACGAATACTTCATTCGTTTGTGTTCGGATAGTTTCGGTTTTTATTCGAATAATTCATTCCTATTTGCAACAATCATTCGAAATGTTATTTCTCTCAAAAGAATCTAGGCGATGTTTAACGAATACTTCATTCGTTTGTGTTCGGATGGTTCCGGTTTTTATTCGAATAATTCATTCGTATTCACAAAAATCATTCAATTGTTTTTTTTTTTTTGACGATTATCGGTTGTTTCGATTGTAAAAACATTTCGAAATCGCACATCACTAATTCTAATACATATACATAAGAAAATAATAAAAAAAAACGAGTAACAAATAAAAAAATAATAAACAGAGTGATAGCAATATGGTGTATTTAGAATTTGCATCATCTAATACCTCAAGCATTGTATGTAGAATATAAAAATGAGTAAAAATAGCTATAATTAGAGAGAGTATGAATAAATTTTTAAAAAATATCAAAAAAAAACCCATGTTATTTTCCGGCGGCGTTTGAAATGAAAATTTCTACATGTATTTAATGTGATAGTTGACGCAGGTGCGAAAATATGTTTAATTTTTTCAAAATTTAATTCTAAAAACATTCGTGGAAAAGTAAATAAATTAAGTAAACATAGAAATTAGTAGGTATCATATAAAAAATTAAAACTTATGATGGAACTTAGAATATAGATGAATGAAAAAAAAGTTTAAATTGAATAGATTAATGAAAAAACATAATAGTCTTTGTGTTTACGTTTCTTCTGTTTTTTTTTTTGTTTTTTTTCGTTATGTTTAATGCATCATATTGCTTTTTATGTATAGCCTCTTCACTCTCTTGTTTTCAAAAGTATACTCTTCTGTCAATTACTTCTTTAAAAAAACTTTCCGAATTTTAGCATTTATCATATTATATGACATGTACAATAAATTAACAGATTCCATATTGGAGTGTAAAGAAAACTATTTAAAAAAATCTCTGAAATAAAGAATAATATAAAGAAAAAAGATTGTGAAGCAAAGAAAGAAAAAAAGCAAAAAACAGTGATTCTTCATGATATTTTTACTCCCCACCCTGGGGACAATTTATTTTTGTAGAATTTAAATATTGTTGTAAAAGCAAGTATGATGTTATTTTGTATATCACAGGGTGAAAAAAAAAAAAAAATAATAATACGTTAATCATTGATTTAAAAATTATATTATCATACATTTCCGGCATCCGATGTTTGCATGTGCTTGTATAGAAAGCGTGTATACACATATACACGAATAAAATATAATACATCCAAGGTAACTTGCATATTTCTGCTGTTGTCTAAAACCGTTAGAATATTAGGTAAAAGATTGAGTAAGATAAATACGATCGTAACACATTGTTTAAAGAAACAAAAATAAAAAATAAAATAACATGATCGATTTAATTTGAATTTAGCAATATTTTTAGAACTAACATGAATTTTTTGTAAAACGCGAAAGAAAAAAAAGGAAAGAAAACAACGGTAAAATTTGTTAGTTTTACGGATAAATCAGTATAGTTGTATTTAACAATGCCTATGCAGTTAATAATCTTTTGTCATTCATTTAACCGTGCGCTCACACACATGCCCACATACACGTATACCGGTCTTAATGGTATATGTATTATCAACTATCTCATTCATCCAGTTTTAAAGCTAATTTTCGGCCTTTTTTATAAAACTGCCTCGAAAAGGATGCTAACGGATATTTCATGTCTGCCACTGCAGTGCAGTTCTGCAATAATAAAGGTACATAATTTATCTCACTCTCATTCTCTTATTCTATAAGCAGATCTCTACCTGTCGTTGCGATTCAACGGTTGTTTCTTATTAGCCATTTCGCACATTTCAAGCATACATACACACACATGTTCACACATATTTACTCACCCTTACGCGCATGCAGTGTCGATACATGATCTGTAGGTGTTCTATAATGACGAAGACTATTCATAGACGTTCCTGTAGATTTCGAAATATTTTCGTATTGAAAAATTTTAAATGTAAAAAATGAAAAATCTTAGAACGAAACATTGAATAAAAATTTCCTTCATAATCTGTATTCCAAATAATAAGACTCGTACGTTTTCATCAGCTCCCTCCCTCACGTGTAAAAATTTAGCTTTTTATTTTCTCTCTCTGTCGTATCAGTCTATTTAAATGATATGAATAATAATAATGAAAATTTTTTTTTTAAAGATAATAAGTGTAAATTGAATGTTTTACGGAAATTTCCATCAAAGTTTGAAATCTATGTATTAGGTTTTGACCGTTTTTCAAATAAATTCGTAGATTTACCATTCATATCGAGGAAAAAATAAAAAAATAATTTTTTTCATACTTGTATATGTAAGCATATACACGCATGCATATGCTGAGAGATAAAAAAAAAAAAAAAAAAAAAGAAAAAGATTATTTAAATTTAAATAAACAGTTACATAAATTGATGTGATTTCATCCATACAACATATTAATTGAAATAGAATGAAATAATAAATGATGTGTTCGGTACTATAATATCTGCGGTGTATCTAAATAATTTTAAAGTAATTATATGACCATGAAATAAAATAAAATGTAGGAAATGTATATTATTACATATTAAAATTCCATACATATATACATACATACATTATAATTTATGTGAAACAATGTAAAAGATTTTGAAATAATAAAAATAAAAATGCGAGTAAAAGAAAAAAATATGGTTTTATTTCACATATTATACATACTGCGCGAAAGCTGACTTTGGTACATTGAAAGGTAATTGTTATGTTCATATTCAACTTTCGTAGGATCTAGACAACTCCATCTTTCAAATTCCGCGCCTTTTATTGAATTTTTAATCCGTATGAATTGAATGTTGACAGTCGTCGCAATCTTTTACTTTGACACAATTTCGAGTACTCCTGCGTAATGTATCACCGTCGATATAATATTCTTTATCATGTTCGTGATCGTAGCATGGTAGAAATGATTTTATCGTATCATCCTGTTTTAATCTGTCCGGTAAAAATATATAAATGTCCCCGATGCAACTTGGAAATAATGTAATTATCATTTCTTTGGTGGCTGTAATGAATAACTGACTTAAATCATTTATATTGAGATTGTTCATAAGCTTCAGCGGACGGATAACGTGATCGTGCCATGTCCTCATCACCATAACATTTTTCACCGCACAATGAAAAATATCATTCTCATAATGGTGTTTACAAGTTAGCAAATTGCTTATACCAGAGTATTCTTGATATAAATCATCGATACTAGGTACTCGAAAGACTTTCTCCATATTAACGAGTTCGTAGTCCAAGTCACGCAACAATTCAGACTTTTCGTTAAGTTCCCATAATATAAGTTTTGCATAAGTGGTTAAAATATATACGCGAGCCTTCGGTTTTTCGGACAATATTGTGAATATATCGCGTGCCATGAATATTTCTTCCCGACAGGGAAATAATGAGGGGTTTTTCAAGTAATGACTCACGGAAGAGCATTGTAAATGAGGCATTTTTGATGCAGACCATGCTCTGCTTGGCTTGTATAGCGTATGTAAATACCTCCCGCCAGACATCTCAATCATCGCTAGTTCGGTTACTAGAAAACCATAATCAGAATCCTTATGGAAGCTGAAATCTACAAAATATTCCGCTATATCCATCTGATCTGACAATAATACTGGACCAACGATTTTATGTGCAAAAGATGTTGATTCTGTTGAAGAATAACCATCATCTGATTGCGGTAATTGAAGTGACGAAGACGTATACGAGTCGCTATCACTTGCAAATAAATTCTGAATAAATTCAGCGTGCTTAATTGATTTTGAGTTGTTGCTTACGTTAACTATATTAGCGTTCATGATTGAATAATATGTATTTCAAACTTTTTACTAAAAAAAAGACAGAGAAAAAGAAAGAGAAAAAGAAAAGATAAAAGACAGAAAAAAATGATAGAGAAAAAAAGAGAAAAAACGTAGGAAATTATTTTCTTTAACGTTGACGTAAATTTTTTAATAATGCGTGAACACAGATTCGACAAAATAGACATGTTTAACATAAAACTAATACTGACTGCTTGAATGATTCCGTTCGATAGTCTATCTCATTAACTACCTTTGAATTATGTGCGACAGTGGGAATGTTACATCAGAAAATGTTGTTCTGTCGGAGAAAGCTGAATATATTTGTATACGAACAAAGTAATCGAGGACTTTGAGTGTATGTGCATATGTATGTGAGGGAGTGTGAAAAATATTCTTGTACCGAATAATGGTAAATAGCGTGCGAGCAATGTACAAGTGGTCTTGAAGGTATGCGAGTCATGCAGGTAATGGTTGTTGCGACGACGAGATGTATACCTGCAGAGTTTATCGATTCTTGGAAAAGAGGGATTGACGTTTGAAACAATAATGTCTTGAAACGATCGAAAAAATTATGTTTGTAGCGAACGATTAATATTAAAAATAATTGTGATGTTGATAAACATTTTTTTATTGGTCGGAGATTTTTCTTTCTCGAAAGGTTAAAATTATTTTGACAATGTTAATTGTATATGATGACATGACTGTGTAGGAAAAAGTAATACAGGTACAAAAAAATAAAGATCGTTAATAAAAAATAAACATATAGAACTGCATGTGCGTGATAGAAGATATGTGTGTGGGAATGTACGGTACGCTTTCGAGTGAACCATTGATTAATTTTTAGAATCGATAAAATAAATAAAGATTTCGGTAATTTTAGCTGGGAGGGGTGGGGGTAGAAAGAATGAATTTTTAGGATTGGAAAAAAAAATGAAAAAAATACTCGAATCAATTTTTGAAGAACTCGTAATAGAGTAACGTATAATGTAGAAGATTAGTGTGCTTTCACAACAGTCTGGATGTCTGTTCGGATTAATTTTTAAAACCTCGGAAAACATACAGAAATACTTACGGACTGAAAATAATCGTAATGAGAAAAATAATAAAATATACTTGGACTAATTTTGAAAAAAGTACTAACACGAACGAATGACACGTGCACGAGAATGATGCGTGCGCATTCATTGAGGGGCGAGACATCGATAGATTTATTTTTTAGAACCGGGGAAAACATACATAAATACTTACGGATGGAAAAGTAATCGTAAGTGATAAAAAATAATAAATATACTTAGATACATGATATTGACTCAACTATTCAACGTAAGGATCAAGAGGCTTTAATACAGACTGGAGTTGGAAATATATTATCAACTATAGTAAAATCTAAAATTTTAAAATAATTTTAAGTTTATGAAATAAGAAATGTAAATATATGAAACTATTTATTATTATTATATATTATATTCTAATAAAGTTTACATGTGCTATATATTTCGAAAGAAAACATTGTAAAAGTTTTTGAAAAATAAAAAATATGTGAAAAAGAAAAAAATGTACGTCTTTACTTTTTTTAATAGTTTACATACAATGCATGTTACGCCAACTGATCGCATCGCAACGGTGACTGTTGTTATGTTCAAATTCGTCCTTCATCGAATCCAGACATCCCCAGCACGAGAATTTGGCATTTGGCGATTGAATTCGTATGAGTTGATTAAATTTTTTAATCCAGGCAAACTGGAAATTACCATTCGAACCCCAGTACAACATATTTGTATGATTACGGTGATTTAAAATGCTATGGTTTTTGCGGAATGCATAAACGACTTTAATTTTATATTTGCACATTTCAGCATCGGCGCCATCGGTTTCTATTAATTTGTATAAGTTAATAGATACACCATTCGTTCGTTCGAAGGTTTCAATATCTGCCAGTGAGCGTACAGGTAATCGTATGAAATTGAAATCGTACACATTCTGTAATAAATTATATTGACACATCGAGAACGGGTTTTTCGTAAACTTCGCCAGAATGGCAAACAGAAAACTATTTTTATTTTCCGTATCGTTCATATCTTTTACATAGATTACAGCGCGTCGATTGATTATTTCTCTCGGAAGTTCGATCTTTGACGGACTGATATCTTCAGATGGTGGTGGTAGCGGAATTTGCGTTAATGGTGGCGAATGTAAATATTGTGAGAATTGAGTGTGTGATGAATTTTCTGCCTCTTGTGAATTTTCTGGGTTTTGTGATATTGTTGGTGGTGGTGGTGGGGGTGGCATATGTGTATCTGGAAAACCACTCTGCGCAACATCGTCATTACCATATTCGAAAAAATGTTGAATAAATTCTGCAGTATTTATTGGTTTCGAATCGTTCGCGACAACGGCATCGGTATTCATGATGATTATGATGAAATAATTTTTATAAAGACGAAAAAATTAAAAAAGAGTTATTAAAATCTTAAAAACTCGTGATGAACACTGCTTAGAGAACGTGTATGCGTTTGATGAGAAATTAATATTGAGCGATTGAATAAATCCATTCAACGATCTGTCTCATTGACTACCTTTAAATCGGGTGTGGCGGTGGAAATGTTACGTCAGAAAAAAATGTCGTTCCGTCGAAAGAACTTGATTACATATGTGTATACGGATAAAGTAGTCAAGGACTTTGAGTATGAGTGTGTTTTTGTGTTAGTGTGTACATGTAGGGTGTATCCATCTACAATATGACATAGACTGTAATAGAAAGTATAAGAATGTTAAGATCCGGTTTCAACGGTTGCGTTAGCATTTACATGTAGTGCTATGAGAGAAGCATTTTCGCTTTTGCGACGTGTGAGATAGACTTACCCCCGCACATAATGTATCGGACAAAGAAAAGTTTTACGCAACTGACCGAACGAAAATCTTCGCGATTCCTAGAAATACCGGAACGGCGAAAACCTGTATTTTACCGCGATTCCTGCAGACTGACCACTGATAATATTGATAACAACGAAAATCAATAATGATAATAACTAATTTTACATATGTTACGAACGCTCGTAACCGTATATACATCATTGTGTGTGTGTGTGCGTAATCCTCCAAAACTAGTTGCTACCGAATAACGGTAATTTACGTACAAGCAAAGGCATGCATCGACCAATTGATTGACAGGTACAAGGTCACTTGCGATGGCACGCGTACGAATTTACCGCGATAGTGATGATGATGGTGATTTTTACATATGTGTGCAGACGTATATACACATACATTTGCATGTGTGTGCGGTAATTAAGGGATCGACAATCAAATGGAATGCGGTTCCGCGGTCCGAGACGCTCCGGAAACGGCTCTGGAAGGCCTTAATCAACGGTGACGACATCCTTTGAGCTTATATTCACACATAATTAATAATTCAACGATTAAATTGATTGCATAATTAATAATTCAACGATTAAATTGATTGCATAATTAATTAGGGACACATGGGTGCTTGGGACCCTTAATTGGGTGAATTTTCTGCAATAATCGGGGTATTCGGGTTAGTTTTTGACCTCTGATACTATTAATTAGGTTAATTTTCCGAATTAATCAAGGCATTAAGGTGAAATTTCGCCTCTGGGAATGACTCTTGGGTGCTATGGGTGCTGGCGGCATCCTTTGTGTCCTAGAACCATCCAATATATGCTACTGGAATTGCCCATTTTGCCATTTATTCCGGCATTTTTCAATTTAAGTAGCAAATGGTTGTTAATCCGGGGTCCAAACGGAAATTTTCTTTAATAAATCTTAATTGGGCCTACGATTCCCGATAGTTTTTTATGTCGAATTGCTTTTACAACACCCCTACCGTGCGATACTTTTTCATACGCGTTACTCGAAACGGTTTTAAACGTTAATCAAATGCACAGTTTTTCTCTTGGAAGATGAAAACGGTGACTCCTGGCTACGATGATCTAGAGGAGCTAAGAATAATCTAACTGGAGCGAGGTAAATCAGTAACTAGTTTTCCGACCGAGATTTCTTTGTTAGAAAGACCATTTCATTTCCATTAGTTTTTCTTTGTTTCCGTGACGACCAATTACAACCATTTCTTTCGACGGAGTGGACCTTTCACTCGTTATGATCGCGTGCTGATATCTTTCCTGACCGACAACAGGATTTCACGCACACTCACATTTACTCGCGCACCATATTTTCCGAAAAATTTTTAATTCAACAATTTTTTATTATATTATTTATATATATATGTATATATACATATATACATATATATATATATATATATATATATATATATATATATATACTTTTCTGGACTCCGAAATGATTTCTATGATTTCTTAAAATATAATGTTTAAATTTAATAAAAGTAAAATTGATGAAACACATGTTTCTCAGCAAAAGAGAATTAAAAATAAAAAAGAGAAAAAACTCAATGAAAATAGTTAAAACCAATGGCGAGAACCATATAAAAAACAAATAAATACAAATGTCTTTTCTTTTTTTTTCTTGTAAAATAACCAAGAGAGCTTCCGAAATACATTTGGTCGTTGGAAAAACGTTAATTCGACCATTTTTTGCTGAACGTTAACTTGAGATTAACATTTTTCCGTATAATAAAACATTTTCGTTTCAAAAATCCGAATTTTTATTTTGTTTAGATCGATTAAAATTCACAGATGTGTTCTTAATTTTAATTTCAAATAAAACAAGTCATTGGCTACTTTTTACTTACTCTTTTTAGAAATATTTTAACCTTTTTAATTCCGGTCCCGTGATTTTCACCTACAAAGGTATAAAAAATTATTAAACGGTTTTCGTGAGAATAAACTTGTTTTTATGTTTCATTAACGTTATGTTTATTGTAAAGAATGAATACGGTGCTAACTAGAAATTGTGGACAACTCGTGTCTCGGCAGCTGCCAGAAACAAGCGACCAAGTTTTAATGTTCTGTTTCCTCTGCTAAAATATAAATAATTATGGTAAAGAATTTGTGTATTTTATTTACCGCAAGTGTACATTCTTAAATTTAGCCATTAATTTGTTTCACAATACGCAGCAATAAATCTATGAACGAAGTGGAGCTGTAATTGCGAAATTAATTTTAAGCCTATTATTTTCAGCTGATATATCAGCGGTTCTTAATTTTTCATGATGGACCTCTCCTTTTTTTATACGAACTCCTAGGTATTTAGCAGTGTAAATTGATGTTCCCCGAAAATGACTTATAAGAATACATATTGAGAGTCGTTTTCAAGTCATTAATTAAGTAATTATTAAATTTAGACAATATAATATATATATATATATATATAGGTAAATATATACGCTTTTATGATACATATTTATCGGTATAATTTCGTAAAAATTTTAAATTTATAATAATAATAGAACTTTATGTTTTTTCCGCTAATTCTTTAAATTTTTGTGAGCTCCTGTGAGACATCACGGACTCCCAAGGGTCCACGGACCACAGGTCACGAACCGCTATTCTGGATGGCTCAGTTATGCAAAAGTTACTGTAGATCATATTAGATGCATACTAATTGTTATTGCGTTCTAATTGTACTTGTATTATTTTGGATACGAACAATAATTAAGAATATTATTATTTTTATTATTTTTTATAGTTGTTTCAATGGGCTTTTTGGGCATTATCGTGGCTGATATCGCATCTGAGTATCTTCGGCGCCGAGGGTGTACAGATGTATAAAGAATACGAAGATTACAGCGCGTCGCATAATAACAGTAAATATCTTTACCGAAATTACACTCTATTCTACTTAGTAAAATTGTCTAAGTACTTAAAAATATTCCGATGTAATAAATAGCGGAGAAAAGAAAAGGGTAAAAATCCGTTGTAAATTATCGTGGCGTTTATGCTAAGCAATGATCATTGACCGAAAAAAGTCTCGATTAACTTCGTTGGGGATGTTAATCATTTATTGTTTAACTACAGGGAATGTGTGAGTAGGAGAGTGCTGTTTTACAAAATAAATTATTGGACACGTGAAATTTTCCTAAGCTGATTTAGGCTTTAACCACTTACACTCGCACCAGCACGTATTGTGAGCGCTTGAAGATGACAATAGCAAAGTATGAGAATATTCATGATTTTGTACTACTTCGGCTACAGTTATATATCATTCCGAGTTGCCGTCGTGAACAGGATTTTGTTGTGTGTAGTGCATGTTGCAGTGGACTGCAATGAAGAAAAGTAAATCAAAGAATCATAAATTGACAAGGCAAGCTTCCGAATTTTTCAATTTTGAGAATATAAACGTTTAGCTTTATCCGATTCAATTACAAAAACATTGCAAATGAACCAAAAAAAAAAATATATATATATATAATTTTGCAAAGACTCTATGAAATAACGTTAATGTGAAAGCTAAACATCGTTTCAACAATTCTACTCAATACAGCTCTGTCGTTATTTATTTATTTATTTTTTTTTGTTTCGTTTTAAGTTCGCTAATTATAATGATCCTAATCGCTTGCACTTTGTTGGTGGCCGAACTATGCTATCGAATCTAGCGGAACTTTTAAATGGAGCGATCGAACACGGCGTTCCAAAGACGTTAGCTGACATCGCAAAAAATTTTTAAACAACTTATTATACTCGCATTATCCTAGCACGGTGTAAAATACTTGAGTCTTACGTGTTACCTTTTCCGTTACAACGAACTTTTATCCATTTCCAACAAATATACCAACTCTTCTCCAGAACTAGACGGCCTTTCGTTCCCGATCCTTAAAAATCCCTCCTTTGTTCTCGTTGAAGACACTTCTATGTACTTTTTCAATTTCTTCCTACTCGTGTCGGTTCTACTCCTAAAAATTTTGAAACAACTTTATAATCATCCCCACGACAAAAAGAATTTCCATATTCCTTTAGTTTCCTGATTTCGTAAACTCGTTAAAGGATTGATACACAATCGTTTCATTTGATTACTAGAGCACAAGATCCAGTACCAGATAACATTCGGTTTTCGGCCTCCAGTTCACTGCTTTCCCTTCAGATGTTTACAAATCTTACTTGGAAAATAAATTTACTATTGCCACTTTTGTTAATGTCTTCCGCATCTGTTAACTCTGTCTACTAAACTTTTTCTTAACATTCGTTCTCTTCCTTATTCTCAATTTTTTCTGAAACAAAGTTATCTTCAACCCACTTCCGCACCCATTGCGGATGAAAAAAAAAAAAACTATCGCGGACTCTCATTTATTCCCTCAACATTGTTTCTCTCCTGGCAAATTTAAACTTTTCCCTATCTTCTCATAGGATCAAACTATCTTTATATTAAATTTATTCCTACAACAAACGACCCTACTTTACCCACGACTTTTTCAATTTATTCACTCTTCCTCTTTATACCAACTCTTCCTTTCATGATTTAATCAGATCCGAATTCCACCAGATGGTGGATTCCTCGTTTCCTTTTCACGCTTCACCGATGGCTCCGAAAATAAGGACGATGTAGGTGGCGCATTTACTTCCTCTTGACTCCATCATTCTGAATCCGTCAAACTCCTTTCCCTCTAACTTTATCTTCTCAGCCGAAGCCATCTTGGATTATCTCTTTCACCACTATAACACTTGGAACCTCTAAATTCCTCATCGTTTCGGAATACGGGGCGTTCTTCAAGCTATTTTTTCTGGTCCTCATTCCAAAAAATGGTATCATCCTTTCAATCCGATCCCTCATTTCCAATTTCCTTTCTTCCCGTTCTATTCCTAAACACCTTTTACGAGCCCTCAGCCACTCTGAAATTAATGGTAACAATAGAGCAGATTTTCTGATTCCATCAGTCGTCTTGGATGGTCGTTTTCTTAACAATTTCCCTACCGCGGACATTATATTTTCTACCCTCAAGCAATCATTCCGGACTTGAGTCAGACATATACTCTTCTCTAACCTCTGATCATTTTCCTCGTTATCTCTTGAAACGATCTACTACTTCCAGATCTCAACCTTGGATTCAAACCATTCTTTCTGATGTCGTTCCACCATAGTTCCCTTCATTAGACTAAGATTTAATCGCTCTCTTTTTCCTTCTTCCCGTTTTCAATTTTCTCTAGTTCCTTCTCCACATTATCTTCTTCACAATACCGATTTTCCTCTTATATCTGACCCTAACCACGTTTTCTTTGAATGCTCTACACTCGTTCTGTTTTGTACTGCTCCCAAATCTTAGCTCTCGGTTATAATGCTCCCCTCATCCTTTCCTTCCCAGATCTAATTTCCTTCCCTCAATTCTTCATACTTACTATCTCCAATCACTTTACGATCAAAGTTTGTAATCTAGTCCTTCGTGTTATTGGGTCAAGGCTGACAAAAACAATTATATAATTTTTAATGTTGTTCAAATGGTAGTCAAGATTCGATTGTGTCTATCTATTTTATTTCAGTTTTCTTTTGTAAAATTAATCTCTTATAACAAAACTAACTTGTCATTTAACATTTTTATTTCTTAATCCGCTTATGTAAATTTATCAAGAGCGTTTCCAAAAATTTTGTCAATTTAGTTGTCTAGTTCAATCACATTGTTTTGCTTTTTCACTCATTTTTAGAACGTTACAATATTAACGTAAAATTAATAAAAATTATTATTTTTCAGGATGTAATTAAAATAACAGTCACGCCTACATTGACGGTGTATTTCATACATATACCGTTCAATTTGGTAAGACGAATTTCGAACACTTTTCATATACCAGATTTCTCGCACTCGGTATAACAGCTTCTATACAACAGCAGTCAGTTTTTCTTCACGTTCATGAGTTCCTTTAATGAACTTAATCATGACATAAACGCCGAATTTGCACCGTCATTTTAAGATAACCTTCTGACAGGTTAAACTTTCCATTTCCCTCTCTCTCTCTCACTCTCTCTATTACTATCAAATGATACATTTACCTAATTCGGCTCAAATTCGGTAACATCATTATATACCCTTGGAACCACGAATATAAAAAAGTATATTTATACACCCGTTATTTTAGGAATATACAGTTACGATGAGCACGCACCACGCGCGTCTGAAGATTATGCTGAAATGCGTGAAGAAGAAGTCGCAGGACGGTCGACCGTCTATATGAAAACCTACCATGAATTAGAGAGAGCCGAAGTAATTGGTAATGATGAAGAATCATCGGAGAAAAAAGGGAGTAGCGATAACTTTTTCAAAATCAGAAGAAGAAGAAAAAAAGGATTGTTAAGTAAGAGCAAACGGCTACCACGACCACCACCCTTTTTCAACGACCACCAATTGTGGATGGCAGACGATGGAGGTTCTCCGACGGACGATAAAACGCTTGAAAAAAATAACGACAACATTTTGTACAACGACGGTCCGTCAAAAGCAGAACAGCAGGAGCAGCAGCAGAGGTTGGTCGATATTGATCGAATAACGGACGACCTACAACGTACGTCTAATCAATTTATCGGTCTGACCGATAAAATCCTTTATGCTAACGACCGAGACCAATCGAAATTGTCTAACGGCCAACGACTCGACCCCATCGCCATGCCGGAAACTTCTTCTACGACGACATCAGCCGCGCCGAATTTCGAAAATCCTGAAAAAATTTTTATCGCTTCCGAAGAAGACATGATCAAATACAAAGACAAACTGCAAGTTCCACCGCAATACGTACCTAGTCAGAGTAGATTCGACAAAGATCCACCGATCGTTCAATCGTCGCCGCCACCATTGCTCTCTCAAAATCCACAACCTCAGCTGTCTTCGCTATCCAGCAGCGGTTCATCTTCTTCCTATAGCGCTGTTAGTACCGGTAGACGGTGTACGAAGACGGCTACACTGTATGTTCTGCAACCGAACCGTTTAAATGCGTCTGGCCGTGCGAATCCTCTAAAAGGAAAACTCACCAACTGTCATCAAAGCGGCTGTGAAAGGTAAAATAAGGAAATATTTTAATTTTTTTTAAATCTCGGGGTGTGACGATTTGCATCGCAATTTTGTACATCCCATCTGTTTAGAAAAATCGGGATGCGTTCATTTCGATTTTGCATCTTTCGAACAAATCTTAAAACTTTAAATAAACCGCATTGTAATTTTTAACACAAAAATAATAATGATAAAAAAAATAGAAACGATATTATTTTCGGCAACGCTAAATTTTTATATTTTGTCAGAATTAAATGAATATACTACTACATTTTTATTTAAATAATTAATACATTAAATTATATTACTTATATTAAAAAAGTAAAGTAAAGTAAGTCCCATACCCACGACAGGGCGCCGGGGATTGTGAAGTTAAGGTTCGCAATGTACTAAGTTTAATGGATCTAAATAGAATACTGGGGCGAATTACTTTCTTTCGGCCGCCTTTACTTCCCTAGATTTCTCTGGTACCCAATTATTTCAGGCTGGGTAAACCTGGGAGCGACTTGGACTCAGAACGAGATAAATCTCAAACCCGTAACCTCCGATTTGGTAGCCACCAAGCACCTTAACGACTAGGTTACCGCGTTATATTAGCACATAATAATAAAGTATAGTTATCGTTGTCAAGAGTATAGCATTTACTGCTTTACCTAACTGAAACGTTTTCGAATTTAGCTAATCTTCAACTAAAAAAAAAACAAAAAAAAAACAACCGAAAATCAAAACTGAAACCACGTTTATAAACTCAACGAGTTTTGTTAATGTAAATGAAAACGAGATCACAACTGTGATTTTGCATGAAGTTTAAAACAGAACAAAACATGTAAAAAAAACGTAAATTTAATGATGAAAGTATGAAAAATAGAAAAAATCCTGGCAATATTCTAAGATTGGAAAATAATAAAATAAATATATTTATATGAAAAAAACCAGGTTATAAATTTTCCATCTCCTTTTTTCTTAAATTAAAATTACAGAAAACTAACATTAATATTAATTTCGACAAAACATGCCTATAACACAATTAAAATGAAAAGTAAATTGAAAAACTTCAGTCTACCATTGCATCAATAACCTTTAACGACAGAAAAGACATTTTCGGCACAATTTTCAAGTCGGCAATATTTTATTGTAAGTAAATTATAAAAAATCAATGTGGCGGTTGCCTCTATTTGGAAAAATAATTCATCCAACTATATGAAATTCTTATAAAAAACAAGGTTTCTCATTTTTCCGAAAACACTTTTCTCGGCCGTGAACTGCCCCGGTAAATAAATATATTTAGCCACTCACTTTTTCATCATACAAAGTTCTTTGCAAATTGCATATTGTTTTTCTATAAAACCACTTTTGCTTCGATCCTGTGACGATTAGTCTTCATTATCTTGTTTTATATAATCGTTTATATATACATACATATATATATATATATATATATATATATATATATATCAAGGCCGTGTCCACGGGGGGGGGGTTAACCCCCCCATGAGAACTGAAATAGTTATAATAAATATAAAAAAATCTGAAAAAAATCACAAATTTAAAATAAATATTGATGATTTTTTAGGGTGTTCTTACCTACTTTTAAAAAAAAAAAGAACAAAAATATGCTACACATTTTTAAGTACTTCATTAATATTTTATACAAACAATTTGTTATTACGAGTATAGTTAATAACATACGTAATTTTTATTAATGTACATATACGGGGTAATTCATTTATGTAAATTATTTATATATAAATCAAAATGATGGAAATTATTAATAGTACGAATATTAGTGAAAAATGTATTATAACATAAATATGCAAAGAAAATGTTCAACCCCCCCACCTCCAAAATTCTGGTCACGGGCCTGATATATATATATATACATAGTAATGACAACGTCATTCTTAGCCCGAACTCCAATACTTTTTCTATCACAAAAATTTGTCCCAAAATGTGACATTAAATATAGATTTACTATTTTTTTGTTACGCAGTTGGAAAGATTGACGTTGCCAATTTTCCTCGTTCTATGCGAAGTATAGAAGTGGTAAAGTTGGAGGTCCGAGGGTGTCTCCGTGCGAGGCACAGGGGGCCGAGTTTATATATATACAGAGATTTGCGACAATTTAACGTTAATGATATATGTACATATATAATTAATTAAAAATTATGCTAATTATAAAAAAAAAAAGTAAAACGAACACAATTAATTATGAATATTTAACTTAGTAATATTGGCAAATTTCACAGGCCGTTCAGTGTTCAAAAAGTACCACACAGTAATCTGATACTTTTAGTTGTGGATGCGCTGTGCCCCTGTGTAAATAAATTGCTCACTGTAGCGCAACAGGAAATTGGAAACGATCAGAATTGCGACTTGACGCTGGATTCACTGTTTCGTCGCAGACCTCCTCATTGTTTCAACTATCATCCAGAGGTAAAGTACCTATGAATTAATTATTCTTTTCCCCGCACTCTATATTTTCCTCTAAACCATAATATTCAAATTTAAAAAAAAAAAATGAAATAAGAAATAAGAAATAGTAGCCGGACTTTTTAACATTTAAATCCGTATTATACGATTGAATACATAAATCAGTTAGAAATATGATGTATTCAACCAAACAGGTTTCATAGTAGGTAGATCAACTACAACTGGTATGATAAGCTATTCCCTTTACATCAGCAACTGCTTATACAAGGGAAGAGACCAGTAGATGCTATCTACATATGGATTTCAAAACGGCTTTTAATACTGTCAATCATTAATGCTTAATTACATAAGTTAAGATGTCAGTTTGGATTTTCGATCGTTGATAAAATTATTTACTTCATAACTTAATAAGAAGAAATTTTCTACAGCTCTAATTTCGTTTTATATTAATTTTCTTTTTATTCATAAACAATGCCGCAAATATAGTAAAAAATTTGAAACTGTCAATTTACTCTAAGGGTATAAAACTACACAAAAACATAACTGATCGGAATAATTATACAGAATTAGAGCAAGACTTAATGCATTTATGCAATCAGAGCAAAAGAAATAAGATTGATTTCATTGTTCACAGATGTAACTGCGTAATATAGTTTTAATATTTGTTTTCCTAAGTTTTGTATGATATTACAATAAGTGGCGAAAAATTACACCACATATCTTTTGTTAAAGTTTAGGAATTGTAATAGACACCAATTTTATGTTTCCACTTATGTTCGTAAAGATATGTAAAGATAAGTAAAAACCTTATTGATTATCTAGCTCACTTAAATTAGGGAAAATAGGGAACATCCAACACATGGTTTCAATACCAGGGGGAATAGTAGCACTAGTGTTGCATACCAAAACCGAGTGTATAGTACAGAATCTAACCTTACTTTCAGTACAAGAGCTTAAAAATATACTAAATTTTTCAAAATTAAACCTGAATTTTTTCTGGAGAATACAAAATCCTAATCCAAATCCCCTTAGGCTGTACCTAACTATTAATCCCATCACGCATCTCAGGTAAGAATCGCACTCTTGGCCTCTTCGGCTAAGATTGTCCGATAATCTGATCCCAATTTTAAAAATTAGTTAAGTATAGCTACTCTAAACACCAAAACTGAGCTTACTCTCTTCTAGCCCTTTTACCAATTGTACATAACATTTTTTTTTTTATATGTTTTCTTCTGAGCATAACTGTCACAGCCGCTGTGGAAACGCTCTACCATTGTTATCATATCGATATCAAAACTTCGAAATGGATAAAGAAGTATTTTTTTAATTTTTTATCTCTAATCTCCATTTATTGTTTTAATTTTTATTTCAAAAACTCTGTTCGATCATCTAGTCAATTAAATATTGGAAGAGTTATAAAAAAGATCGATTTCTCACGGGTCAGGTAGGATATAATTCTCAGAGGCTGCTGCTGAATACAACCAAATTTTAATACTCGAAATCTAAATTTTGAATAAAATTTTTGGTAGCATGTACTGTTTCGAAATGTTTATTTTTACACTTTTAAATTTTTGGCATGCGAATATTTTTGAAATGTACGGTGTCATTTATGAGTAGTCATTGTCGTTACAGAGAGCCCTGCAGAAATGCATCAGTATTGCATGAGTTTGTATAAGCACAAACGGCTGTTGAATTGCAAACCACAGGTACAAATCCAATTCTGAGTGAGATAGAAATATGTATTTTATTGTAGTTGATATTTACCACAGTGATGGTCGAAAATAAATCAATGAACTTCTCTCAATTTAAATTTTCAGGTGGCTCCACTTAAAATTCCTAAAACATACTACTAAAGGGATTTATTTTCAAATAGAGTTTATAGTAGATTCATGCTATTAATCAATAATAACAATTTTCCATCTCTTTCATTTAATGCACCTGATAGAGATATATAGAACATACCTTTTATTCCTACTATTCTCATTCGATTTGGAGTATGAGATTATCTTCTGATTCATAAGCAGTGCAATTGCGAAGCATGTAAACCGGAGCCAACCTAGCTTCTATGCTGCCGACCAATGTGAGAATGGGTATCAATGTCGAAGGCGAACCAAGATGACTGGACTCACGTTGACGCGAATGTTCACTGGCTGAATACTTTTATGCGACGCTAGTGCACATGCATGACTACATTTGGAACTGACTGTAGTCGTTTGTTATCACACTATAAATGCAGCCCAAATGTGTCTACTGCTGCATACTAACTAGCACACATATTTTACTATCGCCTGATTTTGAAACCAATATTTTCAAAATGGAAGGTTGCTTAGCTACTAGACCATGGCGAAAAGTTTTAATTAATATATAGATTTTGGATGTAAAACTTTGGCTAATTTAAAAAATTTGGTTAGATTACTGATCATATATATTAATTACAACGTAATTCTTAGGCTACCCCCCATTCGAAAAAATGTCCCAGAAAAATGTCCCAATTTTATGTAACGCTAAATGTCCCAATTTTATGTAACGTTTGTTATATTTTGTAGGATTTTTGTTATTGTTATTTAAAAAATGTCACAATTTTATGTAATGAAATATGTAACGAAAAACGTAACGAAAAAATGTCTTAGTTTTACATAACGGAAGTTAAATGTTAGAATAGGATTTTTATGGTTATGTTATTTTTTGTGTGTGTTGATGCCAGTAAGAATTATGTTGTAAATTTTGATCATTTTATACAAAGTATAGAAGAGAAAGAGACAGAAATGAAAGCAAGAGGGGTCAAGGGGCACAGCCCCTTGCGAGGCCAAAATGGCCGAGTTTATATATATATATATATATATATATATATATATATATGAGAGCTATAAGGTTTCTTTTAGGCTCGCGGTCAGTGCCATAACTAGGGCGGTGCCAGCGGTGCCCAGGCACAGGGCGCAGAAATGACAAGACTAGGACGCAATTTATATATACTTCCTTATTCAAAACTCTACTAAATACTCATAATTAGGTACACAAAAACGTCGTTTTTGGATGATAGATTTATTTTTAACAATCTATTTTATCGTCAGAACTGGGTAAGATTAGAAATTTTTTCAAGGGCATAGCTATTGAAACTCACACACTGGGCGCATAAAAGGCTAGTTACATTACTGCTCTTGGGTGAATATTTTGGTAAAGATTTTGAAATTTGGAGGATGGTTTTAAACTCAACATTGGAAATAAAGTTAGTTTCCACCCTCTGTGTATATTATTGAGTTACAACATTAGCACTCTTATTCCCATAATGATGAATATTGGAATGTTAGCGCGCCAAAATTCCCTTTATCTACCTACTGAATATGCACATACACTTTTTTGATATATGTAATTTTAGGTATGTAAGTATATCTATGTTTATATTTGTGAGTATTTTTGTATATCGGCAAATGTGTATAAATGTATTTATGTACATATGTCTGTATATATTAATGTTATTTAAGTAGGAGTCATTTTTTAAGTTCATACACAAATTTATGTATTTATAATTTCTATTATAGGTATTAATTTATTTGGTGTATGCTATAATTAGCTCATAGTTATATACATAAAATAAATTTACATTTCATTGCGTTATACATATCTCTGAGAATATAAAATAAAAAAAAAAACGGAATCATCTCAAAAAGATGGCAAAAGTGAAGTGTTTTATGCAATTTTTGATATGTTAAAATTCGACGAAAACTGGCGGTTTTACAAAATTAAACTTCAAATCCCTTTAAAAAAAACCTGTACTTAAATCTCTTGTGTGAATTTTTAAGAAGCACCACAAACTCCTGTCTGTAATGCTCAACATATTTTTATAACTAGAGTAGAGTGGTAGTTGATTATCAGTGTGCATAGCTGCGACCAATAATTTTTTATGAGCAATTTGATGCTACATAAAAAAAGCATTTTACCCACACGTTCTAACAATGGCCTTTGCTTAATGTAAAAGTTATTTCCATAAAAATTGAAGAAAAAACTTGAAATGACTGACTATTATAACATTACTACCAACTGTTTTATAAAAAATTATGTTGAGCTAAATATAAATAATTAAGTTATATCTAGCATCTGCAGTTAGTAGGAAATAGAGAATTCAACAAAATTATGATAAAAAAAAAAAAAAACAGAATTTGTTTTTTTGGTCCTAAATAACGAACATTCCTATTTTTTTAGAAATTACCTGAGGTGTTTACTAAACTTTTTTTTTCAATGTCTTTAAATCTAATCTAGAGGTTATAAACTCGGACGAGATGTAACAAATTTTTGAATTTACCACTGCAACTAAGCGCCCCTATTATGTCAACATCTCCAAAGGAAATTAAATATATATTTCAAAATCTAATCAATAAAAGAAGTCCTGGTCGCGACCTGATCAAAAAAAAAAAAGGTGTCGTTAGAATTACCACACAAAGCTATTTTGTTTATTACTAATGTATTTAATGCATCCTCCGTCTGCAATACTCCCCGCTGTCTTGCAAGCTGGCACAAATAGTAGTAATTCCTAAACTAGGTAAGTCACCAGAGGATGTAACTAAAAGTATAACTCAATAGGACAGAAAATAGTGAAAAAATAAACTTATGTGACTCTAAATTGCGGCAATTAACTTTTATGTTATCCATCTAATTTCACGTCACCAGTTTCAATAGTTGTGATATATTTTCGGCTGATATGTATAATATTGATAAGGATTATTTTCAAATCAATTATTCTGGTCTAGAAGTAAATGAGTTAACAATGGTAAAAAATTATTTATTTATCCTTAACTTATTTAAATCATTGTTATTTATATTTCAGGAAGTTGAAATATTAGAGTGCGGTTCAGCATCTCAGTTGAGCAAAATGGTCCTATTAATTTGGCTGTCGATTACGATTCATTTTTACCCGCTATGAGAAACACTGAAATGGCGGAAGAGAGGAACAAGTTCAACTTAAGTTTTTTGAACACAGTTCATTTTTATGTTATAACGTTGTACAACTGATTTATTCTACGAGCGTCTAAAACCGAACTTGATGATAGCTACACGTTTATAATTACTATAGCACAAGTATGTATCCATAATTTGTAATTTTAAAGCCTCTTTTAAAAATTGAT
Source organism: Icerya purchasi (assembly GCA_039619475.1). Taxonomy (NCBI): domain Eukaryota; kingdom Metazoa; phylum Arthropoda; class Insecta; order Hemiptera; family Monophlebidae; genus Icerya; species Icerya purchasi. Next base: position 202,293,615 of record CM077115.1, read on the forward strand.
GCTTTTCCAAACTTTGCTATACACAGTCTTGTCCCATAGTAGTCCTGGAGCAATTAAAGATAACAGAGTCATAATGACACTCACTTAAGCATTGTTACAGCTTAGGTTGGTCATGTAACAGTGGGAGAAGGGAAGAAATTTACACTAATATCCTAATGATTATAAATCAAAAAATTTTAACCATATTTTATATATTTAAATTAAAGAAGAAGAAAAAAGTATAGTACCTTGACCAACAAAACAGTAGCAGCTATTTAATTGTCTTTAATCTGTCAGTTACTGATATTTTTGTTCATGCGCATATTCTTACTGAAGAAAAAAAAAAAAACAAACATCTTATTTACCTGAAAATCGTACTTCAACTTAAGTTTATCATTTTCTCCATTGTGTTATCTAAATGTGTAACATACTTAGCATTTAAAGATAACCCGGTTAAATATGAAAAAATTAAATGAATTTGATAATCTTAAAAATTGGTCGCCCCAACACTTTATAAAACCTTAAAATGATTCTCAAAACTACCTCCATTACTTGGCGTGCCATAAGAATCTGTATATGGCCCCGTAATGCAACTATCTATCATATGAAATAGTTGCAGAAATAGTAGGTGTAATATTTTCCCCCATTTTCAAGAATTCAATATAATTTCTCAGATAATACCTAAATAACCTAATAAAGCTCAGTTTTTAGTTAATTTGTTTAATAAAATGTTGTTTGAAAAAAAAAAAAAAATATATATATATATATGTTATATATCGCTGAACATGGCGAAGTACACCTAAGATTCGTTAAACGCTTCGATCGGTTTGCCTGTGTACACTGCTGTTGCATACATATGCATCTTACTACACTCTTAATAGTGATTCCTTAACTTTAGAGAAATACTCAGAACGAAATCGGATTCACACTCAACACTAACTTAACTATACTTGTGATGCGAATTACATCTTATTCAAATGCCCCTTTATTTTCTTGAAACGTGCGATTTTTTATTCCAAGACCGCTCTATTCCTTACAGTGTCCATGTCTTCCCTGCACTTCTTCAGCAGAGAGCTAACATGTCTAAAGTAGGCAGAAGATTTTTATCATATCAGTAAAATTCAGATCAGTTATTTGAGCACACAAAGAAAAATGTATAATGTACAAAAAGCGCTGATCACTCTGTCGGCATAGAAAAGTAGTTATGTTTCAGCTCCAGCCATCTGCGTTCCCGTTCTGTTTGCTAATCATTAACAATACTTTTCTAGCAGTAGACAATTACTCAAAATACGTAAGCAACCAAATACTTCTCACCGCGTTGTACACTACAAATTTCTTTTAAATCAAATTCTGTTTTGCTTATGTATGCGACTAAATATGTCGTACATGCACGAGTAGGTGTATAATACTTTTCTTTTTTTAGATTATCTGGTCCCGTCTCTACTGCGTGCGTTAACTAAACATAATTAAATGTACAATACGTTCTCAGTGATTTATTTAGCTTCGGAAAAGATTTTTAATTTATGGTTTTTTCATAAATGTTTTATTCGTGAAAGGTTAATTTAATAAAAGTATGAGATTACTCTTGGTGAATTGTAAAACTTTTGAAAGTTAAATAAAAAAAGTTAAAATTTTATAACATATTTTCACCTGGCATAATATTTTTCCCTCCAATTTATTCCTAATCATCTTATTATTCCATAATGTTACTAATGCAGTTCATTGAATCGATAATTTGAAAATACGAACGCGAGAAATTTAACTAATAATGATATATGATAACGTGTTAATAAATACTTCTGTATAGGTAAAGTGACAGTGCGTGATTAAAAGATAAATTCTGAATACCCAATAAGATGTTTAAAACATTCCTAAGAATTAATTATTTTATTTATGGTACATATATTCATTGTCAACGAAAATAACAGACTATTAATATATGGACGACGTCAATTTAAAAATTAAAAATATTAATGCAACAACAGTGCGCATTGGAAGTTTATTTATTGGTTATTTAAAAATCGAACATTTCATACAAGCATACACTTTCGTTTGCAAAAAAACAGTAGAGAATAATGATAATAACAATGATACTTTTATAAAGCCGAATGAACGGGGAATATTTGAAATCAAAACTTAAAATATGCTCGCTCCTCGCAGTATATTATGTTCGACTCGTATTTCAAATTCATAAAAATTCTATTTTTATAAGAACCAAGGTTAAGCCCATTGCCCTGTGTTATTAAATCAGTTCTGTTTGTCATAATAATAAAAAACTGAAATTAAATTTGAATTAACAGAAGTGTTTTGTGTTATTTATTATAATGAAAACCCGTATATAATAACGGTATGATGTTTCTCGACAAAAGACACTTTCATTAATTTCGTTGAAATTCTATTATCGTAATTCACGATTTTCAATATAAGTCGGGAATTCTACTGTATGAAGTAAGTTTTAAAAAAAGCATTTTAAAATTATTATATTTTTCTAAGACGTCTTCAACTAGAAGAGATGAAACAAGCTATATCCGCAGTTGGGTTTTAGTCGCTCCTATTTATTTTCGTATAATAATTTTCTTCCATTTTTTCTCGTTTTACGATTAATAATATGCAATTTCTTTAAATTGTTAAATTCGTTTTAACTTTTTACTTTTGTAGTAACGTTGTAACGTGTTGTTATTTCATGTAAATTCGTTGTTTTCTTTTATTGTTTTTTAAATTTTTTTCTTTTCTTTCCATTTTTTTACCGTGCTGAAATAGTCATCATTTTTATTGTTCTTAATTAATAAATCCGAAAAAACCCAAAAAAAAAAAAAAAAACAGGACATGGAGTTCTTTTTAAGTAAAACTGAAAAAGAAAAAAATAAACCAATAATAGTAAACACTCATTACATTGTATTAGTGAACTTTAAGATAAAACCACGTTACAGAAGAACGCGAGGTTCGTTTTATTTTAAATGTTATTTAAAAAGTGATATGATACGCCATACTTTTTATGTAGAATTACTAAAAATGTTCCGCTGAAATAAGCGGCGTTATTATTGGAATCAGTAATAACTCAACTTAAAAGTTCCGATATCGCATAAACGTCCGTGTATTTGTTTGCTGTAACACGGTTTTCAACGTTTCATAATGGGTCCAAAATTTTATGCATATAATAATCCTTTGTCGGCGAAAGGTTGGTTTAATAAATGTAATATTTTTTAAAAATATAACAAATATTTGATCTCGTTATATCAAAAAAAAAGTTTATGTGAATCTCAACTATATTAGAAAAAAACAAAAAGACATTTTATAACTTAATCGTGTTCATTTAATTTAAAATTTCCCCTCCGCGTTTATTTGAAGCCTTCTCCGGATGAATCGGTTATGGGAACACATTGGCATTTACAACGGCGTTAATTCTTTTTACTATTTTCCGGTGCGAAACGGAATTACAACAATCTATTATTGAATTCTCACCTATTGGGTTAGAATATTTTTCTACTTTCCTGCTGAGCCCCATCTAAAAGTTATTTTAGACATTGGTCACCCACCTTTGACACCACAAATGTATATTGAATAAGTTAAAGATGAGTTTTTGCATATCTTAAGAAAACGATCAACACTTTTCGTGACTATTAACAGGGCCGTATAAGGGGGGGACATTCCCACCCCCGAAATGTCTGCGAAATCATAACTGCTTGAATTAAATGCACCGAAATTCAGAATATATTTCTTTTCAATTTTTGACAAAAGAAAAGAAAATTAACATTTTTATGAATTCTATAGAAATTACTGTTTTTTGTTTGTTTTTGTTGTAGTGTCCAAATATTGCATATACAATAATTGACTACAATGCTTCAGTGTACTATTTATAAATAAATATATTTCATAATAGCACACACACACACACATATATATATATATATATATATATATACATATAACTCAGCCATTTTGGCCTCGCAAGGGGCTATGCCCCTTGACCCTTCTTGCTTTCATTTCTGTCTCTTTCTCTTCTATACTTTGTATAAAATGATCAAAATTTACAACGCAATTCTTACTGGCATCAACATAATTACAAAAATCCTATCCTAACATTTAACTTTCATTATATAAAATTAAGACATTTTTTCGTTACATTTTCCGTTACATATTTCGTTGCATAAAATTGGACATTTTGCGTTACGTGTGTGTATAAAAGGATAAACATATTTTCGTAGCCCCCCCCCCCCCCCCCCACGAAATTTTGGTCTAGATACGGCCCTGACTGTTAATGATATTTTGAATTTTGATACTCGTAAATTCCCACAGTATCTTTCCAAGGTGAAAAATTACTTTTTACCAGAGAACCGAGTTGTTGATTGTTTTTTTCGATCAGTCTGTTTCTAAAATGTCGCGATATTACAAAACTGTTCATTTTTTTTATATGCTAACCAAGACCATCGAGATAATTAAGCGCACTGAAATTTCAACTAACTGAGTTAATAGAAAATTTGTAACATTCTAGTGAAATCCAAATATTATTCGATCCCTTTTTAATTGGATGCTGTTTAAAAGGTTTGCCTATGAAAAATTACTTACATCCATGGATTGGGTATATTCCATTTTCTCTGTTTCTTATCATTTAAAATTGTGTGAAACTGTTGTCCACTCTTTCTTTCGTTTTTTTTTTAAATTTTGGCTATACACACCCGGGTGAGATTCAGCAAGAATTTTCATGAATTTTCAGGAAAAAAAAATCTAAAAGACTGCCTTTTTGGAACGAAGTTCTTATACGCGGCTTGTCGGTAGGAGTAAACTGGCAGAAAAGGCGGGGTAACGAAAATCGCGTTATACGTTATCCAAGCGACCTTCACTCTGTCCCTTTCTATTATATACGGGTGTGTGTGTGTTCGTGGGAGCGAGCAAGTATCGAGATTCGAGCTTTCCATCGTACGCGGTCAGCTGTATTAGCCCAATTTGAAACACGTGTACATTTTATTGAATTTAAAAATTGGCGCGGTTTTTTTGTGCGGCGTCAGCGACACTTCAACAAGTCTGATGATTTATTTATTGTTTTTGTTTCAATCAATTCATATGGGATTTATTTATTGTTTTTGTTTTAATCAATTCATATAGGATATATTTATTGTTTTTGTTATAATTCATACGGGGGATTTATATATTGTGTCATTTTTGATCGTATACTTTATGAATGACTCTTTATACTTTATATCTACCAAAAAGTGAAAGAAACTTCGTTCCTACCGGATGTCCCCTTCTAGACATCTCTTTTTTAATTCTTTTTTTGTCGGGATTAAAGATACAAATTATTTTTTTATGAAAAAATGAAGGAAACTAGGCTAAGGGTTGAAATTTATTTACTGAAACCGCAAATTAAAATGACGCAATAAAGAAAAAAATAATAATCAAATTCGCCATAACAACTTTATGCAATAATTAACTGGACTGCGAGTAAAGTAGTAAACGGAGATGTTTACTAACCAAGCCGCAACACGTTACACAACGGCTATTTTGAAACGAGAAAACACTTCACCACTTAAATCATTCTTGCAAATGAAAAAACAGAAGCGTCATGAAAGGGAGAGTGCCCGAAAAGGGACAAATGCAAACTTTATTTTACGTGAAAATCGATATATTTAAGCTAACCTGAAAACATTTCAAAGATGTCGATAGAAAAGAAAGAAAAAAATCCTCTGATCTCTGCCAGTTGAAGTTATCTTCCGCGCTTGATAATTAAAGCAAATTAGTGACATAAAGAAAAAGGGGGAGAAAAATTAAATTCATATTAAATACCGAACGGTAATTTTTTAATTAGTAAATTATATTAGGCAATATTTTCTTCGATGGAAAGAAACTCGTAAAAAATATTTCAATAAAAACATGTTTTCGCATGCACAAACTGCTCTTAGCAAAATATTAAAAAATAAAATTCAGAGCAGATTATATTTGTATTCTGAAAAATGCAAATTTGACAAAATCATCCTTTTGCCGATAATTTTATAACAGTCAATTCCGCGCACTTTTAAGAGCTTCGAAGAAAGCTGGGACCTGTCAGACTCCGGTCTAGATACGCTACTGTTTTCAAGTATAAATACATCTTCGCCGTCATCGGAAATATTCTTAACCAGAAAGTAATAAAAAAAACAACAATTTCGAAAATTTTAAAAAGATTATTTAAACAGCTAGATACTTTATTAATTCATTTTTATCTAAAACTTACGGTAAAATAAAATGTTATTAAATTTATTTTTGACGTTTACATAATTATTTGATTTATAAGAGAATTTTTATGGTTCAATGGAATTTGTTTTTTTTTTTTTTTAATTTACTTTTGTTGATAAAACTGTTTATTCCTTTTTTGTATACTGATGATCAAAAATGATACTAACAATTACATTAACATGAGTGCCTTTTAATGTATTTTAATGTTGCACAAATAATTTATTATTTCGACATTCCACTTAGATCTTCAGATTATTTTACAAGATCGAAGACTATAATTATTACTAGCATCTATGTTCTTAGTTCATTATTTTTGTAATGTTACCTTAAAATTGTTATTGTTCATGTTGCAACATGAAAAGATTATACGGTATATGTTTAATTGAAAAAGTAAATTTTAATAAATAGTAATGAGTACGATTGCATTTACAAAAGAAAAAAAAAAAACGATTATCCAATATAAGCATTACACGTAAATTTACTAGACGTTAACCGATATTTTATATTCTGTTACAATTTTTTGGATAAATTGATTTGATGTAATTATAGAAGTTTTTTGTTTATAACTGATATCCGCGCATAAATGCGCTATAGTAAAATTAATCAGATCTTAAACTAATTATAAAAGAGCGATTTTGTCTCGAAAAATACAAGACCCGTATGTACACGGTTAAATATTTTGAATATGATTAATTTTATAAAACCTTAAGAATAGAAAAATATTTAAATTTTAAATATAGTTAATCGTTCAATAATTGTAGTTGTTTTATTTCATTTAACTTTGTGAATACATTTACACCGAATCTGTAGGGACATAAAAGCCTGACTAGATAAAGATACAATGTGGGACATATCTAAATTTATATTAGCTAAATTTCATTGTAACTCAATTTATTAGCTGATTCATTTTATGTCATTAAAGTTATATTGAACATCATTTTTTGTTACCAGAAATAATATTTTTCTAGTCCGTTTTTTAGTTTGTAATGCTTTTTTTTTTTTTTTACATATATATTTATCTAAACTTGTTACGTTATTTTATAGTTTAATAGAATATTTTCATTTACTTCTTTAATTATCTGAAAAATATATTTTGCTTAAGTATTATTAAAATTAAGTTGATTAAATTTGAATAATTTAATTAATTTAAAAAAAAATATATATATATATATATATATATGTGTATAGACTGGATTGGAGGTAAATAAATTACATAAATTAAGATAAAATTGTATTTACGCATTGTAAATTTATTAAATAATGTAATTCAAGGCGTGAAGAAGCCTCCATAAGTGAAATTTTTTAACATACACAATTTAAAATAGCACATTTGTAATAAAACAAGTATATTTTTTGTTTTTACTTATATTTTATTATTAATAATCGTAATTAAATTTTTAAAATTGGTTAAATATGTGCTATTACATCGCATTATTGTAATAAGAATACATTTATTTTCTTATCATTTTTTACATATCTGTTGCGTTTAACTATTTAATTTACGTGATAGTTCTGTAGTAATCGAATAAAATAATTTTCATCAGTATCAGTATTTCATTTTTTCTGTACGTACTTTACAAAAAGGAAAAAAAAAATCATTTTCCCGCTAACATTTATAATTTTTGAAAACAGTATTCATATTCATGCCCTGTTTGCTAAGAAAAACTTTTTCTAAATAGCAAAACAAATAAATGATTACTTATCTTTTGCATCTCGGGTATCTTCAAGATTAGATTTGAAGATTTCACTAAATAGTAAATAGCAACAGATTAGAAAACATTCACAATTTTATTAATCAACTTTGTATAAATCTCCCCGGTTATTTTTTTAGTATTTTTCTTTCATTGATGTAGTTTTACATTAGTTCGTTTAACTATTTCGTTCATTAAACTGTCATTAAAAAATAAATTAAATGCCTATATTTTTTCAAGTAGTGAAAGCAGAAGAGCTGAAGACGATTTCAGTGATGGTAATTTTATTATATTACGCTTCATTATTCTTACATTCTTCTGAATAAACGAACTGTCTGTTCATTCGTAACATTGATTTTTTCTGTACTAAACTTTTTTGTGAATTGACAACATTTTCTTGCACTGAAATTCTTTATCGCGTAAAGAAACAGCACTTTCTTTTAATTCACTCTTTTATCAGCTATCAAGTATGCTTATTCATCTTCACATCGCTGTCTTTACAGTTTAACCAATTTGATGCAGTGTGAGAAAAATTTAGGTCGCTAATATTCATTTTTAACGTATCCAGACGATAGGCATATAATATACTTTACATGCGAAGAATACAATTAAATAGAACCACACTTTAGGTAAAGAATTATGTAATCACAGGTGGTACGCAATAGCATAGTCTGCTTACAATTTTTAAAATTCAAAAAAGAATAAAATTAAAGTTTCAAAAAGCTAAACACACATACATATACTTTATTTTTTAATATACATCTATACATCCGGGGATATAATAAAAATATATATATTTTTTTATACTCAAGTATAATTACGATATGTAACACTACGAAAACAAATTAAACGGCTGAAAGGACCGCAAAAATTGGCCGATGTAGCCAAGAGGAGAAACTGTCTCGATCTACTAAAAAATAAAAGGTACTTTTTTGAATTTTAAAAGTTTTACCGGTAAAAACATCATTATTATTATTATCGAAAACCCGCACAGCTGGCAAATAATTCGGTCCATGACTACCTTTTTTTTTTGTTTTTTTTTTTTTAATTAATTAGGACCAGTATAATAGTAACAATTATTTTGACGTTGATTTAACTCCTTTATATAATTAAAACTGATGATGCCTAATATAGAATTCACTTCTCCATTATAATATGTGTTGGCGCGTAAGTGTATTTTTTTATGATCCGTGAAAAATGTCTATAAAAAGAAAAAGAAATACAAGGGCAGTGACGTACTTCTGACGCTATTTGGCAATTTACAGCGTAAACTGATACTGTTACTATTAATCTTATCTGCGATCACAGATAGAATCCTCTCCGAAAAAACTTTCTAGTTACGTCAATGCTCATAAATACGAACAGTTTTTCTGGCTCTACTTACTGGGCATCAGTACATCTTTACGTTTTGACGTTGACTGAATTCCTCTAATCCTTATGTCTGTGTGTTCATATATTAGCCGTCGAATGTTTAAATTAAAATGCGCAATTTAAACTCCTTTTAACATCAAAGGGAGTATTTCCCATTTTACTATTAAAAATAATGTAATTCTATCAACGCATTAGCTAATGAAATAAAGTTTTACTATGAACCCAATTAATCTTTTAAACCACTTTTATTCCTTTCTTATCTCTATTTCCTTTACCGTAATAAAATGGAAAATTTTCTTTACTTCTTTTCTCCTTGTTAACTGATTTACAATCACTTAAAATATCATCTGTTTCATTATACTTGATATATCGCCATCTTATTTCGAATTGTTTTACTATTACGTTCCCATTCATGGTTATAAATCGAAATTAGTTCTTAACTGAAGCAAAAAAAAAGGGTAATGTCTTCGTTGTATATTTGATGCTAAGAATACATCGTGACATACGTATTAATAAATTGAATAATACACGTATGTATATATATATATAGGGTGGGTGATTTATCTTGCAACCCTGCAGTAGCGTTGCGAATGCGCAGCAGCTCAGTGAACCTGGCCCCCCTAAAAATTTTTTTTTTCAATTAATTAATTTTTTCCTTTCTTAATCGATTGTTCGTCGTTTGTTCTTCATTGTTCGACCATTAAAATTATTTGTTCGTTCGTGGTTTATTTATTATTTATTAAACAATTATTTGTCATTAGGTTAGCCCCCCTTACTCAGATTTTTCCTCCTTAATTGATGGATTTTAACGAATTATTGATTGTTCGTTCATTATTAGCAATTGTTGAATCATAAATATTTCACATTTACTAATTATTTAATATTTTTCATGGACGGTAGAGGTACCGAGTTATTCATGGTGACGTATAAACAACTAAGGCTGTATTACAACAGTATTCGTGTGCGCATGCGCAATAAAGAAAGGTGTGATCCGCACTATAATTAATGAAAAATATTAAATAATTAATAAATGTGAAATATTTATGAAGAAGAAAGAAGAAAGAATATATTTATGCAAATTACGATACAACATAACGTTAGCAGTACAAGCGAATTGTCTTACCGCACGACGCAACATATAACAAGTTCAGTCAAGCATGAGGTTTCATACGCTGAGGATTCCGTATGAAAGTTAACAATAACTATAATTATTTAGTATGTAAGAAAATTTGTTTGAATATACTTCTATTTTTATTTTACTATTTTAATTTAATATCTTAATAAATTTCAGAGATCTTTTCTAATAATAATTTAAAACAGTAAAGCAAAATACTAATTTGAATCGAAGACTTAGACTAATTTGAAGTGCAATGTAATGGTTATGAAGAAAAATCAATTAAATCCTTTTTTTATTTATTTAATTTTTATTTATTTTTTTAAATTATTGGTTTAGATTTAGTAATACTAATATTAAGGTTTTATAATTTTTTAAAATGTGTAATTGTGTTAATCCCTACACGTATCTTTCTTGGATAGCCGATCGTTAAAGACATTTAATAAATATATAAACGAAAACACACAAAAAATATTAATTAGAAATAATATTAATGCTACGTATCACTCTGCTGCGGCTGCTAGAATGCTGGTGCTCTCTGCTGGCAGTTTGGTGTACATTGCTGATTGCGTCCTGGATTCTCGGTGAATGGGAGGGAGAGACACGGTAATCGAAATTATAGTTTACGAATTTTGTAAACGTCACTAATTTGAAAACCGAATTTCGAGGCGATTTGGTTACTTTGTTATCACACTTCTTTCGGTTGTAAGACGAACTGGTTACTTTACTAAAAAAGGTCGATATAGTTCCGCGATGTGACAAAGACTGTCGTTCTACTGAGATGATTTTTTAACAATTCTGTTTTTTCTTTCGATTTAACAAAATCGAAATACTATTCGCATCTGTTTTTCATCAGGCGGACGTACCACCTAAACAATGATGCGATGAGTCCGTTCCTTTCATTACAGTTCATAACAACACTAACACAAGCCGTAATGAAAATAACCAAACCGAAACCTGCGATCCTGTTCCGTATCTTAGCCCTCATACTAACGCAAATTATAACGATCCGAACCAAATTCTAAAAACCGCTGCAGTCTCGTTTTCCGATAAAGCCAAAAGAAAAATAACACCGATTAACAAACCCGTTTATTTCGTGCATTCAAGAAACCCGCTTAAAACAAAACCAACATTTAAAACTAAAAAACTATAAAGTTCTCGAATCAAATCCGGTGCTTGCTAGTCGTGCGCATGGGGAAATAATATTAGCCGTTCGTGCGGATATTAACTTTCAACAGATAATGTTACCATCCGATATTCAACCAGTAACAGTCGAAATTCGTACGCCAGTTCCACGGCAGTCTCTAAACATAATTCCGGACTGTATTTAGAAACTTTTAAAGTTGCCAAAAAATTAAAACAGTTCCTCTCCTCTAGCGGCGCGAGTATTACAGTTAAAAATTTTGAACAGGGTTAAACATATGCGCTTCGACATATATTTCTCAAGTTTGGAACATCAAGGGTTGAAAGTTTCGTTAAGGAAATAACTTATGTTTTCGTTCTTGACAAATATCGATCTTTCCATCGATCATAACCTAAAAAAGAAATATTATTTTTGAAACTTATGAGCTTTCGGCGTTTAAGGTTCCGATTTTTAAGATGGAAACCTAGATGTTCCAAAGTAAATAAATAAACAGGGACGCACATTTTTTTAACCTTGTTCAAAATCTTGAACTACAATATATAAATTACAAGCGGGGCTACACGTCATTTTTCAGAATTTTATGAATTTTTAGTAAATTTCAAACAGTTTCGTTAAAAAAATGAAATACGTGTCTGTTCCCAAAAAATAGCGCTCTTTCCTATAATAATACACTTGACATAAATTTTTTTTTTACAAAATTTCGAGCTTTCAGAGCTCCAAGCCACTAATTTTAAAGTTGGAAACTTAGATGTTCCAAACCAGAGAAATATACATGGATGCCCATATTTTCTACTTTCCTCAAAATTTTTAGCTCGCGTCACAAATCAATTCTCGCACTTTTTCGAACTTTCCGGCAAACTTTGAAAGTTCCATTAAGAAAATGAAATACGGTTTCTTTCCCGACAGATAGCGATCCTTCCAACGGTATATAACATGCCTTAGAAAAAAAAAAAAAATTTCTTCAAAATTTCGAATTTTCGGCGCCTTAAGGGTCCAATTTTAAAACTGGAAATCCAGATGTTATAAACTAGAGAAATATAAGGGGTTGCGCACGTTTTTAGCCGCGTTCAAAATTTTTAGTTGTAATATTCGTGGAGCTAGGGGAGAGACACGTAATTATTTTTGTTTTTTTGAACTTTTCGGAACTTTGAAAGTTTCGTTAAGAAAATGAAATACGGTTCCGTTCCCGACAAATAGCGATCTTTCTAATAATATATTATAAGCTCGGGCAAAAAAATATATTTTTTAAAAATTTTGAGCTTTCGGCGCCCAAAGGGTTTTATTTTACAGCTAGAAACCTGGATGTTCAAAACTATAGAAATATACGTAAAGTTGCATATTTTCTACCGTGTTCCAAATTTATAGCTATAATACTCGCGTCGTAAAGAGGGGGCTACAAATTAGAGCTCGCGCTTTTTTGAACTTTCCCGCAACTTTTAAAATTTTGTTAAGAAAATAAATTACGGTTTCGTTCCTGACGAATAGCGATCTTTCTAATAATATATCACAACCCGGAGAAAAAAATATTTATTTCCAAAATTTTGAGCTTTCGGTGCCCCGAGGGTCTAATTTCAGAACTGGAAACCTGGATGTTTCGAACTAGAGAAATATACGCAGAAGCGCATATTTTTAACCGTGTTCACAATTTTTAGCTGTAATATTTGCTTCACTAGGGGGCTAACACGTAATTTTTCGCGCTTTTTTGAACTTTTCGGCAACTTTGAAAGTTTTGTTAAGAAAATGAAATACGTTTTCGTTCCCGATAAATAGCGATCTTTCAAACAATATATTAATTGCCCGGAAAAAAAAAAATTTTTTTACAAAATTTTGAGCTTTCGAAGAACAGGAGTTTTATTTTTAAAACTGGAGGTCTGGATATTCTAAATTACATAAATATACATGGAAGCACATATTTTTAACTATGTTTAAAATTTTTTACTTTTATACTCGCAGCGCTAGGGGACACACAATTTTTTTCGACTTTTTGAACTTTACAGCAACTTTGAAAGTTTGGTTAAGAAAATGAAATTTGGTTTCGTTCCCGACTAATAGAGATCTTTCTAATGATATATCACAAGCCTGAAAAAAAAAATATTTTTTTCCAAAATCTCGAGCTTTTGGCGCCCCGAGGGTCTGATTTTAAAGCTGGAAATTCGAATGTTCCGAACTAGAGAAATATACGTGGAAGCGCATATTTTTAACCGTGTTCAAAATTTTTATTGGTAATATTCGCGGCGCTAGGGGGGGGAACACGTCATTTTTCGCGCTTTTTTGAACTTTACGGCAACTTTGAAAGTTTTGTTAAAGGAATTAAATACGGTTTCCTTCTCGACAGATAGCAATCTTTTCAACGATGTATCACATGCCCGGGAAAAAAAATATTTTTTTCCAAAATTTCGAGCTTTCGTCGCCCCTGGGGTCCAGTTTTAAAGTTGGAAATCCGGATGTTTCAAACTAGAGAAATATACGGAGATGCGCGTATTTTTAGCCTCGTTCAAAATTTTTAACTACAATACTCGCGGCTCTAGGGGGGGGGACACGTCATTTTTTGCGGTTTTTTGAACTTTTGGGCAACTTTACATAACTTTTGTAACCTAATTTTTTTATTTTATGAAAGTACTCTTGCATTGTAGTTTATATTTTGAATTTCAGCGTTATAAGTTTATCTAGTGGCGAGTTATGATTTTTTAAGTGATTTTTGAGGTCGTTTTATGTACCATATTATATATTCTTGACGGTTTTTTGTTTTTTTTGCCGCCCAGGGTAATCGGTCATCTTCAAGTTATAGATCGTTTTAAAGAGAATTTTAATTGTAATTTATGTTCCAAATTTGAAGTTTATAAGTCAAGCCGTTCGTGAATTATTGATTTTTATTTGATATTTTTGTCATTTGTGTACCATCTTATTAGGATTCCGTACATTATATGTATACGGAATCCTAAAAAACGATTATAGGTTATTATAATTTAAAATTTAGCAATAGTGTCATTGTAGAAAAAAATTAAAAAAAAAAAACCTACGCGCAGATATGATGAGTAGTTGGGAATAAAGTCTGCTTAAGGAATAAGGATTCAGATACAACAAGTGAGAAACAGCACTGCGAGTGAAAAAATAAATCGATATAGGTGTAAAATAAACAACTTGTGATAAGATACCAAAAAAGAAAGAAGAGACATACACTTTTTAATAATAAAAAAGATAGATGTACGCGATATTACTTTTTCCAGGTATTAATTATTATTCATTGTTCGTTATTATGCACATTCGTATTACATTTCGATTGTTCATCCTATATACACTCGTTTTCGATTGTACTATTTGTTTGCATAATATATATTTATTACTGTTCTATGTTGTATACATATATACAGTGAGTGACATTAATCTTTGAACAGTGGAGATCGGAATGAAAATATACAAAAAAATGAAAGAAAAAAATGTATATTCTGAATTTTTTCAGGCGAATAACAAAACGGAGTAGAAACAAAAAAGTCGGAAAAAAAATTAAACGCAGCATCGATTACAAAGAACACAAAAATGACGAAATCACACGTTACATTAATCGTTGAACACGTTCCAAATCATGGAATAATTCTTCTGTCTAGAACAGCAAATGGGAACTTAATATTCGGTATGACCACCTTTGGCCTCCATAACGGTTTTAAGCCTTCGCGGCATGAAAATACCCAACTGCTGTAGGTACTGTACCGGAATCTTTGCCCATTCTTCCTGTAGACGATCTTCCAATACATGCTTGTTCGAGACCGGCTTCTCTCGAACTTTGCGGTCTAAATAATCACTCAGGTGCGTAATTGGATTACAGTCTAGGGACTGTGGCGGCGTTTCGAGGACCTTCGGGCAGTTGCATAAGAACCATACGATAGGCCGTATGATTTGGGTCGTTATCCTGGTATAAGAGAAAGGAACTTAGGATTTCCAACTTCTCCGCACTGAGTCGTAGATTCTTTTTCAGGATCTCTCTGAGATAAACTCCAATGCACCTACGCCATTTGCGGCAAAACAACCCCATACTTTAATATTGCCGCCACCGTATTTTATCGAGACAGTTAAGTTTTTACTTTCCAGTACTGTATTGATTTAATGCCATACTCTGACTTTCCCATTATTGCCAAACAAGCTGAACTTCGATTCATCCGTAAAAATGACATCACTCCAAAACGTTTCCGGTTCGAATTTATACTTTTTTGCGAACTCGAAACGATTTTGTTTGCTCGCTGCACTAATATAGGGTTTTCTATGAGCCGTTCGCGAAAAGTAGCCCATCCTATCACCGCTCGGAATACAGTAGCGGCCGAAACTGTTACACTTGCTTTTTGGGCTAGTTCACGACTTAATCGCGGTGAGCTTATCTGCGGAGTTTTTGCGATTTTCCGCCTGACCTAGTATTCATCGGCCTCAGTTAATTTTCTCGGTTGTCTATTTTGCGAAATTGAATGGATGCGTTTTTCTTGTTTGAAGCACCATAAAATCACATACACGCTGGTTCGCAGAATATTTAGTAATTTCGATATTTGACTTTCCAATAAATCTTCCTCGTAGTTCGAAATTACAAGTTTTCAGACCGTAGGAGAGGTATGTTGGCCTTTACACGACATTTTTCCGTATATCAAGCATACTTTTTTGAATCGTGCCGAATCTACACTATTTTACGGCGAAATCTTTTCATGTACTGGTTCCTACGTAAGTATACTTGCACTATATGAATCTGACGCACTCCGGAAAAACTCGTTACTTGCTTCGCACTCGGCCTTTCTTAACATACATGTTCAACGATTAACGTAACGCGTCATTTCGTTACATTTTTACATGTGCTGCTCTAACTTCCGACCCTCAAATTTTGGTGACTTAGACTTCGATATCTTCTTTTTCGTTTCACACAACAGCCGCATATTCCAATCATTACCAAGGTATAATACTTTTCCCACCTCGATGCGTGTTGTGTAACGATTAATGTCACTCACTGTATATTTATATATTACATTCGATTTCAAATTGCGTACCCGCCTGATTATTTTGTGATCACATAATTTACTCAAATAATAAAGTTACAATATATGTACAATGTGGTTTCATCACCTATGATTGTATTTACAGCAATCCCATAATTATAACATAAATAAAAACAGATTCATATTAATTTGGTAATATTAATATTTACAAGACAAATATTACTTCGTTACTATTTTAAATCGAATGCAAGGACGTCGCCAGCCGATGGGACAGGGGGCAAGATGGTAGAAAGAGGATATGAGTTATAGGAAAAAACAAATTTATAAGTTGTAAAGGCTTAATATTTTATTAAACAAGAATAAAATCTTAATTAAAACATAATTTTCGCGAGTTTCTGGCAAATTGTCCATGATTACGCGCCTATGAATACTCATCATGGCCAGTTGATTAAAAAGTTTCAAGGCTACACGAGGGGGCAGCTGTCCCCTGCCCCCTGCTGGCGACGCCCATGCTCGCATGTAAACATTTTCACTATGCGATGCTGTACTTTTTCGTCACATTTCTACATCTATGTTATAATTTAATTTTTCCTCTTTTTAATGCTATGGTCGTTATTCATTTCAACGAGAATTCAGTTTACAAATTTAATGTATCTTTATTTTTTTGTAATCAAAAAGAAGCAGCGGCAGAGATTGGACCAATCACGGCTTAGAAATATACTAAACTGAGTGAATCGCTTTAGGTAACGCTACATTTGTAAAATGATTTAAGGTGTTACTTGGGGTGTTGTTTCAGAGAGTATTTTTTTTAAAGTGTACAGTAATAATTTTTGTTGGAACGAAGTTTTTTTACACGGCTTGGCGGTAGGAGTAAACTGGCAGAAATCGTCACAACACGAAAAAGCGTTATGCGTCCTCCAGGCGACCTTCACTCTCTTTCTCTTTCGCTCTGTCTCTTTCTATTATATAAGTGTGTGTGCGTGTGCGAGCGAGTATCGAATTTCGAGCAGCAAGCACTGTGCGCGATCAACTGTATAACCTCAATCCTAAACACATGTAAATTTTATTTAAACTTATTTTTAGGTTTTGTTGTTTTTGTTTTAATTCGTGCGGGATTTATATTATGTCATTTTTTATTGTATACTTTATGAATGACTTTATACTTGTATATCTATTAAAAAGTGAAAGAAACTTCGTTCCTACCGGGTGCCCCCTCTAGACACCACTTCTCTTTCTTTTTTTAATATTTTGCAGCTGAACTTACTTCACTTTTGTACTATTTTAAAATTTATGTACAAAGAATCCCATTATTTTTTGAGATTATGTGAAATTATTGGATAACGTATAGAAATCCTCTATAATCTACAATATTTAATATTTCCATTATTACGTAAACAGTCTACGCATTTTACAGAATTGTAAATTTCACATATTATTTAACACTTGTTTTGTATCTTTCTGCGACATATTTTATAGACTACTGTAAAGTTACAGCGAATAATTGGTTTCTATTCTTCATTTCACAGAATTTTCACTGTAATAACAAACTACCCATATGGTATCTATCATTATAATTTAAATCAGCCGTCAGTCGTTTTTAATTTTTTTAAGACATTAGAGTATTTTTAAATATGTTTTTGTAAAATAATTTCGTTTTGATCGGTTCCACAAATTATTATATATAGTGCCTTTAAAATGAAATTTAAGTTATATTTAAAATTACTTTTCATTTTGTTTCCACTGAATCGTAAAAAAAGTAAACAATGGTATTAACTGTGTAATTTATGAGTAAAAATTACTTTTGTAAGTTTTAAATATATTGACATACACTAATTTACTGACAATGATGTAGTTTGATTTATACGAAAAATATAATTTTCCCTAATATTAATTTTTTTTTGTTAAATATTTCATACACTAAATTTTAAATTTATATTTTTGAATGTATGATGATAGTATGGTACTTTTCAAACTACTATACGTTCATTTGATAATTTTAATTCGCGCATGTACAGTATATTTTGTGGCGCAACATTTTTATAAAATTTAAATATTTTAAATATTTTCAAATGAAAAAAAAATTCACTTGCAAAGTCCTGCAATCTGTCTACAAACGCTGATTTAAAAATAATCTAATAATACCGCTACTATTGCTAAGTACTGCACACACTATCCTGTATATGTTACCATTTGAGCGGTTGTCGACCGGCGCGCGATATAACCGTAACTAAATCTTACCGAACATTATTGTTTGTTTATTAGTTTCAAGATGAATGCGGTTGTTATTTAAAAATATTACTTTTTATTTTCGAAAATTAAATATATTTTAGGTATGAGTAATTTACTTACTGATCGTGTACTTTATGTGCGTCCAGTAGTCGGATCGTTGATTAAAGTTTCTTATTACAATGAAGATTACACAAATATGGTAACCGGTTATTTGCAAAGTATAACCTATTCTTTAGATAAAGGTCTCGGAAAGGTCCGATATAATCACGATATGGACAGAATTTTTTGTGAGATTGTTCTAGTGAAAGTGGAATCGTGTTATCATAGGGCCATCTTGTTATCTGTTAATGCGTCACGCACGGGATTTTTCGTGTTTCTAATCGATGAAGCTATGGCCATTAATACGGTATTATGTGACATACGTTTAATTAATATACCTAATATACAAGAAGAAGGAATATTACACGGTGTAGTGGCATTACCGGAAAAGTGGACAATTCAAAACCAGCTTTATGTTAATTGCATCGTATGTAAAAATTTTCTTAAAATGTCCGTAACGACACCGGTAACGTTTCCATTAGTGAAGGTATTGGTTAATAACAGAATCGATCTTTCGGTTGTGCTCACTTCAGCTAATATTGCGACTGCTATTGAAATTGGTCCTCAGATACGTTTGATGACTGAATCATTAAGCCCTATTGATATGCCTAATGATTTTTTCGCGCACTATTGCAATGGCGGAAATAAGAATCGATCTGAACAATTTGTTATAAAACAATTGGAAATCGGAGAAGCTGTCGATGCTTGTGTTACCTACGTTTCGAACGGACCTTTATCCTTTTACGTTATGATGAAAGTAATATATTCATTTCTTTGTAGCGGTAACTTTTTCCTGTTATTACGTTTTAAAAAATTAACGTTTAAAAATGCTCAATAATAAATAGATTATAAACTCAAGACGTACAAAATAAAACAGTTATATTTAACGGAATACCAGATCTAAAAATGCACTTTCCATTGACCGCATATAAATTGATATTCTCGGTAAAATTTTTCTACAGTTTCGTAAAATCCTATAAATTAATATGCTGAGCAATTGTGTAAAAGTAAGTGAAAAACTTTCAACGATTCCTAAACTTTTATGATCACCCACACTCTTCAAAATCACTTTTATCGAACCCCCCTCGTACCGAATGAAGATCTAAGGAACTGGTATGTAAGCAAAATTTTAATATCTTTCCTCGTTAATTATAATCCTTATTACTGTCCTATATCCTGTTAACTTGTAATAAAAGATACGGTAATTTCAATACGAAAATAAAAATTTTTAAAACCAGAATTATTTCACTGTTTTATTAATAATAGTTTTGAAATTTGATTTATTATCTCGCAGATTTATGCTATTCGGAGCAGTATCCGATTGTTCCTAAATTTGTTTTTCATATACTCATAAGCTTAAAAGTGTGCTTCGCATTTATACGTAGTTATGAAAGTGAACAGAGTTAAAATAATCTCCTTGGTTTATTTGAGGATATGCATTTTTACTAATTGAAATGTATATGTTAAAGCGATCGAAGTTTCAATATTAATGAGTGATTCATATTCTAGTACTGATAATGTTACAGGTTTATCATCTTAATTGATAAATGGATTTTGTACTCAATTAATGTCATTATCGATAATCGGAAAACGTTTTGACAAAATTTTACGGGGTTCACAAAACGCTCACACAATGATACTCGGAATTTCAGTCAATAAATATCACGCTTTTCTTGGGAATTTTATTTAAAGGTAGAAAACATTAAATATCGCTTCTTTTTTTTTTCCGTGCAAGTAATCGAGAAACTTAGTTTTCTTTCATCGACAACAATTATTTTGTTAAATACGGTTGCTGAGTGACCATCACCATGATAAACTGATTTTATAAGTGTTGTTGCTTGTTATGTAAAATTTGGAAAAGAGTCATAGATACCAACGTATTTTTTCTCATTTGAAGAACCTTCACCTCGTTTCGAAGATCGAACTTCTGAGTAATGGAGGAGCGAGATTTCATTGCTACTTTTCATTTCATGGGAGCCACTGAATCGGAAAATCGGGGAGAAAATAGCCAATTTATACTATTTAAAAGAAAAATAAAAGAATTTAATATTATTTCGGAAGTGTTTACATATGATTAAAGTTATTTCATTTTGTATCCGAATACATGGAAATAAGTATTTTTTGCAATTGAACTCATTTGTAGCGTAAAAAATTAAAAGACGTGAGTTTTTTTTACGGTGTAAATAACGGATAGTTTTATAAAATCATATATTCAACTAATAGGAAATATCGGGGAGGAGTTGAAGATCTTTTTTAAAACTTATAATTATATTTTATGTTGTAATTTTACAAGTAAAAACCTGAATGTTATTTTTAGCAAAATTTAAATTTAAAAATAATCACATTTTTTACATAAATCAGCGGCGTTTGCTTCCAACAATGAGATTACTTATTTCTTACAAATGTGAAAAACATAAAAAAATTTGAATAAAATTTGATTCGGATATTTCAGGTATATAATAGTTAAAATGAATTTCTGTATTTCGCGTTTCAGTTCCTTTCAATAAAACCTTTTTTGGGAGTTTTGAGCTCCTAAACGTCACAAATTCGATGTCCATGATTACAAATGTAAAAGCTTTTAAATCATTTTTTTATAATTTTAAAAACTATTTTAATGGGTAAGTGCTATAATCACCGTTTTATAAAATAACGCGATTAAAACTTTTTTGTGATATTAAAGTAAGTGTATTTGCATGAATTAGTTATCATTAAATAAGTATTTAAAATGTGAATAAAACCACTTTAAATAACTAAAAAAAATTAATTTCTATTGTTTTTCCTTCCGTTGATATTTTATTCTCGCTTCAATTTGTGTTCGGTTTGGTATTACGTGAGCGAAGCAAGGTTGGTGTAAAAACTTGTACAATTCCACTAACCGAGAAATTGGGAACTTTTAGACAAGGAAAACCGAAAATTTAAAAGTTATATTTGGGTGGCCAACCGACATTTCTTTAAAATTCCTTTGAACAGTTTTGACCGGATTAGGCGATTTTTAACTTTATTCACAATCTTTACGGTTTTTTCTGGAACTTTCTTTAATAATGACGGTATTTTATTTACTATACAAGGGTATATAACTCTACAAAATGCTACGAGAATTCTGTTACATTCTAATATGCAACATTTTCAATTCTTGATACGGTGTCTTTTGTTTTCCCTACTACAGTCGTTTATTACGGGGGCAATATTGTGTTTATTTATGTAACGTGACACTTAATATTTTGTCTTCAGCTGTATTTTAGACCTCTAAAGGTGTGCGGCGCGAAGAAGTAAATCTTTTTCAATAGATGTAGGCCGAAATATACTTTGCCTAAAAAAAAGTGGTACTAACAATTTAGCAACATCTGTACTTTTATCAAGTTACATTGTAAGCATATCTGATAGTGATTCAGTCAGTCATCGATGTGATAAATATTTTATGAATCCGTCAACAAACATATATTGTTGAAACATTGCACTAACTATAACTTTGTTTTTGTCGTTTATTCCGAGGGAGTTTGCATCAACTATTTATATCATAAGTTGTTTAATCAAATTCTCTCCTATCGTATGTGATTTTCTGAGAGAGGGGCAATCAATCTTACAGTTTAAGAGAAATGATACGGCTGTGACGTTTATGTCTTGATTCTTTTTTTTAAATGTTTTTCAAAAAAAACTGACTTCTTTTTCTTTTGAAGTTTACGTGTTCTGTGTGTCAAAGTGCCCTCCGTTTGACCGATCCTTTAGAAAAATTTAACAAAATTTTATAAAAGTCACAAAATCTTAAATTTGTTGTATGTTGAATACTAATAAATAACAGTATCATTATTATTATTTTACGTTATTTGTTAAAATAGATCGCTTAAATTTTTTTTCTATTGACAGCTAGAATTTTTTTTCAAACATATCCTTCGGTACAGATTTGAAATCATTATCTCGAAAAAACTATCTGAACGTTTATTAAATAGGAAAATATCGTCGGGAACGTTTTTTACACGTTCAAAACTTTGACAAAAATCGTTTCAAATACGGTCATTTTTAAATGAACTTGTAATTTCGTCATATGTTGCATGCTCGTCGACCGCAATAATATCTCTTCATCAACGTTTTCACAATTTATTAAAAAACTCTAAAGCCCGGATTTCAGCATTTTTTAATTGTTTTACGGTAAGGATCGATTTTTGTTGCAATATCTGCGTTGTTATCAGTCACAAAAAAAAATTCACTTACAAAACAGTTACTGCAATTTCTGCTATATTTAGTTATGTGAATGCTTTTTCTAATTCTACCATGTAGGTTTCCAGATTAATAGTAACATTATTAATATTTTCTGTTACATTTTTTTTTCAAAGTTTCCGATATAATAAAGCATTTAAATGTTTTCCATCCTTGCCCGATTGGTAGACTGCAAAATTATATATTTAGATGTCGTCTTAGGATCGCAGGAAGAAATAGAGAGGTTGACATTTATTAACTTTTCCTCCGCATAACCAAGCTGTGCTGGACAGTTAACAGTGACAAAATCTTCCTTCATTGTTTCTTTTTGTTTTAGTTTGTAATCCACTTTTTGGAAAATTCACTGATCACTCGAGATTTTGGATTGTATTCTATAATCAACTTCTTGAACGACTTTATTCTGCTGAAACATATTGCCTTTTACAAATAATCGAAATTGTTATTTTTTCTCTTTCCGCTACATTTATCTCTGTAACATTTATTCTTTTTGAACTTGGAAAGTTCCACATTTGATAAATCTTTAAAAAGAAAAAAAGGAGGTCATTTTAAAACCGACTTTAAAAGTCGTGGAAAACAAAATGCGCATATATCACTTTTTGCTCTTTATCAGAAAGACAGATTTCTTTTTGATATATAAAATATTTCTTTACAAAAATTTCGTGGAACGTAAAAAAATTTTGATAAAAGGAAATTTTTGATATATGTATATATATATATATTTGATATGTTACATATGTAAATTGATAGAGATAGATAGACTCTGCTGTATATAAATTGAATTATTTACTTCTGTTTTCAGGATATTCTACTTTCGATTATTTATGAATTTTTATTTCATTTTATTTATTTTTTTTTAATATAGAGCGATCATGAAATAATGTATCCATCGTTACGCAGAAAAATTAACAATCTGATAACAGAACCTATTCCTTCTCCTTTTAAGCAGCAATCGTGTTTAGCGCACGATTATAACAACATATTATGTCGCGGAATAATAGTGTCAGTTGAAAAAAATGAAGCGCATATCCATTTTGTTGATTTCGGTTATAATCACGTTGTACCTTTCGGCAAAATCTATAAAATACCTCGCGAGTAAGTTGGATCAAGTGCAAAGGTTTGGGTTTTTTCGATTATTATTATTACATATGTAGTACGGGTAAAATTTTTGGTTCTGGTTTTTTCGTTGCAGATTCACCGTACCTAAGGCGATGGCTATAAACGTTAAATTGGGAACACTGAACGAGCAGCTGGTTAATGAAGATGTGAAAAATATTTTTACTAAATTATTCGCTGAAAATTCTCGACCTGTATTATTGCAAGTTTTACCCGGAGAAATCAAAGGCAGACAGTCTGTGGAAATGTTTCTCGAGGAAGATGGAATATTAATAAATATAAAACAAAAGTTCTTTCGCCCGGTTTACGACAAAGTTACGCTAATTAGGTAAAATCAAAGCTTAAAGTTACTTTAAATTATTCTCTAAATTATTCTAGTTCATAATTAGAAATTCACTGCGCTGTTATTGTTGTCACTGTATTTAACGAAGTATGTGGATAAGAGCAAAAATGTTCAAAATCGTCCATTTTCTTCTCGTTACATTTGCCTTATCGTTAATATTCGACCTTATTCAAATGTGGCTCTAAATAATTTCGCTCGTAACAGTATCATCATTGTCTTAAATTTTGCAAGCTGCGATATTCAAGGTCTTCGAAGCTGTCGAATTCCAATAATCTTTGCTCGAGGGATGAGTGTTTCGAAGTGAGCATACTCTATATACCATTTCGCGTAAAATGGGGCTAAATATATATTCGATAAAATCTCTTCAGATTCTCGTTGAAGAAGGACCGCTTCATTCTGGTTCTTAATGTGTCCGAGAAATTCGTAATAAGCGTCGATAGTACGATAATATTCAGAATCTTCCGGTCGCCGGCGTGACATTTTCGTTAATATTTAAGCTTTTAAAATTTAAAAAATATAACATTTCGTCATTTGGAATCTACCCCACTGTTGAGTGGAAGCTTCGGCGTTGATTGAAAATTTAACGTCAATTTTTTTATTATTCCATTCGCTGATTAATAAGTTTCGAAATAATTGTTTTACAACTCTCCGTAGGTATGGTTAATTTAAAATTTACCTTTATCCCATTTTTATTTCACTCCTGCTCTAACACGCCTAACTTTTGTATACAGTTTTTACATTATTTGCGAGATTTTGTAGTCCTTCGCTAGTTGCAAACGCAATATCTTAAATTATTGATATAGTGCCGGTATAATTAAACTTTTTTATTGTTAAAACGGTAGCTCTGCGAAAAAATTTAGTACTCCGGCTGGTCGTCTAAATCATAGGTTTCCAAACTACTTTGTCGAAAATAAAATCTCCCGCTGCATCCTTTTTGGGAAATGAAAAAAGTTTCTAGCAGGAGAAAAGTGTTTTGGATTTTATGAGTGTAAGTAAGAAAGGACATTTTCGTAATATCTCTTTATTTTTACTCAGCAACAAATGACGTGAAAGCGTTTTATTTGATGAGACAGGTGGGATGTGTAGCATTTGCAATTATTTTGTTTACTAAAATTAACCTCGAATTAACATAGAATTAAACAGGGCAAACATTCATTTCAAATACCATCATTAAAACTTCCCATAATGATGTTAATCTGAATATCCGATTTCATTTTTGTTAGCAGTAATTTTAAGTAGGTATTTGCAGTCGATCCCCCCCCCTCCGTTTTGTTAATAGTGTTGTAACCATTAAATTCACGTTCCATACGTTGAAGGGAATTCAATTAATAATTTTTTTACTATAGCCCATAATTTAGAATAGAGTACACTGATATTTGCTTCTGTAGCTCTAGAACTATCGCTAACAATTCTTCTTGCAATTATGGAGGTTCTTGATCTGTAATTGAAAAAATATCCGAAATCCAACACTAGGGATGTTTATTTTTAAAATATCTTCAAATTTTTGATTGAAGTCGGAATGGAGAATATCCAAATGAGCTTTAGTTTGCCCTCGAGACGGGAAATTGCGTAATCTCGGCACTTTCGATAGTTTTCTGAGCATTTTAGAATGAGTATGCGCCGCAGTTTCAAATTCCGCTGCTTCTTTATCAAGCGCTCGTGGAAATAAACCTCATCTTTGACGTGAGTTTGTTGATTTAATTAAAAATTTTTCCAACTTTTGCGCGCCATTTACTCGTTCCATATGAATTCTTAGTGCTTTTTGTTTGTTCATTTATCTGTGGCAGCCTTTTAATTTTTGCAGCCGTTAAGAAAAGCAGAAAGAAATGAAGGATTTATTTGCATAAATAATATCGTTACACTCATAAAATAATTACTAATATGTGTACACGAGTCTTACCGCATAACTAAATTAATGTAAGTATGACATGATATGCGCCGTTTAATTTAGTAGGAAAAAGAAACAAAAACCTACTGCAGCCGTTAAGACTACTTACATTGTTACCTCTCGTTTTTCTTTCTAATCCCGTAAAATTTTTAAAATTTTTAATCCAAATTGATTTATTCGTACGTGTTTATATTAAAAGAAAATGTTCTAAAATTCGTATCGCAGTTGTACCAAAAATTTTTATTTGTTTTCTTCCTAACCAAGAACCATTGACGACCCATGTTCGATAAGAAAGAAAAGTAACGCTGAATTAATTATTTAGATTCGTATGCGGTCAGCTATAGCCTCAATGAAGTAACCGAGGGGAGTAATAACAGACGGCAAAGGAAAGGAGAGAACAGATGCAGCACTATAAGGAGCAAGAATACTAAGTTTGAGAAGTTGGGAGTAGAGGAGGAAACATTCAGACGACAGAGCGTAACATTCGAAAAGGATGTGGTTAGAATTATATTCTTGGATATCATTGGAAAAATTTAACGGATAATAAGGGGGAAGAGTCTGGAAGTGAAACTTGATAGCGAGCTATAATCGAAGCGCAATCGACATAAGGAGGAAATAATATAGCGCTGCAAAGACGGGAATTTATGAAACCAAGGATTACCTGGAAGATACGGTTGAATAGAAAGATAAAAAGCAAATTGATTAGAAAGGGAGGAGGGGTATGCGTCTTACCAAAACCTATAATGGAACTTTTCAGACAATACAAGTTATTAACAGTGTATTTATTAATGAGGTGAGTCCTTTAACAGCTGCACCTCGAGATAATTGATCAACCCTTTCATTATAAACCAGCATGGCCTAGAATCCAAAGGAACTCAATTTGAATATGGTAAGCTTGGAAAAAGGTTATGAATAATCGAACGAATACGAAGAACGATAGGATCATAAGAAGGATGAGGAAGAACAGATGAGATAGTTTTAAAATATTGTTAGCATCAGAGATGATCAGAAATTTATTGTCTCGTACTGAGGATATGTAAAAAGAATGGCTCTTAATATTGCAACAGACTCAGCAAAGAAATTGGAGGAGGTTGGAGGAAGTTCATAACTTTCAAAGTAATTGTGAACAGAATGTGAGAGGTATGCTCAAACGCTATGAAGGCTTTTAAATCCGCCAGTAAAAAGGAAGAGAATGAAAAGAAAATAGAGAGTTAATAGTATTAAGGAATTCTTGATTAGGTTGTGGAAGAGATTTAGAGTAAGGGGACAACGAAGATAAATTAGGAGGAAAAAGAAAATCTGTAAAATGAAAGGTAAAGTAAGGAAGTTTATTGTAGGTTAAAATTTGTGGTAGGAATTTGGCAAATCGATTTGAAATATGAGAAAGAAGGGGGCTTTTTTTTGAAGTGAATCGCCAATTCTGAAGTACGAAAGAGTAGGACGAAATAAGTTTTGAAGAAGAAATTGGAAGAAAGCTGTAACCCAAGTAAGATCTACGAATTGGTAAAGGGGGAACATTAGATTCAGCATGTATTGTAGGGGGTGGAAGTTGATTTAAACGTTCCTAGACACAGACGAAGAAAGCAATTCTGGATCCGGTTGAGATCTGGAGGAGTTACCATAGATAAACGAATAATAATCTAGTTTGGAATGAACTATAGATTTATAAAGGACATTTAAGGTACTATGATCTTCTCCCCGCTTTGTTGATGAAATAGATTTAAAGAGATTTAGTCTTTTAAGAACCGAAATGCAAAGATAGTTAACGTGCTCGAAAAAGAAAAGGCGACTACATTAACTAAGGGAATAGGAATGTTATGTACAGAAGGGTTTACTAAAGAATTAAAAGGTCGACAAGTAAAATTAATACAAGCGGATTTAGACGGTGAAATAATAAGCTGTAAATCTGAGAGTAAGCTATTTAATCTCGACAAGGAATTATTCATTTCTTCGTTTGCAGAGGTAGGGTCGTGAGAAGTGAAATATAGAAGGATATCATCAGCGAAGAAAAGGGAAAACGACCCTATTGGGAGGGAGGCTATATTAAGAATAAATATATATTGAAAAGTGTAAGGAGTCCTGCGTAAGACCATGGTACACAGTGTTCTGGAAGTAGAAAAAGGAGATGTAGAAAAAGGAGAATGTATGATTTTGGAAAAGCCGAATAATAACTGAGATAAAATAGGATGGAAGATTAATGGAAAGCATTTTATTTTATAAGTCGGAAGATGTACATTATATTAAGAGCATTGGGAATATCAAGAAACGTAGCTAGAGTATAATTTTTATTTAAAAATGACTTGTAACTATCCGAAATAAAGAGACTAATGCAAACGGAAGGACTAAGACCAGGACGGAAACCGAACACATTACTGGGTAGTAACTCTCTTTCCAGCCACCAAATAAGACCTTTATTTAGGATATTTTCGAAAAGTTCCCTTAGACACGGAGCAAGGGATATTGGACGGAAGGAAGAAGGATCTTTTTTAGGGGCTGAAATAATCACACAGGAGTTCCAAGTGGGGGAGGAAGAGAGCCAATGGATAAAATAGAATTAAAAATATTGAGAAGAATTTGAAGAGGTTGGTTGGATAAATTTTTAAGAACGCGGTAAGATATATACCGTCTATCCTTAGGGAAGAATCATAAGCATTATTTAATGAATAACATAATTCGATTAAAAAATAAGGTAATGAAATGAGGAGTGATTGAAAAATGAAGGAGTGCTCTTCAAAACTGGATACATAGGGAGGAGAAATAGACTGAACAAAAGGAATTAACTTTTCTAAAGGAATATTCATAGATATAAGATGATGAGAATGGGGTACTTTAAAAGCTCTAGCCATCCTCCAAATTTGCGAAAAGGAAGTATTATAGGAAAAAGAGGAACAACATTTTTTTCAAGAGTCTTTTTTCGCCGGTTCGAAAACAAACCTAACCTCCGCATTCATCTGTTTATAAATTAGATAATTTGTGGTTGAAGGAAAAGCTGGGAAAGTTTTTTGAAAGCAGATAGGCTAGCATTGTAAGTGGCTTTGCATTCATTATTCCACACTATATTAGGAAATTTGATTGGTGGAGAAGAGGAGGACAAACTTGAATTATTTAACCGGGTAAATGAGTTATAAGACTGAATAGAATTTATATTTGTAGGAATATACAAGAAAAAGAGGAGTCCAGTGCGTTACGAAATTTGAGCCAGCTGGTTTTATTAAGATCCCAACGACAAGCATGAAGGGGTTCGTGGGGTAGAAGAAGAGGAAAATTATTGAGGGATAAAAGTATAGGAACACGATCGCTGCCGAAAGTGTTATCCAAGGTTTTCCTGGACAAATTAAGGCCAGTGTTGGGAGAAGTAAATGTTAGATCGATGGAGTTACGTCGTTTCATTTTTAAAATAAGTAGGGGAA
This sequence comes from Icerya purchasi, assembly GCA_039619475.1. Lineage (NCBI taxonomy): Eukaryota > Metazoa > Arthropoda > Insecta > Hemiptera > Monophlebidae > Icerya > Icerya purchasi. The sequence continues at coordinate 202,323,391 of CM077115.1, forward strand.
AGGTCCTTTAAGAGAGAAACATTAAAGTCGGCAATTATATCTTTGGTGACCAAACCATTAGAGTTACTAGAGGAGCAATTCCAAAAGAGGAACAATCTAGTTAAAATTCAATCAGTTCCTTCCTAAATGGCATTTATAAAATAAAGAATCCCCGCAACAGGGATAGGGCTTTAAATTATGTAGTTGTTAGCTGCATGGTAAAATGCTAAACACGACTGTTCACATTTTTACAAATGAATGCCGATTATAGTGGTTGCTTTAAAATAGCAAAATATTTCTTCTCGATTTAAACCGTTCTCTTGGGTGTGCGAAAAAGAAGAAAGAAACAGAGATGCTAACGTCATAAAAAAAAATAACGTCCTAGTTTAAAAAGTTATAAACGTTTAATTTTATTTTACACGAAATCTATTTAAACCAGCGACGGAAACAATTTAAAGCCATTGATAAACAAAAAAGGCTTACCTGTTGACCTTTACCGGTGTGGCGAGAAGAAGCGGTATGTTCAACTGTAGATCAGTGACCACCGGTATGTTTTTTTTTCAAAATATTAGGTGTGTGAATAAGTTCTCGCCGTTTCACCATCAGATGACGCTATAAAAATTGTGTCGGTAGTTTAAAATCTACATGGAAGTACTATATAACCTGTTTTAACAATCAGTGCGTGTCATTCCGCTAAAATGTAAACAACAATTTTTTCCTGTAGTGTGCATGTCGAATGTTGTGTCAAATAAACCTCATTTGCGCCGAATTCTATACTACGCTACTTTATTCAAAAAAAATCTGCAGCTGAGAAGCACGTAAAATCCTCTTGTGCGGAGACCTATGACGATTATGCTATGGCGGAAAGAACATGCAGAGATTGGTTTAACCACCTCAAAAATGATGATTTTGATGTTCAAGACAAAGAATATAGTGTGGAGCGTGAAAAAAGTTTGAAGACGAAGAATCAGAAACATTACTCTGTGAAGATCCGTGTCAGATGCAAAATTGAAGTAGCAAAATCATTAGGAATTGATCGAACAACAGTTCCGAGACGTCTGGCAACATCGGGAATGATGCAAAAGGCGTTGGGTGCCTTACGACACTTGAAGCCGAGAGATGTGGAAAAATGTATTTTCGTGTATGAGCAGTTGCTCCAAGGGCAAAAAAGGAAAGGTTTCTTACAAGCTCTTTGCATTTGGTGGGATTAACTGGGCGTAGTGTATTAGAGCGGCATCAACCCAACCAAACCATCACAGAAAATCTCTATCGACTGCAATTGAAGAGTTTGCGCCGAGCATTGAAGGAAAGCGGCCGCAATACAACGAGAAACACGACAAGGTGATTTTGCAGCATGATAATGCTCGGACACATGTTGCGTCACCGGTCAAAGGATAGCTTCAAAAAGGACGCGTCTCGTTTTTCCGACGCGAAATTCAAATGCTCCCAGATAAATGGGAATACGTAGTGACTTGCAATGGACAATACTTTAAGTTGCTAGTCTTTTATTACTTTTTTTGAAATAAAAGATTTTTTTTCATAAAAAACGGCGAGCACACATCTAATGGTTTTGAGAAACGCATCACTAAAAGAAAAAATAACTATTTTACGCCGCTTAAAGTATATACGACAAAGAATTATAAGGTAACCCTGTAACCTGATTTGTATTTTTATATTACAAATATAAGTGTAAACAGTTTTTTTAAATGGTTTAATATAATTTTTTGCGTTTCTTACACTGTCTACTTAATCTGTGTCCGCCCTTTTCTATTCAAAGCTATACCCCCCCCCCCCCCCCCGAGGGGAGGTGCATACCGCCTACTTTGGACACCAGTGGTCTGGACGATTTTTTTTTTTTTACTTTGCCTATATTGTCATTGTTTGAAGTCACTTTTCTTTTTTTTTTGCTTTTCTTTTCAGACCCTAAAATTTATTTTTCAATTAATAATAGTTTAATTTTAAAGCCATTGTTAAACTTATACACCATTAAGTTTAGCATATAATTATGAATTCTAAGGCAAAAAACATCCATCCTTTTTTGATCGATATTTCTCATTTTGTGTCAAAAAATTGTATCAACGATATTCGAGTGGAAAATTAAAATTTAACTTAATTACAAATATTATAAATAATTGTGGACACGTTATAAATAATGTAGAAAATATCATGAGAGCGGTCGTAAGAAATAAAATAACTTCTGATCAGCAGATCAATGGCGTGAACGGTAGCGTTCGCGAACTCGGTGAAAAAGTGAGGAATAACGTAGAAACCATAAATAATAAAAAATTTTAATAGCTTCCGATTTCTCCAAGAATTTCGGTCGGGACTGAGATGGAAATAAAACACTATGGAGGGAGAAATTAAATGCACGTAATGGAATTCGTATCCGAGGTTGGAAATTATTTAGAAAATATTTTGAGAGTATGATTAGAAAGATGGAAGGAACTTCTTGCCTGGGTTTTTGTTTGCAAAAGTTTCGTTTAATAATAGCATAAAATTTAAAACAGTTGTTCTATCAGATCATGCTAGTTTGAAATTTTTACGTGAATCAAAATGGGGTAATGCCCGTTATTTTCACAAAATTTCATATTAGCAATTCGTTTTTTCCGGGAAAAGAAGACGTAGTCGTAGATATATTTCTCGTCAGTGGAGTAAACACAATTCTGAAACTCGTATGTTTGTTAGGAAGCCGAGGGAAAATGTGCATACATACACATGTTGTACAACTGCTAAGTAGTAATGTATCCGTCTCACACTCTTTTGAATATTTACAATTTGTTAATTTCCAATCTATTATAATGTAGAATTTCTGAAATTTCACATATTCGAATGTAATATTATTAAAAGAATTTTTCTTTTTTTTTTTTTTTTATGTTGTCTTTCAATTTTTGTTGAATAAAGCGGTGTACGATTTTAAAAAAAGTAAATAAATGAGAAATAGAGAAACATCTACTATTACCATTTTTTCATTTCGTGCAGTTCAATTAAATTTTTAAAAACAGCTTTGTCATCGATATTAAGGACATATAGTTATATTCTTTTCTACCGAAAAAAATTCACAAATTTATTAATCATTTTCTCGAAAAGATGGGTTTTATAAAGGAAATCATTTTCTTTTTTTAACTTTATATTATGATAATTTTAATTGTTAAATAACCGAAACAAATTTTAATTTCTCCCATTTTTTAACTTGAAAATTTTTAGTTGTTGCAATTTAAATTCATATTATAAAGTGGCTCGCATTCTCTGAGATTTATTAGAAAAACATTTTTGTTCTTTGCAACCCTATGAATATTTTTTTTATTTATTAAAGAACTACAGCATTGTTATTTGTTAAACAATATCAAAGCGTTAAATGTTTATATTCCTATGCACTATAAAGGAATACTTCCGTAAATTGTGATTTATTGTAAAGATCATTCAAGTACCCCTGTACAAATTGTTTTTGATGTTCGATGTTCAATTAATTTTTGGCTGTTTGATTAATATTGAAATAATTTTCGAATTTTTAAACCAGTCAAAAATTAATTTCTAATATTGAAAAGTTATAAAACGTTTTTTACATATAGAGCGAAAGCTTGCTGTATAAATAATTTCTTTTAGTTTTAAAAAAAAGGATATGCGATGATAACGTAAATTTTTTTGGGATCTTATTGTAAAAATTTTTTTGTGCATTTCAGAGGTAAGACGTACGAAGTTATCGTTTCGCACTATAATTCATTGAATGCCATTTCTGTCCAGTTAGCAGATTGTGAAAGTTTTAGAAAACTAGAAGAAATAACGTCGAAGATTAAGATTTATTGCGAAAATATGGATACGGATACTTCTTTAAAATTAGAAGATTTATATACGGGTATGCCAGTTTGTGCAATGAACGCGTTTAAAGAATGGCGCAGAGCAGTAATTCTATGCGAACCAAAAGGTACTGACGAAAAGATATCAGTTTGCTTTGTAGACTATGGAAACAATGAATCGGTAAGAACAGTTATTAAAATAATACTGATTTTAAAGATTTATAATCTTATTAAAAGTGGGAAAGTTTTTTTGGTGTTTTTATATTTTTTACTAATGGTTTTTGCACCAATATCATGACAAATTTGTTGTAGCTGCATTACTTGAACATGTATCGGGGGTGTTTATATAGCTTATAATTTTCTGGAAGAAGTAAAACATCACCGAAAATTTTTCATCATTTCTAAATTTTTTTTTCTAACATTACTGTGTCAAAGATTCATCGATTGCTATAATGCTCGGTGCTAAATATTATGATTAATTTTTACGAAATAACTGAATTCAATTTCCAGAAAAAAGAAAAAAACTACCAAATTTGCTTAATCGGTCACGATGACTTGAACTGAAGTAAACACATCATTTATTTGAATACAAACGAGTTCCAAAATTCTTTCTATGGTAAAGTCACGTGCAACACACTTATGTTTGTGTTTTTTTAGATTTTCTATACTCAAAAACATATATATTAATTACAACGTAATTCTTAGGCTACCCCCCATTCGAAAAAATGTCCCAATTTTATGTAACGCTAAATGTCCAAATTTTATGTAACGCTAAATGTCCAAATTTTATGTAACGCTAAATGTCCAAATTTTATGTAACGCTAAATGTCCCAAAAAAATGTCCCAGAAAAATGTCCCAGAAAAATGTCCCAGAAAAATGTCCCAATTTTATGTAACGTTTGTTATATTTTGTAGGATTTTTGTTATTGTTATTTAAAAAATGTCCTAATTTTATGTAATGAAATATGTAACGAAAAATGTAACGAAAAAATGTCTTAATTTTATATAACGGAAGTTAAATGTTAGAATACGATTTTTGTGGTTATGTTATTTTTTGTGTGTGTTGATGCCAGTAAGAATTACGTTGTAAATTTTGATCATTACAAAGTATAGAAGAGAAAGAGAGAGAAATGAAAGCAAGAGGGGTCAAGGAGCACAGCACCTTGCGAGGCCAAAATGGCCGAGTTTATATATGTATATATATATATATATATATAAACTGTTACCTTTGGTTTTGCTCACATATTAATAACCGTCTAAATCTGTATCTGAAAATTAATAAAAAAAAATTTTGTTTCTTCTGGGATTTATATATATTATAGTAAACATTTTTTTTAAACCTTTATTTTATTTTATCAAACTTTTTTAAATGTGTACACCCTTTACCAAAATATTTATTGAAGTTAAATGAATACCATTTCTGGAGGTCCCATAGCTTTCATCATTGCAATCATTTGTTTTTTATTCCTTATTCACCATTCTCATCATCAATCAATCAATCATTAAACCTATCACCCCCAACAAAAAGCGGTCTGCACATTCAGCTGAAGATTCTCCATATTTCTATAACCTGTGTCTGTTACGATCTAACAAAAAATTGTTCTCGCTAAAGATTACACGCAGCCATTTAAATTACATTAAATCAACAAGTGATACATAGTTCACTCCTCTTTACCTTACGTACATAGAATACTCGTTATGAAACGATTGCGAATTGGTCACATAATAATTTCCTAGAAATATATATTTAAGTGAACATCTGCACTTAGATACCTGTTTTATTCTACGTCTTCCAACCTCTTTATTGACCATTTTATAAAAATTAATTTATTATCACAACAGCAAACCAGACAGTTGGGTAAGGCTTTAAAATTTGAAGAGAAGTAATATTCCAGTAGCAATTATTAAAAATTCTGTTGCAGAATTCTTTATTTCTCTGTAAAAACTAATAGAAAATGTTTTATTTTTTAAATCCCTGCACTGTGTACAACTTCTAGGCTAAGAGCGTGGCTTGAATATTTGGATTCTGTCGTAGAGATTTAATGATTTGGGTAACACAAAAAGGGAAGAGATGGAACACGGTGTTCTTCCTTGCATCAGAATATATATTTATCGCGAGAAATATTTTATCCAGATTTTTTTTTATTTTATCGAATGTATTTTACTTTTCTATTCTCTACACTTCATTGACAAAACCCCCCGTATCTTGGCTAAATCACACCGGAAACTTATAAATTATGACTAACCTTTCCGCAGGAATTAGTCGATCAACTGATGAAAACCGGAACAAAATCGGTTCAATAGTTCGCGAGATTACAGATGGGCAGATGACTACAGACAATTTTTCCGGCTTTCGTTTATGTGTATGTTTACGTATATCACTACTATTTCAATACAAGAATAACTGATGGACAAGAATACAATTAAATGATAGTTAATTACATAGATATGTGAACACTCAATGTATTTTGATAAATGGAAAACATAAAATATAAGAAATATAAAAATACCGACTAGTTTCAAAACTGTTTCGTTCATAATCACGACAGTGTGCGATTATGAACGAATAGTTCGAAAATAGTCGATGTTTTTATATTTTATGTTTTCAATTTATCATAATATGTTGAGGGTTTACACCATATATGTGATTAATTTAATTTAATAAATGTATTATATGATTGTCAACATGTTTACGATTAAATGATGGTTTGTAAAAGAGGAAATTATTCACGATGGCCGTTCAATATTTCAGTAAAATAGATATAAGGGAAATTGTTAATAAAGAATTTTTTCGTGGATAAACATATGTTTTTTTTTTTTTTTTTTCGAGAATCGATCTGGATAAAGATACGTAATATAATTTAGTATTAGTGCAGTTTTTGATTTTAGGCGATATGACTGCTTATTTGCATATCGTTTATATTTAGGTAGCGTTCGTGTATACCATAATATACAACACGAATATATGTCGAAGACACCTTTAAACCAATTTTGATTATCGCGATGTAATCCCCCTGTATATTTGTGTTTGTACACCGGTATTTATAGAAGTTTCCTGATACGACTACTATTGGGATTATTTCTAATAATTTTTGCTTGCCGTCACCGGGGATCAAATGCTGCAGACCCCAGGTTGTTGCAATATCGTCGGACTACATTATAGTATCAGTTGTTTTTTGTTTTTTTTTTGTTTTTTTTTGATTGTGACTACCCTATATACGCAATATTTTAGTTGTTATTAAGTATGCAAAATTGCGAATTTTTGTTGTCTTAGGTATGCTTAGAGAGAATAAAGAAAATAAAACCAGATCTGATTAAAATACCCACGCTGGCCGTCAATTGTATTATGTTAGAGGATCTGAACGACTTAGACGAAAATAATAATACGGTTTTAGATGCGTATTCGAATTTAATACTCGGTAAGAAATTTTCCATGAGAATGCTGCGATTCACTTCAGACGGAATTCCAACGGTTCAATTAATCGACGATAGCAAAACTACCATAATTGACTTACTGAGGCAGAAGTTATATGTCTGCATTAATACAAAGCATTTCCGGTCAAATGATCGACTAGAAGGTTGGTGTAATTCCATTATAATGTGTATTTTATTTTTTTCTGGTATTTCATTAAATGATATTTTATTTAAACTGTAATCTCTACTAGGTAACAAAAAATTATGGAAGAGTAAAATGAAATGTACATATTCCTTTTATAAAGAAAAAATTTCACTTTTACAATGCTGAAAATGTAATTTTTCTCAAAAAGTTAAATCCGAATTTAACTATTTATAGGAAGTTTGTTAATTTTGTGTATTTCTCGCTTTAAAAGATTGTGTAAGCTTTCGGAACAAAATATATAAAATTGTTGTCCTATTTCAGTCATTCCATGTATGAATAAAGTGCGTTCGAGTAGTTCTAGTTATGCATTTATGAAGACATTATTAACTCATTTTAGTCGGTATTATTAGTGTTGTTTTAATGTTTTCACTTCGAGTTTCTATTCTTATTCGCAATTTCGCTTTATCGTTAAAAGTATTTTCTAATTTTTCCGCGTACAGGACCTTTTTTAAGATCCTACTCGAATTATTTCGCTAAGATTATATCTTCATTTCTTGTTTGCTATTTTTCAATTATACGATTTGTAGTAATATTCGTTCGCTTGCAGTCACTAGATGATTTTTGATAATCCCTTCTTTCCCCGTCGAAATGGTGCCCGATTTTAACTTTATTCGCTACGGCAATGATTAGAAAAATTAATCAACCGCAATAGTAATTTCATTCTTATTTTATGTTTCATGTTTTTCAGTATCAGATACCCTATCTGATTCATAACTAGTGACAGTAACCATCTAGGCTCAGCCTACACTAGGTTCTCAAAAAATAAAAATAAATACAAGAAATCAGCAACCTCCTGCATTTCCTACACGGACCGGTTATTGTCATTCGTTTATTTTCTGGTTAAATTGTGGCCAATTGGAAAAATTCCTAATTATTGTTTATTGCTGTCTGTTAATGTAAAACAGATTTATATAATCCAGTTTACGATTAATTTGCTTTTTTTTTTTTTTTTTGAGATTGAAAATAGAGTTTTAATAGCAACCCTTTGTGCAAACGTTTCGATGAGAATGTATATTATATTTCTGGTAATTTGAAATATTTAATCGTCACGATAATTACAAGTAGCAACGACTTTTTCATTTCTGTTAATGAATGATTTTTAATGTTTTGTTTTAATTTTTGCCTTTTCCTAACATTATCAGTACATATGAGGAGGACTGTTTAACAACGTTAGTAACTAAAATAATTTTTTTTTATTGTTTTGAATTTATTCCTATAGATGGTCTTGCTGGCACAGAAAATTCCTCCAAAAATGGATCACTTGACGATGTACTAGATGAATTTCATCGACTAATATTAAAGCCAGGATGTAATACTAAATTTAGCGTTAAAGTTGATGTACAAAAAGGTACGCGAATAATAGTTTCCGATACAAAATACTGTTTGAATAATAATGAAATAAAAGAAAAATAAATCACCGCTCGTCTGTTATTCTCGTTTAAAAATGAGAATTCTATCATTTGCAGAAAAATCATCGACGTTTCAGAAGAAGAATATTAATCTTAAGTTTAAGGCTGTGATCAAATATCATTTAAGTTCATTTTATGACCAACATTGTTAACATATTTTTATTTTCATCGCATTTTATTGTCTTTTTTTTGCACTTTTTTCTGATTGTAGAATTTATTATTTGTAGCGCGTATCGCCGAAATTGACTATTTTCAAACGAACTAAAAGTATTTCACATTATTTGCTAATAATAAGATTATTTGGAATAAATTTTAAAATTTAGTTTATTTTTTTCGTTGTTGTTTATAAAGTTAGGTATATATATATATATATATAAAAATGACATATTATCCTCTGATACATAATTATTATATATTCCATTGTGTAACATGTGTTAGTCCTCTTTGATTTGCAGTGTTCCAAATCGGAAATCCTGTTGAACGTTTTGATATATTTTTGTGTGCAACTAAAGCGATTTTAATTTTTTATATATTTTTTTATTGTAATTCTGTGTATTAATTACTTAATTCGATATGGCAGATGAAAATAACGAATCTGAAACTGTCACGAAAATAAAAACCAGTGAATATGTAAAAGATTTACCGAAAGAAAAGTTTGGCTTACATCCCGATGATTACCGAAATGCAATGCGCTTACTTGACGATGAAATATCAAAAACACAAGCTGTGGCTCAAACGGGTAAAATATTTCGGCCGAAAGCTCGTTATGTTGATATTTACAAGGAAAAACCGGTTAAAGTTTCAACTAAAGTTTTAGTATCTGTAAAAGAATATTCAAAATTCAACTTTGTAGGAAAATTGTTTGATCCTAAAGCAAACTCTTTGAAACGTATTCAGGAGGAAACTGTAACAAAAACGGAAATTCGCGGGCGTGGTTCAATGCGTGATAAAGCGAAGGAAGATGAATTACGCAATTCTCAAGATGCTAAATATGTGCATTTATCTGATGAGGAGTTATACATTAAACATCTCCTGCAGAAGCGTACGCTCATATAGCATTTGCTTTGGCAAAAATCCGAAAATTTCTTATTCCTGATGTGCATGATGAAATACGCCAAGAATAAGTACGTGAAATTCACTGGTTCGGTAATGTTCGCAGTGGAAGATGTAGCGGGTCCTGGTACACCGGGTAGAGGTGTTACACGAGTTCCAGTCGGTCGTAGAGGTACTCGCAATGTTATTCCTCTTAGTCGTGTTGGTTACCTTGAGGTACCTCCAATGGGTGGACCAAGAGGTGGAGGCAAATCAAAAGTTCTGAACATTTTGGACCGTGCAAGGGCTGCGATAGAAGACAATTATATAATGCTCCACCTAGTTACGAAGAACCTGATTACGACAATGCTTTACAGCCTCCTATGAACTATGATGATACAGGTGGTCCGGGTTCAGCATACAATGGTTCTGGATATTACGAAGGAGGTGGGTATGGTAATGGTCCTGTGGAAAGTGCTGGAGGTTAAAAGACATATGGGTCTCCTGGTGTGGGTGATTCATCTGTTGGAAAAGCTCCGCCGTCCGAGGTAAATAGTTTTGGTGGTGCTCGCCCTACTTCATATGCTCGACCTGGAAATTAAATTTCTTGCGTTGACGTAGAATTATAAACAACATGATGATAATTTTGTTATTATTATTTCGTTTTTTCTCAATATAATATTATTCTTTTTGTAAAAATAAAATGGAAATATTGTTTTGTTTTTTTTTTTATGAAAATGTAACCGTACAGTTGTGATCAAAAATTATGTTTTCGATCTAACAATAAATTGTAACGATATTTTTCTTGTAATTAATAAAATATTAACTTCTGTTTTTAATGTTTCCATAGTAGACGAACCGCAATTCGTTTTTTGGAAGGGATTAACAGAATTAAATGTGAATCCCTTCAGAGAAAATACATTTATTAAGTAGATATCATGCTATTATAGAAAACGCGCAGTTCCAACCAGTGAATTAAGGGAGATCCTGCTTTAGAAGACTTAAAAAACCTATTTTTTGAAGATTTTTTTTTAAAGAGAAAAAAACAACTTAGCCTAGCGAACTTTGGATATATTTTCTTACGTATTTGAAGTGTGTAAATAAGCTTTATTAAGTAGATATAATAAACTGCAGAGCAATGAGCTTTTTTTTTAGAACGTTTTCTTACTGTAGTTCGCAATTCTTATCAGAAACTTAAAAACAAAATAAATTTCTAATTACTATACTTTTTTTTCCCGTGTGAACCAAAAAAAAGTTAAAATAATTGAGAAATTATCACTTTTTAGGCTTGAAAAAAAAGTGCTTTTTCAACAAAAAAAAAAATTACTTTATAAAAATAATTTTTTAACAATTTTGTTAGTTCAAATAGAAGAGAATAAATTTTAGTTCAAGTCAATAGGTTGTTCAATTTTTTGTTATCGCGCCCGTCAATTCAGAAAAACCGAAAAAATGAAAACTCGAGAAAACGTGTTTTAAAGTATTCAATAAGGGAAAATATAAATCTTTGTTTCTTACGTTAATGATCGGCTAATCAATTATTCTTGGTTCTTATAGTAGTCCTGCTTCCTCGAATAACTCATTCTGACATGCATTTGTTCGAGTTTACAAGCAGTACGAGTCCCGTTGATGCTAAGTGACTGGCGCCTGTTCTCTCTTTCGATCCGTTGCGCGTCGGTGGTATCAGCAAACATTTTGCATTTCTGGCCAATATTCAAATGCAGCAACTGCATTGTATTCAAAATCGCTAAATATTCTTCGTTCTGCATGCCTGCAGCCAAGTAGGCGGCTATTTCAACGAACTTTTGGTCGGAATGCAAGTACTTCGGATTGATGCGCCCGATCATTGAGTTGAAAGATTCATTTGAATTTTGCGTGTGATCGCCTAAACATCTCGTTAAAAGGTTGCCATTTGAAAATTCTTCATAAATCGGGCGAACGTGCTTCTCGTAAAGGATTGGTGCATTCGGCTTTGCGCCATTCGCAACATCTATCGATGCCTGTTGGACAATTTTCGTGTTGAGGGGATTTGTCTGTGGAGCAATAATGATCTAGCGTTGCTATCACAGTTTTTTTCACTTCTTGGACAGAATCAATATTTCTTCTAATTGTCAAACCATATTAACTATTTTATGATACCTTCCGTTAACTGCTTCTTACCGATAGAAGGGCGGCGAGAGCGCCTGGGTCTGGCTGAACAGAAGCTCAAAGTAGAAACACGTGCATCATAGATAACTGTTACAACGGAATAGAAGAAACAAGGTTGCAAGTCTGGCTGAATGTGCGTACACTCGCTTGAAGCTCCTTTTCGTTCAGCTTTGTATTTCCAAAAGTACTTCGAATTGATATCAGTGACTTTGTGAATATATTCTTGGATAGTTTATCTACCGATTTAGGAAATTTAAAAAAAATCAGAAAGGAAAACTTTACAACAATGGCTTCAGTTAATCATAAGTAATATGGAATTGTTATCTAGATTAAAAATTCCATTATCTCTTACAGGGTGAGGCATAAGTCATCCGGAAATAATGTATTTGTAATCGCTATTGAAGTTGAAGGAAGCACCATTATAAATGTGAGGAACCCTTCAAATGTCCCATGGCCTATTATTCCGTTGCTTTCGGTTTATCAAAATAGAACATCTATACACGCTGGAGATATAACCTTGAAGATAAAAATTGACATAAAATAAATTTTAGCTACAATGCGGAACAATCAGGTACATTTTATTTGGCACGATGGAGTATATAATGTACTCCTGATCTTTGTATCCATTTAAAACCAACAAGGGGTTTATATATACACAAAAGCAGGTTGGATCAAGTTTCCCAAACAGCGAAGGAAATTTTTGTACTTTTGTTTTAACAATTTTATTTTTATATTTTTAAATTTTTAACTCGCAATTATTTTCAAATTTTGGAAGTGTCTGTGAGTGATCTTCATTGCTATTGAAAGACCTGCAAAAAATGTATTAGTATTTCATGTGTGAGTATGTATACTTGAAATATTATGTGAAAGAGCTAACAAGAAACGACCATTCAGTCCCAGTGACAGGTAAAAACCTGATTATAAAATGAGAGGGGGAGATAAAAATATCTATTTTTGTTATGATAGAAGTGTATTGCAATGACAATCAAGAAATATCTGGTATCATCTCCTCAAGATGTTTTTAGAAAAACTTAAAAAATCAGTTTTAAAACTGAAAGATTGAAATAATGGACAATACATATATTATTTTCTTTTATTTATTTTTAATAGGTTCACCGATGAGGACATTAACTTAAGAAATGAGAAAAAGGAGAAAATGGAGTTGCATTCTTAAATGTTTTAGGATAAAGAATAAAAATAATTTGATGGCAGAATGAAATGAGAGAATATAAGAACCCCACAAAAAAAGAAGAGATACCAAGTTTTAATACAGAAAAGTAGACGGGCGATTGTTTATCAGAAAAAGTTGAATATTCAAACAAATTATGATCAGCATTACAGGGAATATATGTGAAAGGGAGATGAAAAGGGCAAAATGAAGTGGATGCAGATGAAAACTGAAAAAATGACGTGTGATGGAGACTATGATTAAAATAAAGGCAAAAAATATCTAAGATTGTTGAGCATTTAACGGAGAAGAAATTGAAGAACCATAGGCGAGGAAAAAGAAATGGTTGAATTGGCCGGCAAAAGGAACCTGAATTAAGAAGCGAAGAAGAATAAGAGTTGAGTCATAGTCTGTAATTAGCAACCGAGGAAAGAAAAGAAATTTATAAATAGGGTATGTGACTATGTATTTCCATCATTTCATTAAGCCATTCAAGTATAATTTTTTGTTTTTGTTACTATATTCTTTTACAGTTTTTTCACATAATGTAATTTTATATATGATAGTCGCCAATGCTAAATGGAGGAAAGTGGTCCAGGATGTTTCGTATTGAAGCGGATTTGATGTCACCAAATATACCTTCGTGGTATAGTGGACTAGAAGAAGAATGCTCTGTTTAATAATTCCTATATTTTTCCGCAAATCCAAAATTTATGTTATTTTAATTATTGTATTAATCATAGTTCTCTCTCATAGTACATGATTACATCGATTAACAAATATTCTGATTTAAAGTTCTTAGTTATCTGAATACTTGTTGAACTTATTGTTATCACTTTATGCTGTAGCTTTTTTTTTGTGAACTAAGCGGCGAGTTGATAAGGTTAGGAGCTGAGCATTGTTACGATCTTAAGCAAACGACTCTTTTTTAAAATCTGTTCTTTAAGAACAATCAGTTGTTAAATAGACATCATAAAGTAATATTACAACACGATAGGTGTTTTAATAAGAACATTTATGTAAAACCCAAAAGGAGTATTAAAGAAAAATATATTTATATAAATAAATATAAATTAATCGAGTATCTTTTTATTAAATAATTAAAATTAAACCGTTTCTGAAATACTTGAAATTAAATTAGACGTTTATTAAAATAAAAGAAAAAATTGAAATAATTTAATTTGTTTATGGGCTCACAACCACAGACTAAATTACATAGGGTTAAGTTTATCGATGTTGTTCAAATTTCGCTATAGGTCTCTTCTTGATTTTAAACAAAACTCTGTTAATGTTGATACTATCGGATCAATGATAATACTGTGAAAGATTAGTTATTCGATTAATGCAATTTGTACATATGTATATATATATTTTTGTTTTCTAATAATGTAGATGTATATAAATTTTTCTTTATATTTAATTATTACGGGAATTTTTACGCAACATTTAATAATTATCAAATACGTAAGTATTGGTTGATAAGAATTACTTATTTAATTCTCTCGCATTTTGTTGGAAATTTGTAAAACTGTTCAGGTATGGGAGAGCATATTAAAATAAGACAGTTAATATAGTTGTTGATTATTTAATAGTAGTAGTGTGACAGCGGTATGAAAATCTATTATCAATTTTTCTTTTTTTTTTTGTAATAAGCGAGTTAGGCCAATCAATACTATCAAAATTTGATGACAAATTAATGGAATTCAACAAAAGTCTTTTTTTTTTTTTTGTAAAAAAGGTTTTAATATAGATCTGCTTGTTATAATGTTTAGATGTAAAAATTTACCAAAATTTTACAGCAAAGCCCGGTTTTTTATGTTGCATTTTTGGTTATGTGTTATCCGTTCGGTTTTTAATAAGCATTTCCGTATGCAACGTACTTATGATTGAAATTTTATTTCTCTTTATACGCTTTTAATTACACGATTAACCGGAAACAAATACGCTCAAAGTTAAGATTGTGAATTGAAAAAATACCGAAAAGTTAAATTTTTTACAAACATGAAAAACGACAGAAGAAAATGCGCGAGTATTTTTCATTTTATTCATATCAAGTTAATTGCAGAGTTTAATTGAGTTATCTACAGTATCAAATTTAAAAATATTTGGTTCGTACATTTACTACTATGAAAAAGAGTGCTCTTATTTTAAGTTTGATTTAATTAATTTTCAGAGGAAATAGAATCGTATTATTTTTTGATATTTCGAATTCCTCATTTAAATTTTTACGGCTAAAATTGTAATTAAACAATATAGGTTTGTATAATTCATATATCGTGAGAATAAAACATACCAGATGTATTGTATATAAAATGCTTTGCTCCAGTCCATGTTGCACAATGGGATATTTAAATGACAACCGATATTGAATAAAATACTATATAATTGAATATATGAGTATGTAGTTTTGTTGAAAGCATTTCTTATCAATCATTTAAAGTAAATCTATTACCGAGCGAAACATTTTCATAGTGTTTTAAAGTGAACACTACACGTAAATTTTTACTGGTCCAAATTGCATTTGGAAATATATGAAAAAATTAATACATGTTAAAGGATCGTTTATTTCACGGATATTTACGCTGTCGTTTTGAAGTCGAAAATTTTTTGTTCATTAACTAATTATAAAAAGCTATTAAAGCTGGCGGCGGGAAAATATTTACGGTAGATATATGTGGTGCACGTTATTTTTTCTTAATAATCCATCGAATAAAGAGAATTTTTTAGTCTTGATTTTAAAATATTCTCGCGAATATATTTAAAGGTGTGCACAGTACCAACTTTTCGTTTATTAGGATTGATTAAGTTGTATATAATCGAGAATGGTAGCAGTTTTTCTGTGGTAAAATTTTGTTTAGTGTGTTGGTAGAGTATATTATTGTTTCTTGCAGTTTTAAACAGGAATTATTTCATTTAATTCACCTAATTTTGACTGTCAACCATATCAGGAATAAAAACGTTCGTGATTAAATTTTTCAGTTTTTGTTATTTAAAAATAATTTTGTATCATTGTATATCATTTTTTTTTTTTTTCATAAGTATAATTAATGTTAATTTTTTAATTATTAGTATGTTGTACGTTTTTGTTGTAACTATATAAACATTTACGTGAAATTTTCCGAAAAAAATATTAAATGTCATATTATGTGTTTCATTTAGATACCTATATTATAATATTCAGACTAAATTAATGTAATGACATACGAAAACACTTTTCATTGAAACGCCAATGAAAATTAATTATAATTAAATCTTACCGAAAAATCGTGTTTTTTCTGCCGATAGATAATTTAGAAAAATTTTCATTACGCGCTCTACAGAGTTTCTTTCGTGACATGTATAACACATATCCAAATCTGAATTATATACGTGAATTCGTTAAAATAACTCACAGGTATATCTTATTTGATTAGTGATTCTGTCGATTTGAAAACAATTGTTTCTGGCAAATATTTGTTTTACTTTTATCGATATTTATCATACGTTAGGTGAAAGAACAATATTTTTAACATATTAAACACACTCTTACATTAAAATAATACCTTGAATTATTTTAAAACTAAAGAGGGGTATTTTATAAGTATTGTAACTTTTACTATTTAATAATAATTAGAATTTGCAGTTGTTTCAAAAAAGTTATAAAAAAAAAAACCGTTTAAATAATATTTTAATCGTCCTTGTCAATCCGATAACAATCACCATTTGTGGTTGGCTCTGTTGATATGACTTTGCCCTGTTGGGATTTAACGGTGTGTATTGGGAAGGAAAAATTCGACGAAATTGAAATTATTTTATGATTTAAGAACATTTTATAGCTTTCCCTCTGGATTAACTTTTCTGATAATTTACATAATACCAGACGCGAATTTAATTTTTAGTTACATTTGTTTTCAGGTAATATTTAAATTTAAACCGCGATATAATGGAAATTAAAAATCAGTTTTCGTATTTTTGTAATGATGAAATTGTTTAAGTATCATGTATGAATCGAATTGTGCCTATTGAATATTATTTTCGGAATAATTTTTGTACTTAATTCGTATTGAGCGGTGGTATAATCGGTTAAAAATCTTAATAAATACCATTACACCGTTTGAACATAAAGAATAAAATAAATATTTCAGTTAATGGAGTAGTGAACTACTACGCAATATTTATGTTTGTTTTATATTGCGCTACCGAATGTGGTTGGTTCTATAAACTTTAATGTCATCGATAGTTTTTTTTCCTTTAATTTTCTACACTGAAAAATTTTCGTATACATTAACGAACATTTAGTGTAAATTAAGTTTGTAGCGTTTTTCTCGGCTGATGAAATGCATTTTGTAATTCCAGGATTTGCACGTGAATGTTCTCATGATTCACAGAGTATTTCAACATACGACGATGAAAGTTGTTAATCGCATGCGGTAAATGACACTAATTTAAAAATAGATAGGTCGTTCGCAGTTATAAAATGTTTAGTTTACCTAGTGTTCGGTGAGTATAGCCCGGTAGCTATTGAATCATCAGTTTTGCAACTTTCGCTCTTGGTATTCTTTGTATAGTTTATTAGAGTTTTTTATTCTTTACCCATGAAAGAATAAATTTTAATTATGGTAATTTTTAACGTGAACTACGTTTTAAGTAAGGGGTATATTTTGCAGAAAAAACTTACCAAGAAATGAAAAGTAACCGAAAAGTGTAAGGTTGTTAATACCGTTATATAAGGATTATCATCTACATTAGAATTAAAAGGCTACTGAAATCATTATTTAAATACAAAACAAGTGTGACGCAATAATTCCATGATTAAAATAAAAGTAAACTATTAAGGACGTTATTGAAATATTAAATGATAATTATTGGATACGTAATTAGTGAAAAATTAAGCCTACGGATGTTCTTTGAGCATTTAAATATTAATACTAAGCGAAATACAGAACACCATTAATTCATAAGAATTTTTTTAGCGTAACCCTAGTGATCTATTAAAAAAATTAAATTGTAGAGTTTAAACTGTCCCCGATAGTCCACTGCAGCCGAAAAATTTTACTAGTTAGGAACATACTATTTTTTCATTCGACCACTCCATTTTTCTGATGTCTGTTGTAGAGATCGTTATTCCCAAGGAGGTTTGACTGGGGTTTTCATTTCTTTAACGAATTTTAAAATCCAATTTTATGTATTAATTTTGAGGATGTTTAAAAAGTTTTATTTTATGCTCTTGATCCTTGGCGTTTAAATTATCGTTTACATTGCTACTTTATTCTTTCTAGGTTCGTTTCTCTTTTTACTTAATTCGTTTTTTTTTTTGCTCGAGTTTACTCTTTAAATTGTAGATAGTTGCCTGCCTACATTCAGACATTTATTATAGTCTCTGTCAGCTATTGCTCTATTACAAAAATTGAATCTCACTAAGGTGGGGTTTTTGTGATAAAATTTTCCGATGTTTTTTGACTGTATGACACTATCAGTGCAGTTATTAACTAATCCTCCTATAACATTTTATTAATAGGCTGGGTCTGCAGTACAAAAATGCACCTCGACGATATTATCAAGGTTTAAAAATACGTGTGACTGATATTTTTCTTAACCAACCTTTTATAGTGATCTCCTCCAGGCCTGTTTCGTTTTCGGTTTAAGCCTTGAAAAGGTTGGAGTATGGTGAGAAAATATAAAGTAGCACTGGAATGTGGTCACTGCCCATACGATCAGTTTCAACGCTATATATATATATATATGTATTGCAGTCTAGTAACAAAACTAGGATCACAAGAACTAGGCCTGCATTGTTTTGTTCCGTATTCGGTCTAAATATATGTGTCTTATAATTTATGTTGATTATAAAAATCGATATTTGGTTTATTAACTTGAATAACTTTGTCTTCCGGTTTGATTTTTATCATTCTCATGCTGGACGAATAGCATTAAAGTCTCCCATGATTACAGATGAGTTAGTTGGAGGTTATTCCCATCCACTGAAAGGATTTGGTATATTCTTTTTTCCATTTTGGAAGAACTTCATAAGTTATTTCTTATTCCTATTCTCTCTTGAATTTGTTAGTTGACTTTTGTAATTGAACTGGTATTAATTTTCTTGTTCTATTATAGTATGTCATTTATATTTAGATATTGAAGGTTTCTCATAATATTTGTTCGGTTGACTCGGCAAGTGTGAATGTTCGTTGTTTGTTAATAAAGTGAAGCGACTCGAAAAACGTTATTCGTCTCTGCTTTTCTGTTTACTAGTAGTTTATTTATTGAATTTAACTTTCCACTAATATAACGTGGATTAATACGGCTCTCGTAATAGATGGTGGTGGGCATTTTCAAGTTTATCTTAAAAGATTCGAAATAATTATACTGGCGATTAAAACATGTTAAAATATAATTGTCATACTGTAGCATACTTTTTTTTAGAATATCTGTAATCTTTAAAAATATAAGAAATGAATACAGAGCGTAAATAATAATTTCGCAGACTGCTTTAAAAAATGTAGCATTCGTAATATTTTTTTTTTTTTTTCTTTTCGCAAATAAAATTATAAGACGTTCAATCGTATAAATAGGAATTCGGAAAAATAGTTCTAATATATAAAATGAGGGGAAGAGTCCATGTAAAAACTAATGGGAAAACGTTCTTTTTTCTTAAATTTTTAAAAATAAATATTTTTATATTTGAAAAAAAAATTCTTAGTAAAGGGGTAAATTTGATTGCTCACCGCAACACGTTTCCGGATAGATAATATGGATTCTCAGTAAAAAAAAAAAAAAAAGAATTCAACGGAAGTCAGGGTAATAAACCTTGAATGGAAATAAGAAGGGCGCGAATAATTTTGCTGTGTCTGTAGATACCTGTGTGTGTAATTTTCTTTAATTTTCTTCTTGCCAATGAAAAGTATTTCAGTGTGGCTCTTTGTTCTTTTACACGGTAGCTATTTTCTGAAAAACTTTGAAAAGTCAGAGAAATTTATTAAAAGTTGGGGAATTTGAAGAAGGTACAAAAATACCTGCGTGATGTATCTTGAAAGTATCAAAAATGCTCGCGAAACTTTAGTATGTGTATATTTATTTTTTGTGTAGTTGAGAAAATCTCTTCAGATTTTTCTAGTAACCAAAATGGTACGAAACATGAGATAAAAGTGGCGCCGAATTGATAAAAATAATAAAAATATCATCTTGTGATTTGAGATTTTGTCCGCATTATTTATCTGTAAAATAGAGTATTCTGGGAATTATCACATAATTATTATGCTGTTTTTTTTTTTTTTATAACTTAATAATAATTGTATTTTTATTTTTCCTTCGGTTTGTACCATGGAAAACATTTTGCGAGATATTTGGAAATTATACGGTTTTTTCTCTTTAGTTTTGATTTCTAAATCAGGCAAAAAGTTGAAAAAAATTCGAATAACCGGCGAAAATCAGGAAAATTTGATTTTATAAAAAGAAAAAAGAAAAGTGTTCACCGTGTTTTAATATTTTTTTCTAGAGCCTTTTTTTTTACATTTTGCGAACCATCTGCTGCTCCGAAGGCACATGTTCGAATTATCTCACTTAAAATATAATAAACGAATGTAAAAATGGTTTAGTTGATGAAATTTCTTTACCTATTTATACCACGGGTTCTTAATTGTAAACGAAAAAAGCGATAAATGTAATTTGAATTTTTTTTTATTTTTTGTTTGGATCTAGTATTTTCTCTAGAGATAACGGTGGAAAATTGCGTATTTTTGTTGTATTTATATGCACAAAATTCTTGTTCGTTAATATCTGTTCAGCTAAAGTATAACGACAACAGAAGTGAATTTTTGGTTTTATTTAAAAAAAAAAAAATATACGATGGTACATCTTTGTTGTTTTTTTGTTTTTTTTTGTCCGGTACACGCCCTTTGGCCAGTTTACCCAAATCTAAAGAGTTACTTGTCGTCCTTACTTATATTTTATCATTAGCGGTTCCAGAAACACTTACATTCTAAAGACATTGGCTTATTTACAATTTGGTATAACGTGTAAAATTTGTTTAAAATTCCTTTCATCCAGTGTCGTAGTGTTACACCACATGATCGATCGACTCCTCTAATTTACATTCAGTACAGTTATTACTTCTTATTATTATCCTTAACCTTGCCAAACGCAGCGCTGTTCGATGACGATGGTTCAATCTTATTCGACGGATTGTACTGATATAATCTCGCTTAATTTCTCCTTGCTTTTAATGGAGTATTATCTTTTCCCGCTTTAATTTCACTCCTGCTCTTACACTCCGCACCCCACGTTCTAGCTAATTATTCTCTTATCCGAGGCACAATCTCAGTTTAGTTTAATATCTCTTTTATTCCTTCATTCTACACAATTTGTCTTCTAATTCATTACCCTCGATTCCTGCAGTCCGCTTGAATTTAACTGTATTGTTTTGTTTATGTAATCTTAGAATTTCCTAATTTTTATCAATATTATACGTTTTTTTTATTAAAATCTTCTTCCTATTTCGCCAATTTCTCGGAAATTCTAGAACCAAAAAAAATATCGCGTATAGTTCCATCACGATAGAGGACCCCCGGCGTATGTAATCATTTTATCATCCCATACAAATATAGAGCCAGAGCTGCTCTTTAAGTGTTATCTGTTCATCGATGTTGTTGAATTTAAGCGGACAATATGGCGGCGTTAAATTTAACGCGGATTGAAATGCAGCCTGCTTGTTTTACTTTTAATTTATCGTTTTTCTTCTTTTTCTTAAGCGCGGGGGGAGGGGGTCACAGTGACAATAATTGCACTTTGTATTTTAACATATTATTTTAAGGTGTAATTTTATTTATTCATTTATTTTTTTACTTTTTTCTACATTTAAGCAGTCAAATAAATAAATATGGGCCGACGGCGAAGTGACAAGCGTAGGAAGCAAGTGTCTGTTTCTTATGAACAGGTAAGAAAGGTTCATTTTTCGTTGCTTCTATAATGCCCTCGCCTTGATTTGCGTTTTATTTTTATGTCGTTATATTGTTACTTTATTTAAAAAAGCCAACGTGAGCGTTCAGTATTTTACTCTACATTTATATTTTACTTATTCTACAATGAAGTTTATATGCATTTTTAAACCGAAGCTATCGTGGCTCAGGTAGGTAGTGTTGTTAGAACCACCGGGTTCGAATTCCGCGCTGTCGCATATTGAAACTTCTAAAAAAAAAATTCATTTGCACTATGTTAATGCTCCACAATTGAGAAGCTCAAACGAATAATATTTCCTTTCACCCCCCCCCCCCATATGGTGGTAGATCCGCGCCTTGGTGCGTAATTCGCTCAGCATTGACACCTGGATGTGCCAGTCAACTGTAACCGATAACAGGATCTCACACATATACGCATTACTCGCTCGCCACGTTTTCCAACATTATGGGAATTAATTTTATTATTTTTACTATTTGAAAGTAATTTATAAATTCCCAATGTAACAGACACATTACAATTGTATAAGCGCTTGTGCCTAACATATTCCTTCCAAATGCGCGTCAGTAATGTCGCATAGTTTTTTTTTTCAAGCGAACTTGTTTATTTTTACATTTTTTTTATAGCATATTTTTCATTCTTTACTAACTTTTTTCTTCTAAATATTAGAAAAGTGGTGTGCGATATGATATGATATTACGTTTTCAAGATCCGCGATAACTTGAACCATCATCTCTAAAATTAAAACATTGTAATTAATAGTTTTATCCACTTATTTACGGTTTGTAAGTCTTATTTGCATGCAACGTGGACTGTTCAAATAAAAGGAATATTATTAACACGTTGAAACGAATTATTTTATCTTTTTTAAATATTACTTAGAAACTAAAGAGATTATTTGGAATTTTCTAACCGATGGTATCTGAAGTAAGGTGTTACGGCAACAATGTTCTTCGATACTTCTTCTCGTTTTCGAAAAATCAATTTTTGGTTATTATTTGTTATTATTTGTTATTATTAGTTATTATTTGTTATTATTAGTTATTATTAGTTATTATTTCTATTGAATAGGTCGGTAACAACAACAGGTTTTTTCTCTCATCGGTAGTGCGTATGAGACGTATTTAATCATTTAAAAATTCCCTCCCGAAAACTGTCGCGCCAATTATTAAAATTTAAATCATTTTGATATCTGCAAGCAACTAACGGTATAAACTCAATTCAATTTTTTAGAAGAAAAAAAAAACAGTAACCCAATGGTGGCGCCAAAAATTAGTTTCAGGAGAAGGATTCCATTTCAAAATTTTCTTCATCTTTTTTTGAGTTTGAAGTAAATTAACCCGCGATAATTAATACTTAATCTTTGATATTATCTTTTGTTCATCGTTTTAAAATGTTATGTATCAATAATTTCATATTAAAAAAAAATAAACAAAATTTCGGGGGGAATATGTGTCCTCAGTATTATTTACTGGATCTGTCACTGCAATAATCAATCGGAAGTAACTTTTTTGTTGTCTTCATCAGTTAGTGGTACAGTAGAAAATATGCATCTTATTTATTACCTCGAATGAACAGTGGTTGGATTTGAATAAACCTGTTTTGCGTTTTATATCGCATGTGTTACCATCAATTTCTCAAGCTGTATTTCATTTTTTTATTCACATTATTTTATCAGTTTTCTGTATTTCTAACTTTAATAAAATTAGAAATATAAACATAAATAACAAACATTGAACATATATATATATAAATATATATATATATATATATATACATGTAAAAAGGAATATTTGTTTTTATGTTTATGATTTTAATTATTTTTGTTAACTAATTAAGAAACATGATGTACGACAAATTTAACTCACTTCTTCTTTCCTCTCCTCTTCATTTCGTCTACCTACTCTACGGATGCCGGTGGAAAAACGTTCCACGCGGTTATTAGAATTTTTCAATCACTCTACCGGTATTCTCCTACCTGAATCTCGTAAACCAGAAAGTATCGAACACCGAGCAATGAGAGATTTTAATATGTTTGAAACGGAAACAAAAACAATATTTATTCTTATAACGAAACTTCGATCGTATTCAAACGGTATTATAAATTACAAGTATCATTAACGTATTCATTCCACCTAAAAGCGCATACGACTATCGCAACAGTGTTATCCGTATTATCGACAAAACGGAATAAAGTCTAATCAGAACTACGAACACGATTGCTATTCTATATATATGAGTGAAATGGGTAAGAACGATTTTTACCTGCGATAAAGTTCGCCATCTGTTCATCAGTTATCATTTTATCACCGCGAACGTACCACATTCCGCTTATAGGGTGTCAGCCGGTAAACGCGTAATTATCTCTAACTCACTGTACTAATGCTCAACCACCGCTTATTTCTTCATAATTTACAGAAAAGGGGTACCTCTCGATCTACGAACCGCTTTATGTAATTAATTAATTTACATTAAGTTAGAAATCCCGCGGTGCGTATCAAGGTGCACTACATTTAATTTATAATTTTATTAGAAACTGTTGTTTATAAAAGTTTTTAATATAAGAACTTGATCGGGATCCCATATCGCGTCTTTTTATGCGCGCATCGACATTGTTGCATTTTTATTGCTATGCCGATATTCTTTTTTTCCTTTTTTTGTCCTGTTGATCGCTAATTTTATTTTTTACTTGGTATTACACTTAGCATGTTATCTGATATATACATATATATATATATATATATATATATATATATTAATTACAACGTAATTATTAGGCTATCCCCCATTCGAAAAAATGTCACAATTTTAAGTAATGAAATATGTAACGAAAAAATGTCTTAATTTTGCATAATGAAAGTTAAATGTTAGAATAGGACTTTTGTGGTTATGTTATTATTTTTTTTGTGTTGATGCCAGTAAGAATTACGTTATAAATTTTGATCATTTTATACAAAGTATAGAAGAGAAAGAGACAGAAATGAAAGCAAGAGGGGTCAAGGGGCACAGCCCCTTGCGAGGCCAAAATGGCCGAGTTATATATATATACAGGGTGCGGCAGCATAACTTCCTTTTTTTAAATGCGACACTTTTTCTACTAAATTTTTTAAAGAAATCGAAATAAAATTGCAAGGGAAGAAGCATACATATTGCCCCAATGGGGGATCTAGAGTATGTTATTTTGATTTTCTGTTATTATTTCTTTAAAAAAATTAGTAGAAAAAAAGTGTCGCATTTTAAAAAAGGAAGTTATGCTGCCGCACCCTGTATGTATATATATATATATATGTATGGAACTCGATCCTTTGGACCTGGTCATGGGACACTCTGGGTTTGCAGATGGTATAGTCTTCTAATTCTTGCAGAAAAGTTGGTTTCAATACATGTCCGATAAGTGCGATGAAAAAAAAAAAAAAAGATTTCAGATTAAGCGTTATCGGATATTTGATTCAAAACGTTAAAATATAATTGATTCAAAACCATATGTAAAGCGTTATATGATTTTTCATATTACCTTCGTTGCAGTGCTGCTATGAACTTGGGTCTGAATTAAGTTATTATTTTTGTATTATCTCGTCAACTATCAGTTCATGTATATTACCGAGTGGCCACTAGTTAATATCATGATTATTTCGAAATTTAATCATCATTGTGCGTTTTTTAATATTAATGTAACTCGAATACTATATAATATTGCATTCCGTGTTATTTCACTAGATAACGAACATTCATCAAGATTTGATCGAAATTATCATGAGTAACTTACCGATTGATGATTGCATTCGGTTCAGCGTCGCGTCGAAACATTTTTACGATATTTGGAATTTGCATGGTAAAAGACGTATAGCTCAGTACACGGTACTTCGTGTTCCGGAGCTGGAATTGAAGGATTCGGTCGAATTTTCAAATGTACCCGCTTCGTCTATACCGGCCTTATTGATGAGCGTACTGCGTTTTTTTCCGCACATGAAAAAAATCATTATTAGTGATAGCGGCAACAGAGACCGGCCGATTGATTATAACGCGATCCACAAGATAATGTTCGGAAAAAAACCGAATAAGGAACTATCAATAGTCTTGGTACGTTGCATAATGGTGTTTCGTCAGTCGAACATTGACGAAATTGTAAGATTTTTTCAAGAATTTATCTTTAGCAATTGTTTAGCCGTCTGCGCCAGGAACGTTGCGTAAAACCATTTTTTATCATTCACTTTTCCCTGTTTCTGTTGAGATACTTCTCCTCCCCTCAAACCCAACCATTTTATTTACTGCCATACGATTTTTCCGCAATATTTCTATCTTATTTAAAAGAAAAAAACAAAACAAAACAAAAAAAGCTGCATTTATATCGTATATTTAATAGCCTTTACACATTACCGTGTTTGTGTGTGCACTATTTTAACGGTGGTTAAAGTTACATAGTTTTACATTTGTAGAGTTATATTATATAGTAGATAAGGGGGTGCGTTCATTCAAATATTATCCAGTAGGTCGATATTTTTTGTTTGTTTTTTTTGTTTGTTTGAAGAGTTCGAGAGAAAAAGGCTCACTCGTCTGCAATGATGATATCATTTTATTATGTTCGTTACATTATACGGTATAGCGCTATGATAGCCTAGTGGTTAAGGTGCTCGGCTATCAAACTATTGGCTATCAGAGAATTATCTGGTGGAAAGTAAAGGCGAATAATCCAAAACTAGAAAGGAACTGGCTCCAATATTCTCATCAGATCCATTACGCTTAGTACCATTATGGAAAGCTTAACTTCATAATCCATAATACCTTATTATCACGCGGATATATGGGACTTACTTTACTTTTTACTTTACATTATAAATGTATAGCTCAATCCTTTAGGGCAATTCTCGGTATGATATGCTGTTTTGTTCATTTAATGACACTGCTGAGAACAGTTGATCGCATAAACAAGAAAGTACCTTGTGTATTTCACAAGACGGTGTAACATGTGCAGAAATATATATGCGCGCATTTTACACGTAAAAATCCTCTTTTCAGAGTTATTTTTAGCTCCGAATGAAACCGCAATTGCGCTCGAATAAAATACTATAGTGTAGTTGTTTCTTGAATTTCTTTTAGAAGCGGAACACTGTTTGGAATAATCTTTTTCTCTGCGAAAACCTAAAAATTTATTTGTATATCGACCACATGCAACATATTACGATGAGGGGGGTGTATTGTTTCCTTCCCGATCGGGGATATGTTTTGTGATCCTCGGAAGGATACATTTATTTTTGACACGGTCTAAGATATTGTTTTTGTAAATAGAAAATTATTTTGTGCCGATATCGCACGAACAGCGTGAGTTTTGTCATTTTTAGAAGAATTTTCACCTAAAGCAAAAATTCAGATCAATATGAAAAATCGATTCAATGCAGATTGCTGCTAAGCGACAGAAAAAATTATGTGAACCGTATGCGGCTAATTGTGGCGTAAAATAACTTGTATCGATGAACTGTTATAGCGCAGACCTGATGTAGAGCATATCAGAATAGACAGGTTGTGAAAATGGGACGAGTTGGTACAGTGTTAGTAGAAACTCTGCAAGCACGAGAAGGTTAACAAAAAGGAATACGAGGTTAAGTGAATTGAATTCAGAAAGACTGGCGTTAAAAATTTTTTCCCCTTTGTTTTGTATGTTATTAAAGAGAATTCCACGAAAAGTTCTAGTTATTTTTTAACATGTTTTCTCCGTTGGCAATTGGACAATTCCGATTTATGGAGGGACGCGAGTGCTTAAATTCCTACAAGTTAACGTTAAAGCTATAAAAATCAAGTGACGCAATGTAATTTCTTATATTACGCTTTTTATAAATTAAGAACACGAAAGTTAACCGTATATTATAGAGATTTATTTTAAGAAAAGTGTATTTTAAGCAAAAAAGGAATGCAAATCGGTATTTTCTACTTGTAATAGAAACCTGTTTTCCTATATACATACATATATATATACATACATATATATATATATATATATATATATATATGCTAATGTAGATTGCAAATTTCGTTTTTCTTAGCCTGAATGAAAATTTCGTAGTTCAAGCCGAAAACATTAAGAATAACTATTTAAAAATCAATTGTACGAGCTCTCTTTAGCCCCTACAACAGGTTGAATGGCTATTTTCAGCTGATTTTTCGTAAGAGCATTAAAAACTTATTTAACTGCCTAATTTTGACTTTTTTTTTCTCCCTGTAAATTAGATCTCTTATGTAAAGAAACACAATTATAGTGAAGCTTTTATTTTGTAATAAAAATTCGATAAATATCAACAAAGCATTTTAATATAACGATTTTGAGTGGTTTTACAAATTTTATAGTTAAAGTTTTTAATAAAAATCTAGATAATTTATACTTAAATTTTGTCTCCTATTCTCACTATAAGTAATTGAAAATATTAAAATGTACTTTAGCGTTTACATGTTTTACTCTATTTAAAATACGATAATTTATATAATTTTTTTTTAATGTAGCAACTTTTATTTCCATAATGTTATTTGATTTTTTTTTTCTTTCTTTTAATGAATTTATTTACAGATCCCTAATTATTTTAAAATGTGATCCGACACTGTTTTTTGTTATTTAAATCAATGTCATTTAAATAGGCATAGGATTGATTTTGACTTAGAAATGAGAAACTCTCTACACAGCGCACACTTGATGTGCTAATTTTAAAACAATAAAAATGTTCGAATGCGATGTATTCTCGTTATTTAATATAAACATACATTCAAAAGGATATATATTGTAAATATAGAATTGAGCGCATAAGTATGAATTAATTGTAACAATTATGTAAAAATATTAGATTTATATACAACTTTTGTTTGTTAAATTTGATTACTATTAAAATGTTCATTCATCGCGGTCTAAAACTTATAAAAATCGTTCTTCTTATAAAAGACTATTTCGACATTTATCGAATTTTTTCTAAAAATCAAAAGCTTTACTATAATTTTTTTCTTTATAAAGCAGGTTTTTACGGGAAAAAAGAAAATTATTATAAAATTAGACAGTTTCAGTTTTTAATATGATTTATTATAAAATTATGAAAAGACAGCTGAAAATAATAATTATTCTATATAAAAAAATCTTGTAACATTTTCGCGTCAGACTCATACGATATTTCATTTTGTGAAGATCGACAAAATCGGTAGTAATCAACGCTTTTATAACAACCATTTAGAGGACTACTATCTGAGAGTCCAGGGGATCTGCTCATGATGAATCTAAAAGACCCGGAATAATTTTTACTTTTATCGAGATATGATTATGGACATGACACAGTAATATTTAGATGCAAATATACAAATACTTGAAAATAAAACTTAGATACAGTTTTATTAGCGCCAACTAATTACACGAAAAAAGGATATTTAGGGTAACTAAAATTTAAAATCAAGTAAAATGGAACTATGCTCTAATAAACGGATTCCTTCGGAGCAAAGTGTTGTATTTGATTTTATCAGTTTTCAATTATGTGAGAATTATTACATTTTAAAAGATATATAAAATGAATTTTTCGAATAATTTTTGATGAAGTATTATATACTAAAAATCGAGGGTAAAATCGGCTTTATAATAATCGGATTTAAGTAAAATTTATTTGAACAAAAAATTTTAAAAATCCGAATTAAGTGCTATAATATGTTCGATTTTGTTTGTACCGAGATTGAGAATTGTGCTGCTGGTGTTTGATGTTTTGAAATATTACTCTATATTAGTACAACATTACAGATTTTTCTTGAAATAGTCTAACGATTAGAATAATAATAATAAAAAATCATATCAGTACAATTTGCCCAGGATTATTATACGTAAATATTTAAAATTTTTGTTTGGAATATGAAATAGTACATATTGGGAACAATAATAAAAGTTTTATTTAATTTTTTTATATACTATAAAATATATCTTGTATTTTCGATGAAAAAATTGGCTCAATATACGTACATCGCTATACATACATATTATACACGTGTGTATGTGTGTGATTGAAAGACTCATGAATCTGTGTCAGTCGTATAATGTTTGAGACATCGAAAGAAAATTAAAAAGTCAATAAAAAAGTATAACAATTTTTTAAAAGTTAGAGAAACCTTGTCTACAAAAAATATATTGTACTATAAAAACTAATTGATGTATAAGTAAGAAAGAAGACGGATTTTTAAAAATTCCATCAAAAGTACTGAAGCTGGCAAATTCTAGTCATTTTAATTGCACCGGCGATGCGCGAAGAGACACATAAATTCTTCGTGTCTGTGTAATTCTTGCTTTATTATTATTATTATTATTATTACTACTATTACTATTATTATATCGGAGGACAGAGAGATAATGTTTGGATTTCAATGAAATCATTATTTTTCTTTCCTTGTAAGAGCAGAGTGGGGCGACTCTTTGTTATATGGGACTTATATAAAATAGAAGCATTATTGTATTTCCTTAGAATCTTTTGTTAATGTAATTAATTATTGTAGGCGGGTGTCGGATGGACAGAGGTTGGTGTTACGATGGAGTACTTTAGCCATAGGTGGGATTCTATTTAGACATACGTGAGATAGTTAATAAAAGAGCGTGCGAGTTGTAGGAAGAATGGTGCACCGTGTCCCTGTCGTTCTTTTTGCTCGCAACCTAAATTTTTTGCATTTGTTACGATTTCCCCGTTACATTTACCTATATTTTGATAATTTCTATTTATTATCTATTGATTTTTTAAATTTTTAATATCGGTGAATATATTTTATGTTTAAATATTTTTTCTATTTTTTAGTATACTAAGTTTGTTCCTTTATCCAATTACAACATTTATACGTATGTAACATTTTTATTAATTAACTCTGTGTATACCATCAGCTTTAATTACTACTATCTACGCCCAGTTACTGATTTAAATGGAATGGTTTTTACAGAGTGAGATCGTTAACTTTATAATTAGCACGATAATCTTTAAATCATTAATGCCCATTTTAAAAAATTGGAAACGAAAAAAAACAAAAACGTAAAAATTTACCTAAAATTATTGAAATAATGAAAAAAGGAACGTTCAGGTGATTATTATTTCGATAAAATAAGAAATTTTAATAACCAGCATTATTTATCGTAAATACTACTTCACGATGTAGAAAATTTTATATTGTAATTTAACGGTTGGTTTTTTTTTCTTTTATAATAGTTGATATAATTATTTTCTTTCGACCGTGAGAAAGACGGCATAGTTGTAACTGGGTAAAGTGTTTCCTTCCGCTTGCACCTTTTGTTACATAAAAAACTAATAAGTATATTTAAAAGAATAATAGAAAAAAAAAAAAAAAAAAAAAAATACACACGTTTTAAAAATAAGCGACTAAAATTTTGTCGGAACTTAAAAAAAAAAAAAAGCGACAACCGAATAATGTTATTAAATAGAATAAATAATTAAAGAAGATAACTTTTTGGATTGTATATATATATTTTTTCAACATAAAAAATGTTTTTAGTTCGGGGACTACCCTAAAATTTACGTTATCAGTTTCTTTATAATCATTTCCTCCATTATTACTTTTGCGTAACTCGAATAGTAGCCGTTAGTAATTCCTACAATTGCTCCTTTAGTCCATCAATGTCATATTTTTCTGTGAACCAATTTTTATCACATTCCCCTTAGAACCCATTTTTATCACATTCTTTTTTGAACTTTAATTTATCGAATTTTTCCCGCCATCATTTTTACGTTATCAAAAAGAAATAGACATTTGTCGTTTTTTTCTTTTGTATTACTTTTTTTTTTTTTTTGTATGCGCATATTATAAGATTTTCACAGCAATCTGGAATTACTACATATCGAAGGCATTGTATAGTTCAAGTTGTGTTTTAATCGCAATCGAACGTTATTTGTGTACCTATAAATCGTTCATATCATTTTTATTTTTTTTTCTATTGGCTTTGACTCTTAACACGGAAAAGCAGAATGCGAACCGCGGACGGGAAAAATGGTAACGTCAAAAAAGTTCGAAGAGTGGTCTACCGTTATAATACACCCTCTTAAGGACCGAAAAAAAATGATCATGTTCAGAGCTCAGCAGCACGTATGCAATAATAAAGAAAATAAACGGAAAATCGCTGGGAATAGCTAAAGATATCAATTCAAAGGCGTACGAGCTTACTGACGACCATTAGCCGTATCTGAAAGAACAAATAAGGCTATGAGTATAGAAAGAAATAAAGGATCAAAGTAGTGGCGCGAGCTATACGATACCCGATGATTTAATGTTTTTCCGTGGAGCGGAGAAAATTTACTGGTTTTTTCCAATTTTGAGGAGTAATCAGCGCTGTACACCTAATAGAGAGTAGCTGTTAAATTTATATATTCTCGATATCGCCATTTGATTCTTCTGCAGAAGAAGTCTATTGGAACGGAAATCTACCGTCGAACCAAGCTACATTACAAACGGTCTGGCTTAGGCAGAAAAGGAAAATGAAATGACAGTTGTAGAAGTACAATCCGTAAGTGTACTGTTCTGGCCGTAGAAGGAATAAAAGTAACGGGAAGACAAAGATGAGATTAATCACGTGGCAATATTGAAAAAAAAAAAAAAAATGATCAAATATAAAATAATGAAAAATTAATATAGAAAATATTTAAGCAAAAACTATATTAAATAATTGTCTCGTTACATATTAGATGATACGTTTAAACAAAAAACAATTATCTCAATGTGTATTTGTATACGTAACGCGGGGGGAGAAATACAGAAGACAGCGGTACAAAATAATTTATGGCAGTATGACGATTTCAAATAGATTATACAAATACAGTATAGATAGAAACGCACTCAGGAGCAGGAGTATAATCTCATTCAAACGCGATAAGATTAGTCGGACTGCTTTCTTTGTATTCACTTTCAGACGCGTTATATAACGTTCGGTACCAATTTAAAGCAGCTAAATCGTTAATTGCCTTGAATTTGTAGGTTTTACCTATCAATTACAGAAACAAAAAAAAAAAAAAGCTGATCAGTTTTAGTTAACGTAATAATAATAAGTGTAAATTAACAATTATTAAACATATTAAATTTTACAATTACGAATGATAATAATAATATGCGGAGAACAATGGCGACCGATACATTTATAGTCTATGGGAATGTTGCTGAGATCAATAGATGCAGATAGCTTGGAAGAAAGCAAATGCAGTTAAATAGGAGCTCGTAGAATTTTGCCATTAGTGTTAGGAGAAGTTGTTTTCACAAAAGTTTATTAATTGAGAGTTATCTTCATTGTGTTAATGGAACGACGTCACGGCACCATTTCCTTCGTTTTAATTTTCTACGATTACCCGGCGGCAATCGAATTTGAGTCTAGTTTCTCGAAAAATTTCTTGTACTACGAACATCTTTAACAAAAGGGATATTTAAACAATAGCGAAGAGTCACATCAGAAAAACGTATTTAGACGGGCTGCTGCGATTGGTTACTAGTCTTGGAAATTTTTTCCTGAAGGTATATCAATACTGTTGCTATTATTTAGAAAGTGTAGGAATTGCGGAAGGAGGGTTCGTATTGCGTGTAAGAACTTTTGACCACAACCATGGAATCATCATGTGCCGTACAGTTTAGACGGTTTGACACATACATTACATACCCCGCGGGTATTTTGAAGTTTCGGAAATACCGTTCTCATGAATACGGACCCCGTTGTTTCTGCGAAACATGACGCGATATTTTTTGAATTTTTCGACTTTTAATAAAGACTTCCGTGTTTAGTGTTTCATAATTTTTAAAATATCATTTCAAGCACTACCAGAAAACGTGTTATAATTATGTTAAAAAAGATTAAAGCAACATCTATAAAACATTTCTAATTCATTTTTCCTCTGCATTCTGTTTCTATTTCGCAACATTAAATAATAATGTTCGAAATGATCCGGTTGATATTAGTTAACATATAAGGAGGGGAGGGGAAGAAGTCGATTAATGGTTTTCGTAAGTAGAGTTTAGCGAATTTATTAATGATTTAAATTGAAATAAAAATGAATATATATATCCGAAATATCGTAAATGTGTGTTCGTTGTGGACTTGTGATTATACGAATACTTATTCTATGGGAATTCGATTTAACTTTATACATACGTTTCCTGTTGGTATTATTTGGATACGAGAAATCCTCTAGGTTGTGATGGGGACTATAATTTATTAATTCCGGTTGGATGATTTTGGTATTTATTCTATTGTAAAACCATGTATGATGTTCATAGACAGGACATTCTCTACAACTCGTCGGATGGTCTTCACAGGATTTTCGAAATCTTTCGAGCATTTGCTAGTTTTACGCTCGCCTGTGATTTCATGCAACGCTTCGGTAAATTACAATAATTTACTGTATGTCTGAACGGTTGACAACGTTTGCACCGCTTTCAACTGAATTCCTTGTTCGTCAAACATGTTGAGTTTATTTATTTCAATTCTCGATAATTTTAAATCGATAAAAAACTCGAGGAGATACTATTTGGTTTTACGTTTGGGACGCCGGTAACTCGTAAAACTTAAAATTTTTGCTCTTCTATAGCATGTTTTATATCAACGGTTTGTCCAATGTGGATATGCTTTAGTACAACTCTGAAAAGTTTATCCTGTGACAATAAATATATGAAAATGTAAAAGAAGAATTTATTTTGTCTTAGTGATTTAACAATCTCGTTTAATTGTAACTCTTGATAATGTTGATTTCAAAGTAGTACAGTCGATGTCGAATATACTTAATAAAAAGTTCCTAAATACTGTAAAATTGGATGTTTTTTTATCATTATTAGGGGAGGTTTATCAATGGTATTGTTTTGTTTATCGGTACTTTTGTTTTTAACCATTGCCGAAGTTCTCATTGTCCGCTATCGTTATATATAGTGTGTTCACTTTCTCCATACGCATCGTCTTTAACGGTAAGGGACCGAAACAGTTTCGTCTATTGTTTTGAATTGGTGGCGTGCCGAGAACTAGTTTAGGTATTTCTCGTTACTTCCGTTTAGAAGGAACATTATTCGATTGATTTTTATTCACCGACATATGAACCGGAGAAATGGTACCTATTCAATTAGTTGAAAAATCATTAATCCCAAATTCGTATCATCAGTCAAATCTTTTTGCAATTTAGTATTTTGTTCGTGTCATCGTTAATGGGGTTATAGCACATTAGTAGAACAGTAGCGGTAGATGCCGAGCTGGCCGAGTTGCTGTCGGTGTTTTATAGAGAAAAGTTACTATCACTAACATCTGATTTTAGTATCAAGATTGCTGGTTTAAGTAGTGAGCTGTTAGATTTACCGGAACGGCTCGTTTGAGGAGTAGATTGATTCATTGACAGGGATGCAAGTGCAAGAGCTAAAACGCGATATAACATCACTAGAAAAGCGCTTGTGTCGCTACGAAGCCTATCCACGGACGGAAACATACACAATTCACGTCGTAAAACGTAAGACGCGTACATTCTTTGTTAAATGTACTTATACAACAGTATAAAATAAATACGTTAGTTTAAATTAAATATTATGAAAGTAAGCAACGCTAACAAAGAGACGTACGACAAACGCGAATATTTCCAATATTTATTTCCCTCGTGCATTTTTAATTCAATTATTTTAGAGAATAAAAAAAAAAAAAAGAAAGAAAATTTGACTGTCACAATATTTTTCTAAACTAGTTGCGCTTTATTTTGTTTCGAAAAATGTTCTAAGTTTCATATCGTGTCAGAAAGCGAATATGATTTTTCTTTAACTAAAGCAATAGAAAAGAACAGGATCCGCGAGTATACGGGGTAACTACAGACGTTAAGAAAAGAAAATAATAGCACTGTCTATCAGTAAAACTCGGTAACAAATATCCAACCCGAACTTCAATATTTTAGCGTTTGAAAATTAACAGAAAGCAAATGCGGAACGTGAGAACTGCTATTGTATGAAGCCGTACACATGAAAGCTCGTCTAAATTGCTGTTCAGAACTTTCTGAAATATAGTGTTGATACTATCGGAAAATCTTACGGATAACACGAACGGCGAAGAAGGCGAATATAATTTTTTTTAAAGTGACAGGGAGAAGGAACAAGAGCTAATCGAGATGGTAACACGTCGAAAAACTGAATATCCTAGTTATTTTCGTTTTTTTTTTTTTTTTTATATAGTTGGGAAAAAATCTAATCGCATCAGCACAAAATTAGTACCTTGTACTGTTTGAAAAAAATAGCGCTAGTGTTAAATAAGATGTCTAAAAATGATCTCCAATTGATTTAATATTCGAATACTGCGAGCATATAACTAAGGATACCATAAGTTAAGACTGCAAATTTGTTGACAATACAATTTTGACACCGTCTGGAAATCTATTAGTGTTCTTAACAAGTGTTTTTTTTTGAGGACCGTTAAATAACTCACTTTTCTTTATCTATGTACGATAAAATTTGTACCCGAACCGATCTATCATTTTGATATAATTTTCTAACAAAAAGAAGCAAGAATCTACCGTGCCATTAATACTCCTACGTAAAAAATTGATAGGGGGTGGGCTCGCCATTTTAAACTGCAGAAATAATTGTTACTTACAGGGTTAGTATTATAGAAAATGTTTAGCAATAGTAGAATATCAGGCTGGCCGATAGTATCAAAATATTTGTGTAACCTTCAAGCAAACAGCAGAAAAATCTCTATTGTGGTAAAAAACATAGCATTCGTCAAATTGTTATCTTTTTGAAAATGTGCCAAGAAATTATCTAAATCAGGACAGTTATGATACCAAAGAGATTATATTTGTGTTTCCTGTTTTTTTTATTTATTTTTATCACGGCTACTAGTAACTTAAAAGTGATACCGTTTGTGTCGTTGTACATTACACTGTTTCGTGTTTATTATCCTCAATAATACCGCGTTGTAAATTATCACTCAACTGGTTATTATTACACGTTATATAACTCTAGATGTGATCAGTTATCATTGCGGCATTGCAGCTTTCTCTGCGATGTTACTATATCGCAGTGTCTGTATAGAAATTTTCCGTTAAAAAGTTTTTTATTTTATTTTCTTTACGAATGAAGGAAGCTACATTTAATCAAAAATAAATAATCGTAAACGGTAGGAAAATAAAATATGAAACACATGCACAATATTCAGTTGTGTGTAAATGTGAAAATACTTACTATTGTAAGTGTTCTTTAAAAAAAATATATTCTGATTATTGGCCAATGAAACGATATACTGATCAACTGACCATATTTTGCAGGGTTCTCGTTTAAAGCCGCATCTTTCATTTCTGTTATTGCTGTGAACAGAGTTAAATTAAAAAAAAAAAAGAAGGAATTAACGATTAAATAAATACATAATTGATACGGTTATATGTACTTCTATTATTCTATAAGTAAAATATGTATTTTAGTACGATTAAAATTTAGCGCATATCGTATTTGATGCAGAAAAAGAAAATTTCAAACCTTTTAAAACACTTCGGCGAGTAAAATAGCAATATAGAATACGTCATTTGAACCCAATAACGGCGCCAACTAGAAACGGCAGAATGGCATCCACCTTTCATAACTGTTTTTCGTTTTAGTGATCCTTCCAATAAAACAGGATGGCTTAATTCTCTGTTAAGGTTAAACGATGACCTGTATGCGTAAAATATCATACAAATTAATGTTTTACACGAAAGAAAAAAAAAAGATGCCTTTAAAAATTTTAAAATAACAATAAAACTATTTAGTTTTTTTTTGTAAGCATATAGATCCGTCTAATTTGATTTTTGATACCAGAAATTATTCTTTTCTGGGTTGTAAGGCTATAAGGTTATTTTCATTACGAGCTAGGAAAGGATAATTTAAAAGTTTATAATTAACTTTTCAGTTAGCTTTACTAGTAATACATTTTCTTCTTCTTTCTCTATTTTATGTTAATAGTGAATCTGGGCATACTGTGGATCTTTAGAATTTCTTGTTATTACAATTTAAACGATGAGAACTTTTATCTACCACCTACTGCGGGGAACATTTTCGGCTGTTTGTGTGACAACTGAATAAATTTAATTAATTTAAACTTTGGTTTTTATGTTTTAACTGTGCATGAATTCAGTTTAATCTACGAGGGACAATCAATAAGTAAGTCCACTTCGCGGTAAAAAAAAAACAAAAAAAAACCCAAAAAATCGTAAAAAATATGTAAATATATTTTTGAAATCTACAATCGTTTATCTCTATTTTTCGACACGTATTCACCTAAAGTATTCAAGTGTTTGTTGTAACGTGGTACTAATTTTTTTTCGATGCCTTGTTTTTGAAAAAAACGTCCGTTCAACTTCGGCTAACCAATTCATGACGAAATTCTTCACTTTTTCGTTGTTCGCGAAACGCTCTCCACCCAGGGCTATTTTTAAGTGATCGAACACAAACGAACCTTTAGTCGAACAAAATCTTGACTTTCTTTAAGAATTCTTCAGCTGAAAAACCGTTTATTGTTGGACTGTGATAGCCATGTTTTCCAGAGAAAGGAAAAGAATCTTTACATAAATATGTTACTTAAAGAACGAAAAAGAAACAAATTATTTCTATTTAGAGCCGAAGGAAGCAGACAGATAAATAGAACAGTTTATAGAGTAAGCGAA
Organism: Icerya purchasi; assembly: GCA_039619475.1. NCBI lineage: Eukaryota > Metazoa > Arthropoda > Insecta > Hemiptera > Monophlebidae > Icerya > Icerya purchasi. The sequence continues at coordinate 202,362,102 of CM077115.1, forward strand.
TGTTACGAAGAAGATGGGATGGTGAAGAACGATTAAAAACAAATGTGTGCGGTAATAAAAAGGTACTTAGCTGATTACGTATTTTAGAAAAGAAAAGCCGCGGGAGACCGTTTTATAACATAGACATAGTAATTTAATTACTGTAAACTCGTCCCAAAGACAATGCATTTTAAATAATTTGTTATATTCATTAATTTTTGATTTAGCAACTACGTTTATTACTCCACTAAACAAAAAAAAACAAACTTTATTACATATTTTAGAAATTTAAATTTCAGAAAAACATTAATGAATGCTGCAATAGTTTCAATAGTTGCTACTGCAAACATTATTTAACATCCAAAACTTAACTCCTTGCCAATCGTTGTAGTTTACCATCGCGGACTGTATTTATAAAGTTTTGTTTTATTACATTAGTAATACGCTCCAAAGAAAGGGAAACTAAATAGAAGAAATAAGTATCCGCGGTAGAAATATATGTAGTTCATTATATAAGAACAGAGAAAAAAGTTAAACATTTAAATAGGTATCGATATGCGGGCGAAGCTGTAGGCAACCATCAGTAATAAATAAAAATGAAAAGTATAACAAAAACACACGAACAAGTACGATAAATAAGCATACAGAGGAACAATTTCTTGCATCCTTAAAATCGAAGGATTCTCGTATATGCGTATAAGTTACTTACTGTTCAAGGTTTTCATTTTGGTTATTATTACTTTCTTCAAGAATTGAATCGTCAATTAAGTGCCTGGATAAATCTTGATGCTTAAACGACGGTGGAATACATAGAGTACTGCAAATATAATAGTCGTATTATAAATTAAACAAACAATTATTAATAATAATTTTTAAAAGGAAGTAAACGGGCTTTAAATAAAACATAACAGTCGAGAATAATAATTTTAAACAGTCCTATTAAAGTATGCACGTTCCGCTTTAGCTGTATACGAAATAAAACCCGAAATAAGGCGTTTGGAATATGTGTGATTGGTTTGTAACAAGTTTCATTAACACATGAGATAAAGAATACCTGTTCTTTAGAAAACGAAAAATTAAAAACTTCAATAAACGTACTTAATCTCTATCGGTGTTTGCTTTCGGCTTCTTCCGAAATAAGGACGTGTACGATGATGGAGAAACTATTTAATGTCGCGTTTTGTAAAAACACGTCAGACAAATTGAGGCCGCCAATTGCTTAATTGTAATAAAATTCCTGATTAATGTAAAATTTAATTACCTGCTTTTTTTTCTTCTTTCGCGTTATGTTGAGCGCCAAAAGAAAATGGTAAGAATGTTTTCCTAAAAAGCGCAACATACTCTCTGCACCATTTTAAAAAGCGCTTGATTTAGAGTTACGCGCATTAATTGTTTTTTATATTTGAAATTTTTCACATAAAAATCACTGTTTTAAGTACATTTTAATGTCGAATACGGTAGAAAATTCCTTTTTGTTAACGCTCAGAATGAATAATGATAAAAATAACTTCACCGACAAATTCAAAATATATTTTAAGCATCTCTCTCACTTCTTCGACTGATAAATAATAATCAATCAATATTTTTTGAAAATACCGTTTTATTTCAAAAATATTTTACTCGCGCTGCAGATTTTAAACATGAAATTCCTTATTGCCGCTAATTTTAAAATTAGTAAAACAATTTTATTTTAAAAATTACAGTTTGTTAATTAAAACGCGGCTAGGTTCAATTTTATTTATTTTTTCTTACAAAATAAATAGTTCTCAAGTTAAAAGGTAGAGTGATAATTCATAAAAAAAGGTTGTTAATGATTGTATAGAATGCTTTAATTTTTTCTTCTTCAGTTAATTTTAAAATTTCCGTAAACTGTATTAGAAAATTATTAACATTAGTGTTCGTTAAATATCATACATCCTCTCAAGTTATATTATCGACATGGAACATCGTGACATCTATTTGTACGCTTTAAATGTGTAAATGCGTAGTGCTCATGGCGATTGTTATTTGCAATGGTAGTGCAAACAAAAGACTACCCCCTGGAACTGATTGTAAATGTTTAATTTATTGATATACAAATGCAGTCCCAAGGGGGGAGTGTCTGTTTACTATACACCAACTAACGTGCTTATGATGATATGCATGTTTGCCATTGTCTTCCACGTGACTATTAGGAATTATTTAATTATTTGTAATAATTTCTGTTGTCACTTGGGATCGAATTCAGGACCACCGGGCGGAAGTCAATAATCTAGCAACTAAACTACATACTATTTATTTAATGATTCAGACATTTAAAACTTGTTCTGAAAAAAAACTAATACTTTATCAATACAAATATCGGTTTTCAAAAACCTGAATTGCTTAAATTTATTTAGCAATGATGATGAGACTGTCGAAGTTTCAAGGGAATTGATGAAAGGCAGCTTAACAACTTTAATGAAGAATTTGCGCAGTTATGCAATCTCGAGTAATACTAGTTAAATAGACTTGTTGCGGTTATTCGAATTAACTTGTGATGAAATGTAAGTAGTGGCTGCTCTCCTCATAGACTTTCTATGGGTTCCTAGTCATTCCAATATCGAGGGCAACTCAGCTGACTCTTTAGCTCACTCAGCCGGCCGCAATGGTTTTTTCCGCGACTCTTTCCTTTCTTCAGACATTCATTCCCTATCACACTCTAATCATTCCAGACTTTGGTTGGACATGTATCCATCTTTATTCTCTAATCATTATTCATACCACTGTCTTATTCAACCGGTTCCTCGTTTCCTGCCTTCGTTTCATTCTATTCCTGTCTGCCGTCGTTCCACGGTTATTTCCTTAATTAGACTCAGAATCAATCATTCTCTGCTCCATTCTTCTCGCTTTCGTTTTTCTTTAGCTCTTTCTCCTTTCTGCTCTCTCTATGCTTCTGAGACTCCTTGTATTTGTGATTCAAATCATATCATTTTTGAATGTTCTGCACTCTCCAACGAACGCTCCCTTCTATGCGCCTAATTTTCGGCTCTGGGTCTTCCTACTCCCTTCAACGATACCTATATCCGTTCCTTCCCATTGACTTCAGTTGTTCCGCTACTGCTGTCCTTTGTGAGTTCCATTTCTGACCGCCTGGCTATTTAGTTCTATCTATTGCATTATCATGTTGTTGGGTCAAGGCCGCTGGCGCGCCCAGGGTAGGTTAAAAAAAAACCATGTAACTTGAACCAGAGTAGCTGTTTTCAGTGCCTGGAAATGCAGACACTTGAGTGAAAAAGTTATCACTATATCGCGTAGAGTTTAAATTGCACGTCAAAAGATACATACACCGATCGCTCGTTCAAAACCATTCTTACAAGACGTATACGTTCGGAATTTGTTGAATTTTGCCGGTAAATTATGTTGTAAGTCGAACACATATTAAAACAATTTTTTTGAAAGATAATTTATTTTAAACTACAATGGCGGTTAGAATTTTTAAAAATCATTGTCAACAAATATATATATATATATATATATATAAATATATTTATATATATCTTTTTTTGAGTTGTGTTAAACGACTCTGACGCTCGAAGTATAAAAAATAATTCCACTTTTGGCACGACTACTGTATCAATATCAAAACAAAATATGGACACCCGATAACATTTGTTTTAATATATATTTAGAAAAGACAAAAAAAAAAACGGCGCTTTTTTTTTAAAATTTACAGCATACAAATCTTATATAAAACAAACTTTGAAAAAATATAAATTCTAAAACTGCAACCGCATTAAATAGGAAATAATTTGTCTTTACGTACCAACTGTCAGAGGCAGCGGATGCGGTACCCAACCCCCTGACAATGCGTCGATGTTCATTTACATCGTCAGTGTAGATAAATCCATTATGTACTTTAGAAAAAATTCGTAATGGAGATAAATTCAATGCTGCCACCAAGGTTGCATCCTTAATCGACAGTCGATCGTATACGTTTATTTCCTTACAACTTCCATTTTTGCATATGCTGTTAATATCGACGCACGTACTGTTACTCGGTGGATGTAGAGGTTCTAATTTTAATGATAGCCTGCAATTCGAAAAATTCTTTTTATTTCCTAATTTAAATTTCAATTGAAATACAATATATTTTAGATATTCGGTATTAATATCGGGTACACTTTTTTTTCTACGTATTTTTTAACGTAAAAGAAATAATATTTCGAATTTTAAGCGCGTAAAAGTAAATTCAAAAGAAAAAAAATCACGAGGCCATGATTTGTAAATGATATTATTTATTACGATCGTATGTATATATATATATTAATAAATTAGAAACGAGATATACTTACTTATACTGATCATCTTCAATAAATTTTTGTAGCTCCTCGATATACTGAATCGAGTTCAAATAGCTTTGTACATGTGGCAATGGAGTTATATTGTACTTTGATTGCTGCAAATTTGAAATAATTCGCAGGACATTATTCATTTTAAACGTCCGTTGTTCATTTTCCATACCATTCCGACGCGGATGAGCTACATCGATGTAGATCAGATCCGTAAGGAACATTCCTAAAATAACGGAGTAACATCGATAAACTACGCACCGGTTTATTTTATTAATAAATATTTACAACTAATTTCAATGTAACTGAAAATTTTTGTAAAAAATTTTAATTACTACTGTATCAATTACTTCCTACGTGTCTCAAAAAAAAATTACTCATTTCGCAACTAAATTGCTTTATGAAATTTTTAAAAATATATCAACAAAATAATAAAATTTTCGTACTACCGTCATTATTACAACAACGTCACTGTAAAAATAATTTGACCGTATTAGAATAAATTTATAATTCGATTTGTTCACTGCACGGAATGTTATAGAAATATTTTTATTTCATTAAATATAAGAAACATTCATTAATTTTGTACACAGAATTATTATATGTATTTCAATTAAAATTACTTTAATTACGAGTTCATGATTACAATTACATGAACGCGTATTAAAGGAAGTAGACTCCCTCCAACAACTCTCATAAGTTATTAACCTAGTAGCTTAGAAGAATTTTTCTTTTCTTTTTCTTTTTTTTTTATCCTTTGGTCGCTTTTTTGTTTCTACAACCTTTATAATACTTATTCATGGCGCTGAAATTTTAGTAAAAAATTATCGATTCAAATCGATATGACATAAATAGTTATGTTAATAGTAATCGCTGAAATGTATAATTGTTGTTTCCGTTGACTTAAAGACTTTATTGCGAACGACAGAATTAAGAAGGGGTAGAACCCTGAATACGCGTCCACGTCGTCCACCCCGGGCAACGCTATTATAGCGGCTAAAGTATTCAGGAATCGAAGGCGAACTGTGTGTGTAAATACGTCACACCATCGCTATGCGAAAACATCATCAGAATTAATAATACGCGTGATCGGTACTTTTTTTTTTCAAATAAATTTAATTTAGAAACGGATTTAAAAACCGAATATCCTCTACTTTATTCACATAGAACATACGATTTTGTAATTACAATACTTAATCGTGTGGTTAAAAATTTATAAAAAAACATTTTAGCGTCTATCCCTATTTTTAGTTTGGTTAGATGTTTATTCGAGTTTAGATATACTGTTATTTTGGTAAATGAAGTATTTCTAACTTTTATCTCGCCTTTTAGATTGGTTAAGTTTGAAAAATTCTTATGAATTCGGTGTTTTTATATTTTTCTATTTCAAATAACAAAGTTTTCATTCCTCAAATTTTAATTTTCATTTCATCTCCCATTTTTTTAAAGTTACCATCATTATTTTCATAATTAAAAATTAATAAAACCAATAACTATGATTAAATATGCAAGTTTCCCACAAAGTGGTACCACACTCGCTTAGTTTTCGCGGTATTGTCTAACTTACACAATCCAGTAAATACAGATTAATTCTCAACGGCACGAAAACTGAAGTAATAATAATTAATTAATAATAAATCGAAATAGGTTAATCATCAAAGAAAGAAATAAAATTAAATAATTTAGTCAACGGCTGACGATGAGACCGGTCTGCGTAGACTTAGAATTAAAAACCAGAGTAAAATTGGCCAGAAAAACCTTCATTAGTTTAAGAAACTTTCTAAGCGTCGGAGACGTTGATAATAAAATCAACATTTGTAGTATAACGAATTGAAGAGACGCTCGAAAGTACATTCTAGGAATATCTCGGACGAAAAAAGTGAAAAATGTGGAGAAATATGGAAAAAAATACGGATACAGAATTGAAAGTACTATCGATAATTCACTATCGAAAATGTAGAATCCCGGATATACTTCGTTGCAACTTTAAGAATACAGCCTTAAAAGGAAGATATTAATGGACAACAACATAGAGAAGGGTGGAATATCGAGCTGGAAGGAAACAACTAACATGAGAATCATTAGAGACTGCATTTTCAGGTAAAGGGCAGCGAGAGAGACTTATGAACGTATTCACTTAGACTACAGATGATGATGATGATGACGATAATTATAAAATGATCAATTAAAAAGTTAAAAATACTACACCGAGGAAAAAATTAATTTCAATAATAAAATTCTATTTATGCGTAAACGTTTTGTAATATAGTACTAGGAATAATGATAAATAACTCTAATATTAAAATTATCATCAGTACCACGAATGTGATCATCTTTAGAAGAAAAAAATGCGATTAAATTGTATGCGTATACTATATCTTGTGGAAACTGACGATATTAGTTTTAATATATGAAGAGCCAATTAGTCAGCCCGTTTTTTTTTTTTTTTTTTTTTGAAATAATTGTTCATATCACTGCAAACCTGTCTACCCGCTTTGACTTATACAATCAATTGTTTTTAGTGACTGAATTTCAAAATGCGTGTAGTACGGCAATTTAAAAGATTAGTCATAAGAACCACAGTGCTTTTAAAGATGAGATCTTTAAAAACATTTGAGTATTACTATACAAGTTTACTATCTGTCATTATAAATGAAAATTTAATTAACGAACATTTAATTTACCGCTACTCAGGCCCGTGCTCAGAATTTTTTTGGGAGGGGGGGGGGGGGATTTTCTTTGCATATTTCTTTTATAAATAACAATACATTTTTCACTAATATTCATACTATTAATAATTTCCATCATTTTGATTTATATACTAATAATTTACATAAATGAATTACCGTATAAACATTAATAAAAATTACATATACTCGTAATAACAAATTTTGCATAAAATATTAATGAAGTATCTAAAAATATAGGGCATATTTTTTCTTTTTTCTTTTAAATGTAAGAATATTTCAGTTCTCAGGGCGGGGGCAACCCCCCGTGGACACGGCCTTGCCGCTACTATTTAATTAATGGAAAATGATACTGGTTATCCTTATTAAAGAATAAGAAAAACCATTTATTGATACCTGAGTAATAAGTAAAAGTGAAATAAACATGTAAAACACACAAACGCACGCATACATATGTATGTATAAACAAGAAATTCAGTTTACACACGTTTTGCAGCGTGTATTATTATTACCTAAATATGGAATACATGGTAGTTTGAAATTTTCAACATTATTTCTCAAGTTCTTCCAATTATCATCTTCCGAAAATACGTTACTTAATTTATTAAAGATTTGTCTATCTCTTTTCGGTACAAAATTCCATGTCTTGTGCAATCTACATGGTACAATAAATATTAATAATAAATTACACAGTACATTATATACAATCACTAAATAATTCTATATTTAAGAACATTTATTCTTCATAGGAATGTAAAGAATACTTGCTTTTAAATCCCGTGTAATTTTCATTAATAAATTGAATTATTATGTTTATTAGTTTTTCTAATTAAAAACAATTTCTATGTTCTTTTTTAAAATTTGCATATTTTTATTAATTTATTTTTTCTAACAAATCATTTCGTTTTTACTTTTGTTATTTAATCTTTCCAAGTTTTTTATTTTGATTCTCCGCACGCATTCTATTGTTATTCCCTTGAATATCTCGATTTTTCATTTCGGTGTTTTAAAATTCCTTTCACAATCACCTTTTATTTTTTCAGTGACTTCAAAATACCATACAGATTAAAGCCTTCTCTGTTTTTTTTTTTTCAGATTTAGTACATATAAAAATATTTAAACTTCTCACAACAAAAGGTCATTCACAGCTCGTTTGCGAAAGCTTTAAAATGTAAGGAAAGTTACGAAAAAATAAAGCGAGCATGTTTAAAAAGCGTATAATTTAAAATTAACCGCATATTAAAAAAAAAAAAAAAAAATATTTTCAGCATAACATTTAACGTTAATAATAATAACGATCATTCGGTTAAATATTTCGTTTACGTTTTAATATTAAAGATTTAATTTATTACCGGTATGTGTATAAATGATTAGCATTTTTTGAAATCGGTGCAAAAATTAGATGAAAATGTATAATGTAAATGTAAGTTTTTTTTTGTTTTTTTTTTTTGTGGGGGGTGTCAGCTGCGAACAGTAATGCAGCGCAAGTGAAATTTTTGTAATTTACAATGTAGAGCAATGAAATTCGAATCAGGTCCTAACAGAACAAAACACCATTTAATCAACTACACCACAATAGTTGGCTTAAATGTAATTTATATAAAGCAAAACCGCGATTATCCGTGTGTGTTTTAACCGCTTGGCGGATTAACCGTGCATCTCTTTAGACCCGCGTGCTTCCTGCAAAAAAGGTTCCAAATTGTGATGGGAAGGAATTTGAACATGTTGATGATGAAAATATGAAGGAGTGGATAGAAAGCGATGAAATTGATCCTCCTGATTACCGTATTTTTACTGACGAAGAAATTTTAAATGAAATCAATGGAGATTCTGAATTGGAAAATGAAGAGGAATTCGAAAGGCTAGTACTAGAACAGCGAGTAAGCTGTAAAACTGCGTTGGATCGTATGCAGACTGTGATCACGTATTTCGAGCAGCAGACAGATAGAACGTTTACAGACATTCTGCGGTTACAAAATTTCCAGACGAAGATAAAACAGAAAGAGATTGCCGACAGACAGAAAGAAGAAACTGACTGATTGCTTTAATAAAAATTAATATGACGTAGTCTAATTCTATTCCTTTTTATAACACTTCTTTTCTGTACTTTACGGTCATTTCATTTTTGTTTGTACCCTGCTTTGTGTCCTTATTTCTTCGTCTTAATGATACAGTATTTAGAATGATTAAAAACTTTGAATTTTATAAATCTATATGTACAATATTTACTTAATAAAATTAGTCTAAATAATCCAGTTTCCTTCTCGCTGAAAAGGGGTTTTATATCACAGCTATCATTACACAGTATTATATACTATTATACGTATTTATTATAAAGCAAAACAAAACAATACAGAAAATTATACAATTGCAATCGTAGATGGTCAGCTATCATTTCATAATATGAAATGGAGTGAAGAGCCTCCCGACTCACATATTACGTGGGTCGCAAGGCTCGGGATACATAAAAACTCGCGGAATGGCCGGCAGCGGGTTAACCGTGTTTTCCCGTATCCGCGCATGATGAATCCTCAATTAACACGGATAATCGGGATTTTACTGTATATATATATATATATATATATATATATATATATTTAAAATTAAATGTTTACTAAAATATCAAGTAACATAATTTAATAATTGTGCTCTGATGTTTATAAAAAAAAATAAATCATCAAAAAGTTTAATAAATTTATAAATAACGAAGGTAAAGAACCCATGAAATAGGAGTTTTAATAACTGCATTAAAGATTTATTTTAATATATAAGATTTTGTTGCGGAGTAGTGATATTCTTTTTTTAACTTCTCATTAATATAATTTTGCATAAAAAAGAGAAATTTATGTAAAAAATTATTAGAAAAATCGTTAGATGAAGAAATTATAAAAAGAAAGAAAGCTGCCGCAGAAAGTAAACACTTAGAACGAGTAAAAAAATAATCCGAAAGAGGCAAAATAAATGAAAAATTACTCGAGCTACTCGAAAAGGAAAAGCTGATGTGGAGCGTGTTTGGAGTATGCTAAAATGAGAGAGAAAAAAAAAGAGTAATCAAACAGTCCCAAAAGAAAAAGAAAAACACGAGAAGAAAATTAAGAAGAAGAATAATCGAAATATGGTGGGTAGGTAAAAGGTTATTTTGAAGGCAACGTTTTTGAAATATGTTAAATTTTACAAAATTTAAATAATTAATGTTGCAGAGACTTCCACTGATTCAGTTTTTTTTTTTTTTTTTTTTGTAATATGAACATAGCAATTATAAATTTCTAAATAACTGCAATGGTGAGGTAAAAATTGTCATCGTAGGCAGAATTAATATTAAAAAAAAAATTAAGTGTTTATGTATAATAAGTAAAAATATAATTCTCTGTATGTGTAACAATCAAAGATTAAAATAATATTGTTGTATTTATTTAGTGTTGATATATACATGTTTAGTTGGGTACATTAGATAACTTCATACACAACACACACACACACACAAAACGCGCATTCTACTCGTAATAATTATTTAATTACGCTCAGATCAACCGGACAAATGTGCATATATTTACATCAGTAATTTATTATACACTTATTTACATATAAAGATACATGTACATATTTGTATTTACTTCATTATTATTTATGAAGGTTGTGAACATACGTTTTAAAACTCTTGTTTGTTCTTCATTATTTTGTGAAAGTACCGAAGTAACTTTCTGAAATTTTGTTTCTTTATGACTATGGGTGGGTTTGGGCTAATATTATATTGGTTCTCTTATAAGTTTGAGTGACGTACAATCAAAGTTGGTACACGATAGATGCTGCCGGTGGAGATATTTCCTTGTGATGATCTACTATACAAAGCGTACGACATAAAAATCGATCCTGAATTTTTAGAAGCAGATTCCAATTATAAGAATTTTTTTCCGAGAACTATTGATTATAAACGTGAATCTGTTCTTCTTTTTTATCCTTTTAGGAACGACGAGTTAGATTTGCTCGACAAAGATAAGTAGTTAACAATATGTAAGGAACATCAACGTAATAATATTTTATAGAATAGAATATGAATTTAGAATGAACGCTGTTAAAATGATCGAGAAAATTGAGAAACAAAAAACAAACAATGAAACATTGAAGAAGTTAAACGAACAATATAGCGAAGAGAAATTTCAGAATTTCAACGAGACTAAAAAGTCAAACTAAAGAAACTTGATAAAACTTTTAGGGCTTCTAAATTCTGGTCTATTATTAATAAAAGTGGATTGATTTCAAAGCGTCAAAGGTTATCTATAAGGGTTTTGTGACAAGTAGACAACGCAGTTTTTGGTAAGCCGGTGCATATACGGAAATGTTTATTAACTGAATAATTTGTCACCGAAGAGAATTCTTCTGACAGGTCCGGGTGGATCGCAAAAAATTCATTTTCGAAGAATAGGTTTACGTTATTTAACGGATTTATTAAAACTCTCGTACGTAGTTTATGCCAAAAATGGTATAGTCGGAATAAATTTTGATAGTACGTTCTCCATCGAGCACTAGAAATGAAATGAGCCAGGTAGCATGGCGAAATATCCATTGCAAATATTCGAAGTATTCGATGCGAATTAGCGAAGTACGAAAATAACTGTCGAAATTAGTACGGCTGGTTATGATGCAAGAAATTGATAATCGTTTTCATGCATTTAGAGATCCTATCGAACAGTTAAGACTTGCGGCGATATTCAATCTATATCGGAAATTCGCTTTTTAAAAGGCTTGTCGAAGTAACATGCTAGAAGTAAGGATATGGCCAGATGCCATGGCAATATGAATCAGATGTTACTAAACACTGTCGAATAAGAATTTTTTATATCTTTCAATCGAACTAGCTAGCAAAAGTGACAGAAAGTAGATTTTTCAAAATAGAAAATTTGAAACTTATCACGGTTGCTGTTAGAGAATATTTAGTACTAAAAAAATAATGGAAATTTATGAAAACAGAAGGTTGTGCTATAGTTTCCGCTAGAGATATTTTTTACGGATATTCATATGTCTGAAAAAAAGTACAGTGAAGTAGCTAAGAGATCGATTGTAAAAACAGGAAATCTTACGAGAACGTTGTTATTACTAGTAGACAGACCATTCACAGTCACACGTAATATAAATATACAAACAATGGTTTGGTTAATGGACCTGCGGTATTTTAAGAAATATGTATTGAATACAATATAAACGAGCACGACAATAAGTTAGATACCGTAAAAAAGACTTTGGATGTAGATTGGACGCGTGTTTCGTAACCGTCATGGATGTCGCAAAATAATTTGCAATACCTCGTTGATTTCGCTTATTTTAACGTTCAGTGTGCACGCTCACCCGAAAGACATATTGAAACACACATGAATAATTCTGGAGCATTGTCGAGTTATAATGATTTCTAAAATACGAACAGAAACGAAGTAGAACTAATAAATATCGTAGATGCACATATACTTAAAAAAATAAATGCTCAAAGGAACACCTCAGTAAAGTTGGCGGTGTGATGCAATAAACGAATCATTGAGATCGTGTTTGGATTCTTATGGGTCAGCCACGAACGATTACCAATGAGCATGAAGATGTGTCTATATACACACAAAAAAGGGAAAAAAAATGGAAACGGCGAACTTCAGTTTACATTTGAAAGTTGGTGGGGGGGGATTGCGCTTGACGAAAGACTTGCTAATTACGGTATTTCAAAAAAACAAAAAAACAAAAAAAACAAAACAATCTCAGTAAATTTCCTGTAATATGAATACAGAGATCTCATTTGTAATTTGAAAACGAAGCAAAAACAAAAATTGAGAGAATATGTTCAACAAATGTACAGAAGGAGATTAGCGGAAATCAAAAGGAAATCATTTTTTGTTCGAATTTCTGCAAAAAAAAAAAAACAGTTTTTTTTTTAATATTTTTTTTTGCTAAGTTATTTTCAAATCTTAAAATTTTTCGATATATTAACATTTACATTTCAGAATAAATGTTCGAAAATTTCGGTTTATTTTGTAGTTGTACTGGCGGTTACTATCATGTTGTATTTATTTCAACTGAGCGGCCGGTCCACCAAGCTAAGTACCGCTATATTTCCATCGCTCTCGCTGGCTGCTCAACAAGAGTGGAGCGCCGGACTGGTGTCCTTCACTAGTTATAACTCTATACATAGCATAACCTCCTTGTGCAATGCATTGTACTATTATGAAGAAAGTAAACTGGGTGTGAAAAGTGAGTTAAAATCGATTACCTTACCGGAAGGTTGAAGATGATATTTAGCAATACTTAAAAAAGAAGTTGAATAATGGTGTTACATTTCTGCTCTCTCGGAGTTTAAATTATTTCGTGCGCCATTGAAGCAAAATTCTTTAAAATTAAGAAAAACAAAAAAAAAGTGGAAAGGGAAGCTTTTCCGACGCAGAGCGGTTCACAGTATCCTTTGCTCAAAACGCCTACCTTGAAAAAACAAAGTTGAGTGAAGAAAGTAAATGTATACTACAGTCACTCAGATACAAAGTGAAATGGAGCAAGTGATAGACATCGAAAGTGGATCTTCGTATAGCAATGATTCAATCACAGCACACAAATATCACTGCCATAAGCTGTACTCCAGCTCCAAATTCGAACCCAACGATGAGATACAGATTCCTATACAGCAGTAAGATGTAATAACCCTTCCTTCAGAAAGTTACTTTTCCATCGAGGGGCAAAAATATGCCGGATCTGGATTTTTGCCTAGAAGGACCACACTATTCCTTTTCTCAGAGCTACGCTATGAAATTAACAGAAACTTTGTGGACACGAGCAGACTCCCAGGCATTAACTCGCTGATAAAGATGTTGCTTTCATCGGAGAGTCTTCATTCAGACTGTACCTATAGTAGTAGCACCTTAAACACAATCGATAGTAAAGTATTTATACAGAACAAGGTGCGGACTTTTCTTTCACTATTCTGCTATGCTTTGTCTTCGGATTTTTTGAGGATTATAGAAAAAGCATCGTACGCACCATGCAAGAACTGGTACATGCCAACACAGATAAGACGGACTTTTACAATTTCAGTGCTAGCAATACGGATGAGAAGGTAGTTGTGACAATGAATAGTATCACCTGGTATGTGCCGTTCCTTAAACCTAGTGATAAAGGTGAAGTCTCGCTACTAAATTGAATAAAGAGGAGAATCACGCCGCTCAATTTCGGATGTGGGTCCTCTACTCGCAACTGAGCCTACCCACTACAACTGATCATAGTTGGATGATTAAAAAAACGTCTATAGTGAAACGACCGAGGTATATAATAATTGACTTTGAAATGCAGAAACAGGATAGCATGAAGAAGAATGCCGCCACGTTAGATCATCTGAATATTAGAGAATTGTGCACGTACATAAATGTGACAAGGTACCCCCCTGAGAGCTGTATATAATAGACTTTGATAAGAAAAAGCTTACACATTTGTACCTAGCCTATACAGACAGAAATTACGCACACACGCACACACGGACTATTATTAAATTAACAACAAAAAGTATACCTGTAAACTGAAGCACTCCTTAAAGCCGATACAATTGCAAACAAAGAATGGTAGTTGTTTAATTCGATTAATTTCTGACCGATTCTGATATAAAATACGATAATATCGGCGCGCTGCTTCGGTGTGTTGTATTTTAAAACTTCTTGCACAACCCAAAAACTTAACTGTAAATTAATTTTAACTGCGTATAGTAATACTGTTTTATATAAATAATACTTACATTAAAGTTTAATGGATAGATGTGTAATTTTTTAAAATACAATTTTTTTACAGTATCAAAATGCCGAAAAAATATTTTCGCATTCGCTGGCGATGTTAAACTCCCCCTCCCCCTATTATATACAGGATGATATTTCAATAAATAAACGACGATATATCATCAGTTCAGTGTATTGTTATGTGCCCCATCAAATCCATCTGCCCTATGTAATATCCAATATTTATGGCAAACAATAAGGTTCCTCTCAAAAATATAACATTGAAATTATGTAATGATAAGATAATTCTTTATTTTTGGGAATATCTCTACATTCCTGTTTTACTGATATAAACACACCCATACACATATATATATATATATATATGTGTATATTGCGTCACAAAATTTCTTGTATATTTGTAGATGTTGAAATAATTACTGCTACCCGTTAAAAAAAAAAAAAAATGAAATGTTTAGCAAAAAAGAGAACATGAAAACAGACCTTTTTAAATCTAACTTCTTCCTTGTATTAATAACCTTTTTTTTTTATGGGGCGTTTTAAAACCAGAATAAGTCTGAATTATTTAATGAGAGATTGTAATCGCAAGTGGCGCAGATGGGGTGGAGGAATTATTCATAAATAATAGGAGGCGAAACTATTAATAATTTTGTCGGGGTAAAGATGTTTTTTTTTTTTTGATTTGTATGCTGCTGAGATCTGCATTGAAGCCTCTTAGAAATTCGAAATATGACGTGTCATTAGCTAATTTATTGCAGTTTGCTTTTTTTTCTCTTTACAGTATACACGGGCACTATTGTCATATATTGGCGGAGAATTGCTTAATATTATTTTTATTTCCGCATGTCATAAACTAAGGATCTGCGCTCAGTCTCAGTGGTATAGCAAATGGCTTGTAAATACATTGTACATTAAGAGAGGACGATCTTGTTGATAAGCAGTGATCAGCATTAATATTCCTGGAAAGAATTGAGGCCAATTTTTTATTTATTTTATTTATTATTTTATCTTAAAAGACTGGCAATGTCATTATTTGGGAAAGCTGTTCATCTGTGTAATTGTGAAGTCTAAACAACATTCTTTTAAAATTATATCAATTAAGATGGTATGTTTGGTTTGGTGCAAAGTGGTATTATTGACTAGATTATTTGCTGACAAAAGTGAGGGTAATATTTTTACGGCCAACACTTTTAATTTCAATAATTCCTTTACAGTAGTGAGAAGTTTCCTAAAGCATTCGGACACTTTTATTACGCCAACTTTTGGTCACACTCAACGAGTAATTTTTTCGTAGAATCCATCGAATCTTTCGGACGATAAGTTAGTAACAGTAGGGACATTGGGAAACATTCGTTCCGTTATTAATTGTATCGTTAAAAGACATTCGCTATCACCTGTTAAAATGTTTTTATTACAACTATTTTCCAATAAAACAAGGCACATTTTAGATGTATCACTATTTATTGAAGTTAGTATCGAGTTCCATAAGAATGTCAAGATCAAGAGGAATGTCGCAGTTCTCCTTGTTTTCGTATATGAGCGCTTTATAGTAGAGTAAGGTCAAATATAAGCAAAAGGAAAGGAAAATAAAAAAAGAAGGACGCGATAATAAATATTCAAGAATCGATAAGAAATGAAGGTAAATATTATATATATGCAGGTAAAATGAAAAGAGTAAAAATTCGATCTTATTCGATTTGCCGCTAATAACAATAGTAACGTCATAAAAATAATGCGATAATGCAACTACTTCCATTATTCCGAAGACAACTACTCCAATTCACTTTTTCTAATAAATGACTTGTTAGTAAACATTCGTCATTTTTTTTTTTTTTAAAACGTGAGGATGAATATTTATAATTTTCGTGATGTGTCTCGTTGCGTTATAACACCATTAATTTTATACTTTGTAAAGCAGTCTGTGATTATCGCTTATATTATTTTAAAAGCCCTGTTTCACGATTACATGTTAAAAAAAAAATATTATCAAAGTACTCATATTTTGTTTGTCTTGAAGTATTTATTATTTTCATTAATTTTTCTCACAATGTCTGTAAAAGTTTTTTTTTTTTTTTTTTTAATTGTTTAAGTAAAACTAATTAAACTTAGAATAGATGTTTCGAGGAATGTCGAAGAACATTTAGATTCACCGTTTTAATTTTTAATTCAAACATGTAAACAACTCAACCAGTAAAAAATGAAAAAAAATTTCAAAATAATTTAAGAGTAATCACTAGCAGCCTTCAGCGCTTCCTCTGATAGAGTATACGAAGGTTAAACAATCCCCCATCACAGCCAAACGGGGAAAGAGGTAAAGGCTGCTAGCGATTACTGTTAAATTATATTGAGAATTTTTTTAATTTTTTACCGGCTGAGACGTTTACACGTTTCATTTTATACCTTTAACAGTCAATACTATTTCCTTTTGTCCGCATTAAAACTTTTGTCGGTGATTTTTTGGGATTTTTTTTATAGAATCACAAGGCATATCAAAATATCATACCCGTTGGTTGTTGTCTGCTCTTTTTAATGTCTTTTTTTTCTTTTTAATACAATTTCTCAAATTATCATTTGCACTGACCATTTTTCTTAATTCACTACTACTGATATATATGTATTTTTTTACGTACTCGCATGCATATTCTTTAAAAAAAAAAATAATAATAAAATAAAACGGAATAACGGTATATTTTCTAATATTAAGGGCCAAGAAAAACATTGGCAGAAGTTACGCATATTAAAACCCACAAGACTATAGTTACACTCGTGTTGTTTTTCTTATTATTATATTGTTTCCTACCAAACCAAAAGTGTTAAAATAACAGATACATACGGAAAGTAATAGACGGTATGTAGTTTTTTCATTTTTTTTTTTTTTTTTTGTAATTGGATGGAGGGGAGTAATGGTTATTGGAATTATGTCTCTCTCTTTCTCTCACCCTATTATATATACATTAATGACAGCAACATCCCAACCCTATAGGTGATATCGAAAAAATGTTATGAAATAAGTGACTCAAATAATAATAATGGAAATTGCTATGCAAACTGTAAATTTTTTTAAAAAAAATAACTTAGTCAATTAAAATCATTTCTATAAGCATAATGGGAGGACTTTTGTCCAAGGGCCCACGAGGAGTCTACACGACAAGGTTCGAAGGATTAAATTTGTATATACACACTCACACACTTGCTTTTAAGAGTTTATGTTTGAGGAGTGTAAAATTTATAAATTCCGATTATAAATATTGATTTTTTTTCTTCAGTTTGTTGATTCAGTATTATAACTTTGATTAATTTTAAATTCTTTACCAACATAAAACTTTAAAAAAATATATTTATCGTATAATTTATTAAAACGATAAAATTAAAGAATTAACTATGAATTTAGAACTTTTAGAATTATACTCGGTAAATCTTTTCATCGAAAGCGAAATTTTGCCAGAAGCCAAAAGAATTATAATCCGAACTGATCAAAATATTTGATTAAAAACTAAATTTGTATTTCAAAATTTTCTAAAAATTCCCTGCTACAAAAATCATTGACAGGTGAGACGTCTCCCATTCCATGATATTGACATACCCGTGTATTTATATCCGTCTGTCTGATAGATACGGACTAGCTAAACGTACAAAAACATTTGATTAGATCAAACCATCACTAATTTTACTGTTTAATATCATACAGATCATACGACCAACGGATGAAAAACAAACAACTATACACCTGCACGTTAAACGAAATCGCTTTCAGTGTAACCATAAAAATATACATTTTTGTTTTAAGTGTATAGTCACACCACATGCGTAAAGCTAAAAAAATACACTTAGACGCACTTAATGTAAAACTACACACTAAAAGAGGCTAAAACGAACCTGGCAATATATATATATATATTCACATAAACGATAATGTTGATTATTTATGAACAATTACGACCACGATAACGTTAACAAAAATAAAATAGACGGAAATTGAAATTTGCAATGAGCTTAGAAACAGCGGTAGAGAAAAAGGAATGTGGGTAAAGTAATAGATTTTAAATAGCAATATACACACATACAAATTTTTCGTTTGAACTACAGAAATTGTAGAATCGAAAACTTTTTAAAATAAATAGCGAGATTTTCATAATATTTTATTTTATAAAATGGATGAGCGCTGTCCGTTACAATTTTATTAAAATTTTACTGCATTACTAAGTCCCCCACGCACTAGTTTATTAATGTACCAAATTCGAAAGAATTCAGTGTCCGCAACGTCTGACCGAAAATGCTGAAACGTGTTTGATGGTTTGGCAAATTGTCTAAATGTCGAATCGTACTTCAGATAAATGTCCGCGCAAAACTCTTGTTTAATTGTACTAAAGTATGGGTTTCCAAAAAATTCTCTTATCAAAGCCATTTTGTTGGATAAAGTAACAAAAGATAATTGAAAAAAAAAAAAGAACAAAAAAAGGTAATAATTATAACAATGTTGCGTACTTGATTAAATCTTCTAGTAAATGCGACAATGTTCGGTGTAATTTGTAACTTATTGTACTTATTCCAACAACAGGACAGAAACTCTTCTGGAAGTATTGCTGTGAATGCTTCTAAGTCTAATAAGGTCACCTGAGTGGCACAATCTTCGGGTGTTACTTGAAACGTATGTTGATGAGTTCCGTTATCAGTGCTCATTGAATAATTATTTGATAAGCCGAATGATTTTTATTATCAAATTTTTCAAGTGGTATTTTCTCATTGCCTGTAAATAATATAACAATAATGTAACAATGAAAAAATAAAAAATAAAAAATAAAATAAATAAAAATAAAACAATTATTCCTTGTGTGCGACAAACAAGTTTTCCATATAATGCTAGAAACATAACTTTATCCCGAGGATATTTGTACAGCAAAATCTTCGTTCTCGCACACTAAAAACACTACCCGTAGATATTTATTTAGCTTAATGTATCATTTTTAATCTTCTCAATCAAAAACATGCAAAATTCTTGAACGATTACTAAAGAAAAAATGTTTTCATTGTGTTTCAATTAGTTCAAAACAAGTAAACAGTTTACGACAATTTAATATTCAATAGTTAGAAGTATTCTTTTCATTTACCAGACATGTTTGGCTAATGAAAGCATAATGTTTTAAAACGCTTAGGTAGTAAGTAGCACGATAAGCCAATAACCAATAACGTTAGGAGATTGAATACTTCTCGAACTTACAGAAAAATATTTTTTATAACCAATGGGATGATAAATGCAAATAATTTTTTTTTCAATATGAAAGCACGTGTTTTTTAAAACTATTTTCATTGATTTGAATAAGAAAATTTGACATAATAAAAATATGTATTTCATCATATAGCTGAAGATGGTGGAAAAACGATACGGTAAAATTTATTTATACATAATATAGTCTAATTCGCCGATTGTAAAGTTTTAAATATTTCAGAATATGATTCAATTTGTTTAAAAACTAAATAAAATTAAAAAAGCTATTTTCGACAAAGGCAAATAAAAGTATATCAATATCGCCCCTTGAAGACCATGGGATTGGTGAATATTTTTTTTTTTTTTAATAAAAAATGTTTTCAAAGGCGAGCTGAATTTTTATACTGTCTTTTAACAAATAATGAGCCGTTATTCCGAAACGCTATAGAATCCGACTGTCGTCTATCATTTCTTTTCTTACCGCCCACTTTTTAAAATTTAGTTCAATAATATAAATTATTTTATGCAATTTATTGAAATATCTCTTTAAAAAAAGAAAAAGGAAGAATTTAAAATCATCGAAAATATTATAATTTAATTCTCCTTTGAAATAAAAATTGTTTTAACGTAAATGGATAGTGCAAATATTGCTTTAATAGTATGTTTTTTTTTTTTTTTTTTTTTTTTTTAAATACCGACTTCAAAATTTACTATACAAATTTAATAAACATGCATTAAAAAGTAAAAAATAATTATTCGATAAAAATATATTTCAGAGCAATGTAACTTAAGATGATATTACCGTAATTTTTATACAACATCAACTTTTTAAAGTTACACCAAAATTAAAATTACAATATCTAGAAATAATTTAATGAATATTTAATGCAGTTTTTAATTATTATTGTAATATGAATTTGATGCTGACTCCAAAAAGTTAATGTTGTATAAGAATTACGATAATATCACCTAAGTATCACTCTGATATATATATTTTTATCGAATAATTATTTTTTACTTTTTAGTGCATTTTTATTAAATTTTTATAATAATCTTATAGTCGGTATTTTTTTTTGAAAAAAAAAAAAAATTATTTTAAAATGTTTAGCATAACTTCTTTTTTTTCTTTTTGATAAAAATTAAATTTTTTGTCAGATTATTTTCCATATTCTTATACATTTTTCAATGAGACTTGTAATTAATATGCTTTTAATTATCACTAAATGTTTCGTTTATTTCCTTAAAGATTTTATTAAAAATATTTAAATAATATAAAATTATCAAAAAAATAATTTAATTTTAAATATAATATTGTAAAATTAAAATTAAATTTATTTCATAAATTTATAGTGTTCATTTTTTTTTACAATTAATGTTGTTTTTTACTTTTTAGTGACATTTTAATAAATCTTTTTAATAAATCTTGATGTCAGTATTTCTTTTTTTAAGCAAATTTCAATTCAAAATTTTTAGCATTATACTTAAATGTTTTTTCTTGCTAAAAATCAGCCTTTTTGTCACATTGAAAAAAAAACAAAAAAACAAAGAATGATTTCCTCACTTTAAGTTGCATTTCCACGGTAAAAACATTAAAACATATAATCGCAAGTTTGCAATGCTACTGAATAAATAACTAGCGGCAAAACTTAAATTATACGCATTAATTAAATTTATCTTAATAGACTGTTTATTCATTTGTTTCTTATTTTTTAAATTAACTAACTGTTTATGAATTATATTAAAATTAGAAACTACACTATTAAAACAAAACATATGGAATCTAAAAATAAAACAAAAATTCTCTTTTACTTTTAAAATAGATTTCTACCCTTAATGTAGAGCCGATACATACATTCATACATATTATATATATATATATATATACCCACACACACATACACACACGTGGTGGTACACATTTGTTTTTTAAAATAAATATGTGAAATCATTTTATTTTGTGTAATACTGTTTAATATAAAAATGTTTCAAGGGTTGCAATTAACTTTTTGGAAATCATTAAGAGAAAGAAAATGTTCAGTTTCATGTACCCGTGAAGCGCGCAATAAAAGAGAACCGAAATGAATTATTATTCATCTTTTCCACGACCGTTTTCGGCGATACGCATGACATTACTTTTCATGGAAAATTGACAAAAACCTGCAGTTTCACAGATGTCATTTATTTTAGAATCGACACTGAGAGCATTCATTTAAACAATTTTACGCAGAATGCTAAATATCCGTCGTAAACAATTCAAAATATCTTTACAGATATCTGCGGGAATATTTTACGAAACAAGAAAAAAATGGCCGGAATCATCGAGGGGATTTATTAGCTAATCTTAGCTGATCTCGGTTATAAAACAATTTTTTCTAGATGCTTGATATTTTTGCTGCGAATCGTCAACATCAAAAGCAGAATTGTAGACTTTGTTCAGCTAAATGATCACAGTGACGAATAAAGTGTTTATTCGAATATAACGAACTGCGAGGAATTTAGTTTGTATATCATTTCACTTATTAGACAAGATATAATGGATGCTCCGTTATGGCTCGCAAAGAAACAGCGTAGTTCAAAAGATTATTAGTAACATGTATACGAGACTTTAACTGGGTTTTCATCAGTTAGATGCTGCTAAAATAAAATGTAATTTTAAATTTATTGGAAACATTAAATCAATTGTTAAATTCTTCAGAGAAAATCAACAACGAAGTAGTTTACGCCAAATATTATTTTACCGAGTGAAACAAGATAAACTAGAGTATAAAGGCATTCGTTGATTTAAGAATATTTTTTTGAAATAATTGAAAAAGTTGGAACATTTATCGATAAATGAAAATAATTAAACTAATAAACAAATTTCAAATAAACAGTTATTAAAACATGTCTCGCAGCAGTTGCTATTATTTCTTTATTTACAATCATACTTTCTGCTATATTAGAACCGATCTAATCCGGGCTGTTAAATTAAATATTCAGAAATACCACGAGTGGATCAGTAGCGTGATAGCAATATTTAAATTTCATCGTGAAAGCGCGTAACCCGAATTTGAAAAAAATTGTGTGGAACTCACGGAATGTTAATTTAAGAATCCTACCCATTATTTTGTGCCAACTAAATTTATCCAACTACTGAATTCTACTTTTGATGTAATGTTTTCATTCCATTTTTGGATTTTTAATAAGTTCTATAAATTGCAGATTTTTACAAAATAATACAATAATTATTCTAACCTTTTAAAAACGATCCAAAAATTTTTATTTCAAACGGTTAGTTTACAACAGATATTAAAGTAGTAAATGAAAAATATGGAATTGAAAATACCGTTCATGAAACAAGAAATAGATGTGACTTTTGGGCGATCTTGCAAACGTCCCGGAATTTACATGAACTAATTTACTGAAATGCTTCCTGTTACCACTGAACGTTCTCTTTCTACATTACAAAGAATTAAAACATGGCTTTGATCAACTAAAATTTGATTTAATAAAAATACACAAGAATAAATATATAGTTTCTAAACGCCAAACCAAAACGTTCAATTTTTCTTTTTAAACAAACTCAAATATTTATAGAAACTTTCGTTATTTTCATTAAGTACTTTTTACATATCTTAATGTTACACATTGCAGTATTTATTCAAACTGATGTTATTATTGTCAAAAAATTCAAAAATTCACGTATGAACTTTTATAAAACTCTTGTTAAATACATCAAATTTAAGTATGCAAAATTTACTGTGTATAACTGTATAATGAATGTCAAAAAAATTACTCATAATTTCAAGTTGCAATGTATTTTTACCTTTCACAACATTGCTAAAAATTTTACATAGTAATAATTCAAAAAACTATCGTAGGGTATTTTGAAAATTATACCTTTCATTATATATGATCAAGTAATGTAATCCTTATACTGAGTCGTTGAAATCGATAACTGATCAAACCATGGGCGTTGCCAGGGGGGCAGCTACCCTCCTGGAGCCTTGAAACTTTTTAATCAACTGGCCATGATGAGTATTCATAAGCGCGTAATCATGTACAATTTGGAAGACTTTTATAATTTTATTATAAAAATTTGTATGTTTTAATTAAGCTTTTTTTTCTTGTTTAATAAAATATTAAGCCTTTACAAATTATAAATTTTATTTTCCCTATAACTCATATCCTCTTTTTATCATTTTGCCTGGCTCATTGGCTGGCGACGCCCTTGGATCTGACTTCAAGTTATCAAAACTGCAGCCAGATCATTTAAACGCAATTACTGTATTTTAATTTTTAAAATTGGCAAAAAGTAATATTCAGAAATAATTTCAGAAGTAATAGATATTTTAAAGCCTTTTTTCAGTCCTATATAAGCAAAATGAATTTTTTAGGGATAAATAGTAAAAACTTGTATATCAGTTACACTTATAAATAAAATTTTAAATGGAAAATAACTAAATGTTTTACAACACACTGGTTAAAAACGACTATGCCATAGTAATGCAGTTAAGTAAACCGATTAACTGTAGAATTTTAGTGTTATTTAATTTCGGAATAATGAAACAAGTTAGTTTTTTTGAATAAATAATGCCCTAAAAAAAAAAAAAAATTAAAAATAAATGTATAAAAAAAATAGCTTATTTTAAAATTTGGATCCGTGAAAAGAAAAAATAAACATTTCAGATATAACTAACAGTAATTTCATATAATTATAAAATAAAACATAAACAATTAATTTATATTAAGGCCTAATTCTGATTAATTTTACTATAACTTGTTATTATTTCAAATTCTTTTGATGGATAAAACAAGTTTAAATGCTGAAGAATTATTTTTTTTTCTCTTTAATTAATGCAGAACCTAGTAAATTATGAATTAATTTTATAATTTAGTTATATTTACAGTTTTTACCTGTCGTGAAAATAAATGATTAATCATTGTAATAACTGAATAAATTAAAAAATGATGTAAGTTTTAATGATCATTTACTTACAATACAAATTATACATAAAGAGAATTCATAATTTGTTAGTATATAAATCAAGGGCGAAATTTAATACCATTACTAGTAAAAAGGTGTTAAGTGAAATAGAAATATTTGATACGCAAACGGTTACACGATAATCCACATAATTATGAAAATTAATATTTTTATACTTAAAACTTAAATTCAATAATTTACGGTAGTTTTATATTATGATTCTAAAAATTTAGAACTATTTTGTTTATAAAAAAAAAAAAAAAAGCTGGAAACTATACCTTTTTGGTTGAAAATTATAGATTCGAGCTGATTCATAGACAAATTTTTTTGATAATTTAGAAAAATTATTGAAAGAAAGCAAACGAAAAAAGTCTCCATCTAATGTCAAGCCAAACTACGGTTTATAAAGGCGCCAATTATGCTGAAGCCGACCAACTAATATATAACTTATTCAAATATTTTTACATATATATATATATATATATATATATATACATATTTGATTATTTTAATAGTAAGAATTGCATTTAAATTTTATATAATTTAAAAACGAAGCATAAACACTGTTCGTAATACTTTTTGAAATTTGAAATTCGTAATTGTGTTTACTGTTTTGCTTAATTTAAAATAGACTGTATTTTATCGGCATTATTACTTTTTGTCCTATACAATACATATTACAAATGTTTTAAGAATTATTCGAGTGTATTTCGAAAGTTGAATATCACAGACTACTGTTATAAAAAATTATATATACATCTTAAAATAAAATATAAGTATATCAAACCATTCAGAAATCTACACTAAAAAGTGTATTTTAACATATTTAATGCAGCACCGCACGATATTATTTACATTACATAAAACATAACTTCGAATATTAATATATTTTAAAGTCGTCTAATTTTTTAATAAATTTCTACGAAGCCGCATGTACGCTAAGAATACGGCGTATATGTAATTTTATACATGAAATATATTTAAAAAAATTATAAGTACTTACCAAAAAATTATATACAATACTTCACAATGAACCATTAAATAAAACTTAAACAATCAACAAACATTTGGTACTAATGACATGTTGCACAGTGTAGTCAAGTTTATAATGTAAAATTAATTGACATTTACTTCATCCGTAGCCGTAAACGGACACAAAATGCTAATAAAAATATAAGTACATTATTAATGCAACTTTTTTTATTTTTATTTTTTTCTAATTGGTCAAATTCAACATTATAAATTTATGTCTATAACATTATTTTAAAACAAATAATCCAACAGTGTTTCCACTTTCATTGGTATTTTGGACAAAAATAAATTAATTCAGTGGGTTATTCACAAAAAATTATTGGCATAGTGTCAGCATGTAAATAACTCAGTATAGAAAAAAAAATAGTGATTGTTCTGATTTTTAAGGGTCTTATTTATTTTGTTTCTTTCTTTTTTTTTTTTTTTTTATCATTCCTATTTATTTCTGCAGATTTAGTTTTTTGTTTAATATTTTGTTTTAATTCAGTCTTGTTCAGATTTTCTTTTTTTTGTTTTAAAAATTCAATTCAAAAATAATTTTATTGGTTTTTTATTACATTTTATATCGGACTAGTCTATTGGAGATCAAGCAAATCATACTCGAATACACCTATGAATGCGGTATTTGCACTCAGACGCGGATGGGTGATTTTAAATTTACTGGGATTTTTCGAAGCTCTCGGCGCCTTCAACAAAAAATTTCTCCTTTTGGTAGGAGGGAGGGGTCAAATTTTTTGGAAAGCTTATTAAAACAATTTGAAGAAAATGCAGTTGTACAATTTTTTTTGTTGACATTTTCCTATTATCCTATCCATAACTCGGATGAAAAAATTAAAAGTAAACAGTTTGAAAATTTAATGAGATTTTAAAATATACTTAGAATACCTACTCGTACTCATGTGTAACAAGTATTAAAACTAAAGTAAAAATTCTTTTTTTTTTTTTTTTTTAAAGTAAATTCATGAGTAATGTCAAACAGTTAAACTAAAATAACAATACTTTCTTAAGTAATTTTGACTAATTTGCAACTAGGTCGATCATTTCATTGGAGTCAACATTTAGTAAAACGTCTTTTTCGATGTTCATCAACATAAAACTAGATAGCAAGTTTTGCTTTAAAATTGTCCGTAAACGATTTTTTATATCCCTTAATACTTTTTAACGAATTCTGTCAAACTTTTTTTTAAACTGGACCAATTTTCGGCGAGATGTAGTAGCTCGATTTTTAAATTTTCTGCTGTGGCTTCCTCATCAAACTTCTTCAGAACGCTGCTGAGGGGCTAAAGCATCTCTGCTGACAAAAGTTTGTCAT
Source organism: Icerya purchasi (assembly GCA_039619475.1). Taxonomy (NCBI): domain Eukaryota; kingdom Metazoa; phylum Arthropoda; class Insecta; order Hemiptera; family Monophlebidae; genus Icerya; species Icerya purchasi. Next base: position 202,389,342 of record CM077115.1, read on the forward strand.
TTACATCAACGAAATTTCTGGGATCCAAGAAGGCAAACGTATGGTACATGTTTTCATCGAAACGTTCATTGATACTGGTTACAACAGTATCCAATATCACATTATAGGTATCAATTTTATACATTTCATAATCGTCTTTTGTTACATCGCAGGTTTTTCAGTGCAATTCATCATCGTTTTTTTTTTTTCATTTTTCAATTCGTTTCACTAGCAGTTCGCTCTCAACAGAAGCATTAACGTTTTTCTTTTCAAAAATAGAATTCATTTTTTCAACAAAAGTAACGGCAGAATCCTTAACATTTTTGAAGTCCCTTGAAAAGGAAATTACTTTCTGTTTGAAATATTTTACCAATTCATTACATTTCATAAAATCTTCTCCAAAATTTTGCAAATATTTTGATAAAGGAGTTGATATTTCAAAAATTCTCAAATATATTTGACTTGTTAGAATTGTTTCAAATTTTAATAAATCTTCTTTCAAATTACTAGCCTTAAAACGTGCATCGGCTGTAAAATGGGATTGTATCACCGAAATATATAACGATTTTTTGCTGTCACCAAACTTTCCAAAAATTTCCTCCACTGATATATGTATGTTTGCTTCTCCAGCGAGTTTCATTTATTTTTGATAAAGTCTTTTTACCACTGTACTAACGCCAAACATTCATTCTCTGGTATGATTCTTTAAAAAAATTTTCGATCTCGTTAAGAAGTTCAAACAAATTGATTGCAGGCGTTGTATTTTTGGTTATATCGGTAATAAATAAATTTAAAACATGTGCATAACACCAAACATTCAATATTTTGGTTTCTTTCCGCAACCATGTAGTAAAAAACCACTATAAACACCTTTCATGTTTGCTGCACCATCAGTTGCCGCAACTATATATTTTTTTAAACCAATTTTATTTTCAATAAGAACTTGTTCGAATTGCTCACATAGATTTTGACCACTTATACTTGTAGAGTCGCAATCAATCAAATCGATTACCCGCTTTTTTAATTTCAATATCTTTTACGTATCGAATTACAATGGAGCATTGCTCTGTAACAGAATTGTCTTGTGTTGTGTCCCCATTTGCACTGAATACATGCCAGTTTTATTGATTTCATCGGATATCATTCTTTGTATTAATGTTTTAATACTCAGAATGATGTAATTTACCGTGGTTTTTGATACTAGAGTTATAAAACCAGTTCGTTTTTTATTACCAGCTTCGTGTGATTTTTTACTCGCTGCAATTGATTTGTCGAGATGTACATTCAAAGTTTTATCATATTTACGTAAAAGTAGAAGTAGTTCTAAAAAAATACCCTGATCTAATTCGGGATTCTCAAGAAGATAGGCAGCCTCATTTCTGTAACCACGGTAACCTATACCACATTTACCTATCAATTTAACGACACTGATAATTCATAAAAGGACACATCTCGTTTAAATTGCACTTGTTCTCGTCGCAAAGGCAAATTTCCATGCAGAAGTAAATTTTCCACATCAGCATTATTTCGCTAACATTGGCTTCGTGTTCTTTGCATTTTTTATGCTGCCTAATTCGACCATAATGATGCTTAAAATCGGTTAATCCTTCTTTAAGAATATCACATTTACTAATTCGTGGGTCACCAAACACCATGCAAATGTAGCAAAGTAATGCGTTTTTTTCCTTTGAATAAGTCAACCATTTTCAATTTTTATTATTTCCATCCAGTTATTAAATCCAACAGTAGGAGGTTGCTGCGAGTAGAATTTTAGAAATTTTGAACGACTTCCACATCCGGTATTTTAAAATAGTCGAACTCGAAATTGTCATAAAAATTAAACATACTTTCATTTGTCAGTTCGAGCTTTTCAATATCTTCTGGTTGATTACATATAGAATTTGTAGGACAAGAAGTTTTACAATTTCGGATTCGGTTTCAGGGTGGAAATGAACATACGATGTTGCTTGATTAGCCGGTTCATCGAATACTTCTTCAGGAACTTCATTTGGAGATACTGTTTAAATATTTTGTTCGGGTTTTGACATACGATTATGATTTGGATTTTTGAATATTATCAAGCGAAAAATTGCCTTCGGACCCATGTACTTCAAAACACTGGTAGACGTTGACTTCGATGTTCCAGGTTCATCTGATGATAAATTGGACTCCATTCTTTGTTTTATAAAAGTATCGAGCGTTCGGCATTTTTTTGCAGATTCTTCGCGAGCTAGTTGCTGATTTAATCGATTTCTTTCAGCGCCTCCCATCTTTTTCGGTCTAAGACAATTTGGAATTGAATTATTCTTTTTAGGAATTTTCATAATTGCGAGTATGTACCTGCCCAGAGAAATTACAAAAATAGTTCATCATGAATTATTTGCATTTGGAATAAACTAAGATGAAAACAATCAATAAAAAATCGGATCACTTACTGCAGTGTATAGATATTTTACTATCTTGAAGAAATCAAATTATGCGTTATTAAACGTTCAGTTGAAATTAGCTACACATTTAAATCAAAACAATGACCAAAACTTACACAAAAATTATTAGGTTTTTTATGAAAATCACTGCATATGTTTAATTGTTGGCACGTACGATGAATAAAAAGGAAGGAAATGTTTGACAAATTGACAAGCTATATATCCAGTTTTACCGGAGTGCACCAGTGAAGGTTAACTGGTAAAGAGATACATACGACACAGCTGCTGTTTAATAGGAATGGGGATTTGACACGATGATTGTATCATTTCATTAGAGTACGAACACCTGCTCACAAATCTGTTTATCTTCTACTTCTACAATTATATATACAGTGAGCAAAATAAATATTCGGACTAGCAAAAACAAAAATAAAAACGCATCGTAAGAGAGGTTAAAAAAATTTTTTTTTTTCAATTTTTTTTATAGTAACATAAAACATACTGCAATGAACACATTGTGTGAAAAAAAAAAAAAATTCATAAAAATGAGAAAAATAACGAAAAAATGCATCTGTCGAAGCAAAACATAATATTCGAACTCGCAAAATTAATATTCGGACTTGAAATAAATTTCGTATTTATAGCGCTGAAAACATGAAATTTTCGTGTTTAATATTTGGTGTGCATCCCTTTAGCTTTATAGACAGCATGCCATCTGCGTGGCACCGAAGAAACCAGTTTTTCAAGATAAGTTGCAGGGATCTTGTGCCACTCTTCTTGCAGTATTTCTTTAAGCTCTGCCTTGCTCGATATCGTGTGTTGACGGACTTTGGAGTCGAGGTATTCCCACAAATTTTCAATTGGGTTACAATCCGGAGATTGAGGGGGAGTATCCAAAACCTTTGGGCAATTATATAGCAACCAGACCTTCGTTTTGTATGCTTTATGTTTTGGATCATTATCCTGGTAAAAAACGAAGGTCTGACGAATGCCTAATTTTTCATACGCATCGGCGTTCATGACCCCATCAATAAACACTAAACTGCCCACTCCGCTGGCCGAAAAACACCCCCAAACCATAACTGAACCGCCTCCATATTTTACCGTCGGTTTGATATTTTTTTGTTCAAGTGCAGTGTTAGGCTTTCTCCAAACCCGAACTTTCCCGTCGCTGCTGAACACATTAAATTTCGATTCATCGGTGAAAATTACATTTTTCCAAAACCCCTCATCTTTTATTCGGTATTCCCTTGCGAAATTGAACCGCTTTCGTTGGTTAACTGTACTAAGGAGCGGTTTCAGTCGCGCAGTGCGTGACTTATACCCCATACTTCTAAACGTATTACGTATCGTTTGAGATGTAACTTCCTTACCAGTTCTTTCCAACAATGCTGTGGCAAGTTTTGAGGCGCTCATTTTAGGATTTTTTTCAATCTCTCGTCGAATAAATCGTTTTTCTACGTCCGTAAGTTTCTCTGGTCGACCCTTTTGCTTATGCGATTCAATTCGATGCTCCCTCTGAAACCTGTTTACAATGTCATAAACGGTGCTTCGAGGTAAATTTAATAACCGCGATATCTCGTTACCCGATTTTCCTTTTACCCGATTAAAAATCACCATTTGACGCACTTCACAAGAAGTATTTTTACTTTTTCGCAACATCATTTTTTCACGTAACGCATTAAAACTTGATTTACGCATATGAGTCGAGTCGATCAATAATGCTCAAAATGCTTCAAGTGATGATTAGTAGTGCTTACTGATGAGTAATACAACGTTCGCTTGCGTTGCATACGCTCGGGAAAAACCCCAAGGGCGTGTTGTCTACAGATTATTGAAAAGTCCGAATATTAATTTTGCGCATCCGAATATTATGTTTGCTTTGACAGATGCATTTTTTTGTTGTTTTTCTCGGTTTTTGAAGTTTTTTTTTTTTGTTTTCTCACACAATGTGTTCATTGCAGTATGTTTTATGTGACCATAAAAAAAAAACATTCAAAAAACCTTTTTTAACCTCTCTTGCGATGCGTTTTTGATTTCGTTTTTGCTAGTCCGAATATTTATTTTGCACACTGTATATATACGTATTCAAGAGTCAAGTCTAATATGGCATCGGCAGCGCGCTGTTTAATTAATCACAGCGCTTTCAGTGTTGTAAAAGAAATTTCAAAAAAATGGGAAAAATTTACTAAATTTATTCGCCATCCTTTCGGCGCCATGTTGTCGAAAGCTTCTAGCGCACCGGGAAAAATCCCAAGTAGCCTTATAGCGCATCCGCGCCGGTTTGCACTGGTTAAATTATAAATTCACAAATTCTGTATTTATATTTGTGCGACTGCAAATGTACATACTTTTCATATTCGTGAAAAGTATTCGCAAATGTTGCGGCAAATACATAGGCACGCCAAGTGGTGAAATGAGAGAGGGGCCTTAAATGAAAAATTAAGGAGGCCGTGCCCATTAAAAAATATATGTATATTATATCAATAGATTACAATAGTTATTTAATAAAATACAAGAAAGTTAAATGGTTAGGTAAATGTGTTTGAATTATTACAATTTATTTTCCAGCCATATTAAATATTACATTCAGGGTCGGCTTTAGGGTAGGGTGACCCGCGCATCAGCGCGTGGTGATTATTTAACCAATTTATTTGAATACTCATCTGTATCAATTTAAAGAAAAACTAAATTTAGTGCATTAACTTTTATGAACTTTTTCGTAGTAGTGAGTTCGAGTATTCAGCATATCTAATACAACCTGTCATTTTGTCGTTCGTTACATCACTTACTGACTGGTGTAGGAAATTTTCGTAATCCATTGTTAAATGTGTTGTGTTTTTGCGGTGAAAGCGGTTAACTCTTTTTTTTTTTTTAAAAAAAAGAAAAAAGAATACAATTGGGCTCGTCAACCAACGACCTTCACTCAGAAATAATCAGAGGAAAAGGAAAGTTATATAATAAGGCGATCAGACATCGTCAATAGGAAGATAACAATGGGAGGGATAATAAGTGTAGAAGGAAAAGACAGGATATAACGGGCACAAAAAGGAGCAGGAAGCCCAAGCCTAAGCAAGCGGAAGTACAGAGCTGAGTACTTAAAAAACATGTGATCGGCGTCACAAATAAACGCATCATTTGAATGGAGAGGACAACGTGGAGAAGAGGTTAACGGGAAGCGAAAGCGAGAGGAAGGCAACAAGGAATGATTAAAACGCAAACGCATAATGGTGACAAGAACAAAGCGAGGAAGTGAAGGAAACAGAAGGAACCATGGATTAGAAGGAAGACCAAGTTGAACAAACAAATAAAAGGATTGACTATTAGAAAAGGAGGAAGTGTATACATCTGACCAAAATCTGAGATGGAAATTTTTACACAATTGCAAGAGATTAGAAGATGGGATTTTTTTGAAGAAGAAGGAAGAAGAAGTAGCCACCCGAGCCAACGAATCAGCCGTCTCTTTACCAGAGATGCAAGAATGGTCAGGAACCCACAGTGAGTCAATATGGATCCTATGTAGAGAAGAAAGAGTCAAAATGAACGGTTAACTCTTATTTACGCAAAGTATTTTTCAACCAACAAAGAAAATTCATAAGCTAGACATTTTTTTTTTTTTTTTTGTGAAAATTGGTGTCTGCTGAGTGCAGTGTTTCGCTGGTTATTTCACGTTTATTGCTGAATCAGTTTCCGGTAAGCAATATACACCCTGTCAAGAAAGTATCGGGAATTGTCAATTTAAATCTCCCGGGTAATAGCTAGGCAGATAATTTTTTTTTTCCAGGTTGGTACAACTGTTTTGTATTATGATGCCTATTTTTAGCGCGATCTGTCAACCAGTGTGTTTACAGCAGCTGTTAAAATCAGTCGACCTTGAAGTGTTTTGTCGAAGTTTTACAATGAGTGAAAATATTGAACAACGTACTTGTGTTAAATTCTGTGTTTCGAACGAAATTTCTTGTGCCGATACACTGAAAATGTTACAGAAGGCTTTTGGTGAATCTGCTTTATCAAAAACGCGGGTTTACGAGTGGTACAGAGCGTTCAAGGATGGTCGGGAGACGGTCGAAGACATGCCTCGCTCTGGACGGCCTTCAACGAGTGTGACCGATGATAACGTCGATAAAATCAAGGAAATCGTTGCTGAAAATTGTCATGTGAGCTTGAGAGAGATGGCTCATGGATTGGGCATGTCACACGAGAGCGTACGTACGATTGTGCACGAAAAATTGGGTATGCAACGCGTTGCGGCTCGGCTTGTTCCGAAAGACCTGAATTTCTTTCAAAAAAAGTACCGAGAACAGGTAGCTGCAGACATGCTGGATCGAGCCAATTTGGATCCTACCTTCTTGGAAAAGATAATTACTGGTGACGAGACATGGGTGTATGAGTACGACACGCTTACGAACCAGCAATCGTCCGAATAGCGGCCAATTGGCGCGCCAAAGCCGAAAAAACTCCGCCAAAGCCGATCGAAAGTGAAGATCATGTTGATTGTTTTCTTCGATATTCGAGGCGTGGTACACTATGAATATGTGCCAGCCGGACAGACAGTCACCAAAGAGTTTTACTTAAGTGTTTTGAGACGTTTGAGAGAGGCTATCCGTCGTAAACGTAACGATTTGTGGGTCGACAATTCTTGGATTCTCCATCACGATAATGCGCCGTCTCACAAAGCCATAATTGTGAATGAGTTTTTGGCCAAACACTCGGTAAATATCATCGAACAACCGCCGTATTCACCAGATTTAGCACCCTGCGACTTCTTCCTATTCTCAAAACTCAAATTTCCGCTACGGGGAATGCGCTTCGAATCGATTGATGACATCAAGACGAATGCGACGCGAGAGCTAAAGGCCATCCCGGAAACCGCCTATCAGAAGTGCTTTGCCGAGTGGAAAAAGCGTTGGCATATGTGCATCGCTTCGAATGGATGTTATTTTGAAGGTGACAAAATAAATTTGGATGAAAATTAAAAATTGTTCGTTTTATTTAACAATTCCCGATACTTTCTTGACAGGGTGTATTTTGTTTTTTTTTCTCATCATTATCATCGTCCACTTCGTTCAAATCATTGAAATAGACCTCGTTGTTTTGAGATAGACTATGTTGTTTCAGCATAGCAGTGCAGCCATTTAATGAACAATGGTATGTCTTAACTAGGGTGAGTTATCACCATTTATTCCTTCATCAGACCTTTATTCTAAGGTTAAAGTTGATAGTAGGGCGGAATGGATTGAGTTTATTAATAGTCAGAACCAAGGCAAATACTACCACATGGTTCAGTCGGAGCTCTCCTCTAGCCCTTGGTATTATTCCATTCCGGAATCTATCCCCGATCGACTCATTCGTAAATATGCGGTTACTATTTGCCGACTGCGTATGGTTCATTCGCGGATAGTTCTGAATTTTTCTGACCGAGGTGACGGTGTACTATGCAGTGATCATCACGCATCAAATTTCTTCGAGGATATTAATCATTTGCTGTTTAATTGTAATAAATATGAACATTACCGTAGACCGTTTTGTGAACAATTAATGTCCTTTGGGTTCTTTCCTCCATATACCATTTATAGTCTTCTGTGCCAGAACAACCAGGTCCTGTATATTTTGTTTAAATTTATTTTATTAAACGACATCCAAATTTAACAACATACACTTATTTATTTTATTATCTAATTATTTTATGCAACTCTTGATGATACGTGATCCATTATCCTAATTCTTGATGCCCTGTTATGTTCGGGAAACCCAACGCTTCTCGAACTCGACTTGGGCAGTTTTTCCTTTGTTATGATTTTGTGCAGATGTCGTGGACTATGCTGAAGCATTTGTGGCCAAGATTGTTTGTTATAATTATTGTGTATGATGATTATAATTAATATTTTATTAATTTTCTGGTTAGGCAAGTTCAGGTAATGTACCCTGGACTCAGTTTAGCCAATTTCTCCTTCCTAAAGATCTTATTCAGGCTCCGTGGGTAATGTTGAACATTTACGGCCATGGTTGTCTGTTTATAACCTTTTTCCCAATTAAATATTATGTATCCTTCATTAGTTGGCAGTATTCTTATATTAAATGATTGGTGGCTAAATGGCTTAATAGTTAACTAAAGCCGGGCCATAAAGAAAAAAAAAAAAAAAAAAAACTTAGGCTTTCATTTGGTGTTAATGGTTTTAAAAACCGGAAAGGAATTTGTTCCACATTGGAGATTTCAAAAATTTCACTTGCGCTGGGTTAATGTCCGTAGTTGACGCGCCTAATTAAAAATAATAAAAGAAAAAAAAAATAGTGAGCCGTTTAATTTGCGAGCAGATTGAAATAAATATTTTTTTGACTTATTTCGTAAGTTATTAATGAACGAATTTTCCAGATGGCGGCTGTTGAACTGCATTGCATTACACGTCTACCTAAATATTGGCTAATACCAGATGCGCCGACCTAAAAAAAACTGGGGGGGGGGGTAATATTTTTTTTTTAGGTTCCGTAAATATAATAATATAAATATTTTTTTAATATGAATATGTGTGAAAATATGTATAAATTTTTATGTCTAACTTATATTGAAGGGTTATATCTCTTGAATAAAAAACATGGGAGAAGCAAAGCCCTTAAATAAAAAAAGTTGAGAGGACATGACCACAGGTTCATAATTTTGAGGGAACGGCTGATCCTCTTGTTCCCTGGAGTCGGCGCTTATGGCTGGCATGGTTTAATACGTAGTAACGTAGTGAGTGGTGATAAATATTACAATTGGTCAGACTTGAGACTGAACTGCATAATTAAAATAAGGTGATTTAGTCATTTAGGTGATTATGTTTTATTACTTATCAAAAAATTATAATGGATACAGTGACTAAGTATCGTACCGGAAGTCAAGCCACGGCCAATATTTCTTCAGATTCTGAACAATTAGGCACTAATAATATACATTCATTTATTCAAGGAGATCAAATTGACCAGCTCATCAAATCCTTGCTTGAACCGTCTGAGTTGTCTCCAAGTCAAAATCAACATATGACTTCTCTGGCCGATGAAAGTATCAAAATACGTGAAATAAAAAATTACAATGTTTCTGATGTAGCCACGTGACCAAAAGTGCTTGTTTGTTAGCTCTAAGACTCCGACAATTCCACTGGAGTATTTTGAACTGGTGAGTCATTTGGGAGAAAAGGTAAAATGAAATAAGTGCTCATTCTCAAAGTTTCGAGCATTTTTGGAACTGAATAAAAGAATAATAGTTAATTGTGTATCTGTATAATGCTGCATTAGCACTTTTACCACTTCAATATTTAGCCGTTTATTTTTACAGAAGATTGAAAATTCTATTTGATTGTTTCGATTTCTATATCCTAATATACATTTCTTCTTCTTCTTCTTCTTCTTAAGGTGCTGTATGCTACATAGCCCGTTGGCGCAACCTATTCGTACATTTTTAGCTGTACCGATATAGGTTGTGTACCAGGCAATTGTTATATGCAACGCAGGTGTACACACGCAAGACTACATTCGGGACTGATAGTAATCGTTTGATTTATCGATCTACAAGTGCAGTCCAGTGTGTGTCTGCTGTGTACTGACCTAGCGCGCATATGATGTTGTACGTGGTGGTTTGCCACTGCCTTCCACGTGACTATTAGCGATTATTTATTTTTTTAAATTTAATTCTTGTAATAAGTTCGTCGTCGCTCGGGATCGAACCCGTGACCTCCATATTGGAAGTTAAGCGCTCTATCAACTAGGTTATCGCGATGACAATATACATTTAGTGAAATTATATAAACAAACACCTCCAGAGAGGAGATGGTTATCAAGAGACCAAGGATAGGCCATACAAGTGTCACATATAGTTTTTTTTTTTTTTTTTTTTTTTTTTTTTGCGCTGAAGTTGGGAAAATCCTTTCGGACAATAGAGGCACCGTCGTGCCCCTCTGTGTGGTGTCTCCACTAAAAACCCAACTTCGAACAAGGAGGATTCTTTATGTCGCCCTGGAAACCGCTCTCGCATTACTTCAGGGCGACCCTCCTTCGTATTAGTTTACATTGGCTCTGTTATCAGTACCTGCGTCCAGGTCGCGCTTTTTCTGCCGTAGCAAGGATTCTATATGGTGTGCAATCAGTGACCATGTTTCCTCACTGCTTAGCATTCTCTTTATGATGTTGTATTTAGTGAGAATGCCTACTTTTATTTCGAGCTCTAGTCTCTGGCGTGTCCAATGGGGACAGTGGAAGAATGTGTGCTCCGGATCGTCATTATAGAAGTCACAGTAGATGCAATTCGGGTGCTCCGCTTTTCCGAATCTCTTCAAATATGCTCTGAAGTAGCCGTGCCCTGTAAGAAACTGGGTAAGGTAGAAGTTAACCTCACCCAGCTTCCTATTTATCCACACTCCTATATTTGGGATCAGCTGCGCAGTCCATCTGCCAACGGCTTCTTCATTCCATCGTTGTTGCCAGCTGTAGATGGTTAGCTGACGGATCGCTGCAAAGCGATTGATGTCAAGTTGATCTAATTTCTTGGCCTCTCACATGCGTTTCCTTTCCTTGGCCAATAGATTGATTGGTGGTGTGCCACTCACTACCAACACGGCCGCTTCAGACACTGTTCGGTAAGCCGAAGCTACACGGATTGCCGCGGTCTTCTGCACTACTGCAAGAGGTTTCCTTTTTTGTTGCACACTTAGGGAGTCAGCCCACATCTCAGAACTGTATAAGAGTGCCGAAGTGCATGTTGTCATCATCAGTCGCCGCTTGCTGGAAGTTGGGCCGTCTACATTTGCCATTAATCGACTCAGCATTGCTACTTGTTTGCTCGCCTTGTCTGCTGCGTGTTGAATTTGTACTTTATAAGAGAGCTGTGGGTCGATATGTATTCCCAGGTACTTGACCATTCTCTTCGTCTTGACTGGCGTATGCCCGATGTTGAAATCGATACCGATTTGTGTGCGCTTGCTCGTAATTAGGAGGAGCTCCGTTTTTTCAACCGCTAGACTGAGTCCGTGGTTTTCCAGCCATTCCTGCGTTTTCAGCATCACTCGCGTTAGTTTCTGCTGAGCTGCAATGGTATCCCTGGCCGTGATGACTGCTGCTGTATCGTCTGCGTAACCTATTAGATATGAGTCGTCTGGAAGCTCCAGGCGTAGTATTTCATCATAGCGTACATTCCAAAGGTCTGGTCCTAAGATCGAGCCTTGCGCGGCGCCGGCAGTTACGCTTTTGTATTTCAAGTCTGATTGCGACTGATATATTAGCACACGGTCCTTGAGGTAGCTTCGGAGCATGCGCATAAGGTAGCCAGGAGTTTTAAATTTCTGTTCGTAAGCAGAAAGTATCTCCTGCCAGTTGACGCTATTGAAAGCATTTCGGATGTCTAATGTCACTAGCAGTACAACGGGCCGCGAGCGGTGAGGGCCTTACTGAGTTTGTATAGCCTTGTTTGTGACTTCGTGTAAGGCGTCTATCGTATACCTACCTTTCCGAAAGCCATCAATTTGGGGATAGGCCCCCCGCGTTGTTGACCGCGGATTCAAGTCTCGGTTTAAGAAGGCGTTCAAGCAGTTTCCCAGCAGTATCCAGCATGCATAGGGGTCTATAAGAGGATGGCGACTCTCGATCGCCTTTCCCCTTACTGATAAGTACAAGATTTTGCCGTTTCCATTGTTTTGGGAAGTATCCTTCAGTTAGGCATTTATTGAACATATTTAGCAGAATATGGGGGCGCATTATACCCATTAGTTTTATGGCTTCGGCAAGGATACCGTCAGGCCCTGGACACTTTCCATTTTTCAGCACGTTAATTGCGTCTCGTACTTCGCCCTCACTGAAAAGAGGCACTTCTTCATTTGCCGTGTTGGGTGTCTCTCTATCCTGCCTTAGTTTATGTGATGGGAATAAAGTGTTGACGACGTTTACTGTTGTTCTATCATCCAATGGTGGAGCAAGCATTTTACCGCCAAGTTTTTTAGAGACGATCTTGTAACCCAGACCCCACGGATTATTGTTCAGGTCGTCTCTTAGTTCTTCCCACTTGTTTTTTTTTTGCTCTTTTTTATAGCTGCTGCTAGGTCACCTTTGGCTTGTTGGAAATTGTTGGACTCAATTACTGCGCTTCCTCTTTTGTTGGCACGTGTTAATTTCGTTCTACATTTTATGCATTTTTCACGCAACTCGGCGATTTCTTCGGTCCACCAGTAGACAGCCTTTTTTCGTCTTCTTCGGCCCAGTTTTGGCATTGAACTGTTACATGCTTCTTCAAATGCAGCCATGGTGTATGTAACGAGCGCCTCTGCGTTTGAGGACTCCGTGGCGGTTGGTTGGTAACATCTGTCTAATTCGGTTAATAGTATGGCCGTATCTAGTTTACTAACATTCCACCTGCGGCAAGACATAAGGTCTCGCCGAGATTTTTGTCGGGTTATGCTTTGTATTTGGAAGGATATGTATTGGTGGTCACTGGAAGTAAAGTCCTCTAGCACTCTCCAGTGTCGTACCTTCCGTGCCATACTCTGTGAGGCCAATGTGATATCGGGAATAGTGCCTCGGCATCTTGCTCTTCGAAACGTGGGAACGCTTCCTGAGTTCATGACTACTAGATCCATTCTTGCGATCATATCTAGTACTTCTCTCCCTCTGCGATTTGGCCGTGGTATACCCCATTCGATCGCGTGCGCGTTGAAATCACCCGCCACGATGTGAAATGTGCCATTTTCTCGGATAAAGTCTTCTATGTTAGTTAATCTGGCCTCTAGTTCAGTTATAGCTTCATTCGGAGGTAAGTAACAGCTCGTGTATATGACGCCTTCGAGCTGAATCCAAACAAAACCGTCTCCTTTTCCGCTTTTTGCAACATGCGCTGTGTTGCGGGGAGGTAGCCATATTGCAGACCTCTGGCTTTCGTCTTCGTACCAGCGGCCGCTCTCTTTCCTTTGATACTGTTCACTGATTAGTCACATATAGTTACCTGCTGAATAATGGCCTAACCGCTGTAGTACCGAAATATCCGTATTGCGTATCCTAAAAGAATGTAAAAGTTATGAAGCATATTGTAGTAGCCTCCTAATTTTATTACATGGGAAAAAATATATAGAACTAGTTACAGTTTCTTAGGTTCAGAAATCTTATAAATAGATTATAATCAGTTAATTTTAATGTAAATATACATAAGTGGTAATCTGTAATCGTACGAAGCATGGTCTATCTAAGCGTTAAGTTTCCGGAAAAAAAAATCGATACAACCCTGCGGAGAGATATGTAAAAAAATTTCCGAATTGATAAGATGGCTTACGTCGAACAGCAATAAACTGTATAAAGTAAATTATTCGTCCATCTACAACGGCTAAGGGTAAATTATTTCACGCTATAGGCGATATGTGCATAATTAAAAATAGTCTTTAGCGTGCAATACATTTTTTGTTGGGCTTGATTTTTCCCCCACTAATCCGATTAAATTTACCATCATCAGTAGGACAAATGAAATATAAATGCAAGGTCACGTGGACTTTCGTCGGTCGTTGATAATAGCAGAGCAACATTAAACCGAGAATAATCCAACACAGGGTTAAATGAAACAATGGAAAATTAATAGTAACACAACCGAAAAGAAAACTGGTCTTTATAAAGCAGACCACCATTAAGTCTTGTCAACACAGTACAGATTTTCTAAAGGATTACAGGGAATTTTTCGAAACACAATAATACGTATAATTTCGAGACAAACTCGTTTCTCTAGTCGATGTATTATTTTAATTAAATGACCGGGGTTTAGCAGAAAGGCCACTGAAAAAGAGGGCCACAAAAAACAAAATTCCGCAGCCGGTGAAATCGATTGTTTAGCGCGAGACAATTTTACAGAAAATTTCACTTTTTCTTATTCTCCTAATTTTATCTCTCAGCTAGCTTTCAATTTAAAGATTAACCGTATTGCTTTAATTGAAAAAAAAAAAACCATTAAAATTCAATCTCAGCGGATTTTTTTAAATCCTTGCGTTGGACAAAGTGTTTGCAAGTTATCAACAAAAAAGTATAAACACAGGACTGTACCGCTACAAGTAACGGAAGTGTCTCCTCATACTAAGGATTTTCAGGTTAAAAGTAGAAGAAAGAAACATTTTTTAAAAAAATTGTTAAAAGTTATACATACATTAAAAATTTGAACCTCACACGGTAGGTAGTATTAGAAATAAGATTGTTCTTGAGGAAACATCATGTTAATTCAATTTTATCTTCATTTATTTAGTTTACACTAACCAAATTAAAATTAAAATTTTCAGTAGAAATCACGTTATAATTAATAATTTAGTTTTTGGTGATGGATGTTAAGTAATATTTTTAATGGTGACTAGTTTTTGTCAAAAATTTAAATTTTAACCAAACTAGTTGTTTCTAATGGTAGTTTAAACTATTGTAACGTCTAAAAATAATTTAATTAACACGCTGTTTACTGATATATATATATATATTTATATAATTTCTATCTGTGCATAAAGATAATTAGTTTCCTATTTTTTTTTTCTTCCGCGCTGTGCACAGCAGCTAGCTAGGCTAAGAGAGCGGCCTGCAGGATTATTATATTTTATAAAATAGGTTTAGTGTTTTGAAAAGATCGAGAAGGGATGCGACGGATGGCGAATACCGCGATGGGAGTGACAAATGGGCATATTGCGGAGGGAAGCTAGAGCATAAGTTGAGGATCTTTGGACATTCGGTTAGAAGGTGGTGAATGGTGATAGGAACTTCACATATGTTACATATTGGTGTCGCAAGCTTCTGAAATATATATGCACGAGTGAGGATGGGTCGATACATAGGCGGCACAGCACCACTTGATTCTTTCGACCTTCTGGCTGAAATTTCCAATCGCGAACTGATGGTTTGACTGCATGTAAGTGTGATGGATTTTGTTGTTCCGCCCGTTTTTTCTGCCATAATTTCCAAAAATAGTTTTTACTCGTTTCCTCGATATCACCGGGTAGAATCTGAATTCGTGGTCCCGGAAGCATTTTTGATGCCTCTTTGGCGGCATGATCGGTCATGAGGTTTCCTGATATTTTTGCGTGACAAGGAACCCATAGGAAGGTTACCCGCGGTGGTGAGTTATGTAGGATTATATTTATAGAGTCGGCTATCGGATGGTTTGATTTTTGTTGGATGTTCTGTAAAGCTGGCAGTGAGTTCGAGGCTATTGTTATTGTATGTTGGTTTGATTTAACCGCTTGTCTCAAAGCTAGCAGGATGCCGTACAATTCTGCGGACAGAACGGAGAATAGAGCGGCGGAAGCGAAAATCTGAGAATAACGTTTTGACCAACTACGACTGCGCAGCCAGCAAATTCTGCTGCCCTTGTGCCATCCGAGTAATATAATCTATTTCTTTGTAGAGAAAGTAGTTTATGGACTATGAAGAAATGAGAGTGCTTCAACGAATGGTGAAATGTTTCGCTGTCCATGGTGGAAAGATTTTTGCAGGTTTATTGTCTACGTTGAGGAAGTCTTGAATCGTTGATAATTCGGTGGGAAGAGATTTTGATGCGTAGGGTAAGATTCATTTTACTCGAGATTCTAAGAGTCTGGATTCTGAAGGGCTCTGGATTGATCGTATAACATTGTTTGCTGCTGGAAGAGACGAATTTGCAACGGTGCGTAGCAGCAGCAGATTCACTGTAAAATAATCACGTCGGAGCGATGGAGGCTACTCTGAGGCTTCGCAATAGAGGCTAGATGTTCTGAGCGCGCCTATAACTAAGCGAAGAGAGGCGTTATGGATGGCATCCATTTTGGAAAGGTCTGGCTTGGCTACTATGAAGAACCGTGGGCTCCGTACGATCCGTGCGATAGTTTTTTTTAGCAGATTTAGGTTTGTTGTACACGATTTAGTTAGTTAAGTTATATGCTTTCTCCAAGTTAATTTGTTGTCGAAATGAAGTCCGCAAGTAACGGACACAAGATGAGGGTTGAATGGGTGAAATGTTTAGTAAGAGACGTATGTTATTGTTGCAGGATTTTGTTCTTCCTTTAAAAATATATTTAATGAGTAATTTCATTTACATATATTTATATATATATATATATATACAACTTCATGCGAATTTATATGATAGGAAGAAATTGGAAAAAGTGTGAATTAAATTTTTTTTGAGAAAAGAAATGTACATTCAAGAGATTTAGTGTAATTTTTTAAAGTAAAATTGAATTATCAAATCGCTGAGTCGAGATACAAATGTAAACTGTAAAACTTAATTTTCGTGTTCCCACCAAAAAAAAATTATATATTCAAAAATATTGAATACCAACTATCGAAAGGAAATATTGAATTTATAATCAGCAAATGTTTCTAAGAATTATACACACTGCATCAAGCAATCAACAAATTCGTAAACACTAAAAATAGAAATCATAATTTTCTGATATTGATCGACTTACTGAGTGTATTATATAAAATAATAAATGACACAACCGACAATAATATAGTACTGAAGATAAAAGGGAAAATAGAATCTGCAAAAGTAAATCACAATAATCACGTAGTACTCAAATGGACACTAAGGCACCGTGGGGTCGGAAGTTGTGTTTATAGTGTTCAGTTGTGTCTGTAGTGTTCAGTTAATAAAAGTACGTCTATAAACATCGTTGATAAAGTGATGAGAAAACAATATCGGTTTTTTGATGTTCGTTTCACACGTCTCGAAATTCTAGCCGGTCGAAAATTATTAAGATAGTCGGTTCGCATCGCATCCGGTCTCGTATCGTATTCGCTACAACGGTTCTGCCGGTGCTGTGGACATTCCAAACTAATAGTAAAGTAACACTCGCTCGCTGATAAGAATCCGATTACAATTGTCTCTGGTTAGTCTGTCTTATTTATTTATCTTCGATTTACGTTACACTAATCACCTCCGAATAGAATCGAATTCTTAGCTGTCGTACTTAACGGTGTTACCAGTTAGGAAATGTTAAATTTTCGGACTTCTATCGTAAGTGGCTAGGATACGGGTTTCAATGGCTATCCGACAGTTATTAGGTTCCACTATTTTACCTTTTTTGGTAGACTTAAGACCTAAACTTGGAGCTAAAGGCACAAAATATGATGGAATTAAGAAAACGATTACGGAACTTGTGTCAGAAATTAACACAGCGTTAGCTGAAGACGTCAACCCAGTTAGTTCGAGCATAGACATGAATGAAATTACTAAAGTAATTCATGAAACAATTTATCCCGTTTTAAAAAGATTCGAAACAAAAAATAAACCGAGTTATTCGCAAATAACTAAAAATGATACCAAAAAAAATATTACTTCAATTCAGAAATCGAAACTGGACAAAACTATTAAAATCTCCATTTCCGATGATTCTAAGAAATTAGATAAACTGAATAATATCGCTCCGGGTAGTAAAACCTCTTCTGAATTAGTAGAAAAGGTATTTAAACAAGCTATCAAGCCTAAGGATCTTAAAGACATGCCTATTTTCACACGTAAAAAGGATAGTTTGATGATAAAAACCACTAACGAAGACAAGGAAACAATTATAAACCGCTTGAATAATATTGCTGATAAAGATACATTTACCTTTTCAGAACCGGCAAAAAGAATGCCTTACATTAAAATAACAGGGTTACCTTTTTCCTTTCGTTCTTATGATTCTGACCAAGTCAAAAACGAAATTTTTACTTCAATTCACCAATATACTAACCTCTCAATCGATCGGAACGCTTACGTCAAAATTATCAAGAAGCAAAGGAAAGAAAATACTTACTTGGAAGCGATTGTTCAGGTATCACCGGATGTATACAATTATCTAATTAAAGATGGATTTGTTCCTGTAGAATGGCGCTTATGTCGGGTCTACAAACATATTGATATTACCCAATGTTATTCATGTGGAGGCTTCGGGCATAGAGCTCGGCATTGCAAACTGGATAATGAAGAAAGAGGTAAAATTAAGGAAATCATTGATCGTGGACATTGTCCAAACTGTCACTTTTCAAATGTAGAAAGAAAAACGAACTTCAGTCTGGACCATAAGTATTACCAGCTTTACAAATGCGAAACTGCGAAAAGAATTCATTCAATTTTAGATAACAACACTTGTTATGGAGAATAATAATTTCGATTTCCTCTCTGTAATTCAATTAAACCTACATCATTCACGTGCTGGTAATAATTTGCTACACTTCGATTTATTGAAGGATAACAAAGATATTGTGTGTATCTCAGAACCGTATCTTATTCAAAAGGTAATCCCAGATATTACCAATGCTTATACTCAAACTACAAAGCAGTTCGTGTCAATTTTAGTTAACTCAGCATTACCATTTAAAGAGGTAGAATTCTTCGAACGTTGCGAATATATCGTGGCAGTTCAATTGGAAGAAATTTTTATTATCTCCTGTTACTTTCCGCCTTCACAAGATCTAACTAACTTCTTAGATTTGTTATCGCAATTTATTACTTTCCACCAGAAGAAATCGATTATCTTATGCGGTGACTTTAATGTCCGAAATAAGATCTGGGACAGTCGGGCTTTTCACTCGAGAAGATCTAACATTTTTGAACAATTTATTCTTAGTAATAATCTTTTTGTCGCCAATGAACGAGATGAAATTACTTTTTCTAACGCCAATGGTTTCAGCGTTATTGACTTGACTTTGATCCACGGTCGACCTAACGTAATCAGTGACTGGAAGGTAGATAATAAAGCAATTTATTCAGACCACAGTCCGATTCAGTTTAAATTATCAGTAAAAATGAATATTACTAATAGCTTAACGTATCGCATTATAAATTATAAGAAATTCAATAAAATCGTTGTAGAACATTCGCACTTAAACTACGATTTTAAAACTGCTAATGATTCCCACCAACTGAAAATAATGTTAGAAAATTTCCGTAACACACTTCATGATACTATTAGTAGCAGCACTGAAACGATTCAATTAAATAGGAATTCGTGGTGGAATATTAATTTAGAGATTTTACGAATAATTCTAAGGAAATTGCGCAAACGGGTTCAACGCTCACACAAGCGGGGAGCTAATGATCACAATGCGCGCCTGGTTATGAATTTGGTACGAAAAATTTTTAATAAAGAAATGCGAAACGCGAAAACCAAAAATTGGAAAAAATTTTGTTCCGATTCGAAACTATGGGGCCTTCCTTACAAGACTATTTTCAAAAATAAACGCCAGTTACAGATTCCTTCGTATTTTTTAGACCAGAATAATCAAAAAATTTTCGATAAGGATTCAAAGATAAAGGCCCTTCTTGATCATTTTTATCAAGTAAACTCAAACACAAATGGGAACGAAACCTTCTCATACAAGTTGCAAGAATTCCAGAGATTTAACCTTAGCGGCTTTAGTTTTAACAGCGAACTATTTATTTCCAAAGCGGAAATTAAGGATATTCTTCGCCGGACTAAAAGTAAAGCTCCTGGCTTAGACCAGCTGACGAATAAATGTTTGAAGATCTTGAATTTCCACTATCCTAATTTACTTCAGAGCTTATTCATCGCTCTGTTGAGGTTCGGAGTCTTCCCGGAAGCCTGGCGAGCAGGAAGGACAGTTTTTGTGCTAAAACCCGGACGTAGTCCTAGTCTTCCATCTTCGTACAGACCGATTGTCTTGTTAAGCGCTTTAGCCAAGGTGTTTGAATATGTTTTGTTGAATCGTATACTGCCGGTTTTACCTCACGATGATCGGCAATTTGGATTTACTAAGTCCCGTGTTTCACGGCAACGCTTTTTGGCGAATTATCTAAGCAGATTGAGCGTGCGTTAAGTAAAAAGACTGCGATCGGCCTGCTGACGTTAGATATTAAAGGCGCCTTTGATAACTGTTCGTGGCCAGTCTTATTCCACAAAATTAGAGCACTCAGGCTCGATTATAGAATAATCTCAATTTTAAGACAATACTTAGATTCCAGAACTATTAAATTTATTTACGAACATCAAACATATTTTCGAAATTTACTCGCGCGGATGCCCGCAAGGATCGATTTTGGGCCCGATTTTTTTGGAATTTGTATATTTCAGACTTATCGTTGATGGAGTTCCCGTCGGCAGTAACCAGATATTTCTATGCAGATGATCTAGCATTCGCGGTCACTTCTAACCATCATCCCTCCATTTGTAAATACTTCAAGATTACAATCAACAATATTTTAACCTATATGGAAAAACATCTTCTACAGTTGGACGAAAACAAGACTAATTTATTAATCATGCACAGGAAACGAAAAAGGGACTACTACAATTCGCTACATCTTTCTATACCGAACTTTAAAATGAATATCGTCGAATCACTGAAATATCTTGGTATTACATTAGACTGTCGCTACAGTTTTAATCAACATTTCAAAAATTTGTCCAGTAAAGCTACAACGGTTCTAAATAAATTGCACTCCGTGTCTGGACGCACGTATGGGATGAGCACTAAACACCGTTTAATAATTTGCTAATATGCTAGTTGTTCCATTATTCACGTACTGCGTATTTATGTCCGAAGAGGCTTTAAAAGAATTCAGGAAGTACTAGTTAAATCCCAAAGGAAATTTCTTTTGTTTATTCTCCGTGCGCATAGAACTACTTCCGCTGATGCGTTGCGAACAACAGCAGAACAATTGCTACTGTATTCCGTACTGCAGCATAAAATTTTGTATTTCAAAGGATTAAATAATCTCAATTTGGAGTTGGATCTAAACAATAGATTTATTGAAATGCAAAATAGCTGGAACAATAGCTCAACTGGAAGATTAACATTTAGTTTCGTCCCCGAGGTTAAAACCAATCCAATCAAAATTAATAATATTAATACGTATGTGACGCAATTTCTTACTGGACATGGTAGATTCCAAAGTTATCTGCACCGTTTCCATCTAACAGACACCGATTTGTGTTCCTGTGGAGATGCTCCTGAAACTGTCACCCATATCGTTAATGAGTGAGCCAAATGGAAATTCTTGTTTAAAGACGTAAATTGTTTTCCATTAAACAACGATAATTAATCAAAATTCCTGCACGCGGCGAATTTTATCATGGCTTCCAAATATTCGGATCTTGAAGATTTTTCATTTAATATATAATTTTATTTTAATTTTTATATCGGTTAATTTTTGTCTTTTTCATTTTCTTTTTATTGTTTCCAATCCATGAGGTGTTCATTCAACTGAGATACTCATGGCTATGTTTCAATTACTATGTATTTATGTTATTATTCACTAATAAATAAATAAACAAAAAAAAAAAAAAAAAAAAAAAAGGCACCGTGGAATAGAAATATGAATTCGTTGATACATTAACGAGGAAAGTCACCGAAAATGTGAACAAATCAAATACCATTGGACAGGTTACGCACATAAAGTTATAAATATAGCAACAAATAAACAAAAAATTAATTTTGAACAGAGTAAATCGTGGAAAATATTATTTCAATATACAAAAAGAGCAACATATCAGAAACTCATGGTACCTTCAAGTCAGGGAGAACCTACCTAGCAATTACATAAAGTAAATCATACGGCTTAGAACAGGACATACCAGAACTAAAGAAACTGAACATCGAATCATCGGATAAATTCCAATACTGTGATGAAGAAGGCGAGGAAAATGTTAATCATCTCCTATGGCAGTGTGTCCAAAAACGACGAGAAGAACTTATAAATAAATTAACTCAGGGATATCACAGGCTACCTATAAATACTATTTATAAATCATTAAAGTAGCGTGGAAAACAATAGGATATATGTAGACTCTTGCCAGTTTTATGCAACGGGTAATATGAAAAATCAGATAACACTTTGTGAACGTTTTTATATCAATGAGCATTTTTAATATGGTCAATTAAAACGGATTAAGAATTACGGAGAATTATCATCTGGGAGTCCAGGGGTTGTCCCATAACGAAAACAGAAGCATCCAGTTTTTACATATATATATTATGACGTCTTAGTCAGAATAGGATAGAGAAGGAAATTTGTGAAACAATTGTATTAGCATATTGAAATTTCAAATTTAAAACTCGATAACTTGAAAATTGTTTAACAATACATGAGAAAAGTGTTAGCGGCATTTAAGACGGGGAAGATAAAGGAACGATGATCTGTTCCATAATGATTCGAAATTCTTGGCTTTTAGTTTCCCATTCCAGAAGCCGGTAATATGATTTGTGTTTATCTAATCCTTTTAATTTTAAAATTAGCATTAGGCTTTTTTTGTTTATAAATATGTTTTTTTATTATTTTAAAAATCTCTGCCTGTAGCGGGTTGGAGCTTTTCCCGCAAGAAATATTATTACGGTGTCGCATCAAGTGTTCTCTGTTGGGAAGAAAAAAGTAACATGGCATACAATGTATTTTCTTCTTTATCCGATATCGATTTATGGATTAATCTTGAACATCAGGAACAGCGCAACTAAAAAGAACAAAAAGTATTTTCTTAATGATTTTTTTAAAAATGAAATAATTGGCAAATGGTATTATTCAAAAGGCAGCGTGGTAGTCTAGCGGTTAAGGTGCTTGGCTACCAAATCAGAGGACACGGGTTCGTGTCTCTTCCCGGAACCAAGTCGCTCCCAAGTTTACCTAATCTGAAATAGAATTAGTTAGCAGAGAAATCTGGGAAAGTAAAGGCGGCCGAGAGAAAGGAACTGGTCCCAGTATTCTAATCAGATCCATTGGAACTTTAAGTACCATTATGGAAAGTTTAACTTCACAATCCGTGAAACCTTATCAAGGATATCCATGGGACTTACTTTACTTTACTTTATTACTCAAAAAAGAGAAATAAACTAAATATGACGCTGTCGGTTTTCGATCGACCAACTAGAGGACAGGTCATGTGCACTTACATGTCAGACGATAGCGGAATGACCTGCAGATATGGTGGTTTGCTACGAATGCACCAGTGAAAATAAGCAGTTGCGGACTATGGGCGGCAGTGTTATTAAGCTGTATAGAGAAAAATCTTTGGAAAAGTTTTATAAAATGTTACATATATACAAGGAGATAATATGTCAAGGCACGAAGGGCCATACTTTTAATGCAGTTACCGCATGGAATATACGCACACTGAGAAAGCTAGGAAAGTGAGCTAAGGTTATACGAAAAATGGTCTGAAATAAGATACAAATCGTACGTATATGTATATCGGAAACGAGATGTAAAGAGGAAGAAAATTTTTCATATAAAGATCAGCAGATTGTTCGCTTTGATTCTGAGAAAGACCAAGGTGGAGTTGCATTAAACATTAATCAATATTCAAATCATCGACAGCAAAATAATAATGACACACATTTGCTAATTAATTATGACCATATATTGTTTTGCAGCACCGTCAAATAAGGAAGATGAAGCGATAGAAAAAAATGTCTTCACGGATTGGAGAATTAACGCAGAAAACAATAGCAGATACAAATATAACATTAACGGGTGACTCAGTGTTGGCGAGGGCAAAGATTGAAACACAACTGGATCTTTGCTCAATTGAGGAATGTATGACAAACACATGCAAGGTATAAAAAGAAAACGTACAAAGCATCGAATAACACGTAAGATATTAGAGCCAGTAAACGAGGAATCTATAAGAGCATGTCTAGTGATGTAAAAATCTAGAAGATCACTTGAAAATGTCGAACAGAGGAAGAAACGTGATGGACAAAAAAATGCAGAGAACTGGATTAGCTCAATAAAGGTAATCGAATATAGTTATTGCGGAAACAGATTAAGCTATTTTATGGTCAGTCGGGACATAAGGGATTATATTTAAGAGTGAAGCTCTGAACAAACACGCAAGTAGATTAGGAAGACATACAGAGTAAATATATGAAATGTTGAAAACATTAAATCAGGAAGCGATAAAATGCAGAAAGGATAAAGACATTAAGCAAAAAACTCGAGACGAGTGCAGAATTACAACAGATGAAACATCGTTGAAATACGTAAGGAGATTTAGACATTCGGGTCAATTAACCGCTAAAGACGTAATTGAGAAGTAGTCGAAAGGGCATAAAAATAACCTTTACACAAAAAGGGATTGCTCGCAACATAAATAGACACGCCCTTAGAATTATGCAAAGAAGAAGATTTAAAACGTGCGTACAGCTGATAGCACTGAACGGGTTGGAAATATGGAGCTCAACTATAAGGAACTGACACGTCGTATAAGGATGATTGCTGAAATTTTTTTATCAGACGCGATTACAAATCACAAAATTTTAGATCAAGCGTAGGGGAAACGAGGAGAGGTTTCTTAGAATATTTAGAAAAGTAAGTTGCATAAGTTACGTAATTAGATATCATCGAGGAATGCTAGCGGATGCGATAAAGGATAAATTGGCGAGAAAAAGACAGAAAGAACGCCCAGAAACAACTTTTTTAAGTACGTTTTAAAACAAGAAACTAAAATCAGGTCTCACACGTGAAACTGAAGAGATTATAACTAACTACTAGAAAAAATAGAAGGAAAAAGTACCGAGGATAAACCATTTGGGTAACAATAATGATGATGACATTTTTTGAGGACTTTTTTTTGTGTTTATTTCAGAATTTGCAAAAGGACAGGTTTTATGTAGCACATATATAGATATTTTTTTTTTTGTCGTTATTTATTGGCTCGTCGATAAAGGACCTTCAATCAGAAACGGCGGAAAGGAGAAAAATGAATCAGATTATAATCCGGTGTTACGAAAGAGCTCTAGGAGCAAGAATTACGGCCAGATAAATATAGTAGAAACGTCAAACGGAGATTATCGAAAGATTCCAACAAATGGGAATAAAGAAGAGAGTGTTCAGTAGAAAGGTAAAACTAACACAAATGACTGTTTATTGAGATATAAGGACCAAAACAAGAAAACGAACAAATGGAAAGCGAAAACAGAGCGAGGAAAGTTTAAGTAACTAACGTGATGTATGCGAGTAGTCCTCTGCAACAGTATAATTAGCGGCAGCAGTCAGGATGACAAACAACATAGTCTCGACTCTAGCTAAAAAATGTGTTCAACAGATTTAGTTGCATTTATAATAAATATATTTGAACGTTAGTGTAGCGGATATGGAAAAGTTACACAATAATTGGTTCACAGTTGAATTAATCTAAATCCTATTATTACTAATTTTACTAGTAATCAGTATTCCTGTCACGTACCGATGTTTTTATGTTAAATACATTTTAAAAAACTAAGCACTAGAATGGATGTAGAACAAAGTTACAACGATGCAACAAAAATTAATCATAGCGCATAATAAATTAGCGTTTAAAGTTTGTTTTACATTTTCTGTCATTAATAAGAAATTAATAAATAAACTGAAAGTTGCGTCGATCCTCGTGGAATTTGAAGAAGTTAAACTGATTTTTATTTTTACGAAGAAGGGAATCCATTTTCTCAATATTGTGTTCAATACATAATGCTGTAAATACTGGACACTGAAATACAAAGTGATTCAAACCATCTGCCAGTCACCAGAGTGACAAGCGCAACATAGACCACTAGCAAAGTGAAACCTGTGAAACTAGGTTGCAAACTTACCATAGTTAGAGGGTACTTGCGAATGCGAATTGTAGAAGTTGGCGATTAGTTTAATTTCTCTGTAATATCACGAAAGAATTGGTATGTTTTCCTTCCAGTAGATTCTACAAAAAAAAATGTGACTATTAACACTCAATGAGATTACATTATTCTATTGTCTAATAGCTTTAGGAATGCTAGTGAGTGGTAGTTGTATAAAAATTATATTGCATTATTGTAATTAAGGTATTGTAATAGGAAATATTATTTTAGATGATGGTATAATTGTAATATAAATGATAAATAATGAGAGTGTGGATTTTGTAGTATAGTAATATATAAGTTAACACTTTTTATGCTGTAACAGAAATTAGTACTTAAGTTAAGTTGATGTTATATTGTACAAATAAATGATATAATTATGTTGGGAACCCACAGATGGGGGCTAGTGCCTTGTGGGACCCGCAAATTATTATTAAAAAAAAAAAAGAAGAAAAGTCATATCACCAATAATTCCATATTCGCTTGTAATTGCCCCACCAATGACAAATCCAACTGAAAATCAGGCAGCTGATGCGGAGGCTATTCTGTATAAAGAAGAAATGCATAGGAGAAACTTGCTTTGTTGTTTATTGAGATTTTTTAGAAGACTGGGTATAACATAGGTAGCAGCCGCACACCTATAAATGGACTGTATTATCAGCTAAATAGTATAAAACAAGCCGCTCTGCATATTACAGATCTTAACTGTTATGCTGCTGTTCCGATTCGAAACTATGGGGCCTTCCTTACAAGACTATTTTCAAAAATAAACGCCAGTTACAGATTCCTTCGTATTTTTTAGACCAGAATAATCAAAAAATTTTCGATAAGGATTCAAAGATAAAGGCCCTTCTTGATCATTTTTATCAAGTAAACTCAAACACAAATGGGGACGAAACCTTCTCATACAAGTTGCAAGAATTCCAGAGATTTAACCTTAGCGGCTTTAGTTTTAACAGCGAACTATTTATTTCCAAAGCGGAAATTAAGGATATTCTTCGCCGGACTAAAAATAAAGCTCCTGGCTTAGACCAGCTGACGAATAAATGTTTGAAGATCTTAAATTTCCACTATCCTAATTTACTTCAGAGCTTATTCATCGCTCTGTTGAGGTTCGGAGTCTTCCCGGAAGCCTGGCGAGCAGGAAGGACAGTTTTTGTGCTAAAACCCGGACGTAGTCCTAGTCTTCCATCTTCGTACAGACCGATTGTCTTGTTAAGCGCTTTAGCCAAGGTGTTTGAATATGTTTTGTTGAATCGTATACTGCCGGTTTTACCTCACGATGATCGGCAATTTGGATTTACTAAGTCCCGTGTTTCACGGCAACGCTTTTTGGCGAATTATCTAAGCAGATTGAGCGTGCGTTAAGTAAAAAGACTGCGATCGGTCTGCTGACGTTATATATTAAAGGCGCCTTTGATAACTGTTCGTGGCCAGTCTTATTCCACAAAATTAGAGCACTCAGGCTCGATTATAGAATAATCTCAATTTTAAGACAATACTTAGATTCCAGAACTATTAAATTTATTTACGAACATCAAACATATTTTCGAAATGTTACTCGCGCGGATGCCCGCAAGGATCGATTTTGGGCCCGATTTTTTGGAATTTGTATATTTCAGACTTATCGTTGATGGAGTTCCCGTCGGCAGTAACCAGATATTTCTATGCAGATGATCTAGCATTCGCGGTCACTTCTAACCATCGTCCCTCCATTTGTAAATACTTCAAGATTACAATCAACAATATTTTAACCTATATGGAAAAACATCTTCTACAGTTGGACGAAAACAAGACTAATTTTTATTAATCATGCACAGGAAACGAAAAAGGGACTACTACAATTCGCTACATCTCTCTATACCGAACTTTAAAATGAATATCGTCGAATCACTGAAATATCTTGGTATTACATTAGACTGTCGCTACAGTTTTAATCAACATTTCAAAAATTTGTCCAGTAAAGCTACAACGGTTCTAAATAAATTGCACTCCGTGTCTGGACGCACGTATGGGATGAGCACTAAACACCGTTTAATAATTTGCTAATATGCTAGTTGTTCCATTATTCACGTACTGCGTATTTATGTCCGAAGAGGCTTTAAAAGAATTCAGGAAGTACTAGTTAAATCCCAAAGGAAATTTCTTTTGTTTATTCTCCGTGCGCATAGAACTACTTCCGCTGATGCGTTGCGAACAATAGCAGGACAATTGCCACTGCATTCCGTATTGCAGCATAAAATCTTGTATTTCAAAGGGTTAAATAATCTCAATTTGGAGTTGGATCTAAACAATAGATTTATTGAAATGCAAAATAGCTGGAACAATAGCTCAACTGGAAGATTAACATTTAGTTTCGTCCCCGAGGTTAAAACCAATCCAATCAAAATTAATAATATTAATACGTATGTGACGCAATTTCTCACTGGACATGGTAGATTTCAAAGTTATCTGCACCGTTTCCATCTAGCAGACACCGATTTGTGTTCCTGTGGAGATGCTCCTGAAACTGTCACCCATATCGTTAATGAGTGCGCCAAATGGAAATTCTTGTTTAAAGACGTAAATTGTTTTCCATTAAACAACGATAATTTATCAAAATTCCTGTACGCGGCGAATTTTATCATGGCTTCCAAATATTCGGATGTTGAAGATTTTTCATTTAATATATAATTTTATTTTAATTTTTATATCGATTAATTTTTGTCTTTTTCATTTTCTTTTTATTGTTTCCAATCCATGAGATGTTCATTCAATTGAGATACTCATGGCTATGTTTAAATTACTATGTATTTATGTTATTATTATTCACCAATAAATAAATAAACAAATAAAAAAAAAAAAAAACTGTTATGCTGCAGTCGGCTGATCTTACCGAAGATAATATTACTATATTTTAAATGAATATACTGAATATAAGGGAGAAATGTAAGCTTATCATCGATTAGAATAGCGAGATATTTTAACATAATTATTTACCTGATATAAGTTGAAGAGATTTCATTAGGTGTATATCTTTAATTAAATCTACAGTCCTCTTATTACCAAACGCGGAAGACCTATATTTAAAAGTAAATGCGATTAGAAGGAAGATTAATTTGCAAAGAAAGATGTAGGAATAACCGAAATGAAGAATCGTAAAAGCAATCAGCCGAAATTGGTGGTGAATTTTTAAAATTCACGAAAGCGTTTAGAGTGAAAAAAAAAAAAATGACTCGGGTTTATAAAGTCTAACACTGATTATGGTGGCCAGTGCTCTTTAACTAATGCAAGGAATTCTCAATTTTGTCGGGATTATTGCCAAGACACAAAGTACTATCCCACAGATACATCCTCTTCATTATTTTGCTAACTTCATGGGTAGGCGGTTTCACTAACTGCAGAACATTTTCTGAAACGGTGCCCAGTGTTTTGCTAGTTTTGCAAGCCTTGCCCTACTTTGTTTGGATGGTTTTAAATATTTTACAATACGCTATATAGGCTGCGTGACAATATAAGGAGGCAGAGTTGCAGAGGTGTCAGCGCAGGCACATGTTCTTGGATGTGATGAAGGGGGAGCGTCAGGAATGTTCCTATATTCTTTGGTGATGAATATTACAAGCACTGTGCTGGAATCAGTATAATGCAGCTATTTACCGACAATTTACATTAATTATACAAGTCCTTATTGAAACATAATGTTTTGTTCGCTATCTGTTTAATTATTTTATATACCAAAAGAACAAAACTAATTTTTTATTTATTCGAAAAATTGCGTGGAAAATGATTTTCACGGCAGTATAGCGAAACGGGATATTTGCACCTGAATTTTTATCTATTAAAATATTAAATAATGTCGTACTATTTTAATTTTTTCTAAATTTAAATATAAACATCACTGCGAACATTTAACAAATAGCATTTGATCCGGAACGGAAGAAAATGGAATTTATATTGGCAAAAGTATAAAAAAACCTGAAAAGTTCACTGAACGGCAGACACGCACCATGACGAAAAATTTCTTACACTAGGAAAATTTTGTAAACATGCAAACCGAAGAAAAGCTAGAGGCTAGTAGCATGGCTTTTCAAGTTGCCGGATACCGATACTTGGCTTTCATTTGAGCACATCGAGTTCTACAAACAGCTACAAAAGACCCTCTCTACAAGAACGCTTTCCGTCATACGAATTTTAAATGAAAATTGTTTCACTGTTTACGCAGCAACGGAACCATCTTCAATAATGTTGATAAAGCTTGCGGTTTGTTGTTACTTTAAGAATACTCTATTAGGGAGGAATACCCTATTAGGAAATGAAATAGTGTTTTCTCTAATTTCATTTCAGCGCCTTTAAACACCTTAGACGGATTTTGCAACTACACTAATTACCTTATTAGCCTTATTTTCTCGTTTCGCCCTTTGAGTAAATATAATTTTAATCAATATTCTATTACGTAGTTATTATGCTGCACTATTATTACAATTAAGAGTGTAAGCATGTGTTTGATCTCATATTTCTTTGAATATGTTCTACTGAATTATTTAAATGTTATAGATCAAACGTTTTAAATTAAAACAATTACTGCGATAATCCATTTCTCTTTTATGGATATGTCTTATGGCTGAGGATAAGTCAAAAATTTGCGTGACGCTTTTTTTATATAAAAAAACGTAACGCTATAAACGGTTCAGCAAATTAGTAAATCGTTGACCGGCGAAATAGAATGATGAATGTAAGTTGCGTAGCGAAAAAAAGGAGTTTACATAAAATGATGCAATAAACTCGTTCGTATAACTCAAAAAAGTTTACTCGCATATTAATTTAAAAAACTGAACAGTAAATTTTGGTATGTACTCTTTCTGCAGAAAAAGGATTTACTTAATGGTATATGCAAAGAAATTAGTCGTGAAAGCGTAGCTAAAATTTTTATTGAAAATATTATCATACAAATTGTATAGTATATAAAAGTAAACGATCTCCGTTTGTAAAGTTTCAGCTAATTTTGAAGTAAATTTCTCCAATATATCTTTATTTTTTAAAGAATTGACTTTGTATGTTTTCTGCGTCTTTGCTGCTTCCTTTGGATGGTACTTTACGGTTGGAAATCTAAATTTCGACCTCAGTAATATGTGGTCTGTGTCTCCATCCGCCCCCTTTCATTGCCCGTGTGTTTAAGCAGTCAGCTCTATGTTTTTGCCGCGTTATAACATAGTCGAGTTGATGAAGGTGAGCTGATCTTGGTTGCATCCAGATTCCCTTATGTATGTCTTTCATCTGGAAAAAGGTATTAGTAATGCTTAAACCGTTTTGTGCGCAAAACTGTAGTAAACGCTCACCGCTTTTGGTTTCTTTTCCCATTCCATGCGCACCAATCGTTCCTTTTCAAATTTCAGAGTTATTTCCAACTCGCGCATTAAAGTCCCCGAATATTATCAGCCGCTCATTTACTGAAATTGTATTAATCGCTTGCTGTAGATTTGAATAGAACATGTCCTGAGCTGCACATCACTACTTTGCAATGTTGGTGCATATGCGCACTGATTATGGATATTATAGGGCTAGACGGGAACTTTATTTTCATTACCAAAAGTCTATCATTTATTCCACATGGTTCCTCCAATATATAAGGTGTTACTCTATTGTTGATCGTGAAACCTACTCTATTTAGGTGACTATCAGTTGCTTTAGTGCCCTTTCAGTAGATCGTATAGCCGGTACTCTGTTCGTTTATTGCTCCTTCTTCAGAAAATCTTGTTTCCGATAGTGCTGCTATATCTATTAACTCTTCAATTCTTGCGTAATTAGTGCTGTTCTTCGTATTGGTCTGTCTTTTTTATTCTGCAGTGTTCTAACATTCCCTTCGCCAAAATTCCACGAGTTTGTTATAGTTCGGTTTGTTCTATTTTTCTTACCGCATCACACATAGGTATCCGCCAGTCGCGGCATGCTGGCCAGGTTCATTATGGGAAGAGCTGTGTTTGGGACACCTTTTCTGGTCCCCTCCGCGATTGCGGTAGGCACAGCGAAACCTAAATAGGACTGCCTGGTCGTATAACCTGCTGCCGAACTCCAACATCGTTCCATTCTATTGAAGAGCGACCACCTGAATTATACCGCCTTCCGTGCAGAATTTATGACTAAAAGCTTCCAGTCAATCGAACCGGTTTCCATCGCCGTAGGACTTTATAATAAAAGAAAGAAACAGGAAGAGGGAAAAATTGGAAAAACGGGAAGTGGAGGGGACTAGAGAAACGTGAAAGGGCTAAGATTAGAGAAAGAAAGAAATGAAGAAGTGAGAAGTGAGAAATGACGGTAGCTACGCATATTACAGGAGCACAGAAGTTGGTGCGCAAGCAACAACCATGCCGTCCATCCAATTACACCAGTTAACCCAATGGCAAGGATGAGAGCAGGACGATTGGACTGATGCAGTTGGTACAGTTAACTGCGGACAGGAATAGGATAAATTTATCTAAAAGAAAAGGAACAGAAAGGAAATGGGTAAGTAGATGGACGAAAAAATAAAAAGAATTAGGAAATGTAAAAAGGGAAAAGGAAAAGGAATATATTTATAAATAAATAAATATATATATATATATATATATGTGTGTGTGTGTGTAAAAAAATAAGAACTTTTTCTGACGTTCTATTATCAGACTAAATAATAAAATTATTTATAAAACTTAAACTTTATAATAAATTAATTATGAATACGAAACGGACAAAATTATAGAATTATATATAATAAGTGTCAACTAGTTTTGGATGATCCATAATTAAGACAATGAATCTATCATTATAAATGAAAATTTAATTAACGAACATTTAATTTACCGCTATTCAGCCCCGTGCCCAGAATTTTGTAAAAGGGGCGGGTTTCAAAATTTTCTTGGCATATTTATTTTATAAATAACAATACATTTTTCACTAATATTCATATTCTATTAATAATTTCCATCGTTTTGATTTATATGTATTAATAATTTACATAAATTAATTAGCCTGTATAAAAACATTAATAAAAATTACATATGTTATTGGTTATAGTCATAATAAAAAGTATTTCCTTAAAATATTAATGAGGTACTTAAAAATATAGAGTATATTTTTTCTTTTTTTTAATGTACGAAAATTCTAAAAAATCATCAATATTTATTTTAAATTTTTGATTTTTTTCAAATTTTTGGATATTTATAATAAGTATTTCAGTTCTAATTGGGAGGGGGGGGGGGGGTGGGTGTAACCTCTCTGTGGACACGGCCTTCCCGGAAGTATAATCAATATTTATTAATAAGATAATGATAATTTATTAATAAAAAATATTAATCATATTTCCTATAAAGTAGTGCTTTATTATTTAATCTTTATTACCTAGTGTGCGGGAATAGAGTTAACAAATTATATTAATGTATCCGTATAATTTTTAAAATAAAAAAAAAAAGCAACACTTACTTAAATATCAAGTATTTTTGCAGTAGAGATAGTTCGTGGAATACTTATTAAATGGAAACTGTGAATTATCGATTCGTAAATTTCGTAATTTCGAATGAATGCGATATTTTCATTCCCACTGACACTTTAATATTGCTCGTTTAGTTGAATATTTCCTTCAGCGCGTTGTTTTACCTATCCCCGAGCGAATATCTGCTAAAATATATCGACTTTCTCTACGACTTAAACAATAAACAATTTTTCGAAATATCGTCCCAGATAAATTAAATACGAGATCTAGCTGATGCCTAGATGATGCTAATAGGAATAACAACAACATATTTACTTTACGCAATTGTATAATTACGTATCCTGGTAACGGTCCAAATAAAAATATTCAGAAATTAACGTTATGGAATATTTTATTAAAATAATGATTAAACTGCCGAAATTCTATTAGTCTGGTCTCTGTACACTACACAAACGTTCTGTTCAAAAGAAGATTTTTTTGAATGGAATGGTGCTTGGCTACCAAGTCGGAGGTCACGGGTTCGAGACTTGTCTCGTGCTGGATCCAAGTCGCTCCCAAGCTTACCCAGCCTGAAATAATTGGGTACCAGAGAAATCTGGGAAAGTAAAGGCGGATCCCAAGTAGAAAGGAACTGGTGACCCCAGTATATTCTCCTTAGATCCATTAGGCTTAGTACATTGTGAACCTTAACTTCACAATCCAGACGCCCTGTTAAGGGTATGGGACTCACTTTACTTTACTAATGCGGTCATCATATATTTCGGTACCGGCATGTTTGTGAAACAAAATAGTCATATTTGCGAGGGGGTAATGGTTTTAAGGCTCATATTGCTGTGCTGAAGCTATGTTGTTCTCATTGAAAATTATGTTATCCGAATTCGGCAGAATCATTAATCGATGACAGAATGGAATTTCGAAGTTCGGATGATGCGCGCTCTTTCAAAAATGTTATACCGCGCGATGGAAAACGGACTGTGTCGGTGGGAGATGATTGTTCCGTTTCAACGGAGCTTTTGATCCTAGTAGCAAATTGCTTTTTTTTTTTTTTTTTTTGTGTTCAGGATTCATGCCGACGTGTAAACCAGAATTTAAGTGAATCTATAAAAAATTTGAAATAGGGAAAAAATGGATATATAGAGATGATCGATAAGTCTTTTGAAAATTCTATACGAAGTACGTTTTTGGTAAGTTTACTGATGAAATATCCTAATTTCTATTCATTTGAATTGTTACAAATTCAAAAGAAATAAAAGGATATTTTATATACATTTATACATACATACATACATATATATATATATATATATATGTTTTAAATGTTTTAACTAATGCTGTTTTATACTCTTATTCGGTTATTTTCGATTGCGTAGGTGTACGTATCCATTTATCATTTTCGCCTACTCATTTCGGTGATTTTACTTAATTTGGTTTTTTTTTTCACACTGATTTATTATCGTACTGTACACTGACGGTTCTGATTCGTCGCTTTCTCCTTTTACGTATTTCTTGTAATAAAAATTCCTTTCTCAAATTTTAAAAATTCCATTCCAAATTTACAGGGATGTTTTCCTATAGTCTCTATCTGTCTATATTTAATCTTTCCCCTCCGGAACTTTTAATTCTTCCTCGAATTCCCTTTAGCG
Organism: Icerya purchasi; assembly: GCA_039619475.1. Classification (NCBI taxonomy): domain Eukaryota; kingdom Metazoa; phylum Arthropoda; class Insecta; order Hemiptera; family Monophlebidae; genus Icerya; species Icerya purchasi. Next base: position 202,424,366 of record CM077115.1, read on the forward strand.
TCCCTGTCCTTTTCCGTTGTTTTTCCTCATTGCCTTCGTATCTTTTATTTCTCTATTTGGATGACCTTTTTCACCTAAATGTTCTCTTCTTACACTCCTATAATGTGTGTTTAAATATTGGCCACTTCTTTCGCACTTTGTTTATTATAACATCTTGCACTGTCTGCGGTCAAATATACATAATTCCCGCTATTAGTTCTTTCATATTACGATCAGATGACCGAATTTCTGATCATAATTTTACCTCTTCCGTCTTATATCCTATTTTGTTTTTTTCCCTCGGTGTGAAAAAGAAACCCCTTAGTTGGCAAACCACAAAGAAAAAACATACCATCTCACTTTCGCCAAACTCCAGTCATGTAAACACTTCTAAATCTAATTTGGATCCCCTTCAAAAAAACAAAATTCCAATCTCGCTATCTTCTGGAGTCTATTGATTGATTCGGGAGAATGCGTTGATATTAAAACTGGTAAGAAGATTTCGTTGTAATAGAGTTAAGTTTAGATTTACCGTGAAATTAAGCGGCGTTGGACACGGAACCGGAATCAAAATGAACAGGTTAAACCGCAGGTACATCGTACGTGTAGCCGCCGAAATGTGGTTGCAATAACGGACGAAGCCCCAGCGGCGCATTCTATATCAAACATAGAGCAACGAAAAATGAATTAAAAACTCACCCGCGCGGCAGGTCGGATTATTATTGCTGCAGTCAAAGTTTGATCATAGCATAGGACAATTTTAACGCGGAAGCGAGATGCTAAATGCGAGCGAAAATTGTACTACAAAGTGAGTAAAAAGGAAAGCGGAATTCTAAGCCGGGGGTCTACTACATTTCGACGTGAGCACATTTCGCCACCGGCGACGTCACATCAAAAGTCTCTATTGACGTCATTAAATAATGCGATGACATCTAAATGAGTATATTAATTAAGCGCTGCGTACTACTGTTAAGGTGAAATGTCATATAAAATGAGGCTATTAGAAAATATGACTTACTACTGAATTATACGCACTTAAGTGAATCCAAAGTTGCTGTAATTACGAATATGATGTTTCAGTATTTTGTGTATTATCGAATATAAGAATAGTACACTTAACAGTAATTAACTGTCAAACCAAAAAAAAAAAAAAAAAATGGAATAGAACTAAATGGCGCCTCTGCATTTTAATCCTGGGGGCACTTTCCGTAATAATTTCAATACAGAATTTTCTTATAATTTAGCTTAGATCTACATCGAGTGTCTTGTAAGCGATTTATTTTCCTTTTTCATTGCCTTCTTTCGATTCCTCGATTTTTCTTATTTGCAGCCTAATTCATGATCTTTATTCCGTGATAGATCTGCTATAGATCCGTAGTCATGTCGGAATTCATCTTTTTTTTTAAAAATAAACTACCCCTTAATGGAGTAATGCTATTGAAATCTTAAGTTTCTGTTTAAATAATCGATACTTATAAGAAACTATTAATGGATTAATAAACTAGCTGGTTCTTCAGCTCGCTTGGGTCTTCCAACAGTCATTCTTTTCGAAAGCTCACAATATTAATTATCTATCTAAAGATTTCCACTTTAAATTAGGGAATGATCCTTATCCTTCCTTTCTCTCTTCAATCTTGATTTCTTTAAATGTTTTCTCCAAAAAAATTGAATTGAATTGAATTGAATTTTAATTTATTGTTTCTCGCGTGAAAAATGAAAACATAAAGTTTTGTGTAATTGCCACCGCGGAAGAATAATTACGTCTAAATCTAAACCGATTTCTATATGAAAAATCGATTTTATTTTTTTCATTATACGTTAATGATCTCTTTTTATGTAGTTTACTAAGTGAGTTTAAACGCGTTATCGGTCTTTATGAGTTTGTACAGTTTCTATTTGGTTTGTTGATAAGCTTAATATCACCGATTTTCCAGATGTCAGGAAATATCTGAAATTTTATAGAGCTGTGAATAGTTTAGATTTTTTATTATTAATAATTTTGAGAACGGTATCGGAGAATTTATCAAACGCTGAAGATTTATTGCCATTGAATTATATCGTTGAATTCACTACGTGATATTATGATCCGCATAATAATTATGACTCGTGAAAATTATAAATATATATATATATATATATATATATATACATATATATATATATATATATACGCATTAGATATACTCTAGAAGAACTTTTGATTTTTCTTCGTTATTTACTAAAATTATATTATTATCTGAATGCAATAGCGGAAATATAGATGAATTTCCCGGTTAAAAATTTGTGAAGGCTTACTCCAAAAAGAGGATTTCTGGTTTAATTTTTTTCCGAATTACTTAATTTTGTTTCTTCTATTATTTTTTTTTTATAAGTTTTATAAAATAAAGACACAGGGGACAACTTTATAAATAATTTTTTTAGTTATTGAAGTTTTTTTTTTTTTTTTGTTTTTTTTTTTTTAACGTGTCTTTACTGAGAGAACGGCCGATGGTTTCAAAAACCCTCATAAAATTTGGCGGCTCGAAGAAATTTGAAAAGACGATTAGCGCTGTGTACGTCATCACCTAGAATGTTGTCCAAGGAAGTCGGTAGAGTGAATTTTACGTGAAGAAGACAATATCGCGGGCAATCAACCAGAACGTGCTTAACAGATAGTGGAACAGAGCAAGGAGTGCACAGTGGAGGAGGGCTTTTGTTTTTAGAAGATATAAGCCAGTATGCTCTATTCATAATCTACATAAAACTGTTTTTACCTTACGGCTGGGACGGAGCGCAGTAGTGCAAATTTTTACGAAGAGTTTGATAGTTCTTAATTTATTTGCTGACGGGTTGTTGAGATCTCTCCAAATATCACACACTCCTGCTGTTAGTAACCACTCACCGTCGCTCTGAAATCAACGCTGAAGATAGGTGCATTCGGTGTTGGAAGAAGTTGATCTTCTGTAATTCTGTCCACGGTTTCATTTCCGGCACTGTCTTTGTGACCTGGAATCCATGCCAACGTTATCAAATTTGTCCGCTTTGGCAAGCTTTTTTTCAAATTCTACTCATAGATGTGTGATGCACTGTAAGAAATTATAAACCGGAAATTACCTAGAACTGTCACTACAAGATTGGAATTATAATATGCTTACACAGTGAATATTGTTTTCGAAAGTCGAGAAAAATTAATAGAATGTTTCGAAGAACTGGAAGAAAAATCGAATAAAAATATTACATGCCAGGAAACGTATAGTTTACGAAGAACCCTAGAAGAACCGGATTTTATATTTTGGCTTACCTTATTTCATAAAATTATGCCACGTGTAGAGTTATATTATTTAATAAATTTCAATCTAAAAATAAAGACAGCACCGAGCTTTTGAGAGATAAAGAAGACAATTTAAAAAAATTATATCCACTATTCGACATTCGAATATAACGGAGTTCAAAATAAGCGATAATGAAAATAAACGAGACAAAAAGTGGACCAAAAAAATAAAGAAAATAAAAATTCGGCTATTGCTAAAGAAGTGTGTGACACCATAGTTTTTCAAATAAAAGATAGACTGTTTCCACTTAGAAGCTGCATTATTAGTATCTACTGATAATTTTACAAATTATTCCAAACAGTTTCCCACATCAATTTTTGAATCCGTTATACAATTTTATCCTATGTTGGAGAAAAAATAAGTTAAAGACTGAACTCGAAGTAATTTATTCAAGATCAGATTTTCAAGGCAGTGTGTCGGTTGTTTAAATATGATGTGTCTTGGATATTTCAAAATGAATTGCTTGAAACATTCAGCGAAACAGTGAAACTCTATTTAAAATTATTTTAGTTACTCCGATGTCAACTGCTGAGGCAGAGCGATGTTTTCCCACGCATAAAAGAATAAAAACGTTTTTGAGGAATTCAATGAGTGAAGATCGCGTCTTAATGGCTTAGCAGTGATATCTGTAAATAAAAGTTTGATAGATAATATTCCAGAATTTGATGAAAAAGTCATTGAAAATTTTATTTCAAAAAAAGGACAGAAGATTAAACTTTTTATCTAAAAATTAATTTTTTTAAAAATTGATTTTCTAAGGGATACTAAATTGAATTTAGGAGGTTAAGGGATTGAAGGAATTGGAACGCACTGTGGATATGACACGGAGAATCAGCTAGGAGTTGTGATAAGGAAGGGGGGAGGCCATGCTGGGCTCTAAGTGCTATAAGGGAATGACAAGATGTTAGTAAATGGGGAATGGAAATCTGGGTTCTTTGGCAAAAAGGACAAAGAGGGGGATCGGTGCGCTGTAGGAGATACGAATGGGTCAGGCGGGAGTGGGAAATCCTAAGTCTGGTAAGAATAATATTTTTCTTCCTTGAACGGAATGGAAGGGGGATCTGAGATAGAGGATCAGGTTTAACAAGGAAACGGTTTTTTTGTTGACTAGAACTCCATACTTGTTCCCAGGATTTAATTATAAGGGATTTCAAGAAGGATTTCATATCGCTGGTAGAAGAGAAGTACGAGGATATGGCTGGAAGCCGGGATGCCTCCCTAGCAGCTCGGTCGATGGCCTCGTTACCAGGGAAACCAATATGGCTGGGGATCCACATGAAAGATATAGAAATTTGGGATCGAATAAGGAGATCGTGAAGGAGAAGGATGCGTTCTACAATTGCATTATCTGTGTAAAAGTTGTAGAGGGACATTAGAACACTAAGTGAATCAGTAAGGATGAGGTATTTAGAAAGAGGTGGAGCGGAGGAGAGGAACTCAAGACACTTGAAGATGGCGAAAGATTCAGCCGAAAATACAGAGCAGGATTTTGGAAGCCGGAAGCGATGGGTGGTAGGAGGAACAAAAAAGGCTGATCCAACATGACCGTGGATTTTGAGCCATCCGTAAAGCAGAAGATGTAGTCAACGTATTTGACAGTTTCGAAAGTAATGTATTGTTGAAGGATGTAGTCGGGATATATGGATTTGGGTAGATGGATTAAGTTGAGATTGATATCTGGGGTTAGAAAAAGCCAAGGAGGAGGGTTAGTGTACACTGGAGCAAGGGGAGGATTGAGAATAAATTTTCTACTTTGAGGAAAACGAGATTCAAACTTATTTTTGATGTTAGTTGCACAGTTAGGAACACGCAGAGTAGTCTGACTCTGTTGCTGGGAGTTGAAAAGGAGCTCATTGATCGGAAGGTTTGAATTGACAAGAGTGGAAGTCAAAAAGTTAGCTGTTAGGATCTCCCTTCTGAAATATAGGGGCAGCTGTCCGGATTCACAATTAAGACTGGCTGTAGGACTAGTGCAAAAGGCTCCAGTGGCTATTCGGATAGCTGAATGTTGGATAGAATCTAAGGATGACAATAGACCCCGAGCCGCCGAACTGAACGCTTGGCAACCGTATTCTAATCTAGACCGGATTAACGATTGATATAGCAGTAATAACATTTTCCGGTCGCCTCCGTTACTTTTATTATTGATCCGCTTTAATATACCAAGAGCTTTAATGCATGTCTTCTTGAGATCCTTGATATGTGCGTTCCATAGGAACTTGCTGTCGACTGTCACTCCAAGGTAGCGTACCTCCTCTTGGAAATGCAGTTCTAAGCTGTTCAGGAAAATTCGAGGCCGTTGACAGTATTTAGTGGTCCGATGAAAATCTACACATGTTGTCTTTTCCGCAGAGAATTTGAAGCCTCGCGCAGACGCCCATTCGGAGAGGTCGTTAATACATCGCTGCATGACTTTGCTTGCTCTGGTAGGTGAAGAGGATTGAAATGTTATCGTCAAATCATCAGCAAACAGACTAAACTGTACGGGCGCTCGAACGGCTAGCTGGATGTCATTGATGGCTAATAGAAAAAGTGTTACGCTAAGGACACATCCTTGAGGCACCCCATTTTCCATGGAAAATAGCTGCGAAAAAGTGTCCCCTAACCGAACTCTGATTTGCCTGTTCGTTAGAAAGCTTTGAATAAGACTAGCCATGCGACCACGGATTCCTGCTTTATGCAGGCTCGTAAGGGCCCGATATCTCCATACCGTGTCATACCTTTTTTGAAGATCAAAGAAGACAGCATATAAGTGCGCACGATTAGTAAATGCATTCTGAGCCTTGAGTTGGAGATTTACGATAGCTTGAATTGCTGAGCGGTATTTTCGGAATCCATATTGGTGAGGAGTAAATATATTGTTCATTTCGAGGGTCCAGATTAACCTTTTTTGAACGATTTTTTCCAATAGTTTGCCCAGAGTACTTGTTAACGCGATAGGCCGGTAGCTAGATGCTTCGGTTTTTACTTTTCCTTTTCTTAATATTGGGATTACTACGGCTAGTTTCCATCTCGTAGGGAATATTCCCTCATTCCACAATCTGTTCAGGATATGTAATAAATATACTTTAGCCGATAGATGTAGATACTTTAACATAACAGGATGAACGTTGTCCGGACCTGGCGAGGAATCATCGACATAATATTGGATACAATGTTCTAGTTCCCTTAGCGATATGGGACAATTGTACTCTTCCTCGTTACTGGAACCGAAGCTCAATGGAATGGCTTCTGTCCTTTGTTTATAACGCATGAATTCTTCGCAATAGTTCAAATTAGACGATACGGCGGAGAAGTGGGAAGCTAACATGTCGGCTATTTCGTTAATGTTGGTAATAGGTAAACCGTCTTTGAATAAAGCGAAGATGGTTTCTTTATAGTTTTTCCTATTGATCAGATGGATTTTCTTCCACACAGCGGAAATGGGTACCTGCTGATTAATAGATGAGGTAAAATCTTGCCAGCACTTCCTTTTGGCTGCTCTAATGAGAGAACGTGCATGTGCACGTCGTTTGCGATAATTAATAAGGTTCGTAATTGAGTTGTATCTTTTTAGTACTCTCAATGTCTTTTTACGGAGATTTATTGCCTTTGCAATATTATTGTTCCACCAAGGAACCCGTTTATTTGACGACGGACTGGACGAGGACAAGGGTATAGCTAGACGTCCAGCTTCAGTGATTTTTTTTGTTAAAAATTCGACATCTTCTTCTACATCATCGAAATGTCTGGAGTGGATTTCGGTGCCCTCGGTGAACCTTGGCCAGTTGGCTTCCTTTATCTTCCATTTTCGACACCGCGACGATTGAAAGCTGGGTACGTTGTATACCAGGAAGATGGGGTAGTGGTCGCTATCGCAAAGATCTGTGTGGCTTTGCCAGTCAATTTGATCGATAAGATCGACGGAGATCAGCGTAAGATCGATTGACGAAAAACGCCCTGTTTTTGCATCAATGTGAATTGGTTGATCCCCCTTGTTTATTAAAGCGATGTTAGGGTTATTGATAAGTAGTTTATTAATTTGATTTCCTCTGGAATTCTGATATCTGGAGCCCCACGTATAACTGTGTGCATTGAAATCGCCAAGAAGAATAAACGGCTGTGGTAGCTGATTTATAATTTCTTCAAAGTCGTATAGTGAGGTTTGCCGGTTTGGTGGGATGTAAATATTGCATATTGTGATGGGTTTACGGTGAATTGTTGGGAGTGCTGTTGTAACAGTAACTGCTTGAATATCGGAGGTAATTGAAAGCGGAATCACTTGTGGAATAGAATCATGTATCAAGGTTAAAACTCCTCCAGCTGCTATTGAGCGAGAGGTATCATCGAATCGAAATGGTTTGTAACTACGAATAGAAAAACACTGATTAGGTTTCAAATGGGATTCTTGGATGCATATCACTGGTGGTTGGTGTTGAGCTATCAGCGTTTGTAACTCAGCTAGGTGCGAGAATACACCATTAATATTCCACTGCAGGATTTTACTCATGATTCGTTAGATCTGTTTCTGAGCCAGAGGTGCTACTAATCAGTGCGTTAACCAGCCTGGTTAACTTGTTTTTGATTCCTTGTCCTACTATAAAGTTCTTCAGGATGGGTAATGAGTTAACAATTTTTTTAGGATCTATATCCATCTGTCTAACTGCTTCAACATAATTCGTTTCAGTGAGAATAGCAAGCATGATGTCTTCGAACTGCTCTGGCGTAACATCATAACGATCAGCGTTTTCCTCCAATTCTTCTTTGGCCACCTTAATTGTTTCCACTAAATTGTCATTTTTGTCTTCGGCTGATTTCAGCTTCTTAGGTGTTGGTTTTTCTGGTATTTTTCTTGATGTTGTTTCGATAGATGATGAAGAAGTGGAAGAAGAGACCGTTCGTTTGAATGGCGTGATCGGAGTGATTGTAGAATATCCTTTATCGATGGGCTGGACGTCAATTCGAGCTTCATCTTTAGATCCCTCAGTGGAGGGCAGAATTGTACAATCATTAGCAGATTGAGCTGTATCTTCGACAATTAACAGATCTGGACATTCGGCTGCTAGGTGGCCTTTACGCTTACATCGGTAGCATATTGAGCCTTCTTCCGCTAAAAAAATTCGGTAGGTGGTGTCATCGTGAGTGATTACTAAGGAGTCGGGAATAAGCTCAACTGACTCCGGGGACACATAAAATTGCTTTTTGTTTGTCAGAATATGGGCTAGAGCAGATGACGCAAATCCTGCTCGCATTGTGGTGATGGGCGATACAGGAATAATATTATGTTTTTTTAATTCGTCCTCGATTACACCGGTTTGGAATGCTAGGACAAACATGGGAGATGATAATGCGTTTGGCTGGATTAATTAAGCGACGGATGTTAATCGTTTGGTTATTAATCGTTAAAACTCGGTTTTGGTCGACTATGTTGTCCACGATTTGTTTCGAGGTGAAGAAGATGCAGAATCTTTGGTTCGACATGCGGTAGGCTGCTCTAATCTGCTGAGGGTTGACAAATTCAGTGATTTTTTCAACATATTCAAGCTGTCGGACGCCATCGATAGTGGGGATCACAATTGCGTGAGTTTTGTCTAAGACTGGTTCTTTGTTGACAATTCCTGCGTAAGACGCGGATGATGTTTGCTGGTTCGTTGGATTTGACGTAGTAGGTAGGTCTGTTGTGGAAGCTGTAGTATTGGATTTTGTAGATATGTCTGTGTTTGATTCATTGTTGGGTAGATTTGGAAAAGTCGAACTGGTAAGTGAGAATGCTTTGTTTTTTGGCGGCTTCGCGGTCATTTTGTTGCTTGCAGTTTTGCTAATATCGGATTTGGTATCTTTTTTCGGTTTTGACGACATGATGTATTAAACCCGCATCCGAGTACGAGAATATTAGGTAGTTATACATACACTACCGCCGGTTTAACGAAAACCGGCTAGTATGAATAAAGATCGACGATTGTTAATTAAACGTTCGAAGCGATAATGGTTAGTCCGGCGTTATCAGCTACGATAACAGAAAATAAAATAAAACAATCTCACCGTTAATTTCTTCTTATCAGCTGATCGTAGCAAGAGCGAAACTAACGCGAACACAGAAGTTACTTTTATCATAGACACCATTTAGGAAGTCAAAAATTGATTTTAGTTATCATATTTTTCACTTGTTTTTTTTTTAAATGTTTTGTTATTTATTAAATTCGTGTATATTTTCTCGAATTTTAATTCGTTGTCGTCATTAGTGCCGTTTCTGCTCGACAGCAGGAGATTTTGCGTAATATACATCCGTATTTTGGACTATTGTTTAAACAAGTGTCTTTATGCGAAGTCGTAATTTTCAACTTTCTTCTTTTCCAAAATGTGTTTTCCTATTATCGTCCTTTCATAAGCAATCCTTTAATTTTACAAGTATTATTCCTTCGTTGACACTATGGTTATCCGTTGTTTTTTTCCACATTTTGTAGAACCCCATTAGTTATGAAAGTTGGACGGACAAAATATTCGAGGCAACAAAAAAGAATAAACCGCTCACATCAGCTATTATCAGGCTATACCTGGGTCATACACAGCTGACGCATAAGTTCATTCTCGAGAGGAAAGAGCCACCGATTTGTGAAACATGCCCTGGTGAAAGAATTACCATACAACATCTGGTACTATGCTGCTCCAAGTTCATCGCCAACCGACCAACTGCCACGGACCTCAACGCTTTTTTGAACATCAAGAACCTCAATAACATAATCAAATTTCTTAAACGTACAATGCTACACTTAGTTTTATAAAACTATGTACCGTACTGTAACTAGACTAAGTAGATTATAGCCCATGTAGGCAGTAAAAATCTAAATAAATAAATAAATAAAAAAAAAAAAAAGTACACTCAACAGATGATCATCTTTTTTAAATTAAATCAGAATTTGAACGCATTAAACCCGTTTTGTTTAGTTTAAAATATGAACAAAATAGCAAGGTAAGTTTATGCCGTTAAATTTTTCAAATTATTGTAATTTTATATTGGAGCCCCAGATTTACTTGTCACGAACCGCTACTATTATTTACATTAAAAAATCGAATTTTAGGTTTATCCATAATTAATCGTAAAAAAGTGAATAAACGTGTGTCCGACAGTCGTCTGTTTCAGCGTTGCGTTCGTCCGTTATCAGTTATCGTAATCTAATATAACATATCGCGCCGCGACCGCATTAGCTCGCTCTTATTTGCAGGTAGCCGTAGTAATACCGCTACCATGCTTCAACAATCGAATACGGGTGAGTCCGTTCCATTTTATACCAACACTAACAATTGTTCTATCGCTACTAATATGCATTTTAATCAAACCGTTTCACATAATAACTCGTCATTCTATGCCGATAAAATAAAGAAGAAAATTACTCCCATCACCGATTTCAGCCATCCAACCGAAGATCAAGGCATTATCTTAAATTATTTACCTAATTTTCAAATAATTGACTACCTTCAAGCCCTCAAACTACTAGTGAAAGATTCAAAAAAGATTTTAGCCGCCTCGCGAGTCAGTAACAACAGAATAATAATATTTCTAGCAAGTAAAAATATTGCGAACGAAATAGTGCACGTCCACGAGGGAATAAGACTCGGAGAACATTTTGTAAAGGCGAGAAAACTAAATACGGCATCTCGTAAAATAATCCTATCGAACGTCAGTCCCATAATCCCCAATAGCATCATGGAAAGTTTTTTAAAATCCAACCTAAATCTTCAATTAGCCTCGCACATTTCCCTACTCAGAGTGCAACCTCACCACGAAGAATTTGGTCATATCATAAGTTGGCGTAGGCAAGTGTATGCTAATATCCCTGAAAACACCCAACTACCAGCTTCTTTTATTCTCCATTATAACGATAAAAGTTACCGTATCTTCTTAACTTATGACGAACTGGTCTGTTTTAAATGCCACGAAACTGGCCACAAAGGGGACGATTGCCCACTAAATGTAGATCTACAGGATATTTCGGAAACGGATTCCGCATCAACCAACCCTATCGCGTCACCTATCATTACTAACAATCAACATTCGAGTGAGGATTTAGTTACTCATACGCGTATAAACGAAAATTCGGATATAAACAGTCAATTTCCTCCGCTAATAAGTCAACTAACAAAAACAACTAATTTTAAACGTCCAGCACCCTCAGAATCTTCACACTCTTCAACCTCGCTTCCAATTGCAACACCTTCAGTTTCAATGGAAATGGCAAAACCAGAACAGAAAACTGAATCGAAAAAAAACAAAAAACCAAAGAACACATCCGATATCACAGAAGAGCACAATGGTGAAACCAAGTCAGATGATTCCTCAGACCCGTCAATCAAAGATATTTTCAAAATCTATTTGGAACTGGAGCGAGCCAACGAATTAGAATCTACACTAACTCCAGCAAATTTAATGATTTATGTAGACATGTGCTCAAGTACGCAAGATGCTTACAAAATCGCAACGGAATTTACTTCAGACATTCCTGGTTTGATTCGTCAACTCAAACAAAGCTACGAATACATAATACATCGTAAAACAAAAACAAAAATCACAAAAATTCTTCAACTAATTACATCAAGCCATCCTTCCATCTTTTAAACTCCTCACATATTCATTCAAAGCTCCAGGCACACACACTTAATTTCATTGTCCATGTCAAGGAACACCATTATCTCATGGAACTGCAACGGTTTCTACTCCCGCTTTGAAGATCTCAAAATATTAATAAACTCTTACTCTCCAGCAATAATCTGTCTTCAAGAATCACATTTAAAACCAAATCAAAACTGTCTCCTATCAGGGTATAACACTATTACGAGAAATCACCAAACATAATTCGACGCAGCAAAGGAGGCATTATCCTAGCTGTAAAATCAAACCTTCATTTTCAGCAAATAACACTACAAACTAATCTACAAATCTTAGCCGCTACTATTTTTATGAAAGATCCTGTTACAATTTGCACTGCTTACTTCCCTCCAGCAGAAAAACTAGACGAAGAAGCACTGTTGTCAGTTATAAACTGCTTACCTCGGCCCTTCATTTTATGCGGTGATTTTAACTCACACAGTCCCTTATGGAGCAGCCCCTATTACAACAAAAACGGTAAGATATTGGAAAAGATCCTATTACATGGAAGTCTGTCTATACTGAATGCCAGAACCCAAACTCATTACAACTCTACCCATCGTTCGTGGTCCAACCTAGATTTGATAATCTGCTCGTCTCAATTAACCAACAAAAGAGTGATACACTGCCACAGCGACCTAGCTGGAAGTGACCACACGCCAATTATCATCTATCATGAATTTTTTCAACCTCAAGCAAACTTTCAGAATTGGCTCTCGTACAAAAAAACCGATTGGATAAAATATCATCGCTCCTGCTCAGAAACCTTCAGCACTATGATTGCTAGAAACATAACTTCAGTCAATGAATTTACGAACTTACTCATCTCCATCGCAGTAAATTGTTCCCCGAAAACATACCCCTCATCAAAGCACACTAAAACTAATCTGAAATTCGTTCCTTGCTGGTCTGATGAATGTCGTATTGCAATCGGAGACAGACGCAGAGCTTTAAAAAAGCTAAAAGCTAACCCATCTGTATCAAACCATTTATTCTACAAAAATGCATCCGCCATAGCCATCTGGGTTCTCAAAAATGCCAAACGTACATCGTGGAAAAATTTTATTTCTACAATCACTACAGCGACACCAATAAAACTCATCTGGCAGAAAGTTAGACAGATTGAGAAGAATAATGCTTTTCACATACCTACCAGCTTGAAAACGAACAACAACATTGTTACTGACGAATCATCAATTAGAAGCACTCTTGGTAATCATTTTGCTGACACTTCCTCAGATACCAACTTCAATGCATCATTTCAAGATATCAAGAATTCCAAACTTATGAGCCACCTGGACTTTTCCTCTCTAGATCAGAAATCCTACAACCTACCAATCACTTTAGATGAGCTTAAATTATCTATCAGAGATACTAATCCTGGAGCCGTAGGACCGGATAACTTCCATATTCATCTTTTACGCCACGCTCCAGATGAGACCATTTATACTTTTTTAGTCATCTTCAACAACATTTGGTTTACAGGAGAAATTCCACAAAATTGGAAACTGGCTACAGTTATACCTCTTCTTAAACCCAACAAAGATCCGTTATTATTAGATAGCTATCGACCAATATCATTGACGTCCGTACTGTGCAAAGTTTTCGAAAGAATTGTAAACGCAAGACTTTCTTGGGAACTGGAAAATAACAATCTAATCTGCAATGAACAAAGTGGCTTTCGTTCTGGTAGGTCTACCTTGGATCAGCTACTGTTTCTTCAAAACGCAATAAGTGATTGTTTCGCTACTAAGCGTCACCTATTGGCAATCTTCTTCGACTGCACAAAAGCTTTCGACATGGCATGGCGTTTTAAAATCTTGGAGACACTCCATAAATTCGGATTCCGTGGTCGGTTGCCAGTCTTCATTCGTAATTTCCTCTCGAATCGGTATTTCAAAGTGCGGGTAGGACGTTAATACTCAAAACTATTCGATCTTGCAAACGGCGTTCCACAGGGCTCAGTGCTCAGCCCTACGTTATTTAATCTGGCCATAAATGACGTCATGGACAACGTACACACTCCGGTCAGGTGCGCCTTGTTCGCGGACTACTTTACCGCATTCGTCCCCTGCACCAACGTCTTATAGGGACAAAAAATTTTACAAGAAACAGCCAACCGGATCAGTTCATGAGCAAGAAGCAACGGATTCATCTTCTCGAGCACCAAAACAGTAGCTATGCACTTCTGCAGAATAAGAAATTGTGGTCAAGCTCTCTCCATCTTCGTAAATTATGTCAACATCCCCACCGTGGAAACAGTGAAATACCTAGGATTAACATTTGACCGAAGGCTGTCTTGGTCTCCACACATTGACAAACTCAAATCTTCCTGTTTCAGAAAACTCAACCTTTTAAAAAAACTCTCTCATACCTCTTATGGTGTTGACAGATCGTCACTTCTGCACATCTACCGCGCACTTATACGTTCAAGACTCGAATACGGGGTCGCAGTCTACGCCCTAAACTCCAATACTGTACTAAAAAGACTAGATGTCGTACAGCATGCAGCACTCAGATTAGCGACCGGAGCATTTCGTACCTCGCCGTCTATCAGCCTACTATGCGAAAGCGGAGAGTGGCTGCTTCATCTTCGCCGTGAACTGCTTTCTATTAATCTGTTAACCCACGTGATATCTTCTCCACGGAGTCCAGCCTTTCAATCCATCAGGCGCACACCGATGTTTTCATCTAAATTTCACATGATGCCGTATGCAACCGAAATACTGAGTTCCGTATCGATCAATAGTTTTCTGAAGATCTACTACTCAACACCTACTACTCTTCCGCCATGGTCAAGCTTTTCGCCTCACACTGACCTATCTCTCTTGCATGTTGGAAAGCTCTCTACACCAGAGGCAATCACAGGCGCATTCCAAGAACTTCTGTTGAACTACGTCGACCATTTAATCATATTCACGGATGGCTCTAAATCGGACAGGGCTGGATGCGCAGTACTTACAAATGATTCCGACATAATACGGTATTCATTACCAAACAGCTTTTCAGTTACATCTACAGAATTATATGCCATAAAACTTGCAGTCGATCTATCAGTACAGTACAACAAAGATTCTCTTATTTGCACAGATTCTCTCTCTTCACTTTCGTCTCTATCGCAAACTTGCAATAAATCACAAAATCCTATTGCAAAAAATATAATCTCAGTTATATCTATTCACGTGGATTCCGTGGGACACAAGGGCATCATAAGAAACGAGCTGGTGGATCTTGCAGCGAAAGAGGCCACTTCATGTCTCCCGATTCCGTACCATCATCGGACTTTTCTATAACAATCAAATCTCTGCTAAAAAAGAAATGGTCGAAGATTTGGCATGAAGTTCTTACCTCGAACAAATTGCGTTCAATCCGGTCAAATACTGAAATTTGGAGTACTTCATCAAGATCCAGCCATAAAGAAGAAGTCATATTATGCCGTCTGCGCATTGGCCATTGAAGCGTTACAATAGGTTTTAGTTATTTTTACATCCCCGCCAGGGATGCCAAATGTAACGGTTCTAGACGTTAACTTGGTAGTCAGGGATGCCAACCACGAGGTTTTACGCTCGTGGATTTGATTTGTTTAGATTTTATTTAAGCTTATCAGAGAATGTTTTACTTTTTCTTTATATGATTACGAACGGAAAACTATTTAATTGAAATTACTGAAAAATATATTAAGCAAAACTCACACCTATCTTTCGGGACCGGTCGACCGCTGAAAAAACAATATTTAGTCCGAAAATAGCGCAATTATAAATACACAACAATATATATGTAAAGTGAATATGAATGATACGTATCACTGTTGTCGGTGATCCTGGATCTATTGATGGCGATTCGGCGGTCGGTTGCGTTGCAGAAATCGGAATCGGTCGAGGAAGATTTATCGAACACTTTCGTTGAGGGCCAGTTGCATATCCGAATCCAAACTTTGCCGAACAGCAAGAATCACTACTCGCGTCACTTCGATATTTACAATAAATTTAACGAATGTCGAACGTAGTAACAAGACGGCGACTTTTCCACGAGAAATCAAAACAGAAGTATTTCTACAAAATTAAAAACCGGAGCCTCCTCTACCGGTAAAACGGGACTTGACTCACTGACTTGGCCGACGATCAAAAACTGAGACTGACCTCGAAGGTAAAAACTGAGACCGCTTGCTCGAAGGTAAAAACTGAGACTGACTCTATAAGGCTGCCACTGCCTTTTTCGCTAAAATCTTCATCTCGCCTTTTTTTTAAATTATCGAACGCCTATTCGACCGTGACCGCTGGATTTTGCCGAATCAGGTAGATCCTTTTTGTTTCCAGTAGGATGCTGATTGGCTGGTCCCACCGACAACAGTTCCATGCACGCGCACACTCGCACCCGCACCACACATTCCAAATTATTTTTATTTTTATTTATTTTTTGTTTATTATTATTTTTATACAAATATATATGACTAATGTAATGGACACATTACACCATGCAAGATAATCTCATTCCTTTTTATTAAATAACTCAGATCCCCCTACTTGTGACCTTTGCTCTGTTCCCTTATCCACTTGCCATCTTCTAGTAGTCTGCCCGAAATTCAATCTATTCCGGTCCCAATTACGTCTGTCCAGTTCCCTATCTGAAATTCTTGAAGACAATGAACAGAATGTCCAGCTGCTCTTCAGATTTCTGAGACTATCCAATATCCTTAATAACATCTAAACTCCATTCACCCGTGCCTCTGGCCAATGCTGCAGTACACGGCACGTTAATGGATACAACAACAACAACAACAACATAATTAATCGTGTTACAAATTTCGGTTAGCGCACTTATAAAATTAGGAGAGAAGACTTATGATCCGGTTCTTCTGATATTACTTCAAGGTCGTGTTTATTATTTTTGTACTTACAAGCGGAGTAGTAACATGGGGTAGTGTGTTCGGTAAGAAATGAAAACTAATTTAACCGTTTTTTGCATTAGTCCGTGAAACTCGAGAAAGCCCGTCTAAAGTTTTAGCGAGCTAGCATATAAATCTTGGTTGGGGGTTAGACGTTCGAATTCTTGTTTCGTCAGCTTTCTTTTTTGCTTTCTTTGTGGTTTTTTTTCACCCGTGTAATATTTGTTTTTTATTCACTATATATTATTTTCAAAATATTAAATTTTCTTATTAAAAAAATGCTACAAAATTTGATGTTTATTAAAAAATTCATATAAGAAAAAAAATTATTTATTCGGTTTTTTTTTTTTACCGCGTGTTTTTTACATTAAAAAAAGCACGACGGGTATAAGTAAATTTAAATTTTTTTTTCTTATATAAATTTTCAAAATTTTTTAAGAAACATCAAATTTTACATAATTTTTTTAATAATAATAAAATTTAATATTTTCAAAGTAATATCAGAGTATATATGATAAATAAGAATAAATCATTATACAGGTAAAAGAAAAATATGGAAAAAAATCAAAAAAAAGAAAGTTGACGAAACGAAAATTTGAACGCCTAACCTCAAGATTTATGCGTTAGCTTGCTAAAGCTTTAGACGCGCTTTCTCGAGTTTCACAGACTACTGTAGAAAAGTGGTGAAATTCGCTTTAATTTTTTACCGAATACACTCTTATCTGGAAAAAGGTGAACTAAATCGGGCGGTGACCCGCACTTCTGATGTTTCTTTCATTAGAATTCGTAAATAGGCAATTTGACACATTTATCGATAATATCGTCTTCACTGATGTTGCATTTTCATACCGGAAGAGACGCCAGAACCGAAGTATTTATGCAAAACTGTAATGTGTTTTTCAAATTTTAATGACTGATATTTAACGTAAGTACGACTGTAATTTTTCGTACTGACTCGGCGAAAATTTTCGATTCAATTTTGTTCGGTTTTATTAAGGGGGGGTTATATCACTCAGCAAATTTTTTTTTTCCTATTTTTTTTTTTTATTGGCTTAAATGATGCATAAACTATTTAAAAATGATATTTAAGAATTATTTTTGGAGAAGAGCACCGATAAATAATTGTTTTAGGTTATTTTCTGAGACGCCTCTGAGCGCTCCTTTGAAAAGACCGCTCTACCATATACAGCATTTTGAGTGTATTTACAGCTCTGTACACTAACAGTTGACTATGAGATCTTTCAAAAACAAATTATAAATCTTCTACCTCAAATAAAACAAAAAATAGAACACATTGAAAAAGTAACTAAAAAGAAGATTTAGAAAACGAAATCATAGAAATTACAAACATAATAAAAGTACTAATCCACAATTCACTTACAAAAACAAAAATTCGCGACACACCTTATTGGAATGAAAAATTAGAAAGTTTTAAAAAGATACTAAAAAAAACTACAAAGGAGACTGTACAAAAGCAAAAATAAAGCAAATAATAAAGTGGAATCATTAAGGATTAAAATTAGAAAACTGAAAAAAGAATACAATGAAGAACTGCAGACATCAAAGCATGGAAAATGGAAAGAACTGATTAATTCTTCGACAATCTGAGGCAAGCCGTATAAAATCTGTGTGGACAAAACCAAACAAAGAGTAGACATGCCTGGTTTTAATGTCGGTGGATGCATCGTACACGATAACATTGAAAAACATAAAATAATTTTTGCTGAATTATTTCCAAACCGAACACTTAAGTTGCAACCGACTCAGCCAGATAAAACTCTTCAAATATGTGAAAACGAATTAACTACAACAATCAAAAAACTGAACAATAGGAAAGCCAATGGACACGATCAAATTTCTGACAAGATGATTAAACTTCTTCACAAAGTAGACGAAAAAATATTTAAATCTATTTACCAAAAATGTATCGAACTCTAAATTATTTCCCAAACGTCTGCAAACAAGGAAAAATTAAAATAATAAACAAACCTGGAAAAGATTTAACAAATCCGAAATCATACAGGCCTATAACGCTACTGTCTAGTTTAAGTAAAATATACGAAAAAATAATAAAAAATTTTCTGGATACAGAAATAAAAGAAAAAACGATTTTAAACGAAAATCAGTTTGGCTTTCTTAAAAACAAATCAACCGAGCTAGCAATAAAAAAGCTATGCGATTATATTGAAAAATATAAAAAACGAACAAGACATACACGTTACTAATCAGTTTTGACATATCCGGAGCATTTGATCAAATAAAAATTGATGAAATCTTAAAAATAATGAAAAGAAAAAATATATCTGGTACAATACAAACTATAATTCGTAACTACTTAACAGATAGAAGAATCGGGGTATTTAATCGAGAAAACAAAATCCTATATAAGAAAAGTGTTAACTCAGGAGTAGCACAAGATTCGGTTCTAGGGCCAGAGTACCCTTCAACATAGCAATGAGTGAAGTTCATAATTTGCATTTCAGTCAACACTGCAATATGATAAGCTACGCAGACGATATAATGTTAGTAGCAGGAATTAATAAAAAGGAAGAAGTGTACAATATAAATGAAACAATAAAAAAATTGAGTAAAAACATTCAAAACTTAGGCTTACAATTCAACATAAATAAAACCCAAGCACTACTAATAAGTAGAAAACAAGACAGGGAAGAAATGGTACATTGCATTGAACAGCACTTATGCATAAAGATAAAATAAAAATAGTAAAAGAAATAAAATACTTGGGAATAATCATAGACACAAATTTAAATTTTGGAAAACACATCGAATTCATAATAGACAAGATTAAAAAAATTTATTTCAAATTAAGATCACTATATTCAAATATGTTCGGTTTCAAATATAAAGATAGAATAGTACTCTATAAAGAGCCATTTTTGGATCAATAACAGAATACTACAGTATATTTTCCAGTTTTACGAGAAAAAGACAAGAGAATAAGTTGTTAAAATTGCAAAGGAAAATATTAATAGGAACAATCTCTGGGTTTTTTTTTTTTTTTTTTTTTTTTTTTTTTATAGAATAAGTTGTGGGTCTCACAGGGCAAATATGCCCGTTGTGTGAGTGCCCAACACTCTTATCAACGTTTATTATAATAGGTATATAGTACAATAAATTAAAACTAACTTAAATTATTTCGAAACTAACAATAATAACAGACTTAGCATTATTTATATTAAAGTAATAGCATATATATGTATGGCAAAAAAATAAAAAATGCCGCGTAATATCCATCTGAATACCAATATATGCAGACAGCTTAATATTTATAATCGAAATAAAGCATGATCAGTGAGAGCCTAAAATCCAGGAAGGACACGACAAAGTCAAAAACTAACAAAACCGTAAACAAGCAGGAATAATAATACCTGTAGACTTAAAGTTAGAAACTGTAAACCAAATCAAAACATGCAAACAGGAAGAACTAAAATTTTCGACAAAAAAACGTTACGAAAACAGATCAATAAAATTAATTCAAGTAGTATACGAGACTCTGGCAACACTCAGGTGTGATAAATCAAAAACTGGAAGAGTAACAACACGGGAAATAGTTTCAAATATAGAAGAAAGACTACAAATGAAACATTTTTACACCGATTATAACTTCACTCAATTTTTAACCGGACATGGAAATATAATGGGGTGTCTATATGAAACGATTTAAAATTGCTGAATCGGACATCTATAAAGACTGTGAAAAGAAAACAGACGATTAACATTCGATTTTCGAATGCAATAAGTTTAAAAACGAAAGAGAAAAACGGAAAATAATAAAAAAACCGATAACCGAAGTACGTAAAAAAGACTTTTTTAATTTGATCAGCTTTGTCAACCATGTAATGAATAACAAAACGAAACACATCAACAACAAATAATAACAGTAACAATCAGAAACTCTGGCTGAAAAACCGCAAGCTACAGCGGAGTAAATAAATAAAAAAAAAAGCTCTGTTGGTAGTTTTTGCTGATACAAATCAGTTGCATTTCTTCGAAATCTATGCAGATAACGTCAATAAATCTTATCAAAACCATAGAAGGTCATAAAACGCCACAATAACTGTTAGACTGACGCCGCTTCACACATGCAGTAGACAGTTCGGCGTGCTACTCCGAGTTCCGCGTCCATTTGTTCTATGTTAGTGTTTTTTAAGTAGTTTTTCATATAAAAATGAGTGAGAAATTTTATTTTGATAAAAAATGAAATAAATCATCATCAGCTCGTGCCATTCGGAGCGGAATTTTCAACAGAAAGCCGTCCACCAGCTCAAGAAAAAAAAAAAAAAAAAAAAAAAATCCTTGAAGGCGACGATGAACATTTTTTTAGGCTCACAAAAAAACTGAAAACTGCACACATCTGAAGATGATAGTGAAATTGATGCTACACTAGGCCACCGAATCGTGCATTTTATTTCTGTTTTCATTACCATGCTGTCGCTAATTGTAATATGTAAGGAATGCGCAAGTAGTGTAATTTTTTCGGAGTCATGCAAACGCGGCCATGGATATTTAAGTTCGTTGTAACGTGAAAAAAATGTACAAGTACTTCTATTAGCCCTCTCTCATTAATGGGGCCATGCCAATGATTTAAACAGACGTTTAACTTTCGCTATCTTTAGTAATCCCTGTTCTTAAATCAAACAAAGATCCTTTCCTTCCTCAAAGTTACAGGCCAATTTCCTTAATATCGGTCCTTTCAAAAACTCTGGAAAAAATGGTGAATAGGCGTCTCTATTCCGTCCTAGAATCTTTGGAGATCCTATCTGCAATCCAGGTCGGTGGCCGTACATCAAAATCCGCAATTATGCACCTTCTGAGCCTCCAAAGGCAAATACTTACAGCCCAAAACAGAAAGCAATACTTATATTCGGTCTTTTTTGACCTTGAAAAAGCTTTCGACCGCGTATGGCGATATGGTGTGCTTACTAAGCTGAAGAACGCCGGAATCAGCGGAAACATGGGCAATTTCATCCTTAACTTTCTTTCTGATAGGGCGATCCGAGTTAGGATTGGCTCCAAAATATCTTCCTCCTTCCTTATCGAAAATGGTATTCCGCAAGGCTCAGCGCTGAGCGTAACATTGTTTATATTATACATAAATGATATGGCAGATTGTATAAGGCCGCCAGTTACAGCCCGCTTATATATTGATGATCTTAATATATCCCTTCCTTCTAACCTTCCGTCCAATGCGAGATCAATCCTTCAATCAACAATCAATAACTTGGAAATATGGGCTGATAACAATGGCCTGGAATTCTCTCCGACAAAATCCGTATGTGTGAAATTTCACAAGAGACGCCAGCGTGATCCCGATTCCGACATAACTCTCTTCCTAAGGAATTCACCACTCCTCCACACAATTAAATTCTTGGGTCTTGTGTTTGATGAAAAACTGTCATGGTCACATCACATTCACCATCTTAAAAATAAATGCATGAAATCCTTAAATATACTAAAATGTCTGTCAAATCCGAAATATAGCATAGATCCTAAGCTCCTGCTAACTGTGTACAAATCTCTCACTTTAAGTAAATTGACCTATGGGTGCCAAGTTTATTCCTCATCAAACAAAGCACTCCTTAAATCACTTGACACAATCCATCATACTGCTATACGAATTATTTTGGGAGCGCATAGGACGTCGCCATCGTTGGAAATCTGTTCACTAGCGGGCATCCCACCCTTAACGGTTATCCGAAATTCTTATGAATTCAGAGATTTATTTTACTGGTACCAAGCTAAATTACGCCACAACGATAATTCAGAAATCCCACTACCGTCTTTTCCGAACGATCCCCTCCCCAGTGTACTAGCCATCCTTAAGAAAAGAGGAATTAACTGGAACTCTGACCTTGCACATCAGCATGTTGAACTCCCCTGGAAGGATACTCCGATTGTTGCGGATTTATCTCTACTGAGCGATCGCTCGGACCAGGATGCCATTCTGCCGTCCCAGTACGTGGCAGAAAAAATGCAACTTTTTTCCAGCTACAGACAGCTGTATACAGATGGTGCCAAAGTAAACCCCCTCAATGGATCCTCGCCGGTGGCTTGCGCCTACGAGGTGGAGGGAGTTGTTCATACGGTTCGGCTCCACGACTTCTGTTCAGTGCTGGAGGGGGAGCTGTATGGTATTTTCTTCTGCTTGACAGAATATCTGCAGTCTTACCCCCAACGTCGAAATGCATTTCTAATCACAGATTCCTTGCAATCGATTAGGACACTCCAGACACCTAAAACCTCTCACATATTATCTCGAAAAATAAAGCGCATCATTAACGTGCTTTTCCGGGCTGGCTCACAGGTAACATTCTTGTGGGTCCCGGGTCATACCGGTGTGCCGGGGAATGAGCGTGTGAACTTGGCTGCTAAGGCAGCAACATATAGTCCAATGCCCGAAGGTGCCCCTCTGCCTCAGCTGGGGCCACCCTTTTTTCAGCAACATAAGGCAGAGACATGGGAAATTATGTGGTCGGCTCACACATCATGGCTGCGATCCATTAAGGTGAGCACTGAGCCTTGGTGGCCACCGATATCCCTGTCCCGCAGAGAGTTTGCAGCATTAACTAGACTCCGCATAGGGCACACAGCAATATCCCACAACTATTTGCTGGAAGGAACATCTCCTCCCTCTGCCTGTTCCATATGCAATTCCCCAATTTCCCCAACCGCTGAACACGTTCTGGAACATTGCCTGCCTGCAGGCACCTCCAACTTACCGACGGTTGCGTTGTCAAACGAACCAAAACAGGTCGAGGATATACTAAACCATATTAGAGCGGCTAACATATTAAAACACTTCTGATCTTGCACTGATCCATGTGCTGTAATAATCCCGGCAATTACACACAGCACATGGACCATATAAATTTAAGGGAAAAAAAAAAAAAAAAACTTTCGCTATCCGATTAATCGGTATTGGGATTAATGGAATAAATAAATTCTGTACGTTCATGTGTTTCCCAAAACCAGTGTTTCAAAATGTCCTATAGGAACAGACTCTTGGTACATTTGGCAAAAAGCAGTCATGCACATTATAGAAATGTATACTCCTAAATCAGCTATGCCAATGGCATATTTGACGTTGTTTGAAAGATTTCTGAAGATCTAACGAGAGAAGATCTTCTCTCCAGTTGCCTTGTAGGATTCAACGAAATGTGAATGAAAGTTTGAATACCGTCATTTGGACGATAATGCCGAAAGCGATATCTAGCGGCAAAAGCGTGGTTAATATTACAACTAATATCGCTGTAATTATGTACAAAGACGGTTTTCGAGGACTTGTAGATGTTATGAGCAAATTTCAACTAAAAGTTAATATAGCATTGTACCATTTTAAAATTAAAGTTGATTGGCGTCAAGTTGAAGCTGCAATCTGCTCAGCATCGAAACATCAGCAAAGCCCTCGAGAAGACCTTACGTCGCTCAGAAAGGGGGCTGAAGAGCAAAATGCATGCTTGGAAGGGCAGTTACATGGTGCTGGGATAGCAGAGTAAAAGTAAAAAAATCGGCAAGCCTATATTTTGGATATTTCATATAGTAAATACGTTTCAAGACTTTAAACGCGTTTTTCTCGAAACTATGTTTTTCAAATTGGCAGGCATCATAAATTGTTCAATTTTTATCCGATTGACTTGAAATTTTAACTGTAGCTTCTTAGATAGATTATCCTATGGAAGTACACACGATTTTTGTGATTGATAAATAATTACATTTGTAATAAACAATTTAATATCGTTTTTTTTACTGGGAAAAAAAAATTAAAACGTCCACCAATTCGTGAATTTAAAAAAAAAAAAAAGATTAAAATCTTGTGTACTTCCAACGAAAAACTAATGTAGATTAAGAAAAAAAAAAAAAACCTACGTTGCTTAGGGAGACTGCTGTACTGCTCGCCATTTTCCTCCGCCGAAAAAGCATTCGTTTAAATTACCTTGTGCCACGACGCCATTTTGTATGTTAAATGTTAATAAGAAATGTTTTTGTATACCTTAAGACATATGCAATAAAATCCAAAAATCTTATTTTGGTTCATTAATTAGTAATCGAGAAATAAATTTCTAAAAATTGATCCATTTTTCGGCATGCCTGAGTGATATAACCCCTTAAACTGTTACTCGGAAATTGTTTTCCGCATATTACAATAGTCGAATCGAGTTCCTTTTTTTTTTTTTTTTTTTTTTTTTTTTGGGCTTGGCCGACTAAGGGCAGCTACCCAGGACAAATGGAGTAGATTAAAGATTAAATTTTAATCCGGTCAGAGATCGATGACAGAAAAGAGACAAGAATAGGAACCACATTGGATGACGGCAAAGCTAAGATATAGGAAGCACTATATGGAGTAGGATAATTCAGCTATTTTCAATTATATTAATGCCATTAGATTCGTGTTTTATTTAATCTCGAAGTTTTACATTTTCAGTCTCTATGATTTTAATGTAGTTTACAATTGAAAAGTTTCCCAGCGAGCCATCCGAATCTTTATCAAAGAACATCAACTCCTTTATCGACGCTATTACGAATGCTGCTCTAGCATCCATTCCTAGGTCTGTCCCAACAAACAGATCACAACGGGTCCCATGGTGGTGCCCCGAAATAGGAACAGCCATACGCCAACGTAAACATGCCCTTAGGAAGTTTAAATCAACAGGCTTATATCCTGATTTGATCGAATTTAAAAAACGCCGCGCAGCTGCGAGGAGCCTCATTAGGCGCAAAAAACAGGAATCTTGGCAGCAATTTATGCATTAAATCTCCATAAATACTTCTAGTCACAATATTTGGCACAAAATTAAGGCACTGAACGGTATTAATCGTGCGACCCCTTCCTTTTCGATAAACCAGAATGGTTCCATGTTATCTGACCCGTTGGAAGTCGCAAATGCTTTTGCGAATCATTTTGCAATGGAGTCATCCTCATCGTCATATTCGTCTACTTTCTCTTTAAAGAAATATTCCACGGAACAACAACCAATAACTATCATCTCTGACTCCTCACTTTCCTACAATTGCCATTTCACCATTTCTGAACTAGACTATCAACTCCAGTACCATACTGCAAACAGCGCGCCTGAGCCCGATTCCATCCATCCTTATATGTTAAAACACTTACCTCCGTCAGCGAAAAACTTCCTCTTACATATCTATAACCAAATATGGTTCTCCGGATCGATCCCTGAGCCATGGAAATTAGCAGTTGTTATTCCTATTCTGAAGCAAAATAAAGATCCTCTTTTTCCACAAAACTACAGGCCTATATCCCTCATAAGTGTCCTCGCAAAAACGCTGGAAAAAATGGTTAACCGGCGTCTCCTTTTCTTCCTTGAACAGAATAATCTCCTATCCTCGTCACAAGCCGGAGGGCGTAAGAAGCGTACTACAGTTAATCATCTGCTGAGCCTACAAAGGCAAATATTGACAGCATTTCACAGACGCCAACATGTATACTCCGTCTTTTTCGATATAGAAAAGGCGTTCGACAGAGTATGGCGATACGGCCTCTTATCCAAGCTGACAACAGCTGGTATAAGTGGAAACATGGTCAAGTATCTGAATAATTTTTTAACAAACAGAACGTTCCATGTTAAGATTGGTTCGTCAACATTGAGCACCATTCAAACTGAGAATGGCTTACCACAAGGATCTGCCCTTAGTGCAACCTTGTTTATTTTTTATATCAATGATATAAATGATTGTATTGCTCCGCCTGTAAACGCCCGGCTCTACTTTGACGACTTAAATATTTCCCTGTCTTCCAGTTTTCCAGCAAATGCTCAAAAAATCCTACAAAAAACTATTACAAAACTACAATCCTGGTGTAACAATAATGGTCTTGTGTTTTCTCCATCTAAGTCTATCTGTGTTGATTTCTATAGGGGACGTCAAAACTCTTCCAGCATTCGCCTCAATCTAGAAAATTCCTCACTTCATTTCCACCCTACTGCTACTTTCCTTGGACTACTGTTCGATCAAAAGCTAACTTGGCGATCCCACATATCAAATCTTAAAGTTAAATGTCATAAATTCCTATCTATTCTTAAATATGTATCAAACACAAAGTATAATGTACCTCCGAAAACTCTCCTCTCCATATACAAATCCTTAGTCATTTCCAGAATAAACTACGGATTTCCTTGCATATTCGTCAGCCAGTCCTTCTTTATTTAAATCTCTCGATTCAATACACCACACGGCGCTTGGCACGATACTTGGCGCACATAGAACTTCCCCGTCTGTAAGTTTGTGTGCCTTGTTAGGCACTCCCCCACTAAAGTATTTCCGAACCTATTATTACCACCGTGAGACCCTTGCTCTTTTCTCTAGTAAACGCGCCTGTCCTATTGACACAAATGACCTCCCCAACACCCCAGAGTTCCCTAATGACCCTCTCCCAGAAATCCTGGCTCTCCTATCGCAGCACAACCTGAGCGCAATCCCTTTCCCTAACCTAGCTCCTAACATCATGATTCCGCCGTGGGCCCCTTTAAACATTGATGTTAACTTTTCCCTGACGAAGTATAATAAACCCCTGCACCCGAATATCGTTCAGTTGACAACAGCAACAATGCAAAAATACCCCGACCACCTCTTTTTCTACACGGATGCTGCCAAGGCTACCCCAGAGGCTACTTCTTCCCCAACCGCCTGTTCCTTTGAAGTCTGCGACGTGATTCGAAGCATTCGACTGAATGACAATTGCTCGGTACTGGATGCTGAAATATAATATGGAGTATTTTTCTGTTTGGAATATTTTCTTTCTACAGAGCCTACTTCACAGAAAGCCCTGCTGGTATCTGATTCATCCGCGGCCTTATTGACAATTTCTAATCCCTTCACCAAACATCCTGTAGCAATTCGAACCCAGCAGGTATTATACGAACTTATTAAGAGACAGTGCTCCGTATCCTTTCTGTGGGCACCCAGCCATGCAGGGATTCCTGGAAATGAACGCGTCGATACATCCGCCCGAGCAGAAATATATTGCCCCTCGCCTAGTAACAGCCCACCTCCACCTCATCTCTCGAACATAATCTTGAATAATCTCACGTCCTTATGGAAAACCCATTGGTCCTCGTGTCAGACTTTCTCGAGGTTAATTAAACCCTCAACGGAACCATGGTGGCCAGAAAAAAGCATCTCCCGCAGAGATTTCTGTGCACTTAGCCGCTTGCGCATAGGCCATACGGCCATGTCGCATAATTTTATTTTGCAAAGAACCCCTTCTCCTACGAATTGTCCTTTCTGTGGCCAAGCTGTTGCTCCCTCAACTCCTCATATACTATGCGACTGTCCAGCATTATCACCTCACCGGCCCCTTTCAGTTAATAACAAAACAGTCACCAACATTCTTGAGAATTCCCCCGATGCAATTTTATCCATAACACAATTTATCAGAACTAGCGGAATAATCAGATATCTATAAAAAGAAACTGCGCATATTCGTACTGTAATAGCCACAGCAGTTAAACACGGTACAGGATGTTGCTTTCACAAAAAAAAAAAAAAAAAAAAAAAGTATATTACGCAACTCGATGTTCAGCTCATTAGTAGGGCTAATTGTTTTTCCTTTTCATCGTCTTTTAAATATATCCCTATTCGGCTTAATGTATAGTTTGAATTTTTCTTATTACTCTTATCGGTTGATAAAGTCCTAGATTTAGTTGATGTTTTAACTATAGTGATGACCACGATTTTTCTGGACCGGGAGATGCGTATGAATGAATTGGTTTTAAAGAGTTTTTCATAGTTCTTGAAATAAATTCAAGGTTAACTACATTAATTCTAGTTTCAGTTATTTCTGAGACTACGTAGTTTTAATTATATCATTAACTTTATTATCCTTATTTACTTTAATTTTAGAAACCGACGAACGAATATTTTCAATTTCCTTATTAATATTGTCAATATTCTCCGATAAAGTAGCAAAGACATATTAGTTTTTGTTGAATCTGTTAGATTAATATGATAAAACTGTTTAATTTCATGTTACACGAGCAACGATTGTCAGTCGAGACTCGTACTATAAGAGTAATTACGGACTTACCGGGTTTATCTTTATTTTTAATGTAACGTGATATACATAAGTAGACTGCTGTAAACAGATAATTAGAACAGTTATCGAAATAATAAAATAGAAGGTGGATTTATTTATTTATTTTTTTTCTTTTTGGGCGTGTCAACTACGGATATTAACCTAGCGCGAGTGAAATAATGTCAATGCGTGATAAGGTACAAATCAAGCGAAACATCACTGCTTCACCGACTAGACCACGGTAGCTGGTTAAAGGCGAAATTATAGAATTTTTTGTTTTTCCCTCATCTCATCCTCTCACGGTATCCTTCTCGTTCCAACTATTCCTTTTTCCATGCGACGCCGATCATGATTTCCTTTGAATGTTCTCAACTAAGCGTACTCTCTCTTTTATTCTCAACGTTTAAATTGAAGGTAGGAATATAAACAAATATCATCCAAAAAAAGAATGGATGAATCAGAAGATACTTAATTTTATGAAAATTAGAGATCAATACTACAAACTTAGTAAAGGGAATAGAACCAGTACTCGATATACGGGACTCTATAAAAAATATCGAAATAATGTCAAAACAGAAATAAGGAAGGCAAAACAGGTGTTTTACTTAAGTCAAATTGATAGAGCAAATAATGCGAGTAAAAACATATGGAGAATAATTAATAATATTGTAAATAAAAGGAATAAAGTATCAATTGATGATTGCATTTGTAGGCATTTTGGAACCGACTCATTATTAGTGGAGAAATTCAGTGAATATTTTGCAAAATCAGTAGAACAATATAAACATAAGTGCGATGTCCAGTTATTGAATTCAAATGATGAAAACAGGTTGATGTGTTCTTTTTTCATTCCTCCAGCTGATAATATACAAATCGAAGCAATAATAAATAGCCTAAAAAATTTCAAAGCACCAGGTTGGGATGGCATTAGGACTATGGACATTAAAAGCGAAATTTAGAGAGATTCGTTCCTATACTAACAAATATGATTAATTATTCTATAAAGAGTGGTACCATCCCTCAGGGGCTAAAAAAAGGAATTATTAAACCAATTTACAAAAAAGGAGCTCAAAATAAGCTGGAAAATTACCGCCCTATAACAATAATTTCGGTAATAGCGAAAATTTTAGAACATTACGTAAACAGTCATTTAAAGAGTTACCTAGAACCAAATAATCTCCCTTACGAAAATCAACACGGATTTAGAGGAAAAAGATCCACCTTAACGCTATTAAGTAAATTGGGAAATGAAATAAATATGGGACTATCGATAGGGAATCAATTTATAATTACTTTCATTGTCCTATCCAAGGCGTTTGACTTAGTAGATCATGATTTATTAATAAAGGATTTAGAAAAGATTGGTATTACTAACAGACAGCTCCAATGGTTTACAAACTATATTAAAAATAGGAAGAATTGTGTAAAAATTGTAAAAAATGAAAGTAGGGATAGGTTGTTACAATATGGTGTCGGACAAGGAACCATACTGGCTCCCATTCTTTTCTTGATATATACTGACTCGCTTCACAAATATATTAGAAATGCAAAGGTGTTTGTGTTTGCGGATGACGTTGCGCTATTGATAGAACACAATAATATACAAATGGCGGAGAAGTTACTTCAGGAGGACGTTGATAATCTTAGTAAATGGGCGCATGACAGGAGGTTAGCAGTTAACATAAATAAATCAAAGATAATGCATATTCGAAACATATCCAAACATGCTACTCATGAACCGCGGATTATCATCCACAGTAGCGAATGTGTCCATGATTTATATTTAAGGAACAACAGTCCAGTTTGCGCATGTAAACCATTAGAAAAGGTGCAGGATTTTAAATATTTAGGGGTTTTTATAGATAGCAATATGAATTGGAAAAAACATATACAAAATTTAAGTGTAAAAATCAGACAGACCATTCCAGCATTATATAAGATGAAACAAGTACTTCCATAAGAAACACTAAAAATTTTTTTTAACGCAATGATAATGTCTAGGATATTATATGGTATTCAAATATGGGGCGAAGCGAAGAAATCACAACTTAACAAGATAGCGAAATTGCAGAAAAGATGTTTAAAATTACTGCTTCCTCATGGGGGGCATAATAATTCAACATCATCATGGTGGAAGGTAAACAATGTGATGTCGCCAAAAATGTATTATTATTATTATAGATTATTGGAGCTCAAAACCAATAATATCAGAATACCATCAAGACCTAAAATTAGAGTTACGAGAGATCGAAATACAAAATACTTTATTCAACCAAGGGGGACCAATTTAAGGATTGATAATACACAGCAGACAGTACTAATTAAATTACTACGGGAAATTCCAGGTAATATATTAAAGGAGAAAAGATTAGGTGCGTGGAAGGAATACGTAAAAAAATGGCTGATAGATTGGTGTACAGATTAAGAAACTTTCGAGGTTTCTTCTATTGGTACTACCATGTCGGTGACTTCTCTATTTCGTAAATTAGGTTCCTAAATTTCTCTTTGCTCAGCACAGGAACTACAACAGGGGCATGTAGATGATTTTCAATAATGTAGCGGAAAAGATCTTCTTTCTTTTACATTAGTGGGAATGATTATTCTGAGTGTGACTGGTTGGTGATGTATAGCTGCTAAGTGTGTAGTCATAAGAAGTTACTGTACTAAATTAATTAAATTACTATAGTGATAAGAAATATTATTTTAGATGTATTGAAATGTTATTAGTAAATTGTAAATTTATGTCAAATAAACGATAATGAGGGTGACGGGAACTCACGAAACGGGCAAAATTGCCTTGTGAGACCCACAACTTTCTTATTTAAAAATAAAAAAAAAAAAAAATCTCCCTACTCCGTATGACGTTGTTTATGTTCTTTCGATCGCTTTCCTATCTGCCGTTCCAGTTTTAGTTTCTCTTACTCGTTTTATCTCGTACCATATAAAAATCTAATATACAGTGTTCATTTTGATCAAATCCACGGGTACACCATTTTAATTGTGCTCCTAGTTGCCGTCCCTGTCCCACAAAAAAGAGTTTTCCTCATCTGTTTAACACTAATGGGGATAAAGAAACACTAAAAATAATCAAGTGACTAAGAAATTTACGAAACAGACAAATTTCTTTTCAACTTTAAAAATATAAACATCGACGACTTAAACTTGAGCAAAATACGATTAATTTCTTTTTCCCGTGGGCTCGTTTTACCCAGAAACAATTAGAAAAGGAACGAGTCAATTATGTATTTATACAGTTCGTTATCCAGGCTGATTTTATGACATCTTCTGCTTCTACGAGCACCGATCATTACAGTTACGACACTGGTAATACTGATGTCAGCAATAGGGATAATACTAATGATAATAATAGTAATAATAATAATAACGATATTAACAATATTCTAATAATAATAATAATAGCAACAATAACACTACCAATAACAATAACTATGTCACCAATAATAATGACAATGATAATAAAATTAATAACAGTAATAGAAATAATAATGAGGATAGTAATAATAATAATAATAATAATAATAATGATGATAATAATAAGAATAATAATAACAAGGGTAATAATAGTAACAAAAATACGCATAGGTCTGGAGAGTCCTCCTGGCCCTTATTCCATTATAATTGAACACGCTTCTTCTAGTGCTAATCTAAGAAATTACCATTCGCTTGCTTTGGCAAAGCTAATAAGCTCAGTGACATCATCCTTTACTAACTTCTCCCAACGTTGAAGAAATCGGATCTCCGTATCCTTCTCTTCTTCCCCAAAGCAAACTCTTTCTTGCAGAATTAAAATCATCTTCTCAAACACAACTTGAAGGCATTCATTCCCTGTACTTCTTTATACAGGTTGCGGGTAATTTCAGACGTCCAACCTTCCTTTTTAGAGGACGGCATATTAGCAGGTCTTGCATCGTCTATTCACGTAATTTCTATAAGAAGAATATTTCGCACTTCCGAAGGTAATAAAATCCCTACAAAATCCTTTGAACTTATGTTCTCCAAATCCATTCTGCTTGAGTTTGTGTCAATTTACAAGCTCCGTTTCTTTGTGTCTCCCAGCATCAAACTTCCATTCCAGTGCTCTAAATGTTTTCTTTTTGGTCATATTGCTGGGTACTGGCATAGCTCCTGCGCCATTTGTTCCCACTGTTCGTTAAAGCATCTCTTCTCCGAATGTTGTAATCTTCGAAATCCTCCGCTGTGCCAAAACTGTAACGGCACCATTGTTCTAATGACCGCAGTTGTCCTGAGTGATTCAAACAAAGGGACATCAAAAAGATCACGGCTTTCAAAAACCTATCGTTTCGCGAAACTTCTAATATAAAAACAATTCTTTTAGCATTCCAGCACTCTTATATGCGAGTGGCGCCTTTGTGCTCTCCTCCAATTTGATCATTGCTTCTGATACCCCTATCTCCACTTCCTACGTTCCATTAAAATCTCCCACGTTCCATTAACCGAATAAAACCAAACCTTCTTTTAAGCATAATCCTCAATTCTCCCCTCTTCTTTCAAATCATCTTCTTTCCCCTTCAATGGCTGGACTCTAAACCATCCTCTTAACTTTAGCAATAGCCCCGGCCTCTCTTATACCAATGTTACCACCGCTTCTATCTCTAATGATCCTGCACCTATTTATTCCCAAGTAGCTGATCTTCCTCTTATTTAGCAACATGAATAATTGATCTACTTTCTTCTCACAACATTGTGTCCTCTTCTAAATTCGCCTCCTTGCCTTGTCCAATAATTTACACTTAACTTAACTTCTCCTTTGATCTACTTCGGTCTACATTAGCTATGCAGGACGCTATTGAGAGATGACCTAGATTCATCTGCTCACAGTGGATAATTTCAAAATTTCTCAATTATTTGAGAACTTTAAAATATACAAAGTTGGCCCATTTGAAGTATTTAAATCCGCCGGCCCAATGTATGCTTCTTTAATCTTTCTTCTTGTAATTCACAGGCTATCGACTTAGTTATTTTTTATTACATATTACACGCGAACCAGTCATAGCTTTAAATTTATAACAAGTTTTATTTTATTTTTTTAATGGGCTTGGTGTCAACACTGACCCAACTACATAAGCTTAGATCACCTACTCAGATTCCGAGGCGATCGGAGTTAGAGAGTATAAAGGAAATAAGGAGGGGAATAACGGCTAGAGATGGGAAGGAAAGGATTAAGGAGCATTGAAAGAGATAGGAAGATCCAACGCCAAAAGTTCGGCATATATAGATGAGAGCAGTCAGGAAAAAGAGCAGGGCATTCAAAAAGGATGTGGTTGGGGTCGCATATAAAGGGAGGATCGGTAGAATGGAGAGGGCAAAAGGGAGAAGGTGAAAGAGAAAAAGAAAAAAGAGAACAGGGAAGGAGGGAATGGCCAAGTCTTAGTCTGATTAAGGAAACAATAGCCGAGCGCCGAGAAAAGGGAAGAAATTGGTACTAGGGATGTGAATTGGGAGTAGGCTGTAGCAGGAGGTAGAAGGAGGAGCGATTGGCAAAAAAAAGAAGGGTAGATGTCAATCCATAGTCTGGCATGGAGAGTTGCGGAGAGGAAAAGGATGTCTAAGGCAGGAAAATGCAGGAAAATGCAGGAGGAATGGACCATTGAGAGACGCCGAGCGAGCTAGCAAGTCAGCTGCTTCGTTGCCCTCAATGCCAGGGTGGTCAGGAACCCATAAAAAGTCAATAAGGATAGAACGTGCTAAGCGAAAGTTGAAGATAGAGGCACAAACAGAAAGATTAAATATCATTAGTTGAGTGGGAAGGAGGAGAAGGGATAGCTTGCAGCACAGATTTGGAATAGTAACAATGAGAAATTTACAGATCTTTCTTGAAGAGGAAATAAAGGAGACAGCACGGAGAATGGAGACTGATTCAGCAGCAAAAAATGGAACCAAAGGAAGGAAATTTGAAGGATTCCGAGTGATTAAGTGAGGGGACCGTAAAAGCACCGCCCACCCCGTTATCATTTTTGGAATCATCAGTGAAAATTTTTACATGACGGGGAAATGAAGAATTTAAGATGTAGACATATTCACTGACCACTGTACAACGGGGAATTAGCACGAAGAGGAAGAGAGGAGAATGAGATGGTGAGACATATACTATTGAAATCAAAAGAAAAGT
Organism: Icerya purchasi; assembly: GCA_039619475.1. Taxonomy (NCBI): domain Eukaryota; kingdom Metazoa; phylum Arthropoda; class Insecta; order Hemiptera; family Monophlebidae; genus Icerya; species Icerya purchasi. Next base: position 202,459,367 of record CM077115.1, read on the forward strand.
AAGGAAGCTTATTACGGGAAATGACATAAAGAGAAAACTTAGAGACCCGAGCAGCTATGTACGCAAGAACCGGGATTTTGTGAGGAACGAAGCGCCAGTGTGGTCATTGATATACAGATAGGAAGAAATAAGTTTAGATGAAGAGATCTGGAGGCGTTTAATTAGGAAACGGTAACCAAGCAGAGATCTGCGGATAAACAGGGGTTTAATATTAGATTCAGACAAAATAGCAGGAATCGGAAAAGATTTTAGGGCCCCAATGCAGAGTCGAAAACAGGAGTTTTGGATTCTATCAAGTTTGCGCAGGAGAGAGTTTGATACATTGCCGTATAAGAAAGAGCAGTAGTCTAGTTTGGAACGAATGATGGATTTGTAGAGAATTAGGAGAATATATGGATCACCGCCACACTTGAGAGGACATAAGGCTTCCAGGAGATTCAGTCCTTTAAGACAAGAGATATAAACGTACTCGATATGTTCTTGGAAAGAGAGTCGACTATTTCGGAAAAGACCAAGATAGCATAGGGAATTAACAATAGGAATAGGATAGTTGGAGGAGATAATGTTTACCAGAGCACGATTATATGGGCGGAGGGAAAAAATAATAGAAGAAGACTTGGAAGGAGAACGAGAGAGAAAAGCACTGGAAGGACTGATATAGAGTAATTAATCTCCTCGTTGGCCCTAGCTAGCTAGTCTGAAGTGGAGTAGAAAAGGATATCATCCGCAAAAAGGAGAGAAGAAGAAGGAATGCGAAGAGCAGCGATATCAAGGAGATAAATATTAAAATCAGTAGGACTATGAACCCTGAGGTAAGCCTAACGTCTGATTGTTGAAAAGGAAGTAACAGAAAGAAAAAGAGATGTATTTTGGAACAGATTAAGAATAATGGTAACAAGAATAGGAGGAATATTGAGGGGAATGAGCTTAGAAGCCAGCGAAGGAAGATGAACATTATCAAACGCAGATGCGACATCGACGAATGTGGCAATAGTAAACTTTCTATCTAGGAATGATTTGTAGATGTTCGAGAGAAAGGTACTAATGCAGTCGATTGGCCCAAGACCAGGACGAAAGCCAAACATATTGGAAAGGAGGAGATTGTTATGCTCCAGCCACCAGACTAAACGATATTGTTGATTAAGCCTTCGAAAAGTTTTCGAAGGCAAGAGACGACGGAGATAGTTCGGAAAGAAGACTGTTTTCTTCTTTTGAGGAATAGGAATGATTATAAAGTCATTCCATGATTTAGGAGTGCGACCAGAGATTAGAAAGGAGTTACAGATGGCTAAAAGAGAATGCAACGAGGAAGAGGAGAGATTTTTAAGGATTAAATATGACGGGCCATCTAATCCGGGGGTGGAGTTAGTGGATTTGTTAAGAATGGATAGGAGCTCATTGTAACAAAAAGGAGAGGATAGAAAATGGTCTTCAGAAGTAGAGTAGTAAGAGGGAGAACTAATTTCTTCAAGAGAAGGAACATAAGCGGGCGAGATAGAGTCCAAAAAAGAGTGAAGATGTGGTAACGCAGGAGTAGAATGAAGGGGGCGCTCGGAGGAGGGAAATCTAAAGCCCCTAGCTAGCTTCCAAATCTGAGAGAAGGGCGTATCTCTAGCAAATGAGGAACAGAAAGTTCTCCAAGAATTCCTCTTGGCAGCCTTTAGGATGCTACGGGCTGTAGCGTTAGCTTCTTTGTGAACTAGGAAGTTAGACATGGAAGAGGGGGAGAGAAAGGTTTTAAAAGTGTCGGTACTCTTCCTGAAGGCTGCTTTACACTCTTCATTCCACCAGAGTGAGGAAGCAGCAGAAGTTCTACAACAGTTAGTAGAAGGGAAGGGAGGGGATGAGAGGGAAAGAGCAGAATAGAGAGACTGGGTGAAAAGGTTGTATTGAGATAAAAGTAAAGTGAGTTCCATACCCTTGACAGGGCGTTGGGATTGTGAAGTTAAGGTTCACAATGTACTAAGCCCAACGGCACTAATGAGAGTAGGGGGGCCAGTTCCTTTCTCTCGGCCGCCTTTACTTTCCCAGATTTCTCTGGTACCCAATTATTTCAGGCTGGGTAAGCTTGGGAGCGACTTAGATCTGGGACGAGACAAGTCTTGAACCCGTGACCTCCGACTTGGTAGCCAAGCACCTTAACCACTAGGCTACCACGCTGCCTTGTATTGAGATAGATGATCGGAATTAGCCTGAATAGGAGAGAGAGAGAGAGAGGAATCGACTATAGAACGAAATTTGCCCCAATCAGTTTATGAGAGAAGCCAATGAGGAGAATGAAGAGGTTTGAAGAATGGAGGAGGTAGGACATCATTAAGTGACAGAACAATAGGAGAGTGATCACTGCCAAAAGTGCCATCAAGAGTTCTCCATGAGCATTTTAGACCCAAATTAGGAGAAAAGAAAGAAAGATCAACTGCGCTAGGAAATGAAGGGTCTTTGAAGCAGGTGGGAAAAGAATCATTAAGGAGGAAGAGGTTATGATTTAGGATGAAGTTTTCAAGGATTGAGCCATTGCTGTCGTGGCCAGGGCAGCCCCAGAGTGGAGAATGGGCATTTTAATCACCCGCAATGATGAATGGATTTAAAAGAGATGAAAGGAATGCGAGAAGGGGGAGCTGAGAAAGGCTAGAATTTGGCGGATTGTACACACATGCGATGTGAATAGGAGTAGGAAGGAGATTTGATAGAGAAATATGGGCCATATTAGGGAGATTAGGATGAAGAGGAGGAAGGAAGGGAATGCTGTGTGACTGGTATGGTAAGTCGTTTCTAACAAGAATAGCCAGGCCACCATACCCGTCTACACGATCCAAAAGTACTATGGAGAAGTCTTTGAAATGGATATTTGAAGTGGATTTTAACCAAGTTTCAGATAACAATGCTGTTTGAATATTTTAGAGGTCTAATAGCCCCTCTAACGCTTGTTTATTTGCATGTATGCTACGACAGTTCCACTGAAGAATATTTAAAGAATTATTCTGAGACATGGTGTCTAAAACGGTAAGGAATGAGTGTTATAGGAAAAGGAATGCAGGGAAAAGTGGAATCGTAGGAATAAAAATAATTTAAGGTGATGAAAGAAGAAAAAAAGGGCATCGCGTAATCTTGGTTTTGTGCCAGTTTAGCAACCTTTAAGATTAATTGCGGCCAAATTCGGAACTGAGCGAGCGAAAGAAATAATAACCTGCACGAACTGGTGAAAAGCCAGTTTGTAGGCCTCCTTCTGTTTAACGTGATCACCGACGGCGGAATAAACCGCACCGTGGAAAATTCCATATGTAAAACGTGCAAGTAAGCAATTGTACTGAACTGTAAGAAAGACAGAAAGAAGAAGAAGGGTATTGAATGGTAAAAGGGAATTAAAGAAGGGAAAAAGGAGTGTTGAATCATTTGAAATTAACGTTGTTATACAACAAGGATAAAAGACTGTCAATGAAAGAAGAGGACGAAGGTATATTGTAAGATGCAAGAAGCTCCATAATGGTAGCAGAAAGACTGGAGATGGTTACGGTGGACTCTGTGGTAGAAGACGAAGTGTTGGAGAGAGGAACAGATGAAGGACAGGTAAGCAGGGGAAGAAACTTTATTTAGGGTCCATCCAACAGAGGGTGAAGGAGGGTGATAAGAAGGATAGAAGGAAATTGGAGGAGCGGTTTGTGATGGGGTTTGGATTTGTGAAATTTGTGAAATGTTGGAGATTTTGGACAGGGAAGAGAGAGGGAGCCTTGGAAGAGTTGATGAAAAAGTTCTGAGAAGGAATAGGGGATGCAGCCCGGTTGGTATATGAAAAGGCTTACTGAATTTGAAGATTTGATCTTGACGGCTTCATGGAAAGAGATATTTTCAAAGGCCATGATCCTTTTTATATCTTTTTGTCTTTGCTACTCTGGACAAAGACAAACTGAGGAAACATGGGAACCTTTAAAATTGCCACAGAAAGGAGGTTCCTGTAGATTGGGGCATTCAGAGAAGGAGTGTTTGAATGCACAATGGGAGCAGATGGAGTGGGAGCTGCGACAATTGCGTGCAATATGTCCGAAACAAGAAAACAATTGGAACACTGGGTGGGAGAATGAATACTAGGAGAGACTGAGAAGCGTATATATGGATACGAATTGAGGGAGGTAGCATTTGGCGAATTTCAGTTCGACATTTCTAGTCGGAATTTTAGAATCTTCGGAAGAGCGGAGAATACGTCGTATTGAAATAACTGGAATAGAGGATTTAAGTCCTTCTTTGATGTCGTCCAATGAAAAGGAGGGATGGACATGGGTTATAACTCCAATCTTATATAAAATGCGTTAAGATTATGGGATTTAAAGAAGCGAGTCTTTTAATTAGCGGAAGAGACAGAGGGGAACAAAACATACATAATAATAAGATGCATAGAATTCCCTTGCGGAATAATTTTCTTCATTTATCATTTTCATTCACTATTATTACTTATCTCTTTTCCTTTCCCCCATAGTTTGTCATATTTTTGCCAGATTCGATCTTATTTTTTTGCTTTTCTTTTTTCCTCCGCATTTAATTCTCTTACTCCTCCTTTCTGTCATTACTTGCTCGGTGGTCAAGAATTGCTTTCCTGTTACTTCCTACTTTTTCTCCCACATGGTACACAAATTTAATATTCTTCAATGGAACTATCGTAATCTAAGAGCCAACCAACACTATAATTGATTCCTTTTCCATTCACATCGCTCTTTTATCTGAAACCTGGCTTTCGGAATCCTCTAACATACAAATTCGAGGCTTTACAGCAATCCGTTCTGATCATGTTGATGGCTATTGTAGCGCTGAGTCCATATTTCAATTCCAAATAATTATCCTCAGCCTATTCATATAATTTTTATACATATTCCTTCCAATTTTGATCTTAATAATTTCCCATTCACACTATTTGACCTACCCTCATTCTCTTCCTTTCATTATCCTCTATGGGGCTCTGCACGTCACAACAGAAACGATCGCGTTCTTGAAAAATTTGTTTGTCCTCTTCTCAGTGACAACTCACCTATTCTCTATAAAGGTGCTCACTCATAGAGCCCGGTTGATCTGTCCTGTACTACTCCCTACTTTTGTCTTAGGTGTCATTGGGGAACTTTGTACGGTACCTTCGGCGCAGTGATCATGTTTCCATTGTTCTCTCCTTTTAATACCTTCCTTCTCCTCCTTCTCAAAATTACTCCAAACCTGTTCTCACTCCTAAAGGTTGACTGGGATAAATTCCGTTCAAACATCGACTTATCTCTTCCTTATATACATATTTTCACGATGATCTTATTCAACAATATAACGCCTTTTTTGATTCGATTTCTTCTGCTCTTATACCTTCTCTGCGCCACTTTTCCGAAAAAAAAAATATATCATCTTCTGGCTTCCTTACTTTGGTGGAATACCGATTGTATGAATGCCTTCAAGGTCAGCGTTTCCTCATTTCGACTCTTCTGGGCTTGTTCCTCCTAAAGCTTTTCGTTTTTCTAGCTCCGAACGTCCTTCATATTAGAACCTTCCTTCACAGAAGCTCACTACTTTTCTTGATTCAGTTGCTTCTTCCTATGTACCATCCCTCGAGGAATCATGGACTCCTCCTTTCCTGCCTATTACATCTTCTTTACACTTTTTCTCCTCTTCCCTCAGCATCAATGAATTCTGCGATTCCTTTACCAGTTCTTCTAATTCTTGCCGAGATATAGACGGCACCCCACTCCTTATTCTCAAGAACCTTTAGGAGTTAGCATTTAAAATTCTTTTTTGTTAATCTGTAATTCTTTCCTGTACATTTCCGCAACTCCACCGCTTTGGAATTCTTTTATTATTATTCCCATTCCGAAAACCTAACTCCTCCATCCAATCTCGCTAGCCTCATGTTTAAGAAAACTTTTTGAACATATGATTAATAAACGCTTGGTGTGTGGTGGCTAGAATATAATAATGTACTTTCGCATTGTATGTTCGATTTCCATCCTGGCCTTATTGACTGAATATCCCTTTTCTTTTCCGATAAGGAAATTTACCATCGCCGCGTTTGTTGATGCCACTTTTGGCTTTGGTAATGTTCACCTATCTTCTCTGCAGAATAAAATGCTTTCCATTAATATCCCCCTCTTGAGTTTACTTTTTTGCGGTAGCCTAGTGGTTAAGGCGCCGGCTACCAAATCAGAGGTGTCATAGGTTATCGAGACTTGTCTCGTTCCGGATCCGAATCGCTTCCAAAGGTATATATCCAACTTGAAATAAGTGGGTTCCAGAGAAATGTGGAAAAGTAAAGGTGTCCGAGAGAAAGGAACCGGCTGAAAGATTTATGATTAAACGTCTTTACAACGTTCATTCTAAACTCATGAATTCCTTATTTAATTTATATAAAAAGAAATCAGTAATGAACACAAAATATATTAATAATAATAAAATAACACCGGAGACATGCTTCGGAGCAATCGCATTACTCGGTAATGACCAAGTCACGAAGTTTGAGACGTTTTAAGCCTTCTTAAGTCCAGATCTATAGATAAAAGTGCTAACCGGATTCGGATGATAATGAAAAGCCGTTTCTGATGTTGTCAAGTATAATATAAAATATAAATGTTTGGATCCATTTTCGGTATTATCATCATCTTCTTAAAAATATACATATAACTAGAAAATAATTATTTGGAAAATATAAAGAAATGGCTATTTTTTTATATTATCTAAATAATGACTTTTTGTAATACGTGTTTTTATGTGTATTTCATAAAGCATATAATATAATCATATGTTTATTAATTTGTTGGTCCGTTAAATCCGCATGGAGTAGTGCGTGATTTTATTAAAACTAACCGATCATTGGTAGAATTAACCGAAGAAACTTATTCCGGGCTCCCGTTTGAATTTTATGTTTCGATTCGATTAGTGTACGCTCATATTTGTATTCCGTAAGTGTCCATAATGGACGCGTATAACTGTTTTTATATATGTATATATTGGAAGTTTGTTTTCTAGCTTCATTTTAGAGTGAGCCTAAAATGAGCCAGTACATTTGACACGTGTTTATTCTCGTATTCAGGGAAGCTTTGTTGTCGATCTGAGTTCTCTCTGTGTTAATTTTGAATCCATACGCGAAGTACTCTTTGCAGAATTGAAACTGGGCCAGTAGTATGGACTACATAACATGGATGTTAATCACATAAAGCGAAAGTGACGTGTACAGATTTCTGTTCAACTGAATTTTTCGATTCCTCTTGTCCATTGTAAAACATTCTGCACATATTCGTTACAATCTGGGAATAATGGCTCTCTCTGACTCTGATAATGTTGCTGTAAAATAAAAACCAATGGAAAAAAAAACAACTTTATTTAATTCTCTCCTATATATGTATGTATGTATGTATGTATATTAGAGAAATATCTTGACGATCACCTCGAATAAAACATTTTTCGATATTTATCAAAAAGGGGAGAAAAAAAGTTAACGAATGTGTCTATATTAAGAAGGGGACGCGGAGAGATGGAATCAAATGACCATCGTTTTACTCAAAAAGTGGCGTTAATTGAGATGTATAAAGCGGCTTTTCATCACTTGGCTTTTGAACACTTACCGAAGTCTACGAATTAGCATGAAAGGGGAGCGAATACTAGAGGACGATGAGAGTGGGCTTCCGAAATGATATTAAGCGGCGCGGTAGATTAGTGTAGGATATAATGCACAAATCCATGTTCGAGGGAGATAGGGCGTTTAGCATTTTATCCTGTATATAACCGTTACAGGTAATTTCGACAGTTTGTTGCGGTTTTTTAAAACTAAACGCATGTTTCATGAATTCTACACGTTGCGGAGTAAATCTTTAATCACACCCCATATTCACGATAAGGCGCATGCATATACAAACATTGCTTACGTTCAAGTCCTTATTCGAGTATGGTTCTCGCCTATCGCTGACTTTTTTGATTTCTCTATGCAACAGCGGGGGCGGGGTGGGGGGATTCATTTTATTTTTTTCTCTTCACGAGAGACGAACGCTCAGTTGAAAAGACATTCCCCGGTATTTTGCGGTTTTTTCATAATTAGTAGAATAGCTTTCGAAAGAAGCAGGTCTCTATCCTGAATTTAATTTTTTTTTTAATAAAACGATGTGTTTTTTTACATTAAGCAACACTCTCACTGACCTTCAGTAATAAGACGCAGGCGTGTTCTCGCGTTTTGCATTTTGAACGGCAGGCAAATCTGCCCAGCAGTCGTAAAAGGGCCAGGTCGAAAGAAACAAACAAAACTTGTCGAGCTCGGCGATTCTTAATGGCGCGTCGAGGATGGACGACCGAAGTAGAAAAAAAAAAAAAAAAAAAGAAAGAAAAAAAAATGACGCTGAAAAATTTTCAGTCCACTGTGACGTCAGTTGGTCACTGGGCGCAACAACAGACTCGTTCGCGCCAGTTGCTTCCAGACTGCTCGACAGGAATTTTTTTCCATATTTCATTCTCCGTCAGCGGCCTCCTGTCGGGGTGTTGAGTTTTTTCGCGAGGCTTAAATTGAAATATTTCCTATTCCATCTGCGTAAAATTCGAGCAAGAGCGCGTGTGCAACGATTACGCACGTTATTCCGAGCTGTGCGCCCGGTTTTGCGGGATAATCCCCGCTGCTGAAGAGCCGCATCCTGCGCCCGTTTCGAAGAGGTGTAAACGGAAAATGGAGCGAGCTGGACTGAATTACTGACGAGGAGAGAAAGGAATAGTGTGTGAGAGAGAGAGAGAATGAGAGAACGGTTGTCGGATGAGGCGGTTAGGGTGTCAAGTTTGGCGGGAATACTACATGTATATGTGCACGGCGGAAGGTTCGGTACGGCGGTCGTGAGGACGCGGGCTTCGGCGCGAGCGAGACTACGGGGGTGCAGCTAAAATGCGGTAAAGCGCCACTGTCGGTTGCGTGCACCGCGGGTCGACGACGAGAACGAGGTTCTGCAAGCAGGACGAGGTTGGGGTTGAGAGGCGTAAGAGGTTTCTGCGAATTCGGTTGTTTGCGTTTCATTGTTCGGGCTCGTAACTGTTGCTTCTCTATGGCCCGCTCCCGAGGATTCGGGCCTGTTCATTCGGTACCGATATCGTCGTCCGGAACGGAGTCGTCTAGTGTGTACGTTTGCTTCGCGACGTTCGTGTCGGTGGCTGATAAAATTCAACAGGTAAAAGGCTGCACAAAATACATTCTCTCTGCTAAATCTTATTTAAAATTATTTTCTCTCTACCTTGCCCGAGCTCGTTCTTCCGCTTAATCTTTCGCTTTCTTTCGTCTCTTCTTCTTCTTCTTCTTCTTCTAAAAAGCGCTCTCCCCTTATTTTTTTTGTGGACCCCCCCTAACGCCCCCCGAAAAGTCCGTACGGAAAAGTTCTTTCGGTTGAAAAAAATAAAAATTATTTTTTTAGTTCGAGCGCGCTTTTATATTTACTTAATATAGAAAACGGAAATATAATAATAATATTTATACTTTTTTTCTGTAGTTTTTTCTGTAGTTTTTTTTTTTTTATAAATTTGTGCGTGTCTACATTATTTACGTTTATTATTGCTATCGTGCGGAAATGGATATTTTCTCGTTTATTAATCTTCATTTTTATCATCGTTTTTCCTTCGGAAATTGCTTAGAAACAACAACTTTAGTAATCCTTTCCGGATTTCGCGCCAATTTCTTAATTTTTCAGTGATAAAATATCATCGACTAGCTCGGTGATTCATCCCTATATATGTTATTAAAACAAGGTAAGTAACGCCAAAGTAGCAGTGACGACGCAGGTTTATAAGCTTAAATTTCGACTGTGTGTGCGGTAAGGCGCGGGCAAATTTTTTGTTGCATTCGACTGTATTTTATTACTGGTAACGAAATGATTAAAAGTCGATTGAAACTTCGACTTTTCTCAAATGCGATCGTCTTTATCTTCTTTGGGGTTATCTGCCGTTACAAAGAATTCGATTATTAAAAACTGTCCATATTTATTTTGTAAAATTATATTTCTTCACTACTCTAGTTTCTTTTCGCGGTCTATTTCTAATTGTTGTTACGAATATTACTGCTTCTTCTTAAAGATATCGATTTATTCTCCGGTCGCACAAGACCATCATATATGTAAATAACAAAAAAAACATTTAAATTATAAATAGATACCCCGAGTTAGTAATTTTTTCAGCGATATAGTCGCTTATCTTTGGACTGCTAGAAAAGAGAATGGTAAAATTTCTTTATTGAGACTTAATTTCAATCAAACTTTTCAAATCTTGAGTAGATATTATCGGTTAACCTTTAATTAGAGAGAGAGAGAGAGAGAAAATCAAAGAACCGCGTTAAGATATCATTGGATTTTGAAAGAAATCGGCAAGACTTTTATACATATATTTCGCCTTCATTTTTATTAATATTTTGGTTTTTTGTTCCTAAGGTGTTTATGTTTTTGGGTACTTCTAAAATTTACGGATTTCAATTAAGATTATAGGTTTTTTGTTTTTTTTTTTACATTTGCCTACTATTTAGTATTGCAACTTTTGGGCGATCACTTAAATTCTTCACCAGTACCAGACTTAAAAAGTGTGAAGTATATTTCTTTTTCAATTTTATTAAATGGAGAATAAAATTAAAAATCAAAATTATTCGAGGGAATTCGATATTAGTAAATCTAGCCAATTTTGCGTGGTACTACATGTAGTGTATCAAAAGTTATAGGAAAGTGATTATTTAAAAGTTGTTCTTCCGTTTATTTTATTAATGCGTACACACTGGAAATAAATATCCTTTTCGGATGTTTATTAAAAAATCGGATCTGTTTTCGTAGGGTAAAAAAAAAAAACCATTTAAGGCGAACATCGAAATAATAATCAAACGGCCAAGCGACGGTCGATAAATTTTGTAATCCTTTGGCCGAAACTTAAATTTTGTCGGAAACAAACTCAGAGTCCCTGGATGAAGAATTGTTTGAATTTCAAAATTTTTTGCTGAAATCGCCGACTGAAAAAATCGTAGGAGACTGTGAAATCATATTTTTATATTTTCTAATAATAAATTCAGACTTTTCTCCAGATAAATCTATTTACTAATCGGGTATTTTTCTTTTCCATTAAATATGGGGAATATATTGAATTCTCGAGAAAACATTTCCAGTTTTTAATAATATGTTCAATTTAAATATCTGTTATTTATAATGTTTCCAGTAATCGACACAAATTAATAAATTGACAAAAAACGAATGTACTTAAAGATATTAAAATTTTTTCATTATTCACTAGTCGACAAAAAGCAGGGTGCTACAAGAATTAATCTGTATCTAAAAAGAGTCTTTTGTATGTAATTAATGTTTTTTTTTTTGTTTTTTTTGTTCTTATTTGTTGAGGAATGACGAGGAGGTTGAACAGTGGGCTATGCATATAGCGCTGCTGGTGTTCGGTTTAATTCATAAAAAAATTTTGCGTGTTTTTTTTTTCGAAAAAGAAAAAGACGAACGTTTATCGTTAGTCGACAAATAGGTAGCTCGCGAAGAGAGACTAAAGTATACCCTTTCACCTGATAAAGAAAATTATTTGTAAGCCATGTACGTATAGCGGACGCGAGCATTCGACCGAGAAGTTTTAGCGTGGCCAGTTCGGAAACTCCTCATCGCGATCTACTTTTATTTCCTTCCTTCCTTCAGTTTGTTGGCTCGATGTAAGCTTAGCGTTAATTAATTTTCCCGTCAAATCTGTTGCTGGTTTAATTGGTTTCTTTTAAATTTAAATTTTAGAAGAACCCGTGTACCGCAACTTTCTATAACCGACACGAATGTCAGAAAATTATGCGAGTACTATTTTTAATCATATATATGTGTGTGTGTGTGTGTGTTTTATTTTCTATTTTTATGGAGTTGGGAAGTGTATAATTAAATCTTTACGCGATATGAAACGAATAGCAGATAAAGAGGATAGAAAAACCGGCATAATAGAAGGAGAAGGAAAGGAGAGAATGAAGAACGTGTTATAAGAAGTAGTTCTATTAGTCAAAGTGACAGGCGGAAAGAAATACGTTCAGCAGCGACGAGAGAGCATTCGAAAAAGATATGACCAACCTCAAAAGGAGAAGAAGAACAGCGGTGGGAAGGGCAGTATGGAAAAGATATAAGTAAGAAACGCATCGTATGAGAATGGCGCAAAGACGAGGGTACACAGAACAACACTCATTTAACACTGCGCGTGATATCGGGAGTGCTAGGTCTTCGAGTGTGGGAAAGGGCAGTACCTAACTGGCTGCGACGCAACTGGCCGGTTATTACGGGGCAGACGGAACTCCTCCCAGGAACGTTGGTTTCGGATGCCGCCAGTAAAAAGGCGGTCAGAGGGGCAATACTTCTGGAACGGCGTCCATGGACGACCGACTCCGGTAGATGTATAGGTTAGAATGGAGAGGAAGTGGCTGGTGCTGTCTAAATATTTAACCTGGACGGTCACTGGACACGGCCCCTTTGGAAGCTATCTGACAAGGTTCAATCTTAACGAGAACCCATCGCCATGCGCATGTGGTGTCTTGACAACAACCACGGAACACGTGGTTGACTTACACCTCACTAACGCTCCCTTTAGTAGGGGGCTAAGAAGAGTTGAGTTGTCGGACACACTCCCGGAGTGATCCAACTTAGCGAAGGCTGAGGTAATTCTGGGCAGGCCGCTATCAAGTAGAGAGCATGGCGACTCGGCAGTGAGGCGGTCTACCGTGTATTCCTCGGTACTCTCGCTGACCAGTGCTGGAATCGTATCTTGTGAACGTTCTCATGCGAACTAGAAGTTCTCAGGGCGCTATATGGTTCCGTTATCGGTGCAAGACGTGTGAAGGTAAAATGAACACGACGGGTGGTCGGCGGGCAAATTAAAACAGCTAGTCATATAAATGAGAAACGGGAATAAGCAAAGTGCATACAAACCTAATCTTGTGTCTTATCCCTAGTTCTGCAATTCTTCTTCCACGCGGCATTCAACGCTCTCTACAATCCGCCTACGCTTTGGAAATAGTTTGCTTCCTGCATCTTTATTTCGCTTCTCTCTAGCGCCCTCTTCTCTCTGTCCCCTTCAACCTTCTACTCGTAACTTTATAGGTAACGCTGATCACTTTTTTTGAATGCACCTCTATCGCTTTCGAACACGCTCTTCCCTTCATTCTTCTCTCCTATTAATTGGTCTTCCAACTCCTTATTGTGCATCTTTTGTTCGCTCCTTCATCTTCAGTCGTTCCTCCCGGCCCTTGAGTCTTGTTTACTTTCTACATCTGATCACGTAAATATCTGATTTCACCTCTCATCCTTTTCCCTCTTCTTGCGTCAATATGTATATTTTGACGAACCTATTAAAAATAAAAGAAAAAAACCAATAGATGACAGATTACAGAGGGAAGTGTACGAAAGTTGAGAAACCCGTTTGAATAGAAAAATAGGAATCGAAATTTCAGAATGAAGTGTAAAATAAGAGTTACTACTTTATGTAATTTAGAATGAACAACTTCAGATAGAAATGTCACGTTGTAGGATTTAAAAACGCTCAGAAATCTCCCGATAGAAGAAGCCAAATTAGCGGCTCCACTAGGTCACTGCCTTCGAGCGAGAGTGTTCCGATATTCGTAAGAAATTAATTTGAATAAAATAGCGAAGGGGAAAAGTATAACGAACGAGAACGATTACACGGTCCGTGTGGGATGAAGGAGATATGATCATTATAATATAAGGACATTCTGAGAGATAAAAAAGGAAGAGATAAGGAAAATGGTCAATGGAAAAATCCTTAGCGTCGCGAACTGAGCAGAAGGAAGGAAGTTTAAAAGATATTATGGAATAGTTTAGCGAAGGATAGAAAAATCGGAACCAACTCCAGCCGATCGTTTAAAGCCGTCAGTGAAGATCGTAAAGCGTTTTGAAAAAATAGAGCTTAAAGTATTTAAGAATTGCGATTAAAATTCGGATTAACCGAGAAATATGCGAGTGCAAAACATATATATATATATATATATATATATATATATATATATATATATATATATATATATATAACATTCAGGATCAGACACAATACGAAATGAGAAAGGAAACCGACTGCTGGAATAAACATATAAAGTGTAACCATCATTTAAAGCCCTTGGAGTACATGGATGAAAGAAAAAAAAGAACATAATAAATGCATGTAAAAATATGAAAATGGCTTTCAGAAAAACATACAGTTGGTCGAGATCTTTTATTTTTTTTTTTTCATTATTTTTTCCTTACACCATAAAAGTGTCCCGGAGATAAAAAAATCATCCTTTTTTTTTTTTTTTTTCTATCGCCGTGCAAAAAAATAGGGGCTCGAATATTCTCCCATCTTATAGAATTTTTCAGATATTTATACACTGCTGGATTATTATTTAAATTATACAGCAGTTTAATTAACATTAAAAAAATTCCAAATATAGTGTATTATTTTTTTTTGTTTTAAATTTAATTTCAAAAATCTTTTTTTTTTTTTTTTTTGGAAAATTTTTTAATTATACGAGTATTAAAAATTAAGAAGTAGCGTCACAGCAGTTAAAATCGGCATAATAAGATGATATAATTCGTTTGTGTATTAAAACGGCTCCTTTCCATAATTAATTTTTGTTCATTGATTCTTGGAAATTTTTAGTTCAGAAGAGCGATTTTATTTTGATTCGTGTTTTGCTTTTTCTTTTTCTTTTTTTTTTTTTCACTTCGCACATTCGCAACTGTAATGTGTATCGCGTGTTGTAAAAAAGAATGATGAATATCATGCGCATTTCCCATTAGGACCCCGTTGGCGGAGCCTTCAGGTGTGTAATGTATTTACATAATATTTTCCGTTGAAGAGAAAAAAAATTGCATAATAGAGAGATTTCTTTCGAGTTTAATGTCCATTATGGAATTATCAGATATTACATAAAAAATATAAAATGCGGAAGTGGAAGTTGAAAAAACGCGGGTAATGATGTAGCGAATAATTTGAGGGTGCGCTGGAATGTTTACCTGTCCCGTGAATAGATGAAACAAGGTAAACAGTTTTGAAACGGCTGGGGAATTGAAAACGAGCACGAAGTTAATTTTATGCGTCCTCTTTGTTTTTCGTGTTTTTTTTATTTCAGACGGGTGAAATTGAAGGAAAAATGGATAATAAAAAATTTGACGAGTCTTGTGGAGGCTTGAAAACGATATGTTCAGACGTGTCACTGTATGTAAAGAAAAAAACACAAAAAAGATAATAATAAAAAAATAAATACGAACACGTGTCAGAAAATTCAACGAATACTAAGGATGTGTTCGCGGGGAAAATATGAGAATTCTGTATATTTAAGAATTTCTGTGTAAATGTCTTTCAATGTAATGTCGCGGTATGTTTTGTGCACAGTTCGATTGCGGTGTTAATAATTAAACCATATTGGGAAAAATTTCTAGTTTAAGACTATGGACACTGCTTTTATGCAGTTTGCTTTAATGTATCGTCAACTCATTCTTCTCGCCTCCTAGGAGGATTTTGTGACGATCGAATTGTCGCCCTACATTAAGTTTCAACCCTGTTATCGAGCTGCGGTCGTAAATTGTCTTCTCAACAGCTACTGACGAACACTACCGGAAGTAAATTATTGCTACTATTGAAGACAAAGCGATTGCTAAGCAAAAGACCGTGGGGCATATACAATTTGGCAATGAAACCCAACAGTGTGTAATCGTTGAAACCGACTACTACGTTAATTTCGCCTTCTATTTTAACCCTTAACTGGTCCAGTATCGTCTAACAGACGACGGGATATAAATAATTATTTCTCATTGGTAAATGAAACAACCCACATACTTCTCTACTGTTACCTAATCCTTCCTCTATTGGTCCGCGATAGACGGCCATATTTGTGATGAGTTTGCGATATTTTCTTAGAAGTTATGATGGAAATTATTTCAATCGTAGTCTGTCAGACGGCGCCGGACTGTTCGTGTAATAGTTTCGCCTGTGGAAATTTTTGTGAAATATGGCCGGACCACCGAAACGTGTGCATTTAGGCGATTTAAATTATGAAGAAACTATTTTAAAATGGTTCGATGAATGTGACAGTGGTAGTGATCTATAGATAGTGTGCCAGAAGGACATTGAATCAGAACACGATACCAATTCAGAGTTATCTGACTCAGACGACAATGAAGAAATCGTTGAAGACGAAGTAAGTAATAGTGATAAACGTTAGATATACATATGGTAAAAATCGGTACAGGTGGTGTACGTCAGAAGTTCACCCATCGTCTAGAACAAGAAAACACGATATTGTAATAAAAGTTCCCACACTAAAAGAATGGCCTTTAGCAATTCGCGTTTTGGATATTTCTGTGATAAATTCATATATTCTTCACCAGTGTTACAAAAATAATCCTACAATAAAAGAAAAAGTTCTATTTGCAATGCAACTAGCGATGCAATTAGTAAAAGTTGATGTGGAAAGGCGTTTGGCGATAGAACATATTCCACGTGAAATACGTTATTAGCAGGATACTTCCAGAAGAACAAGAAGGCACGCGCAAAGATAATCGCATTCTAGAAAAATGTAAGGTTTGTCACTTATGTCCTAGTGAAAGACCTGCAGGATGACAAAATACTGCAGTGCAAAAAGCCTGTTTGTCTAGAGTGTACAAATCCACTATGCAAAAATTGTTCTCCAAAGTAATTAATTTTGCCTCATGCTGGAATCTGGAATATTTGTTACATTTTTATTTTTTTTGTTTTTTTTTTTTTTTTTTTTGTATAATGGCTTATAAACTTTACAGTACAAAAATAATACATTTTACTTGTTTTCTCTTGGTTTCTTTAAAGCTTAGTTTGCAAATAAGTTTTTGTTTTTCATTTATCAGCATCATATTTTATTTACTATGTTATTTTGCTAATTTTTGTTTTAGTTACTTTAATTTTAACATACCTAAGTTTAGCAATGCTTATAATATGTATATTGAATAAAATATTTAGTTTATTTGTATATTTGGCTTTCTTTTTGGCCTGCCGAAATGAGTAGTCCCACAGAATACACCCTGGACTGTTTATGTTACAAATATAGCACCGGACCAGTTAAGGGTTAATTGTGCAAACAATGAAGTACAACTAGTAAGCATTTAGGTAATATTAAATTTCGTTATTGTGTTTCAGATGGTAGTCCCCTCGGATCAGCTACTTTCATGTTCGTTGGAACTCGTACTCCCCTGCGGAATTGTATAAAATAAGAGACGCCACCATTATTGTTTGGTATCAGGGAGTTTGGGACAGTTCTGATGTTGATAGAAACGATTGGAAATTAGTAAGCCTTTGTACATTGTGAGCATTTACAATCCACTTTACTTTATAACGGGTGCACCATCACTAATAGTTGCACTGGATAAGGAAACTTCTGAATGGTAGTGGGGAAATTTTATAAATGGAGTACCGCTTCGAAAAGGTTTGCAGAGTTTAAGCGGAGCAACACTCCGGGGAATGCAACATGGGTTCATTATATAGTGAGAGTTGTTGAAATAATAATAATCATGGACTAGTGAGCGTGTGGAATTTCTATGAGAGACGTATTGCAAATTGAATCTGGTCGGTCTTAATTTGTTCGCTGATGTTAAGGCTTTATAGCGCTTAGAAAGTAATTTATGAGTATATCGAATAAAAAAAAGTTTTATTTTTAAACTGGAAATATGTTAGTATTAAATTTTTGGTTAAATAACTAACCTAAAGAGATTCAGATTTGGAAAAGTAATTTTGCAAACATGGAACGAAATTTCATCATCAGTAGAAGTCCGTCTGAAGTTGACACATATCAGTTTTGTGGAACAGAAGTTTAAATTATTGGCTTTAGATTATTTTTGAAGAATTTAGAGGTAGTTTTTTCTTCCAAAGAATAAAGACAGTGATATTTCCAGATCATAGAATGTTAGAGAAATTATAAATTACAAAGGCATTTACCGACAGTTGAATACATTTAGTAATAAGTAGTGAGAATACGTTCCCTCTGGAACAGTGGTTGCAATATTCACCACCAAGGGATGTAGGAGCGCTAGTGTCGCATCCAAAATTATGTGTAAACACTAAAAACTAACATTATTCTTGTTACCAAGCTTTGAAATCTAATTCCAATTTTCTGTCCCGACTCTTAAAATTACCCCGTCCCCTCCTCCCCAGTTATACATGTACAATAATGCAAACGCCTAACGTGAGGAGGGGCGGGGGATTCTAATCCCTATTTCTCCAGCCATAAGTGTCCAGTGATCCGTCCAAATTTTCAAAATTAGCTAAAGTATATTATACAGGGTCTGAAAATGAACTTCCAAACTGTACACTAGCCCGGTGATTCGAACGCCTGCCCACTGGGGAACAGCCCGCACAACTCCTGCCACTTATGTTTTCAATAATCCGACTGCTGTTTTTCAAAATTAACTAAATGTTTATGTCTAAGTTTCCAAATCTAACTGTATACCCTCGAGGATGCTTGTCTTAAAACATCCCTGGTAATCCGAACAAATTTTTCAAAATTAGCCCAAGTACACCAGTTACAAAAATTACCCTTAGTGTCTCCGTCTTTCGCTGTGGGTAGGCGAGTTAAAATTTGTGTCAAATAATCTAAATTTCACTTCTGAGCATACTCTATTTCATCGTTCAATGTTAACTGTGCTGCCCTACATATGTTGCTGTCAGACTCCTGATCCGTTCATACATCACTGCCGCGCCGCCTATCACTGCAAAAACGCATCGGCCGTACAACTATGTATGTCACTGCTGGAGCCCCGATGGCGCGCTGTGGTCGTCAATACCAGTACGATGATAGGCGGGATGAAATTTCTATAGACGGCTAAAAACGTTCAAAACTCGATACTTAAATTCCAAATTTTAAAATTTTTTTCTAAATTGGGGGAGGGGACGCTCTCACAATTAAAAATTTTTTTTTTCCAGTTTTAATTTATAACTGGTAATTATTTCGATGCCTTTAAATCCTATCTACTTACCGATGTATATGTCGGAGTGAGAAAGCATTAAAATTAAAATGTGAAATTTAGCTTAGGTATCCAAAATTATTGACGCGTCTAAAGAATAATTATTTTTAAAACAAAGTACGCACCGCTACACAAGCACGCATATACATATTAACGACCTACTGGCTCAAATGCTGAGATTGACATTAAATTAACCGAGTGAAAACAGGCCCAACGCTCAAAATCAAATCGCTAAACTAAAAGTATTTCATCGTTTGATATCGGTAATTATTTTTATTCGAAGAAAGTAAACAAATTAATGCTATAACAGGTAAGACATTCGAAAATATAAATTTTCAATGCAACAGTCATCATCAGTGTCAGCGCAAAACCTAAAATCGCGGTAATTAAGTAAAATCTTTTACGGTAGGGCAGTAGATTTGAGAAATACTCCTTGTGTTTCATAAAGAAAATCACAAATAGAGCGACCTCTTCAGAAATTTAAAAATGTGTTTTAAAAATATATAATTATTACCAAATTTTTAATTTAACTTTTGTCTTACATTTTTTAAGAGGTGAAAAATAAAACGAAATTATAAAATTATACCTTAAATATGGTAGTTTAGAAATAGAGTAAGAAAGACAGTATTTTTATTAGACTCTATACTACTTTTTTATTTTTGTTAGTAATCCGATCCGAATTCTTTTTGTTCGTGAGTAAGTTTAAATATAGATATATTTCTTATTGAATAATTTTTAATTAAAATTACAAAATAAAAATTAAAAATAAATAAAAATGGCAAAAGATCCACAACAGGATTGTGTTTAAAATAGAATATACTGGAAAACTGCGTTAAATATTAGTTAAAATTAAATCCGTACGGGTGTAATATTTATACGAATCTTTTATAGCATAAATTAAGTTTCTCTGTTGTAACCAATTTTTTTAAATAGTGGCTTTGGTTCTTTGGGGGTAAATGTCCTCTATTCTCCTGCCCCGTGGATCTGCACACTGTGTACAAGCTCAGCAGAACACGGTCTGCATCAGAATTACTGTATTTACAATACAAAATTGTTAGTCATTACTTGAAGAAGCCTTCCCTATTTTCATGCTAGGAAGAAACATTCATGGTACGCGCGATAGAGTTACCATATAGGTCTCAGAAGCCAAGGGTGCGCGTTTATACATTTTGACTTTATGGGCAGGACGTACCTCACCGGAACTTGAAGAAAAGTCGCAGTATTTTCAGAATTAAAAAACGAATATGTGAAGATTTCGCTTCGAAAACAGCTGTAGAATTACAATTTATTTGGAAAAAATCCTCCATTCTACGTACGAGTATAGAAATTACGAACGCGTGAAATAAAACAATAATCTTCGTAAATCAAGCTAATATCCTATTAATAAAACGTATGCACTTCCAATCTGGAAATTTATAATTAATAATATTATTATACAGTATGTATTCTACAGTATCATCGCAAAACATATCCCATACAAGCAACCAGACAGTACAATCAGGCAGAACAAATACAACACAGAAGAAATAAAATCATTGTTAAAAACAGAACAATATATCTGAATAACGGCTACGGCCAACGTAACATAGTTAACTATAATAAATACTCTAAACAAATATCGAATAGGTAATTATGCTCTATTATGCCACAATGCACGCAAGCCCGAATATCCTTCTATATTGTATTCGGAGGGTGACCAAGAAACCTGCAAATTATTACTCCTATCCCTGCAACCATGCTATTAACTAAATTTTTATTTTTTCCTTCCAAACTGCTGAATGATGTTTTATCCAGATTTCTTTCTGCACTCTTAACAATAAATTCATCAATACATTTTCTTCGACATTATCTATTTTATTATTTACCCCCCGCCTGAATTGAAAGGACAATTCTTTAGGTACTCTGGTACTTCGCTTCTTATCTATTAATGGCAGTTGCACGTCTTGCAACTTACCTTTTAGCAGCTTGTGATAACAATACATCGCTTTTGGAGGTAGTTCCTTATTTTCTAGCCACCATACAGGTTCAGAAATATTCTTGTTTCCCAGATTTCTGGAGGGAGTTATTAATTTCCGACATCTCGCTAGTAAATTGCTGATTTTGCTCATTTCCGATTTTTTTTGCCTCACCCCATACTTGAACAGCATAATGGACCCTCGACGCTATTAAAGCCTTATAATAAATCCTTACTACATCGTGGGGCATCAGAAATTTTAATCTATATAACGCGCTGGTATGGATTGTCTTATTTTTAGACTAAGGTTATTTCTATGCATTATTTTCCATGTTAATGCATTGTCAATCACTAACCCCAGATGCTCTTAACAACTTCAAGTAGCACACAGTCGGAGGAGCAATTATCACAATGATTAGCATTGCTGTGCAACCAACCTGGACAACATTATTTGAGTTTTTGATTTATTGATAACTATACCTCTATCATGGGCCCACCACCTGGTTACATTATCCGAATCTTGCTGCAGTAATTTTTCAGCAACATGTATATTTTTGTGCTTTTTCACAATGGCGAAGTCATCTGCATAAGCAAATATGGTAGAATTTTTTACGGCAGCAAAAACCGAGTTCGTGTAGATAAGAAACAGTAATGGCGCTAAGACTGTCCCCAAACCCGTAGTGACGACTGCCTCTACGCTTTCTATATTTTTGATTTTCACTATAATCTTCCGATTTGTCATGTAATTGTGGAACCATTCTTTTTGTTTACCTAATATTCCTATGTTTCCTAAATTCCGCCTAAGTAGGTCATGAAAGGCTTAAGTCTAAAAAGGCTACTAGAAATATACTACCTTCTGCCATACCGCAGTTAACTTGATTTACAAACGATTGCAGTAACATTGTAGTCGACTTCCCCTGCCGAAATCCTAATTATCCGCAATAAGATAATTCCCTTCGAAAACCTGACGCAAATGCGACGCAACATAATGTTCCGGGATCTTTGCAAATGAAGAAATTAACGTTATTGGCCTATAGTTTACAGTTTTTGAGCGATCCCCTCGTTTATACATATCGGTTTAACGCGATACCTAGTTTTAAACCTTGTGGTATACAACCAGTTTTTATTGTGCAATTAATAATTTTGGCGAGGAGCGGTATAAAAATCTTAGAGTTGCTCGTTACGTCTTTAACTCGTATTTTATCCCATCCTGGCGCTTTATTTTTGTTTAATTTCCTCAGCATCATTTCTACAGATCCCTCCGTAGCTAGAGGTAGGTAAAAGGATGTCGAGTGATTGCGTATTTCCTCCACTGTTGATAATTGCCTCTTACAAACCGAAAAACACACATCGAGATCAGCCGTAAAAATTTTCCGAAATTCCTCAACAGTTTTCGCTGGATTAGTAAACGTTTTAACTAACCGCTCATCATTAGCAGTAGCCTTTGCTCCATGTAAAATATTGTTCACCAGTTTCCATGTACTCTTTATGTCATATCCTGTTTCTTTTATTTTTGTGGTGTAAAGTTGTACTTCGCTATCTTAATTTCCTGAACTATCCAATTTCTATATTTTTTGTAGTTTCTCCTGTAAAAGTGGTTAGTTGGATTATCTTTGGCTCTCCTGAAATAAAAATCTCTAAGTTTTATTAGGTTCAGTATTTTTAAATTTATCCATTGTTTACTATCTTTCTCTTTTTGGTTTGAACTTCGGCCAGAGTCGAATAAGCTAGTTCTATACAACTGATCAAAAGTTTTTTGTATGCTATTATATATCTTACCCGCTGACTCATCCTTCAAAATTTTGTTCCATTTTTTAGGTGCGTATTTTACTGTTTAAAAGGCTACCTCTTAATTATAAAATCGCGCGATTCTCTTTGACAAGAATAATTTAGTAGAGAAGCGTAACATATTATATATTGATCAGTGATTTTCGTTGTAATAGCCCCAGCACAAGTTGTTGTTTCTTTATATCATTCGAATATGTTATCAATGCACGTCGAGCCTATCTCGATAAATTTCTTCCCGTGCAGGTAGATTTCATAATCTAACACACCCATAGCCATTAACGATGTTTAGGAACCGATCTGCGTTATTACTTTCTTCGAATAGATCAATATTAAAATCTCCACATACGATAATTTCTTTGTTACTTATCCCTAATAAATCGTCAAGTAGTACTAAAAATTCGTTGATTGGTTTATTAGGCGATCTATCTATAGTAACATTATACTAACTTTACTATTTATCGATATTTCGATGCTAACGTAATCGGAAGTTCTATTCCCTATACTAATCTGAGTACAATTATATTTTTCCGAAACAAAGATCAGTATGCCGCCAGTATTACATGTAAATTTAAATGTTATTATGTTACGAAATTAACACTAGCGTTTAAACAATTCTAACTTGGAATTCACCCGGCCACTTTTTTTGTGCTTTTCGCGGTCCGCATAGTATTCGACGTAATGCGATTAATCTACAAACATTTGTGACCAAAAAAATCATCGTTTTATCGGAAACCCGATTACCTCTATCTGGGAATTTTATTTTTAATAATTTTTCTATTATTCGAAATGACCGAGATGACGGTTACGCAGGTTCGGCGATTATTATCAATAACAGATTAAATACACCCACGTTATTAACTTGGTAACAAAATTCATTTTAAAAAACTCGAATGTTCATTTTTTCAGATTATACTCTCCCTAATGGTTCAATCAGTGCAGACTCCCTCGCCAGTTATGTACATAAATTCCCCGAGAAAACAATTCTAGCGGGCGACTTTAATAACCAGCGCATTTGAATGTCCTGTCCTCGATTCTGAGCGCTTTGTTTTGTACTTTAAATTCTTAACAATGGGTCTTTCTGCTCGTTATAATTCTTCCTTTGTCCTTTCTTTTCCATCTCCAGATATAATCCCTGTACTTCAATCTTTCCTAAGCTCTATTCCTAATCGTCTCTCTATTTAACCCTTTCCATAATTTCTGTTGTTGTTGGGTCAAAGCCGCTGGCGCGCCCAAAAGATAATATATAAGATAATATTATTATTTTATATTTTAAAAAAAAATAAAAAAAATACACACACACATTAGTTGGGGTGTTCAACGAGTAACAATAATATGGGTCCGTGCATACTCCAGGTAATTAGCGGTGAGCATTCCCTCTTGGTCGCACTCGTCGAATGCTTTATACTTAAATTTATTTTCCTATAATATTTTCTTAGAAACATGTTAGGTGGTTTGTCATTTACAATAGATACAGTGAACATTCTCCCTAAAAGTGTAATAATACTCATTACTGAACAATCGAATGTGAGAACAAATTTTAGGTTTTCCTTCACTCGAAAATTAACGCACACCGAATCGTGAGAATTTTCTGAACAATTAGGGTTATTATTTTGTTCACATTTGAATAGCCAGGAGTTCAGTTTATACAACGGATGAATGTATATCAATAGCGCGAGTCTCTTAATATTTGCAGTTACCTCAAACAACATTAAAAATATCTCAATTTTATCGGACTTTAAAACGCTGTTTAATATTTCTTTCAAAAATGGTATTCAATTATGAATTTATTATACATTCTCTTCAATTAGGTCATCTATTTCTTTCTGGAAAGCTTATATTGATTGATCAATCCATTTTGCATGGTTTGGACATAGGTGGGAACGAGGTTGCAGATACAATTGTACAAAAAATACGGAAATTATAGAACACTATGGCACATTCTAGCAGGACTTATTAAGTATAATTAAATGACTGCATGAAGAATATTGGAAAGGTATAATTCGTACCCTGCTCTGTCAACAATTACCCGAACTCTAGCACCTTTGATAATGATTTTGCCGATGATGGTGACTTCGGGTGGTGACTCTATTTCACCCAGGCGAGCATTAGGCAAATGAAACAGAATTGAAAACCGAAGACACGACATAATCACTGCGACACCGATCGCGGTATCCTTCGCGGAGAGCGCCCACCATGCGCTGGACAATCCCGAAATTCGTAACAAAATTAAATTAACAAATATGTATATATTCGGATTTCTCAGGAATAATCAATCGATCGGCGACTGGAAAAATTACACTGATGTACGAAACGACGAACTATATCACTAATAGATTTCACACTTCATGATACCTTATCAAGGATATATGTTACTTTACTTTAACGTTTATAAAAAATATAATTTCCGAAATCGAAATCTGCCTAAGCAGTAAAATTACCCGGCTTGAAACTGGTTGTCGTCTATACACATTTTAGTGTCTAAAAATATCTCCGCTAAACGAAAGAAATAATTTCTCGCTTCTTTTACAACCTAGCCGGAGCATCAACGCATCGGAGGAAACGTTCTGTGACTAGAAGAAGTAAAAAGAAAGTAAACAAATGCACATATATCGAAAGATTGCGATCACATTGGACATTTAAATGCATGGTACGGCACGACCTGTAAGGCAAACAGACACGCGACACGGCGTGGACTATGAAAATTGACGTACACGGCTCCGTAACAGTCGCCAGATCAACGGTAGCGAAAACGACCACGACCGATAAATAACTCAAGAACTGCTTGAAATTAATTAATGCCAAAGGCTATCTGTAGATAAAAGTCGATAACCTGTTTGTTAACATTTATAAATATGAAATAAGTTCCCCTTATTAACAAACTGAAATAACTATAAATTCACCTTTCCCTTTTAGTTCTATTTGAAAGTGCACTCTGTGATGTTAATTAATGATGGGGTATAAAACGTTCTTTCAAATTGAGTTATTTTAAAATTTATATCTAATAAGGATAATTTATTTCTTTCATACTTATAGAAGGCCATCTTCCTAGCAGCCGATCGAATTAACCACTAATCACTACCACTGCACTGCCTGATTTTTGCACATCTACCATAAACGCTGCTGGCAGTGACGACCGGTGTGTGTATCGGATAGTGCTACTGTCGCAGTTCACATACACCAAGACGCCTACATAACCCTTAACAATATATGTATGTGCCGAAATTTCGACAAAAAATCATCAGAATTCACGCTTTTATCCATGTAAGCGTTCTGGGCACCGTATTCTCTGACGACAACGAGCAACGTGGTGATGATGCTGAAAGATTAATTAAATAATTTAAACCGAAGAATAATTTTTAGCTCGACATCATTGCGATAAAACGATAAGAATACGAAATCTATAAAGAGTATTTTTTGCACTAAACTACTGATTGTGTACCATAAAAGGTTGTTTCATGCTGGTGATGAAATAATTTTCGTAATCTGTGTTTGTCGTTAACGCAGATTGTTCAGGTGATGAGGTTTGAAAACCGTCACGGGTGGTTAGTAAAAAAAAAATCTGGATGAAAATCTCTCTTTGGCGGCGCTTTAACGACTTTGTATAGAGAAATAGGGCTCTCGTTTCCCGCAGCGTCCTTTTGTAAATATTCTGAATATAAAATTGATCTTTCGGACCCGGTCATATGGTCATCATTGGAACCCTTCGGTGATGATAGTCTTATTTGATTTTTAAAATATCTTATAAGTATTAAAAAAACGTTACATACTAAAAACTTCACAGAATATTCGGTACAAAAATGTTGCACGTAATCGATACAAAAACGTTACATAAAAATCTTGTATGTAATTGTAACGGAAGCGTTACATAAAAATGTTGCATGTAGTCGACACAAAAACGTTACGTAAAAATGTTGTATGTAATTGTAACGGAAGCGTTACATAAAAATGTTGCATGTAATCGATACAAAAACGTCATATAAAAATGTTACATGATTTTTCACATTACCCCTTGCGTAAAAATTAAGTAGCTACTAACATAAATTAATGACTACGTTATTCTTATCTCAGGGGGTAGGTATATGAAAATTTGGTTGTTCCAGATATAACGTTTTTATGGAACGTGTTTATGTAACGTGAAATAACGCGGAAAGGCAAATTAAAAAATGACGCAGTCATTTAAAACCAACGTTTCTGTAAGAATTATAGAAGATACCATCTGACGATGCAGCGGGCACAAGGTGAGGTCCAGAAGATCGAGATATGTACACACACACACATACATATATATATATACAGTAGTCTGTATATGAGTAGGAGAGGCCTAAATATTTTTTCTAATCATTTGTTCAGATCATGTTATAATTCGCGACCTTCTCGATTTACATAGTGAATAATCGGTATCGTCGATTAAATTTTCAAACAGAATTTGTCAAGAAGCAGGAAAAGCTCTCTGCATCAATGACATTTTAACGAAGGAATACGATGTTAAAGAATTATTACTGGCAGCAACAGGTAGAATAATTGAAAACACACCTCAGAAATCAAGCCATTTCCTGGCAGTTGAAGTTTTTGCAGTATCTGATAGTTTCGACAAAAGTAAAAGCTATCATTTGACGACATCCCTAAGGGAGATTTTTTTTGTTTCGTTCGATTTTGTATTATAAAATTTTGAAGGTAAAATGTGTTCGCATAAATCGGTGACTTTATATAAAATATAAATATATGCTATTTGCAGGGTTGCCAACTTGGAGAAAAAAAATTATGGCACTTTAATTTCAAGCTCCCCCCCACCCTAAAAAAATCTTTACATTATTTTTAGACGATTTGAAGAAACTATTATTTTAATTTGGAAAAAACAGCAATCACCGAAATTATATTACATAATACATAATAAAAATACTACAAAATGTTATAACAGAGCCATTAATTAACATTACTATTTAACAAAATCCTGCACACCAGTGTAATTCCCATCCAGTGGAAAGAAAATATTAATCTACAAAAAGGGTGACATAAATAATATCGAAAATTATCGGTCTATTACTTTAATATCTAATTTATATAAAGTATTTTTTTCCCTTTATTTTTAATTATACAAATACACAAGTATCTAATAAAGGTTTACTATACTATACTTTATATATAATCATTAATTACAAATACGTATTTAATTTTTATCTTTATTCTTAAAAGAGTATTTCATTTCGCTTTTTACAACTTTAAGCAAAGATTTTTCTTCCAATACCTTAGCATAAAAGTCTATTCATGACAAGGGAATATTTTCTTTTATTAATATTTCATGTTTTACCATTATTGGTCTCAGCAAAAAAGATTGAATTTTAAAAATTATGGCTTTTATATGTGCCACAAAAACTTTTTTATGCCATATGGCAAGAGACCGAAAATTATGGCTTACCATCAAAAATATGGCTAGTTAGCAACCCTGGTTATTTTCGATTTGTAGCAATGGTAAGTGTATGCTGATTTTTTTACGAATAAACTGTCAATTTCACATATAGTTGATATATGCACCGGTGAGTGTGTATGTGTAGACTGTAGACACAGTATTATTGGCTACATGTAAATAATCGGTTTAAATTGGTTCAGTCCTTTCAGCGCTTCTGCTGTTTGTGTATTCGAGTTGTGGTTTTTAATCTAGTTATGTTTGTGATGCAAAAAAAAATATCGAATATCAACATATAATAAGTAAATAACACCGATGTAAAACAATTTATATTGGTGTTATTTACTTATTACATGTTAAAATAACAAAAAACAGTGAGTTACAAATATCTGTTTAACGATTGAGTTTCAAGTTCCATATGAATCTGAATAAGTCTGTGCCGAGAATATTTCCTTCTTAAATGTCGAACCACAAGTGTGTCATATGAAACTGAATAAGATCTGTCGCAAAAGCATTTGCTCTTTTAACCGAATCTTTCGGAAATTTTTTTAAAATAAACGTGAGTGTGAACATTTTCACGCGCCGTGTTTAACCGCTAAGGTTATTACAGCACATGGAGCCTACTTAGGAGGATCAAACATGATAATACAGACCGCTACTCTGCACGAAACCCAATATGGCTGCAACTGTGGCGGAAGAATTTGGCAGTTCTTTGATCATGGACCATGTGGTAATATACGCGGATCGTGATGTCGCAAAGGAAGGACATTCAAGGATTAAGTGAGAGGCGGACGGGGCGTTTGATTGGCTGCAGAAGGAACGGACATTTGCAGGTGCCTGGCCCGCGAAGATGTAACCGTGCGGGAGGGCTATGTGACCTATTCGAAAGAGGGTTGAAGACAGAAAATTGTTTGCGGGGAACTCCGTCTGCAATTTCCATTCCTGTTTCGACAACTATGGTTTTGAAGAGCCAAAAAATGTTTAAAGATGTTCGAGAAAATGTTGAAGTTGTTTGAAGAGACCAGTATTTTCATCAAACGACACAAATTTTGTTTTACTTCAACGTTTGCGGCATTTTGAACGTGGAATTCCAGGACAGACAGCTTGTCACATACTTTTTATAAAAATGTCGTGGAGCGACTTTAAGAAGGGGGGTCAGCGAGTCTGAAAGACCATCGTACACAATTGCGTAATGTCCCAGCTTACACATTACGCTCTTGCAATTTGAGAATTTCCGTGGAAAACAAAAACATTTTCGCACTTCCGGATCTTTCCTAGATCTGGCTCCATGCAATTTCTTTCATAAGTTAAAATTAAAGTTGGAAGGTCATCATTTCGGGACGCGATGGAAAGCGTATAAGAAAGCATGTAACCGATGAAAACTGTATATTTACAAGAAATGACTGGCGCTTCTGCTGTGTTGATTAACGTTTAGGAAAAGGTCAATACCTCGAAAAAGAGGCAACTCGTAATTTCAAGCAGGCCTGATAGGTAATTAAATAAAATACTTTCGAGACAAGCAACGTATATATATATATATATATATATATATATATATATATATATATATATATATATATATAATTTATTATTCGCAACTAATAATTTCTATTGATGACTGTTTAATGAGTTGACTCGACTTTTCGAAGTAGAATGTTTCGCTGTGATGTTCCTAGACACTGATCCAGACTGTCACTGTGCCTTTATAATTTTTTAAAAAAAAGATCGAAAAAAAGCACAGAAAACGAAAAAATAACCGCTTCATTGCGACTTCTGCACATTAATAAGAAATCGGATACGCGAGTTGGTTTAAACGCGGAAATTGTATTGTGATAATTATATCGTCATTTTTATTTTTTTATAATATCCGCGTTTCATTTTTTATTTGTAGAGAGGGCAAGAGAGAGCTGCATAAAATTATTTCATGACTAGCACGCTGTTAATTTTTAATTGTTGGCACTAACGAGAAAATAAAACTTTTTTTTTTTTTTTGTCATTAAAGACTTGTTACTTCGAGGGAATGTTTCATATTTTTCTCGAATGGTCTCTCATCTGGACAAGTTATTTTCATCCGCAGATTTTCACGAGGAATTCGAATAAAGAGAATATCGATAATGTTTTCCACATATATACCGAAGATGAGTGCTGGGTGAATGAGAGCCGGGTAAGGACTGCCGGTTATCAGAATTTAGGCACAGATCAAGTGGCAGAGATCTTGGCGATGCTACCATACCAGATCCAAAAATATCATCTCGATACTGCGTGCGTGATATGATTATCTCCTCCGCGAGTCATGATGTTATCAAGGCACACAGATTTTATTTACATTCCTACAATAGTATCAGTATTTGCTGCTAAAGGGCTCAGAGGTTACGTCAAATTTACGCCAACTCGGCTACCTTTTTTCTACGTCCTATGTGCTTTATAGTATTAGCTTCACTGGTGATTTTGTATGCTTATACTGGAATTTTCGAATCCATTTTTCACCCACTTCCCAATGTCCGAGTGATTTGAAATTTTTAATAATGGTCAGAACCCGGTGACAAATATTATGCAGAAAAAACAAAAACACCTATACCCACAAATAAAGTAAAAAAATGTAAATATTTATAAACGGAATAATTTTTATTTCCCGCGAAAATACGGCGGCTTATATTAGCTTTGCTGGTAATAACTTTGTACCGTTTGTAATGGAATTTTGAAATCCATTTTTCACCCATTTCCCGATGTCCGAATGATTTGAAATTTTTAATAATTGTCAGAGCCCGATGACAATGCAATATTATACCGGGAGAAAAAAAAAAAACACAAAAAAAACACGCACACCCACAAATAAATTTAAAAAATGTAAATATTTCTAAGCGGAATAATTTTTATTTCCCGCGATAACACTGCGGTTTGACGGAAACATCCTCAGCTGGTCTCATTATGTTTCAAGATGCGGCGGCTTGGAGAAAAAGACCGTAGCCGGACAATGTGGCGGCGACTCGACGAAAGCAACGGGTCTGTAGCCAATCTTTTTCTCCACGCAAGCCGCCGCATAAAAGTTCCAAATCATTCGGACGTCGGTGAAAAATGGATTTAGATTGCCGTATTGTATTATTGAATTCACGGAAAGGATGAAATCTACAGATGCAACGGAATTAAGTATAGCTTTAGTTAAACGCAGAAAATGATTACAATTAAATCTGATCCTCCTTCAAGACTAAAAAATTAAAAATTAAATTATAGTTTAAAAGACTAAAAACAGACGCTGTATATGTAAGATACATTAAAAAGCGTAAAATTAACAATTCTTTTACAATATTAACGTAAGAATAAAGACTCGTGGCCATTAATAACTAATTTTAATTCAAAATAAAAATGTAAGTTCTTTTACAGTATTATTACCCTTAAGAGTGCAGAGGTGGATATAAATAATATAATTTCAATTCAAAATAAAACATGGTGAGAATTTATCAGTAGTCACATTCAGTCCCTCAACAAATGTAACTGATATAAAACCACCCCGTATGATTTATTTTGAATTGAAATTAATTATTAATGTGTCTACTTGTTCACTCTTATATGTGTTAATATTGTAAAAGAACTTAATTTTTTGTTGCGAATTAAAATTAATTACCAACGGCCACAAGTCTTCATTCTTACGTTAGTATTGTTTTATCCTACAAAATGCTAGGCCTCCCCCTACATGTTAAATCTGCAACAACTTAATTTTCCACGTCATTTTTTTTGACTATTTCACACCCTAAGGGTATTTCGTTATTCTATACGTATCCGATATGGGAATTCAAGGCAACGAACGAGTCGACTTGGCGTCCAAGTCAACTCTGCTTGCAACAATGCCGCTGGCAGCGTCACCAATCTGCAAAATGAAGGTTTATTTCCACGAACGTATGATGGCTGAGTGGATCTTTATGAAAAGCATAAAATTTACAGCCGATCATCCATGGTTTTCTTTACCTTACGCGTCGGGAATATGCTGTAATAAATCGGTTGCGGGTCGTGCATCACACAACTGTATACTCGAAGGTACACTCTGCTCTGGCTCTTCTTATCCTTCGGTGGAACATCTGTTACAGCAATGTGCAACGTTCGCCCGCTCCGCTTTTGCCGGTGTTTCAACTGTCAAATGACCCAACAACGCGCATACAAATGCTACTCGTGTTTCTCAGAACCAACAACTTACTGGGTAAGTTATAAAGTAGCCTCTTCACCCTATGCTGTAATGACCATTGCAGTTAAAAATTGTACATGGGCGCTACCAGGGAAAACAAAATTTAGTAATTTTACGGATAAAAATATATTTTTTAACGACTTATAAAAAGGTTAAAAACACAAAAACATATTTTTCTCGTGTGTGATCATCAGGTAAATTTCGCAACAATTTTGGTGCAATGTTAGAATAAAAATTAAAAGGGTGTCTATCGGGGAAAAATTTTTAAAAAACTTCCGAAAAGAAAATATTTTTGAGAATGACGAAATAAAAAATTGATTGTTTTAAAGTTTTCGAACTGGATAGAAAAGGACCTACTTATAAATAATACTTTAAAAGAGGGTACACAGAGCACGAGTTAAATTTTTAAAGAAATAAAATTGGTTCTTCAAGCTAGCACCAGCTGTCGCGTATGTCGTTTTGCATACTTTATTAAAAATTTTGATTTCAATTGATTGCTGCTGTCAATCGACAGTATCAGAAAAAACATTTTCAACTGAAAAAAAAACTGATTGCCATTACTTTTTCTGGTAGATTGTTTTTATTTTTGAAATTTTCTGTCCCGCAATTTATTAATTACGCAACAGGCCAGTGTAATGCACGAATCAAATCGGTGTAAATAAGTAATAATGCGTATTTCACTACATCGGTTTTCATTTTACATACCCTGCGCGTGTGTGCGATAATATTTCGTCAACGCTTTCCATTATCACGATAAATGACAGCGTATAATCACACTAATTACTTTCCAGTCTTTCGAAAAGTACTGAAATAAGGAAACATTCTGCTACCTGTACTGGCGTTGAATGAAAATTAAACACCTCTCGTCACGCATATTAATCACGCACAGCGTTGTTCGTTGATAAGCAACGGCTGAGCATATTCGATGTTATTTTCGAAGTATACGATCGTGTATAATTACTTTTCTGATTTTTAGTGTATTAGTACTGTTAAATCTTTCATTTATTGAACTACTTTTTTTTTTTAATATCATTCCAACTGTAAAATACAGCCATTTCCGTGTTATCGCTAACGTTGTTCTTTTCTAATTTGTCACGGTTCAAAAGAAGCTGTTTATGGGTGTATGAAAAAAATAGCGAAGGATTAACGGTCGTCATTTTGAAACGTCGAATTTTAAGTAATCATTCGTGAATTCGATTTTGCAACGATTAATGAAGGTATATGGCGCAGAAACTTGGACCATAAACAAGCGAAATGCAGACAAACTGCAAGCTTTTGAAATATGGTGCTGGCGAAGGATGGAGAAAATAAGTGTTGGATAGGCAAAGTAAAAAATCAGGATATATTAAATAAAATTTCTGAAAAGAGGTCTTTACTTGACCCCGGTATGCAAGAGACGGCTTAATTACCCATGGGTCATGTCTTACGGCATGACGGATTACTTCGAGTTGTACTGTAAGGAAAATTACGCGGTAGACGAGGACGAGGAAGGCCACTAAATTCATTTGTCGCGACATTACTAAAAGATACAGGGCTAAACAGCTACACGGATTTAAAGGATAGCCGGGAATACTGGAGAAGGAGCATCATGGATGGAAACCAGTTTTAGGACTGAACCATGCAGATAGATAGTTGTTCGAAATATTTACGAGATGATGTCACGTTAGCCTAAATAGACTTCGTTGGGATGAGTTTATTCATCGTTTCGCATGATTTAAACGCTTCGTTTTTTTTTTATCCTTCACCGTTTTGCGCTTTCCATCCTGATGATTCTACTTTGCGACACAAATCATATCTTCTTCGAATGTTCTCGTCTATATGCGCTGAACGATCGCACTTTTATTTAGAACTCCCCTGAATCTTGGTTTGCTTACGACCTATTCGTTTATTCTTTCACTTTCATCTCTGGCCATCATTACGCGTAATCTTCCATTTCTACTTTCTTTAGAAAAATATTCGATTCTAATTTTATTATTACTACACATAACTCGCTTTTTTTTTTTTTTTGTAATCTAATATGTTGGGTAATGCCCTCTCGGCTGGCGTTCCTCCCCAAAAAAAAGGTTTCAATTTTTCTCGAAAATATGTAACACTTTATTTTTGATATTAGAAAAAGAAAAAATGAAGCGTAAGTACCTTGTTGTGGTGGAGAGGCACTGTCTGCTTGAATTCCTCCGAGAAATGCTGTCGGTAGTATAGCACCCGTTAGGGCCATCCAAGGCGGTAAGGTCAGAGGAATGAGGACAGGAAGCTATCCTGCCTTATGGCAGCAGGTGCACTAGAGCGCTGTAAAGGCGATAGTCAAATTAATTAGCCTCGACTTTGCATTTCGAAGCCAGAATGGCTCAATCGGCTGTAAAACTGCGACACAGACAGGAGTGGAACCCTACTGCGCTACTAATTGTTCCGCGAGTTATGCAAAAAATAAAGAAGAAAGTTATTAGGCCATGGCACTCGGCGTGACGAGGGTCGTCTGTGTGAAATGGACGACGATAGAGTAGATAACCAGGTTCTAAGTAAAAAAATATGCGACTGGCAATACACACAACTTCCAACTATGATTAAAACACGCACCTTGAATATAATCAAAAAATTAGTGGAAAATTGTGCCATCAATGATAATCTAGTAATATCATCAGAATCGGAAAATAAGTCCAGAAATGGAGTAGCTTTATTATTAATAAAAGATTAAGAGGGGCATTCGGTGTATATAAAACTATAAACGATAGAATAATACTTGTCAGAATAAAAGCAAGCCCGATGAACTTAAATATTATACAGATGTATGCCTAAAGGCGCACTCAGGATTTTTTTTTGGTCGGGGATAGAATTTAGAAGATAAGTTAGGGGCTGGTAACTCGGTACCTCGACAAAAAGTACCTATCTATTTCCGTGATTTGTAAATTAAAATAAAAAGAATAAAAAAAATTACAAAGTTAACGAAAATTATTTTTAAAAAAATTACAGAACTGACAAATTTTATTTAAAAAAAAATTAAAATAATAGAAACGTAACATTATGTTTGTAATAAGCACAAATTAGATAAGTATACGAATTTTATTTTTAAAAAATTAGCTAAAAGTATATAACATTATACTTGTAATATAAGTAAAAAGTAAATATGTATGTTTTAAAAAAAAAAAAAAGTAAAACAAAACATTAAAAAACGAAATTTGGGTTACGTGTTGCGAAAGTGTCGGTACTTATGTTGCGCGTTCATTTCTTATCTCGTTTTTCGTTATCGTTCATCTTTTTCGATCTTATCGTGCTATTTATTTCTATATTCATTTACCCGGATTGCTGTCGGTGAGATAAAACCAATTTATCATATAACATTATACAATATACAGTTATTAAATCAAACGTACACACATCTGCACTTATCACGCATGCACGTATGTTACCGTTGCCGACATGCAGCCGGCGATTGTAACTACGTCGCATTACACCAACCCACTCACACTATCTTCATATCATTCACAGCCGTCGTTATCATCGCCATTATATACAAATGTTGCTAGTGTCGCTGCACCATTACTACCACAAAGCCATCTTGTACACCCCGACATTAACAACACGGCCACAACTTTACCTACATCGATTGTTTCTTATCCGCATCAAAACGTCTATCAGGTACCACAAACGTATTACCCTATAATTCCGAACACGCATTTCGTTCCTTTTCGTAATAATGTTCCTTCGTCCCAAATTACCGATGATCATACAAGAGACGAGGACATAGCCGACGATAACAACACAATATCTAATTACTCGGAGGACGCATTATCGACATCGTCGCGGGTGGATGAGCACATGGAGAACGACTGGCAGATTCCAAAAAAGATAGCTAGGAAAAGACCATTGAACCACCAACAAGTAAATCAGTTACGTATGAAACAAAATAGGTTCAAAAACTTGCAAGTCGAAGACGAAGTTACACAAAATGAGAATTCGATTGCACAGACGGCTAAAAATGTAACAAAAGAACCTTCTCCGCCGCCTATATTTGTACACGATATAATTAATTATTCGGGAATGTTGAAAAAAATTACAGATGTATTAGGGAAACAAGACTTTAGAGCAAAATCCTTGAAAGATAACGCTGTCAAAATCAACGTACACTCTCCTGACGATTACAGAAAAATAATCCAAACATTCAAAAAAGAAGACATTAACTACCACACTTACCAACTAAAACACGAAAGAGCGTATAAAGTCGTAATTCGGGGTTTACATCCCTCTTTTACAGACAGCGACATTATGCAGGCTCTCGAGGAACAAAGATTTCAAGTCAGGTCTGTCTTTAATATTAAAAATAAAAAAACTAAAGAACCTCTGCCTCTACATTTCATCGAGTTGGAGCCGACCGATGAAATTAAACGTATATATGATCTCGACTTATTATTACATTCAAAAATTAGAGTAGAAACACCTCACGTAAAAAGAGACATAGCCCAATGTACTAGATGTCAAAAGTATGGACACACACGATCATTTTGTAATCGGCCCTATAAATGCGTCAAATGCGCGGGTAATCATAACTCAGCTGACTGTAAAAAAGGAAAAGACTTACCGCCGAAGTGTGCGTTATGCGCGCAGCAACACCCTTCTAATTATAAGGGATGCGAGGTGTATCAAAAATTATACAATGCGAAATACAACGCAGAGCAGGCGCTCACTGACAAATCGAATCTCCCCGTAAGTTACAGTAATGTTACGCGTGATATTATCCATCAAAATGGGCATAAACCTCAGTTATCGTATGCGAAAGTTACGTTAGGGACCAACGGCGCTAATACAATGCTTAATCTTAGTGATAATGTTCATAACGGTGTTGGTTTCCAAAATGGTGGCGTTAACGAAAGTAATAACCGCTTCGCACCTAACTCGCCTACCGGTATAGATGTAATATTAAATACATTTTTAAACGAATTTAAAAATATGTTTCAACAGTTAATGAATCAGAATACTATGATATTAAATTTATTGTCCACAGTCGTGAATAAAACTAGTAAATAATGGCTACTTCATTACGAATTGCACTTTGGAACGCTAATGGCGCTTTACAACGTAAGTTAGAAATAGAGCTATTTTTAAAATCTCAGTTCATTGATATACTGCTCATCTCAGAAACGCATTTCACAAATAAAACAGTCTTTAATATTCCCAACTATGACGTGTACACTTGTCTTAGGCCAGATAATAAAGCTCGCGGCGGTAGTGCAATTATTATCAAAAAAACTATCAAACACTACGAGGAGGAAAAATTTTCTGAAATACGAATGCAGGCTTGTACGGTAAAATTATGCTCATTTAACGGAACTGTCGCTATTTCAGCCGTATATTGCTCTCCAAATGAACGACTAGATGAAAACCTATTCGTTAAATATTTTAAGTCATTGGGAGAAAAATTCATATCCGGTGGAGACTGGAATTCAAAAAGTCGCAAATGGGGCTCTCGTTTGGATAATCCCAGGGGAAAAATTCTGGAAAAAGTAATTTCTATCCAAAATCTAGGTTACTTTTCGGGGGGCGAGCCTACCTACTGGCCTCAGGATCACAGAAAAAAACCTGATCTAGTCGATTTTTTTGTAACAAAAGGAATCCCATCTTTATATATGAGAGCGGACTCCTGTTTCGATCTACAGTCAGACCACTCCTCGGTTATATTAACGGTGAGCATTTCGCCAATAACAAAAACACCTGAGCCATACCTTATCAATAAAAAAACCAACTGGCCTTTATTTAAACAATATCTAGAGACTAACGTTAGTTTAAATATGCCTCTGAAAACTAATTACGATATTGATAAAGCAGTTCAAAACTTAACAGAAACCATACAAAATGCTGCGTGGCTAGCTACTCCCACTGTAGAACCTTCCAAGGCCTCTAATAATATCCCAAAACATATACTAACACTAGTGCGTGAAAAGAGGAAATTACGAAAAACCTGGAATACGACGAGAAATCCGGCTATTAAAAGGCAACTAAATAGAAAAACCAAGCAGCTGCGTAAAGTACTGCATGAAAATAAAAACGAAACGCTTGCAACATTTCTGCCGAGTTTGTCGCCGACCAAAAACGATGATTACTCACTGTGGAAAGTGACCAAACGTTTTAAACGGCCAACTATGTGTATTCCACCAATACAAAAACCCGACAGTAGCTGGGCTCGTACTAACTTCGATAAAGCGGCGCTTTTTGCCAATTATCTTTACGATGTATTTACACCAAATCCTCAAGCTGCTGACTCCATAGATATCCTCGAATACCTGGATAAACCGCTGCAAATGAGTTTACCTATAACACCGGTTGCCCCTAGTGAGATACAGCAACTCTTCAAAAATATGAAACGGAAAAAGTGCCCCGGATTTGACTTAATCACAGCAGAGCTTTTAAATGAGTTACCACGCAAAAGTATTGTATTTATAACACAAAT
Organism: Icerya purchasi; assembly: GCA_039619475.1. Classification (NCBI taxonomy): domain Eukaryota; kingdom Metazoa; phylum Arthropoda; class Insecta; order Hemiptera; family Monophlebidae; genus Icerya; species Icerya purchasi. The sequence goes on from CM077115.1 coordinate 202,498,085, forward strand.
ATATAACGCTGTTCTTCGCAATCAATATTTCCCACTAGCTTGGAAGTTCTCACAGATAATTGTTATACCGAAGCCTGGAAAACCGTCTGAGGTGGTATCATCATATAGACCCATCTCGTTGCTTCCTGTCCTCTCAAAGATACTGGAAAAATTAATTTTAAAACGGTTATTTCCAATATTATCTAACAATACAATTATTCCCGATTTTCAATTTGGCTTTCGTAAGAACCATAACACTATAGAACAGGTTCACAGATTAACAAAGATTATTGAAAATAGCTTGGAAAACAAGAATATTTGTACGGCCGCGTTTCTGGATGTCCAGCAGGCTTTCGATAGGGTATGGCATCAAGGATTATTGTATAAAATTAAACTTCTGCTTCCTCACTCCTTCTATCTACTATTTAAATCATATATACAAGAAAGATATTTTCGAGTGAAAATAACCGATGAATACTCAGATATTTTTCCTGTAAGGGCCGGGGTTCCACAGGGGAGCGTTCTGGGTCCAATATTGTACCTGATCTACACGACCGACTTCCCGATGCTGGATAATACAGAAGTAGCTTTGTACGCGGATGACGCAGCCATCCTGGCCGTTGATAAGTGTGAAAACAGAGCCACAGAAAAACTGCAGGAGTCACTTCGGCATGTGGAAACTTGGCTAAAACGATGGCGCATAGTAGTCAATGAAAGTAAGTCGACGCATATTTCATTCACAAATCGAAAAATTGAACGCCTGCCAATCAAAATAAATAACGTCGTAATACCACATGCCAATAACGTAAAATATTTAGGCATGCACTTGGACGCTAGGCTGACCTGGGGTACTCACATTCAAAAAAAAAATGGAGCATTTGAGGTTTAAAACTAGAACCATGTCGTGGTTGTTGGCTAAGAGATCGGGCTTATCGTTAGACAATAAAACTCTATTATATAAAATAGCTCTAAAACCGATCTGGCTGTACGGTATACAGCTGTGGGGCTGCGCAAAAACATCGAATTTACAGAAAATACAACAATATCAAAATAGGGTACTGAGAACCATTACTGCAGCCCCCTGGTACGTCTCAAATTATACCCTCCATAATGACTTGAATGTCATGTCTGTGGAGGATGAAATCAAAAAACAAGCAAATAAACATGTTGCCCGACTTAGCATCCATATGAACCCACTTGCTAACAATCTGCTGGATAACTCCGGTGAAATACGTAGACTGTGGCGAAATAAGCCTCTAGACCTTGTCCAGCCATTATAAAGTTCAGAGGGAGTACTGCTGAGTACTACCCCTTCACAAAACATTCTTTATCGCAATAAATTAATCGCTAAATGACCACTAAAACCGGTCAGTTGTGATGGAAAAAAAAAAAAAAAAAAAAAAAGATTTCGAAGATTTTTGGGGGGGGTAGCAGTGGCCCCGTGGCACCCCTCTTGAGTGCGCCAATGTGTATGCCCCCCTACGAGGAGTACTACTACATCGTCAGAAGATGAAGTTGACGACTTTTATGAACAACTAAACGAGCTAATAAAAACGATCCCGAACAGAGAATTACTGATAGTAATTGGAGACTTAAATGCAAAAGTCGGGAAAACTAACGGAGATGAACATCTTAGACATATAGTAGGAAAGCACAGAATTGGCGAAAGAAATGACCGAGCAGAACTACTTCTAGAATTCTGTATTGAAAATAATTTAGTGAATTCTCTAATACAAACACTTTAAACACCACATTAGGCGTTTATGGATATCACCAGATAATCGGAAACGCAGAAATTAAATCGATTACATCCTTATAAGAAAAAGGTGGAGGACATTTATTAGGGACGTTAAAACATATCCGGGTATGGAACGTAGATAAGCCACTGTGATAACCGAGATTTGCAAAGTAAATTTATAACTTTAGGAAGAATATGTGGAATACACAATCATCACACCGATATCTAAATAGTACAACAAAAATAAAAGAAATATGGAAAAATTATGGGAAGAATACAAAAAGACATTATGACAGAAATAATAGGAAAAACAAAGCAACAAAGATGCCCGAAAAAAAATGCGAATTACAGATAACACATGGGAACTGATAAAAGAAAGACAACGCGTTGCAATGAAAGATGATCAAAAAATGAAATATAAGAAATCTCTCATGAAATAACTCAAGTTTTACGAATAAGAAAGAGTTTATAATAAAGTTGATATGTAGAGAAATAGAATAAAACTAGGAAAACTCGGAACTCTGAGAATTATTTTAAAAAATAGTATCATTTTTATCGGGAGAATATAAGCCACATTATGAAAGATGAGAAGGGTATAACATCAAAGCCAGAGATAATGGATAGGTGGGAACGATATTGAGAACAACTTACGAGAACAAGCACAATAGAAAGAGCGGTTACATCGATGAGAAAAAATGGACCAATTCAAAACCACCTATTATGCGAAGTAAAGGCTACAATTAAAAGGCTAAGTATTCATAAAGTGACAGGAATTCATAACATACAAGCTGAAATGGCAAAGGCTTCTGGGGAGAAAAGAGTGCATGTAATGCATAGAATATGCGCAGAAATATGGGCTATAGCTAACTGGAACAAGAATTAATATATATATATATATATATCTTAATACATAAGAAAGGAGATACAGAAGATTGCACCAACTTTCGTACGCTAATACCACATGCAAGTAAATACTCCACATAATTCGAGAGCATTCTTAGTACCTGATATATAATCCGAAAAAGGCAGGATTTACTCCAGGAAGGGGACAAGAAATCAACTGATTATTATAAGACAATTGATAGAAAAGTGTTATGACTTTAATGTCTCAGCTGTGCTCTGTTTTCTAGACTATGCTAAAGCATTTGATAGTGCTAGGTGGAACAGCCTCTGGCAGATACTGACAAACAACGGAGTTCCTGTGGACAAATCGTAAGGATTATTCAACAGTTATAATATATTGGCAACGAAGCATATGTGCGAATTGAAAATAAATTACCGTGGAGTTTAAAACCCAAAAGGGGGTGAGACAGGGATGCATACTTTCACCGCTTTTATTCAGCATATATGCGGAGAATGGATAATGCGAAAGATTACAGAAGAATGGGACGGCAGAATATATCAATTGGTGGTGGCTATAAAATTTGGAGCCTACGATATGCAGATGACACGGTGTTATTGGGCTAATGCAGAAGTTGAAATGGCGCAATTATTCCGGCTAGTGGAAAAAACAGGCTGGTCTTAAGTTAAATAAAAAACAATGTTCCATTCTGATAATAGGCAGAGACAAAAACCGAAGTCAAAACTAATAGTGCGTATTAAATGAAAAAAGATAGTGCGATATAGCTGGGAGCATATCTCGTTGAAATTCGGAGGAAGAAATAAAGCGACGAATAGGAAAGGAAAAACTGGCAACAATGAAACTAACAAAGATATGGAAAGACCATTAAAGAAAGTTAAATTATACCTGTTGTATTGTACGGTTGCGAATCATGGATACAAGTCATCGCGAAGAAAGTTGGAAGCGATGGAAATGAATGTTTACAGAAGGATATTAAGAATCCCATGGACGAGTCACAGGACGAATGCTTGAATCGTTCAGTAGTTAGATATTTAGCCCAACCAAAGAATACTTTCTATGATATATAAGAGAATGGTAAAACTCTTTGGGGCATGTAATTCGTGCCAATAGTACCAAAAAGCTGGTGATACAGGGAAAAATATAGGGTTCACACTAACGCGATTCATCGACCAACTAACAAAAATAACCGGTGAGAACTCATGCGCAAAACCGAGAACAGAAAAGTATGGCGCAAACTTTCGATAATGCAATAAAATGGGCTACGAAGCTCGAAATCGAGCATACGAATGGATGGATCTAGTAGTTGCAAAAAAAGATGGAATACCGAACGAAGAAAATGAAATAAGAAAGCGAGAAGATGAGGAAACGAAGAAAAATTCAATTCGGCTATATTTACCGAAAGCGAGTTTTACAAATAGAAGAAAAATAAGAACGATGAGATAAAAGGGCGAAAAGGCGCGATAAACAGGGACTTATGAAAGTTAAAAACAGTACAATAGGGGAATCGAGATTTATTTGGGTGGTTGTGTGTGTAGGTGTATTGTGTATATATGGTTTACGTAAAATAGGAACGGTGTGCAACAGAGGTTGGCGTGTATCTACAACTGGAGAAAGATAATGAGTGACGTGCGATAATTATTGAAACATTTTTCTCATTTATGCTTTCTACAGTGGCTGTCTCGTAACTGCGGACCTAAAAATTCTCTCTGAAACTGTAGTCGGCCTTTCTTCTTATTATAGGTGCATTTTTTTTTTCTTTAATGCGCTAATTCGTTTTATCTACGTCATTATAGACGTAACAAAAAAAATAATTTTCATCGCATCTTTTTTCACCATGATAGCATCATTAGACAGAGATGTCCCCCATCCGCACACAAGCTAAAAGATAAAAGATGATGAGAAAGAGTTTTGAATAAACTTTCGCGCCTCTCGATGATGAATGCGCAATCGGGTCTGAAATGTTAAAAATGTGCCCTGCATACCTGATACCGAGAAATTTTAATAACAGCTGGGGAGCTCTAGAGCGACAGGTGAAATTCGGGAAAGCTGCTAAACGAAATTTTCCGCTAAATGTGTTCGGACGAAACATATAAAATAGTTAAAATTAAGGTAAGGCCGGGAGGGTGGTGGGGTGGGCGAAACAAAAAAAGAAAAAGTAATAATTTAATAATCTTTTTATCGTGAACATTTTCGAAAAGGAAAAAACTGGTAGTTGATTATTTGGCGAAACGATTTTTGTAATAATAGTTGGCTCGCGAAAACGAAAAAGGCACGTGACTAACCGTTAAAAAAATGTCAGCTCTTGTTCGCACCGTTGACGACGACAATTTGTCGTACTGTATTTTATAGAGCGTTTTTTTTCATTTTTTTTGTCCAGTCGGCTGGCATTTGAACGCGGTGAACACGTTCCGAGAAAATTTTCGATTCGAATCGTGCAAAGAGAATTGAACTTTTTTTTTTTTTTTTTTATAATTACTAAATTAATCGTACACAGGCATTGGCTATGGATGGTTTTCAGCCGCTCTTTGCTCCGATTCCGATTCCGATTCCAGCTCCGGTGCTAGCTTCGCGCGCTCGCAATTAAATTCTTCTATAAATAATACGATTTAATCGATTCTTTGTTGTTGTTCCGAACCGGCACCGAAAACGCTGAGAATAGCTCTTAATATTAATTCTGTTTACTTTCCAGCCGGCTCTTATAGTTCCTCTGTTCGTTCTATCAGTTCACTTCGTACCGTAAGCATTCGAAATAAATTAATCACCGTTTCTATAACCGACTCTACCATTTTTCCGGATTTAGTACAGTCAGTGCTTTTTTTTTTTTTTTTTTTTTTCGAATAAATAGTAATAATTTGGTGTTTCCTGGAATACCTAAAACGCAAATACAGACGTCGATGGCGATCGGTGACTAAAAACTATTTCTAAATTTTTGTTTTTTTCCCTCTTATTTGCCTAATGCAAGCTAAAAACTATTTCTAAATTTTTGTTTTTTTTCCTCTTACTTGCCTAATGCAGGCTATATATCGACACGATTATGGCATTTAGGCACGCTATAATGTCTTTATTATGATAGAGTGTCGGTTTTAAATTTTAACGGAAAATTAAAATAAATAAATCTGTATAGATTGCTGAAAGCGATTTATTTTTGAAGAATGGAGATTCTCTGCACAAGACAACGCGGGCGGTATAAGAAAAAATTTAAGTTTTTTTCTTTTTATTTAAACAAAAAAAAAAAAAAAAGAAGAAAAAAGATTGGGATAGTGGGGTTTTAAAATTATCGCTAAGACGAAATCTCGCTGGACCGCGATCGGAATTATTTGCTCAGCCGAATGAAAATAAAAAAAAAAAAGTAAACAACGACTCTCTCTGTCTGTATTTATTTAGTTATTTTCATTTTTGAAATGGGGCTACTAAATGGGGGGACGACTCGTAAGTTTGAAATATACTGGTAAAAATAATTTTATAAAGTACGTAATCGCGTGAAAGACAGTGTGAATAATACCATCGCGCTTGTTATATCAGGCACACGTTTTTTGCAGACGCACAATTTGTATAAATCAAGTATTCTCACGCGCAATAATATAAATACGTGCGCTCGTATAGTTAAAAAACTATACTATAAATTCGGTAGTAGTCCAATTATACCAAACGTTGCATTCTATAGATATTAACATTTTGATAAGTGCAAGTCCGATTTGGGAAAAGAATGCATCAAATCAAAAATCAATTTATTCACAGAACTAGTAACATATACGAAGAGCATAATGAAACGAAAAACAGCGCAGCAATTAACAGATATTTTCTAAATATAAATTTGTTTTTTTTTTTTTTTTTTTCAATAATAATAATTTGCGGGTCCCACAAGGCATTTAGCTCGTCTGTGAGTTCCCAACATAATTATATCATTTATTTGTACAATATCAACTTAATATAAGTACTACTTTCTGTTACAGCATAAAACGTGTTAACTTATATACTATATTACAAAATACACACTCTCATTATTTATCTCATTTATATTACGATTATATACCATCATCTGAAATAATATTTCCCAATTACAATACCTTAATATGTTAACACACTTATATATTACAATAATACAATGTAATATTTATACTCTCATTAGCAGCTTAAAACTGGAGATAGTAATCTCATGTCAACGTAGCATCAATGTTATATAAGTGGTTATTACTAGTATTATGATATTTTTTTTTTTTTTTTTTTTTTTTGGTTACTATTTTTATTGCTCTTTATTATCAACCAAATTTTAACCTTGTTTTTCCATCTCTCCAAATTGTTTTCATTTCGAATTTCCTTTGGTATGTTCCCCATTAAAATTTTATTAATACCTCTTCCTCTACATTGTCTGTTTTACTGTTAATCCCCCTAGATTGTACGTAGCAAGGTTTATCGCAATTTCTAGTGTCCTGTAGATTCTTGTTCCAGTTGGTAACTGTCTATCTTCGAGTTTAGCACACTCAGTAATTTGCTGTAATAATATAAGGCATTTTTGGTGACATTTCGTTATTTTTGTTCCACCAAGTGATCTTAGCTAATGCGTCCATTTTATTCTCGTTGTGTAAGACCAGTTTTAAACATGTTTTTTGCAATTTGTTGATTTTCCTCATTTCTGTAATTTTCGCCTCACCCCAAATTCCGATTCCGTATTTAATTCTGGACATTATTACTACTTCGAAATAGTAAGCTTTTGCACGTCATACCTTGTTTTAATTTATATAGTGCAAGAATATTGTTTACCTGACTTTCCCTATAATATTGTCAATATATGGTTTCTCCATGTTAAACCTTTATCTAATGTTATCCCAAGATATTTAAATTCATTCACATTTTCTAACTTTCCACAACCACATATTTCCTTTCTATGTAAACACTTTGTATTGTGTAAAATTAATACGTTTAAGTATGTATTTAAGCGATTCCTAATTTTAATTTTGAACATTATCGATCTGAAACATGAACACCATAATTATTATTTCCATTATTACCATTATTGCAATCGCTATTGTTATTTTTATTAATATACCTTTGAAGGAGGGTGCTAACGAGAATGAATAAATATAACGAGTACGAGATAGATTTGTTTTCAGCGGTAGTTACATTACATACAATATATAACGCGGCCCGTATTCTAAGCGCACTAGTCGATTAAACGGTTTTTTATTTATAAAAATTCTACATTTACCGAATTTTTATAAATAAAATACCATTTAATTGGCTAGTACTTAGAATATGGTGTTGTATGTAATATAAGTGTAACTACCACTAAAACGAAATCTATACCGTACTCGTAATAAAAATCAATCACGTTTATTATTATTATTACTCGCAAAAATTTGCGCGAGCGATGCCATACTAAAAAGAAAAATCCAAGTAAAAAAAAGGATAAATTGCAAAGCGAACGTTATAATATTTTCTAATCATTACGATTTAAATGAACAAAATAAAATAAAAATCGATGTGTAAATTAAAAACGTAACAACTGACATAATGAAAAAAAATCTATACAGGTAAAAAACAAAATAATAATAGGAAGTGCAGTGTAGGCAATGAAGTACATAATGCTGTATTTTAAATTGTGTTATTTCGTAATATGAGCACGACAATATAAATAAAAACAATATAAAAACATAATATTGCGTAACAGCGGATATCATAACGCAGTATATATAAATGATGTATCGAATCACACTCTACATACAGACTTAGATGTTCCATACGTAAACGATTTATACTTAAAACAATACAAACACTTTTATAAGGCTCTTCAACTCAATCAAAATCCAGAGGTATCGAACATCAGTTGCTGGGATCAGCCAAGGAGGCTCAAAAGAACATGGGCCGGTGACGCCCTAGGTGTCAGATGCGATAGATAACATCGTCGTTAATACCTCAGCCGTCGAACGAACAAAATCCAGCGCTATAGTAAACAGTATTAGATATCAGAAGCAGAAGATAACTCCGCCACTATCTCGGACGTGAAAGGAATGAACTCCAAATTATAGTAATCAGTTTTTCCGATCGACTAATGCTTATGCTGCTGCTGGGCAACTGAGCATGAAAAAAAAAAAAAAAAATAAAATAATAGCCTCGTCAATTATGGTCTTAGGACCGGTGTGATGTAAAAAAAAAAAAAAAAAAAAAAAAAAAAATGATAATAGTAAAGTATTGATAAACTAAAAACTTAACAATATGTCGTCGTCATGATTACTAATATAGTCAACTAGAATTAAAGCAAAATTATACTTAATGGCATTATTTTAATTAGGATTTTACGCCTTTTTTAATAATTTCTTAATTGTTTTTAAACTGAATTGGAAGTTTATGGCCCCCGTCATTAATTACAATGTAATTCTTAGGCTACCCGCCATTAGAAAAAATGTCCCAATTTTATGTAACGTTTGTTATATTTTATTGGATTTTTGTGATTATGTTACTATATTCACATATGGACCGATTTAGAATTACGTTGTAAATTTCAATAATTTTATATAAGGTACAGTAGAGAAAGAAACAGAAATATAAGCAAGAGGGGTCCAGGCCTCTTGCGAGACCAAAATGGCCGAGTTATATCTTTAATCTCTTTGAAAAACGTTTTTGTTTTTTAGCGCAAATAATATTATGTTAATTTTATATAATTAAAAATTTAATAGCAATCACAATGAAGGTAATAATCGAAATAATAATTATGATAATCAAATTTATTTCAGATTACATTGAACTTTAAAATGTTAAAATTAAAATTAGGAACCGCTTATGGGCGAAAACAGCGTGAGCAGCGGAATAAATACTTGTAAGCCGCAAATGATTTATGTTTAGAAAATATGTATGGTAAAAAAATTTAATTATGATCTCGTTTTATAAAATACATACCGATTTAGTCCGTATTCACCTTTTTCATTATAAGTTCTTAAATGTTTAGGGCACTATTACGCGCTGATAAATATATTCATATAATTATGATTAATTTTAAACTTAATCCCAATTAAGCTCGCTTGTATGCCAATTATTCAGAACTCTTATGAAGCATTTCAATTGCGATAAGTAGATATATGATAGTAATGCATTTAACAATAAGCTAAAATATAACGGTAATAATCGGAGCCGGATTAGTCAATAGAAGCAAAGTTAGCAACCGTTTAGGACATTACCTCTCGGGGAGTTACAGTCGAGAAATGAAACGTATCTCGCACGGAGTTTAATAAATACATAGGTAATAATGTCGTTGATTGACGTAATAAGGGATTCGTAATCCCTCGCTAGCGCCCATCGAATGGGGAACATGGAAACCTCGGAATATCTCATACTTATAGAAAAAACCATTTGTGACGAGAGTTGTTCACGATAATGAAAATCAAAAGGTTCATCGTGAAATCATGGCGCAAATAAAAGATTCCGATTGTTACAGCTTCTATCAGTCGACCGTACACCAAATTTGATGCATACAGACCAGCTTAGCGTAGTTGTTCGCTATGTAATCTTAAAAGGCTGATAGCTAATATTTAATGTTTCTTGCGTTCGAAATGCATCGTACAAATTTGACAAAACCGATTTTTTTAAAAAAAATGCGCCAGTTAGATAAACGTAGAAATCACTCTCATATGATAATGCCCCGCAAATATGTCTAGGCGTTTAACTATTGGTATGCAGCAGAAAATTGTAGAAGCGTATCCTAATGTATACTCCGTCCGTACGTCCATTCTCTGAATCTAATATGTCGAATATTTGGTGCCTGTCTATCAGCTGTAAAATTCTTTTCATTATTTCAGGCACTTTACAATTTTTTTTCTCGGCTTCGACAAACAGAGACGGCAGACTTCGGAAAATGAAAATGTATTATGGTGTCTACCGAAAACAAGATGGGATGTTCACGCCAAAGCAATTGCAGCTATTTCAAAAACATTTAATAAAATTATACGATGCGGTAGATATCTTCCACATCTGTGGACGATAAGCCAAAAGAAGAAACCAGAAGAGAAGCAGGTAGTTTGTCAAATAAACTATGTATATATGTATATATGTTAGAATTTGTATTTATTTTGGTCGTAGGGGACAAAATTTTGTAAAACTTCCAAAGAGTTAACAAGATATTGCAAAAACAGGATATGGAAACATGAACAAATCTTTATAGTTTACTAGAGTTGATTTCTTGCACAAACTGCGGTGCAACTTTGAAAGGCCTTCAGACGTAAATTGCAAAGTTACCCGTCTTCAAAATTAAAGGATGCCCAGTGGCCGCTTGAAAAAAAAGTCTCAGTTTAAGAAAGCAACCTAAAGTAATCACGATGTTGTAAATTAATTGAGCAGTGGTGGAAGAGAAGAAAAATACGCCAAGTTATAGAGCAGAAAATTTTTATATTTGAATAATATTTTTTTACAAAAAAGTGGCCAGTCCTAATTAGTTAAATAATTAGTGTAGACTTATACCTACAAGATCTCGGTACCGACACAGAAACCGAAATTCGACATTTTCATTTATATGTCATAAAATAAATTCGAGCAGTTTGCCTTGCATAAGTTCGTATCGCAGCTCACGCACAATTATTCAAAATAATGCACGACGATAAAATAGAGTCAGCATTAATACCGGGCACATTCCGTCATATCTTATTATACGTTATAAGGTTTTTTTTTTTCAAATTAAAGATACTCGAAAATGAATCACGACCCGGTCAGTATGGTGCAAGAGTTAGAGATTTGTTGCGAGAACTTAATTTTCACGATGTTATTCGTGGCTTCGTTAAAAAGTCGCAAATCGAATATGATTAAAGTGTAATTCATTGGTACCTCTTGTACTTAATATCTGTTTTTTTTTTTTTTTTCATTGCATTCCAAGTACACAATGATCTCTCTATGTAATAAATATAGTTTAGAAAACGTGACAGAATACAGATATTATATTTTAAGATTGCTACAGGAGATTCCATAGGCAAGGAATACTTAGGGCACTCAAATAAATTTTAACTTTATCCCAGCGGGCCGTTCCCGGAGTGTCCGTTTTGGAAGCCAATATTGTGTATTTTTTTTTAGGCATGTTGATATGGGAACTCCGGCCAGAAGCGATTTAATATTAGTTAAATATTAAAACGGCCAGAAACTAACCGAGTGAAGGAGATTTAAGAGGTCCCCCATAAAGATTAGGAAGTCTAAGGGATAACAAATCAGAATACAGACTTGCACGTTCAGTCGAAAGAGTATTCAAGAGTATGGAGAGATTAATTAAACAGGTTTTTAGAGGTATGTCATGGACGCTTGGAGCATGGCTGGAAGACTTAATGAGAATGAACTTCAATTTATTAATATTGAAGGCAGAAGTTCGGAAAATGCGAGGTACAGTTTTCTGGAGGCGAAGGTTCGTTAAGGTTGGAAACATAAGTGGCAGCGACAGTATCAACAAAAGGTAACAAACTATAAACGGGAAGGTTATAGACAGAGGGACGTTTACCGGCTGAGAATTTAAATGCTCTAGCTAATGCTATGAATTTTCTTGCTCTTCTCCCGGCGGGGGACCCTTATTATTTATTATGGTTGCTAATAAAATGAATTTTGTTGTATCCGAATATTCATATATAAATCGGATTTTTTTCCTTCCTTTTTTATATTGTCGAATATTATTATATAGTTCAGATTAGAAAAATAAAATAATTGTTAATGGTAATCTTTACTATTGCATTTAATAATAATAAAATATGAATAAACTATCTTGTAAGCCAGTTAACGTGGCGTAGTTGGCTGGTAGAACCGGGCTCGAATCCCGGTACCGCTCACTAAAAACTTCTAAAAAAATTTCATTTAAGCCAGTAAAGTATTCTGTACCATCGATAGCAGTATTAATAAATTTTAATTGCTAATATTTTCGGTAAAACCTACGTCAGACATATTATGTGTTATTCCTACACAGATAAGCACTGTCTATCTTCAGAATAACATGTTAACACGTAGTAGACATGGGTTTTACGGAAAATACTAATGCGGTTGTATTGATGAAACATGAAAGGTTAAAATTATATTTTAATATCAATATTTAAATTGTAATATTTTATTATGAAATTGAAATACAGCTTTAACATATTGGTATTAATAATAATGTCTTAATGTAAGTTATCACGTTTTTAGTTTCGCATGTAAACATTTATTTTGTCAATTTATAATTATTGGCTGTAATAGTCAACTATTTTTGCGATACAAAACAAAATACTATTCTCAATGGCAAAGGTGGTTGACGCAAGTAGCAACTGTTCTCATTTTTGCTACTGCACATCTAACCTTGATAGCCCGCACTAAATTGATGGGGATACCCACACAGTAACAATAGGTCAACAATATAGTAAAATAAAGCTAATGCAACTTTTATTAGTGACTGTTTAAAGCGGAAGCTAGATAGTTAATAATGTACTTTATCCACATATATATATATATATATAAACCGAGCGAATGGGGCAACTAACTCATTACTCTCAATTCGGGCGTGATATCCAAAAGAAGTCCGTTTTGGATTAAGTGAGAAAGGAAAAGATCATGAATCAAGGAGCGAATAAGAAGAGTAACGTAGTCGGTTGAGTGGGGAGAGGCGATAAACTGCAGCACGCTTTGAGCATCCGAGAGGATAAGGATATTGCGAGAGACAGGAGAGGATCTGATAGAAAGAAGAGCACGCAGAATAGCAGAGGAATCCGCATGGAAGATTGAGCAAAAGGAGGGAAGTTTAAAGGACTCGACATAATTTAGAGAAGGAGAGAATAAAGTTGCACCAACACCATTGGGTTCCTCGGAGCCATCGGTGGAAATCAAAAAAATGGTTGAGGAAAGAAGAGCTTAGATTCAGTAAAAATTCTGATCTAACAACATTATGAAAGACAGGTTTAGGAGGAATTGGAAAATAAGAGCAGTTAATAGGATGAAGAAACGAGGAAAAATTGAAGGAGAAATATGGAAGTTTATCGTGAATGTAGATGTACGGAGAAAACTGAACAAGACGGGCAGCGATAAGAGATAGAATAGGAGTTTTGTGGACAGAAAAAAAAAACGCCAGCTACGTAAGATGGAGGAATACGAAGAAATAAGAGGGGAAGAGGAAATCAGCAACCGTTTAATAATGAAACGGCAACCCAAGAAGGAACGTCGAAGAAAAAGAGGATGCGGATGTGAGATTCAGCGTGCAGAGCTGATAGGAGTAGATTTTCGGGCTTCAAGACGAAGGCGGAGGCATGTATTTTGAATCCGATCGAGCTTTTAGACGGACGGGATCTAGAAGAATTTCCGTAAATGTAGGAACAGTAATCAAGAATAGAGCGGATAAAAGATTTGTAAAACATAAGCAGGATCACAGGATCGCCAGCCCAATCGGTATGAGAAAGGGATTTAATGAGGTTGAACCTTTTGCACCCGGACACGAATAGATGATTGCTATGGTCATGGAATGAAAGTCGACGATCCAGAGAAACATCCAAATAACGAAAGGAGAAACAAAGAGGCCATTATTTAAAACGAGGTTGATTAATGAAAGAATAAAAGGATGCAGAGTAAAGACAACAGTAGTAGATTTAGTAGAGGAAATGAAAAGATGTGGATGTTGGATATCTTGCAATGAAATTAAGGAGTTTTGAAGTTGGGAGTTAGCATGCGCGATGTTGCGATGAGAGGAATAAATAAGGACGTCATCTGCAAAGAAGAGGGAAGAGGAACTCGCAAAACAATTGCAAAGTATGAAATGGATATTGAACAAAGTTGGGCTGAGGCAGGAGCCCTGCGGTAATCCACGAAAGATTTGTCGAGTAGCCTCATGAAGAGGAACGGAAGGAGCGACAGTTCGGCAAAGGAAAAGATTAATAATAAGCGAAGGATAATGAGCCGGAATGTTAAAGAAAAGCAATAAATCAAGAAGAGTAGGAAGATGGACAGAGTGTCGAAGGCTGCTGAGATATCAAGGAAGGAAGCAATAAGAAATTTTTTGTCGATGAATGACTTGCAGACGTCTGCCAGTAAAAAACACTAATACAGTCGAGAGGGCCACGACCAGGGCGGAAACCAAACATGCTACTAAGCAACAAGTTGTAATGTTTAAGACAAAAAAACGCGACGTCTATCGATTAGGTTTTCGAAAAGCTTAATTGGACGAAGTGAGGAAGAATTGGGTTTGGGGATAGGGATAACGATAAAAGTATTCGAAGATAAAGAAGTACACAACCAAAGCGAAGAAAGGAGTTAAACAAGTTTAAGAGGAACCGAAGAGAAAAATCAGAAATATTTTTAAGAATAGAGAATGTAATTTCATCCACTCCGGGAGCAGAGTCTAGAGATTTTTATGCCAAATTTGCAGTGAATAAAAAATATTCGGAAAATATTCGGAAAATATAGGAAAAATTGCGCAGAATTCGATGCTCAAGATTAACATTTCAACTTCCATAGCGAAAAACTGTGTGAACCCGGATTTTGTCACTACTGCGTGTCACAGTTAACTGCAGTCCGAATTGCATCATCAACTTTGCTGTCTGGATACGGACCCACGGATACGTATCCTTCCAAACCTACTCGTCACTATTGTCTTCGTCGTAACAAGCTTCCCGTTATTTTCATAGGCTTCGAGCCAAACACTTGTCTGTTGCGCCTTTTAGTATTTCAATAATTTTTTTTACATCGCGTACTATCTTTGTTTTTTTCCTCTACTTTTATTATAACAGCTTTTATTTCTAGAACTATTTCAATTACATGATAATCTTTTCGTGGAAGGCAATGGCAAACATGCTTAACAAGGTCAGTACACAGCAGACATAAGTAGGGGACTGCACTTTTGTAAAACGATGTAAATCAAACGATCACTAATCAGTTCCTTACGTGTGTACACATTCGTACTGCATATAACAATCGCTATGAACACTATACATCTGTACAGCTGAGATAATAGGTAGTCGACGACGCTCAAGTATTAAGTATGGCACTATAAAGAAAAAAAGATAAATAATCTTTTACCACTATATTCGGTACTTACTTTTTCTTGTTTCTCTCATTTTCAATGGATCTATAATTCTACCGAATTTTCTATAATTTTCCTACTTACGACATTTGTATTTGAAGGATTTTTTATTCAGGTTTTTTATTCTTACTTCATAGTCTTTCGGTTTTTCAATCGTACACGTGTAAAGAGTATTCGATGACTCGCTTCGTAAGTTTCTGTCCCCTGATAGAGTCAAACTGCAAAAAAATGAAGACTTATCCGAGAGATTAACAATGGCTTTTTAACACGGAGCATCTAAAAATAAACTTGAAAAATTAGCTATCGCAATTCAAATATGATGATATTTCTCCAATCGTTTCCAGTGACGCGTACATACCAAGAGTGGTATGCATCAATAGTACACAACAAAATTACGTGATTTTCTTTAAATTGTTTTAAGTTTCATCGAAATAAAAAAAAAATGAAAAAGAAAAAACGAATCATTTTTCGAAGTTACTTCGATGTAATAATTTCGTTGTAATGCAATATAGAATATTGCTATTATTATTGTTCATTTTTTTTATTATTAATTCATGCGACTCGAGATGTGTGTAGAATTATAATTTTTCTACACTACGAACATCGCGCAAACTCTCCTAAACACGTTGCGTAATATTTTACAAATAAAATTTTTTTTAACAAAATCGTTTTCATAATTTTCCACTCTCTTGAATTTTACGTATGTCAAAAAAGATAAAAACTACAGAAGAAAATTATATCATTTTTTTTGTGTGAAATTAAGTACAGTTGTGTCAAAAAAAAAATTTCCGTTAATAAATTGTGTCGTTTAATTTTAACTGCGAATCTACGCTAAGCCAGTGAATCGGATCCTATCGTTGTACAAGCGAGCAAATTTAATTATTATCGCGATTTGCGAATTTTTCATAATTATGAATTGTTATTAAAAATATTATTTTTTATTGTATTTATATGAAAAACATATTTAAACAGAAACAACATATAAAATCAGCTTGCATACAAGTCCGCAACACAGTGAGACATTTTCATGTTTTCCCTTAAAAGAAGTAGGCTTTGTACAGCTATTCAGACGTCCGCCGACATTAGAATGTCGTTCGCTTTGCGGCCTCCGTCGACAAATGTCGCCGTGCAACCTGTGATTTCCTTTATACATATTACATCGCAACGTATAATTTCGAGATTGAACCTACATACTGCACCTGTGATTTCCTTTATACATATTATATTGCAACGTATTGGCAAAAATATATCCATTTAACAACTAACTATCGCTAGTATACAAGGTACCTTATTTACATCATTATCGTTAGGGGTGCTGGTAATATTGTGCAATGGTCGATGATGAGAAAAGTACAACACACGTAGGCTTGTACGTTTGATACGTTTCGAGTAAAGCAGGATGAAATTGAAAATTGTAATTGATTGAATTACAGGAGGAAGATAAGTTCGCGTGTTCAGTATGTATTGCGGCAACAAGAGTTCTAAAAACGAGTTACAGATATCCGAGTATATTTGTATAAATATTAGCTATAATTCTTAAGTCGACAGCTACACGAGAAAGGACTTTCCCTATCTTGAAGAGAATTGAAACGTATCTAAGAAGGCCAAGTTGTATGAAGTATTGCACTTTTAAAGAATAAAAAGGCAGCGATGAATTATAAAAATTTTGAAAAAAGACTCGAACTTTTTTCTAATAAAAAAGGAAAATCCTCAAAAAATTGTATGCAAAAAAATTATTTTGTTATGGACGTAATTAAAATACATTTTAAAATATAACCGGAATCATAAAAACTTTTATAATTTCATTATTTTAATACAACTTATTTTTATGGAGTAATAAAATAAACCATTAAAATTGCGTGGCACGGTTTATTATTATTCCCTTCTCCCGCTTTTGTTTTTTTTTTTCATTTTTTTTTTTTTTTTTTTTTTCGTGTATTTAATTTATTGATAAGTACCAGGATTAAAGGATAACTTTTTAGACGAACTTTTACATAAACTTTAAGATGAAATTAATTTAAGGCTTTTTACCAGATTATAATTAAATTTCAAATAGTTTCTCCATTGAAAGGTTTGTTATTACAAGAGAACAGTGTACGATCACACACAGAAAGCATATGTGTTATAGAGAAGGAATATGGAAAAATGGTTCTTGCAGATTAAAGACAATTTTAACAAAATAAACTGTTTTGCCCCGGCCCCCGTGATCGCAGCGATTTCGCACATACGAATAAATTTTTTTAAATCACTTTTTTCAGATCACAATTAATGTTTTATACATAATTTTAAAAAATTAACTAATGACACGAATAAATCTGCTTTAAATTGTCGTTTATTTTTAATTTAATTTTTTTTATTTTTTATTTTGGGGTTATTAGTTCATAAATGGATACATAAACCAGCTACCGTAGCGTAGTTGGTTAGGCAGTGATGTTTCCTTCCGGGCTAGGACTTGGTTCGGATCGCACTGCTGTACATTGAAAATACATATACGGAAATTTCTAAAAGAAGGAAAAATTAATACGTTCCGTCATTTATACCAAAAAAAAAAAAAATCTAAATTTTTGGCACAGTTTTTTAATATAGAAAATTTTTTATAACTATATTTTCTAATTCTTTTTGTCGATATTCACATATTGCATTGCAGGCTGACTGGATTAATGATGTCGATATAGGCATTTAAAAAGTAAACGGGGAGAAAAAAAATTTAAATGAGACAGCCGCCACGAAAATTTCGGATTATCAATTTTTCCTTTTTTTACTATTATTAAGTTTTTAAAATAATTAGAATAAAATACTTCATATTTTATTAATATTGTTATTTTCATTAAACTATCCTTTGGCCGTCGGTAAAAAGTTAAAATTTCGCTTACAGTTCAATCATTTAATCGTTTTTTTTGTTTTTCTTTTTGGCCTGAACAATATATATATAGTTCATTTGGCCAGCCGGCTAACGTTCAAATCATACTGAATTCACGGAAACAAAACAAAGCAAAAAAAATAATAATAATAAGAAAACATTTTCTTGTTTTTATCTAACTGTTTAAACACTAACTTATACCACTAGATAATCAGTATAAAGGAAGAAATTTCATCCTGCAATATGGCAATGCTCAGATGAAATTTAAGGAAACAGAAAGAAAAAGAAAATACAAATTAACATTGATCACATCCCGCAATCTCAGCTGCAGAGCAGCGTCCACAATGCTCGATGAAACAAACTCAATAATCAATAATAACGCCATGTAAAAGGGAGTAATTGCACTCCACCCGGAGTAGACAAAGAAAAAAATTCATTAGCATTAATATTATTATTAAACGTAATTTCAATTCAATTTTATTTATTTACAAAATAATAGTGAATACAATCTTCCGTTAATTTTACACCGCATAAGCGCATTATTGCGCGAGTTGCGGGGATTATTATAAATTAAAACATGTATGTGCAATGTTAAATACATTAGCAAGTTACATATAGTATTATTTTTGTTATAGCAATTAATCTAATTTTAACGCATATGTACTTCAGTTAGGCCATTATGTACAATGATCTTGTAGTCATTTAGACAACCGATCAGCCTATCATTTATACCACACTTATTCGAAATCGTTTAAGTTACATTATCTTAACGTTATGCGGAGTAACGGAGAAATACTAGAACAATTACAACCGTATATGCTATTTCCTCTGTTACATATAGCTTAGTTTAACCTCTCATTAATATAAACTAATAATAGAAATAATAGTATTGTAAGAATAAAGTTAATCGTAATAATTTTGCCTAATGGTAAGCATAGTATTTAATATGCTATAAGTTACCGATAAATGAAAATAAAAAAAACATTAAAAATAAATAAAATAAAATAACTCTAAATAACATTAGCCGCACTCATAGCCCAATCTCAGGTACCTGAGTGTAAAAACTAAAAAATATCACTAAGTATAAAGTGTTAGTAATGTTACAATACGACTAATATATTACTACAGTTAGGCAAAGTTAATTAATGTATTGAAGTTCTTAAAATTAATCTTGATAGTCGATCCGTTTGCAATAGAAAATGGGATTACAAATTCTTTGTGTCCTAGTTTATAATTGTAATTGAATAAGAATAAAAATAATAAACACATTTCAGACAATTGTATCGTATATACTGTGTTATTAACTGAAATTATGTAATTGAACTGAAAATTTAGATTTTCTGTATGTAAGGAGCATTATGTGAAAGTTTTGTCAATTGTGACAGGTTAATGATGCGCATTATAGACAAAATTGTTTTGTTTAGTGCAATTTACCTATTTATGATGGTAATTAAACATAAGCAGGCTACATTCGGAACTAGGTATTATGTTAAACGTGCACGCTACGTGCGGAGAGATAGTTACAGAGAAGAGATATAAGGCATAATAACGTATGATAGTGGACTGGCCAATTGGTGAGGGCTGGAGCTGAATCTGCTGATTCGGAAAACTTCACTGCAAAATAATTTTACAACAAAACGTCTACGGTAATAGTTACCATTTACAACGCGATAGTTTTCCATCGCATTTTCCTCATTTTATTCGCATGAAATGTACCTGAAGTTTCATCATTTATAAATAAATAAATGGCTTTTTTTGATAAAGTATTTTACAACAAAAATATGTACATAACCAAACACACAGTAGGAAGAATTGCTGACAATAATTATTATTAGTGGTATCAATTTATACACAAAGTTAAACTATAGAAGGAAATATAATTAAATTACGAGACAAAAATCGAATTTCAATTGCAAAATAAATAAATAAATAATATATTTCCCTATCATCATAAATAACGAGGGGGTTGTTTATAATCCGAAATTAGTGTCAGCGTTTATACATTTTATTTACTTCATAATTAAAATCTTGCGAATAGAGTGCATTTTGTTTCTATTTATTATCCGAATACGGAGACGATAGTAATGATGAGATATTGTAATACCACGGGAAGGAAAAGCACCAGTAATAAATGAAAAAAAGCCTATGAAAGGGAAAATCATTTATCTCGACGTAACTGCTGAGTGCTATTTGTGAATTCTGCATTTCATAAATAACTTCCACTCTAATAAAGTGTATATATACATACATACATACACATTGTATGTATGTATATGTACCTATATATATATATATATATGTAATGGCTTTTGATATGATAAATTGTGTTATGAAATTTAGCTGCAAGATTTAATTGAATGCAGATAAACGCAGTGCTGTTTTGCCATTCTTCTATTGTTTTGAAATGTTCATTCGCCAGTTTAGAGTCTATTACCAGAGTTAAAGGCTTATTAACTTACTCGCCTAAAAGGCTGATATTATTCTGCACCAATTTTAATGTTTTAACTGATGCATAACACATTGCAAATGTCTCTTCATTGTAAAACTCCTTTGCCAACTTAATTAAAAATAATTTAAACTCGATTAATCCTGATCTGTCGTGCTTTTTTCTTTTTGGCGCGTCAACTAACCGGGCGTAAGTGAAAATTTTGGACGTTTCAATGCGCTGCAGTGGCATATTCTACCGACTACGAGGTCTTCTACTCGGTAGCATAAATTGGCAATGAGCAGTAGCCTCTCTCTCTGGCTTTCTTTCATTTTTTATCGCTTTAAACGACTCGCTTAAAAACGCTGTGTGATGGATTTTAAAAGATTACTACTTCGATGATTCAAGTCTTTCAGCGAACTTACGATTCTGCGATATTTTTTCGGCAGTGTCAGCAATTTCGAAGCAAAAAAAAAACATGGTTTTCTATCGGAAAGATTTAAAATTTATCATTTATACGGGACGTTTTACACCTTGACTAAGAAAATTTTAGCAACTCTCCGCTATTACCGAAATTAACATCGAGTTCGGAATAGAGTTAATAATCGACAGAAATAAAATGAGAAAAGGAAAAAAAAATGAAATATCATCGTAAATGACAAATCCGTATAATGCCCCGGAACCGCCGGGATTTTTTAATTGAAGATTATATAACTTTTTTCGCATTTGCCTTTTATTTCATTTAGCAGAGTCTAGCACAAACGAAGTTGTGTCTAAAGTCAAGTAAGTTTTGTATACTCCCCCACTTTATTGTTCATAAAATTCCATATTATTCTCGGTGGTACCCAATTTGAAATTTATATCTACTCGATCATTGTTTTTATTCTTTCCCCCATCAATGGTCTTCTTTTTTTTCTTCCCATTAAACAGGTGTGGCATTTCACGACTACTTTTGTTTATAATTTTCATTGGCAATATTTTTCTTATTCCCTATTTGCCATTTACATTTATGTTTTCCTGGAAATATACCGCCTTTTTGCTACGCTGTGTTCTTTTTTATACTGCATGATTTAACTTATTCCATCTACTATTTTTTTTTTTTTTTTGTAACCTAAAATAAGTTGCTTCATTGCTTTTTGTCTTAATGGATAATATTTAATTAATTATACAAAATTATATATATAGAAAATATGCTTTAGATTTAATAAAAACCAACAAAAAAAAAATTGTGTGCGGTAATGGGACTCCAGTTAGGAACCAAGTTCCTTACGCTTTTTTTTTGTTTTATTATTATTATTATTAAACATTAACATTATGAACATTATTTTAATCTAGGATTTACAATTTCTCTTAAAGATCAAGTTTTTAAGCGATACTTATTGAATAGATATTGAGTAGTAGAGTTGGTAAGTAAAGAAACAAATCAAATCAACGAGTGTGTGTTATCCATACATGGAAAATGAGAATTTTACATGTTTAGAAATGTGTGTTTTAGGCTTTTTACGCTATTTTCGTCAATTCTTGCTATTTCCCTAGATTTTCCTGCGTTTTTAGCACACATTTCACAGAATTATCCTCAATTTTTCACCATCTTTGTCAGGTTTGTACTAATTCGGACACTCTCAACCGGTATTATAATTTAAAGGTGGCTCCTCTGTTTAATTGTCAGCAATTCTCTTCTGTAAATCCTATGATTTCTTGGTTGCTGTATATTTTACTATCGGGGTTGCCTGTAGGACACAACCTGACGGCTAGGCGAGAGTTCAAAGATCAAAGTGGTGAAATAACGGCGAGGGCAAGGATGCGGCCATAGGATGGCTTAGTTGTATTTTATTAAAAATTTCGTCTAGTCGTCAATTTTTGCTATTTTCCACCGTTCTCTTGCGTCTTTAGCACCTTGCGCACAATTTTTCTCAATTTTTTTCCATCTTTGTCAGGACTGTACTAATTTTGCTCTTTCAACCAGTATGGTGACGTCATAGGATGGCTTGGTTGTATTTTGTTAAAAATTGCGCCTGCAACAAATGTCTATACAACATGCACACAGTGTGCTGAAACGAATCATTTCTACCTACTTTCGGGTATGATGTAGCTGAACTATGGAGGGGAAAAAAAAAAAAACTATGGAGGGGTTTTGTCAATGAAGTGTGGAAATTTAAAAATATTTGTTAAATTTTTTAAAAATTTGAATAAAACATTTTCTATGGTAAATATTTAAAATAAAATGGCTACTACAATAATATGAAATTTTAATATCAATTGTTTTCTATTATTGTTTATAAAGAAATAAAGAATCCAGCATTATGTGATGTGACGTTACATGACGATTTCGCTATTTGCGTTAAAGAACTCTGTTCCAAAAAAAAAACAACAAAAAACTAACGATTTTGATCCGGATTGTCTCTTGTCATTTTCGAGTACCGTAGACAGGTTCTTTGGCCCAAATTACACGGATCAGAGTCTACTCTTACATCGTCATCACAAGTTAATCATTCTAAGCAAATGCAACAAGTATGCTATTGCTAGTTTCTAATGTGCATGCGTCAGAATTCTTAGCAACTGCTATTTCGATGGTATCGCTAATTTACTGTTATTTCTAGTTTTCTAATATGGCTAAATTTCTGCCATTGCTAATTCTTTTTTTTTCCCGCATAAACACAATGCTTCGTTTCAGTAAAGTTATTGTTTTCGGAATTCCCTTTGCATATTACAGTGTATGAAATTCTGCTTAGATGTTTAGGAAGTCGAAAAAAAAAAAAAATTTTAATAATTCCAGAATAACTTATGAATTTAAAGTTGCACGCATAAATTATAATTAAAACGTTTTTTAAGACGTGCATGATTTTGCGATATTATTCTGGGTGTCAAAAACAGTTTAAAAAAACATCAAAAATATTTAATACGGAATTTAAAACGGCCTAAAAAATAATATATAAACATTTGTAACCCATCACCGGGGATGCCCAACTAAACGTAAAATTTAAAATACATAAACGGTCAGAAATTTCTTCATAAAATAAGAAAAATGGTCGAAAACAATTAAAGACTTTCTTTTGGGGCAAAAAAACAAAAAAACAAAACAAAAAAAAACATGTCTTTGTAAGTAATAGCTCAAGCAGAAAAACTGAGAAAACAAAACACATTTTAATAGTATATATATATATATATATATGAAAAGGCGCTTTAAAGGAAAAATATAGCCTCCATTAAAATTTCATATTTGGGCTTTTAAGGTGCAGCAATTTTTTTTCATCAGTTTCAGAAGTAACGAAATTCGATTTCGGATCGTTAACGAAAGTTTCAAAGTTTGTGTGAGAAGCTCAAAAAACACGAATAATTGTGTACCTTTTTCTAATTAAAAGTTTTAAAGCAGCTTCTGAAGATGCGCAAGGAAATAGCTTAAATTAACTACAGTCAATTTCCAACACTTCAAAATTGGACGACCGATGGTTGCAATGGTAAATTTTTTTTCGGGGCACGTTTTATAAGCTTGTTATTTAGAGGTAATGAAATCGTATTTCGATTCTTTGACGGAACTTTTGAAATTTGTGAAGAAATCAGAAAAGCAAGTTAATTACTTGTGACGTGTGTTTAGAAATTTTCCCCTAGCTCATAGAAAAATGTAAATTATGGTATGTAATTTTTAGCCAAACGTACAGAATCTTCAACGCACGAAAATCATTTTGCGGAATAATCGGTGAGACAATGCACGTGGATTTCAGGGTATGCTTCGCAATTGGCGAGACTGGAAAGTTACATAAGAAGGAGTTGAGAGATGTTTCTTCTACAGATAGGTTATGGGATATTGATGTAAGCCTTGTGCGGGCAATTTGGTTAGTGCCGAAAACTGTTTGCTGGGCATGGCGGTAGTTACAGTGGCTCCGTACGCATCTTGATAAACATCTCAGTAACGATGTTTGAGCTGATCATATGATTTTCCAACTGTCCATTCTATATTTCTGGAAGAAGGATGGCATTGGCTGTAAAAAATTACCGTCTTCAGGCACTGCGCTATATGCTGATGTTAAATTCGCAGCGTTTCCAGTCACACTAGCGTGATTTAGAACTCGCAGGGACGTTACTTATGAGCCAGTCTGGAAGAGTATGATAAGCGCTGAAAAGGTGTATCGAACTGTGTGCGGGACAACATGCCCAGCACTCACACTCTTAGGTATTTTTCAGAGTGTTCAACTGTCAACTAAGTGCGTTTTTTTTTTTTTTTGTTTAATGGATATCTTATCGAGGCTAGTAACTCCATTCTTCTAATCTGCCAGTTTCTAATAGTCATAGACATTAATTTTTTAGAAAAAGTGAAATTAATGGTGTCTGTCTTCAAAGAAATTCTAATAGGACATTTATAATTTCCAAATGTACGTGAGCTGTATATGGATATCGTGCAATATAGGTTAAATTTAAATTTAAAACAAAAAAAAAGAAAGACTTAAACTTTTATGAAATTTAATGATACACAGCGAGGTAGAAATTAGTTTGTTTTCGCGATTTTCTTTTCCTTTATTTTTAAAAGGGATTGATCATCCATTAAATTAACATTGCAAAATTGTGTTTACCTCCGAGATATGATATCGATATAAACAGTCATGGATTAGAGGTAAATGAAGGAGAAAATGAAACTTTCGAGCGCAAACAGTGAACAATATTGAAGGAATATTTTCCGTCCAGTTTGAAATTTATCATGGTAGATGCGTCCCCATCAACGTGGATATCGGTCCCTAAAAACTGGGATAAAGAGGAGAAGTAGAATTAGAGGCTGTTTGATAAAAAGGAGGAGTAGAAAGAAATTTGTTCGATTGAAAGCGACGAGCACTCAAACATTATCTGATCATGGAATGGTTGTTGGAGGGATGCAGCTGTCGAAAAAAAGAAACGGAAAATCGATGAAGCGAGCAAACTGCGTTCAATGTGTAAGCTGTATCTCTACCGTAGAAATATTAAAGCACCACATTAAATGGAAGTCAAGATAGCAGGGATAGAAAGGGAGCTAGACAAGTAAAAGAAATGCAGGTTAGAGAGTAAGGAGGAATAAGAGTTAAATCATAGTTTGGAATGAGCAGCTGTAGACGGAAGAGTAATGTTGGTAGATGCGAATACGGTGAGAAAGTTATCAGAAGGAGAAGATAATCGAATTAATGAATCAACTAAATCATTTCCTTCAATTCCAAAGCGATCGGGAATGTGCATAAGAGATTGGATTAAATGAAAAAGGAAGAGATCTTGAATCAACGAATGTATAAGGAGGACGACATATTTGGTAGAGTGGGAAGGAACAGGAGAGGCGATAACCTGCAGCACGCTTTGAGAATCTGACAAGATAGGAATACTTCGAGGAAAATCTAGTCGCGGCATAGAAAATTGAACGAAAGAAGGAAATTTTAAAGTACTTCGAGTAATTTAACAAAGAATAAAAAAAAGTCCCTCCAACTAAAGCTGTATGTAGATTGCAAAGAGATTTGAGAAGCGAAAGTTTAAATTCTGTAAAAATTCCCTGATCTTTAGAAAAAAGCAGGGAAATAAAAGCGGTTGATTGAACGAAAGAGGGTTGAAAAATATGAAAACTTTTATGAATATCTAAATATACGATGAAAACTGAAGGGGACGGACAGAGGTCAAGGATGGAATTGGTGTTTTATTGGCGGAAAATGATTAATTAGGTAAGATGCGGGAATAAAAAAAAAAAAAAGATAGGAAGAGGAAATAAACCTTGAATTAAGAAACGATAAACTATGTAGGAATTATGGTAATTTCACACGTCGTTATTTTAATGATAAAAATATCGTTAAGAATAAAAAAAAAAAAAAGAAAAGGAAATAAGGGATTAGACAGAATTTTACATATCGGATTTGTCATTTTTAAAGCTGAATTTCCTAGTTGTTCCAATGATAGTACCGGTAGAAGGGGGTTATTTGACATCCGAATATGACAACTGAAATTTACGGAGTCGACATTCAACTTGTGCATAGATTAAAAGTTATTCTCCTCTAAAATAATATTATGACTTGCGCAAAAATCTGGCACAGCGAAAAATGTGTCAGCTTTGAGTGTTACATATAAAGTTATAAAAATGTGTCCGATACTTGCATAAAATATTTTTAGCCTATTGAGTGTCATATATCAGACATTACTTTTAAAATCGATGGTAAATGTTTTAGTAAAAAGCTACTGCAGAGGTGTAAAATAAATATTTCTCCGTTTACGTAGTAATAAATTCGTAAGAAAGATTCTTTCCAGATTTATGAGCCCTGTGAAATTAAGCTTTAACAAGCTGGCTTAAAATTTGTACTAGAAAAAAAATAGATAACTATATAAAATTAATGTACATTCTTAAAAACTAACCAATTTTAAATTTTTAAGAAAAATTATTCCTTTTTTTGGTATTAAACAGATGTTTTTCGATGAATGAAATTATGTAGCTTTTTTTGCCATATAGTCAAAAGTATAAAGTTATCTTCAGGATTTATACATATATATATATGTATATACATTTGTGTGTGTGTGACGATCGCCGAGAAAAGGGACCTGTGTTGCGAAAATATGGGGTTTGAGTTAAGCACGGATTCTGGCACTTGAACGTGTGTAGAATAAGATGTAATATGTAGTTTTTGTCGCAAACGTTCATTTGATGTCTTAAAGCGTACACAACTGACTGAAGAAAATTGGGAAAAAGTGGAAAAGCATTGAAAATTTTAAAAAGATCGTAAATCTATTTGTTTCCTGGTTGTTAGTTGTTTTTTTTTCTTGCATTTTTCAATAATTTTGTATTTGCTCCGCGTATTTTTTGAGTAATGGCTATTTTTATTTTTCGGAACTTCGGATTCTTTCTTCGTTGGAGCTTCAGTTTTTTCCTTTTTTTGATTGCAGTTTTAGTTTTCTTCTTTCTCTTTCGTGTCAACTTTACTACCGGATCTTCTACAGTTATATTCGTTGCATTCGATTATTTTTTCGATTTAGGTTGGTCAAGTTTAGGAGCTACGTAATTGCGTTTTTTTCGGATCGGTACATAAAAAAGCAATATTATGGTATAGAGGTATCATCTTCATTCTAATGATAAACCACTAGGCATGATCAGGGTCCGTAAATTGTTTGCGGGTGGTACGTTTCGTTGTACATGTAGGTGAAATTTTTCTTCTTCCGAGTCGACAAATTTTTTGCAGTTGATTTCATTTTTTTAAAATTGAAAATGGTGTGATATCTTGTAGTACCTATTATGAAAACAGTACCGAATTAATTAATAATGCGATGAAATTAAAATTTGAGAAATGAAAATACTGAATCACGACAAGCAACTAGTAATTGTTTGTAAAAATCTTGAAATTCTGTCCCACGTTCACCATTCAATTTTGCCGGTATTTGCAGCAACATTGAATTTTTAATGGCTGGATTGATTAACAACTTTTTCAAAATCCTTGTAGCAATGAACATTTGAGCGACTAAATTTTAATTTAATTAGACCAAAATTTGGCAGCGGTGCTTAGTTGGCAGCATATAACATACAGACATACGCGGTAGAGTAATGTATTATGGTAGACTTTGCGCAAACTTTAAATGCGTTTTCCTCCAAAACTACTCTTCGTACCACCACAGGTCTCTTCTCTCGGCGAACGTCACACACACATATGTATGTATATATATTAATTACAAGGTAATTCTTAGGTCACCCCCAATTAGAAAAAATGTCGCAAAAAAATTTCCGAATTTTATGTAACGTTTGTTATATTTTAATTTTTACCGACTTTATATATATATTAATTACAACGTCATTCTTAGGTCACCGATTTTTGTGATTATGTTATTATATTTATATGGACCGATTTAGAATTACGTTGTAAATTTTGATCATTTTAAACAAAGTATGGAAGAGAAAGAGACAGAAATGTATCCTAATGGACTGTTTATAAATGCGTGTATTCCCCTGTTCGTGTTTTCCTTTATGTTCAGCTTTAACACGGTTGCCAGGTACGCGGCAAATAAATTTGACTTTTTTTATGATGTTTCGCCCCTTAACCCGTTCCCAAGTTTCACCGGAGAAATATGTCTTTTCGGTTGCCTAATATTTTTCGTACACTTCCACAAGGAATAGTTATCAATTGCTAAAGGTGATAGTTTAGTTAAATAATTATTGAGTGTTTTATTTTTGATTTCTTCTACAAGTTTTTTTAATTCTTTTAATTTATTATTAAACGACTTTTTAATCGAAAGGTCCCCCGTTTGGGGAACCATCTTCTTTTAAGCTTTCTCTTTTCTAAGACAAGTTGCCGAACTGATATTGGATAATTTTTATTACTTTTTTTATATTTGAGAACAGGAGTGCTCAAGGCTGTTTGTATTTCTTTCGTTAGATACTGTACGGCGTTTTCGATGTCAATTAAGATTTTTAAAGGAATTTTGAAATTTAATTTTGTATCCTATTGAAGATGGCATCGAGCATAAAAAATAAAACGAAGCAGTATTTATTGACATCACCAAGAAGGCCCTTTGGATAAAATCTGGCACGACGGCTTGTTGTATAAACTAAAATGTTTTCTGCCAGGAAGTGCTACTTACTAATACGGTTGTACTTAAGCGACAGGCAGTTCCAGTTAAGTACGATGATGATCGTTCAGATGTATATTCCATCCTAGCTAGAGTTCCACAGGGTACCTGGGACCGCTGATATACAATCTGTACACAGCAGGCTTGCCGACGAACGAAACTGTTCAAGTAGCAACGTTTGCCGACGATACTGCGATAATCGCATCAGATACAAATCCTGATGTTGCTATCGCTAAATTGCAAAACAGTGTAGACCAGTTTTACCAGTGGGCGCAAATATGGTAAAACTAACTATCAACCCAGAGAAGTCTACACATATTTCATTCTCCAGCAAAAGATCACACAACAAACGAGTATTAATTGATAATGAAGAGCTTCCAACGGAAAACGAAGTAAGATATACTTAGGAGTGTCTGTTTAGATCAATGACTAACATGGAGGACTCACATTCAAAAGAAAAGAAGAGAACTCAATATCAGAATGAAACAACTTTACAGGTCAATAATCATTCTAAATTGTCGTTAAAAATCGCTTGCTAATATACAAAACTGTATTGCGACCAGAATGGACTTACCCAGCGCAACTGTGGGGATGCTTAAAGACGTCTAATAAGTTAGTTATCCAGCGATTTCGGAATAAGGTGTTGTGCTTAATTTATCGAATGCCGTGGTACGTGTCCAATGAAGTAATCCATCTGGATCTAAAAATAGACGTGGTGAAAGAAATTATCCAGAGGTTCGCTCAAAAGCATCTCACTCGGTTACAAAACTACCCAAACCAGCTGGCAGTCGGGCTTTTACACACAGATGCGTCATCTACATCGCGACTTAAACGAATTAAAATAATGGACTTGGTTTTATAATCTTTTTGAGAGGGAAGCATCAATGGATGCACCTTCTGCATGCGATTTTATTGAGAACGTTTATTAGATAGCTTCACCATTTGGCTAGTTATAAATTAGCAGTTAAAAGAAAAAAAAAATTTGTATCCAAATATTCTCTAAATGATTCCCAGTCTGTTTTATGGTTATATAAATGTATTTGTTTCTCTCTGCATATAACCGAATAACCGAGCATTAAAATAATAATAGAAGAATGATCTGAAAAGAGTTCGAAGGAAGAATTTAGTAACTAGCGGTACCTTTTGTAATGAAAAAATCTAAAAGATCCGGTATCTTACGATGATCGGTTGGCCAATAGGTTGGTTCCCTCCGTTGATATGCAATTGACATTGTGACTTTTAAATGTTTGTTTGAACAGTTGTCTTGGAACACCACGCTGAATGCTTGGCGTTCTAATCTTCTCTTGACACAAATTTGTTCCCTAAATTTTTTATGTATTTACAGAATTCTATAGATATCATTTTATGTTGTGACGGACAATAATATAAGCTGGCCACCCGCCGTCGCTGTATGCTAATGTTAGTTCTCTGTCCTCCCTAAAATGTTTTAGTTCGTGGTGTACAATGTTACTTTTTATTAATATTGCTGAACTACCGAGAGATTTTCCTGAGAGATACGTGTTGTAATTATTTATTTTGAAACAATCTTTTTCAGTAAGGTAGGTTTCAGCAATTAAAATTACACCTACGAAATTGGAAGTTAAGAACAATTCGACTTCGGCTTTATGATTTTTTAAGTCATTCGCGTTCAACTGAGCTACCATCAGGTAACCGGGCATTACTTAGTTAATTTTTGAACTAACATGGTAAGCACGGATAGAACCATACTGTTTTGCTCGGATAAAATTGATGGAATATGGACTTAAATTCATTCAGGAACTCTACCAGGTTCACGAAAGGAATATTCCGCATATCCATCATCCCTTAAATTATTCGATGATTAGGTGTTAATGGAGATTTAATCCGGAATTACATACATAATTGGCAAGTGCTGTAATATTATCCGTTTGGCTAGGAGTATTAGACTTAGTAATTTGTGAATAAGTTACAGTTGGTCGTCGATAGTTTTGTTTTCGATAGACTAATTTTCTGCAACTCCGAAATTCGTTTTATTGTGTACAATTTTTTGATAAATCTCACAATTCGCGGGATCAGACCCAAAACACAGTCCGCATGTAGCCGGTAATTTAGGTCCTTTTTGCATTCGTAGGTCTTACAGCGACCTCCACATTTAAAACAAACCGAAGGTTCTTGTGCAGTAAGCTTCCTATGCCCCATTGCTGACAGTTTTACACTGCGGGATTGTGATGCTTTCTTCTTAGGTGATTCTACTTTAATTATAGTATTACACAGTGATTTTAAATTATATATTCCTGGACAATTAGCCGTGGGCTCAAGATCCACGAAGAACAATGACAGCGGTTTTTCTGTCTGATATTGTCTCACATTATGAACATTGCGAACTTTGAAACGGTGCAATTCTAATTTTTCTTTTTTATAACTAGCGGGTCGATTGAAAAGTGTAAATATCTGATCACCACCTTATAAACCCTGTTTCATTTGATAAGTGTGAAAAATAATGTATTGCTCTCCAAAAACTCGCATCAGCTTGCGGTATTGTTGCGGAGAAAGCACGCTGATTTTAACCACGCGATCTGTCAACGCCTTCGCATAGTAATCGGATTTGTTTATAACGAGTTCTAGTTTCTCCTGCATTTTGTTGAAATTTTTCACTCCATGTACCAAAATGGGTGGTGGCTTGGAAATTGACATAGATGGTGCGGAATTATTCATTAAACTTTTTTGGGCTGAACGTACTCGACTTTCTTCATCAGAATCGTTTTTGTTGTCTGTTGAGAGGGCCTCAAATCGATTGCCAGTCATATTAACGCGTTTCTTATTATTATTAAACAATAGCAGATTGACGCTTCTTTCATCTTAACTTTTTGTCAATAATTTTCCTGGCTGTTTTCATTGTTACGCATATCGACTTCTTTTATTCGTTCGCTGCACATTGTTTTGTGGTAAAGGAGGGAATTGTTGATTTTCAATAACATTCGACTAAGTTCTTGGCAGTCAGCGGGAAAACAAGTACGGGCTGGGCGGTGGGTGAAACATCAGAAAACAAAGAATGGAATAAAGAAATTACAGTAGATTATTATTCTAAAGCTTCCTTATCAAATGATGGAAAACTATGTGTATATATATTTTTTCGTAAGATGCGTATAATAGTACTTAAGTGATCAGAAGCAGCAATAGATTCTACAAGAAAAGGCTTATTAATGGAAAATTTAAGAAACAGCCTTCTATAATCTGTGTTAAAATATGGGGTTTTATGTTTGTTATAGGATTTTTAATGTGTCATCTAGTTTATCTAAGGGTGCTATAATAACTGAAATCACGTTGGCGATAAATCTTTTTATACAACTAGGCGACAATGTCTTTTTTTTCCTCACAGCTTAAAAAAACGTCCTCTTCATTCATACACACATGTATAATATATATGTATATATTAAAGTATGGTAAAATTAATTAATTTTTTAATTACATTTTTAATTTTTTTGTTTTAACTATATTCTTATTATTACGTCAGATTTCATTTAGAACTGCCATCCGTGTATTTTGCTAGCTAATATTAAAAAAAAAAAAAAAAAAAGACAGTAATATTTTTACCAATAATGTAGTTTTAAAAAGAATTTCAAAAACTGGTACTGATACAAAGTCAAAAACTCAATGGGACAGACGGTGCATAGAAAAGAGCTAAGTATTTTTGATCTATGCTAAATGGTAACTTTGGCATTTTTATTTTTTTAGAAGTAAAAAATTTGTCAAAAAAAGGTTGTAGGGAGTTAATCAATTACTTTAAAACGCAATGAATGAGGAAAAGAAATGAGTGCAGTAATTTATAAAAAACCTGCCGGGCCACATCTATACTATATTGTTCAGTAAGATTAAAATTTAAATGTCAACAACCAGATTGCGCTGATGAGAAGACTTGACGAGCCTACTTAATGAACTCAATGAAATGCGAATGAAATTTCTGTAACGGACGTGTGTATCGTTAGAGCAGATGATGGTGCCGGCTTGGTACGGTTTTGTGTCGTTGTACCGAATATGTAAGGAGCGCAATAGTCGTTGGCTGTGTCATTTTGTAATAGCTTTCAAAAGATTGGTGTTAAGCGGCTGCCATTCAATGCTAGACAGCTCTAATCCATCTATGTCAACTTGTTTTAACTGTGTAAACAGTGTGCAAGGTGAAAAGAGCATTTGAACTCCGGTCAATGTAGAACATCGCGAAATTTGCCTACTACTGTTATTAGATTAAAAACAGAACGCTGTAATAATCGTCTAGATTAATGGCATAGTTAAAAAAAAAGAAACGGGAAGAAAAAAAAATGTATGTCTTTTAATTTTAAATGAAATCTTCAAATGTGTGAAAGTTATTGAAGAAAAAAAAAAAAGATACGAACAATCACGAATTTAACGTTCGAAGCATTGAGCACTACAGAACACGATTACACATTTCGGTAGTGTACCGAGAATTGACCAGTGACGAGAAGGTTTTTAGTCACGATGATAAAACATGAAGATACACTTACATGTTGTATTCAGAGAACACTGTAAAAAAATACGACAAATTTTATTAATGCATCTATAATTATATTAAATACTTAATATATGTATTTTGGAATTCTATTAAACAGGTATTACAAAATAATATAGTTAATAATATAGTTAATAACATAGTTAATAATATAGTTAATAATATAATTAATAATATAGTTAATAACATAGTTAATAATATAGTTAATAATATAGTTAATAATATAGTTGTTTTTTAAAACGACGTTACATTCCAAAAATCCCCTAATGAGATTATATCCTTGCTGAACTATCCTCGGGTATACCATCGGTATCTTTACTATAAACACGATCTTACAAAATGTAGATAATTTATATTAATTTTATTACGCTCCTTCGCGAAAACCTGCTTTGTTTGGCATTAATGAAGCTCGCACTATAAAGAATCGCCGCCTTCGCTTCATTTTAAATTAAGCCGTATCAGTCGGTTGGGAGGCAACCCTGTTCGCGTCTTTATTTATTAAGAATATTATCCCCCGGCGGTATTCTGGAAACATGCAGAGAGTGTATTAGCTTTTTCTTTTTTTTCTCAATTTTCACGAAAACAGCTTTGATGTACGTACTAGTTATTTCGAATGTGCCGTGATTTTGTGGCATCCCTTTTTCTCCATTATACGTAATCAGGCCCGTGCCCAGAATTTTGGAAAGGAGGGGTTTTGAAAATTTTCTTTGCATATTTATTTAATAAATAACAATACATTTTTCACTAATATTCGTACTATTAATAATTTCCATAATTTTGATTTATATATTAATAATTCACATAAATGAATTATCCCGTATATGAACATTAATAAAAATTACGTATGTTATTGATTATACTGGTAATAAAAAATTTTGCATAACATATTAATGAAGTACCTAGA
Organism: Icerya purchasi; assembly: GCA_039619475.1. Lineage (NCBI taxonomy): Eukaryota > Metazoa > Arthropoda > Insecta > Hemiptera > Monophlebidae > Icerya > Icerya purchasi. The sequence continues at coordinate 202,532,898 of CM077115.1, forward strand.
AATATGGAGCATATTTTTTCTTTTTTCTTTTAAAAGTAGGTAAGAACATCCTAAAAAATCATCAATATTTATTTTAAATTTGTAATTTTTTTCAGATTTTTGTGTATTTATAATAACTATTTCAGTTTTCATGGGGGGAGGGGTAACTCCTCCCCCTGTGGACACGGCCTTGTACGTAATCCATGTTCTGCGCGTCAATAATTCGCACTAAAATTTATATACATTGCAGGTCTTACTTAAGAATCTTTCATAAACTCCATAAGTATATTATCCGTAATAGTTCCGGGGACGCTATATTTTATTTTTTTCTAACATTATTTTATTTTAGACCCTCCGTTTTAGAAGATCATACGCGTTCATTCTAATAATAGTAAGGAATTCTGAAGAATTTTGTACTTTTTGGGAATTACCATTATGTGTAATGTTATGGTTATTATTTGGTAGTTTGGAAAAAAAAGAAGCGAGAAGAGGGGAGTGTGAAAAACGGTTGATCATCTGAGTCTGATTAAGAAAACAACAGTGGAACGACTTCAGACAGGAATAGAATGAAACCAAGGCAAACCGGTTGAATAAGACGGTATCGCTTTATTAGAGAATAAAGGTGGATACATGTCCAGCTAAAGTCCGGAATGATTAGAATGTCTGAAGAAGAGAAAGAGAGTCGAGGAATAGACACCGTTGCGGGCGGCTAGACGAGCTAAAGAGTCAGCTGAGTTATTATATTGTAATGACTAGGAACCGGTCATAGAAATTGTACGAGGATGGGGAACGGGACGAGAACAAAGTGGAGACGAGAGATCGAATGATACCGTCAGAGGAATGTGAAGGAGGAGAGGAGATGGTTGAAGAGCACCTTTAGAATCGGAAACGATTAGGAATTTCCGAACCCCACTTGTAGAGGATATAAAATAAACGGCACGATGAATGGAAATCGATTCGGTCGAGAAGATAGAGCAGAAAGAAGGAAGTCTGAAGGACTCAGAGTGTTGGAACGAATGAGGCGTAAACGCACCGCACACGCCCTCGTTACTCTTGCAACTATCCGTAAAGATTAAAACACACGGGAAGGAAAAGAGGAGTCGTCCGGCAGATATGAAGGAATTCATAGTTGACTACTATTCATAGTTGACTACATTGTGAGATGAAGAATTAGCTGGGGGAGATATTGATGGGGCGTCGTATGCTATTGAAATTATGAGAAAAGTAAGGTATACGGGGGAGAACGTAGGGAGAAAATTTGGAAACACGAAAACGCGATAGAATCGGGATTGCAAAGCGCCAGTTGTTTTCGATATGAATATCGGAAGGAATAAGATTGAATGAAGAAGTGGGGAGACGTTTTATTAAAAAGCGATAACCGAGGAGTGAACGACGAATGAATGCAGATTCGGATAAAACTGCAGGGGAATGGGATTTTAAAGCGCCAATGCACAGACGCAGGCCGGAAGTTTGAATCGAGTCAAGTTTAGAAAGGAGAGGTTTGGAGACATTACCGTAAATGTAGGAGCGGTAGTGGACTTTGGACCGAATAATCGATTTTGTAAAGAACTAAAAGAATAGACGGAGGGTGGCAACCGAATCTGAAAGCAGATAAAGATTTAGGTTTGAGGAGATTTTTGACAGAGGAATTATAATTAATATGTTCATGAAAAAAACGTAAGGCGGCTATTTAAGAAAAGGCCGAGTAGTAGCATACGGAATTAACAGTGGGAATAGGAGTACCAGATGATACATCCGTTTCTTCCATTATGATAACCTGTTTGTCTTTATTGTCTCTTTTTTGGCGATACTAATGTAAGAACATCATTAATGTATACCGAATTTAATTATCTATTCGTTATTTTTCCTTTTTTTTGTTTCGCTAAATACGTCAGTTTGCGTCATGCTTTTTAGCACGAACTTAGAATAGCGTAGGGTGCTTCGAGGCATTTTTTTTTTTTTAGGTAGCTATAAAGAATAAATAAATTAATTAAAAGATAAAGGAAATGATAAAAAGAAGTCGATATTATCAAACGAACGGAGTCGGTCGAAAATCTGCTCGTTGACAGGTATCTGACAAAAATAGTTGCTTGAAAACGAGTTGCTGTTAAACACATTGACAAAATACTATGTGGGGGGTGGCCGATTGCGAGTTTGAACGGTTTATCGATGTCATCACGGGGGGCCCAACAAGTAACGCGAAAGTGAATTCCGAACAGCGATGCGCTGTGTCTACTAAATGTCTGGCTCGTAGTTAAAATGGAAAAATATTCGCCTTTTTAGCTTTTCTTTTTCTCCTTCGACGGGCACGGCGCGGATCAGTTTTCGCTAATAATAATATTATTATAAATTCCGAGAACCTTTTTGCTTTTTTCCTCAGTTTTTTCTACGCATTTATACTTTTCAATTACAGCGACTTCGTTATTCTCGGAATTTACGGCAGCGTTCAGTTGCAGAACAAAATTCGAGCAAGTTTAACTTGGCCGTCTCTTAATTTAACTCTTCTCAAGTGAGTTTTCAATAGGAAAATATTTCATTATGTTCGCCAAACGAAAATTTTTCATATCCGAGCGATATCAACGTGTTAACGCCCCCCCCCCCCGGCCACCATCAGTTTTAAGAGAAACTTTTTCAACCCGGAAATGTAGATTTTTTTTTCCGAAAATTCTGAATTTTAAAAATTAGAACACAGAGCTGCTCCCGTCTTGTTGAAATTCGATTTTCTTACTACCGGTTTTTTCATTTTTCTCCTCTAATTAGTATTTTTCTCGTTATCGATAGAATAACTTTACTTTTTTTTTTTTTTAATATTCGGCTACTTTCTTTTTTTTGTTTTGAAATACGGGTTGCTCCTCTCTTTGCTCCTAAATTAACCCATCGAGAAGTGTTTTTATTTGAAAGCGCGCTATTCAAAAAAAAAAAAAAAAAAAAACGGCCCCCTTGAGCACGTCGACGTTAAAATGTTAAACATTTCACATTTCGTAACGTTCGTCAGCAGTACAGCATATATGTTTCGCGGCAGAAAGATGTGTATGCCAGAATATTCGTTATCGAGTAAATAGTATAGATTTTCCTTTATTTTCTGGAAGGATTTACGCATGTATGCAGGTTTCTTTTTTTTTTTTTTATATTGTTTTTCCCGCAAACTTTAATTATGAACGACTAATAATAAGAAAATTTTATAACAGACATGCTCCTATCCGGTAAGAAACACTCGCTTTCGGTACGGATAAAACAAAATCTAAATGTTTTATATTATTATATAGAAGTGTATAAATATACGTTTGTCCTTGTTGTTGTTGTTGTTGTTGTTGTTGTATGCCAGAATGTAGTGGTAATTTTTCGGTCGATGACGTGTAAGAAATGCAAATTGGACGTGCTAATTGTAGTGTCCCAAAATCGATCCATCAAAATCCGCGTACATTACAAATTACCCTACAACGGAACAAGCAAAAGCTTTAGAGAATTTCGAAACATCTACCGGCTAATAGTCTGAGCTGATTTAGTCTTGTACCACGTGACGATGAAACCGTGTTTGGTCGTACGGGTTGCTCAAAGAATGGTAGTATCACGTTTCAGAATAAAAGCTGCTACCGGCAACAAATCTCCGCAACGAAACGCCGCGTATTACGTCAATATTAAAATTTATTCGCGGGAATCAATGACAGGCCAGAACAGCGAATGAACTGGAGCAAGGTCATGAAAATATGCTAGAGCGACCTCCCTGATGGATACTTGCGACTAAATCGGAAGAAGGTTGTAGAGGCCAGCAAAACATTTATTCTAATTGAAACATTATAATGTATACATAAACACATATTTCACCTCAGTAAGGGACGAATCTATCGACTAGTTTCTAATGATTATTCTCTTTTTTCCTTCTTCTTCCCATCTCGGCCAACTATGGACCATGCAGTTTCAGTTGTCATTTTCCTTCTTTTAGCTTTCATTTGCGCCCAATATTCTTTCATCCGTTCGCTATATGGTTTTTCTTTCTTTACAACGTGCATCCTGTTTCATTTTCAGTTTTTCTCCTAGCTGGACCCCTGGAAATTTTGAAATAAGATCTGCGGATGAAGCGGAAATGAGAAAATTAAGCATATCAGAGAAAAGGGGAGTAGTAAAATTGCGGACACTTTTAAAAGAAACGCCATCGGGGACACAAGTGATAATCATTGTTGCATGTGTGTGTAGGATCCTTATAGGGTCAACACGGGACTAGAAAGGACGTTGAAATGCAAAACTGAAAGTTCTAATTATTAGTAGAAAATAATAAAATGGCGCGAATTATTAGAGATAAAAAGGAACCTCAAGAGCGGTGTTGTAAGCGGAGTATTTCGGAAGAAACAAGGATATTATACACCCTCACACACACACACACATATATATATATGAGTATGTTATAGTTTGTTGCTTCGGCTCGCTAACAATTTGGGCCGGATGTGCAAATAATGATATCGGCTTTTATTTTTCCGGATTGTTATAACAATTTTCCTTTTAATTATATTCATGGTTTCTTTTGCATCCCTCCCTTCGTCGTTCTGATGTTGTTTCCATTGTTCGCATGCGCTTTGGCCATTCTTTGCTGCCTTCATCCAGATTTCGTTTCTCCTTGATTTCTTCTCCACACTGTCCTCTCCATCCGGATGATGCAATTATTTGCGACGCCGATCATGTGTTCTTCAAGTGTTCATCCCTCTCCGTGGAGCGTTCTGCCTTATATTCTTATTTGCTTAAGCTTGGACTTCCTACCCCTTATTGTGCTTCCTATATCCTGTCCTTTCCTTCCCCACTAATTACTCCCGCAATCTGTTCCTTTTTAGTTAAAATTTCTGATCGGATCAAAATATAACCGACTTCTTTCCTTACCTTTTGTTTCTGGGTAAAGGTCCTTGGTTGACGAGCCCAAAAAAAAAAAAAAAAAAATTTCCACTTTTTACAATTATTTTAAGAATAGCAGCGCGTGAATCACAGGACCTCTTTATTATTGTTTATTCCCTGATTTTTACAATTAATCATTTTTGGAAATAACCGGTTAAGAAAAATCATATTCTATCTATCTATCTATCTATATATAAATATATATAAATATATATATATATAGATATTTTTTTTTTTTTTTTTTTTTAGATATATATAGTTTGATAAAGATTCCTTGCGCGGAGGCTTCAATGATAATTTTCGCGTTGATTGGCTTTCAGCAGCTAACTTCCCGTCGTAATTATTTCCGTGACTTATATTGACTTTTCTTCTATGTACTAACACAGCCAAATTTGCAAACGAGATGGAAATCTAAAATATTTTCCTAGTCTATATTTAACGTTAGGCAACGGAAATAATCGTTTAATAATAGAATGTCACACTGCCGCCCCAGCAAGTGGCGGAAAAAATGCAAACTTTTTCCCAGCTACAGTCAGCTGTACATGCCAAAGCGAACTCCCTCAGGGGTCCTCGCCGGTGGCCTACGCCTACGAGGTGGAAGGAGTTGTTCGTGCGGTTCGGCTCCACGACTTCTGTTCAGTGTTGGAGGGGGGAGCTGTATGGTATTTTCTTGTGCTTGAGGGAATATCTGCAGTCTTACCTCCCAAACGCCGAAATGCATTTCTAATCACAGATTCTTTGCAATCGATTAGGACACTCCCCAGACACCAAAAACTTTACACACACTGTCTCGAGAAATAAAGCGCATCATTAACGTGCTTTTTCGGGCTGGTTCACAGATAATGTTCTTGTGGGTCCCAGGTCATGCCGGCGTGCCGGGGAACGAGGGTATGAATTTGCCTGCTAAGGCAGCAACATATAGTCCAATGCCCGAAAGCGCCCCTCTCCCTCAGCTTGGACCGCCCTTTTTACAGCAGCAACATAAGGCAGAGTCATGGGAAACTACGTGGTCGGCTCACATCTTCAAGGTGAGCACTGAGCCTTGGTGATGTCCCGCAGCACACGAACCAAAACAAGTCCAGGATATGCTACACTATATTAGAGCGGCTAACCTAGTGAAATACTTCTGATCTTGCACTGATCCATGTGCCGTAATAATCTCGGTAATAACACACAGCACATGGACCGTATAAATTAAAAAAAAAAAAAAAAATCATTCTACTGCAAGAACGAACATTTGCTTCATCGAATAAAGGTGCTAACGAAAAAACAAAGATAAAACTCGTAGATACAGCAATAACTTCTTAGCAAGCCTCTTTAACATTCTCTCAACGACTCACTCTACCTGTTGCCGTGTTTCTTTGCCGAGATAGATAATGATCGACGCAGCTCGGTATTGACACAGCCAGAACATACCTTCACTTTTAGTGCAACCCAACAGTATATATAATATTCATGTATATATTTATGTGAAGGGCGGAATAGAATTTAATGAATGTGTGTGTGTGATTGAAGTAATTAAGTCTTTTGTGTTAAAGCGGGCTGCAGATTAACGAATAACATGGGAAAGGAAAAATTACACGCATAAAAAATCATTCAAACGCGCTATAGATTGATGTGCACGTGTGCCGTTCGATTTTAGACCGGATGTCAAAAATGGATATAAAATTATATTAATTCGTAAAGATCAATAATTATTAATATAAATTTATTTAGTACGTTACATTATTATTCGAACTGAGCTTACTTAACAGTCGCATCGGGATGTTTTTCTTTTTTTTTTCTCGTTTGGGCTCGTCAACCAATGACTTTTACCCGGAAACAATTAGAGAGGAAAGAAGTCAGTTATATTTTAGTCCGATCAGAAATCTTTGATAAAAAGGAATAAATAGAAGGAATAATTACTGGAATAGGAAAATAATAAGGAGTAGGAAGCCTCAGCCTCAATAAATAGGAATACAGAGCGGAACGCTTCTCAGAAAGAGATGAACACTCAAAGAACACATGATCAGTGTCGAAAATAACCGCATCATTAGAATGGGAAGGACAATGTAGGAAGGAAATCAGTGAAAAGGGAAATCGGGAGAAAGGTAGCAAGAGTGGCCCCACAACGCCGTTGGCGAATAACACACCACCGTTCTTAATGCGGTGTTAGAAATTGGGTGAAGAAGGATGAAGTCGTAGAAACGAAAGAATGAAAAAAACAAAAATAAACGAAAGGTGTATTTATTAAAATAATACAGTTAAGCATGCGGTATGAAACGACACCAATAAAATATATATAAAAAAAAATAATATACTAAGCAAGAAAAGTAAATTAAATTGTAGAAAAACACAAGGAAAAACCCGCGAGAGAAAAACGAGAAAACCCAAAAAAGTAAATAATTACGTAAACGAAAAAAAAAAAAATAATAATAATTTCACACTTCGGTGGATGTCTTCCTTTTCTAACAATCGCTCCTTTTTCAACGCAGTCTTCCCTTCAATCTACCGTTCCTTCTGTTCCCTCCTCTTCGACGCTTTGCTGTGGTCACTATTATTATTCGCCTGCGTTTTAACCCCATTCTATACTGCCTGCTTTCGTTTTTTTTGGTTTAGCTTCTTCTTTGTATTGTCCACTCCATTCAAATGATGCAGTTGTTTTGTAACGCTGATCATGTGTTTTTTGAGTGATCAACTCTTTCAATTTAAAAGTTTTTATAGTTCCGATAATTTCGCATTCATTCCGTTTATTTAATTTTTGCTCTCTGCCTCGTATTCGACTGTGTAATCATTCGGGGTTATAGGAATTAACTGATTAAAACTTAGTATTCGATCGGATATAGCTGAAATAAGGGGGAAATCTAATTGCAGGAACAACAGACCGACAGAGAAAGGACAGGATATAGGAGGAGCAGGAAGCTTTAACTTTAAGAGGAGAGTAAATGAAGAGAAAAACAGGCAACAGAAAGAGCAGAACACTTAAATAAAGTGCGATTACTATCACAAACAATTGCTTCATTGGTATATATATATAGAGAGAGGATAATAAGGAGAGAAGACCAAAGAGAGATGATAGCGGAAAGAGGGCAATAAAGTGTGATAGAGGCAATAACAGAACATCGAAGAGAAGGGGACTTTGAGAACCAAGGATTAGAAAGAAGTTTAGGTTGAATCGAGGGGTAGGAACGATTATTGGTGAAGGAGGAAAGGGACATGTTTGGTCGAGCACAAGACATCAGTGGCGTTAAGTACATCTACTATGTGGGAGATGAGGACAGAAAAACATTTAAATCTGTAGCAGAAAATAATCCGGACGTACAAAAAATGCACCGATTATATCAGAATAAGATTGGGCACTCATTTGAGGAATTTGGTAAAAAAATTAAAAGGACTGATCGGCGGAGGCAAAATAACAGGTAAATTAATTGATCAGCTATCGATCTATTACGGTCCCGCCATTAGACGCCACAGTAACTTTATCAAAGGTATGAAAAATACTATTTGGGCAACTTTGTACCACAAAATATCGACCAACAAGAAGCCACAACATCACTTGTGCCCGAAAGGACCGACATGGTGGTGCTCTTAGCAAGCAGAGAAGGCAAAACATGACTAATTTTAAGCATAAGCCTGCGCCATGACAATGGATAGTATTCGAAGCCGTGAAGCGAATTTACGAAGAGTTAAGCAGCGACAGTCTCCGCACCCGTTGTTTAGTCACGCAGAACTCCAATGAAAGCTTGAATTCGCTTGTGTGACCTAGAGCACCAAAAAAAAAACACCTCCAGTGGCAAATCTGTTCTCGATGCGGCTTTTTGATATTGTGTTGTTTTATACTTCAACGATGGTTACAACGGATTAATGCGAGTTATGAATCTATTGGACTTAACGATCGGATTAAATTGTTACAATTTCTGTACGAAAGCCGATGTGACGCGCATTTCCCTTTCCGAGAGCGATCGCTCACCGAAGAGGTTAAAACTGCCGGCAGGGACGTAATTTCGACAAGGAAGGATGAGGAGGAGGAAAACCTCAAATTAGAATATATGGAACAGGCATAGCAGATTAGGGATATAAAAGAAAATTTCAACAAAATTCCATTATTCAAAACTTTAAACAGCAATATCTCTAGAAACTGTGTTTTTCGAACTGGGCGTACCGCCAGTAGCTCCCTCAATTTTTATCCGATTGACTTAAAATTTTGACTGCAATTTTAAAATAAGATTTTCTAACGAACAACGTAGGATTTTTCTGATATATTGATATTTACAGATTTTAGAAGCAATTTTTGATCGATTTTTTTTCGAAAAAGAAAAAAATTTAAATCACTGCCATTTTTTTAAAAATAATTTTTCCGAAAAAATCCTACGATATTCGCTTCATTTCGCGCTTTATTTTAAGAAACTTTTTGGTTTTTTGTTCTAGATTAAAAACTGTGGCCTGTAGCGGTACGCCCGTATGGACCGACTAATTTTTTTCTTTTTTTTTTTACGTAAGCTGCTGTGCCGCCATTTTGTATTGTACAAATTAAAATAAATCATTTTTTTCTTTTTTTCTGTAAGACTACTACTTGCATATGCACAAAACCTCATATCTCTATCTCTTTTCTATCGTTCGTGGTAAGTCTTAGTAGATTGCCCGAAATTTTGTGAGCCCAAGGTGATATTATCCCATAAGAGGCAACGTTTGAGTTTTTTCCCGTCATTCTATCGATGACATTCGCACTGCGCAGAATAATTGAAATGAAGATGTATTTTAAAAAAGACAAATTACAAAATAAGCGCGTATACGGCTTGAAAAAATGAATTAAAGAAATATTATTGGAAGATAACTTATTATTTTTCAGTTATTATTAAGTTTTAAGTTGGAAAAAAAAAAATAAAAACTAAAACAAAAGGTATTACGTTATTTTCAAAATTTTCTTTCAAGCCTTTCACTTACTTTCTTTTTCCTTCATTCCATCAACCATATTTCTTAGCTCAACTCTTGTTTTTTTCATTTCCTAATCGTGCTTCCTTTTATCTCCCCCTTTCTCCTCGCCCATCTCGACACTTGTCCTCTCTTAAACGCTCTACAATCACTGCTGTTTGTCGCCTTTGCTTTAACCACAGTTTCCTTCTCGCATCATTTTCACGGATTTTATTTACTTCCACTCTATTTTGTTCCCTTTCATCACCCCCTTCTAATTACTTTACTTGTGGAATTTCCGGCTTTTCCTAAGGGACAATCGTTCTTCTACTTTTTTTTTTTTTTTTCTATTAAAACTATTCGATATTCTTACTCCCCTTATCGGCGTTTCTTACATTCTCTCATTTCCTTCTGCTTCTGTTATTCCTGACCTTGAATTATTTTTATCCTCTGTATTTAAAGGTTTAAGAACTTTATTTTCTCCTTCTTCCCATTTCTTGGGCTAATGTCCTCCTCGTTAGCAAACTCATTGGGGGAGGGGACATATTTCTTCTACCTGTTCCCCGATTTTTTTTCGTTATTTTTGTTCTTACATTCTTTAATAATATTGCTTTTGGCAGGCTGTTCTATTTCTCAATGTTCAGTGTTTCTTTCAGTTTCTTATCTTCCCATTCGTTCCTCATTTATTTTTCCCAGTATTCGCTCCTTTTTTTTGCCTTTCCTCGTCGATAGCTGTTACACAGATTTTAAGTGGCACTCATTTCAACGTTTGCGAACAAAGAATTAATCCTTTCTTTTATTTCATTTTAACTTGGTTTTTACGAACTGAAATAATCAGTTTTACTTCTTTTCTTTCTATTATAAGGCTTAACTCACATGGACCACTTTTTTTTTTGTGATTCTGCTGTTGTGGTCGGAACCGACTATTTTTGAACCACAATATTTTTTTTTCCTACCCTGGGTGCGCCAGCGGCCTTGACCCAACAATATGAAAAAGTTAAGAGATAGAACTAAATAGCCAGGCGGTCAGAAATGGAACTCACAAAGGACAGCAGCAACGGAATAACTGAAGGCAATGGGAAGGAAAGGATATAGATAGCGTTGAAGGGAGTAGAAAGACCTAAAACTAAAAGTTGGCCGTGAAGAAAGGAGCGTTCGTTAGAGAGTGCAGAACATTCGAATAGGATATGATTTGAATCACAAATACAAGAAGGCCTGACAGAAGCGTGAAGAGAGCAGAAAAGAGAAAGAGCTAAAGAAAATCGAAAGCGAGAAGAGGGGAGTAGAGAATGATTGATTCTAAGCCTAATTAAGGAAACAACGGTGGAACGACGACAGACAGGAATAGATTGAAACCAAGGCAGGAAAAACAGGTTGAATAAAACGGTAGTACGAATAATGATTAGAGAATAAAGATGGATACATGTCAGACCAAAGTCTGGATTGATTAGAGCGTGATAGAGAAAGAATGCCTGAGGAAGGGAAAGAGTCCAGGAAAGGACCAATGCAATATTTTAACAGAAACGCAATTACGGCGTTGAATGGTTAGAAAGTGATTGGCGAGTGGTCCGTGTGTGTTGAACTCGACCGGATACCTGTTGCGACTTAGAGCTGACGGCAGAAAATTGCGTTTTTTCCCTTCATTTCTATGTTAAAATACGTATAGTATTACCTACACGAACCGATCACTTTTTTGTGGTTTCACTGTGGTTGAAAAATGGTCCGTGTGGGTTAAGCCTAATACGTTTTAATTTAACATGTTTTCTCACGCCTGTGGGAAACAACGGCTCAATTTTGTTTTATTTTCGTCCACTTCCAGCGAAAAATAAAAATCTGTAACTTGGAATACACATAGATCGCGTGAGACGATACAACCTGTGCGTATCAGAAATATATATCAGAATTATAAATCAGAATTATAGAATGTGATGCGATTTAAGCGATTGATATGACGAATTGAACAGCGGTCCGCATTTAATTTGAACCAGCACATTTAATGGAAAGCATTATTGGGAATTTCGTGATGAGACACGTTCGCTTGTGAAAGCGGTCGGTCGGTAATGCTGTTCACCTGTTGGAAGGAAATGCTGTAGTAATAATAATAACAGCAACGACGTGGGTGAAATCTGCGTTAGCCTACAGCGACTGCCGGTCGATAATTGCTGTATTTTATTTCGAAAAAACATTTTACATTTAGTGTCACGCGTTTAATTTGTATTTCATCAACCTTTAATTGTTACACGTAATCTCTGTCGCTTCTTGTGTTTTATCTTCTTCTTGTAAATGTTCATGCTCTGAAGGGGACACAAATTAATTATTAATTTTATTACGCGACCCGCATATTGAAAATTACAATTTCCGTATTAAGCTATTATTTTTTAGGGGAAAGACAACGTTAATTAATTAGTTAGCCTAAGTTTTTGCTAGAAATTTGCGAAGCAGAAGGATGGGCACTGTTTAATGAGAAAAGTATAACTAATGTTTTCTGGGACATTCACTAACAAAGCTGGTGAAGGAGTGAAACGGATAATTTTTTATAAGACAGTTGGGTATGTTATGCACGCGGTAATGATGAATAAACGGTCCTAATAGGCTTCTGGAATTTACGCGTTCAAATCACGCGGTTTTAGTAACCGATTATAATCAGTAGCAAATACTCTAACGTCAAAGAAACATTTGAATTACAAGCAGATTAGGTGTACTCGTAATCTCGAGTATGAACTCTCTGACGAAATCTCATTATGGTTACTTAATAATCTCTAGTGACAGAAATTTCTTTTCAAAAAGTATAATTTTAATAATTTTTTTTTAAAATTTTAATAATTTATTTATTTATCTTGAAATAAATGACATTATAGCGTAAAACAATATTTATGTAAAATCCGAATCTTACTGAGTACAAATTATTTTCGGGAAATATGAAAGTTGAAATTTTTAAAATTTCTGTAAAGATCAGATATTTACCCTTTCTCCTTCCGTAACGATCAATCTTTTTATCTGTCTGTACAACCTAGTCTTCTTTCTAATCCAGTGGTTCTTAACCCCGGTGGTCCCTGGAAGCACTCAAAGCGATCCGCGAAGCCATCCTAAAAATATTAAAGCTATAAAAGTAGTTAACTTCATTAAAAAGAGTGCACTTAATACTCGTCTCTTCCAGCAGTTGTGCTTTGATATGAACTTTGAACACGAAACTCGGCTTTTCCATACGGAAGTGCGTCGGCTTTCCAAAGAAAATATGCTGTCGGGGTTGCACGAACTGAAAGAGAAAGTACACATATTATTAACTAACAAGGAGAACAAAGGTTTGCTGGATCAGTTCTGCGAGTCCAAATTTCAAATGTGTGTTTTGCTTATTTGGTTGATTTTTTCGCGCAACTAAATAAATTGAACCTTCAACTGTAAGGGTCATGAAATTTGAAGTTGCAAGGCGCAAGCAATAAATTTGCATATCAAGATAAAATTAATGAATTTATCACTAAAATCGAACTATGGATCGATAAGGTTGGAAGAAAAAATTTTTCTGCGTTTGATACGCTGAATCGAATTATTGACAGGCAGCGTGCTGAGATTAAAGGAGAAATACAAAAGATACTTCATTTGAAAAATTGAAAAAAGTGAATTCAGTCGTTATTTTCCTGACTATTGTGAGGACGAAGGTGTTCGGAAAGTGATCGACGTTTCTGAGGTACCTGATGAAATTCAAGAAGAAGTGATTGAAATGCAACACAATAGTAACTTGAAAGATATATTCGTGACAGGAATTAATTTTGAAAATTTTTGGAGCCAAAAGGAAATTTCTTTCCCAAATATTCAAGAAATTTCTGTACGTTACCGAACTTGGTTATCATCGACATATCTATGCGAGTAGGGGTTCCTAGCGCTTTTGATAATTAAAAGCAAGCACCGAAATCGGTTGGATGCCAGTGCTGACATGTGTTTGGCTTTGAGTAGCACTGAACCAAGGATTCAGAAGTTAGTAAAAAGTATGCAGTCACAGAAATCGCGTTAAAATAATATATTTACCTCTATTCCGTAACATTTTCGTAAAAAAAATTAAAACACTGTTGGCTTTGAACAATTTTATGCGTGTCTTATTTATAGATAGATAGAACAAAGGTCCATGGCAGACAGAAATTTTGTCAAATGGTCTCTCATCACTTAAAGGTTAAGAACCACTGTTCTAATCCCTGGTTCTTTGAGTTTCATTCACTTCCCCGTTCCGTTGTCATTTCTATGATTCGCTTGCGTTTTGGCTATTCTGCTCTACCTTCCTCTCGTTTTCGCTTTTCCCTTGTCTCCTCTCCAAATTGTCCTCTCCATCCAAATGAAGCGGCGATTTGCTACATCTTTTTTGAATGTCCATTCCATTCCGTTGAACGTTGTATTCTATATTCTTGTCTACTGAAACTCAAGCTCTCCGCTCCTTATTGTGCATCTTATATTTTGTCCTTCTCCTCGCCATCCATTATTTCATCCGTTAGTTCCTTTATATTGTCCATATCTGACCGAATCAAAATTTAACTGACTGCTAATTTCTATCTTGTTGTTTCTGGGTGTAGGTCCTTAACTGACGTGCCTAAAGGGGGGATCTAAAAAAAAAAAAACCTTATGGTCAACAATGTCGAACGTCTTTTTAAGATCTAGGTATACTAGACAAATTTCGTAACAGGACACTTTTCCTGATGACCCCTGGTGTAAAAATGGTATAGCCATTAATATATATATATATATATATATATTGTGTTTAGATTAGTCGATTGGTCAAGGTTTTATTGTCGAAAAATTCTACGAAACTAATAATTTTAAAAGGGAGGCGACCAGTGTTTAAATTACATAGGGCAACAAATTTATTTTATTTTTTTGGTACCGGAAAACTTAGAGAACTGATTTTGGATATATTTGATGAGCTGAATTCAAAAATACCTAGCTATTTTTTGTAGTAGCTCTAGTTTTCGAGATGCAGGTTAATTGATTTTCATTTTTATAAAAGGCACAAATAATGATATAATGGTATCTTTACAGGCTTATAACGGAAACGTGGTACCTAAAGTTAGATTATATTAAGCAATAAAAATTACCGATAACCGTACAATTTATTGTTAGACCTTTTATACCTGTCTAAGACAGCTTATAAAAGATACACAATTTACCGCATCAATGAACGAGATTGAATCTAATGCTTGGTGCTCATTCGTTCGAAGTTGTACAAAATTTGCTCGGCATCATAAAGCAGAAAATGATACAAAATTAGTAGAAACTATGTTTGCTAACTTTAATGTTCTCGACTGTACTATGCGCATAAAACTTAATTACCTCCACAACCGCTTAGATCGATTCCCACAAAACCTAGGTAATTATATTGAAGAACAGGAGGAAATATATTAGTGCGATGGAAGAACGATATCAAGGAAGGTGGGACACCCTATGCTGGCCCCAACTACAGTTAGAGTCTGCAGCAAGAATGTTATACTAAACTCCATGCTAGAAGGTCGTATAAAAGACAATTTTAAGTGATAAGACTTGAATGTTATGTTTATCTACTTTGAGAAATAAATTCCTTACTTTGTATCCATTGTTTTTAATGAAGCCTTGTAGTAAATACTAATAATACTTATCCGAAATATATATGAGTTAACAAAAAAATAATTTTGTTCTAAAAGAGGTCAATATAGCGGACGGATCTCAAAAACTAGATCTGATAGACTAGATCTAACAGTTGTTTTTGATTCTACGCCCAAAAATTACTTAGAAACAGTTCAAAAACAGCAGACACCAAAATGTGTGTTGCGCTATGTTATCATCGTATTTTTAGAGTTTATTTAAACAATTCGCTAATTTACACAGCGCTGTAAAAAATAATAATTTACCATTGTTTTTTTTTTTTTTTTTAATTAATTTATTTATTTACTCCGCTGTACCTTGCGGTTTTTCAGCCAGAGTTTCTGATTGTTATTGTTATTATTTGTTGTTGATGTGTTTTGTTTTGTTATTCATTACATGGTTGACAAAGCTGATCAAATTAAAAAAGTTTTTTTTATGTATTTCGATTATTGGTTTTTTTATTATTTTCCGTTTTTCTCTTTCATTTTTAAACTTATTGCATTCGAAAATCGAATGAAAGCAATCGTCTGTTTTCTCTTTACAGTCTATACAGATGTCTGTTTCAGCAATTTTAAATCGTTTCATATAGACACCATTATTTCCATGTCCGGTTAAAAATTGAGTGAAGTTGTAATCGGTATAAAAATATTTCATTTGTAGTCTTTCTTCTAAGTTTGGTACTATTTCCCGTGTTACTCTTCCAGTTTTTGATTTATCACATCTGAGTTGTCAGAGTGTCGTATACTACTTGAATTAACTTTATTGATCTGTTTTCGCAACATTTTTTTGTCTAAAATTTTAGTTCTTCTTGTTTCCATGATTTGATTTGGTTTACAGTTTCTAACTTTAAGTCTATAGGTATTATTCCTGCTATGATGTTGACTGAAGTATACGATATTGTGCGATAACCAGAGATTGTTCCTATTAATATTTTCCTTTGTAATTTTAACAGCTTATTCTTGTCTTTTTCTCGTAAAACTGGAAAATATACTGTAGAGCAGTATTCTGTTATTGATCCAAAAATGGCTTTGTAGAGTACTATTCTATCTTTATATTTGAAACCGAACATATTTGAATATAGTGATCTTAATTTGAAATAAATTTTTTTAATCTTGTCTATTATAAATTCGATGTGTTTTCCAAAATTTAAATTACTGTCTATGATTATTCCCAAGTATTTTATTTCTTTTACTATTTTTATTTTATCTTTATGCATAAGTGCTGTTCAATGCAATGTATCATTTCTTCCCTGTCTTGTTTTCTACTTATTAGTAGTGCTTGGGTTTTATTTATGTTGAATTGTAAGCCTAAGTTTTGAATGTTTTTACTCAATTTTTTTATTGTTTCATTTATATTGTAAACTTCGTCCTTTTTATTAATTCCTGCTACTAACATTATATCGTCTGCGTAGCTTATCATGTTGCAGTGTTGACTGAAATGCAAATTATGAACTTCGCTCATTGCTATGTTGAAGAGTACTGGCCCTAGAACCGAACCTTGTGGTACTCCTGAGTTGACACTCCTCTTGTATAGGATTTTGTTTTCTTGATTAAATAAACCGATTCTTCTATCTGTTAAGTAGTTACGAATTATAGTTTGTATTGTACCAGATATATTTTTTCTATTCATTATTTTTAAGATTTCATCAATTTTTATTTGATCAAATGCTCCGGATATGTCAAAGCTGATTAGTAACGTATGTCTTGTTCGTTTTTTATATTTTTCAATGTAATCGCATAACTTTTTTATTGCTAGCTCGGTTGATTTGTTTTTAAGAAAGCCAAACTGATTTTCGTTTAAAATCGCTTTTTCTTTTATTTCTGTATCCAGAAAATTTTTTATTATTTTTTCGTATATTTTACTTAAACTAGACAGTAGCGTTATATGTTAGGCCTGTATGATTTCGGATTTGTTAAATCTTTTCCAGGTTTGTTTATTATTTTAATTTTTCCTTGTTTCCAGAGGTTTGGGAAATAATTTAGTTCGATAACCATTGTTATTAAACAATAGACGAAGGCATAATATACCTGCTATATTTATTTACGCATTTTAAATATTACGTCAACTTAAATTTACAGGACATTGTTATAAAGTTATTATAACGCAGATGATAATTTGTAATGTAATATTTCCGGCTTATGAATATTTGTTTTTCTTTTTAGCTTTTGCGTCACGTGCGTATTACAGCTAAAACTGTTTGAGCGCTTGTATTGATCCATTGATTGGTTTGCAAGAATCCGAGTTAAGCTTTTATGTATATTGTTAAATGAGCAATTTATGCAGTTTGTTATGGAAATGACTCTAATGATTTTGATAAAAGGCACGTACGAGGCGGCTTCTAAAAATCGATTAGGTAATGGAGGTATCGATCAAACTTGTATTTCGGATTTAACGAAAAGTAAATTAATGAAAACTCGCCTATTGACGGTAAACATAAAATTGAAATTTCGCAATGAAATAAATTTGTTCACGATATATTTACATATATGACGCGACTTTGAGATATTATGCAAACTAAAATGCACCATCAAAATTGAAAATTAGGTTAACGCGTGTAATATTGTAAGTTTCGTATTGCTATTGTTTTTTTTAAATGTTTGTGAAACTCACTAGTACTTTAATTAATCTGCGAGCTCAAAATAAATCCGAGTGAAACGCCATCATTGGGTACACTTATATTTATAGCTAATTAGAAATGGGCTTTGAAGTGAAAAACGGGGCAGATAAACAAAACATCTTATCGTTGTTATAGAGTGTTCTTTCAAATTCTGCACATTCGTGTTTTCGAATTCCAGCCATTCGCGCATTATAGAGGAAGCACATTGGATCTATATTGTGCGTGTGTCATCCAACCGTGTAAACATTTGGAAGTAAACTCGGTGAAAAAATGAGCTGTCCAAAATGTCACGAAAATTTTAGCTTGCGATATAAAATGATTTTCTTTTCATTTTTTTTTTTTTTGTCTCGTAAAAATAATTATTTTTAGTTTTGTATTTTTATTATTTACAAAACTAAATAGATAAAAAAGTATTTGTCGGTTTTTAAAAATTGTTTTTTTTTGTTCTCTTTTTGTTCACCACTCCGGTCTTAGAACCACAATTGGACTGCTGTTTGGTTAACTAAATCTTGACTTTTCTATGTTAAGTAAATACTTCCTCATATCTCTTCTCATTAGAAAAAGACATGATTTTTAACTAATATACTAATAACTTACTATTATTTTACGTTACATACAATAGACAATATTAATCACAGTAAAAAAAAAAAAAAACTTTTACAAATTAAGTCTATTTTATGGCATTGTTCAACACAAATTAGGTTTGAGCGAGTGAAATTAATTTCGTGGATGCTGTTGTAATTTTCTCGGGGTTATCCGGGTAATGCATCTCTACACCAGTATCTCTTGAGTCTTCTCCGCGGATTCCCAAGGAGAGATGAAGAGAACATGCTGGACGTTTCTATGTTTTCACTGAGCTCAAGTTTACTAAAGAACGTACCATATCGAAGTTTGTAATAGTCTTGCACGAATGGGATCTTCAAATCGTGATGGAGTGTTCTATTGGACACGAAATAAGGAGCGTTGGCAACTTGTCTGAGTATTTTAGACTGAAGCTGTTGAATTCTGTTGATATTGCTCTTGGACGTTGCGCCATATACTTCGATGCCATATCGCCATACTGGCGCCAGTACGGACAGATTAGTCTTTTGCAAGACATGCTCACGGCAGACTTCTTTCCCATAAGGCTATTTAAGATTTGAAGTCTTAAGCGAATTTTTTGCCTTGTGTACGCGACGTGGGTCCTCCATGTTAGACGTCGGTCCATTGTTAATCCTAAGTATTTAGCGCTGTTGCTTTGCGGAAGAACATTTCTATTTATTTCTACCTGGGGACAGGACTGTTGGTTTAGCGTAAAAGTCACCTATAAACTTTTGGAATGGTTTATTTTAATCTTCCATTTCTCTGCCCACGCTTCAATCTTGTTCAAGTGCTCCTGCAACAGTAATGAAGCACGCGAAGGATCACTATTTGCCGCTAAGATGTCATCAGCGAAAGTCGCTGTTGCAGTGGTTTTTAGTACTGGAAAATCCGCCGAGTACAAAGAATATAACAATGGCGCAAGTATACTTCCCTGTGGAACGGATGCATTTATCCCGTATTTTCCGGACATTGATGAATTTATCTTCACTACAAAACTCCTTCTTGACAAGAAGGATTGTATTACCGCATAAATATCATTTGGCAGAATGTTCTTCAGTTTGTACAGGAGGCCTTGATGCCACACCCGATCGAATGCCTGCACGACATCAAGAAAGACCGCGCTACAATATTGTTCCCTTTCCAGTGTCGAAGCTATTTTATCGGTAATCCGATGAATTTGTTGTACGGCCGAATGTTTTGCACGAAATCCAAACTGGTGATTGGGCAAGATCTTGTTTTTCGAAATTACTTTTATAATTCGATCCTGTATTAACATCTCAAATATCTTTGACAACACCCTAAGCAAACTAATTGGCCTATATGATGAAGGAGCTGATAAGTCCTTATGAGGTTCTGGTATAATTTGGATAATGGATTCTTTCCAGGTTTGGGGGAAATATCCTGTTCTTAAGATAGCGTTATAAATATATGTCAATAATATTAGGCTTTTATTCGGTAGATTTTTAGCTATTTCAGCGGTTATAAGATCTTTGCCTGGAGCTTTTTTGTTTTTTTGAGCGTTTAATTTTATTTTGTACCTCCTTCGGCGATATGAAAAATTGTTTACAGTTTTTATTATTGTTATTAGATTAACTTTTCAACGTTTTATTTATAAAAATATAACATATTCGGGGTCTGAGACAAAATTCGAAATACGTTGTGCTGTTTTAGTTTCTTTAGCTGATGATAATATACTCTTTATTTTTTCCAAATGCGAACAGATGAGCAAATGAATTTTTCCTTTTTCATTATATCAATATTTGCGTTTAATAACGTTTAGCTTATATCAATTTTTTAGTTCGAGAGGGGAAAAACGGAGAAGTCTGTTAACTTGCTAATTAATGGAAAAAAAACGAAATTCAGCTGTAAATCGTATACTTTCAACGCTCTTAATTAATATTAGCCTGAAATGTAATTTCTGTTTCTCTTAACCACATTCATTCTTAACATTTTAACTATATTCGTACATTTCTATTGTACGGACGTATAGTATACTTGAGTTGCGATTATGTTTGTAAGACTCTACTTGAGGCTGGTTGTTAATTTTTCTTTTTAAATTTTTAAAAGGATATACACTACAATCCAAGCATGTACGTATATCATGCGCTACATATCGTTCACGTGACTATTAATAATTTTAGTTATCGGATTCCAAGCTGAGCAAATCGACTTTTTTTCGATGTAGTCTGATCGTTCCAGCAGTAACAATGGTAGCTATTAATATTAAAATGTTTTTTTTTTCTGTTTTTTCCCCCCACCAATAATAATACTATGTTTAAATAGGATTTTAAATAGGATTTTTCACGATAAAAAATTGTATTAAGGAAGACAACTGTATATAAGCAAACATTCTTGAAATTCGAAGTTTATATTGTTTAGCAACTTCGCAGTCACAATATTTGGTCCAAAATTGTCGTAATAAACGGCATTAGTCGTGCGACAACTTCCATTTCTTTAAATAAAAACGGTTCCATAATATCTGACGTGTTAGAGGCCGCAAATACTTTTGCAAGTCATTTTCCTATGGAGTCATCCTCCTCGTCATATTTCTCCGCCTTCTCTTCAAAGAAATATTCCATGGAATAACAACTGTCATCTGTGACTCTTCACTTCCCCACAATTGCCATTTCACCATATCCGAATTAAACTATCAATTTCAATACCATACTGCAAACAGCGCACCTAGGCCCGACTCTATCCATCCTTCTCATGTTAAAATACTTACCTCCTTTAGCCAAAAACTTCCTCTTACATATATGTATAACCAAATATTGTCTTCCGGTTCTATTCCAGAACCATGGAAGTTAACAGTCGTTATTCCTATCCTAAAGCAAAATAAAGATCCTCTTTTTCCACAAAACTACAGGCCTCTATATCCCTCATAAGTCTTGCAAAGAGACTTGAAGAAATGGTTAATCGGCGCCTCATTTATTTTTCCCTTGAGCAGAATAATCTCCTATCCTCGTCACAAGCCGGAGAGCGTAAGATGCATACTAAAACTAATCATCTGTTGAGCCTACAAAGGCAAATATTAACAGAATTTTACAGACGCCAACATATATACTCCATATTTTTCGATATAGAAAAGGCGTTTGACGGAATATGGCGGTACGGTCTCTTATCCAAGCGGACCACAGCTGGTATAATTGGAAACATGGTCAGTTACATGAATAATTTATTAACAAAGATCGGTTCGTCAACATCGAGCATTATTTAAAATTAAAATTGGCCTACTACACAAGGATCTGCTCTTAGTGTAACCTTGTTTATTTTTATATCAACGATATAAATGAATGTATCGCTCCGCCTGTTAACGCCCGGCTCTACTTTGAAGACATGAACATATTTCCCTGTCTTCCAGCTTCCAGTTTTCCAGCAAATGTTCAAAAAATCCTACAAAAAACTATCACAAACCTGCATAATCTTGGTGTAACAACAACGGTCTTATGTTATCTCCATCTAAGTCTATCTGTGTTGATTTCTATGGGAGACATTGAAACTCACCTTTCATCCGTCTCAATCTAGAAAACTCTTCACTTCATTTTCATTCTACTGCTATTTTCCTTCGACTACTGTTTGATCGTAAGCTAACTTGGCGTCCTCACATATCCAACCTTAAAGTTAAATGTTATAAATTCCTATCTATTCTTAAATACGTATCAAACGCAAAGTCTAATGTACCTCCTAAAACTCTTCTCTCCATTTACATTAGTCATTTCCAAAGTAAATTACGGGTCCCAGACGTACACTTCAGTCAGCTCTTTCCTACTTAAATCTCTTGATTTAGTGCACCACACGGCCCTTCGCACGATACTTGGAGCACATAGAACCTCTCCCCGTCCGTTAGTTTGTGCGCCTTGTTAATCCCCCGGCACACTAGAGTATTTCAGAACCTTTTATTATCACCGTGAGACCCTCACTCTTTTCTCTCGTAATCGGTCCTTTCTTCTCCACATAAATGCTTTCTCCATTACCCTAGAGTTCCCTATTGACCCTCTCCCCCGGAAGTCCTAGCCCTCTTATCGCAGCGCAACGTGAGTGTAATTTCCTTCCCCGATCTGGGACCTAACACCGTGATCCCGCCGTGGGTCCCTTTGAATATTGATGTTGATTTTTCCCTGATGAAATATAATAAACCCCTGCAATCGAATATTGTTCAGTTGACAGCAGCGACAATCCAAAAATACCCCGACCACCTCGTTTTCTTCACAGATAGCAGAGGCTATCCCCAACCGCCTTCTCCTTTGAAGCCTGCGATGTGATCTGAAGCATTCGACTGAATGACAATTGTTCAGTACTGGATGCTGAAATATATGGAGTATTTTTCTGTTTGGAATATTTCCTTTCGGCAGAGCCTACTTCACTGAAAGCCCTGTTGGTATCTGATTCATCCGCGGCGCTATCCACAATCTCTAATCCTCTCGCCAAACATCCTTTAGCAATTCGAACACAGCAAGTATTTAATATGAATTTATTAAATAAGAGTGCTCCATTTCCTTTTTATGGGCGCCCAGCCATGCCGGGATTTCTGGAAGTGAACGATACGTCCCCCCGAGCTGCATTATACTGCCTCATGCCTAATAACAGCCCTCCGGCATCTTATCTAGAAAACATAATTTTTAATAACATCACGTCCTCATAGAAAGCCCAATGGTCCGCATGTCAGACTTTTCTTAAGGCTAATTAAACCCTCAATTGAACCATGGTGGCTAAGAAAAAACATTTCCCGTAGAGATTTCTGTGTCCTTAGCCTCTTACGCTTAGGTCATACAACCTTGTCGCATAATTCTACCTCCTATGAATTGTCCTTTCTGTTGCCAAGGTGTTGCCCCTTCAACTACCCACATAATGTATGACTGACTAGCGCTCTCATCCCGTCGTAACAAAACAGGTACTAACATACTTGAGAATTTCCCCCATGCAATTATCTGTGACACAGTTTATCAGAATTAGTGGAATAAGCAGTTATCTATAAGAACAAACTACGCATCCTCGTACTGTAATAGCCACAGCAGTTAAACACAGTACCGAGCGTTGCGTCTATAAAAAAAGAAAAAAGAAAAGAAAAAAACTTCGCGTCTTTATCGATGTAATTTCTGGAAACTTTTTACGTTTAAAGTTTTCCAGGTTACGTAGGCCTATTCTAAAATTATCCGAATTATCCTCACTTCCTATTTTTCCTATCTTTATTATTATTATTATTGTTATTATTATTATTATTTATAGAATGTTTGTTTACTTTTTTGTTCTTTCGAAAATATTAAATTTTCAGCTTGCAATTATAACAATAATTTACCTGAATAAACGAACGAAAATAATGATGCTTTAAAAATAACATTTTCGAATACTTTGTTAGGAAAAATAATGGATGTAATTAATGTTTCGTTTTTTTATTTTTTTGTATTTTCTTGCCATTAGAACTCCCTTTTCCTTTTCCCTAACGTATATAAATATCCAAGCTCTGTTCCTTTCGAAATTTTCTTTTTACCTTTTATTTTCATTTAAAAACTTTTTTTATCTCTCCCATCATTGTTCGCGTCAAGACTAATAGATCGATGACATAAAACTTCGGCAGTATTTCCATGTACTGTCCAAAGTAGTTAAAAATGATCCGCGGGAGTTTTATTTAAAGAAAAAAAGACCAAACAGCATTTATCTCAATTTAGTTCAATTTTCCGATTTTTTCAAAAAAATTTTCATTTTTGTAAATCTCGTCAGTATCATCATTTTTAAAGCGAAGGTATATAATGTATAGGTTTACTTGTTCAGTAATTTTTCAATATAGAGTTGTATCCAGTTGCCAAAAGATACCGCTTTGCATTCCTTTAATAAATAAGTCCGGGAGTACTGTAATGGGTTCAGGAGGTGTGGCGCATACGTAAAAACATGTAAAAGAGGATAAATGTATCATCATCGGGTGGTACTCAATAATTTTGACAAAGTTTGACAGATGACAGTATAAAAGAAAAATTCCGGTACGGAGACAATTTATTTAATTACGCACGTAACACTTAAACACTTACCCCGTGTGTCCTGCCGTTTCACATTAAATTCAACACGCTATATTATTGGATTAATTAGTTGACGAGCGCACAAATATAAACAATGAGATTTTACATATTTCATAAGTCATCATCAACCGCCGAAAATGTATTGGGATTTATGATTTAAGAATATTTCTGTAAGTATAATAACCGTAAAATCACAGAAAATGTAGAGAGAAATGGTTGCGTGCGGATCTTTCTAAATGTCACGTACGGATCGATTCTCAATTCAGGCGTCACTGTGCACACGTTCTATTGAACAGGCAATTGAATGTTAAGAAAGTGATTTAAATAAATTCTGACGAATTATTTATTTCTAGCTCCGAAGAAGGAATTCTGAAATAATTTTATAGAATTAATAAAAGCACACACACATTATTCTAGTAATCTAGTGTGGAATAAAATTATGGAACATTCGATAGAAACGAAAAACATATCTATAAAATACACAATTGTTAAATTATAGAAATACTAATTATAACGAGCCGATAAAAGTAGCCAATATTCTAGAAAAAAACCTTTGCAAACTCCTCATCCAAGAATATTTACGACACCTACTTTTTCGCCTATAGAATGGTAAAAGAACTAGAAAACCGATCGCCGATTATTTTTTTTGATAAATGAAATACGAAAAAATCTAATGAAAAATTTTAAATATAGGGGAACCGCATTACTGCTTTAAAACGCTAACAAAATGTAGACTGATTTATTTTTTTTTGGAAAATCCACTTCTACAAGTAAAGTACACTATCTCTTAGAAATGTGTAACTATTAATTTTTCGTTTTTTGTGGATTGCCAGCCGAGAAAATTACCCAGCACATTAGAGATTAATAAGAAAGAGGAAGAAGTGAATTAGAACGGGAATACTACCAGAGATGGAAGAAATCAAAGATGCTACAAGCAATTGAGTGTTGAATATACACAACGAGAGCGACGTGGAATCTGACTGCGTAGACGATTGAGAAAATTCCGGCACCCATCGCTTATCGTTTGTAAATGATGGCGATCGAGACGAGTAAACTCGTTCCTTTGAGGATCTCGATTCAGTTTTCCGCAATGCTGATAAAATGTGTGATCACAATATCGTGATTCGTTAGGAATAGTCCGTTTAGCGAAGTGACGCGAGAAAAGGCTACATAACCGGGCTGCTGTTCGTGATACTTTGCTCGTAAATGATCGTGTGTACCGCCTTATGATTTGAGTATAGTAATTGCACAGGCTTTGAAAAGGAGGAACCTTTTCAAGTAACGATTTTTCGGTTCGTCTGCACATTACAAGTAGTTATCGGCATGCACGAATGATCGATGTTCGGATTCGCAAATAAGTGTGCCTCGGCTTTTGTAAACGGCCGATTTTCGAATCTTTGAAAGACAGCCAGAGTTGTTTTATCGCGCCTGTTTCGATGTTGTGTTCGATGTAGTGTAAAGTACCGATTGCGACGTTGACGAGACCATCTAGCACGTCAATATTTGCTCCGATCATAGAAGACGAATCTGATATTAATGGATATAATTAAAAAACGCAAAATTAATTTCTTTGAACATTTCCTGAGAGGATCAACATATCACCTTCTGCACACAATTATGATGGGAGCGGTAGAGGGGAGGAGGGGAAGAGGAAGAAGAAGGATTTCTTAGCCCCAACATATTAAGCAATGAACTGGAGTTACAAAAGTAGAAGAATTGTTCCAGATTGCAAGAAATCGAGACGCATTTCGTCATATAGTTGAATCCATGAAAAGTGGTTAAGCTATACCCGAATCGGGTTGCACGAAGAAGAAGAAGATATAAGGTTCACCAATCTGAAGGTGAACGATGATAGTAGACCACCGGTTTCATCGGGCTTCAGTGAAGTTCCTCGTCCCTATTGCGTTTACGTGATTCCCGCGTCGAATTGGACATTGATTTTGGTTTTTTATTATTATTTTTTATTCTTTACAAGTCGCGAGACATCTTTACTGGTTGAATTCTGAAACATGACTGAATGTGTAAGCTTTTTTGGGTTTTTGATTAACAACTCGTGTCAGTATGTTGTCGGTTAAATAAAATTGAAAAAAATTTATATTATAAATTTGATCTCATATTGTTTCGATGGTAATGTCGTTTGAATCGTTTATTTATTTTAGGTTTTCTGTAAGACTGGCTGGCTTCAAAATTATAATTGAACAGTTGACTCTAATTTACATATGTATGAATTAAATCGAGTTAACACGTAATTACATCGAATTGCCTAGCAAAATTTAAATCGCCATGTAGTATTCCAAGTGACGGGGTTTTTTTAATTCTTCTAAATTTCGAGAATTGTCGCGCAAAACCTTCAGACAGCATTTCGTTGCGTTACGTTGCGTTATACGATTTTTAGGTTGACTCCCAGCTCAGACACATGTCAAAAGTATAAACATAAAACAAAACCAATATCCTATTATCATATATACGCGTCCGATCTTATACATTACAACTATTAGAAAGAAAGAAAGATTTATTTGCCTAAATAATAACATTACACTCGTGACATAATTATTAATATGTGTACTGGCACGAGTCTTACCACATAACTAAATTAATGAATATAAATACGACATGATATGCGACGTTTAACACACTTAGTAAGAAAAAGAAACAAAAACACCTACTGCAGGAGGGGAGGACTTAGTGGCTAGTGTCACATTACATAGATATTAGCACAGTGATTATCAAATAGAATAATTTAAAAATAAAACTAGTGTACTTATATACAATTCAGAATAATACATTATGCTTAAGTCTACGATGTTTGTACTGGGTATACATAGTGCGCAGTTGCCTGGAATCATCAATCAGCAGCTGATAGATACATTCTCTCATACGCATTTATCACAGAACTTAGTAGTTGCATTTAGAACGTAATCTCTGATTTGCGGTAACTCTAAAATGTGTCATGCACAGATGATCCTCTTATTCGCTTCGAGAATGCATCTTAAGCATCGATTTTGGATTACTATTAATATTACTATACAGCCAGTATATTATACGAATAACAAAGCAAACAAGGACAAGAAAACGGAAAAATAAGTTTAAGAAATAAATCTACGTGAAATCGAGATATACATTATATCCTATTATTACGTATACGAACCATAATCACGAATTAAACAGAAGGGCTCATATTACTATATATGCAAAAGGAAAGTAACAAGACGTAACTGTACATAATTATTAATCCTATCCCTGCGCGTCCATTCAATTAACCAGATTTTTATTTTTTCTTTCCAGGCTGCCTGTCCACAGGTATCATTCGTTACAACTGGTAATAATTTCATTATGATCGACATTATCTATTTTGTTGTTTACATCCGGCAAAAATTGAAAGAAAAGATCCCCTCCTAGGTTGGTATTTCGATTTTTATCTATTCGTGGCAACTGAAGGTCTTGCAACTTGCATTTTAGCAATTTGTTAATACATCGCTTTTGGCGGAAATTCCCCTTATTTTCTGTCTACCATATCGGGCATCTGTAGCACTCCTGGTTATTCTGTTTTTTTAAAGGAGTTATTCATTTCAAACATCTCGCTAGATAGTTGCTAATTTTGCTCATTTACGAATTTTTTTGCGTCTTCCCGCACTTGGATGGCGTAATGAGACCTTGATGCAATTAGTGACTGTAATACATACATATCCTCAGTACGTTGTAATATATTCTTAATATGTTGTAAGGCATCAGAAATTTTACAACCATGCCCGGATAATTTAAAAGCCTGGACTATATACACAGGATTCAAGTGTTTTCCGGGGGGGGGGGGGAAAACTACATGGGTTCAGCATCCCAGCACACTTAACACAACGTAAGGGTAGGTTACAGTAGTTAGCCGTGTGGCCCAATAATTGACATCTTTTGCATTGTTTAAGCCGTGAATCTTTTTTAGGTTCTTCACCACTACCGCTGTATTTAAGATGCGGTTGATTTCAAATATTTCAACATTTTTTTCCCGATGGTTTCAAGTCTAAAAAGAACCCATGGGGAGAGGTTGTTTGGTTTTGTAACATAGAATATTAGTGATGCTTTTCACTCTGGACTCGATTTCTTTTGTAATGTCAGCTATATCTGTAGAGTGGTGTAAATTCTTAATTACTACCCTGAACGGGTTGTCTTCTGGTAAAGAGTACGTATAAAAGAGATATTTATTTTCTCTTAAGGTTGTTTTAATAATACAACGATAACTGGTCAGGTTCTTAGGCTTAATATTAACCGCGGATAAGGTTTTTTTTAGTTCGAATTCTACCTCAGGTAATTCTAGAAGGAATTTTCTAAAGCTGTTGAAATTCGTGACGTTTTTAACCATAATTGGTGGAGGTTTAATCGGCATTTCTTTACTTTGTTCACTACTAACATTCGGATTTATTTCGTTACTTATACTAGTTTCTTCGGATGACATTTCGTCATTATTATCCTCATTATTATCGTTGTTTGCAGTAGATAAAAATTCAAAGATGTTTCTTTTGGGCTTTAATGTGGCGTTACTGGCAACAGATTTATTATCTGTAAGATACTTTACGGCTGCTGTACGTTTTGGCGTACGCCAATCGTCACTGTCACTGGTCGCTGTATTCAAGTGTTGGCATTTAATAACGTACCCTGTTTTAGATTTCTACAACCGGAGTGGGCTAAACCTCTCATTGGGGAGGTAGTGGCAACGACGGTTTTATTAACACTGGTAGGTACAGATGAGGATGAGGGCCGCGAAGGCCGCTGTTGTTTATTGACAGATGCCTTGGTAGGGCTAGTTTTTTGATTTTGATTTTGTATAAAACTATTAGGTGGATTTCTTGTATTCATAATCACATTCGTAATTTTAAAATAAATAAATACGATAAATCTGAGCGGTCTGGCAGAGCCAGCCGATAAAGGCAAAAAATCTCACCTGCGTTATCAGCGGTCGACTGTATGTTTCTGTTCGGTCGAGCGATAAGATAAGATACGACGCGGAAACAATAATTACCGTTGCGCGAATATTATTAGAAGACCCGAAATATACTCGAGAACAATAGCCGAAGAATTAACATGCACGAACGCGATAAATAAGACTTCATTCGAACAGTAACGATAGAAGTTCAAATGTTAAATTATCGTCAATAATATCCCCTCGATAAAACTTATTTTACAGTTTATATTAATCCCCTATTGTAAACAGACATTTCTTTAAATTAATTATTAAATAATATGCAATATTTAATTTTTCGTATATTTAATATTTTACTTTTATTTCTTTAAACACTATTTACATATGTAGGTTTATGTGTATATTTGAGAAGGTTTTATTACTTTTTTTTTAAAGTTTACGATTTATAAAATCCCCCCTCCCAAAAAAAGACATATATCAAAACACCAAACCTGATCTCCTTTTTCGCCAAATTAAATTTCGTATTCCTTTGGTGTGTTGCATTTCGTAATTTTTTCAACTGCATTAAGACGTCTGAAGAAAAAAATAGCGAGAAAAGGAGAGAAAGTAAAATTTCCGTAAATAGATTACGATCTATTTTTCGTAAATTTCAAACGACGTCGTCGCTGACGCAAAATCATCTAAGCGTTTTCTAGGAATAAAAACAACTCGTTAATGTTTACTTAATGCAATTTTGCTGTTTTACAGTCTGGCCGCGTAAACAAATGGTACTGACTAATTTTACCGGACAATGATGTGCAGAAACAGAAAACAAAAAAACAAATAAAAATACAAGGAAATACTTCAATGTCATGACTGCATTAAGCAAATTGTTTTTAATTTTCGTTTTTATTTTTAAAAAAGTAATTAATTTTCATACATTACAATAAAAAGTGACCCGTAAAAACGATAAACGATTTTTTTCTAAAAGTAGAAAAGAGTTAGTTTGGTTAAAAATATGTGTATATTTTGGAATTACGCTAGATGAAAGTTAATAACGATAATAATTATACGGAATAGGTAAATAAATATATAAAAAAAGAAAAGGAAAATAGTTTTTTTTTTTTTTTTTTGTATCTTTTTTATATAACAAATAATGAAAAAAAAGTCCGATCTACTTTTTTGTAAAAAAAATTTTTATGGCTTTATCCAAGGAAAGATGACTAGGTACTACTCAGAGTGATAAGTTAATTGGAAGTTTTAAAAATTTTAACTTGATCGGATATAGGAAGAAGAAAGGAAGAAATGATTGGGAACGGAAGGAAAGGTTAAAATAATGTAGGAAATAATCCAAGCTACAACAGGTGAATATAAAACAAAAAACATCCTATTCAGCTAATAGTGAAGATTATCGTGGTCACTAATGGACAATAGCGAGAGTGAAGCCTGGTTGAAGTGTAGATGAGAGAGTTACCAGATTGTAGAAGCGCCTGTGAGAAGAGAAAAGAGGCCAGGCTATTAGGTAATGAGAGGTAGGATTTGAGAAGGATGCACTTGATGAAACTTCTCGGAGAACATTATCTGCGAGACTTTCTGACTTCATGTGCTGAAGAACGTGCCAACAAGTCTACCATCTTATATTCCCCCCATCGGAATTAGGGATCCGCGAAAGGTCAACAGAAATTGAGTGAGCGACTACGATGGACAATGAAGTTATAAGAATGTAATGAAAATTGAGATGATGAGGGGATAATTCGTGTTACTATAGTGTTCTGTGCACACATTTGTTTCCGCGTTTCTATTGTCTGGTGTAATCAGTAAGTTATAACCTCAACTTATTGCGTCGCTGTTATCTTTTGAACAATCTACGGCAGTGTGGTAAGTTTTATCTGCTTATTTATTGTCGTCGCTTCTTTAAAATCAACGAGCTCTTAGCTCGTTGATACAATGTCCTTACAAAACCTATCATCAGATCACACCGCACAGAAAACATATCAACATGCACCATCATACGCCGATAAAACAAAATCGAAAATCGTACCGCTAACAAAAATTACACATCCCGAAAACGAGCAAGGAATAGTATTTAATTGCGTCCATGACTACAAAATCAGGGATTACCTCTATGCAATAATGAACCTCGTAAACGGTCCAGGAAATATAATCGCCGCATCAAAAGTCAGCCGGAACAGAATAATCATACACCTCAAATCCAAAGAACTCGTAGACGATTTTTTTCAAAATCATACTGGCTTTAAAGTTGAGTCGCACTATGTCGAGTGTAGAAGACTAGCGCTTTCTACCAAAAAGATTGTTCTTTCGCACGTTAATCCCTGTATACCAAACTTAGTTTTAGAACAACATATTACGAACTTTTTAAAACTAAAAATTACTTCCGACATTTCATTCCTAAGACTAAACCCCCATGATCAATTATTTGGCCATATAATAAGTTGGAGGCGACAATTTTATACTAATAGTGAAATAAAACAAGATTTACCGGGATCCTTCTTAATAGATTTCAATGATCAGCAACATCGGATATTCATTAACTACGATGGGTTTACGTGTTTTAAGTGTCAAGGAAAAGGACATCGAATGGAAGATTGTCCTACACGTACTGAAAACGACCAAGAATATATCTCAAATCAAGCTATTGAAACTGCTGAACCGACATTCCAATCCCCACAAAATGACGTTATAACTAAGCAGCAAACCGAACTAAACTATAATTCAAATTTTCAGCAGTTACATATTGATTCACAAAAACGAGCACTTTCCGAAAACTCATTTTCTACACAACCATCCGATACATGCACCGAACAGCCCGGCAAAAATAAATTCGGGAAACCACCGAAGAAGAAAAACAAAGCAGATAACGAAGAAATGGAAGTAGAGACCGAAAGGAATGTCCATTCCCCAAATGACTCAGATGCGGACATATCGTCAACCGAAATTCCTTCAGATACGGAGAACCCATCGCTTAAAGAAATATTTGCACCACTTCAAGAAAACATGGAAAAACATAAGGATAAATACGCCATATCCTTCGAAAACCTAAAATGTTACATAGACATGTATAAAGAAAACAAGTATGCCGTCGAAATAGCAAAAGATTTTACACCCAACTTGGAAGGACTCCTTACAGCACTAAAAGAAAACCATAAACTTATAAAGCATCGGAAAACAAAAATTAAATTCACAAAAATCATTCGCATACTGGAAAAAGAACTCGCATCTTAATTTATTTACGTCTGTAAATAAACATGATAATGAACTATAACGTATTTTTATCATGGAACTGCAATGGCTACTACAGCCATTTGGAGGATCTTAAAATCCTTATCCACCAATACAATCCAATAATCATCGGTCTTCAAGAAACCCATCTCAAAAACAACCAGATCTGCAATCTATCCAACTACAACACAATTCAGACTACTAGCGCGACCGGTAATACAGCTTATGGAGGAGTCCTTCTCGCTGTGCGATCAGACATTCATTTCGAAAAAGTAAACCTTCCGACAAATTTACAAGTACTGGCAGTAACTATTTTTTTAAAATATCCATTAACTATCTGCACAGCCTATTTCCCGCCTAATGATGACATAACCGAAGATCATCTCGTCACCATCATAAAAAATGTACCGTCACCGTTTATTTTAATGGGCGACTTTAATGCTCACAGTCCTTCGTGGAATAGTTCACGGTACAATAGAAACGGTAAAATCCTAGAAAAAATACTAACTTTACTAGATTTGCCGCTACTAAACACAAACACACAAACCCATTACAGTTTCTCTTACCGCACATGGTCCAACTTGGATTTAGTAGTATGCTCTCCCCAGCTACTTCACTCGTTACTAGTCTACACTCATACCGATTTAGCGGGAAGCGACCACAGCCCAGTGATTATTCATAAAGACAACTATAATCAAAAACCAATAGTTCTAAATAACAAAATTAACTACCAAAAAATTGATTGGAACAAGTATCAGCGCTCCTGCATATGTGATTATCAACAAATCCAAGAAACTGATGTTAATTCGGCAGTCAACTCATTTACCAATCAACTAGTTTCGCTAGAAAAATCATGCAGCCCAAATCCTAATGGAAACTCAATGTCTATGAAATCACAACTAAAGTTTCTACCCTGGTGGACAAAAAAATGTTCAGAAGCCGTTAGAAACCGCCGAGCAGCATTGAAAAAACTAAAAATGACTCCCGATGAAAAAAATCACATCGAATTCAGGAGACAGCGAGCAAGAACTAGATGGACTCTAAAGCAAGCCAAACGTGATTCTTGACTGAACTTTATTTCAACAATAAACTTATCAACTCCGATAAAGCTCGTTTGGCGGAAAATCAAATCGATCGAGAATAATCCGAATTTTTCATGTACCCACTAGCATTCGCATAAGTACTAAGCTGATCGCAGAAGAAAGGTTAATAGCAAGTGCTTTCGCTGCGCACTATGCCGAATTCTCGAGTGATAAAAATTACACATCAGAATTCCGTAAAATAAAGATATCCAACGAGATTAATCACCCGGATTATTCCAGCGACAACCGAGAACCGTATAACTCACAAATCACCCTTCACGAAATAGAAACTGCGATAAGAGTCACAAAACCAGCCGCAGTGGGTCCAGACAATTTCCATGTCTCTTTACTCCAAAATACGCCAGATGTAATCAAGAAGAGGTTACTTGATATCTACAATCAAATATGGATGTCTGGACAATTTCCTTCATCATGGAGAATTGCAACAATCGTCCCTGTCCTTAAGCCAAACAAAAACCCAATTCTCCTTGATAGCTACCGTCCGATCTCGCTAACATCCGTTCTGTGTAAAATCTTAGAAAGAATAATTTCCACGCGATTAACATGGGAAATTGAAAACAAAAAACTTTTGTCGGACCAGCAATGTGGTTTCCGTCCAGGCCGATCTACGACAGATCAACTGCTATTCCTACAAAACTCCATCCACGATTGTTTTGCCACTAAACGCCATATGTTAGCAGTCTTTTTTGACTGCTCTAAAGCATTCGATGTCATATTGCGCTACAAGGTTCTAATAATCTTACATAAACTTGGTTTTCGTGGAAGAATGCCTGTATTCATACAGAACTTCCTAGCTAACCGTTTTTTTACCGTGCGTATTGGTCAGGATTTTTCAGATCTGCGAGAACAAGTTAATGGCTTACCTCAAGGCTCCGTACTGAGTCCAACATTATTTAACTTAGCCATTAATGACGCCATTGAACAAATAAAACTTCCAGTGAAATGCTCCTTATACGCGGACGATTTAACGATCTTCATGTCCTGTTCAGATATTATTACGGGCCAACAAATCTTACAAAAAACTATCAACGCATTATACAGATGGTCCGTTTCAAATGGAGTCTCGTTCTCTACAAGCAAAACCACCGCTGTTCACTTTTGTAGAATTAGAAACTGTAATCACAATGTTCAGTTCCATTTAAACAACATTCCGATTCAATCAAGCGAAGAGGTAAAATACTTGGGCCTTACATATGATCAAAATCTTACATGGAAATCTCACATAAACGGGCTCAAAAGGCCATGCCTAAACAAATTAAATGTTTTGCGAAAACTGTCACACACTTCATATGGAGTAGACCGTAGATCTTTAGTACACATCTACAGAAGTTTAATCCGAACAAAGTGTGATTACGGCGCAGCAATTTACGCATCAGCGAAGCCCGCCATCCTGAGCAAACTGAACGTCATACATCATACCGCAATAAGATTGGCGCTAGGAGCTTTCAGAACTTCTCCAATAATTAGCATATTATACGAATGTCCAGAATGGCCCCTAGATGTCAGAAGACGATACCTTAGCGCAAGACTATTAATACGTATTTTATCCTCTCCAAATACTCCAGCTTTTCTGTTGCTTTCCAATAAAAATCCCAAAACATATCACTTCCTATCCTATGCGACGAAATCACTAATGTCAGATATCATGAATTTACCAACAATCTATGAGTTAACCTCCACCATACTCCCCCCATGGAAAACTACAGCTTTGAATATAGACCTCTCACTCTTAGAGCTGAACAAACATTCCCCTACTAATACTATTCTGAGCGCTTTCCATGGACTTCTCCTGAAATACCCGTCCTCGTTAATTCTGTTTACCGACGGTGCCAAATCAAACTCTCTCGTAGGATGTGCCGTAGTCTCTGAACAGATAGGTACTATCCTTTTAAGTTTCCTTTAAGTTAGTGTTAGCTGATGATGGGTTATGCCCGAAAACGTTTCTAAATAGGTATTTATCTAATTTATTGATCTATATTGTTTGTTATTAAAGTTTATTTTATTATACCATTTTAACAAACAGGATGTATTCACCTACATTTCTTTACTCCGTGCTCTCTGCCGAATTATTCGCAATTAAACTGGCAGTTGAAATTTGCGTACAGTCCAAACAAAACTGCCTCATCTGCACTGACTCTTTAAATTCTTTAACATGTCTGCTAAAGTCTCACGATAAGTCGCAGCACCCGATAGCTAAAGAAATACTATCTACGATATCTAATGTGGACATCAAGATCATATTTGCTTGGATACCAGGACACAAAGGTATTCCACAGAACAAATTAGCAGACCGCGCCGCGAAAGAAGCAACGTCATGCTTTCCTGTAGCAAACAACCGAATACCTGCCATCGACGCTGTTCAAGAAATAACCAGTAGCCTATCAAAGGAATGGCTCGACTCGTGGCTCAACACCCCAACGTCGAATAAGCTTCGTTCCATCAAAGAGGACACTAACTTATGGCAATCGTCGTTCCGACCAAGCAGAAAGGAGGAAGTAGCACTGTGTCGACTGCGCATTGGCCATACACGGATTACTCACCAATTCCTCTTGAACAAATCCTTACCACCTCTATGTGAAACCTGTTCCTCAGTTCTCTCCGTCCAACACATTCTATTAGACTGCAACAAATATAATCACACTCGCACCACGTTTTTCTTTCCGTCTACCTTGAAAGAACTCCTAAGTAACAATGAAGTAAATATAAAAAAATTATTCGCTTATCTCAACTCCACTAACCTCCTATCAAAACTATAGAATCCTAACTTTCCGTGCCTCTGGCCTTTGTTGCAGTTCATGGCACGTAAATGAAGAAAAAGAAGAAGAAGAAGAAGAAGAGGCAACTTAACGCGCACATTTCGAATCAGTAATAATTTCACACATTTAATTCAGCGGAAAGAAATATTTATTTTCGAGACTGAATTATAAAGAGGCTGCTTTGTAACTTTTGAAAACATCGGAAGTTTTAAAGCTAAAATATACTAGCATATCTTTAAAAATATTTGTCATTAATTTGAGACATCGGAATTTGTTGAAAGCTAAAAAAAAAAAGAAAAAAATGTAAAAACAAAAATCTTGTAATAACAAAATTTTAATTTCACTAGGTTAGTAAATAAATTGGGGAGAGGAGAGTCCATGATGTCCAAAAAGAGAGCGTATTGAATTAAGAATTAGAAAGTTAGTAAGTAGGCTGCGAAATGAGAGATATTCTTAAGTGGACTTACACATAGGGGAATAATCAGTAACGTAATATCATTTTTTTTTCTTTTATAGACGGCTCGCTAACTAACTAGGGATTTCCGTTCAGAAATGATAGAAATGTTGCGGTTGTTGAAGATAATTAAATTTTAATTTGACCGGGAATTGGTAATTTAAAAATAAACAATCGCAGAAATAAGAGACAAGGAGGAGACGACAAGATATAACAAACGCAATAAGGATTAGGTCAAATTTTAACAAATGTGAATAGGAAATATAGCGTTTAAAAAGGAATGCATTTGAAGAAAATATGATCAGTATCACAGAGGTATTTTTTTGGGATATACAGAGGTATTTCTTTGGGATATACAGAGGTATTTCTTTGGGATATACAGAGGTATTTCTTTGGGATATACAGAGGTATTTCTTTGGTATATACAGAGGTATTTCTTTGGGATATACAGAGGTATTTCTTTGAGATATACAGAGGAGAGAAGAGGAAGAGAAAACCGGGCGAAGACGATTACGATTTAAATGATTTAGAAGAAGAAACGAAGTGAATAGAGGAGAGAAAGTGATTTAGTACGTTTAGAGGGAGAAGTTAAATACCCGCTACAATGACGGGCAAGAAGAAGAAAAAAGGAAAATATCGTCGGAAAAATGAATAAAGAAAGAGAGTTTATAGGAAGAGTAAATGTTAAGAAGAGTAGAACTGAAAGATAAACTTTAGGGAAAGCCACGGAAGAGATTTCCGATAGTTTCAAGTATTGTAGAATGTAGAGTGCTCTCATGCATTCATTATGAGATTATTAATTATTATTAGGAGGCTAACTGCGGTCATTGTATCTTTCAGTGAGCAAAGGAGACATCGATAAAATAAGTTAAGTTATAATGTATTTTTTGAATGAATGAATTTTTTAAAAGAAAAAGCTGTTAATACAATCGGCAGGGCCAACGCCTGAAAGACAAACATACTACAAGGAAAGATATTATTTTAATTTAGTCTGTTTAGCATATCTTTAAACAGTTTTTTGGAACGAGATTCCAAGACTATTGGACGAACGGAAATAATAATAAAAGGGTTTCAAGAAGGAGGAGTTTCAATTTTGTGTATATCAAAAAAAAAAAACAAAAAACTACACAGATGGAAGGTTGGAATAGGTTATTAAAAACAAGAAAAGGTGTATAGCGTCAAGATCTGGAGTAGAATTAGGGGAATTTGCTAAAAAGAAGAATTTTGTACAAATTTGAAGAGCGTAATATCAAAATCGTCAAAATCGCAATTGAATGTTGAGGTTAGAAGGATGTCTAGAGGGTGCAATTTTAAAAGCTTTAGAAATTTTCCAAAAATGTGCGAGTAATGAAAACAGGATTATGTATCGTAAATAGAACGAAAATTAAAGCGAGGGAACGAGTGTATAGAACTGATCGGAAAAAAATTGTACAAAGAATAGATACAAAGACATCGCTCGAAAAAAAAGTGAACTATGTATATTGAAAGATAAAGAAATTTATAGAAATAAATTTCCGCGGTATATTCAAATATACGTATATAAATATATATATA
The DNA here is from genome assembly GCA_039619475.1 of Icerya purchasi. Lineage (NCBI taxonomy): Eukaryota > Metazoa > Arthropoda > Insecta > Hemiptera > Monophlebidae > Icerya > Icerya purchasi. Next base: position 202,571,454 of record CM077115.1, read on the forward strand.
TATATATATATATATATATATATATATATATCGAGAGAATTATTATACGAGTATGTATAATAATTCTCTCGATTAAGAATGGGACATCGTTTTTGTACTTGGCCTAGAATGAAATAATTAATTGCGATGGATGCTCCTACTGCGATTCAGATGACATTTTTATAGGGAGATTTTTTTTCTTTTTTTTAAAAGTGCAAATTATTATTCAAATTTTTAAAATGCCATGCTGAAGGAGAACAAAAAAATTACAAACCGTTTTGGATTTATTCTAGTACATCTATTAGAATAACATTCCGTCATTATTCAATCTGACTCGCACAACCTCGCTAATTATAATCCGCTCGGCGTGTGCAAAATCTTATCGGCGTACGACGGTATTAAATACTTTCAACGGAATGGTGTTAACAAAATTAAAGCCATATTTGACTCCGGCTTATCCGCTAACCAATTAATTTTAAGAATTCGCAATGACTCTAAAGTCAAGCACTTAAAAACCTTTATTCCGAATGCCTTACTTTATCGCTATGGGGTTATACTGGGCGTAGATCCGTCAATATCGGAAGAAGAACTGTTTAACACCATGCAAAGCGACATCCGATTTAACAAGATCAGAAGGATTAACAGGCGGAAGGGTGATAAGTTCATGTCCAATTTGTTGGTCACTCTCTCCCTCAATTCGTATACATGTACAAACTACGTTTTCCAGTTAAGCCGAGCGTAAGACCCCCTAGACAATGCCGTAATTGTCTACGATTTTCTCACATTGCTCAGCAATGCAGGTCTAAACCTCGTTGTCTTCACTGCGGTCAACAACACTTATCTACAGATTGTGCGGAGGAAAATATGGTAGTCCCGGATCAGGTTACATGCTTGAATTGTACCGGAAAACATCTAACTACTGACAGAAACTGCCCTGTTTATCTGGAGCAATTCAAAATTCAGAAAATAAAAGCATATGATAACCTCTCAACACCAGAAGCAATAAATAAGATCAGAAGTTCTGAAGTTTCAAATGCATTCTCGTATGCCGATGTTGCCAGTATACCTCATTCGGTACACTCCGTAGCAGGATCGGTCAGCAAGAGTAGATATTTTCACAAAACTCCATCTTCGTCCCTTAATCGGTCTCCTTCGTATACTCCGCGCTATCCTGATCTTAATGCGACACTCATTATTCCGTCAGGAAAACCTTCCTCGTTTTTTAAGGGTACTCTTAATTCTGTAACAACTCCTCCTCCTAAGGATATCCTGGAAACACAAAGTATTCCTTTCTAAAATTAGCACTATTCCATGCTCTAATTCAGATCCTTCACAGTCCATAAACCTTCTCCCACAACAACAGTCTAAGGCTCAAGGTCGTGACGAATTATCTCCTACGAGCCCTCTAAGCTCTAAATCTTCATCCTCAACAGAGATTCCCATAAAAACGAGGAAAACTTCCAATGTAACTTCAAATCAAAAAAAAAAAAAGTTAATTTTCTCTTTTCAACTTGTCTAATATTATTAGTTGTACATACTACTATTAACTTATCGTAATTCGATTTTTATACGTTCACAACTGTGTATGCATATATCGTGTAGATCACGTGCATATGTACATATGTTCGATTTATCATTATAAGTTTGTTTTGCGTTTCTATTATATGCGTAGCGTTACTTTTTATATTGTAAGTGTACTGTAGCACTTTCCGGGCAATAGAATTCTTCATTCGTTCGCGGATTCCCTATTCCTTTTTGCATATCCCTCTTATTACAACTTTTCTTTTTTTGTGGTTCCCTTGTGTTTTCTCATTCACTCATGGTCAGGTCTATAAGTATTTTGCAGTGGAATTGCCGGAGTGTCAAGAAGAATTTAATTAACTTGCAAGCTTTTCTTGCGTCCGATGACTTCGATCTGGTAGTTTTATCAGAGACTTGGCTTGAACAGTCTGCCAACCTTTCGTTACCAGGCTATATTTGCTACAGAGACGACCGACAGGATGGATACGGTGGTACTGCTATTCTAATTAAACGGGACTTTCCTCACAGCATAAACGAAATTGGTATTTTTCATAATTCGCGAGTTAATGGGTTGTTAATTTCAGTTTTCTTGACACATAAGGTTATACATGTTTTTTCAATATATTGTCCCCCTAATGCATATTTTCCTGAAAATGACTTTATAGATTTATTTTTTTTTTTTTTTTTTTTATTATTTAAATAAGTTGTGGGTCTCACAGGGCAAGTATGCCCGTTGTGGGGCACCGTTTATTTAAGATACCAAATTACAATTATGGAATCCCTGATACCGACTATATTATATGCTGTGGCGACTTCAATGGTATTCATACCCTGACAATACTTCCTTATACGATAAGTTTGTCAATGTTCTGTATTACTCATTGCAGTGCACTGCAAAGAGAGGGACTGGCTACCTTGGTAAGCGACTCCCTACGCCCTGGTGGAATGGAATTTGTGCTGATATGGTCAGAAAAAAAAAATATACTGTTTCGAGTTTTTCGTCGAAGTAGGAGCATGTCAGACTATCTGGAATTTAAGAAGCAGGAGGCTCTTACTCGTAGGTATTTGTTGCAGTGCAAGGAGCAGTGTTGGAAAAGTTTTGTTTGCAATATCAATCGAAATACGCCTATTTCGTTAGTTTGGTCAAAAATTAAAAAAATCAAAAGAAGATTTGAAGAGGACAGTTCATATAATACTACTTCACCGGAATGTTGTGATGGATTTATAAACAACATTGCATGTACCGAATTCGCCAAAAATTACTCAAACCCCAAGTTCGATGATACTATCTAATAGCAATAGTCACTTTCTCTCTAGAACTATTGATATACAAGAACTGAAAATGGCATTATCCTTTAATAAAATATCGTGTCCTGGCATGGATGGCGTAACCTACCATATATTGAACAACCTACCGGAGCCTGCTGTTAAGATACTATTAAATATTTTTAATTACATCCTAACCACTAATCACATTTCGCGGGAATGGAAGAAATTTAAGATCTCCGCTCTTCTGAAACCCAGTAAACCACCGCACCTGTTCTCTTCATATAGACCCATTACCCTTGCGTCATGTATTCGCAAAACCTTTGAACGGATCCTGAATAATAGACTCTCCTGGTGGACTGAGCACAACAACATCTTCCCAAACAACTTACTTGGCTTCCGTCACGGAATAAGCAGTTTGGACTGTGTAGCCAACCTGCTAGCTAACATTTATCAGTCTTACATCAAAAAGGAATATCTAATCGCGTGCTTCATTGATATCAAGGGGGCATTTGATAATGTTTGATTGGACATCTTATCTAAGATACTAGTGGAATTAGGCATATCTAAGAACTTTGAAAACCTAATACACAGTTTGTTTTCGGAGAAAACGTTATGTTTCCAACACCCCACACAAGGGCCAGTAGACAGAACTGTCTACACTGGTTTATGTCAGGGATCAGTGTTAAGCCCGCTGCTATTTAACTTATATATCTTAAAAATCCTTAATTTAGAATTGGCGAATAACGGTTTTCTATTATCTTATGCAGATGACATTGTTCTTTGTAGTCGCAGTAGAAACCTATCTGAAGCTTCCACCTTGCTGAATCGCGATATTATACGGGTTTGCAATATCCTAAATGATCTTGGTTTGTCGATTGCTCCTTCAAAATGTTCAGCAGTAGTGTTCTCATATCGCTCAATTAAACCAATTCACAGTGTTGTTTATATTGCCGGTGCTACTGTCCCCATTTTGTCGGCACATAAGTACTTAGGTTTTATTCTCGATTCTAAATTAAACTGGAACCATCATGTAGATTACATGTATAACAAACTTCTAAAACGGTTACCCCTACTCAAGGCCCTCTGTAATGTCAATTGGGGTAGTGATCCGTGCACAATGAGTAAGTTATACAAAGCATACTATCGCAGTATTTTAGACTATGGTTGTTACTTCTTTAATAATTCCTCAGCAACCAATCGTAACAAATTAGGGAGGATTCAGAACACATGTTTACGACTTATAATTGGTGCTTGCTTACCTACTTCTATCGCTGCTTTGGAAGTTGAAACCAAGATCCCTCCTCTCTTTGTTAGGTCATCGTACCTAGCAGACAGGTTTCTTATGAAATACTGTCCTCCAGCCAGCTTCAATTTACTTAATTCCTATTTGGATGTTAAAAACAATTGGAGATTTAAAACCTCCAAAATGCCTCTATTATCTTTAAGTGCGGTTAGGCTTCAGAGATATTCTTTTATTACCATACCGTCATATCCTTCATTGATCTTTAAATACCCATACTCACATAACTGCTTTAAGTTACAGGTAGATTTGGATTCTTTTCAGTTCGTTAATAGGCACAACGCTAGCAGAGTATTCAATGCGATAATTTCGGACCATTGGCCGAATTTCCAACCGATTTTTACTGATGGTTCTAAATCTTCGAATTCTGCGGGTGCTGCTTTTTTTATACCATGTCTTAACTTAACTAAAAAATTCTCTCTTCCTCGTTTTACCTCTGTGTTTAGTGCCGAATGTGCTGCGATTTTCAAGGCTTTGTCCTTTTTAAATTCACATATACTCTCTGAAAATATCATTATCATGTCTGATTCTATGAGTTGCTTATCAGCTTTGAAACACTTATCGTTCAACACAAAATCCCATCCATACCTCTATAAAATCAGAAGCCTAGTAGTTTCCCTTTCTGAATCTGGCGTAGTAGTTAACTTTGTTTGGATACCAGGACATGCGGATATCTACGGTAACGAAGTGGCAGACATGGCTGCCAGAGACACATGGATGAATAGTTGTTTAGTTCCATATTTTCCAAACAGAGACCTATTCGAGCTCATTAGATATGCTCATTAGGAATATTGGGAGGCTACATGGGCAAATCCATTTTGCGCGCAACAGTACAAAAGAATTCAACCTAATATTCCTAACGTTCCTTGGTTCAACCACATTACGACTGTTTCGATGAGTACCAGATCGTACATTGTTACCTTACGTCGCCTCCGGCTGGGGGTAAACCGTCTCCCCGCTTCTTTGTACAACATGGGTTTAATTTCTTCTCCCTATTGCCAACATCCACTAGACTCGAACAAAGTGGCGGATGCTGACCACCTCATCTTCGAATGCAATTTTTACACGACGCAAAGAATTATTTTGTATAACTCAATAATAAATTTCCAGATCCCTCTGCCATCTAATGTCAATTCTCTCCTGGCCACCGGGAGTGCTGCAGTATACAAGCTATTATATAATTATATAGTACAATGTAATATTAAAGTACAGCGTTAATTAGTTAATTAATTATATTACATTGTCGATGGGTTGAATTTTCGACGCCCAAAAAAAAAAAAAACATTTAAAAATTTCTAACAACCGTAGAAATAACAGGAATAGTGAAACTGGTATCGAAAATAAGTGCGGTGAACTTCTTCTTCTTCAGACTGATCGGCATGGTAGGTAAAAATAAAATACCTTTGAAATGCATACTTGGCGTTGTATGCTACGAATCCTTGTGGACTGCAGAAGGATTAAACGCTTCGATAATCGAAGAAGCAAAAATTAGCGATAGAAGTGCGCATAAAACTTGATTCTAAGATACGATGAAAAAGAATAAAAGTCGAGAAAAAAAATGGTTATTCAAGGGAAAATGGAACACTAGATCGCGAGAAAAACACAGGAGGTCTGTCCTGTGTTAGTTCGCATCACACGTGGTCGCGATGGCCTCAAAAAACGAATAAATACAGTGTAACGCGTATCACGATAAATGGAATAAGGTGGCATAACCTGGAAAGCGTCTGTTTGAAAATATTTATCGAATAGAAAATTAATAAAATAGCGCAGGTGCGTATGAATTTACAGCATCCTTTTCAGTTAGCCCGTCATCTCCTGATTAAAATAAGGGCGATAAAATTCAACAGATAGCGGGACACGAATTTTTTTCTGCACACGAATAAGTGCTAGCTTTTTTGTTTTTTTTTGGCACGTCAACAGTGGAACTTACCCAACGCAGAGAGTTGCACATTATATGAGCGAAAGATTAGAAATTGAGGAGATAAAGAAGGCTAACAAGGGGGAACTGTATTGATAGAGGGGAATGCAAGAATGGAGTGGGCACTATAAGGAGTAGGAAGGCCAAAGTGCAGAAGATTAGAATACAGAGCAGCACGTTCGGAGGAAATAAAGGGCACTTGAATACAAGACGTGATTCGCATTGCAGGTATAATTGAGCTTTGGAGGGTCATAAGGACACAAAGAAGATTGAACAATAGAAAAATGGAAAATAGAAGCCGGAAGCAAACTATGACTGAACCGCAGGCGAACTATAGAGGAAATAATCGAACGGCTAAGGTAGGGGAAAATATTAAACCAGGGAAGAGAGGAAGGAAAGGGCTGCACAGTAAAAAGATCGAGGATTGGTAAAGAATGAAGAATAGAATCTGGTCCAGAAATCGTGGTGCGAACGATAAGAGAGACGATAGAGAGTTTGAGTAGGAAATCTACTAATGAATAGACCATTGATCGCCGCCGAACGTGCCGACGAGTCAACTAACTCGTTGCCAGTAGGAATGGTTTATTATGTATATTCAAACGAAAAATAATTAAAAAAGTAATGTTTTTTTTTAAAATAATTTTTCCTTTAATAGCCATGTTTCTTAATGTGTATAGCTTTTTATCTTATTTTCAATCCGGTTTTATTTAGACGTACTGCGTAAGTGCAGCAGGAAATTTCATAAATTTTACCCGCTCGCTGATATGGTCTCTCTTAATGTGTAATTTTTAAACCTTTTTTAAATTCTTTTTTCTTCTTTTTTCCTCGGTAAAAATGTTATTTATTATTCTAAGAAAAAAAAAAACAAAAAAATGTTTGAAAAAATTGTAGTACAAGCAAGAATGGCAATCGGACTAGCAATGAAAATAATCGAATGTTTAAAGTATCCGAAATACAGTCTCAAGATTTTGCTTAAAGCATGCCCGCCGGATGAGATTATTCGTCCTGCAATGACGATAAACAATCCGCGGGAAATAAAGTAAACATTTTTGTAGAAATACAAGAAATTCCTTAAGTAGAGTTGATTTTTAACATTTATTAAAATAACAAGCAAAACACGTTCCTAATTCAGTTTATGCGCAATTCGTTTCAAAGAAGTTATAAAGTATAACAAAAATTGCAAACTGCTTGAATTTTCAAATCTTCCTATGACGACGACTCGATTAAAAACTAATTTTTAACGAATAAACTTATTAAAAGTATTCATTTAAATAATTTTTCCCTCTGTAAATCTTCAGCTCATTTTTGAAACTTTTTTTGGGAGTCGCTAAATGCGATTTTTCACTATTTATCAAAAAATACAACGCATTAATATTATCAAAGCATCTGCGATATGGAGGTCAGAAAAGAATGTTGCCATATTTCATAAACGTCCTGCAGATTCTCCGAGACGACGCCGCCGCCGGTTTATTTACTGTATAGTATAAACTCGGAGCGATGTATGTATTTAAGTTTGATTCATTATTTACGTTCGCGATAGAAATAAGCCTGCCTCTGACTGACTGACCAGGTAATTGAATTTTCCGGTTTAATAATAATTTTTAATAAAAAACATTTCTCGGGAAGTTTAAAGCGGCAACGAATTAATGCCTCTCTTATTGCATCATGCAGCGATGTCCGTGAATACAGAACTTTCTGCCTTGCCCTACTTAAATACTCAGTGGTAGAGAACTTACGATTTGCGCTGGGATACGATCGCAGCGATTTTTTTATTTCTTTCGTTATCGTGCGATTCAGATCTAATGTTATGGTTATTTTTATGCACCACTGTTATTCTGTTACCGTTCCAATTATTGTATTTTGTTATTCCGTATTCTGTTACCATTGCTTTAACTTAATTACAACGTGACTGAAAAAAAAGCAAAACTGTGTAAACTATACTTCTTTAGGATAATAGAAACTATATATTCCGATTATTCTTGTATTATAATACGCATATATTTCTATTATATTTTTCTCACGGAATATTTTTTAAAACCTAGAGTATTTTTATTTATAAAACTATTAAAATTTCTTTATTTTATTTTTATCAAAATAATCTTTTCTTAAATTTTAAATAAACGCATTTTATAATGAGCATTTTTCAAACGATCGCTAAACAAAATTTTCTTTACTTATTTCTGTTCTACATTGCACAATTATGACTGAAAGTATATAAGGCATTTTTATAATATTTCAATTTTTATAGTAACTGAAAAAATTTGGCGCCAGAGAGAAAGGTTGGTAGAGTTGTACACGTATTTATGGAGTTAACATTGAACATTTTCGCTAGCGAATCCGGGATGATAATATCTGGTACACAAATATACCGTATAAAAAAATGTTGTATTAAACAATTTTAAAGGATGCACAGGATCTTTTAGATGTGTGATATTAAAGACTTTAGCCAACCTAGAGTATAATAGTGGCTTTTGATAGTAAATAAAGGTCGTAGGAGAACGCCCAGTGCCAGGCACGACATTTATGCTATTTAAATTTTATGTTCAGCAGTTCTCAGTGTTGACAGAAAAAAAGTATATATATACATATTCCGACTAGGTGATTGTTGCGCAATACTCGACGCTGAGTTATACGGTATCTTGTATTGTTTACAGCATATCTACCTAGCTAATCCCCGCCCACAGAAAGTCCTCATAATTACAGATTCAATAGCATCTCTCTATTCTATACCCAGCTCGTAACCAAAAGACCCACTGGGTTGCCAAATCCAACAGATCATGGTTGACCTCATGAAAGAAAATTGCAAGGTGCCATACTTATGGGTTCCTGGTCATACTGGGGTGCCTGGTAATGAAAGGGTGGACGTGGCTGCACGGGCAGCAAATTACTGTCCGGTGAGCCCAGATGTCGCCCAACCAGCATCGATAAAGAGACTACTCCAATGTAAGTCTAAGCAGGAATGGAGTCACACTGGGCCCCCCAAAACACCGTTTTAAGAACATTAAAACCATCAACGGAGTCTTGGTGGCCACCGGAGAATATGTCCCGGCGCGACTTTATAATAATTAATCGCTTAAGAATTGGGCATATATCTTTATCCCACGACTACGTGTTTCACAGGACTTCGCCTCTCACAACCTGCCGTTTCTGTTCCTGACCGAGTTATCCCTCAGTACATCATATCCTTTCCACGTGTACTAAATTTGCAACATCCCGCTCGTCATATAACCTAAATTTTTCTTTACGAAAGATCCTCGCCAACGATCCTGCAATGATCGCTCAAACCTTGGCATACATTAGAACAAACCAAATCGCTCCAGTGTCATTTAAACTTTGGTAATTGCCGTATGCCGTAATGACCTATGCAGTTATACATGGCTCATGGAAAGAAAAAAAAAAAAAAAACATTATTTTTTATATAGAAAACTTTCGTCAAGCTAAAACGCTTGTCGACGAATTATCCTATTGAACACTTTACCATCTTAAATTAACTTATACATATACATAATCGTGTAATATTTACTAATCTCAATCTATCTTCTTACTTATCAATACTTAGTAATCTATTTCAATCTGCTATATTCGATGGGTTCTTTTTTCTGCTTTTTTGTTGTGCTTTGTCATTTTATTTTATGTTTATTATTTTTTTTATATTTTCTTCTTCCTGAAGCCATTCCTTTTTTGCTTCTCTATTATTTCTTTGGGTATTTTATTCAACATCTGAGTTATAATATATTTATCCGTTTGCTAATCTATGTTCTTGTTAACGGCAGTTGGTACGAAAGTTTTTCCCTCAACTCGTATTCTGTGTTTATTCTTTCCTCCAATTCAATTTTCTTTTCTGATGATATGCACTCCCATACCTTCAGTAATAAGTACATTCCTCTCATGCTCGTTACGTTTTCTTTTTTAATTATTTCACTTTCAGTTTCTCCCTTTAAGGATTTGGTATTAATTTCAAGCATTTCTTATTCAAACTCCATCACCTAGGATGAAATATCGAGCTAGCTTTAAATTGTACTGCGTAAAGAAGTAAATTTAATCTTTTAAAATTTGCGAAACGCCCATGTACATAGTATCTTTTGATTTACTTTATGGTAGGCATAAATATTTTGGGGTTACGCTCCAACCGTATATAGCATACGATATACAGAGTTATTGACCATGAGAGGTACATGGATTTTCTAAATTTGTTCTAGGAAATTAAAACGGTAGTTCTGAATTCGAGTGGCATTTGTTGGAAACGTGTGTCAATACCACAACCTTTTTCTGTTTTATGAATAACAATAAAATCGCAACAACGTTTTTTTGGGAGTGATTCGTCAAATAATATTTTCAATAAGTCTTTGATGTACAAAATAATATCTATCGACCTATCCATATATTTACATATTTTTTTTAAAAAGAGAGGAAAGGAGCGAATGGAGCGAGTACACAGACAGATTATAAACTACGAGTAAAATTTTTAATTTAAATAGTTTCAAAAAAGCGTCGTTGAAATTAATACAAAAAAGTAAAATCCTTGATAGAGTATCATGGATTGTGAAGTTAAGCTTTTCATAATGATACTGAGCCTAATGGATCTAAAGATAATACCGAAGCTAATATATTTCTCATGGATCCGCCTTTACTTTCCCAGATTTCCCTGGTACCCAATTATTCTAGGAGCGATAAGTCTCGATAACCTATGACACCTCTGATTTAGTAGTCAAGCAAACCACTACGCTACCGCGCTACCAATGTTAAAATTAATAGATGCCAGAATAATTATATGACATTCTTCTGGTATACATACATATATATATATATATTAACTCGGCCATTTTGGCTTCGCAAGGGGCTGTGCCTCTCGACGCATCTGGCTCACATTTCTGTCTCTTTCTCTTCTATACTTTGTATAAAATGATCAAAATTTACAACGTAATTCTAAATTGGTCCATATGAATATAATAACATAATCACAAAAATCCTATAAAATATAACAAATGCTACATAAAATTGGGACATTTTTTTTAATGCGGGCTAGCCTAAGAATTACGTTGTAATTAATATATATATATATATATATATAATTTGGCCTTTCGTGCTTCTCGGGTGGTGGTGGGGGCACACCCTAACCCCAAGTTTTTTTTGTTTTTTTTTGTAATTTGGGTATGCTAACGAAGAGCAACAGCCCAATCAACTAAGGAATCTAAATAATAGCTCATAAGGAGAATAGCATATCAGATTATAATCTGGTGCGAGATGGAATGAATGAAAGAAGCTAGAATAGGAATAACTGACAAGGAAGGAAATGAGAGAAGAGTCATTGTATGGAGTAGGAAGACCAAGATCCAAAAGTTGAGAACGAGAAGAGAGAATGTTCTGAAGAAAGTGAGGAACACTCGAAGAAAACCTGATTGATATCACACAGAAAAAAGGAATCTTCTGGGCACCGTGGGGAAGAGACGAGGCAAAAAAGGAAAAAGTAAAAGGTATAACCGAAACGAAGGCGACATATGGCAGTGACCAGGAAACGACAAAGAGAAGGAAACTTGTCAAACCAACTGGTCAGAGAAGGAAAAGGCTGAACGGAAAGATAAAAGGAATTCAAGTTGGAGAAAGGGGAAAAATAAATATCATTCCATAATGTAACATGGAACTGCCTGATTGTAATTACATAATCGCAATCTATTGTAAACACAGATTGACTTAGCCGATCAAAATCTAATTTTCTTTCTCATAGCATAAATTAAAATTCAAAATTATGCTTGTTTGTTGCTGTTTCAGATGGCCCGTGTATCGTTACTTACCCTGTTTCTCGCGCAATCTGCATAAAAGCAGGATGTTTCGCTTACTTTTTTATTTCTTTTATTTATTTCGGTTTGTTTGCATTATCATTGTTTCTTATTCATTTATGTTATATTATTATTATCATTTTTTTCATTTACTCTGTTATTACTTGAAACATTTCTTAAAACCGGATTTATTTGCCTCCTACTTAGCAACAGTTTTTAAGTCGAACTTTACGCTTCTTCGATCAAGTCAGCGTCGGAGAAAGAATCCCGGTTTTGATTTAATAGGCGTGAAACTATTGAATAGACTTCCGCGGAGAGCTGTAATGTTGCTGACATTTATACGTAACGCAATACTTCGCCTGCATTATTTTTCCGTTGCAAGGGGGAAGTTCGCGCAAATTATTATGATTGCGGAACCGGGCAAAAATCCGCATGCTATAATGTTTTATCGTCCCACTTCCTTGTTGCCTGTTTTGTCGAAGGTAATGGAGAAATTGATATTAAATAGATTGCAGCCATACTTAAATAATGTAATCCGAGAACATCAGTTCGGTTTCTTAAAACAGCATTGCACGATGGAACAGCTGCATAGAGGTGTCACTGAAAAAAGTTTGGAGACAAAATGTATGTATAGCGGCATTTCTCGATGACCAAAAAGCTTTTGATAAAGTTTCACATAATGGTCTATTATATAAATTAAAAATTCTGTTACTAACTAGTTTATATCTCTTGTTGAGTTCATATCTGCATAACCGATATTTCCAGCTGCGCTATGAACACAAGTTTTCAGAACTACATCCGGTTCTAGCAGGAGTGCATCAGGGATCAGTTCTGGCACCCACGCTGTATTTGATATATACATCAGACTTTCCTGTAACGGAAAATGTACAGGTGAAGTTACATTTGTTGAGACGGCACATTCAAATCCGAAGATAACAAGCGACAATCTTCAGAAGACCCTTACTGAGGCCGAAAAGCTGGTTTAAAAAGTGGAATGTTCAGATCGACGAAAGCAAATCAAACTAATATACAACATATATAGGAAACAAACAACTACTGACACTATAATAAACAAAACGTCAAACAGTCCTAATCAACATAAACACTCATACTTCATACATTCTATAAATCGATTAATAAACACTAACAAAATGAAATTAAAATATTAAAAACAATCGCAATAAATAATGGTTACAATGAACAAATAATTTAAAAATTAACGCATAAAATAAAATCAAAATTGAAATATAAACAGAAAAATGATATTAACAACAAGAAAGGATGGATCATTTACTTTTATAAATAACAATATATACAAATTAAGTAATGTTTTTAAAAAACAAGGCTTAAAAGTAGCAATTAAAACTAATAATAAACTAAAAAATAAAATAATTACCATAAATAAAGGAAATAATAATACATATGAAAATAGCGGCATATATAAAATAAACTGTGATGACTGTGAAAAATCATACATCGGCCAAACAGGTAGAAAAATTAAATGTGGATATGACGAACACATAAAATCATTTAAAAACAATGAAATAGAAAAATCCACTTATGCCGAGCATTTGATAAAGAATAAACATAAACCAAATTCTATAGAAAGAACAGTCACAGTCTTAGCTAAATATAGAACGAAGGTAATGCCATGAACATAGCTGAAAATTACTACATAAATAAACATAAAAGTAATATATTAAATTACCAAATCCCAAATAACAATAACCCAGTTTTTAATATAAAATTTTAAAACATGTTATTTATTTTTATATTTATATTATTACTTAAATTGATCAATAAATTTTTTAAATATTATATATTATAGTCTATGTAGTTTACATCTGTTTTAATAGTTATGACCGTTGACTGTATAATTGTTATTTTAAACCTACATATAAACCATTTTATTCCCTAGTTGACCTCAGTGTGATTTAAATGTTGTCTCTGATCACACATAGTGTGACTTGTGTTTTAGCTGATGATGGGTTATGCCCGAAAACGTTACTAAGTAAGAAATTCATTTTATTCTTATATTGTTTGTTATAATTGTTTTTTTTTTTGTTTTTTTTTTGTATCAGTTTATTAACTTATTATAAATCGGTAAACGTTCATTTCGTAAATAGAAAAGTCATAGCTCCAACTGTCAGGATAAATGGAATGGAGTTGCCTGTGAGAACAACAATGTTACGCACCTGACATTGCACTTAGATGCTTAAAATGGAAACAGCACACACAAGCAAAGAAAAGAGAAACATATATTCGTATTAAAAAAAAACAAAACGTACCGGCTCGTAGGAAGCAATAGCGTTTTAAATATTGAAGTATTACGGAGTACAGGTTTGGGGTTATGCTAAAGCCTACAAATCTGAGGATAATACAGACTACGCAGAATAAAAACCTTAGGCTCGTAACCAAGGCACCATGGTATATAACAAATTTAACCTTGCATCAGTATTCAGTGATAGAGTATGTGTCAGATGTTATTAAAGCTCATGACGTAGGAAGATACTTGGAAAGTCATTCGAACAAACTTGCTGCTGGACTGTTACATACTGTTAGTGATAGGAGGTGGCTAAAGCGTAAGCATGACCTTGTTTAAGGTAAAGACTATCGGGTAGGTACCATTGGGTACTTGCTCAATATTCACCTTGTTAAGTATATTGCTAAAGGGCCTGGATGGTAAATTTGTTCTACAATAAATAGGTAAAAAAGAAATTTAAATATAAAAACAATATTTTTTTCAAAGAGCAGATGCGCAACCACTGAAAAGGCCAAGTAAAAACTCTGCTTGTCTCGGAATCCTACTGTGGTCACAGGCCTGAGTGTACTATTTTCTGCGGATTAAAAAAAATTTATCTCGGCGATTAGACACGCGTACTTTAATTAATAAAAATTATGACTTTCCACTATGACAGATTTTTTGCTTTAAAAAAAAAAAACAAAACAAGAAAACATTTGTTTTACAATAAATTTTTACATATTCGCAAAAGAGGGAATCATTTTTCAAGCGATATATATATACATATATATATATATATATATATATATGAGTGGAAAGAAAAAACATTGAAAACCGCCAATTTATTTTCTAAGCAAATTAATTACTCATTTTCCGGATGGTGAATTCCTATTTCGCCTAAATTTAGGGTCGGGTTACTCAGGTAATAAAAAAAAGGTCAGACAAACATACGAATGATTTCGTGTTGGCAACAGCGCGTCATCACTATCGAATTTTAAGCAGACTAAACGCATCATTTTTTTTTTCTATTTGATTCCACTGTTAAGGTTTTTTTTTCTTTCCGAAATATAATAAAAAAGTTTATATGAAAATCAGAAGTGAAAAAATACCGCTAAAAATGTTTGATGTAAATATACGCAAAACGACCACTCCGATTAATATTTGCGAGTTATCTTATTGGATGTCCAGTGCTGTATAAATCCCACCCGCCTTATCAGTCAGTATATAAAAGCCTTATTGATATTTAGTGTGACATGAATATAATTACCGCTGTAATAATCATTCGATGTCATGTCATTATTGTTAATTCTATTCGTTTTTTATTCCTTTTTTCTTACATAAACGCGACCACTTCGAAACTACACCTAATTATAATTTAGCTTTTTTATTATTTTTTCTGCAACTCCGAACCTTAATGTTCATGTCACACTAAATATCAATAAGGCTTTTATATACTGACTGATAAGGCGGGTGGGATTTATACAGCCTTGGACATCCAATAAAATAACTTGCAAATATTAATCGGAGTGGTCGTTTCGCGTATATTTACATCAAACATTTTTAGCGGTATTTTTTCACTTCTGATTTTCATATAAACTTTTTTATTATATTTCGGAAAGAAAAAAAAACCTTAACAGTGGAATCAAATAGAAAAAAAAAATGATGCGTTTAGTCTGCTTAAAATTCGATAGTGATGACGCGCTGTTGCCAACACGAAATCATTCGTATGTTTGTCTGACCTTTTTTTTATTACCTGAGTAACCCGACCCTAAATTTAGGCGAAATGGTACCAGACCTTCCGGATTGTGTTTTTCTGATTCAATGATTTAAATATGATGTTAATTAAAGAAAGAAAAAGTTAAAAACTCACTGTAAACTAGATCTACTTGGAATAAGGACGAGGCCGAAACATGTGGCGGCCAAAATGTAACGAGGCCGAAATGATTTTGGCCGAAACGATAGAGACCCGGGCCTTGTACTCTGAACTAACTTTGTCTAAAGCAATGAATCATACGGTTGGGTGATAAAATTCACGTTAATGATGAATTATCCAGAATATGAAAATACGTTTGATATGGTAGAAAATTAGTACATATATATTTTTCAAGACATACATAACATGAGCATGAAAACAAGACTTACATTATATAATCATATAATGTATGTGAAACTGATGACCCTTATGTCTAATGGTTAAGATGATCATCAGAAATTACTCGCTTGTTGTCCAGATATGCTTGATCTGCTTAATTGTACAGCGATTTTGCTTATAACTACAGGTAGAGAATCCGGTTCGATAAATTAGCACTTGTTATTACGTTATTTTCAAAAATGCAGTTTTTTAATTTTTGAAAAGAAATTTCATCATTTATTACTCAATAAAATACATTTTTACACTTGATAATTATGGCTTACCTACATTTGATTTCGTTCGTGCACGGTCTGAAAAAGAATTAATTGATCGATTTACTCAGATTTTGTATTTAATTAGTATGCAATAGTAAATGATTTATTAAATACTCTGTTTGTGTAGTGGTCACTCTTGTACGAAAAAAAAAACAAAAAAAAACGTTCCCTGGTCTTCTAACGGAAGTGTAGATAATTTTTTGAAAAAAAATGAAACAAAATATAGACGACAAATAATTGCTTTCACTTGGCGAAAGCGGGAGTAAATTTCGAAATATTAATTGGTAAACAATGGTAAACACAGATGGCGACAATAAAAAAGAATTCCGGAAATACAAAAATGTAGTAAAAACGTAACATTACAGTTGTTTCCTTCAATTGGTAAACAATAGAGTAAATATTGATGCCGATAATAAAAAGAATTATGCGAATATAGAAATATAGTAAAAACATGACTTTATACATGTTTCATTCTCTTCCTGATTCTACGATATACAGGGTGCGGCAGCATAACTTCCTTTTTTTGAAATGCGACACTTTTTTTCTACTAAATTTTGTTAAAGAGAAATAATAACAGAAAATCGAAATAAAACTGCAAGGGAAGAAGCATAGCCAATGGGATCTAGAATATGTTAACGGGTGATTTTTTAGGAGTTAAGTTTTTCAGGTTGGCAGCACTGGTTAGTATTGGCGTCCAAACGTCATCTGTCAAAGTGACGTTCGTTACGACCATATTATGGTCGTCATAATCGACCTGGTGAATCAACAATTCGTGCTGTTATCACCAAATTTCGCACCAAATTTGGTGATAACAGCACGAATTGTTGATTCACCAGGTCGATACAAACGATGCACATTTTTCACAGAGCACTGGTTTTTGATAATAAATTTCAACCATATCACAATCGTCGTTGCTTATTTATAAGTCTTTCCATGATGAAATGGCAGAGTATACTGAAAACTTTTCACTTTGACAGATGACGTTTGGACGCCAATACCAACCAGTGCTGCCAACCTGAAAAACTTTACTCTTAAAAAATCACCCGTTATTATGATTTTCTGTTATTATTTCTCTTTAACAAAATTTGGTAGAAAAAAAGCGGTGCATTTTAAAAAATGGAAGTTCTGCTGCCGCACCCTGTACATTTCACTCTCTGGTAACGAGTATCCTCTTCGTACTCTTGAAAATGTATGCCAAAAACGAAAAAAATGACAAACATGTCCACAATCGCCCGAAATGTAAATAATAAGTAAAAAATACGGAATAGTCGTTCAGTTTATCAAAACCATATTACATCGGAAAAATTGTGTAAAATATTCTGCTGTTAGAATAAAGTCATGCGAAGGTAATTCGAATGTTATTGTGACTGATAGCATTGTTCTCGATTTATCATACGAGCAAATTGCTGTGTTAGTACGTAGAAAATTGATTCTCTAATGACCGATAAAACTAAAAATTAATTAGAATCGATTGTTAGTATTAGCAGATGAATTGTAGACAATTTGCTAAAACTTAAAATATCTACCAAAGAATCGTAAACGAAAAAAAAAATACCAAAATGATTCTATTCACTAAACAATTCGGGATGCAAATAGATTATATTTTAAAAAGGATGAGCTAGAGTTCTTCCTACATGACAATTACATTAATAATATTGCTCTTATTTCGGAAACTCATTTAACGATAAATTATACAGTAACATTAAAGGATATATTATTTATTGATATGATGGTAAAGCGCATTGTGGCTCAGACATTTTGATAAAGAAAAGCATTATATACTGGCGAAATAGCAAGTATTGCGCTGAACATATGCAAATTACACAATTATTACGACAAAAACTACAATCAATATATCAGCGATTTACTGCTCTACCAAACATTAATGAAACATAAATGTCATAGAGCATTTTAATAAGCTGGATATCGACTTATTTAAGAAGCGATTTTAATGTAAAATACACCAAATGCATGTTTAGTTAACAGTAAAGGAAGAGAGTTATTAAAAGCGCTACACGGTACTCTCACTGTGATTGGATTTCATGTAGAAGGCAACATACCGTCGCCTTTAGATAAATATAAAATTTTTGATTTAGTAGATTTTTTTGTTTATAAAGTTACGGCGAATAATAATATGTCCATTAAGAACTGTGTTATTTAAGCTTCGATGACACACATATTCATTCAATTCGAAAAATAATAATACTAACAATTCTAACAATAAAATAAATACAAATACAAAAAAAAACCGATCGTTAGATAAACCGAAATCTGTTTATACCAATGTATTATCTCCTATCCCAACAGAGGAAAATTATTCGCTGCAAGCCTCCATGCAAACTGACAATATTCAAGTAAAAGACCACAGCTGGCAAGAGATCGTAAATAAGAGGAAAAGGCAAAGAGAATACGTTAGAAGTGTTTCCTCGGAGCAAGTAGAGAAAAAGATACTTAAGCAAAATAAAAACAGGTTTGCTTGCTTGGCATCTGATGATTCTAGCGAGAACGAAGATATAGAACCTACACAGCACAAAAAGGAACTAAAACCTCCTGCTATAACAATTTATGGAGTAGTAGATTATACCAAAATGTTGTCAGATATTGCCAGCGTCATCCCAACTGGTGACATACGTTGCAGATCCCTAACAGACAAAAGAGTCGAAATTAAATCAAACAGTATAGACAGTTATCGTACACTAGTTAAATATCTACGTCAGGAAGAAATAGAACATCACACATATCAAATTAAATCTGAAAGAAGCTTTCGGGTAGTAATCCGACACCTACATCACTCGGTAGAAATAAATGATATCAAGACTGCCCTAGAAGAAAATGGACACCAAATTAGGCATATAACTAATATCAAGCATAGGGTAACTAAGCAACCCTTACCATTATTCTTTGTAGACCTCGAACCGCACGAAAACAATTCTGATATATACAAAATTGAAACATTACTTCATATGAAAGTTAAGATAGAATCTCCGCATAAAAAGAATATTATCCCTCAGTGTTTTCGCTGCCAAAGGTATGGCCACACTAAAACCTATTGTAACAGGGCGTATGCATGTATCAAATGTGGTAATAACCATGCATCCACCAATTGTAATAAAAAACGGGACGAAACACCAAAATGTGCCAATTGTCATGGAGATCATCCATCAAATTATAAAGGATGTGCCGTCTATAAAAAGCTGCAAAATATCAGAAATCACCAGCAACATGCAGTAAAAAGTAGAAACAATACATTAGACAAATACGCAAACTCCAGACATTTGCCCCCTTCCGGTCTCCAAGAACATACAGAGACAAATCAAACTGAAGGTCTTAATTCAACACAGCGCTTGACTTATGCGCAAATCGCAGGACAGCGGCATAAACGAGAAATAAATAGAACTTCTGAAGTCAATGACAGTAATAATAATGACATTGCAACAATGCTACATACATTCTTAACTGAAATAAAAACCCTTTTTCTTGAAATGATGCAACAGCAAAATCAGGTGCTTAACAATGTTATACAGACTATTACAACTGCTTTACTTAATAAAAAATGAAGAATTTAAAAATAGTTACCTGGAACACTAACGGTGTTCTTAATCATATCGATGAAATACAAATGTACATTTTGCAAAACAATATTGATGCGCTTCTAATATCTGAAACACATCTCACTAACACAAGACATATTACATTCCCGGGATACAATTCATATTATACAAATCATCCAGATAATACAGCACACGGTGGCACTGGTGTTATAATAAAAAGTAATATAAAACACTATGAACTGAACAAATATAAATTCAATTACCTACAAGCGACCAGTGTAGTAATCACTGAAGGTCCAAATAAAAATATTACTCTCTCAGCAGTATACTGCCCTCCGAGGCATATTATAAAAAAAAAACATTTTACCGACTTCTTCAGAACTTTAGGTAACAGATACATTGTAGGAGGAGATTTCAATGCGAAAAATATTCACTTTGGGTCAAGACTGACAGTGCCCAGAGGGAAAGAATTAAAATCATCCATGGACGAAACATACAGCATGGTCTATTCATCGGGAACACCTACTTATTGGCCAACCGACCTTAATAAAACACCGGATCTCTTGGACTTCTTCATAATAAAAGGAATTTCATCCCCATTTATTGATGTTAGGACTGACGAAATATTGTCATCAGATCATTCATCGGTTACACTAACAATTAGTCAGCATATAGTTAGAAAAATGCGGAAACCAAAACTCCATAATAAATTCACAGATTGGGATGCATTTCGAGAGCAGCTTGAACGTACAATGAACGTTAAAATACCGCTGAAAACTGCAAAACAAATAGATGAAGCGGTAGAATACTTCATTAAAGTCATACAACGAGCTGCGTGGAAATCCACACCAAAGGAAAGAGGTTATGAGCCTGTTATCTATTATCCAGATAAAATTAAAAAAGCGGTCCAGTTAAAACGGAAACTGAGGAAACAATGGCAATTATCGAGAAACCCTACCCATAAAACAGCATTAAATAAGCAGACGAAGTTTTTAAAGAAATTATTGCAAGATTTAAAAAACAAATCCTTAAAACAAAGGTTAACAAATCTATCGCCCCTGCCGCAACATGACTACTCGTTGTGGAAAATAACAAAAAATCTTAAAAGACCTGTACATGCGGTGCATCCGTTAAGAAAATCAAGTCGAACTTGGGCTAAAACGGACTCAGAAAAAGCAGAAGTCTTTGCAAAACATTTCGCAAACATATTTCAGCCATATCCTGGAAATTCAACGCTGACCCCTGATGCTTACTGTTATGATGTTTCTAAACCAATAAAACTCACATCTCCGGGGGAAATTAATAACTTAGTAAAAACTTTAAATCCGCATAAATCTCCGGGTTATGACTTAATTACGGCACGGATTTTAAAGGAATTGTCCAGAAAAGGTTTTATATTTCTGACATATGTCTTCAATGCGATGCTCCGGCTACGGTATTTTCCGATACAGCTAAAACTGTCACAAATTATCGTCATTAAGAAACCGCTTAAACCACCGACAGAACCGGACTCGTATCGGCCCATCTCCTTGCTGTCCGTAGTCTCTAAGCTTTATGAAAAGCTGTTGCTGAAGCGGTTAATGCCAATTATTAACGACAAAGAGTTAATACCGGAACATCAGTTCGGTTTCAGAGCTAAGCACGGTACAACAGAACAAGTGCACCGCATAGTTAACACTATAGAGGCATCCCTCGAAGGGAAAAAGTACTGTGACGCAGTGTTTTTAGATATAAGCCAGGCTTTTGACAAAGTCTGGCACGACGGTCTGTTACACAAAATAAAACGTCACTTTCCCCATGAAATATATCAATTACTTTGGTCATACTTACACGAAAGATACTTCTTTGTGAAGTATGGAGATGACTCATCAGATATATATCCGATAAAAGCAGGCGTTCCGCAGGGAAGTGTGCTGGGGCCACTACTCTATCTCATATACACGTCAGATATTCCTACGCCCTCCAACGTGCAGGTAGCAACATTTGCTGATGATACCGCGATCTTATGCTCGGATGTATGCCCGGTTAAAGCGCGTAACACCATTCAAGAAGCTGTTACTGAACTCTCATCGTGGTTTAGCCAATGGAAGATTAAAACTAATGAAAGCAAATCAAGGCGAGTAATCTTTACTAACAGAAGAATTGTGCCAACGGAAGATATAATCCTGAATGATGTTCCAGTTCCACAACACACAGATGTAAAATATCTTGGTATGTATCTCGACCAAAGATTAACATGGAAGAAACACATAACAGCAAAACGGATCGAACTAAATGCAAAACTGAAGCAAATGTACTGGCTATTAAACAGAAAATCAGAAATATCTCCTGAAAATAAACTATTAATATACGCTCAAATCCTAAAGCCAATTTGGCGGTACGGTTGCCCCTTATGGGGCTGCTCGAAAAAGAGCAATATAGCGATCATCCAACGGATACAGAATAAAATCCTTCGAATGATAGTCAATGCTCCGTGGTATATCACCAACTTAACACTACATGAAGATCTAAAAATCAAGACCGTGCTAGAAGTAATAACTAATGATGCAAAAAAGTATGCTAGCAGACTGGAGATACATCCAAATTACTTAGCGATCGTATTGTTGGATAATTCGATGGAAGTTCGGCGGCTTGACAGAGTCAAGCCGATGGACTTAGCCTAACAAAAAGGAAAAGTAATCTTCTGCACCTATCGCTGGATAGAGTGCTACTCAATGTTACGCTCTAATACTAAAATTGCCAGATAGCTGTTATCAGCTAGGAGCAATTTGGCAAAAAAAAAAAAAAAAAAAAAAAAAAAAAAAAAAATTGATAATAACTGACACACAATCGTTAGAAAAATGATATTGATAACAGGTTAACTAATAAAAAAAAAAATCGACTAGAATCTATTTAAATAGCTTTTTACACATAAAATTAACTCTTAAAAATCAGGCTAAAAATATTCAAACGATATTGATTTAGCGGTAAATAGTTTCACTGAAAAATGTGGGGAACAGCGATGCAAGTTATTCACAAAATCAAAACTTTTAAAGAAGAAATTACATTCGAGAAAAGGAATATGGTTAAGCAGAAGAGAAGCGTTAAAAAACGCTGGCATATTTTCTGCAATATTGATGACAAAAATGCATTCAATTGTATTAGGCGAAGTCATTTAATAACTACGTGTCAACGTTAAGTATCGACGAATACTGACAATGCTCAATAGCCACTAAAATAAATGTTAAAAAACGCAGTCTCCTTACATCTTCTTCGTTTAACGTAACCCGGAAAAAATTACCAAAAAGTATTTTATTCGAATATAATAATATAGAGAAAATTCGAACACCCGGAATTTCGAAGTTTAAAGATGATGAATGCGAGTGACTTACAATATTACCGTCATTAGTTTTCGATTATAAATATAATAAATTTGGAACTCGAAAGCGTCATTCATTTACACCTAGCTTTATGCAGGACAGAAAGTAGCAGTATTTTAGGTTATATCTGCATTATCACTTAAAAATATCTACACTAGAAATTGTGAAATAAAATTATGCTTTAATAAAAATCAACTCAAAAAAAATTCGGACTTTAAGATTAACTCTCATCATTATCATCAAAAAATTTAATAAAAAAACACTAAACAATATTTTACAGTAAAATGTTTCCAAGGATATTAGGGATTATTTTAAAATAACATTAATACTTATTACAGTTTCTCTGCACCAAATTCAAACTGCAACAATTAAAAAATCAAGATGAACCCATAGCAATAAAATGTTGCTGTCCAGCAGAGACTCTTAATTTTTTTTTTTTCTTTTATTATATATAAGTGATAGAACGTAGAATAGTCATGAGCTCGGCTGTCAGAAAGAACAATTGAACTGTTACCTGGGCA
Organism: Icerya purchasi; assembly: GCA_039619475.1. Taxonomy (NCBI): domain Eukaryota; kingdom Metazoa; phylum Arthropoda; class Insecta; order Hemiptera; family Monophlebidae; genus Icerya; species Icerya purchasi. The sequence continues at coordinate 202,595,297 of CM077115.1, forward strand.
ATTTTAACATCTTTTGTCATGAGTATATTTAGTGGGGGGTGTCCCCTTTTTAATTGGGAATTGACGAATGAAGAAGTTAAGTCACGGCGCAGTAGTCACTTCCCTTGCATGAGGGTGGAAGTAATGGTCAGTTCGCCAGTGAAGTAGGGGGTTTAGATGAGAAACAGTGGATTCTCTGGCTTTAAAGTAAACTATGTGGGCTATCTGGGTGAATATTTCCAAGGCTAGGTCGTGATGTAATTGGCGGTTGGAGAGGATGATACTTGGAACTTTATTCTACGCGACTTAGGCACGGTGAAAATGGGAAACGAGGTCCTATGTGTCTGTGCTATAGAACAGCATTTGTCATAGTAGTACTATATAGACGGTTCGCTTGGTACATTCAGCAGAGGGTATAGAGCTTTTAATTGCTCAATACCGCTTGTATCTGGTATGTAGGCAGTGGGAAAGCCAAGTGAGTTTGTGGATGATGTAGATTTTAAGATAGTTGACACAGTTGAACAAGGGAATGGGAGTATTATTTGTGGAAGGGGTGTGGAAGATCGCGGTTTAACTTTTGTTCAGGTTTACCTGGATTTTTCAGGCAGATTGCCAGTCTCCCAGGATGTCCGGCTGGCAGTCTTGTGGTCGTAAGAGATGTCATATGCGGTGTAGCTAGTAGGTCTCTATCGTCTGTATATTAGAAAAATTCGGGATGTCATATAAGTTGTAAAGGATGGGAGTCGAGACAGAGTCTCGGGGCTTCAGCTTCTATTGGAGTTCGGAAGAACAAGGTGTTGGCTTATTTGACCTGAAAACAACTATCTTGAAGGAAGAGAATGTAGAATTTGACGAATTGGACAAGAGGCAAAGACCTTATAGATGGAACATTTTGTAGATGAAGTTTTGTCAAACGCCTTTTGGATGTCTAGATGAGCTGCGAAAGTGGAGGATTTTTTGTGAAATCCGAGTGAATGACTTGTTGGATGGTGGAGTGTTAGTGACTGAAGCTAAATTACTCATTTGGTATCTCTTCCATGAAGATTAGATGTTTGAAAGACTACTTTTCCTAGAATTTTGGTAGCCTGTTGTGAATGACTTCTATGGGTTGGGAGAGCTTTTGGTCGATTTCAGTGAGATCGGGTGAAAGTCGGTAATTGACATGAGAAGATTTTGAGTAAGCACTGGAAGTACATCGGGTTACATTTTATTTTGTAAGCACAGAGATTTATTATTGTGCCAGTTTTCCGTTTTGTATACGGAGGGACTTATTTTCCTCTCTTAAGACAGAACTTCACTTAATCGAGTTACCATACTTTTCAGCGATAGTATAGCTAATTTATCCGGCTTTTGATTAGTCCATAATCGCATTTTTTAAACTTACTCGAATAAGTGAATTAAGGATAACAAAATGAAATAAAAATAAAAATACGTTCTTTCGAACAGTTATTAAAATTAAACAAAGTGTTGCGCCTTAGTTGTTGGATAATAGGTCGGCGCTAATGTTAGCGTTTTCATCGTGATAAATAAACGTTATGAGCGTGGAAATGGATAATGGAGTGTATTGTCGTTAGGACGGATAAGGTCTGAGTGCGTCTGCACGGTCAAGCTGGACGGGCGAATGTTCGCGCAAGTAGGCGGGTTAGTGATAATTTTTACATATGGACCTTTTAATAATATAAACGTACTTCTACATGATTGAATTTCAGCTTCAATCGTCATCTTCTGAAAAACCCATCACAAAAGATGATGGGCAGCTAGTTCTAAGTGAAGCAATCAATAGAAACCGATTAAATTTTCTCGATACTCGAATTAGCATTTACTCATTTTTACAAAAATCGAAATATTAGAAGTTGATATCGACAAATTCGTCATGCGAACCCAGGTGGTGACGGGAGTGGCGTTCGAGTCATGTTAAAATGCCAAGCTAGAAACGAAGGTAAATTACCTGAATGAAGTAGCTCTTCGAAGTTATATTAGAAAAATGAATTGAAGACGGGGCAAAAGTGGAATAAATCTATTAAACTGTTTGTATAATAACATTAAAAATCTTCGTAAGGTATATTTTACTGTGAAGTTTATTATAATTTTTTTTACTTTTTAGTGCGTTTTAATTAAACTTTTAGAGTGAATTTTGAAGTTGGTATATTTTTTTTGGAACAAAGTTCTTTAGCGCAGGCTACCTAAATAGCGAAATCGTCATGTAACGTCACATCAAGTGGATATTTTATTTCTTTGTCAAAAAAAAAAAAAAAAAATAGAAAACAATTGATTAAAATTCAATATTACCATAGTAGTCATTTTATTTAATATATTTACAGTAGGAAATGTTTTATTTAAATTTTAAAAAAAATTCATCTAGTGTATTATACCTTTTAAATGTTTACACTTCATTGAAAAAACCCCCATGGAGTTCGGCTACATCATATCCAAAAGTAGGGTAGAAATGATTTGTTTCAGCACACAGTTAAAAGATGCAAATCCATTTGTTGCAGGCGCAATTTTTCATAAAATACAACCAAGCCGTTCTATGACGTCACCGTACTGGTTGGGAGATCCGAATTAGTACAAAACTGACAAAGATGGTGAAAAATTGATCAAAATTCTGTGAAATGTGCACTAAAAACACACACAAAAAAAAACGTTGGGAATTAGCATAAAAAGCCTAAAACCCATTTCTCACACGTAACATTATCCATGTGTGATAATACACTTGTTAATTTGATTCGTTTCTTTAGTTATATCCTCAAACATTCGGTTAGTGGACAACTTATTCGTACATTTTAGATATACAGATATAGGTTGTATACTAAGCAATTATTATATATATGCAACGCAGGTGTACACACGCAAGACTACATTCGGAACTGATAGTAGCCGCTTGTTATCGTGCTACCAGTGCAGTCTGTCCCGTATGGGTCTGCTGTGTACTGACCCAGCGCGCGCGCATATGATGTTGAACGTGGTAGTTTGTCATTGCCTTCCACGTGATTACCAGCGATTATTTATTTATTTATTTAATTCTTGTAATAAGTTTTTAGTCACTCGGGATCGAACCTGTAACCTCCATATCGGAAGTCAAGTGCTCTAGCAACTAGGCTATTACGACGAGTAGTTCTCCTACTCAATCTATTCAATAAGTATCGCTTAAAAACTTAATCTTAAAGAGAAATTGTAAATCCTAGATAATTTATATACATATATGTATAAAAATCAAACGGTGTATGTTTGTGATTGCAAAACTCAAAAAGTAGTGGATGGATTGGCTTGAAATTTTTACACAACGTTGTATTTCTAGATAAGATGGTTTGTATAATTTTTTTATCCCTAAGTTTCCTCGGGAACGGGAAATTCTAAGTGTTTTTAATGATTTGTTTTCGGCATTATAGCGAGAATTTCAGAAAAACGTATTGCGGCTGTATATGCGGGAGGCTTTGTAATTGCATAAGTGTGTGTAAATCAAATACGCGGCGACAGTCTACAATCAGGGATGAGATGAGTGACTGGGAATATATATATATGGATCAGAGAGAGAGAAAGTGTGCAACAACAGGTTCGTTGAAAGGAACCGATTATCATCGTTGAGCTTCTAGAAAAAGGAAAAAAAAAACGTCTTTAATGACACTGTTTGTGATTTTGATAGGTAGAGTGCTGGAGAATGTTGAAACGCATGGCATTTGAAATTGTTATCTGCACTGTGCATATTGCAGTCAAAACGTGTAATAATAATAATAATAATAAAGATTATTTGATTTCATTTGATTGCATTCCACAGCATAGCCATAGCAACATAAAGTATAGTATTAAATTTAATGGTGCGTTTTTTCAGTGAATCTATGTTTACTACAATACTTTTATTTACTTCCCCAATCATTAATATCAATCTGAGCCACAGCGAAGCGTGGCCGGGTTTAGCTAGTTAACTATAATAATATTCATCATGTTAATGGTTTTTTGTTTTCTTTTTTGGGTGCGTCAGCACAGGGCATTTACCCAACACAAAGGACTAAAAAATGATGAAACGTAGGGGTTTGAAAGTTATATCAGGAAGCGATAATGTTTAATAATGATAATAAAACAAAAAAAAGCGTAAGGAACTTTGTTTCTGGCTGGGGTCTCATGACCGCACGCAATTTTTTTTACATATATATGTCAATGTTTTGAAATGTTTGTAAATGTACGCTGTGACGACCATGAGTGAAACGTATCGGTGACGAAAAACTATTTAAATTATTTTTTAGAGTTTTCATATTATTGCAAATGGTAAGTTATGTTTTATTTGAATGATCTGAGTGTACACCATTGGGACGAAAAGGTCACAAAATTAGAAGATGAAACACTCCAAAATGTATATTATTAAAAAAATAGAGCTCCGATTGGTGGAGATAACGACGGAGCGACAAAGAAGATGCATCGCTTATCTTTGGACTGAAAAAATTTATGAAATTAAAAGTTCATAAAACAATTACGTCTGCCAAATTTCCGTGCGAGAAACATATTGTTTAATTACAAAAAAACAAAAAAACAATGTTTCCACGTGTTTTATAGCAGCAGCAGCAGCAGCTATATTTGGTATGTTGCTTTTTGAGTAAACGATATATTTCTGGTTGTGTCCAATTTGTCTCTTTATTATACAATCTATATAAAAATGTATGTTAAGATTCGCTATTGCCATTTAAAAACACTACCGTACGAGCATTTAAAAAATTATATTATTAGAAATCTTACGCTATTGTATATGTGAAACACTCGAAATATGTCAGTGTTTGCGAACTAAAAGGATTTTAAACGTTACATTTTTTATTGCGATTCCGTTAAAAAAGAAAAAGAAAAATGATTCGTACTATTCAAATTGTTTCTACACCTGTGCTCCTCTGTTCTTGTACCTGGCCAAGTTTTATGCTATCAAAACTTAGTTTGTCTCACTGGTATTGTATAAAAAAAGTGGACGATAAAAAACTTTCATCGTTTGTCGGCATCGACGATGCTTTTTAATTTTTTTAAACATTTTGCGACGTTGTTTATTCGGGTCAGGAAGTGAGCCGACATTTATTTTCAATGTTTGCGTGCAGATTTTAATTATTAAAGTTTTCTTAGAAACTTTTTATGCTCAGTACCATACGCAGTTGTTGTACGGATTACTTCGAGAAAACGCAGAGACCGGCTCAAAAATTTACCACAGCTACCCTGATGGCGTCGCTTCCACTAATTAACCGGGGCCGCAGCTATTGTTTTCGTTTGTTTTGCTCTCTGCAAAAGCTGGCCTTATAATTTATCGGGTACTGTTTAATTAAAAAAAACAAAAAAAAAAAAACAAAACATTCCTATTGGTTGTTTTTCCATCTTTGTTAAAAAATATTCTTCACTCCACAAGTTTATTGAAATCACAATTTGTTTGGATAACAGTAAGCACGAATTTTCCAACCGTCGTCCCTGTACTACCATTCGCACCATTTTTTAAATCTGATGCTGAACACGGTGGTCAACGCGAACATAATGCAGTTGTGTGTGTGTGTGTGTGTGAAAAATCGTCTTGGTAACGATAACAAAAGCTTCATAAGAAAACGTTAAATTTCCGTCAATTTTTATTCTAAGGAGAAATGTCTCCATCACCGCCCTACACAAACAAGCATACATACACACACACTTCCGAAAGATGAACGTTCCGTACAAGCGAGTTTTCCGTTTTCATAACGTTTACCTGTTGTATTACCTAAAAATGTTCGATATGCAACTTTATATCATTTTATCGGAGTTTGTTCTGTATCCGACGAGGAAGTTCATTCTATCATCGCACTATCAGATATCGCCTTCGTATCTAAATAACTTCATACTTTATTCCGCTGAGTAGGTAAAATGTTTATCAACAAATCGAGTTGACACTGTGAATTAATGCGAAATCGATACTTCTCTATATCATTGTATGCAGTCAATAGTGATACAACTGAATACTTTAATCGATACGTTGTATTAAATTGACAGATTCTTTTGTTGTCTTTTATTTTTATCGAATAGTCCAATATAATGTAAGATGGGATAGGGCATAAATAAAAACATGATTTTTATTGCAGGCAGTTTAATAAACACAAAAATAGTTAAAGTTGAAAGTTTTGCATATCTAGACCGATTATCTTCCTTTTATTCAGATTTATATTTGATCTACTATATCATTGTTCAAAAATGCACGTTTCATATTTTGGAACCTCATTATCATTTTTGTTTAATTATTTCTATTGACATTTTCACCAGTGTTGAAAAAATCATATCTTTTCATTAATCGAATAGTGCGTAAGAATTAGGTTTTAGGTATTTTTATGTCTATTTTCAGGTACGATATTATATTTGGGCGGGTAACATTAATTTCTTAATGTCCGATTGCCTCAAGGAGGCTATTTTCTTTGCAACTGATGCACAGCATCTGTTCAGCGTTGACAGATTTGCTCGAATGAATTCTATATTCCTCTTAATAATTATTGATTAATATGAAGTTAAAGGTTTCCTCGAAAATTTTTAATTCGTACTATTTAAAATCATTATGTAAAATTATTAATTTATTATAATTTTTTGCAAACATTGTTATTAATAATAACAAAAAAATTGAAAAAAATGATTCAAGTTCAGTATATGGCTCATTAAAAAGTGTATTATGTGTCTTTATAATTTTAAATTTTTTAGTGGCGGATATTATTCATTGAAGAAAAAAAGAAATGTTTATGTTGTAATAAATTACAGAACTGGTGGCAAGCTGTTGAAATAGGATAGGTTATATAAGAGCATAAATGGAGGTTTCAAGACCCCCGGAATAACTTTTTTTTTTTTTATACGAGTAGTTAGTGCCTATATGGCTATTACTCGATTAAAGGTCATTTATATATCATTGATTATTTTTGTTTTAATAATAAAATCAGTAAGCATTTGGAGGTTGTTTATGTCGAGGATATTTTTTCTCAGTTGATTATCGCGATGATGGTTGTACTTCTGGCAGGTTAGGATAATGTGATGAACTGTCAGCGGTACGTTGCAAATGTCGCATAGGGGCGGTGGTTGATTACTCAGTAGATATGAGTGAGTAATTTTTGAATGCCCAAGGTATATTCTGTTAACCACTGTCTCCAGCTTCGGTGAGCAGACATTACCAATGATTAGCGGCCAAGCGTCCATGCTTTTCTTTGAATATCCAAGTATACTTGGCCGGGCCTGGAACCGCTGATTCCACGAGTGTAAGATTTCCCGACTGTACCACTGTGTAAGGTCTTCCCCCAGCATTATCGGAAGATATGTTTGAGTTGGCCCTCTTGCTGCATGATTCACGATGTCATGGCCATCTATTCCTCGATGGCTCGGGATCCAAACGAAAGAGATACTGGTGTTTCGTTTATTTAATTCAGTGATGATAAGCAGTATTTGGTCCGCCGTTGCCACAGTCGAATTCATCGCTTCAATATACTGCAATGCTAAGACTGAATCGGTCAGGATCGTATACTGGTCAGATGGCAATTCCGATATCTGCAGCAAACATTGAAGTAAGGCTAACATCTCGGCCGCAAGGACTGATGTCATATTCGACAAGCTGAAGGAATATATCCTTTTCCCGATGGAAAAGGCTCCTCCGACATGTGATGAAGTTTTGGACGCATCGGTGAAGCATAGAATTGAATTAGGCTGCTGGCTCAAAACGTTCTGAAGCGTTTTACGGATGTCCGTATTCGGTTGCGTTTTAACGTCGGCTGTAAGTAGATCCCAGCAGATATTTGGGGTAAATTGACTCCATGGCGGTGACACTGTTAGGATTCTGCTCATGATACCACGTAGCAGCCTCAATGGCCTTTGCAGTCCAATTTGTTGTAGCTGCTTTTGCATATGAATGCGATTTGGATGACGCTGATGAACAGCGACCTTCATTGAATACTTAATAGCAAGCATCTTCCGTCGGTAGCAGAGCGGTGGGGTGCCACTAAGATACTGAAGGCTAGCGGTCGGTGAGGTTGGGAAAGCCTTTAATGCAATCCTCAGTCCAGCGTTCTGTATCATATCCAATATATTCAGTAATCGGTTACTGGCGGACGAGTAAATAATTGAACCGTAATCGAGTCTCGAACGAATGAGGGCCTTATATATACGAAGTAGGCTTGAACTTCTTGGTCCAAAGGTCCTGTTACTCATCATTTTAATGATGTTGAGTATTGGTTGGCATACTTGTTTAAGTGCAAAAATATGGTTACGCCAAGTCAATTTTGTGTCGAAAACCAATCCCAAAAATTTATATTCAGTTGTATGTTGTAAAACTGAATTATTAATTGTCAGGTTTAGCATACTTTGGTTACGTTTTTTTGTAAACACCATGTACTTGGTTTTCTGCGGAGAAAACTGTAACCCCGTTGTCATGCTCCACTCCTGAAGGTTATCCAGGGATTTCTGCAACAGGTTTTGAGCGTACAAAAGGTCTGTCGTCCGAAGAGTAATGTTTATATCATCCGCAAACAATCTGGTTGAGATGGGAGATGGAATATGTTCAATAATCGTATTTATTAGGATCAAAAAACAGTACACGCTTAGTACGCTGCCTTGAGGCACTCCATTTTCCATGGTAAAGTCTCGTGAAAGTTTACTTCCTATTCGGACTTTAATCGTACGGTTTGAGAGAAAGTTGTTTGTAAATTGGACTATTCGGCCCTTCAATCCCACCTTTATGAATAGTTGAATAATTTTGTACGCTGTATCATACGCTTTTTGAATGTCAAAAAATATTGATAAAAGGTATTGGTTATCTTCGAAAGCGCTTAGTATTTCCTGATTCAGATTGTACAGTTGAGTGAGGGTACTTCTATACTTTCGGAAACCTGTCTGATTTTCAAGGATGAGTTCCTTTTGTTCTAAGTGCCATAATAATCGACGCGCCACCAGTTTTTCCATTAGTTTGCCTGTAGCGCAGGTAAGTGAGATTGGCCTATAAGCCGATGGTTCAGTACGATCTTTGTTCGGTTTCAAAACGGGAATGATTACAGCCTTGCTCCACAGCCGGGGGTAACAGTTATCCATCCAGATTTTATTAAAAATATTTAGTAGGTGATTTAACATTTTTGTGGGTAGATTTTTGAGGAATAGGGGCGAAATTCCGTCCGGACCCGGCGCAGAGTTTCTAACCAGTTTGCTGATCGCTTCATTCAGTTCCTTTTCTGTGAATGGCGTATTGTAATCCTCCAGGTTATCCGACTCAAAAAGCAATGAGTTCCGCTCTTTTTTTTATTTTATAAGTCAAGAATCGCTTGTCATAACTTCCGTTTGACGACATTTCAGCAAAAAATTTCCCAAAGATATTGGCCACCTCTTCCGGCTCTTGAGTGAACCCTGATGACTCTTTCAATGATATAGTAGGCGGAGTTCTTTTAGCTCTGTTTAGGATGTTAATTTTCCGCCAGATCTGAGGAATACTGGAGTTCTCATTAGTTTCGGAGATAAATTCCTCCCAGCTTTTCTTTTTACTTTGTTTGACGATTAGACGAGCTTGTGCGCGGCATTGGCGAAAGTTGTTTAAGTCCGAAATTTGCCTGGTGTCACGAAATGTCTTCAGCGCTCTGTTGCGGTTTTTAATAGCTATTTTTATGTTGTGATTCCACCAGGGAACATTGCGGATTTTTACTACCGGGGATGATTTTGGGATAGATTTCTCTGCCGCTCCGATTATGTGGTTATTGAAAATATCTAGTGCTCTGTCTGTATCGTCCAGATTGGTACTGAAGGGTAATCTACACAGGTCTTGGTACTTACTCCAATCTGCTTTTTCCGTTATCCAACGCTGTGGTTTGTTGGCCATGACTTCCATGTTTCCCCTATGTATTTGAAGGAAAATTGGAAAATGGTCGCTATGGCATAAGTCCGAGTGGGTTGACCACCTAAATTTCGGAAAGATCTCTTTTGACGATAGTGTTAAATCTATGGCTGATAGTGTTCCTTTGAAAGAGTTAAATCTAGTTGGCCGGTTATTGTTTAGCGCTAATACCTGTATATTTTCATTTAGCAACTTTTCGAATATTTTTCCTTTCCTATTCGTTTTACCAGATCCCCAGCGCGGGCTGTGCGCATTCATATCACCGACAAGAATAAATGGTTCCGGGAGCTGAGATATTAGCATGTTTACTTCTTGGTATGACGGTTCCGCGTCCGGGGGCAGATAGATATTACAAATAGTAAGTTGTCGGAAGGGAGTTGTTTTGTCAAAATGAGCCAGGACTGTTATATTCTGGATTGCGGTATTTATCCGTAATTCCATTACACTTGGTACTGATTCGTGGATGAAAGTTGCCACGCCTCCTGAAGCGTGTAATCCTGTGATATGATCGTATCGGAATAACTGGTAGTTTTTCAGCACCGGGCGCTGCTTAGGTCGAAGGTGAGTTTCTTGAAGACAGATTATAGTTGGTCGTTTAAGTGCAATTAATTGTTGAAGTTCTACCAAATTATTTTGTAAGCCATTGATGTTCCATTGGAGGGTGAAGTTATCCATCATCGTCATTTTTTATTACTAGCCCTTCAGTTATTTTGTTAGTCAGTTTAGTGATTCGTATCTTCGTGGAGTGATCGTTAATAACAGAGTAGACCGCTTTCATTTGGATAAATACCGTATCGGCGGAGTTAGGTGGGATATTTAGTTTTTTAAACAGTTCTTGAGCAGATGAAAACTTATTATTGTTCTGTATTAATTCGGCTATTTTATCCAGAGATATACCCTCTTTAAGAGTTTTTTGGTGGTTTTCAATACATTGTTTTGCTGGTAGTAGATTTGTTTTTAATTTCTTTAGTTCGTCACTATCTTCTTTCTTCTTTTTTTGTGGTTGCACTTTACTACTATTCTGGACACTGGAGGTCGACGATGACGAATTGTCTGACAGATTACGTTTGAATCCCTTGGTATTAGGCAATACTGAATTGGATTGGTTCGGTATAGTTTCAGAAGAAGCTGAGGCTTGAGTTAATTTGGATGATATTTGGTCACCGGATATGCCCAGATCAGTTGGTGTTTGTTTTAGGTCATTGGATACGATCATTTCGGAGTAGGTGACGCCTTCTGTTGTTAAGCTACCTTTTCGGGAGCTGATACTAATATCGGATCCGCTTTCAGTTAGTGGCACTTCTTCCGTTTCCTCCTCTTCTTTTTCAGGACAATTATTATTTGTGTGGTCTCTTGTTTTGCAAATGCTACACCATCGATCATCAGTTGATAGAAAAACCCTAAATATCTCATTTTGATAGCTGATGTTTAATGATTCAGGGAGGTTGTCAGGATCATCATTAGCCGGTTGTATAAACACCTGACGTCTAAAGCTTTTGATGTGTTTAAATTCGTTGTCATTTAGGCCGGCCTTCATAAAGGTTATTGGTGAGGCTAGTTTCAAATTAGCCATTGACAGAGCTTTGTCGATAATGGTATGAGGTATATGTGGCGAGACATTAGAAATTATGATTCGTTTAGACGGATTAATTAATTTACGAATTCGGATAAGTACATTATCAACCGGAATGAAAGTATAGTTTTTAATGAGGTTATCAGCTATTTCTTTTGATTTTAAATACACGCAAATGCGATTATTAGATATTCGAGACGAGAAGATAATGTTCGACGGGTGGACAATTTGGCTGACCGCCGTAATGTATTCTTTGAATTTTATGTTTTCAACTGCATGTAGTATTATTGCTTGGTCACGCGAAGGAAAGAATTCAATTTGGGTAATCGAACTATACGTTGGCTGAGTGCTCGTCATGTTGCCACAACGGCACGTCGCTGTTCAATTGGCGTTATCAAAGTACGAGATTCGGTATCGCTGATTACAATAGAATAAATGAACGATCTTACCCGAGCTGATAAACAGTTGTTCAATCGCTAACCGAGTTTTATCGCACAAATCAGAAGAGTCGAAACTTTTAAACCGAATTACGATCAAACTAAGAACGTTGAAACACACGTCTTATCAATTTAATAAACTGTAATATTATCAGAATAACTGAAATTCAATACACCGGTGACGTTCTACTATCGTAACACATCCAACAATAAATTTATAGTCGATGCGAGCCTAACTTCAAGTTAAATATCAATGTGAGTAAAACTAAAGTACTCGCCAATAAAAATACGTCGTCAGATAACTAACACACTACCCGCAAGGTGTAGATGCACGCACGAGGTTGGACACCTTGTCAAAGGCACCTTCATTACAAGCTTCATGGTTCTTTCTTGAATATAATGGACGTACATTTCAAGGTGTTGGTGGCAGACTTATGTCGCCCGGACACTTGAATAATTCAATTCAATTCATTTCAGTACAGTTTATGAATATATGCTTAAAGTAAAAGTAATGCAAGTCCCATGGATATCCTTGATAAGGTTTCATGGATTGTGAAATTAAGCTTTTCATAATGTACTAAGCCAAGCGGCACAAATGGGAGCAGATCCTCCAGTTTATTTTTCTCAGCCGCCTTTACTTTCACAGATTTCTCTGGTGGTACCCCAAATTATTTCAAGTTGGGTAAACCTGGGAGGCCGATTCGAATCTGGAACGAGACAAGTCTCGAAATCCCATGATACCTCTGGGTTGGTAGCCAAGCACCTTAACTACTAGGCTACCATGCTGCCGAAATATGCTTAAAGGAACATAATTATTATCTATAAATGCATAGTTTTGCGCTAACTGCATGCTGTAATGTTATATTTGATTTGAAAGCACTCAGGGATGCCAACCACGAGATCCTTTTTTGAACTCGTGAGTTTTAATTTATTTTATTCTTAATTTATTATTATTAAATTGAATTTATGTTTTATTTTAGAAGATATATTTTTGATTAATTTCCTACACCTATCTTTCGTAAACGGCCGACCGCTATAAACACAATAATTAAATATATAATATGTATAAACGAAAACAATGACGACGATTAATTATATAAATTGTACGTAACACTCTGCTGCGACTGTTGCATGGTCGTTGGTTCTTTGTTGGCAGACGGGCGTGTGTATACGTTGGTGGTGCATTCTGAATTCCTGTTAAATGCCTGGAAGAGGACGCGACAATCGAAATTAAAATCCTTTACGGTTAATTACAAACTTTATTAATTACAAAAACCGATTTTCGGAGCGATCAGATTGCAACGAGTTATGATTTTTTAGAGTAATCATTGAACCATTGAACAAGTCCATCGCATAATTTGTGCAACTGAAAAATATATTGAAATCAAAGCAAGTTTAGTTAAGCATGACATTTCATGGGCTCAGGGTTACTCCGCATGTTAAGTTAAAGGTAATTCTTATAACCTACATTTATATAATACTAAATTCAAGATTTTTCGCGCCCAAAGAGGAACAGACACGTGATTTTTCGCATTTTTTTGAACTTTTCGACAAGTTCTATAAAGTTTCGTTAAGGAAATAAAATATATACGATTTCGTTTCAGTCAAGTAGCGCGATCTTTCCAATCAATATATATTACAGGCCCGGAGAAAAACATATTTTCAAAATTTTTTAACTTTCGGCGCCCTGAGGGCCTAATTTTAAATATCGGCGGATGCTTCAAACTAGAAAGAAATATGCCGGCATAGCTTGGTACGAAATTTTTAAATATAATATTCGCGCCGCAAACGGGGACTACATGTCATTTTTCGAGCTTTTTTGAACTTTTCATCAACTTTTAAAGTTTCCGTAAGGAACTGAAATACACGGCTTCGTTCTCGATAAATAACGACCTTTCCGTCAATATATCACCCCATGTCCTGGGGGGAAAAAAAATATTTTGTACAAAAAGATTTCGAGCTTTTGGCACCCCAGAGGCCTAAATATAAAGTTGTAAGCTGACCACCTATAGTTATCATGTAAAGCAGTCCTTTATGCATATATTTAAGGTACATTTTGATTTCTCGGGCTATTGGTTGCGTGAACATCCTTTTTTTTACCGTTTTTGGGCCCAAAAGGGAGGTCTACATAATTTTTTAATCGCAATTTTTCTTTATTTTATGAAAGAACTTCTGCATTTTGTTTTATATTTTGAATTTCACTCTTTTAAAACGGTAACTCATCTAGAGTGTGATGAGTTATCCATTTTTTAAGGGTGATTTTTGAGGTCGTTTTAAATTCCATATTATATATTCTTGACGTTTTTTTTTGCCGTCCAGGCTAATCGATTATATAGATATTGTCTTGAAGAGAATTTTTAATTTATGATATCCAATTTAGAAATTTATAAGTAAAACCGTTTGTGCTTTTTATTCGACATTTTTGTTGTTTCCGAATCATCTTATTGGGATTCATTACATGTATACGGAATCTTAAAAATATACGATGCTACATTTTTCGATGTTAGAAGGGATTTGATAAAATGTGGCACAAGGGACTTCTACAAAATTCAGTTGCTTTAATGAGGTTTTAGAATTACTAGGACTATATGCGAACGACACTTTTTTTTTTTTTTATCAAAATACTATGATGAAAAGTCTCAAATTTTCCCTAAAAGAGCTGTTGTTCCTCAAAGTAGTAGCGTTTTTTGGGGTTCGTATTATATTTAATTTACATTCAAACAAAACCGAACTTTCGCTGATAATACAGCCATTCTGAGTGTGTCCCCAACAACTGCGCATGCTAATTTACAATCAGCGGTTAATGAAATATCCTGGTGATTTAACCTTCCCCTCGAACTGTTATTCTAAAATTAATGAATCATCTTTTTTTTATTAACGTACGGCTAGTTATTAGATTTTCTAACTGTTTATAGACTCTTTTAACGGCATCATTGCTGCGCAGTAAGACGTTGGAATGCGCACATACCTGTATCATCATTACACATCAGTGTGGTAAATAGCTTTTCACTTTATTTCCTCATTCTTTGTTTAAAATTATTCCGGCGCTGTCTTTTTTCATTATGTCCGCGAGTTTATAATTCTGTAAATAATACTTTAGAAACAGCTGTTTTTATCCGCCATCTTATTTCACTATTCCCGTCATATCTATTTGCACTATTTTCAACCATTTCCTGGTTTCTGGCACACGTTAATAAAAACTTCATGTTCCACGTTGCAGTTGTTACCATGTTCTTTTTGCACTTTTTGCCAGATTTAGTATATTCATATGCAACCTAGTTAATCTCTAGTGCTGCGTGCTATCCCGATGATAGGCATTATTCTTTGAATTGTGTTTCATGTTTGGTGATAATGTTGGGTGAATAATAAAATAGTAGTTTCCCATTGCCTTCCTCATGACAGTATTGAAACTTTTATATTGTTCAGGGTTACCTATGCAGTTCCAATGCCGGTTCGAAGTTCTTCCGTTGTGTCTTAATTTGGTACAGATAGTTGCTGCTGCCGTCGATTAGGTTTTCTGGAAAACGTTGACTAAAAGTCGTATACAGACGTTTTTGAATTTCGAAACACACCTCGCGACTTTTCTATCATCCGTATGCTCTGAGTTGACCATCTGGTAAAGTTATGTTACCGTACGAATAACTCTTAACTTTGCAGAAATACGCCACAACTCATCATCATAACATAAATAAACCGAACCAGTTAGTATTATAACCGAAGAATAAAAACGGTTTAATAATAAATACATAAAATAAAACTAACTTTATTTATTTACTTTTCTTTTTTTTTTTTTTTTTTTTTTTTGGTGTAGCATTATGTAAGAAGAAAGTTTATGCCATACCAAATTTCGACCTGACAACGACTTTGAAATAAATATAGAGACTCCATTAAACTGGTACTTTTAAATAAACGTCAAAATGTGTTTGGCGGTGAAGAAGTATCCGATTTCGGTACTGCTACTTTGTTAGAAACGTTGTTTATTGTGAAGTTGGTTTTTACTAGTTCTAGAAAAAAGAAAAAAAAAAAGTGTACTTTTAATATCATATGCTGTAAACTTTTTTTAAAATAAATTTAAATTAACTTTTAAAATTTTTCAAACAGTCTAGAAATATCTTCAGATCCCAGTGTGCGGTAAATCTGCCTTATAATTTCGAGAGCAAAATCTATTTTTTCGTCAGTTGCTCGGCCTCTTCGATTACTAAGGCCTTTTTTGAAGACTATTATAGTTTATTAGTCACAAATTACGATCAAAATCCCGGTATATCCTAGTATTGCAATAACAATTTTATATTTATCTAAATAGGGAACAATTTTTTGTTTTTTATCGATCTTTATAATATAACCCTTTTAATGCAGAGTTATACCGATAATATTAACGGAATTTTTAATTTAGAATCTATTCGAAATGGATATCCATGAAATAGATGATAAAACGCTTAAAATAATTAATTACGGATACCATACGAGATGATGACAGATCTTCAGCATCCGCATGTCGATTAGACTCCAGCGGACGGTATATGCGAAAATTAAGCCCTTGTGACGTTTTCCCCAGAAGTTGCGATTAGAAAAAATATATATATTTATTTATTTAATTATATACATATATTGATATGGACTTGTTTTTCTCCTTCTTCGGTGATATTTGCATAAATCTTAATGAAGATTGTAAATAAATAATAAAAGAATTACAGGCGCTAGTGACACATTACGGCGTGCCATAATCGGAATTACTTCGCCAACAAACGACATTATCTCCGCTTCTCGACCATTCACACGGCGAAACCAGTTCGCCAGCTATCCATACTGCTGTGCACGGGATTTCACCATATAGGCCGATTAAGCGCCTTCGGTAAACACTGCAGCGTTTGAC
This sequence comes from Icerya purchasi, assembly GCA_039619475.1. Classification (NCBI taxonomy): domain Eukaryota; kingdom Metazoa; phylum Arthropoda; class Insecta; order Hemiptera; family Monophlebidae; genus Icerya; species Icerya purchasi. Next base: position 202,611,988 of record CM077115.1, read on the forward strand.
CAAAAGGCGTTTTAGGATCTATCGGTTTTATACGGCAGATATATTCGAACGAACAATCCTACAGTTATTGCTATGTTTGCTGATAACACAGCAATTTTGGCTACAAGTAAGATGCAGCAGAGTGCTGTCAAACGTTTACAATCAACGATATACTAATTAAGTGCTTGGATGAAAGGATGGAAAATAATAGTCAATATCGAAAAGTCGACGCACGTTAACTTTACTGAAAGCTTTCCAATGACACTGAATCAACAGTTACATCCACAAAACGATTAGTACCTAAGGATATGTACCTTGTGATTCGTGTTTAAATTAGGAGCATCACATGCGACAAACTTGTTTCCGGAAATAAAGGTAAAACTGAGAAGTCTTTATTGGCTATTAGGAAAAAAAATTTAGCGTTATCCATTACGGATAAGCAACTTTTGTATATAGCCATCGTTAAACCTATATAGAATGCAGGCTTATGCTAGTAGTTGTTGCTATATAGATTGTATACAAAGGCGTCAAAACAACTTCGCACAATCACTGTTGCATTAACGACGACATACATTGAGATATGAAATTTCCGATGGTTGAAATTACCAGGTTCGCTTGTAAACACGAAAAAAGACCGGAGAAACATACCAATGCCGAAGTTATACAATTTCTTAATCACTCTGAAGATATTAGACGGTTAAGTCATTTCGTTGAAAGTGTGACTCTCTCCACGCGTGGTCAACTTTATTATCGTTGTTACTATTAAAGGCTAGTCGTCACAATAAAAAAATTGTTGAAAAAAAAAGTACCGCATATATAAATGGCATATTAAGTTGCATAAGATCAGAATGATCTCGGTACATGAATTATTGCAACGATGTCTATTTCTTTTTTTTCTAAAAAAAGTAGCAGTCTGAAAAGAGAAGGCTACACTTTTCCCTTTCACGGAGAACCGTACGCGTAGACTTTCTCAGGGAACGTACACACCTGGTGCAATTTTCATTTACTACAATTTATGATCCAAACAGAGGAAGCTTGTAATTCGATATACACACACGTGCGTGCTCGCGCTCGTACACACATCCACGTCCACACACACACACACACACACACACACACACACGCGCGCGCGAATTTATATATAGTTTATTTTCTATTAATTACCTCAACTCTACGTAGAGCGTAGTTGGTTAGCAGTGGGGATTCACACAAAAGGATCGGCTGGCTTCTGATATTGCTGTCCCCGCACATTGAAAAAAATCAAATAATGCTTCTGCATCGATTTAATGTTTAAAGTTAACAAGACCGCCTCACACGGGAAAGAAAAGATGTTTTAATTATAAAGGAATAAAAACATTATTCACGATTTCGATTAGGGAAAAAAGTAGGAAAAGGAAAGAAATTAATTAAAATGTTCAGTAAGGAGTATGAAGCTTAAGTTTTAGCGAATGAAATTATAATGGTCGGCAGAGAGAAAAAGATAGAGATGAACATTTAAAGATGATATAATCAACGTAACAAATTATTCATTTAAGTGGAGAAGGACATTTGGGAAAGAAACAAAGGAAAAGAAAAAACAAGAGGAAAGCAGAAGAGAATGGTCAAAGCGCTGACGAATAATAGAAATGACAACCGGACGGGAAAGCGAAGGAAATTTAAGGAACCAGAGAACAGAAGGGAGATTATAGATAAACCAGAGAACAGAAGGAAGATCATAGATAAACCAGAGAACAGAAGGAAGATCATAGATAAAATAAATTATCGTTACACGAGGCTGATAGCAGAATCTGTGATGGAATGTTTTACACGAAGATATAGGATTAAATATTTTTTAAAAAAAGAAAGACAATATCAGCCCCAAAGAATTCGCCATCTCATTACTCCCAATCTTCACTTGGCTGAAAACTCGAAGCAAATCGACACAGATAGACTAGTGAAAAGAAAGGAAATGAATAAGGCAGCATATATGTAAAGAATGATAAAATCACAAGTGCGATCAGGAGGGGGAAACAGATCATCTAGAGGGCACTGATGGATTCATAATCAAATATATACGTTTAACTCGTAAGAGGTCGCGCCCGGTCTAAAAGACCGGGTTTTTAAAATTTTTTTTTTGTTATTTTACACTGTGTCGTTACCCCAGCGAAAATAACTCAGCTATTCCTAGAATAACAGATAAGCATGAGGACTAATCATTTTTGAATAAAAATCATTGTACTTAACAACCAGGATAGGGTATCAGTTTACACGCACGGCCTATTCGACCGGCGCGACCGATATCGTTTCGATTTATTTCAGTTTGATTCTGTCTTATGTTTCTAAAAAAAGTATAAAGTAGTTCTCTTGTTATCGTTACTCCATGAAAATTGCCGAAGAATCAGGTGCAGCTAATAAACCAGAGATGCTAACATTTTGTAACTTATGTAGATACTGTAGATGGGTTGAAAATACATATACTTGGTGTCTCAAGGAAAAGTTATCCAGGGAACTTGAAAGTTTGGATTCGTAGTATTTTACATGAAAGACAGAATAAAGAACAGTTAAATATTGATGTTGAAGAAAACAATTTACAAAAAATCAACGAAATATTCCTGGGCGATGTCACTTTTGTGACTGGCGCAAAAATACAAAAAACTAAAACACAGTGTAATAGCTGCAAGTGTTTTTGTATGCAAAGAGCATACCAGTTCCAGCATGTATTAAATGCGTAAATGAAAACGAAGAAAAGTCTAGTAGTGAGTGTTAATAATTTGATTAGACGTACCGTATTTTATTATTATCTATATTTCTTTCTAGAATTTTTTCGTATATGCTGAGAATTAAGCTATTTTTTATAAAATATTACAAACTTATATACTTGTTTGAATTAAAATCTTGTTTATCCGTGATAAAATAATAAGACAAAAACAAAACAACATAATAAAATGCTTTTTTACAAAAAATAAATACCGACTTCAAGGTTTATTATAAAAATTTAAAAATGCACTAAAAAGTAAAAAATAATTACTCCCGATTAGAAAAAATATATATCAGAGTGATATAACTTAAAATGACATTATCGTAATTCTTATACAACATTAACTTTTTGGAGTTGGAATTAAATTCATGTTAGGAACAATTTAATCAACATTTAATGCAGTTTTTAATTATTCTTTTAATATGAATTTGATGCCAACTCCAAAAAATTAATGTTGTATAAGAATTACGATATCACCTTAAGTTATATCACTCTGATATATATATTTTATCGGAAGTAATTATTTTTTACTTTTTAGTGCATTTTTAAATTTCTATAATAAACCTTGAAGTCGGTATTTATTTTTTGTAAAAAAGCATTTTATTTTTTACTTTTTAGTGCATTTTTATTCAATTAAATTAAAACATTTTAATAAGAACAGATATTTCCACGGTAAAAACACCAAAAGTTACATTTCCATGGTAATTTGGCAAATTTATAGTATTTTAAGTCAAAAATCTAATCTGACGGTGAAAACAATCATGAATGAAAAGCATCCAAAAAACTTCAATCTCCCGCATTATTAAGGATAACTCAAAAACTACCGGTCGGACCCTGATCAAATTTAAATGGGACCACATGACAAACACCACCCTTCAAATAAAAGAAGAATCATCAAAATCGGTTCATCTAGAAGAAAGTTCTGTGGTAACACACATAAAAAAAAAAAAAAAAAAAAAAAAAATACAGTCGAATTGAATACCTCCTCCTTTTTCGAAGTCGGTTAAAAAGGAATATAAAATGCTTTTTTACAAAAAATAAATACCGACTTCAAGGTTTATTATAAAAATTTAAAAATGCACTAAAAAGTAAAAAATAATTACTCCCGATAAAATATATATATCAGAGTGATATAACTTAAGGTGATATCGTAATTCTTATACAACATTAACTTTTTGGAGTTGGAATTAAATTCATGTTAGGAACAATTTAATCAACATTTAATGCAGTTTTTAATTATTCTTTTAATATGAATTTGATGCCAACTCCAAAAAATTAATGTTGTATAAGAATTACGATATCACCTTAAGTTATATCACTCTAATATATATATTTTATCGGGAGTAATTATTTTTTACTTTTTAGTGCATTTTTAAATTTTTATAATAAACCTTGAAGTCGGTATTTATTTTTTGTAAAAAAGCATTTTATTTTTTACTTTTTAGTGCATTTTTATTCAATTAAATTAAAACATTTATTTCCACGGTAAAAACACCAAAAGCTACATTTCCATGGTAATTTGGCAAATTTATAGTATTTTAAGTCAAAAATCTAATCCGACGGTGAAAAAAATCGTGAATGAAAAGCATCCAAAAAGCTTCAATCTCCCGCATTATTAAGGATAACTCAAAAACTATCGGTCGGACCTTGATCAAATTTAAATGGGACCACATGACAAACGCCACCTTTCAAATAAAAGAAGAATCATCAAAATCGGTTCATCTAGAAGAAAGTTCTGTGGCAACACACATAAAAAAAAAAAAAAAAAAAAAAAAAAATACAGTCGAATTGAATATCTCCTCCTTTTTTGAAGTCGGTTAAAAAATAGAATAAAAGAACTAATGAACACGAAATATTTCTATCAAAAACATAAAAAAGTAGTTTTTAAAAACGTTTTTATAAAACCCGGTCAAACAAAACATGGCACGACCTCTTACGGGTTAAGAGGCAGTTAGAGGAAATGAAAATAATGGAATAAAAGATAGCCGTTAATTCATTTGAGAAGATAGACTTGAATAGTATGATGACAGATGACTCCGATACAGTTCAAAAGATCTGGAAGGGTAAAAGAAGTTCTAACAACATCAGGTCCCTTGGAATGATGATGGTAATGTGTGAGGGAAATTTGGAACTGACAGTATCATTGAATAATTCCTGTTTAACTGATACGTATGGAAGGGATATGTGAAGATGGAAAAAATTCTCTCTTTAGGAAGACACGAGAGGTTGGTAAAGCTGAAGGAAAAATATGGGAGTTTATTGCTTGAGATTGCGTAAGGCGAAAGTGGACCAAGATAAAAAGAAATAAAAGCTAAAATCGGAATTTTTCTAGGCCTAAAATGCCAGTTCTTAAAAAGATAGGAACGAATAAGGGTGGAGGGTGTGAGTGAAAGACGTTTAGGAAATGATAGACTAAATAAGATTTGCGAAGAGAGGGAGGGATAGCGAATTGGATTCAATAAGAATTGCTGAAATTGGAGAAGATCTAAGTATTCAAAGGCAGGGATTAAGATTATATCTACAATAATTTAGACAGACAGGATTTGAAGGCACAACCATGAACGGAAGACGAATACGAATGACGGATTTATACAAGGAGATCAGAATCTAAAGAGAGCCATCTAATTTAGTCGAGGATTTAGAAGTTTTAAGAAGTTCAGCCTTTTAATATATTCAGTATGGGTTCAGAAAATGTCAGTCGACTATTAAGGAAAACTCTAAGATAATAAAAGTATTTACCGCGAGGAAAAAGTATATTGTTTTTAACGATTTAAACTAACTAAAGCGGAATGGAAAGAACGAAACGTAAAAACAATCGAAGAAAACTTAGAAGGGAGAAATAGTTGAAATGCAAATAGATCTTTTAATGGGAAACGAATTGAGAGCTTTATTGCCGACTGCGATATCGAATGAAGAAGAAAAAGGCATCATAAAAGAGGAGAAATTTTAAGAAAGAGAAGCAGCACTAAGAGTGTAGATATTGAGAAGAACAAGACTGAGAAAAGAGCCTCGGGGAAGATTGTGAAAAAGTTTTCTTGAAGCGTAGCGAAGTGGAAAAGAAAGGTGAATAAAACGATGCACCGTGAGACTAATAATCGGGGAAGAAAACCGAAATTGCTGGCATACATCTTTTTCCCATACAGTTGACGATTAAGCAGTGAGGCTGACATTTTTACACTCTTGTGCGTCCTAGACGAACTGGGCATTGGCCGTGAAATAGTTCGAAAGCATTTAGATGAAGATTTGTCCGTAAAAACACTATACTTTGTGCAAAGGTGGTCCAAAAAAACTTTCGGATCAACGAAAACAAGATTCGTCACGCGAAATTGACTTCAACAGGTTGAAAGTAATGATTTACTCTTTTAGATAATTAGCTTTTTTCAGCATGATCCAAAAACAAAAAAACCCAACAGTGGCTGTCTGGTTATTCAACAAGACCGGAAAAAAAAAAAAAATCAAAAATGAGCGAGTCAAAAGTCAAAACAATTATGATGATTCGCTTCTGTGATATCGAAAAAACTGGTGCACATGGATTTTGTGCCACCTCGGCAGACTATGAATCAACATATCTACCTCGAAGTGGGGGAATATAGTTGCGAAAAATGGTCGAATCCGTCCAGATATTGCGAAGACATTTTTCATGACGACAATGCACCATACCATCGCGCCTTCAGTGTGACATACAGTTTTTGACCTCGCATGACGCTTGTCCGTAGAATACTACGCAGTTACGTCACCGTTGTTCCCTCTGATCAAGCAAGTCGTGAAAGGAACGTATTTTGAGCGTGTCGGTAACTGGCATCCAACAGTGACGAGAATACTCTCAGAGAATTATCAGTTGAAGCCTTCACGGAAAAAGCGCCCCAGGAATCAGTGTGTAGCTACAAGAGTATTGTAAAGGGAATCGTATTGTGATGTACCTTAATTTTTAAATATACCTATGCATGGTTTTTACAACCGGTCTCATTACTTCATTTTCAGACGTTGCGGAAGATACATTTAAAGCGCCTTCCCGTTTTGTTACCGTGGTGCAATTGATTAGTTAATTGTAATTCGTTCGGCCAGGATATTCTGTTGGCGCACGTTCAAAACTTTAAAAATTTCACTTGCGTGTTGGGTTAATATCTGTAATTGGTGCGCGCCAAAAAAAGGGAAACAAAAAGAAAAAAACACTTTCCAAAAAAAAAAAAGAAAAAAGGATGCCACTGAAAGTAGTCAGAATTATTTTTTCTATCTTTTTGTTTTAACTTTAAATTCTATTCTTTTTCTTTTTCTTCGGTCGCTCTATCTTTACAACGTTCAATACTTTTATTTTTCCATATTTCCTTTGTATTTTTCGTGTTAATTTTTGTTCCTGTTCCTAATATCTTATTTTATTAAAAGAGAACGTACGTGTATTTTTTTTTCCTTTCTTTTTGTTTTTTTGGGCGTGTCAACACAGGACATTTACCTAAAACGCAAAGGACTAGCAAAATGATGAAACGTAAGCAGTGGCAGGTGATATCAGGAGAAGCGATTACAGATAGAAGAAATGAAGGCAGCCAACGCGGGAACAACAGAAGGAGATGGAAGAGCGAGAATGTATTGGACACAGTAAGGAGTGGCCAAGGTCAAGCAAATCGTAATAGAGGACTGCACGTTCCAAGGAAATACAATTCGACTAGAACGTGGTTTGCATTACAGGACAAATTTAAGATAGGAGAATGAAAGGAGACTGCACAATAATGAAAGAGAGAAGCAGGAAGCAGACTATGGTTAAAGTGATGGCGAACTATGGAAGAAATAACAGAACGACTGATGCAGAGAAAAATATTAAACCAGGGTAGAAAGGGTTGTAAGGTAAGGTAGAAGGAGTTAGGGTTGTATAATAGAAATGGATAGAGATCAAATAGTCATGGTAGGAACGATAAGAGAAAGGGCAAAGGCTTTGGGAGAGGAATCTGCCTATGAAGCGACCAGTTACTGCGTCTAAACGTGCCAAAGAGCCGGCAAGATCGTTACCGACGATGTATATGGCGATTGATAATTTTTTTATATTTAATAATTAATCTATTAACATCCCGACACTGAAATGCGATCTTCTTATGATTGCGTCGATGAAAATAAAAAAAAAAAACATGCATAGAATAAAGCAAATTTACGTCTTATAAGATCCTAAGTCTTTTATTCGAAATTCAGTTAGGCACGCGTCTTTAAAAGTAAAGTGAGTCCTATATATCCTTGATAAGGTATCATGGATTATGAAGTTAAGCTTTTCCTAATGTACTCAACGTCACTAATGAGAGTAGGAGGGCCAGTTCCTGTCTCTTCTCGACCGCCTTTACTTTCACAGATTTCTCTGGTACCCAATTATTACAAAGCTGGGTAAACCTGGGAGGCCGATTCGGATCTGGAACGAGACACGAAGTCTTCTGATTCAGTAGCCAAGCGTCGTAATTAGGTTCGGTCAATATAGCATTTTTAATTATCATATTCGTTAGAGCGTTTGAACTTAATGGGTGAACAACCTTTATCATTTGCCGTTTTTCACATTTGAACATTATTAAAGACAATTATTGGAAAACATTTTTTTTATAAACTTGTTCAGCAAAATCCGGCGCGGATGGTTGGTCCCCTTCTCGAAGTAAGTGAAGTGTATTTCTAGCATGTTCTAAGGTTCTTAATGTAAGCTATAGAGTTGCATGATGATCAATCACGAATTATCTGACACGTAGAATAAGCTGTACACAGCATCGTGATGACTATCCTAAAATTGATTTATCTAATTTTAACAGTCTAATACCGGAGCCCCAACACCACTCGTAACCATCAGACCAATTAAACTCACATGATGTATATAATACGGTGTCGTCAGGTACAAACCATAAATATCGACTCGTATTTAATACTATCGCGTGCACAATCAGTTGGTAACTATCAATTTAAGAGACTTTCGGGCATTCTTCAAATAATGCGTTGACGGAATTTAAAGGTTTTCAAAAAAAAAAAAAAAAGGGAGGATATTATTTTTTCATGTTTCTGTTGGCGTGTAATATGCGTGCCGATGCGAATCGATTTTAACGGTTGCTTGCTCTTTAGAAAGTTTATCTGTCAGTGGTGTCACTGTGTGAGTAGCGACAAATATAGCTAGACACACGCAGTCAGTAGCTATCAGAAGAAGGTGAAAGAATTCGGTCTCTTTATTCGGAAAAGTTTTTAGTAATATAACAAACGGGACACTTAAAATTTTTAATCAATTTATCATGGAAACTGAAGTTGGAAGAAAAAAAACTAATTTGTAAAATAAAGCAAGATACTTTGTATTAAACATGGATAGATAAAAATTATCGAAAAAATTTTTATTAGAATATAGGTTGAACAGGTAAAATTTAAAAATTTTTAGCGGAGCAACAGGCGACAATGCCCTTAAAGTATTACTAATGACAGTTTCCCATGGAAATGTAGATTTTCCCATTAAGACAATGAATTTTACGCCTCCGAAGCGCCATTTTTCATTACAGACGGATTTATTAAAAATTTATCGTATTACAGAAAAATTATAGTTTAAAAACATAAAATAAAGCCGACATGTTTCGGAGTTACGTACTCCATATAATCATGGAAATAAAAAAAAAAATACATACTAATTAATTAATATCCAGTTCTTTACAGAGTAAAGTGCGTTATTTTAGAAATGTTTACATTAAAAATTGAAAAATTAAATAATTTAAGAAAGAAATGCCGATACTTGAAGATTTACTTAAAAAATGTATTTAATACGCTCTAAAAGGTAAAAAATTATCATTATTATTATTGATTAAATTCTGTAAGCAGTGGCCAAATAATATTAATATTTATTTCATATTCAAATTGTACTCATAATATTTTTAGCTAATATTTGTTTGGCCATTACATTGTATTGCATTGTATTGTACCGGTTTTCATGTTTTACTTCCTAGCATTGTTTTTTTTTTTTTTTTTTTTTTTTTTTTTAACGCCATGTACAGCTACTAAGGCTAGTGGCGTGTCGTGCAGGAGGATTGCTTTTAGAAGGGATTTTATATTGGGAGATAGAATCTTAAATTTTATAGAAGGGGTCGTAAACCAGTTTTAGAGAGAAAGGATAATAAGTTTTGAATTTTATTGAGATCGTCTGTTAAAATTTCTTTTGGATTATTGGAAGTTAGATATAGGGATCTTTCATTTTGATATTTAGGACATTGAAAAAGTAAGTGCATTATTGAAATTTGGGTGTTACATATTAAGCAAATGGGGGGAGGTTGTTTATTGAGTAGGTAAGAATGAGTGATAAGAGAGTGACCTGTACGTATACGTGTGAGTAAGACGTCTTCTCGACGAGAGATATCAAAGCAATTTCTTGGAAGTATATTGTTTTTGATGTTTTTCAGTTTATTGGTGGGGGGAATTTGGTTCCAAAAGTTTTGAAAAGTGATTTGGGTTTTAGTTTTGATGAAGGTTTTAAGGTCGGAAAGTGGAATGGGAATATTTTGGATGGGAGTTATGTTCAGTGCAAGTTTTGCGGCTTTATCGGCTGATTCATTGCCTGGAATGTTCTTGTGTGAAGGTATCCAGCATAAAATTGTATTTTTCAATGAGGACGAAAGTATATAGGATATTTCCTGAGCTATTGAATGTTGTTTTTTCTTATTAAAATTTTTTATGCAAAGTAGTGCTGAGAGAGAGTCTGAAAGAATGATTGTGTTGATGAAGGAAGAGTTATTTATATAGGTAAGTACCTGTTTAATGGCATATAGTTCAGCTGACATAATTGAGAATTGGGGTGGGAGGGGGTATAAAAATTCTTCGTCATTATGTACAAAAGCACATGCAGTGAGGTTTGAGGTTTTAGATCCATCAGTAAATATGAATTCGTGGTTTGGGAATTTATTTGCGAGTTCGTTGATGTACGAATTAGCGATGATGGAGTTTGTATCTGATTTTATTATTTCAGTCAGAGAAGTATTTATGTCTGGTTTGAAGTTTGACCAAGGTGGGAGAATATTTATAACATAGTGATTAATTTTTGTTTCATTTTTAACTATAGATTGAAGTAAATGTGAAGTGTCCGCTTCTAAATCATTGAGTGGAAAAGTAAATTCTGATCTAGGGTGAAAGTTGGGGGTAGAAAGTATGTTGAGAGCCGAGTGTGCTATTATTTGTTGTCTTCTTATGCTCAAGGGAGGTTCCGAAGCTTCAGAAAGTATGCTGGCAGTAGGAGTTGTGCGGAAAGCACCAAGAGCTATTCTAACACTGGAGTTGAGGATGGTGTCAAGTTTGCTGAGAGTAGATGGACTTACGAAAGTATAAATAGAGGATCCATAATCAAGAGTGGAGCGGATAAGTGCTCTATATAAATTAAGTAGAGTAGTTCTATCAGATCCGTATGTTGTGTGTGCTAGCTTTTTCAAAAGGTTAATTTTCGAAAAACAGTTTTGTTTTAATTGAATTATGTGTTGGTTCCATGAGAGTTTGTAATCAAGCGTCATGCCAAGATATTTAGCTGTGTCTGAAGAGGGGATCACATTTGCGTTTAGTAAGATTTCTAGTGTTTTAGGGCATTTGTATTTTCTGCAGAAATGAATAGCTGTTGATTTTGAAGAAGACATTTTTAGACCATTTTGTAGAGACCAATTTTGGATGTTGTCTGCAGCTTCTTGAAGGATTTGTTCACCAATTGAGGGGTCGTTGCATTCAATGAATGTGCCAAGGTCATCGGCGAAAATAACTTCATTTACGTGAGCAGGAAGTATGGAGGGGAGATCATTTATAGCTATTATGAATAGTGTTGGACTGAGAACAGCTCCTTGTGGGACTCCGTTTATCAGTGGATAGAATTGAGAGAGAATGTTGGAAATTCGGACTGTGAATTCTCTGTTGTTTAGGAAATTTTTTATAAAGTAGAGGATATTTCCTTTAATGTTCCAAGAATGGAGTATTGAGATTATTTTATATTTCCAGACAGTATCAAAGGCCTTTGTAATATCATAGAAAATCGCTAGAAGGTGATGTTTGTTTTTGAAGGCGGTTTTGATACGGGAGGTCAAGTAGGAAAGTTGATGTATGGTAGAGCGTGAGGATCGGAAGCCGCATTGAGAAGGAGAGAGCTTTTTGTCCTTTTCAAGTATCCAGAGAAGTCTATTATTAATTATTCTTTCAAAAATTTTACATAAATTGGAGGTCAGGGAGATTGGTCGATAATTATCTATTTGAAATGGAGATTTGTTTGGCTTAAGAAAGGGTATAACTATTGCTTTAGTCCAAGATTTGGGAAATGTGTGAGAGGACCATATATGATTAAAAATGTCAAGGAGAACAGCGATTACTTTATCTGGAGCATTTTTGAGGAATTGTGTATGAATAAGGTCTGGGCCTGGAGCGGATATGCTTGCCATTTCTATTGCTGTTTGTAATTCATTCAAGGTAATATCACTGTTGAAAGGTTGTGGGTCTGTTTCTTCTAAATTTAGAGGTTTTTCATTTTCTGATTTGTATTTTAAAAATATTGGGTCTTGGGACTCATCGCTGGAGATGAAGTGAAGATAAGAAGCGAAAGCTTCTGCTATATTTTTTGGATCATTTTCGATTTTATTATTGATGAGTATGTTGATTGGAGGGGAGGTTGAGTTATTTGGGCGAAGTTTTCTGATGGACGTCCATAAACGAGACGGGGATGTGTTTGTGTTAATATTTGAAGTAAAATCTCTCCAAGAATTTCGTTTGGCTAGCATTGTTTTTAGTATATAAATTTTATTTTATTATGCGTTTTGTAATTGTATCCGGATTTATAGTATCATTTTCATTTGTATAATAATAATCGCACTGCTCGCGCAGCTACGCGCATTTGTGAAACTTACATTTTCTTGTATTTTTATGCTAATTTAGTAAATACCAATAAAATTTGATTTGATTTGATTTGACTATTATTATTACTATTATTATAAATATTATTATGACTATTATTATGACTATTATTATTACTATTATTATTACTATTATTCGATACACGGTAAAGGAAAATATTTATAAGAGGGGAGATATTTTGATTATTCTTAAACAACATTAATACCTATTAGAGTTATCGGCACGAAAATCACAAATTGCAAAGATAACATAAATATTGCTGATGTCTCCGGTAGTTTTATGGAAAATAACGAGTGATTAAACATTGTTATATGGATTTAATATGGTTGCAAAATGATATTGTAATTCGAATTTAGTGCAGACGTTAAATTAACGCTGTTTAAGAGAAAAAAAAAAAATACTCTTACGAATATTGCTTTGAAACAAGTTTTTATTTTTTAGTATTAAACGTTTCGAGTATATATCTTAAAGTCGGCATTTTTTTAAATTGTTTTTTTTTTTTTTGTTTTTATTCTTTTAAGAAATAACAATAATTAAAATGAAAAATATTTACTCAAGTTGCTGGTAACAACGTTCTGGCTAGAAGAACAGCTTTTACGCTTTCGACTTTTGAAGCAAAATTAATTTCTACAATGTACACATAATTAATTCGGCGCGACACGGATTCGATAAGAATAAAATAATTGCGGGTAACACTTCTTCGGCGATGTCTATTAAAACAGAAAATAATTCGAGTTTCCCTATTTCGACTGGACCACGATTTTCTTCGAATACAGTCGTGTAACCGGCAGAGAGTACCTATGCTGCCGACAGAGAGTGCATAAAATAGAAAAAAAAAAGAAACAAGGAAAGAAACAGAAAAATAAAAAGAAAAAAACCGGGCCGCCTAGTATTCGATTAAAAGACCATTTCGAAAACATCAGTATTTTCGTCTTATCCAGCGATGCAGCTATTGTTGAAGAGAGATACTGTTGTATGTTAAGCAGCAGAAGCAAGCGAAGCGATGAAGTAAGGTGGAAAAGGAGAATAGCGAGACAGATAAAGGCTGTACTAGTAGTAAGAGGACTGTCATTTGGAAGCAGTTAATCTACGTCGAAAAAGCTGCAATCGAGTTGGAAATATTTAGGCAGAGTTTTCAGGCGCTCTGAAGGAGTGTATCTCACCTTTCGGAGCAACTGCCTGCTAATCGGATTAGCGGATGTTTAGAAGGAACTGGACGAGATGATACTTCTTCGAAGCACAAAATTGAATAATGCAACAAACGCGGACGACAAATCTTAACGTTGGCCTGCACGGTAACAAGCTTTTTGTCTGGCACGTACCGAAATGGCTTATTTTCATCTCCATTCGCTTTTTCTATACACTACGTGGTAATCAATGTTTAGTCTGGTCGAGAAGTACCTTCCAACAAATCGCGCTGCGACAAATAATGACACTGCACTATCGGCATTTTGCTCCGTCACTGGAGTCTTCCTCATTAATCTGATTAAGCGTCCATTTATTCAGTACGCTAGTCCATCTTTAAAATCTACTTCGTACTGAATTAGCAACTGATCGCTGGAATACCCGGTGCGGCGGCGGAATGCTTCACTACACTACCGGACGTCCACACGTCCGGTGTCTCCATTACTCTCCATTACCCGGACCGAGATACCTATATCAAACAAGTCTCGATTAAATATAACGCCGTTCATTTGGGGATAATTTAAATTTGCGTTAAAAGTCCGGACGACGTTTATTCGATCGGACTAATTTAGTTTTCAATGCTGCGCTATTAATCAAAAATTATTTTCGGAAGTTTTTTCGAATTTATATCTGAAGAAAAAAAAAATTGGTTAAATTTCTCTCGCGATCAAAAAAAATTAAAAATCCTACATATTGTAGTGTTTTATAGGATATCACTTACGATTTACACCACAAAAATAAATAAATCGGTAAAAAACTATATATTAATTATAACGTAATTCTGAGGCTACCCCCCATTAGAAAAAATGTCCCAATTTTACGTAACGACGAAAAATTGGGACATTTTTATGTAACGTTTGTTATATTTTATAGGATTTTTGTGATTATGTTATTATATTCATATGGACCAATTTAGAATTACGTTGTAAATTTTCATTATTTTATACAAAGTACAGAAGAGAAAGAGACAGACATGTTAGCAAAAAGGGTCAAGGGGCACAGCTCCTTGCGAGGCCAAAATGGCCGAGTTATATATTAATTACAACGTAATTCTTAGGCTACCCCCCATTCGAAAAAATGTCCCAATTTTATGTAACGCTAAATGTCCCAAAAAAATGTCCCAGAAAAATGTCCCAATTTTATGTAACGTTTGTTATATTTTGTAGGATTTTTGTTATTGTTATTTAAAAAATGTCACAATTTTATGTAATGAAATATGTAACGAAAAATGTAACGAAAAAATGTAACGAAAAAATGTAACGAAAAAATGTCTTAATTTTATATAACGCAAGGTAAATGTTAGAATAGGATTTTTGTGGTTATGTTATTTTTTGTGTGTGTTGATGAAAGTAAGAATTACGTTGTAAATTTTGATCATTTTATACAAAGTATAGAAGAGAAAGAGACAGAAATGAAAAAGCAAGAGGGGTCAAGGGGCACAGCCCCTTGCGAGGCCAAAGTGGCCGAGTTATATATATATATGTATATATATATATATATATATATATATATATATATATATATATATATATATATGCGTATATATGTATATTAATAACAACGTCATTTTTAGGCTATCCCCCACTAGAAAAAATGTTCCAATTTTATGTAACGTTTGTTATATTTTATAGGATTTCTGTGGTTATGTTATTATATTCATATGGACCGATTTAGAATTACGTTGTAAATTTTGATCATTTTATACAAAGTATAGAAGAGAATGAGGTAAAAACGTAAGCAAGAGGGATCAAGGGGCACAGCCCTTTGCGAGGCCAAAATGGCTGAGTTATATATATATATATATAAATATATACATATATCAATTGTATCCGCAACGCTTTCAACATACGAAAAATATAAAAAATTATATGAATGAAACAAAGAAAGTAAATACTTATGATTACATATAATACACAAATGTAAATAAAAGAATATTCTTACGGACTGTTACACAGAGATACCTCGAATGCACTTTACGTATAAAGATGCGCCGGGCAATCCAATTTGGTTCGTTCCCTTATTCGGTTACGAGCTCATTGACTCCAGGTACTATTCGATTTCGCGACGAATGTTCCCAGCTTCAATTGTGATTTCTGTTCGTGAACGGCTGCTTCCGCCTTGCTCGTTGTCGCGATACTTTAGTGATCGTATTCCCCGTGTATCTCAATTAATAAGTTATTGATTAATTAACAAGATTCTATAGATACCAAATTACTCCTTCCGACCGTGAACACGTCGAGTTCTGAGTATATGTAGATCACTACAAATAGCTTCAACGACAAAAATATATTACTGCAACAGAACGCCAAAATATCGCTTATATACTCAGCGACGATCAGAGCCAGAATAAAATCCGCCATAAAATGGATTTTATACCTTCGCGCCGCATAATTAATTATCTCTTGACGATCGGATAATTATCGTCGTCTTTTATACAAACGCGGGCTATTTTCTGTCCTTTTACTCGTCGATAACCAGAGCATAGCCGTCAGCAGTTCGGTGTGAGCAACGAGTTTAGCTGTCCTTATCAATTGATTATTATTACCAATCCATAGTCACACATAAGTCACGACAATATGTGATGTATCTCAGATTCATATATTTAGTACAAATTTCACACTCGAATAATGCGGTTAATTCGATACTTCAAATTTTGCGTTTTTATACTTTTAGCAGAAAAGCCACTGAAGATTTTCGTGTTACATACACACACTTGATGTAACAAAATATGGATGATACCGCTTTAATTAATTACGTACTTTACAAGAGAAAGCGAGGTTAAAGAAATAGCTCCATTTATTACGATTTTTAATATAATCGATAATTTTTTGAAGTAATATACAAAGAGGGTGGGCCAAAGCAACTGCAAACTACTCTCCGTACGGAGTATGGACGTTATCTAGCCGGCAAAAAACCAGTGAAACATGAAGCTCATTCTTTCTTCGAAGCAGAAGAAGCGAAGAACGAGCGCCATTACAGCAATACAAACCGAGATACAGATGTTTGAAGAAAGTGTAGTTAAAATTCGCATACAGACTATGATATATGTATATAGGGCGCTCTGATCAGTCGCTAACATGGAAATCAAAACCGAACAAAGTCGTTATTGTGATCGAAGGAAATTATCGCCGATGGACAAGTTTAAACAAGGTCTCACAATATTGCGATGGTATAAAGCGTTTGGTTGTGAAACACTTGTATTGATCCCTTTTTCGAAAAGTGTCCGAAAGGATGGGCAAGTGTATTGCGAAGAACGATAGTTTGAGAAGGAGCCTGACGACGACGAGTCAGACAGCGAATAAGCAATTTGTGGTAAGAATTATAGCAAACAAACAAAAATGGTATACAATGAAGTAAATATAGGAACGTTTTCAAACAAAGCACATCTCCAGTTGAAAAATAAATAATGGAATTCGGATTGCCCGGCGTAATATTATTCTTCATGATGGTGAAATAATTTCGTTGCTTTACTTAAAAGTGAAAAAAAATCGTAACTTTATTAGGGAAAATTTTTAATAATGCTTGTGGAAATACGGGAAAGCGTAAACGTTTGACAAGTAACTAATACTGACGGACCGAATAATTCTATTCAAAAATTTGCCTCGATATGTATACCTTTTGAATTATCGCAATAGGAAAATGCTGATTCATCAAAGGTACGTGTATGCGTGTGTTTGGGACAATGTGTACATACACATATGTGGAACTTGGTCTTGCAAAAGCTATGCACGAGAATAAAAAGTATGCAAGCGTCCAGATCTCGTTTCGACCATGTTCAGCATAATGGTTACTATTCATAAGTGTAGCAAAACTATGTAAATTTTGAAACGTAGACAACTTTTTTAAAACCGATTTTTTTTTATTTTTTATTTATTTATTTATTTATTTATTTGTTGGGTTTGTCCAAAAAAGACTTTGGCCAAAGAAAAGTGAAAAGGATGAGGAGCGGAATCGGATGTTTATGCGATCAGATATGGAGGATAGGAAAGACTCAAGTGCTAGAATGGCCGAGGATGATGGCAAGGAGAGAAATAAAGATGCACACAATACGGAGTTGGAATACCAATTGACAGAAGAGAAGAGTAAAAGGAAGAACGTTCGGAAGCGATACAGGTGCACTCAAACAAAATGTGATTAACGTCGCCTATAAATTTGTGAGAGGAAGGGCGAAGGGGACAGGGAGGAGAGGGGACTAGAGAGATAAGGAAGCAGAAAAAAAACTGTGCCCAAAGCGTAGGCGGCAGATTTCAGAGAGAGTTGAACGCCGCATGGAGGGGAAATTGAAAAACCACAGATAAGACGGTAGGAACCCGAATTTGAATAAGGGGGAATTCGAGTTTAACCATAGTTTAGAATGAGCTAAAGTGAAGAGGAGATTAATATTATAAAATGAAAAAACGTTGAGAAATTCACCGGTAGAAGAGGATCAACGAGCTAGTGTATCGGCCGAGTCGTCATCTTCGATTCCAGAGTGCCCAGGAATCGACAGTAGGTCAAATTTGATCGAGTGAGAAAGTAAAATGTTATGGATAAATTTTTTTTTTTTGTTTCCAACATTATTTTCTATTAACATGCGGCTCTTAGTATTTTTTATCCTGAATTGGTTGTTCAATAGATTTTTTTTTTTTCGAATTGGATCGTATTCACATTAATTTATGATTCTATATTTACACCGTTTCATGTAATTTTTGCTTTATATTTTTTTGGCCATTTTTATTCTCAATTTTATTTTCTATCCATATTTTTAACAATCCTTATAATGTTTTATCTAAATAATAACAGAATATTTTTTTTTTATTTATTTATTTTTTCCTTTTATTTTAATATCTACGATTTACTTACTTTATAACACTGTGAGATACAGTTGTATAGAGCAGATGTAAACGGATAATAGGGACAATAATGGAGCGGTGAAGCGAAGGAAAATCGTGAAAAACCAAGGCAGCGTGGGAAGATTAGGTTGGATGGAAAAATAAAAGGAAGAATGATTAGAAAAGGCGTGCTGCACATTATACAATAAGAGGGAATGACCGGCTTCACGAACGGCGTATTGATCAACAACTAGCATGTAGTTCAAATGAAGAGCTGAGGATAAAGTATAAATTGGAGATACAGCACAGGCCGCGAAAAACGTGTATAGAAATAAATCCTGCGAGGGACAGTTGGTAGTCAGAGAAAGAGCAACGGGAGTAGTATTGCAGAACCAGCTGACCTAAAGAGAAGATTTTAATCCAAATAGATATGTAAAGAATACGTAGGAAATTTCAAAAGTAATGCACACATGTCTATAGAAAATTAAAAATTGATTTAACAAAGTCATTATAATCTTTCAATATAACCACCCTCCTCCTCGATGATACGGTCCCAGCGTCGGGGGAGGTTCTGGATGCCGTCCAGGAGGCCTTTGAAGTTTAGTTCACGAATCCGTCGGGTCACAGCACTATTTAAGGCCTCTAAAATCCGGAAAGCGGATTCCTCGCATCAGTTCCTTGAGTTTGCAGAACAGGTCATAATCACAAGGAGCCATGTCCAATGAACTGGGTAGATGTGGTAACAATTCCCAGCTGTATTCCGCAAACATTGCTCATGAGAGCGATTTTCTTTTTCCCCAACTCGTTTCGTAGAATATATACGAAAAAAACGCTGATGACCGACAAGTTTTCAATACCAGCTGTATGATGAGCTATCTCTTCGCACGTCATAGGGGGTGATCTTCATCGATCAGTGATGCCACTTCAGCAATGTTTGTGTTGTCACGCGCAGTTCTTGCACAACCAGTACAAGGCACATCCCCAACCAGCATTTCATTACAACACCGAAGGATTCACCGCTGTATATTAATGTGAATTAATTTATTTTTTAACTCGGAGAGCTATTTAATATAAATTCTGTAATTTCCCGGAAGGTCCTAGACTCACAAGCGCCGATAATGTAGATTCAGTTTCCCTTATCTCCTCTGCCGTACACACTTCAGCGTCATTAATATTTACTGAACTCGATTAAATTGCATTGTCCGCGGGAACCGATGAAATGAATTCGTTTAAATTATTGATGAATTCGGTCGTTTGCCTTACTAGAACACCTCTTTAGACGGATCTTTTGTTGAATTAGGTCCCTAATTTATGACCCTGAATATTTGGGATCCCTAAAGGCCTTCGCGGTATTTCACTAGAACGGATAAAATCCTGTGAACATTCAGTTTTTGACATTTATTCCAAAAAGATAATATATAATAGGTGAAAAACAAAAAAAAAAAAAAAAAAACAGAAAACGAACAAATTATTGTACATAGGCGGATGCGAGATTCCGGTCGGGGGAATGTCACTACGGGGATCATTGTCCTATGAAATAAATGCACCGAATAAATGGAAAACTTCTATAATGGAAACTTTTAAGAGAAACAGATGTATATTTTCTTCTGTGCGATAGCAGTAATTTCTCTTTCTGTTAATATGGAGAAAATGACGCACAAACGCTCTGTCACTGGATGAGATACGAAAATAGTATATGAAAAACAGAAAAATAACGAGAAAAGCGACGTAAATCAAATAACATGACATGGTAAAAGATATATAGGAAAAACGTCACTCAACGTGGTATTTAGACGGCACACGTATATGCAGAAGCTGTCTGACCACTGGGATAATTGTTTTAAAAAGCGAGACGAACAAGGAACGAATTGTCAGCGAGGGGCAAAGGCTACACGCACGGAACAGAGAAAAAGTTCGAGCAATGACACCACACTCACTGCCCTAACTGATTCTGACAGACTTTTGGCAAACCTTCCTTCAGCTCAGCGCGCGTTACTGCAACGAGCTAAGCGCACTTGCCACGAATACCCGATGCTACTTTGAATCACTCACACAAACACGCTTACATATCTCGTAGTCTCCTATATGCTGAAACGACGGCCGTGCATTTATGCTTGCTGTCTAGAAAGCATCCTTGATCGCGCTTGTTATCCGACAGGCAGCGACAACGACAATGAGGACCACGTTCGAGGGAGATCGTGAACTAATCATATTTACCGAATAATAATTTCCAGCTCGGAACATCGTCGACAGGTAGAGCTGTTCCCCATAAATACCGAGTCCGCATTATTACATGCATATGAATAATAAACTGTATCTTTTGCACTTCGCTAGTAAGACACCCTCTGAACCACAAGTTTCCTATATTACGGAAAAGTTAGTTTTATTTCACCGTGTCGTTCTTTAAACAATGACATTTTAAAGCATGACGCAAAAGTGTTACGGATTTCATTACCGTCAACGATTAATTTTTACACCAGGGGTGGTCAGAAAAGAATGTTATCGAAAAATCTTTACGAAAAAAAACTGTT
Source organism: Icerya purchasi (assembly GCA_039619475.1). NCBI lineage: Eukaryota > Metazoa > Arthropoda > Insecta > Hemiptera > Monophlebidae > Icerya > Icerya purchasi. Next base: position 202,633,092 of record CM077115.1, read on the forward strand.
ATGAAAAAGCGTTAAAGCTCCACGAAATGTATATAACTGAAGTTACAACAGAGATTGCTGCACAAGCCGTAAATCAATTTTTTCTATAAACGACACACAATGTCAGTTAAAATTTATTTTTCTGAGAACTACCTTTTGGAGCTCTAGAACTCCAGCCAATTCCTTGTTCCCTGTCTTGGTTCTATTCTATTCCTTTCAGTCGTCGCTCTTCTATTGTCTCCCTAATTCGTCTCCGGATCAATCAACCCCTACTTCTCTATTCCCGCTTTCGATTTGCTCTGTCGCCTTCTCCTGGTTGTTCTCTTCACGATTGTGATCCTCCTCGTACATGTGATGCTAATCACATTTTCTTTGAGTGTCCTGCTCTTCGTAACGAACGCTCCCTAGCTTAGTTTTTTTGTTGTTAGGTCAATGCCGCTGGCGCGCCCACAAAAAAAAAAAAAAAAAAACAAAAAAAAACCGCCTAGTAAGATCGAAAAGATCGAGTTTTATATCAAATAAAACCCGTTTAATACGTTTTCTAAGGGATCGTGCGAAAAGTATGCATTAAAAAAAAACATAAATACGTACGAATAAAATAATAATTTTTGCAAAAATCCGATTAAAAGTGTGCATTAAAAAACACATAAATACGTACGAATAAAAAAATAATAATAATTTTTGCAAAAATCCGATTAAAAGTGTGCATTAAAAAACACATAAATACGTACGAATAAAAAAATAATAATTTTTGCAAAAATCCGATTAAAAGTGTGCATTAAAAAACACATAAATACGTACGAATAAAAAAATAATAATAATTTTTGCAAAAATCCGATTAAAAGTGTGCATTAAAAAACACATAAATACGTACGAATAAAAAAATAATAATTTTTGCAAAAATCCGATTAAAGGTGGTGCATTAAAAAACACATAAATACGTATACGTACGAATAAAAAAATAATAATAATTTTTGCAAAAATCGGATTAAAAGTGGTGCATTAAAAAAAAACAAAACATAAATACTTAAGAATAAAAAAATAATAATTTTTGCAAAAATCCGATTTTGTTTAATTACGTACGCACATTGCAATTGCATATACCATATAGATTTTACCTTACTGTAATGATTTTAATTCGGCTGAAATAATTATGTTTTCCATGTGGTATTTAATTTCCAAAGTCCATTTTAAAAATTTTAATTTTTTTCCATAATTGTTTGCGGTAAAGTAATTTTATCTTTAATGGAGTTCTCTTCTATTGGCGCCGAACTGTACGAGTTGCGACGTTATAATTAAAGAAAGAATAGCCAGAGTTTTAATCTTGTAAAAGACTTTCAAATTGGTTTCTTCTAGTATGGTGTTGCGACTCTAATATATAATTTAATTCGGAAACTGGTTTTCATGAACATCAACAAATATACCGGATAAGACACTAAAACACAGATGAGAACTCTGATGTTTGTGTTTCAGATGGGGAAAATCATGTTATATGCTGGAAAGTGAAATTGGACAGGTTAAATTTTGTGAAAAATTTAATTTGGTTCTAAGAACTGGGGTGAAACGCAGCGTATTATGTAGGGGAAGTCGTATTAAACGCGATCGTTGTTGGCGCATTCTACTTGATTTGTGTAGTGTGTGTATATGAATAGAGGTACGAAACGTAGTATTATTTTTCTAAACGACCAAGACGAAAACATCGACTACTGGCTATCGTAATTGACGATGTAACGAAAAAATGTTTGCATTATTATTGCTAGATGATCTTACATGTAACGCGTAGATAATGAATAAGCGTACAAACAAAGCTAGGCGGAAAACTGGAAATATTTTCGGACATTTTGCCAAAAGCCGTAAAGATAGAAAAACACTTTTATTCAGTTCTTCATAGATATATTCGCAATTAATAACTTGGCTTACCCATATATATATATATATATAGGACAGACCCTCTCAAACGAGGTAATCTCCATCAACAGGATTATTGCCTTCATTAAAATTGGTGGCTTAACTCACCACATTTAAATTATGCCCCCTCCCTTATGTGTGCTGTAATGACCATAGTAGTTACACACAGCACATACAATTTAAGGGGAAAAAAAACAGTGCATTAATTCACATCTTTCATTAACCGGTTTTAGGGTTATAGAGTTAAATGTGTATCATTCCGAAAAACCTGCACTACGGATTCGGAGAGGTAATTCATAAACAAGAAAAAGAAAAAAAGGAAAAAGGAAATTTTCATCTAAAATTTTTCAATGTTTATTTGAATTACAACACCGCTGTCTAATGAAAATAGTGCGGCCAAATTTTTTTTCCATGAAAAACAAATAACTCTCGAAGCAATGAAAATAAATGGACTATCAGCTGTGTATTATATAAAGAAGAAAGACTGACGCGTTTTTCTGAAATAAGAGTACAGAAAAAACAAAAAAAAAAAAAAGAAGGTAGCTGCAAACATCGGTCAAAAAGAGTTTTATTATTTGGTGAAATATACAAAAATATTTGCGCCATGTATTATGCTATCTCTGTGGCTTAAATGCAAACAGGGAAATACATTTATTAGAAATGATGTATGTTTATACTTTCGCTGCTTACGTGTTTCCGTTCAAAATAATATTGTATAACGTCACTGTCAAATCCAGGACAAAAATGAATGCACAAAAAAAAAAAAAAAAAAGAAGGAAATCGGCAATTTTGTTGCGCAACACGCTTCCTTAATGGAATATAATACGTCAGATGGCGCACGACAACAATAATGATAATAATATGTGAATAGTCGATCAGTTTATAGTTTGGGGGAAGAAGAACGGACGATTGGTGAAGTTGAAACAAAAGAATGGAACTATTGGAAGGAGATAAGACAGTGACACAGACTTCCCTAGTGGAAGAAGAACCGCCTTGAGCTTTTAATAATACAACAGTAGTTTTTCTTATTCCCTACAAAAATGGTAACACAAGACTTAGAAAAATAAACGACAAAGTTTTCCACAACATTTATCTGAAGAAATTTAAATCTGCCAAGATATATTTTTACATCGCATTCGACTTATTTTCTTTCATTTCTTTTTTTTTTTTTTTTTTTTTTGGCTTTTTCACGTTATATATATATATGCATTTAAATTATACGGCGCGTGCTAAAATGTCTTTCATAGTTTATTATGAAATGTGGACCTTTCTCGATGCTGAACTAAAGAATTAAAAATTTTTTATTTGAGTTTCCTGTTTTGGCTGCAAAAATGGTTATTTTTTTTTATGAAGTCGTTAATTTTTTTTTTTTTTTTTTTTTTTTTTTTATATGATATTCCCTGATCTTCAGTATGCCGTATTTAACTGCTGTGGCTATCACGACATACCGAAACGGGATTTGCGGTTATATAGTTTTAGCTATCCTGTTTATGTTAAGAAAATTAATGACGGAATCTATTGCTGTTTGGGTGTTTGATAGCATATCGGGAAGTGTTTTATATGTTAAGAGTTTCTTAGTTGATAGGAATGCTGTGCATTCTATTAATAAGTGTTGAACGGTTGGCATGAAATTTCCCATACAGAAAGGGCACTGTGTTGGTGGAGATGTCCCATTTAGAAGGTGGTCGTGCGAGATTGCGGTGTGGCCTGTGCGCAGTCGGCTGATTATACTGAATTCTCTGCGGGAACAATTTGTTGGAGGCCACCATGGCTCGATCGTTGTCTTTACCTGGGCCAGAAAAGTCTGACAGGCGGTCCATTGTCCCTTCCATTCTTGTTTGCTTATCGCTAGAAAGAATTGTGCCATGGATGAAGGGGGAGGCGAGTATCTGTTCTGCGGAGCTCGTAGTGCTGATTGTGCCATTGCGTTCGCTTGTTCATTCCCTCGTATTCCTGCGTGACCAGGGACCCACATAAACGTCACCTGGCCCTCGGACTTCTGTATGTCGATGATCATACGAAGAATTTGAGTGCTTATTGTATTTCTTGTTTTAGGGCTAGATATGGCTTCTAGTGCTGTCAGAGAATCTGTGATTATTAATATCTTCTTGTTGGGCTCACACAGAGACGTGTATTGTAGCCCATATAATATGGCGTACATTTCCGCGTCTAGTACTGTGCAACCATCATTGAGGCGGAAAGAATATGCCTTATCCGATACTACGAACGCACATGCTGTCGGTGATATGACTGTGGAGGGGTTATTCCGAGCACCATCTGTGTATACTATAACGTGGTCGGTGTATTTATTTATTGTATTTTTGGCCATTACGATGGCGTCAGTTAGGTGCTGTCTGGAGTTGTTTTTGAGTGATACTATTATTGGGGACTCCCATGGGGGAACTAATGTTAGGTTTTGCATAGGGTTCATTGGATTTATATTATTTGAATTTAATAAGCCACGAACTTCAGGCACAGGATCGTTTGAAAAACTTGGTGTGCATAGGGAGTTAATAGCAGCCACAGGAGCATGTGTCAAGGACAGAAGGGCATTACATCGTCTATGATAGTCCCTGTAGTATGACAACGGCGGGCACCCCAACAAATTGCACATACTGGATCCAGGAGTAGTACGATGAGCTCCAAGAATTGAACGAAGGGCAGAATTATGGATTGCATCTAATGAATTTATTAAGGACTGACATGCTTGGGAGTAGGCGGGACACCCGTACATGATTTTAGATAAGATGATGGATTTATACACTGATAGAAGAAGCTTGGGATGAAAGTTATATTTAGGATTTGATAAGTATTTGATAATGCCGAGGGATTTTAAACACTTTTTTTTTAAACCTGATATGTGTGGACGCCAGGATAGCCGGCAATCAAACAATAGTCCCAGGAATTTCACTGTAGGTTGAAAGGATATAGGATTATTATCTAGTGTGAAGGAAATAGTAGGTGAGACGGCACGTCTTTTATGGAATTCCGTATATATTGTTTTGGAAGGAGAGAACACTAGGCCGTTGTTATTTGACCAGGATTGTAATTTATTTATTGTTTTTTGGAGGATATTTTGTGCATTGGAAGGAAGACTGGAAGATAAAGAGATGTTCAAGTCGTCGATATAAAGCCGGGCAGTAACAGGAGGCGAAATGCAGTTCATTATATCATTTATAAAGAATATAAACAAGGTTGCACTTAGGGCAGAGCCTTGTGGTATGCCATTCTCTAGTGACATAGTTATTGAATTGATATTTCCAATTTTAACTTGAAACTTTCTTTCTGTTAGAAAGTTTTTTATATAGTTGGCCATATTGCCAGTTAACCCAGCGGTTAGTAGCTTCATTAGTAGCCCCCGCCGCCATACTCGATCAAAGGTGTAATTCGATTGATAACAGTCGTGTATTATTGAGTTCGATTTATTATCTTTACAAAGCATCGTAAAACTGATAAATCTCCACGTCGATTTCGATCTCGGTACAGCGGAGTATGTACCGTTCCCCCCCAACCGTTAGAAGGAACTTACCGCAGCACGAGATGGATAATGCAGCAACAAAGCCAACGCCAGCAGGTGATAACGATCCGTTATTTATCTCCACACACACTGTCACACACAATGCTACACAACACGACCGATCGCATACTGATAACACATATAACGCGATTACTAATAACAATTCTAATCAACTTAACACTAGTACATCGGCAATAAATAACACCGCTAATAATTCTTCTTCAACAACAAACATTTCGAATAATCTAACCACTAAAACCGAAACCGAAATAGAAATAATTCCGAAACAAATTCCAGTAGCAAAAACAACATCGTTTTCAGAAAAATTAAAATCCAAAAAATACCTTCCGCCCATTGTAGAATTTGAATTCCCCTCAGAAGAGCAAGGAGTAATCTTTCCGTTTATCGAGAACACGGTCCCTCGCGATTATTTCTCGGCATTAAAGAATTTCGTAGGTGGCCCAAAAAATATCATAGCAGGATCCAAAATCAACAATAACCGTGTTTTGATTTTCCTAAAGTCAAAAACTATAGTTGAAAATTTTATGACCAATGGAGCTACAATATCAGTGAACAACACAACTATCTCTGGTCAGAGACTGAAAACCCCCGCCAGAAAAGTAGTTCTATCTAATGTATCGCCAACTATCCCAAATACGGTCCTTAAAACATATCTACAAAGCGTATTAAACCTAAAATTAGTCTCGGCCATATCATTATTACGAGTCAGCCCTAATGATACCGAGTTCGGTCATATCATAAGCTGGCGGAGACAAGCCTACGTAGAAAACACTGACTTTGTTAATGACATACCCGAATCCTTTTTAATAATACACAATGACCGCGAACACAGAATATTCACACAGATAGAAAAAACTAACACCCCTTTAGCTCATGAGAATTCTCCGAAACCCGAAGAAAAGGAGGAAATCATAACTGGGACCAAACGCCCACACCCTCCCACGCCTGACCCACCAGTTACGAACGATGAACCTATCTATCCCAATGTTAACCGAGACAGTAAAATGGACACAATGTCCTATCCAACAACAGAAAATCAGGCCGATGCTACCCCAACAGTTACAAATAATCAGGCTATTAATCCAGCATCTTCAAACGATATTAATCCTGTAACAGGTCCCAAAAAACAAAAAACCACAACAAAAGAACTCCTAAAGTCAATCGAGAGCAATGTAACCCAAAACCCGCACTACCCGCTATCCTACTCAAATCTTATAATCCTGATGGATCTAGTCCAGGGACAAAAAAATCCCATAAACATCGTTAACAGTTTCACCAGTGACATAGATGGCTTGATAAACATGCTCTCCGACAATTACCCTCTACTGGAAAACCGCGCAATGAAAACACGCTTCTCCAAGCTAATCAAAAAACTAAGCTCCTTTCCGCAACCACCTCCACAACCCTCTCCCATGTAAATAGAAATACATAAACAACTAAAACAAACAAGACTATTTCCTAAAATATATTGCCATGGCTCATAATAAAATCATAATGCAGTGGAATTGTAGAGGTTTCTACAATCAGCTCACTGAACTTAAACTATTAATAGCCTCACACGCCCCCAAAATCATATGCCTACAGGAGTCATATCTGAAAGCATCCAACAACCCGACACTTCAAAATTACTCTATAATAAGATGCGATTATGAGCAGGGCATTCGAGCAAGTGGAGGAGTTATTACCCTAGTGCGATCCGATCTACACGCAACGGCTATAAATCTTAAAACATCGCTCCAAACAATTGCTATATCAGTCAACATACCCTCTCTTTCAAACCACCCGATCACGGTATGTAACTGCTATATCCCACCTGACACACTGGTAAATCCAAACGAAATGGAAAAGCTGCTACTGCAGATTGCTCACCCCGCAATTATTGTCGGAGACTTCAATGCCCACTCTCCAGTATGGGGATCAATATCAACCAATAAACACGGAAATATCATTAACAAGTTAGTGCTGGAAAACAATTTAATTGTCATGTCCCCCCCTAACTATACATATCTCAGCCCTACCCATAATACATTTTCAACAATTGATATAGCGCTAATCTCCCCTATATTAGTACCAAAACTACAATCAACTGTACTGGAGGACCCATACTCAAGTGACCATTTTCCTGTGTTCTTACATACAACACTAGTTTCACAAGACCAGGAGGTGCTAAGCTGCCCACGTCTTTTATATAATAAAGCAGACTGGAAATTATACACATCGAAGGTCGAAATCCCAAACCAGCCATCTGTGTCTGTACAAGAAAACATTAACCGCCTACATCAGGCCATTTTCAACGCTGCTAAAGCTTCAATTCCCATGTCATCCGGTTGCCACCGAACCCGCAGAGTACCGTGGTGGTGCCCTGAAATTGAAATGGCAATACGATGTCGGAAACGGGCATTACGAAAATTCAAATCGTCTGGCCTCCCCTCCGATTTAATCATCTTCAAAAAATGTAGGGCCGAGGCACGATTAATGATACGATCTAAAAAACAAGAATCATGGCACGTCTTTATTTCTTCAATATCGACTACCACATCAAATCGTTCCTCATGGGAAAAGATAAAAGCAATTAACGGAATCAACCGTTCTAAGCCCTTTATCCATTTAAGTGACAACGGCACAACAGTATCTGACACAACACAAGTTGCAAATTTATTTGCGGAACACTTTTCTTTAACATCATCTTCCACATCATACACAAATGTATTTAGAGCTCGAAAAGCCGAAATAGAGTCATTAGAAATGTATATCCCTCAAGATGCAACAGCTCCTTATAACTGCGATTTCACAGAAAATGAACTTAATTTCCAACTTACACATCATACGCGTAATAGTTCTCCTGGTCCCGATTCGATGCATCCGTACATGCTAAAATATTTACCATCTTCTGCAAAATCCTACTTACTCCATATATATAACCAGGTGTGGATGGCAGGCTCTATCCCGCATCAATGGAAACTAGCCCAAATTGTTCCTATCCTGAAGCCAAGCAAAGATCCTCTCCTCCTTCCTAGTTACCGGCCCATTTCTCTCCTAAATGTGATATCCAAAACAATGGAGAAAATGGTGAACAGGCGTCTAATCCATTTCCTTGAACAGAATAACCTCCTTTCCTCTACACAAGCCGGAGGGCGTAAAATGCGATCATCTACTGATCATCTATTGAGCCTACAACGGCAAATTTCAACAGCTTTCTGCCATCAACAAAGCGTACATGCAATATTTTTTGACATGGAAAAAGCCTTTGATCGAGTTTATTCTATGATAACGACTTCATAAACAAAAACAACCTTATAATAGCCGATAAAGACCCCGCAAATAAATTCCAAATAAAAATGTTTGCAATATAATTAAGGACTGCGATATTGTGCTAAATGGTTTCTTGAAACACAATGTTTCTCGTTTTATTTCTTTAAATCGCATTTGTTTAATTGATGAATTGCGGAGATCTACAAATGTCCACAACTTGCACGGATAGTGTAGTGAACGATACGTTCAAAAAATACATGCAAATAAAATGTTTACAAGTGTGAGCGAGATTCATAATAGTAGATTGACTATTTGTACACACTTCACTTTTTTTCTTTATACATTATGCACATCAGCATAATTTTCTTTGTTTTCCCGGCTCGGTATTAAATACCAAATGATATTGTTTAAATCAATCTATACTTTTGCCACCGCTGAGAATCGAAAGATTCAGGCCCGGGGCTACGTAAATATTAGGGGCTCTTTTCGGAAATGACAAAATTATCAGTTTTACAAAATAACTAAATTTAATTTAATTTAATAATATTATTTTGAATTCACGAATTAACATATAATTATTAATGCAAACAAAACTAAATATCATATAGACAATGGGTAGAATTAGAATATATACATATATAGTTTTAAACAATGAATTTTTCAGCAAATTTTAACCAAAGATTTGTGTAAAAGGATAGTGTGTGGCGTGTGTTGCGCGTGTACACGCGCATATACATACATTCATACAGACATTTTTTAATAACATCGATTCCGACTCGTTATACCTTAAAACAAATTTCTGGTACGTTTTATGGAACTCGAAATTTTGTGCTATTATGAAGTTTCCTCCTCTAGGAGGAAATAAAAATGGATACAAAATTATTAACAAAAGTAAATGTACTAAAAAATGCATTTGCTCCTGTAAAGTTAATTTTATTTATTTAAAAAAAAGTTGATGTATTTTTTTTTTTTTTTTTTTTTCTAAGATTGTATATGAGGGTTTCCATGTGCCGTGTTTAACTACTGGGGCTATTACAGCACATGGAGCCTACTTAAGGGGATTAAACGCGATAGTACAGATCGCTGCTCCGCATGTAAGCTAATACAGCTGCGACCGCGGGCGGAGCATTTGACAGTATCGTAGAACTAGAGGAAGTGGTGAAGTGCATGGATCGTGGTACTGCAAAAGAGGGACATTCGAGAAGTAGGTGATAGGTGGATGGGGCGCTCGGTTGACTACAAAAGGGGCAGACATTTGGGGGTTCCTGGCTCGTGAATATGTAGCCGTGCGAGAGGGTTGTATGTCCTATTCGGAGACGATTCAGGACAGAAAAATCTCTGCGGGAAACTCCGTCTGTGGGCCACCAAGGCTCCGTGGTTGTTTTTATGCTTCGGAGAAATGTACTTGAAGATCTCCATTCCTGTTGCCTTCTTCTCCAGTTTGCTGCATAAATAAATGAGCCAATGTAGGGGGAAGAGGGGGGTTGTGTGGCATTGGAGAGAACAATGTCGCCTGAGCTGCTCGATTGACACGCTCATTGCCTGGAATCCCAACATGAGCCGGCGCCCATAGGAAGGACATTTCGGAGTTTAAATGTGATAATCTGTATAATAGGTAATGTACCTTCCTTACCAAAGGGTTGTTGGATTTAATCCCCGAGATGAGTTGAAGGGAGTTTAGAGAGTCAGTTATGAGTAGGGCCTTTTGGGACTGGGGGTTGCTATCGGTATAGTGTTGGATGCAAAAGACTATCGCGTATATTTCAGCGTCCAGTGCTGTACAGCAATCGTGCAGTCTAACTGACTCTGCTGCCCCTGAGACTTCGAAGGAGCATGCCGCCGGTGACTGATAAACTATTGCCTTTGCTCCATCTGTGTAGAGGCATGCATGGTCTGTGTAGCTCGCTATGATATTTGTTGCTATTTGTGCTATGTTTGGGGGGTATTGTGCTTTGTTAAATTTTGTCAGCGATATGTTGATGTTTGTGATTGGCTGACTCCAAGGTGGTGCGGTTGCTGCGAAGTCTGGCAGAGTTCTTGGGATTGAAAAGATTTGGAAACGACCCATAACCGAAAAAAGTTCGGGCACCATGTCATTCCCAAACCTCATATTAGGAGATATTGTCGTGATTTTGGTACTACTAAGGAGGGTGCTCATTTCTTTAAAGTTATAATACTTCCTATAGTAGGACAGCGGGGGACAACCTGCCAGTGCATACAAACTTATAACCGGAGAAGAGGGATGAGCAGAAAGGATAGACCGGAGGGCAGCAGAATGTATAGGATCTAACGATCTTAGCACACTTTTAGCGGCTGAGGAGTACACCTGGCACCCGTAATTGATTCGTGAAAGGATAATCGATCTGTAGATTGTAAGAAGTAATTTTGGGTTTATATTGTACTTGTAATTTGATAGATATTTCAGGATAGACAAGGATGTTAGGCACTTGGTTTTGAGCTCAGCTATGTGAGAGCGCCAGGAAAGTTTTTTATCAAATATTAGGCCTAAAAACTTGACTGACGGACGATTTGGGATAGGAAAACCATTTAGACTCAGGAATACGCTGGGAAGTGGGTTTTGGCGTCCCCTGTGGAAATCAACACATATTGTTTTTGTTAAGGAAAAGGTCAGACCGTTATCATTGGACCACTTCTGTAAATTTTCGATGGATTTTTGGAGGATATTTTGAGCGTTTATAGGATGGTTGGACGATAAGGATATATTCAGGTCATCAACGTAGAGCCGGGACGTTACTGGGGCGGCAAGGCAGTCAGTTATATCATTGATATAATATATGAACAAGGTTGAGCTTAAAGCGGAACCTTGTGGTACACCATTTTCCAACAGCATCAGTTCAGACGTTGACGAACCAGTCGTAACTTGGATCGTTCTATTGTCTAAGAAGCTGTGTAGGTATTTACCCAATTTTCCGGCGATTCCCGCCGTTCGCAGTTTTAGTAGTAAGCCATGACGCCACAGGCGGTCAAATGCTTTTTCTAAATCGAAAAATACTGCGTAGAGGTGCTGTTGGCGATGAAACGCCGATAAAATCTGCCTTTGCAGGCTAAGTAGCTGGCTGACTGTCGATCTTGCCTCTCGCCCGCCGGCTTGGTTAGGAGATAGAAGACATTTTTGTTCTAGGAAAAACATGAGGCGCCTATTAACCATCTTCTCCAGCGTTTTGGAAATGACACTAAGCAATGAAATAGGACGGTAACTTTCGGGAAGAGTAGGATCTTTATTTTCCTTTAGTATTGGAATGATATTGGCTGATTTCCATTGTGCCGGAATGTTTCCGGAATTCCAGATTTGGTTGAATATATGTAGGAGAAAATGTTTGCCGGAAATTGGGAGATACTTTAGCATGTACGGGTGGATACAGTCGGGGCCAGGAGCAGTGTGGGATGTGTGGTAGTTGAGTTAGAAATTTAATTCTGAGGTGGTAAAGTTACTGTTGTATGTTTCGTTGGATTCGGACGGGAAGTGCACTGGCTGTTGCTCTGCTTGGTGTTTCATGCTGTTCTGACGACGATGCTGCGGCAAAGTAGCTGGCAAAGGCTTTGGCGACGTCCGCTCCATCCGTTATCTGGCTGCCATTGATTCTGAGTTGAACGCGTTTTGGGGCGCTGTTGATTCCGCTGATGGATTTTATTTTGTTCCACATGGTCCTATTTGACGTTGACGAAGAGATCGATGCGATAAACTGTTCCCAGCATTCTTGTTTTTTGCCGCGAATAAGAGCACGGGCAAGAGCTCGGGACTTTTTGAAGGCTATTAAGTCAGGTAGCGACCGAGACGTTTTATACTTTCTGAGTGCTCGTTTGCGCTGTTGGATTGCGGTATGAATCTCTTTGCACCACCATGGTACTCTCTTAGCTCGGGAATTGTGAGAGATGGGTATTGATAAGCAGGCGGTGTGTAGAATGGCATTAAGAAACGTGCTTAAATTGTCTGATAGGGACTCGCTAGGAGCTGGGATTTTGATTTCGGCCTCGTATGCAGCCCAGTCCGCCTTGTGGAACAAAAATCGTGGGGGTCTTGGAATTAGCGGTGATGGATGGTATCCCGCGAACTGTAGGAATACTGGGAAATGATCACTGGAGCAAAGGTCGTCATGGATAAAAGACTTAAGTTTCGGGAGGAGTAATGGGGATACCAGTGCTAAGTCAATAGTCGAGAAGGTGTTATGGGAGAGGTTGAAATGTGTGTGGTCAGGTGGGACCAGGGTACACAAATCGTACTCTATTAATATATTAGTGATGATTGATCCATATCTGTTGGTTGACGCCGCTCCCCATAGTGGGGAGTGAGCGTTGAAATCTCCAAGTATGACCATTGGACTTACTATTTGGGATATGGCGTTTTGAAGGTCTACCGAATGTACCATAGTGTTGGTGGGACGGTAGCAGTTGCAGATCGTTAATGAAAGTCTCGGAGGACCGTGTAAGAATACAGATATCGCTACCATCTGAAGAGGTGTGTCTATTCTGGCTGATACAGCTGAGACCGACGTATGTACTAGGATTGCTACTCCTCCGCTTGCTCGGTTGCCACCAATATTATCGCATCGGAATAGGCTGTAGTCCTTTATTCTTGGTTTGTCTCCAGGCCGCAAGTGCGTCTCCTGCAAGCAGGCTACCGATGGAGAATATGTGGCTAATAGTTGTTCCAGTTCGGCTTGGTGATTGATAAAGCCTCTGCAGTTCCACTGCATAATTGTATTGTTGCTCGCCATGCTGGGTGTTTCTATGTTGTTTCGTGAAGCCAGTGGCTGTTGTTAGTCGGTCTTTAATATTGGGGTTCACATGGGGTTCGTGTGTTAGTGGGTAGAGCTCCCTTCTGACGTATTGCCATCTGTGGATAGGCAGCTCAGACTTTTTAGTATGCGGGTACATTTATTTTTTACGAGTAAGCTCGAGTTCTTCAGGTGTGGTTTGGTTGCTGCAATTAGGTGAATCAGTCCGTCTTTATCCTGTGTAAAGTTGTGCGCGTAGGTTATATAGTCAGATTTAGAAGTTATGTTTCTCATGAAGGTTTTGTAATTGTCGAAGTTAATGATGAAGTTGGCTTGATCGTTATCAAACATCGGTCTGACCTTCTCAACTGCTTCGTCGATGTTTATGTTTTTTTTTTGTTTTGGCTCTCGATTAGCTGACTCAGTGATGTGCTGCACGTCTGGCGGTGTTTTGAAATCGGTTTTCTGTTGTGCCTGTTGCTGCAAAGAGTCCTTCTCTTCTGGCTGTGATCTCAAAGTATGTTTCAGCTCTGATTGGATTGGGGAGCTATCTGTTTGTTCCAGTAGTGCAGTATGGCTGATGTCGTCCTCTGGTAACGGGATATTAATTTTCTTTGTTGCAGGCTGAGATGTCGCTGATAGTGTGGGATCGTCGGGCAAAGAGTCTGGTGTTGCTGGGTGGGGGCGTTTCGCATTTGGGATTATTTGGTCGACTTCCATTGCTCTGCCGATGTCTAGGTGTTGTGTGGGGGGGGAGTAGGTAGCATGGTTGGTTGGCTAGTGTTTCCTTTTTTATTTGTACAGCTGTGGCATGAGTGGTCGTCTAAGTGGAGGAATATGCGGTGTTCGTGTTCATTGCGGGTTAGTATAAAGGACTCAGGGATGTTGGAACAGTTGGCCTGCTCTATATAGACTTGTCTACGCCCGCTGACAATATGTCCGAATTCGGCGTCGTTTGGGTTGACCCGAAGGATGGCTATAGGGGTGATTAATTTCAAAGAAAACACTGAGGCAAGGTGAGAGAGTATGAGCTGGTTCGGGGTAGTAGAAGAGACATTTGACATGATTAGTTTATTTGATGGATTTTTTAAACGTCGAGCAGTGATCACTTGCGAGCCTATTTTAATTCTTCCTCCATGTTCGAATAGCTTTTCGACATTGGATTTCGACTTAAAAAATATTGCCACTCGGTCTCTGCTGATTTTCGAGCCTGCTATTATGTTAGATGGTCCGCCAACTAAATCCTTTAATGCCAAGAAGTAATCGCGGTTGCTGCTTGTCGGAACATACGGGAATATGACAAATGATGGATTAATTTTTCATTACATGTCGGAAATGGGTATCTCTTGGGGACCCCTTTATAACGACGGGGCCCGGGGCTGAAGCCCCCCTAGATCACCCCCTAAATCCAGGCCTGGAAAGACTACTGTCTTAATAATCAAGCGTTCACGCTACTAGGCTATCGCGACCACTTACAGCATCATTATTTACTTAATTATTTACCCCTTACATATACATATACGAGTATGTAATATTATACTGCACACACAAATATCTCTATGTATAACTTTTAAAATCATGCATTTAAGTAAAACCCGCCCCAATCAGTTACAGGTATCACATTCTGTTATGGAATATAGGAAGATGTATGTTATCAAAAGTACTAATGATGTCATTGGCGCACCCAAGGGAGAATAAACGGACACTGTTAAAAATGGCAAAATTTTTGACAGTAAAAATTATTATTTGATATAAAGTATTTGTTAATAGTACATTTTAAACAAAAACATTACATATATAAATCATTAAGATATATAGATATACAAAAACATGTTCTACCTCCAACTTTACCTATACGCTACTCTTTTAGTCCCCCAGGGACAAATCCTGGGTGCGCCAGTGAATGACGTTAATGAGAATGCAACAACAGCGTAGTTTTTAGTAACAAATGATTTATATACATGCCGGAAGCGAAAAGACTAATACAATTAAAAGGACTATGATCAGGACGGAAACGAAATATATCATTAGGAAGAAGTAGGTAATTATTTTTCAACTACAAAATTAGACGATTGTTTACCGTGTACTCTCGAATATTGAGCAACGGTCGAAAAGTTGCTGAGTTTGTTTTGAGTATAGGAATTATTGTAAAGAAGTTTTTCCATGAGAAGGGAAGGAATCCGATTGAAAATCAAAAAGGATTTGAAGTATTAGATATGTGTTTAATTACAAGGTATGGTTAAACCAGTGATGGGGGGGTATTTGATTTGTACAAGGGGGGATAAATGTGGTTTGCTCAATGAAACTATTAAGCAATAAAAAAAGATTTTTTTTTTTTTTTTTTTTTTTGTGAAAGCAACATCCTGTACCGTGTTTAACTGCTGTGGCTATTACAGTATGAAGATGCGCGGTTTGTTTTTATAGATATCTGCTTATTCCGCTAGATCTGACAAATTGTGTTACAGATAAAATTGCATCGGGGGAATTCTCAAGAATGTTGGTGACTGTTTTGTTATTAATTGAAAGGGGCCGGTGAGGTGATAATGCTGGACAGTCGCATAGTATATGAGGAGTTGAGGGAGCAACAGCTTGGCCACAGAAAGGACAATTCGTAGGAGAGGGGGTTCTTTGCAAAATAAAATTATGCGACATGGCCGTATGGCCTATGCGCAAGCGGCTAAGTGCACAGAAATCTCTGCGGGAGATGCTTTTTTCTGGCCACCATGGTTCCGTTGAGGGTTTAATTAACCTCGAGAAAGTCTGACACGAGGACCAATGGGTTTTCCATAAGGACGTGAGATTATTCAAGATTATGTTCGAGAGATGAGGTGGAGGTGGGCTGTTACTAGGCGAGGGGCAATATATTTCTGCTCGGGCGGATGTATCGACGCGTTCATTTCCAGGAATCCCTGCATGGCTGGGCGCCCACAGAAAGGATACGGAGCACTGTCTCTTAATAAGTTCGTATAATACCTGCTGGGTTCGAATTGCTACAGGATGTTTGGTGAGGGGATTAGAAATTGTCAATAAGGCCGCGGATGAATCAGATACCAGCAGGGCTTTCTGTGAAGTAGGCTCTGTAGAAAGAAAATATTCCAAACAGAAAAATACTCCATATTATATTTCAGCATCCAGTACCGAGCAATTGTCATTCAGTCGAATGCTTCGAATCACGTCGCAGACTTCAAAGGAACAGGTGGTTGGGGAAGAAGTAGTCTCTGGGGTAGCCTTGGCAGCATCCGTGTAGAAAAAAAGGTGGTCGGGGTATTTTTGCATTATTACTGTTGTCAACTGAACGATATTCGGGTGCAGGGGTTTATTATACTTCGTCAGGGAAAAGTTAACATCAATGTTTAAAGGGGCCCACGGCGGAATCATGATGTTAGGAGCTAGGTTAGGGAAAGGGATTACGAGGAATTAGAAGGCATTGAAGGAGAATAAATGAACTTAGAGTTAGGTGCAATGGAATTAATAATGAAGATCAGCGCGTCCTTTAACATATTATCGGCATCTGTGAATGTGCTCTTCACTATGAACGATGGGAGGTTTCTTGCTTAATATTCGGCAAAGTGAAATTAATTACACAAAAGTCTAGTTATAAAAACCTGTTATTTTACTGCAGACTGGGGCATTGATTAAAAAAAATAAAATAAAATACATAATGGTTGCATCTTTCTTTTTTACCTTAATACGATAAATGAAATAATAAATATTATTTTACATTTAATGCGACTAATAAATCGAAAAATAACTCAGGTAGTAATCGATAAAGGCCGAAAAATACTGAAATAGAAACGAGCGATGGATGGGGGGGGGGCAAGAAGCGGAGCGCATAACACATACGGTCTTAAATTGAAGCGAATTCGAGCGAGGTGAAATGTCCAAAAACTCGTAAAACGTCCGACAGGAGTATTTTTTATTGACTGCGCGCCGAATATCTAAGCCTATTTTTTTTTTCTCTTTTGGCGCTGCTCGTGCCGTGTTTATCGCCTAACCTACATCCGACGACCGAATTATAATTTTAATTTCATTTTTCCAAACTTCTGCTTCGCATTAGTCTGCCATTCTTTTTCCTGATAATTCTCAATCGGTGAGTGTTCCTTTTTTTTCGATTTGTATTTTAACGGGTGTTTCGATAATTTCCGTTCGTTGCGCTGCTCCCCCGTATGCATCGAACGATAAAAATTCTGTGACATCGTTAATAAAACGGTATGTTCGTTTACGCGCGTCTTGATTTATCGCTAGTTTTACGGTTAAACGTTTGAACGGGTCAATTAGTTGAAACGTAACCGCATTTTAATGTCCAGCGGTAACTAAAGATTTCATTCCCCCGCGATCTGATACAATTTAATCTGCCTAAATTTCATCGTCCTTTAGTTCGTGACGTAGGCTGTAGGCGTTCGTCGGCAGAATTCGAATGTTCCACGCAAATCCCAGCTGACCAAAGAAAAAGTTTAAAGTAATTTACGCTTAATCTTCCACAATAGAATTTATTTTAACCGTAACAATTGTTCGCTCTTCCTAGAACAGCGTCTCACTGTACATATCACGAAAATGTTCAAACAGTATCGAATAATTCACGGGAAATGTTTTAGTATTGATGAATGTTTAATTTTTTTATGGTATAATTTTCGAACTTTTCAAAGCAACTCGTGCCTACGTACACGAATGTAACGATGTTTATACGTAATCTTTTATTCTTAAGGCGGGGCGATACATGTAAAATTTTTAAAAAAACGATTTTTTTTTTTTTTTGCATAAATAGTAAGTATAACATCTCAAAAATATGCCTGTAAATTTTCAAAATTAAATTCTTATTCATTTTCGATTTATAACTCGTTAAAGTGCCCCGCCGTAACTCAGCGTTCGAGTGATATTAGATCTGTATTAGAGCGGTCAGCTCCTAATACCTGCTTCTCGGATTCCTAACCTTGGCACCTTCTATATTGAAGACCTGAGAAAGCAGATGTTTAAAAACTCTTTTGTTTCTTTATTTCGTGAAAATAACCGCTCTATAGTGATACAGATTTGGTACGCATAGCGCTATCCCATGACGACGTTTGAGTTAGAAATTAATCTTTGAATGTTCATTCATGATCTCTCAAACGTCGTTCTAGGTTGCACCGCTGCTTTGTCGTGTCAAGGATGCTTACTCGGCCAAAAAATCCCTGCGTTCGGTAGTAAGTCCGGTCGTTTGCATGGTCCCATCAGGATAGAGACGCGCGTTAGTGCTTGAATGGTAGTGGTCAAGGGCTGAGACAGTGACTTGTGCTGGTGGAACGGATACTGGAGAATATCATGAATGGTATGAAGAACATGAACTAAGCTGTCAAGAAAACCATAAAGGCTCTTCAGGCATAATGGAAGTCGAAGCTGTGAAAGAGATGTTTTCACGACCCAAAGATGTATTCGGCGTAAAATACGGAAGCTGTATACGAGATGAACCTTAACGGGAATTCTTAATTTGAATCCGTATGGCGACAACTTTTAAGTTATTAAAAGTGAATGGCCACGTGCAGAAGAGGATGAGTGCTCGTCTCCGAAAAACTGGAACAGACAACCAACTGGGAGGAAGAGGCAAACTCATCGAAGCTTTGATCAAAAAATGATCTTTGTTCTACGGATTAGCTATTCGGAGGAACATTAACTGCGTCAAGAATATGACAGATGCAATTATAGCCACGTACTATCCATATGTGCTCCACAAATGACAACCCGAGACATGATTTAGCCACACGCAGAATGCAAATAAGAGTTTCAACTCCACCATCTGGCATCTCTGTTCAAAGCACTTGAATTCAGGACTAAAAGTATATCTCAGCTGGGCTGTTCAATGATGGATATATATATCTTTTACAAGTTATGAACTCCTTACAAATAGTAACTGGCCCGTTAATGCATGTCATATCAAGAAAAAATCGATGAACAAAGAATTGAGTCAAGAAAATCGGCGCAGCTCTTTGATGACTAAAAAAGCTCATGAAGCATGTCCAGAAGAGCTTAACAAGAAAAATGAGTTCTACGAACGCTCTGAAGGACTGCTATATGGCCCTGGAATCGTTGAATAGCTGACTAGTAGGGTAAGTGGCTGCAATCATAAAGTTTCTGTGTGTCAAATCTTCAAACGCGTTTTTCTGGAAGCTACTTTTTTGAAATTGGTGGGCGTAATCGCTCAAAAAGTTCTCAACCGATTTCAATGAAATTTGGTACACATCTTCTCTGTAGTATTAGTTTCTAGTTGAACCTGTAAAATTTCAAAAAAAAAACGGGTGAAAAAGCAAACTTTTTTTTCTGAGGCGCATCAATTTGCGATTTCTTCACTTTTTTGTTTTTTTTTTATAGGTTCAACTAGAAAATACATGTCTTCTGAACACTCTGCAACTTGAATTTTTTGGATCACTACAACAGCCGCTAGAACTCCCGCCGATTGGCGCCGTTTGCTACGAGAGTCTTAGGAAACTGGTCAGTACGGCGGCCACACATTTTGTAAAAAGAAAATAAAAAATCATTGTGCCTTGTATTTAAATATATGATGAATAAATGTGCTTACTTTCAAAAATATTTACTTATTCCTTCCTTATAAAATAGGCCTCTGAAAAACGGCCAAAATTTAGGCGGTTACATGTATCGCCCCCCTTAAGACAGAGCGCTCACCTAAGCAATACGATTTCTCCGCTCGAGCAACAACTTAATTTATGATATAGTATATAATAGAATAAAAAATATGTCACATTTTTCTTCGTCTTGTATCATTTAAAAGAATACCCGTGAATTACGTTTAACCCGATTATTTGAATTTTTAGAAATCTGAAAATACTTTTGTTAAAAAAAAAAACTTTTTCGAAATTTTTGAGTATTACCAGAGTTATAAATTATAAATATAATAAAATCAGATGAAGACATAAAGCTGTACAGTGAAATTGATTTTTTTTTTTTTTTTTCACCAGCAAATATCATATATTATTGAATAAAGTTATGAAATTTAATGTACTCGATAGATTCAGACATTTCTGGCAAATAATTTGTTTTACCATATTGTCTTGTATACTTTTATTACTGCACTCAGCAGTTGTGTAGAGTTTTAAAATGCAAGTATGTTTCCCTAATAACTCTGGATAAATTTTGTATGAATTTCTTGCTCGTCCATATTGCGCATAAATATTCACAATGTAAACAAACGATCGTAAGTTCAAGTTAAAAAACGGTAGAACATGTAACAGCACTCTTACAACGGCAATACGATTGTTGCTTATCATCGGTTGCTTGTCGTATCGCGTAAGTGGATGCAGTTACATATTCCTGGCGATCGGAAAACTTAAGGTTAAACTACTTGATTGAAAGCAGCAAACATTTGAATAATAATACTGCGTTACCAGATGTAAAAGAATCTCCCCTACATCAATCATCCAATAGTGGTGTTGTGTGGTTACTAGATCTGATGGCGGAGGGGATTATTTTAAAAACAAACGTAAACCCCGGTTACTCACAAATTGTTTAGTAATAATCTTTTTAGTTGGCTCGCATCATTTTAGTTTATTGTTTTATCAATCCTCTATAATGATAATAAGAGAAAATACACTTTTTCATGTAAATAAATCCACACCTGTTTGTTAACATTTATAAATATAAAATAAATAAATACCCCGATAATAAACGAAAATAAGTAGTCGAAAGAAGGGGTAGCCCCGGCTATAACAAATAATCGTACTTCGCACGATGTTGTGACCTTCAAGTTCGTGTAATCTCGGTGTGCGTTTACGAGTCATTCTACAAATGCCGACAGTTGAAGTCAATTGACTGTTGCATTTGGACGTGATTGCATTTTGTTTTCGGTGAACTAGGGGACCGCGTGACTTCAATTATTTCCGAAGCCATATTTATTGGATAAACGTGTGCAATTGTTTATTTTATGTTGTTTACATATTGTCATACTATTCTATTTTGTATATTTCAGTTTATATGGATGTGTAATATAATCTGCGTTTTAAACAGAATAATTTTTTCGACAAAAGTCAAGTCGGGTACCCCCCCCCCCCGGTCACATGTGCTGATGTTTATTATTCTTTATGCGTTTAACCGCACAGTCAAAAATCATTTGTTGCAATGTTACAATGCCTAAATTTAAAAATAGAACTACAAATCTCGGAGACTGGAGGGAAAAAAAGTATGAAAAAAATCATTTAAGCCATCCTTGGCAAAAAATGTTCTGAGAGAGCTGCCGCAGATCGATACGAAGTTTCACGTACTTCTCTGCAGGATCTTATCAAAAGTATAAAACAAGGTCATCACTCTCGAGCCAAAATTAGGGCGTTTTCAACAGACATTTAAACCTGAGTTTGAAAGACAACTTTGTGAGCATGTAATACATCTAGATAACCCCGTGTCTCATGCCTTTAACAAGAAGTTAGTTTTTTGCGCCTTGCCTTTCATTTGGCAGAAGAATTAAAATTCCTCACGGGTTTAACGAAAACAAGCAAATGGCTGGATAAGAACTTTTTAGGTTCTGTGTTAACTGATATACCGATTGAAGATAGACCTAGTCAGTCACCAATCCAGGCTCCTAGTCCTGAATCACCTGAAAATGAGCCAGGACCGTCAAATATCTGTATCGTTAGCTGCCTTCCGACTTCATGAAGCAATGCCAACCGCGAACATTGAACCAACAGCTAGCGTTCCAGCTGTGCCTTTAGCAATCTTACAAGAGAGACAGTGCCAAGTGCAAGTGTTGATGTTGGGAATATTAATTATCTGCTTAAGGTTTTATCACCTCTTCCAGATGCCTCAAAAAAATAACTGACTGCTAGGAAAAGGAGAACACAAAAAAGTGAGATTTTGACATCTTCGCCTTATAAAAAAGGGAATTAATGCAGAAGGCCAAAGACCCTAAAGCTGTGGTAAAGGTCAAGAAGGTTGCATCTGAGCCAGATATCAAAATTTGATTAGTATTTCAAGTGGCTTTAATTAAAATTTGATAATATTTTTGTTCAAGTTTGCAATATTTGCCGTAAATAAATATAATGTTGATCATTTTTTTTATAGCCTTTTATTTAACTCGGTTTGTCCTTCTGCTATCTATCATTCTGTCTGTTTGCGGGGAATCTTGCAAACGACTTTTCACCTACTTCCCGATGAATTAAAAAAAGTGTTCTTTTGCAGAAATGCTTGTTTATGTAACAGCTGGGTTTCCAGCTTTAAAATTAGACCTTCGGGGCGCCGAAAGCTCGAAATTTTGGAAATTTTTTTTTCCCCCGGGCATGTGATATATTGTTGGAAAGATCGCTATTTGTCGAGAACAAACTCATATTTTATCTCTTTAATGAAACTTTCTAAGTTTACGAAAAGTTCAGAAAAGCGCAAGATCTAATATGTAGCTCCCCCTTTACAGTGCGAGTCTTATAGCTAAAAATTTTGAACAAGGCTTGGTAATATGCACATGCACGTATATTTCTTTGGTTTGGAACATCTAGGTTTCCTAATTTCGAAATTAGCCTCTCGGGGCTTCGAAAGCTCGAATTTTTAGAAAAAAATATTTTTTTCCCGGGTATATGGTATACTGTTGGAAAGAGCGCTATTTGTCGGGAGCATTTTCTTAACAAAACATTGAAAGTTTACTAAAAGTTTAACAAAGCACAAAAAATAACGTGTAGCCCCCGCTTGTGGCTCAGCTTTATAGCTAACAATTTTGAACAAGGTTAAAAAAATGCGCATCCTTGCGTATTTCTTTACTTTGGAACATTTGGGTTTTCAACTTTAAAATCGGACCCTTGGGGAACTGAAAGCTCGAAAGTTTCAAAAAAATATTTTTTTTTCGGTCATGTGATATATTAAAGGAAAGATCGCCATTAGTCAAACATTGTGTTTCATGTTTTGAAGATTCCGTATATGTACTGTATGAAAAACAAAAGACAATATAATTGAAAGAATGCAATCCATTATTGTAATAAAAATTTTTCTGTAAATGTCCTATAATCAAGATATTGAATAAAATAAAGCAAAATAAAATACAGTTCTAAATTTATTGTTTTTTTTTTATTGAAATACATAGTAAGAAGTCCAGACTAAAAAATAAAATAAACTTTCTAAAAATAGAGTTTTATTTATGCACCGAAAAGAAGTAAAAAAAATAACTTTATTAGTGTGCGACTACCAGATACGCGTGTTAACATTAAAATCGTTGTTCCATTGTTGTGCATCACAATATCACACACGCACGGAATATTTTTGTAACTGCGGCCCCCGCTTTTATTTTTCAGAATAGTATTTCGTTGTTTCAGATTTTAATGTTAAGATGCGTAATATCTGGTAGTCGCACACTAATAAAGTTATTTTTTTTACTTCTTTTCGATGCATAAATAAAGGGCTATTTTTAGAAAGTTTATTTTATTTTTTTTATTTCTAGTTTTCTTTTTATATTTCTCTTAATAAATTATCAAGAACAAAATATTGGCCGGGACTGCCTCCCTTTTCCCTATAAATTAATTTGCATTATAATAAATTCGAATTAACAAATTCCTCAGTTTAAGGAAACGTTTTCGGACTATATCATCATCAGCGCTAACAATACAAAGTGGGCTCGAATAAAACTAAAAACACACACGGTGCAGAGAAACATTAGGACTGCATGTGCGTGTGTAGGAAAATAATAGGCGCTTGGCAATCGAACTACAATCAAAGACGGTAAAATGTATAAAAAATCAAAGGTGGGATTTCGTTTACAAAATAATAAATTTAATGAACGAAAAAAATTTAACCCCAAGATTAACGAAACTAAATAAAATTATATATGATATTTAATAAAAAATTGTATATAGTAATAGACCATTATTAAATTTAGAATAGTACAGTTTAAAGATCAACTAGGTAAAACAAATAAAATACTAAACAGTAATTGCAAATTTTATGAACATTTTAATTACATTAAACTAAAATAAGCAAATTCGTAATAATATTTAA
Source organism: Icerya purchasi (assembly GCA_039619475.1). Lineage (NCBI taxonomy): Eukaryota > Metazoa > Arthropoda > Insecta > Hemiptera > Monophlebidae > Icerya > Icerya purchasi. The sequence goes on from CM077115.1 coordinate 202,657,458, forward strand.
TAAGTTGTATAATAATCAAAATTGTATAAATTATAAAAAAAAAAATAAGGAGTTACGTTGTATAAAAGTGTAATTTTACACCTAACACATATTTTATAATAGTATCATATATGTAGAAACGTTAAGAACTAAAAAATTTCAAAAGATGTTAAAAAGCTTTCAAATAGCTTACAGCTATAAAAATGATTAAATCATATAGAACGATCAGTTATTTTTGTCGGCCATCGTTATAGCTGTTATTAATAACCCAATTGAATATGAAATACAAAAACATATAAGCTTGGTCGCAATTAAAAATAATATTAATATATATATATATCATCTGTTCAACAACGTAATATATAGGACATCATTTTTCGAATATGAAGAAAAACTACTTAAAGTAAAACAAATGAAAAAAACTTGTGGATAATTTTACATAAATAAATTTCAAGAAATATGGAATAATTATAAAGGAACAACGTATCAGTTTTTCCCAACTATAATAGGTAGATTTAAAAATAATCAATATACGCCAAATAATGATATAGCCTGAAAACGTTTCCTAAAATTGGCGTATTTTAATTTTAATTTATTAAAATATAAATTTATACTTATTTTCGTTTATTATTGAGGTATTGATTTATTTTATATTTATAAATATTTTTCTGATATTATAAAATAAAAGGAATAATTAAATAAACTAATGACATTAAAAATTTTAATAAAACATGTATCTTACTGAGAACTTTTGTTTTTCTGTTGACGAATCCACGAGGAGGAATACTTCAAGTTAGTGATTAATTAAAAAATTTGCCATATACACCAAAAGACATATGTACATTTAGCGCTTAAATTAATTTATTTGAATCAAATAAAGAAAAAGACAAAAAGAGAACGAAGATTTTACACAATTTTTTGTATTCGAGATCTCAACTGTTCGCTTTTTTTGACCGAAATATTTAATCACTTTTTCTAAAATCACCAATTTCGTTATGAATTAAATTGCTATTTACCAAAATCACTGATAAAGTATGAAGTATTTCTTCAGTCACTGTATTCCTTAGAAAGATTTTTTTATTCTTTTAATAGTTGAAAAATATCTTTCGAATTGTGCAGTTGACAACGGTGTGATTATGATAATTTGAATTAATTTCATCATTTCACTAAAAGAAATATCATCACTTAATTCAATTTCCAGACAACCAATGGCACACTGAAAATCTTCTCTGGAACAAATGATTTGTAATTTTGTTTCTAATTTAGGCTTATGCAGCATTGGACAAAATTGAACAATTCATTTACAATACTGATTCGGACAAGTCTAATTCCAATAAAAATGGCATAATTTTTAACATTTACTAAATTAGCGGACTTTATATGACTGCTGCATGAAAGTTTTTATTTTTAGCTTTTAAACTTTATTGTGTCGCGCACACTTCGTTATCAACAACAGAATTTGTAATTCCCTTCTGTGATTACGTTTCTTCGTTTGCTATAGTTTAGACGACCTTTTTTTGGCTGCTCGACTTAAATCAATTTTAAAAGTAAAATTCCGAATTTCAAATTTAGGATGCAATTTTTGTTGAAAGTTTCTATATTTTTGAGTAGAAGAGTTATATACTGTTATTTTTACGTTAAAACTGATCGAACAGTATATTTACATGCGGAAAATCTCTATGAAATGGATTAAGACAGAATTAAATAAACTAAAGGTCTCCTACATAGAACTGTTTCGTGGCATTTTTCCAAAACATTCTATTCATTTTTTACGATTGTCACGAACGGCCATTTCAGTTCGAACATTGCATAGTTTCAGCGCGTTTAACAATCCTTTGGCAGTTTCTGTTGCACAATTTCTTCCAGTATATTACATTTGTGAACTGAATTTGAAAAAAAAATTACGAATTACATAGGCCGAAAAGAAAACTTTCGTTCTAGAATTTTTAAATTTAACTGGCGAGCGTAACAACAATGGACGAAGTGATTTGCATTTTTGTTCGAGTTTTACTTGTACACCACTCGAACTGCCAGACATTAATACATTAGTGCCGTCATGGCACTGTGCAATGAGCGTAAACGGTGTACCTGAAATTAAGCGTTTCAATTTATTCTCAATCAATTTCTTTAAACCATTATTGGCTGCAGATCGATCTACAACTCTCAAAAACAGCAAAATCTTTCACATACAGTCGTGATGTAAATGTTCAAGTAGGAGAGAACAATTTAACAGTGATTCGAAAAATTTGTGGTTTCGTCATTATGCTGAATTGCTAAAAATTGACCTCCCCGTTAATTCGTTTTTTTAATTTCTTCTCGGGATACAGGAAACATACTTTGTAAAATCTCATTCTGAATTGTATCCGATGTTCCCTCTTAAAAACGACCATAGAGTCTAAATGTTGTTTTAAAAAATTATATTCAATTCGCATATGAAATCAAATAATTCAGAAAATATACCGCGATTTTGGAAATTATCCCTTTCATTAATACTAACATCAATTTTCCACGAAATTTTAACCAGTTAATTATATTTTTCAGAGCATACATCTGTTTTAGTCACTCGTTCATTGTGTTTCACTGCCATTTTCCTATAAGTGTACTATTTCACCGAACCGGTTTCACACGAATTTTCGAGAGTTCATGTTTTTTCGCTTGCTCATATAAATGTTTCGAACAGAAAAATCTAATACTCCAATCCAGACTGACTTTTTTCAAAATAAATAATCGGTTTCTTTACAGCCAGAAATGCAAGAAAATTTATTTCAAGTATCCGTACTAAAGTACTAATTATATAAACACCGTTACGCAGTCTAAATTTACATATATAATTTAATTTTGGTGTTGGTGTATGTAATGTTTTTATTTGAATTGTTTCCGATGACCGCGGCCGTCGAAAATTCGTATTTACAAAAAATACCTCTTTCAGTTTTCGATCATCTTCATAACCAGAACGAATAAAGTTATAAAACAGACTAAAAACGGGAAAAAAACAAGGTTACTACTTTAAAAGCCGAACATGGCGAACGCATGTGTGGAACACACCAACTAAACCAAACATACACAGTAGTGATGTGTAGTTCGTGAACGAACTGATTGAAAGAACTGATTCGTGAAAAAGAACTGAAAGAACTGATTCACAAAACTTAAAAGAACTGGCTCTGTATGAACTGTTTCGGGTGAAACGCGAATGAACACTATGAGCCGTAGCGAATAGCCGGGACAGACGAAATAAAAATGATCACAAAAATCACGCTTTTATCTCATTCGGTTCGGAAGATGCAGTCCGGACAGATAAAATAAAAACGATTACACAATCGCTTAGTATAGTAAGATTTGTTTACATGTAGATCTAAAAGATTTTCGAAAACAATCAGTTCTTTGGGAACCGGATCTTTGAATCAGTTCTTTATAGTGAACTGATCCACAAAAAGAACTGTACAACTCATCACTAGTACACAATGTCGTCCACTTCTACAGATTGTGCTGCGTATGTTTGGAAACGTCATCATGCTGGGTAAAAATGTGCATCTTCATTTCCGGATGAAAATGCGGGATCAGCGCACTTTTTCGAGAATTCCGCGGGTCGAAATCGAATCAGTCCCAGCGGCTATAAGCAGAGTATGAAAACATAACCGGCTCTTCTGAATGGCCGACAGTAGATTGACACAGCTATGTATCTACATGACGATTAGCATGGCATATAAATTCTTATGTGAAATTGCATGTTTACGAAATTGCAGGAGAGTCAAAGAGGCATGCTAAGCACTGTCACTGTTTGCATCTCGACATATTCTTTATAGTGCCATACTTAATTACTGAGCGTCGGCGACTACCTATTCGTACATTTTTAGCTGTACACATATAGGTAGTATACTAGGCAATTATTTATATGCAACGCAGGTGTACACACGCAAGACTACATCTGGAACTGATCAGTAATCGTTTGATTTACATCGTTATACAAGTGCAGACCTATTTATGTCTGCTGTGTACTGACCTAGCGCGCATATGATGTTGTACGTGGTGGTTTGCCATTGCCTTCCACCAGGTGATTATTAGCGATTATTTATTTTATTTAATTCTTGTAATAAGATCTCGACATACACTTGCATATAAATCTCTCATGCTCTGCTAACCGCTTTCATAAATTAAAAATGATATACACACATATACGAGTATGGAAAGGGCCGCACCTGAGAAGGGGTTTTATCGGTTTAGCCCCTCCCCCGAAATGTCTACGAAATAATAATTGTTTGAATTAAATGGACTGAAATTCAGAATAAATTTATTTCTTTTCAATTTTGACCAGATAAAAGAAAATTTAAATTTTTATGAATTCTATGAAAACGACTATTTTTTATTTGTTTTTATTGTAGTGTTCAATTATTGCATATACAATAATCAGTGGTGGATCCACGAGGAGGAGGAATAGGGGACATCCCCCCCCCCCCCCAAAGAACCAAAACCTCTTTGAAAAAATTTCTTATGACAGAGAAACTTAATTTATTCTATAAAAGATTTATATGAATTTTACCTACGGATTTAATTATAACTAATATTTAATACTATTTCCTAGTAAAACTATGTATTAATGTACCTTTTTTATTCTATTTTAAACATAACTGTTTTCGATCTTTTTGTCTTTTTTATATATTTTTAATTTTTATTTTGTAATTTTAATTAAAAATAGAGTTCAATGAGAAATATATCTATTATTTAAACTTGCTCACAAACAAAGAGAATTCGGATCGGATTACTAACAAAAATAAAAAAGTAGTATAGAGTCTAATAAAAATACTATCTTTCTTACTATTTCTAAACTACCATATTTAAGGTATAATTTTATAATTTCGTTTTATTTGTCACCCCTAAAAGTAAAACAGAAGTTAAATCAAAATATGTATTTTTAAAACATTTTTTGATGAATTTATATAAAGGTCGCTATTTGATTTTCTTTATGAAACGAGAAGTATTTCTCAAATCTACTGCCTACCGTAGAAGGTTTATGTAATTATATAATTTCAGTCACTAAAATGTACTTATAATCCCCGCCCCAAATGTCCTTCTGGATCAGCCCCTGCAATAATTGACTACAAGGCTTTAGTGTACTATTTATAAATTCATTAATATTTCATGATAATACGCACACACACATATATATATATATTTTTATTTTTAAAATATTTTCGTAACTCCTCCTGGAATTTTGGTCCAGATACGGCCTTGTATATATATATATATATATATATATATATATATATATATATATATATAAATATATATAACTTAGTCCTCTGTGCTTCGCAAGGGGCTCTGCCTCTTGTCCCCATCTGGGACATCTCTGGATCCCAATTCTATCACTTCTGTACTTCGTATAGAACGAGAAAAATTGACATCGTCATTCTTAGCCCGATAGCCCACTACTTTTTCTGTCGCAACTTCGTTTTTTATATATAAAATATATGTAACCATTTTGGGCCAAAAAAGTGGTGAGGGCCGGACAAAGAATGACGCTGTCATCGAATAACATAATTAACCAGGGCAACAATCCACTTTGTCGATATGTTGTCTTCTTATACGTGTATAGACAATATATGTAACCTTTTTGGGACAAAAAGAGTGACAGGGGTCGGCCTAAGAATGACGTTGTCATTAATACGACGGGGTTTGCGGCGCTATCTTTTGGCAATGTTCAAAGTAGAAGTAATTTATTCGGGTAAATGCATTTATTTCCAATCTCTCGGACGTCTTTTTTATTTATCGATTCAGGTAGATATACCTTTGTTCGTACGGAATCGATAGCGGTTCTCTGCGGTTCACACCTGCGGCAAGTGCGCCGCCACGTATCGTCGTGCAACAGAGCTAAGAGAAATAAGCTGTAAAATCTTGTAATTTATCGAGGGCAGAGTAGCGGCTTACAATGCAGATATCGGGAATTTCGTGCTTAAGATAATTCTCGCGGTGGTTGACTTAATTGTCTTAAATCGTTCTCTCGTACCGCTGCTCCGTTGCTCAGAGAACCGATCGCCAATCAATGTTTGGGCACTCATTGTCTTTCTGGTCGCAACCGCGTTAACCACATCAGTGCGTTTCCGCGCGTTTTATTTGTCTTCCGCCGTTTTTTTTTTGTTTTCTTTTTTATATATTTTTGTGTAGTCTAACCACAGAGAATTTGTGCGACGCTTGTTCGCCATTATCGAAAATACATTATTATTAACTCGGAGAGTTTTTTTTTTTTTATTCATTTAAAGACACCCGATTTTGCGTCTTTTATGTAATTACATAATATGAGAATTATTACGAAGTACTATAGAGATTGATTAATTTTAAAAAAGTCAATATATTATTAATATTATTAATACCATTATTTAAAAAGGTTTTCAAAAGTAGCGTTCCCAAAGAACATTTGTCGTTATGTAATATACTTCCCACGTTCGGTCAATGTATGGGTTATGAATAGCTGACACTGGCATACATTTAGGTTTGGCAAAATTTGTCTAATTGTTATATTTCTTTCATCGAAAAAGTGTTAGAAACTCTCGGGACAAGGGTCCCCGTGGTTACATTTCCGGACGGGAATCTTGCTTCCGTCTACGTGCGATAATTTGTTCGTTCCTTTTTTTTTTTTTGTTATACTCCGTGTATCTTGCTTGCGTGTTGTCTTTTTGGAATAAATAATAAAGTTAAGAGCCCAATGCTTGCAGTATTTTATGTATTCCAGTCAAACATCGTAAAGCGGGATTTCCGGAGACTTCGATTTTTTTTCGGTGCCGAATGAAGAACCTAATTGTACAAAAAGTCAGCCTAAGGAGGTTGCAGTGAGGAAAATAAAACGAATTGGTTTCATTGTCTGGCGCAACTGGGAAAATCGAATTTAATCAAAAATTCAGCAAATCTGTGTCACTCTGGCGCCAGAAACAGAGACCGAGCGAATCTATATCAATATATCTCTGTATCTTCTTTATAGTGCCATACTCAGTTTCTGAGCGTCGGCGACTACCTATTCGTACATCTCTGCTATACAGATATAAGTAGATATCAATATATATATGTATGTGTGTATGTATATTAATACACTTCAAATCTACCAACATAGATCGATTGGTACTGCTATGAATGATGAGGATATAAATTAATCGACTGAATAATTTTTCAATTTTTTATATCCTCCAGGAATGCCTTTGCATAAATTATCAATAAAAGTCAGTACACTATAATTATTTTTTTGGAATCTATGTAATGGAAAAAGACTTAAGAAATTTATATCGAATATTAGTGAAGCAACAATTCTCAATGAAAGAAAGCGGAGAATATGTGCTATTCCACTCATGTCTAGCGCTTGCAATTTTTCGTTTGTCGTGCATTTGCAATGACAATCCATAAAGCACAGGGAAAATCTTGTGGAATAATATTTAAAAAATTCATGATTTCCCGGCAGAGACAATTGTGCGTTGCATGCTCAAGGGTAGGAACAAACAATATTTGTTTGCTTGCACACCAGAAGTTGAAACAAAAAATGTCGTATATCATCTCCGAATGCGTTAGATTAATACACTGACACTCATTTATTATCATCGTTAGTAAAATTACCGTCATTACAATAAAAATAAGTTACAAAATTTTACCTATTTTTTCAGGAATAGCAAAGAACGCCGGGTATTTGCTATTTCAGATTTAAAAAATTACGATCTCATTAAAATATATGCGAACGGAATTGTAGGGCAAAAAGTTTGCAAATGATCCGTGTATTATTGTTTGCAATTTTGTGTGTCTTCTCGTACATACGTGCATGCATAATTATTTAAGATCAGCTTAAGGAAAATATTTCATTTACTTTTTAACGTAACAATAAATTCACGTTTTTATAAACTGTATTTACCCAGTAGAGTGAAATATGTACATATTATAGTTTTTGAGGATTTAAAGACTTTTTAGAGCGGTCTTCTATTTTATTTATTTAGCACCCAATTAAGCAAAATGTTGTAGGTTTTTTTCATAAAAAAAAAAAAAAAATAGAATAAAGTTAATTGAATTCATTCATTTTTTGTACACATTTAGCAGCGTGTTGACAAATATTTACGCTTTGCTAATAAGGAAATTTTGTCAATGCCGGCACTCGCGCTAGCACCACATACAACCAACCATGATAACCTTAATGATAATGAGATATGAAAGCGGTTTACTAAATGAAGTCTGTACACTCGACCGTATATGATAATAGAAATATCGAAACTTAATAACAGGACAGGAACAAGACGTAATTATTTTTAAAGGAGGTTTATTTTGGGTTTTGGTATCGGTTAGTTTTGGTTCAACCAAATTTTCAGCTTTAACTGAAACTATTTACCGTGGTGCTTTGCTCTGCTGTGTAATCCAACCATCAAGGTGAACACGCAATTTAATGAGTTTATTAGAAACCGATAGGGGGTTGATTCGTTTAAACCAAATATACCAAAATTTTTCCCTTTGTGTACGTTACGTTTTTATACATAAAAGCTCGCATATACAAACAAATTTTAATAATATGTATGAAGAGAGTAGCGAGCAGGTAAAGTTTACAGCTGAAAATAATCGAAACTTTAGAAATGATCGGATAAATATAAACATCTTAAATTTGACAAAAATTACCGACATTAATTACAAACGTTGTAAAGGTACGTAACAAATACTCAATATAAAAAAAAAGTTTATTAAACACACAGAAATATGACACTAGATTGAAAATTAGGAAAGCGAAATTAGATTGCTACAAGAATCAAATACAAGTACATGAAAATAGCGAGAAAGTATGGTAGATAATCAATAGCGCAGTATGCAATAAAAACGAAAGCTCAATCGGTGAGTTTGTTTTGAAACACTTTGAAAACGCAAAGGCTGTACTGCGACTAAATTTATCAAACACTTCTCCCGACCAAAATAGCATTGCCGTCAATTTTTTAATTTACAGTTGTCGAACAGTAATAATCCAAATATGACGCTCATTTCATTTTAGATAACACCAATAACTACAGACAAATAAGTAGAAAAAACTGACCTACCGAATAAGAGTGCAAGATATTAAAAAAAAAAAAAATTGGCAATCGTCACTCCACTATTAACAAAACTAATAAAAAAAGTATAGTTCCTTAGGCGCTTAAAGTTGGTATTATCAGATTTATATATCAATTACAACGTAATTCTTAATTTTATGTAACGTTTGTTATATTTTATAGGATTTTTGTTATTGTTATTTAGAATATGTCACAATTTTATGTAACGAAATATGTAACGAAAAAATATTTTAATTTTATATAATGAAAGTTAAATGTTAGAATAGGACTTTTGTGGTTATGTTATTTTTTTTTTTGTGTTGATGCCAGTAAGAATTACGTTGTAAATTTTGATAATTTTATACAAAGTATAAAAGAGAAAGAGACAGAAGTAAAAGCAAGAAGGGTCAAGGGGCACAGCCCTTTGCGAGGCCAAAATGGCCGAGTTTTATATAATATATATATATATATATACATAAAAATAAATTGTAAAGCGAGTGTTTGTAACAACTATCGATCAATTATGATTGTTCTGGCGAAAATTTTAGAACAATTGGTTGCGTTTTACCTAAGAAACTATTTGAAAGGTAAAAATTTACTATATACCAATCAGTTTGGGTTCAGAGAAGGACAATGCCTCGTCGTTGATAAAAGTATTAACAAGTAGTATCAATAAAATTAGCTTAATCAATACTACATAGCGGCCATCAGGAACATTGAAACGCTTTTTAGTGGTGCCCAAAATCATATGTAAAATCTCGGTATGAAGGGAAATATTTTTTTTTTTTTTACTATCCCACTCTGGGCGCACCAGCGACCTTGACCCAACGAGGAAGTAAAAAGTGCGGAAATCAAAAGGATAAATAATCAGTAAAAAAGATTGAAAATACCAAAAAAAAAATAAATTATGTTAGAAATAACATTAGCTAGTGGAAAGAAAATAAAAAAATGTCCCCAAAGATGCTTCATTATTATTATTGGCTACTTGAATATAAGACTACAAAAATATACCAGTTTCTTCGATGCCGAAAGGCACGACAGTTAGTAATCATAGGAAATTTTATTACATTCGACCAGTAACATTGACGATACAGGTTTAATTAAATTGCTTGGAAGAATACCAGAGGATATAATGAATATAAAAATAGGTGTCTTTGGTAATCGCAAATTAAACAGTGGTTGTCAGATAATACATACATTAATTGATATATTAATTTTAATAGCATGAACATATATTTAGAATAATTTCGTGTTATATTATACAATTTTGAAGTTTGTTAGCATGAGGGAAAAAGAGTGATTGCTACGGTATGAGTAAAACGAGCAAAGTGTTTCCATAGGTTAGTGATTATATAGAAGAAAAAATTATGTATGATCGGTTTTGATATTGAAAAAATACTATGTTTGGACTAATTTTAAAAAAATGCCTGATAGGTTATTGGAGGCGTACAGTGTACACATTCATAGATGCCGTGATTCTATTGCTTTTTTCATGTATGGGAAATAAAAAAAATTAAAAACACTACTACAATTTCATGATGGTAAAAAAAAAAATGAAGAAAAAATTAATTCATGATGTAATTATAAGGAGTAACTTCGTCATGCATGTTTACAATAATATGTTTTCTATAGGTTAGCTACTTGTGAATTAAGGAAAAATTTAAATGATAAAAATTAATATGTATGATAGATTAAAAAAAATAATATGTTTGATGTGAAAATGAGTTAATACCCTGTACAGAGATGTTTGATTTTTTGGAAATGACAAAATATACTTAATTTAATTCTAAAATAATTATGCATGATTTGAAATTTGGAAATAAATCACCTTGGATGAATGGAGTGAAGAGAATTTTTCTACAATTTTAGGAAAAACTATGTTATGATAAGTACCAATGAAAGAGATGTTTTCATGGTAATGAAGCGAGTAGTGTCTGCAGGCTATAAATGTGTGTACGACATATTACAAAAGATTTGAAAAAAAAATGTTTGTGTAATGAACGAATAAAAATATACTTGGGTTAATTTAATAACACAGAGCGAAAATATTATAGTGTTAGCGACGTTAGTAATGTATGTTCAGAGGTCTTGACAGTGGGGCGCGAGTGGTAATAGTAGCGAGAATGAATGAAAAAGAAAATAATATTCTTTTAGTCAACCTTTTTTATGTTTGATGCGATAATTGTTCACGGATAGAAGCATGCATCTTCGACGTTTTTTGTAATCAAGCTGTTGCTCTCGAGAATATATCTCTCACTCGCATGTTGTAACTCTGATCAGCTTGTGCTAGCTCGTTTTTTTCTTTGAATATGCTGTGTCTCGTAAACTACTAGGTTTTCTACCTGTTGTTCTATTGATCAACACAGCTCATAGACGATCTCGTATATATCTCGAAAAATACTTGTGAAATAAAAAAAATATTAAATAACATGTGAACTTAATACATATTTTTTATAAAAATGTGATTCTAAAGATTTTAAAAAATTTGAGAGAACTCTCCAGGTCTTAGGTTGAGTCTTACAAATTAATGAAAACTCACACAGTTCCGGAAATACTTGATGTACGTGATGTACATGAAAAAGTTGAACAGTTAGATTCGTTTGTTATAGAAAGAATCAAAAATATAATTTTTTAACCTAAAAAGATGTGAACAAATTATGTGGGATTATATTCGAAAATTAGACAATAATTATATGTACACTTTACACAACTGGTTTAGATTTTTGTAATATTCATCATTACCAGTACTTTAAGTTAAGAGGGGGAAAGAGAAATAGAGAAATAATTAAATAAACGGAATTGAAAAGGAGTGTAAAAAGATGAAAAATAATTAGGAAAAATATATATAATAGAACGAAACATATTGAGGGGGAAAAATATACACAAATATATACAAATAAAATTTTCATATGTATAAAAATATATTTACGAAATGATTAACAAAACATAAAAAACGAACGAGCGGATGATTGGGGAAAAATATATACATTAATATACAAAATATATACAAATATACACAAAATTGTTAAACGATTGAAATAATGAATTATTAATCCACGTGAATTGTATATTGACAATCGATACAATCTTTTACTTTCATACAATTTCGAGTACTCTGTCGCAATGTATCATTATCGATATAATATTCTTCACCATGCTCATGCTCGTAACATGGTAGAAGTGATTTTATCGTAACATCCTGTTTTAATCTATCTGGTAGAAATGCATAAATGTCTCCAACACAACTTGGAAATAATGTAATTATCATTTCTTTGGTGGCTGTAATGAACAATTGTCTTAAATCATTTATATTGAAATTAATCATAAGCTTCAGCGGATGGATAACATGATCGTACCAGGCCTTCATCACCATAACGTTTTTCACTGCACAATGAAAACTAACATTCTCATTAAGATGTTTACAGGTTATCAAATTGCTTATACCAAAATACTCTTCATGTAGATTCTCAATACTATATAGTCGAAAGACTTGATCCATATTAACGATTTCATAGTCTAAGTCACGCAACAATTCAGACTTTTCGTTAAGTTCCATTAGTGTAAGTTTAGCATATACCGTTAAAATATATATGCGAGCTCTCGGTTTTTTGGGACAATATTGTGAATATATTGCGTGCCATGAATATTTCTCCCCGACGAGGAAATAATGAAGGGTTTTTCAAGTAATGACTCATCAAAGAACATTGTAAATGCGGCATTGTTGATGCATACCATGCTCTGCTTGGCTTACACAGTGTATGCAAACACTTCCCGCCAGACATATCAATCATTGCTAGTTTGGTTACTTGAAAATCATAATCACAATCTATATGGATGCTGATATCTACAAAATATTTCGATATATCTGCTTGTTCTGATAATAATACAGGATCAGTGTTATTACGTACAAAAGATTTTGATTCTTCTACTGTATAACCATCATCTAATTGCGGTGTTGGAGGTGATGAAGTTGTATGTGAGACAATATCACTCGAAAATGAATTCTGAATAAATTCGGCGTCCTTAATTGATTTTGAGTTGCTGCTTACGTTAACTATATTAGCGTTCATGATTGAATAATATGTATTTCAAACTATTCACTCAAAAAAAAAAAAAAAGACAGAGAAAAAGAAAGAGAAAAAGAAAAGATAAAAGACAGAAAAAAAAAATGATAGAGAAAAAACGTAGGAAATTATTTTCTTTAACGTTGATGTAAATTTTTTAATAATGCGTGAACACAGATTCGAGAAAATACACATGTTTAACATAAAACTAATACTGACTGCTTGAATGATTCCCTTCGATAGTCTATCTCATTAGCTACCTTTGAATCGGTTGTGGTAGCGGAAATGTTACGTCGGAAAAATGTTGTTCCGTCAGAGAAAGCTGATATATTTGTATACGAACAAAGTAATCAAAGACTTTGAGTGTATGCGCATATGTGAGGGAGTGTGAAAAATATTCTGTGATCGAATAATGGTAAATAGCGTGCGAGCAATGTACAAGTGGTCTTGAAGGTATGCGAGTCATGCAGGTAAAGGTTGTTGCGACGGTGAGATATATACCTGCGGAGGTTATCAATTCTTGGAAAAGAGTGATTGATGTTTGAAACAATAAAGTCTTGAAACGATTGATGATGTGGATGAGTTTATTAAATAAAGAAAATTATGTTTGTAGCGAAACGAATAATATTAAAAATAATTGTGATGTTGATAAATACTTTTTATTGATCGGAGATTTTTCTTTCTCGAAAGGTTAAAATTATTTTGACAATGTTAAATGTATATGATGACATGACTGTGTAGGAAAAAGTAATACAGGTACAAAAAAAAAATAAAGATCGTTAATAAAAAATTAAACATATAGAACTGCATGTGGTGTGTATGCGAGACCAATGTGATATGCTATTGTGGCTAACGTTGAAAAATGTTCATGATCGATAGGGAAATTCATGATAGAAGATATGTGTGTGGGAATGTACGGTACGCTTTCGAGTGAACCATTGATTAATTTTTAGAATCGATAAAATAAATGAAGATTACGAAAGATCGGTAATTTTAGCTGGGAGGGGGTGGGGGTAGAAAGAATGAATTTTTAGGATTGAAAAAAAAAAAATGAAAAACATATTCGAATCAATTTTTGAAGAACTCATAATAGAGTAACGTATAATGTAGAATCTGTGCGGGAATGGTTAGTGTGCTTTCACAACAGTCTGGATGTTTGTTCGGATTAATTTTTAAAACCTCGGAAAACATACAGAAATACTTGCGGACTGAAAATAATCGTAATGAGAAAAATAATAAAATATACTTGGACTAATTTTGAAAAAAAAAGTGGTAACGCGAACGAATGACACGTGCGTGAGAATGATGCGCGTGCTTTCGTTGAGGGGGCGAGACATCGATAGATTTATTTTTAGAACCGGGGAAAACATACATAAATATTTACGGATGGAAAAGTAATCGTAAGTGAGAAGAAATAATAAATATACTTAGACTAATTCTATAATACTTAGGCTTGGAAAAATTATTATGAACGATAGGGAAACTATCGAGAGCAGAGTGTGCACGGGATCGAATGGTTCGCTTTCGCGGTGGCTAACGCTATGGTAGATATAAGTGTGTGATCTGTCAGTGCTAATGTTGTGCGATTTCGAAATGTTTTTACAATCGAAACAATCAACAATCGTCAAAAAGAAACAATCGAATGATTTTGATTCGAATGATTTTAATTCGAATGATTTTGATTCGAATGATTTTAATTCGAATGATTTTGATTCGAATGATTTTAATTCAAATGATTGTTGTGAATACGAATGAATTATACGAATGAATTATACGAATGAAATAACATTTTGAATGCAACTGTGGAACAATCGAATGCATTCGAAGTTATCGAACAATCGATTAATTCGAATGAAACATTTCGAAGTTGCCCATCACTAGTCAGTGCGCTTTTGTAACGATCGGAGAATAAGGAAAAATTTTTTGAGCCGTAAAAATTGAAAAAATATATTTTGACTAATTTTATAATACTTACGGACGGAAAAAATATTATGAACGATAGGGAAACTATCGAGAGGAGAGTGTGCGCGGGATCGGACGGTGTGCATTCGTTGAGGGGCGAGACATCGAAGGATTTATTTTTAGAACTGGGGGAAACATACATAAATACTTACAGACGGAAAAATAATCGTAAGTGAGAAAAAATAATATATGATAGATATAAGTGTGTGATCTGTCAGTGCGCTTTTCTAACGATCGGAGAATAAAGAAAAATTTTTGGAAGCGTAGAAAATGAGAAATATACTTAGACTAATTTTTATAATGCTTAGGCATGGAAAAATAAAAAAAAATTAAAAAATACATTTGAATGGTACAAAGCAGGTGAATGGGGAGCTCAGGTTAGTTTTATGCTTTAAATATTATACTTTGGTTAATTTAAAAAAATTATAATATCGCGAACGATCGACATGTGTGCGAGAACGATGCATGCGCTTTTACTAGGTTTAAATCGGTTGTGGCAGTGGAAATGTTGCGTCAGAAAAATGTCATTCCGTCAGGAATAGTTGGTTACATATGCGTATTGAATAAAGTAGTCATGGGCTTTGAGTATGAGTATATGTTTGTGTTAGTGTGTACATGTAGGGTGTGGTTCCGTAATAAGGCATAGACTGGAATAGAAATTATAAGAACGTTAAGATCCGGTTTCAACGGTTGTGTTAGCATTTATGTGTAGCGCTATGAGAGAAGCATTTTCGCTTTTGCGATGTGTGAGATAGACTTACCCCCATATATAATGTATCGGACAAAGAAAAGTTTTACGCAACTGATCGAACGAAAATCTTCGCGATTCCTAGAAATACCGGAACAGCGAAAACCTGTATTTTACCGTGGTTCCTGCAGACTGACCACTGATAACATTGATAACAACAAAAATCAATAATGATAATAACTACTTTTACATATGTGTACGGACGCTCGTAACCGTATATACATCATTGTGTGCGTAATCCTCCAAAACCAGTCGCTACCGAATAACAGTAATTTATGTACAAGTAAAGACATGCATCGGTCAATTGATTGACAGCGTTAGCATTTGTATGTAGCGCTATGAGAGAAGCATTTTCGTTAAACTCTTACTGGATGGTTTGATGTAAAAACGTTGTGTCATTTGATTGAGTATTGACTCTTGATTAGTTGAATAAAAGGGGGCATGGTCACGTAACAAAATACTCGCTCCTGATTGGTTCTTCTCCTAGAACGCAGGTTTTCTATCTACTACTGATATATTTTTGAGAGATTGTAACAAGGAAGAGAATCGGTAATTGCAACGTTTGAGTGTATATCGATCAGCAAGAATGCTTCTTCCTCCAAATAGCGGAGCTATTCTATTCTCGATCTGAAAATACGCTATCGGAGAAGAGATCGTATTGCCGGTAATGATGAGCAGACAGAGGTTTTGTACAACGTCAAGCTTAGACAAATTAGATTTGGAGGGGGAGCGATCATAGACTCATAGCCAAAGTGAGAAATAATTAGGGTTTTTAGAAATAAATTAAGAGTTACTTAATTCGAATCCCAGGAGCTGTTACCAATAACCTTAAACGGATTATTAATTGTCAGTATTTTGACATTTGTACAATATATTTTTTGAAAACATAAAATACAAAATTCTAAAAACACCGACCAGTTTCGAACTATTTCGTTCATGACTGCAGCATAATTATTAATTTTTAAGGTTCGTTTATAAAGTGATAAATATATCTGACGAGGCCAGGTAAGTTTTATATCCAAATGCATTTTTAAATACTTAACACGAGTTGCATTGGCAGGGTTGTTTCCTTTCTATAATTTTCTTCTTTTTATTTTTCTTCTCATTTTTGTATTTTTGTTTTTCGCCCCCCCCCCCGTGCCTGTGTCTTTTTCCCGAATATTTGCATTTACTTTATTTAGATCGGATAAGTAACTGAGAAAATCGTATGGTGTGATCATGTCTCATTAATATTGGCTAAATAGTGGTCTAAATATGCTATCCTCTTACCAAAATGAATGTTTCACACCCTTTTCCCCTCCTATCGTATATCTCCAAAATTCTAACGATAACTTCAACTCTTCCAAATTAACGGAAATCTACCATCGTGATACAGTTAATCCAACACTTCCTTTCCCCTTTTTTGCTGTGTATTTGTAATTTTTTTCAACTCCATCATTTTTTTAACACCGTGTAACGTTCACTGTCTGTTTTAGTACACGTCATACACATGTCCGGTTATAAGTTACCGCTAATTTAAAAATTTAGTCTAAGTAGCTAATTTTCATTGCTTTTACTTTCCCGCTATATGTTTTTAAAAATTCTGCGGTGTATTTTAAAAATTAACCTAAATATACGATATCCCGGTACCAAAATTAATTTATCCCTTCCCTGTTTTTACAGATCATACGTGTCATTTTTTCCCAAATTGTCACTATTGCAAGATTCCGCGAAGGGCATCATCCGTTCGTGCGCAACCGATGCCGGAGCACAACGCTTGTATATTTCCTAATCTATCGTATAATCCGGTTAGACTATTTCTCGCACACTTCAAAGTCCGCTAACGAACATTTCAGATGCGAGGCAGGTAAATTATATCAAAGCAATGCCAGTTTTCTGATGCAGCATGGATCGAAAAACACATCGTTTATCAATGCATGGAATAACGAAGATTTTTACACATCCAAAATATCGTAATATATTTTTTCTCTTTATTTAATTGTTATTAACCACGCATAAAACACGCAACTATCTCTCTCGCTCGCCCACGACTGATATTCTTTCGTAACGAGTGCATTCAAACTATACTTAATAACCATGGACGACTGCAGCAGCATTGTCATTGCATGTCACTCTACATTACAGGAAAATAAACTTGGGAATAAATTTAATTTTTTTTCGTTTTTTAAATTATCGAAGTATATATTATTAATATTACAATTATACAAAAACAGCAGCGTAGATACATAATTTAAAAGTATGTACAAATACATAGATAATTCCAAAATTGAAAATGTACATCGTTGTAAAAATACACGAAATAAAAACATTTCCTATTCACTGCATGCACTTAGATGCAAGCGTGGTAATCGCGCATCCAATTGCGCATACATGACTCTGACACTGTTAAAATAATTTAATACTTACGATTTTTTTTTTTTTTTCCATTTAATTCTTTTCTATTATGCCTACCAAGTGCGCATATAGGAAATGTTTAAGAGTATCGCATTATTATTTATTTTGCAATGTGTCCATTACATGGGTCAAATAAAATTTGAAGAAAAATAAAATAAAAAATAATTTAGAATGAGTGATGCGGGTGTGAATATGCGCATGTTTGAAATCCTGTTGTCGGTTGGGGTAGCCAATCACCGACCATCAAGGAAAAAAGGATCTACCTGATTAGCTCCAGCGGTCATTGTCGAAAGGGCGGGAGAATTTAGAAATAACGGAAAAAAGATTTCTGCAGAAAATCAGTCGTGTTTTACCTTCGCTGAAGTTAATTACTCTTCTTCTCTCAACTCAGTCAGACGTTAACCCCATCAGTCTCGGCAAAACAGTTGCGGTCTTGTAATCAAGACAAAGTTATAAAATTTGTTTCGCGATCTATCGTCGTCTAAAGTATTATTCGATACTCTTAGCAGTAATCGATTAAATTCGTCAATTATCGAAATTAGTAAAACCGATTAGTACATATCTAATATCAGATTTCTCCGTACCAACCGATCAACGAACCGCCAACCTACGGTTCCCGGATTATCACTGACAACAGCGATACGTAGAATTTTGTTTGTAACTTTAATTAATTTTGTACAATATTTCGTTGTTATATTCGTAGATAATTATTGTTTTTTCAGCGCTCGACCGGGTACAGAAAGATAGGTGTAACGAATTATAAAATATATATGGGGAAAAAATGCAATCGAATAATTTAATATCGTAATAATAATCACCGTAAGCAATAAATCAAAAAATTAAGATTTTGAAACAAATAAAATCCACGAGGCTAAAACCTCGTGATGGGTATCCTGGTGGGCTTTAACGTTTCAGTATGTATTTTTCTTCTCTTTTTCAAAGCGGACCGCGCGAGTTTTCAAACAAAAAATCGATCATTCTCTCTGTGTATTCACGTACGCGCGTATAAGTAGGAAGAAAATTAAATTTCATTATTTCGGAGAGTCAAGGAGCGTAAATTCTCGCAGGTCACTGAAAATGATTAAAGCTGGATACTTAAATTGCAATAAAAATTTTCGTAGCATACTCCATTTTTACATTTGATTTTTAAAAATTTTCATTTCAATTCTACCCCCCCCCCCTTCCCGTTAAATAAACTGTTATACAACAGCGCGAAATTAAAGGTTGGTTTTACTTGTAAGAGAGAAACGATATACCCGGAGATTGCTGGAAATGTTGGAAACTCGACACTTAGAACCCAAATTTTAAGTAAGATTTTTGCAGCGAGTTCCTTTCACGCATTAAAAAAAAAAAAAAAAATCGTTTTTTAATTCGATATCTATATCACTCCGTATATTGACCATTTTATATATTAGAACGAGGACCGTGTTAAAAGAGGAATTACAAGGTGAACGTGCGCGTATGTGTGTGTTTGATAACGTTGACGGCTATTTTAACATTAGTATTTGAAAATAATAACGTGTCTAAAAATAATTTTTATTTCGAATAATAAAGTACGCTTTACCACAAATACATATCAGCGTCAAGCAACGCATTTCAAATGCGAAGACAAGAGTATCAGCAAACGAACGAAATTATTTAATCGTTCTATATCGGGGTTGCTCGTTAAGTGTTTGCGCTTTGTCACAGTCGTGTTCTTATTGAAGTTTTTCCTTTCCCATTGAACGAGTTCATACATACCTCGTAATAAGAGTTTTCTATTGTCAAAATTGGTAGAAATATAATACGATCACACTTCCGAAAAACAAAACAAAAAATATTAATCCTCTCTCACCTTCCCAACATCATACCAAAAATTCCTACGGTATGAGTCTAAGTATACTGCTTAGAACCGGAAATTATCCATCCACCTCCTTTACCGATTATACATAATTTTTACGAGTCGTCACTACGGTATGATCTTATAAGCACACCATCGATACAATACCTCGGCACTCTGATATTTTCTATTCTATCGAATACCCTCATAGGACCATGTTTCACATACGTCAAAGACCACTAACGATCATTCCAGATATGGGGGAAAGCAACATTCATCGAAGCAATGCACTTCGCTGCTACAACATTAATAGAGTACATCCTTCTTTCTTTTTTTTTTCTTTTTTTCTTAAAAAAGAAGAAATATGAAACAGTGAAAACTTTTACACTTTTAAAATAACATTAAATATATTTTTTCTCGCTATTTAATGCATTACCGAGCATGCGTATAACACACGCAACTGTCTCTCTCGATCGCACAATAATGAAATTATTTCTATACAATTACCATTCAAACTAAACATGCCGTCGAGGGCTATCGCTACATGTTAACATACTTTAGGAGATCTTCGACGATAAACTTGGGAATAAATTTTATTTTTCAATTACCGATATAAATACTGGTACTATTGATATTTTAACTATTTTTCTTAATTATACAAACAGCACTTCGTATATACATGTTATCACGTAACTTCAACGTATCCTTCAAGTATGAAGTCCATATTTCATACAGTACAGGTTGGTGTTCCACAGAGTATAGTGTCTTAGGACCTGCTCTGTATTTATTGTATACAGCTGACGCTCCAACAACAGCCAAGACAATGACTGCTACCTAAATGACACAGCTATCCTGTTAATTAGTGATTCACCAGAATTGACGACGACTAACTTGCTATATGCAGTAGGAAAAATTAGCAAATGGACGTGCAATTGGAAGATTAAGATTAATCAGGAATAGTCGGTGCACGTTATATGTTTACGCTTCGCAAAACACTAAGACCTGTGTCCTATATACCTTGATCGCCTTTCTATTCCGAGATCGGACTCCCCCCTAAATATACCTGGAGGTATACGTTTAAATTCTAGACTGAATTTGAAACGCATGTCAAGATGAAAAAAGAACAAACTATACACAAATTAAGACAGATTTATTAATTGATTGGGCGCGTTACTCAAAGCTCAATTTGTCTAATAAACGTATGATTTATTGTCAAATCATCAGACCGATATGGATGTATGGTATTCAACTCTGGGGCACAGATTTATTGGTTGATTGGGCGTTACTCTAAGCTTGAAAATAGAAAATTTCTAAATAAAAAGGCATAATTTTACATAAACTACACATGTTTATGCAGGTGTATGAGACAACACAAGAGGCTTCAAATTGCATGTAGCATCATTCTGCAATTGTTCACACAGGTTTATTCATATCTGTCTGTGGTGTGTATCGATGAATAAAGGACAAAATTACGAATAAATTCGTATTCTGTTTATTTGTATGTACGTGAAAGGCGAGCGGACTCGACGAAATATAATATCATACGTCTGCATTCGCTGTGGTATTTATGTGCAACAACTTCAATAGGTATACAGCAACGTGATGTATTATACTAGGCAGTAATGGCAACACTTACTTGGCAAATATAATACGAGTCATCAGAGAGTAAAATATCATACATCTAGAAAACACTTCAGCAATGATTTATTCAGCATTATTTAATTCGGACCAAAAGTACAGCAAGAACGTCTATTTCTTAAAGTTGTGCTTTTTGTGTAGACTCCCCAACAGTGTGTCTGCATGTAGGTAGTAAACTCTAACAAGTAGTATAAATGATAATGAGTTTATCCGTTGATAGAAACAATTTAAGAAAAAAGTCCGCTTGTTTGGAACTTCACTTCCTGCCGGTACGAGAAATAATCTTCCGTTAGATGCAGTAACAAAAAAGACTCTGGGGTAAATCGTCAAGACATCATTTTCTTGCTACAAAAACAAGAAATTCGATGAATATAGAAAATTTTTGGGAAAAAAGTACGATTTTACCAAAATAATATATAGTTCAGAAGGTGGCGATACATAAGCAAGTTTAATAGTATACAATAGCGCAAAAAAAAAAAAAAAAAAATCAGCAATCATTTACAGGTTTATTCATGTCTACCAATGAATAAGAGACGAAATCGTGAAGAAGTTTATTTCTAAGCCGATTCAAAATTCTTAACTGTAACATTCAAGCTGCAAAGGGAAAGATGTTATTTCTGGCGCTTTTTAAAAATTGTTGTCAAGTTCAAAAGTTTTGTTAAACAAACAAAATATGGTTCCATTATGATATATTTAAATCACGAACTTTTCATCCATGCTTCGGAAAAACAAATATATTTTTTCAAAATTTGGGGGTTTCCCCGCTCTGAGATTTCCCAATCTGGAAATTGTAAATTCATGTTTCGGGCGTATTTATAAGCTGGTTCGAAATGTTTAACTATAATAGTCGCATCGCAAAGCAGAAAAACGAGCCTCTTTTTGTGCTATATTTTGAAACTTTAGCCAAGTTCAAAAGTTTCATAAAGGAAACGAAATATGTTGCGTTTGTTTTCAATTGGAAATCTTTCTGTCAATATATCACATGTTCAGAAAAGAAATATTTTCTTTCAAAATTTGGAGTTCTGGCCTAATTTTGAAATTGGAAACGGGGTCATCCATTAATTACGTGAGCTTAAAACGGGACGGGGGTCCATCGAAATCTCATCAAATCTCATTTAAACCGAGGGGGAGATAATTGAAAATCTCACGTCAACTTTTAAAGAATATACACATTATTATACAGATAATAGAAAAGAAATTATTAGATTTTTCTTTTACTTTTTTTTTTGGAGTGTCCCATTTTACCCGTTTAAAAATCTCATGGCCGTTAAAAACTTTTATTTCGAGAATAAAGAAAAAGAAACAAAAAAAAAAAAAAGAAAAAACGTTCAGAGTTTTTAAAAGAAACAAAAACCGATATAGTGTACATTAATGCCTGTAGAGTGAGTGAAAAATGTCTGGGGCTTTTACTTTTAATTTTACTAAATTTAAATTTCAGCTATATAAAAATAAATTTGGTCATTTAACCACTATAGTGTAAATCTCACGTGAGGGTGAATGGAGTCCCACCAAATCCCACTAAATCTCGTCAAAATGGGTGGAGGGGTCCAAATTGAAAAAAAAACAACTCACATAATTAATGGGTGACCCCAAATCCGTATGTTGTTGCAAATGAAAGGAATATCTGGGAATACGCACATTTCGTGTTTTTTTTAAGTTTTCACAAGCTTAGAAAATTTCATTAAAAAAATGAAATATGGTTTCGTTCCTACCGGATGACCGTGCCTTCCTATCTATAATCGCACTTCCGGAAAAAAATATTTTTTTCGATAGTTTGGAGTTTTCGTCTCCTCTGAGAGTTCAAATGTAAAATTGTAATATCGGCAATATTTTTAAAATGCTGTTTTGTGATTATCTTCTTCTTCAGGTGCCGTACGCTACCATAGCGCGTTGGCGCAACCTATTCGTACATTTTTAGCTGTACCGATATAGGTTGTGTACCAGGCAATTGTAATATGCAACGCAGGTGTACACACGCAAGACTACATTCGGGACTGATTGGTAATCGTTTGATTTATCGCGCTACAAGTGCAGTCCGTTCGGTGTGGGTCTCCTGTGTACTGACCTAGCGCGCATATGATGTTGTACGTGGTGGTTTGCCATTGCCTTCCACGTGATTATTAGTAGAGTATCTTAATTTTATTTAATTCTTGTAATAAGTTCGTCGTCGCTCGGGATCGAACCCGTGACCGCCATATCGGAAGTCAAGCGCTCTAGCAACTAGGCTATCGCGACGACTTTTGTGATTATGTTTGAGATATGTTTTGATTTTTCCCCCACTTCTTTATGCGAGCTATTGCTTACTAAAATATTACTTTTTTTTTGTTGTTTTCTGTCCCAAATCAAAGGGGTTAAATAATTTTTTATTGCAATTTTTTTATTATATATTTTGAATTTAATTTTTAACAGACTATTTGGTTATAAGTTATAAGAAATTTTAAAATGATTATTAAGGTCGTTTTAAATTCTCAGGTTTATCCTCAGTATTTTTTTGCTATTTTCGTCACATTGGGAATCAGTTGTCTTGAAGTTACCACGATTATGGAACTATATTGCCGAAACATGCCGGTTTTTATATATAATTTTGTTCAAAATATAGTTCCAAATTTAGGTGAAATTACAAGTTATTTCCATTTAGCTTGCGCTGTTTTTTTTTTGTTTTTTTTTTGGGCTCGATCTTGCGCTGTTATTAAACTATGTAAGAATAAAAATTATGTACTAAATAAATATATTCGAAACGGGGAAAAAATAAAAATAACTAGGGATTTAGGTAGTGTGTGGTAATTTTTTTTCTTATCATGTTATTTTGACTGTGAGAAAGGCTAATCTGAAACATCACTCTGTTTTGCCGAGATTAAAAATAAAATCGCTTAATACTTGTTTTGGAAACTCTTTTTTTAATTGTCCCTATTTCCAATTCGGTAGTTACGGTTTTTTTGTTTTTTTTTTTTTTTTTTTAAACAAGTTGCGGGTCTTGCAAGGCAGTCTGCGAATGTCCAACACTGTTATCATCGGTTATTCATAAATATAGTTTTTTTTATGGTTTTTTTATTTTTTATTAAATTACAATTTATTTATGTACATGTAAAAATTTAATGTGGTCAGCGGTGGAAACCATCCAATTAAGTTTTAGATTCTCCACTCCACATTTTACGATCTTCGATCTTTATTTTATTTTTTTCCTACCCTGGGCGCGTCAGCGACTTTGACCCAACAACATGGAAAATTAAAAGATAGAACTAAATACCCAGGCGGTCAGAAATGGAAAGAACAAAGGACAACAGCAACAGAATAACTGAAGTCAATGGGAAGGAAAGGATATAGGGGTAGTGTTAAAGGGAGTAGGAAGACCCAGAGCCGAAAATTAGGCGCATAGAAGGGAGCGTTCGTTAGACAGTGCAGAACATTCGAAAATGGTATGATTTGAATCACAAATACAAGAAGGCTCAGAAGTGTAAAGATAGTAGAAAGGAGAAAGAGCTAAAGAAAAACGACAGTGAGAAGAAGAGAGTAGAGAATGATTGATTCTGAGTCTAATTAAGGAAACAACCGTGGAACGACGACAGACAGGAATAGAATGAAACCAAAGCATGAAACGAAGAACCGGTGGAATTAGACGGTATTGTGAAAAGCGATATGAGAATAAAGATGTATCCATGTCCAACTAAAGTCTGGAATGATTAGAGCGTGATAGAGAAAGAATGTCTGAAGAAAGGAAAGCTTAGTCATTGCCCTCAATATTGGAATGACTAGGAACCCATAGAAAGTCTATGAGAATGGAACGGGACGAGAACAAAGAGGAGACGAGAGATCGAATGGTGAGGATGATACCGTCGGAAGAATGAGAAGGAGAAGAGGAGATGGCTTGAAGAATGCCTTTGGAATCGGAAACGATCAGGAATTTGTGAACACCACTTGTAGAGGATATAAAATAAATGGCATGAAAAATTAAGATCGATTCCGATCTTTATCTTAAAATCCTTTAATTTTAATATAAATTAATATTAGTCTTCCTATATTTCAATTCCTTTTTGGCCAATTCAATAAACATTATCGCTTTTTTTCTGCTTCAATTCTCCGCAGTCTTCCGGTATCACTATATTCAAAATATTGCATCCATTGAGGATATGCTGTGTACTCTGTTCTGCTCATTGCCTCCAATGCAATTATCCGTTTCCGCCATATTAAATCTTTTACGTAGATTTTGAAATTTCCAGGTCGTGATATGAATTGTACGTTGTAAAAGTTTGGAGCATAGTATGTGTTATTAAATCTCTCGTTCGAGTTTTACGATCGCTGTTAGTGAGCGTGCTCTATCGCGTTCGTGTTGATAAAAGCGTTTATTATTTCAACGAATTCGTAGAATCTTTTTTTTTTCCTCTTTCGTCCTTCTACTCGGTTGTTAAGTTTTTCAACTTAAGTGAAACAGGTAACAACAGTATGCAGGGCAGCGAGGCAAGTAATTTTACAACTGCTATTGGGTCCATATCTTACGATAATAATAATGATAGTAACAACAATCCTGATAAGGCAAACAATTTCAATTTCAATTCAATTTATTTGTTCAATTATGTACATTCTTAAATTTGTGTATCTAAAATATGGTTACCACAAATGCGCATTGTTGCGCGAGCAGTGGTGATTATTATTATATAACTATTTTACTTTGTTTATTGTATTAATTATTAATTATTTGCTTCTTACCTAGTACAAAAGCCAACCTAGTTATTGATAATTTTCATTTTTATCAATCCTATTGGCTGTTGTTTACAAAGCGACATTTATTTGTTTAATATATATACAGTAGTGTTAAAATTATGTACAGCTTATTTCTAGATCACATTATGAGATAAGTTACACTAGCATATTTTAGAGTAATTCATACTTGCATAACACAATTAACATATTCAGGCGTACAAAAGTTGTTACCTGCACAAATAAACGCATACATTCCACAAATACTCATACAGAAAGCATTGCACACATAATCACACTCCCAGAATCTTACAAGTAATATTCATAAGGTTAAGTAAAGTTTAATTGGACTGTATTGCATTTGAACTTTTAACACCCCTTAATGCTACAAAGAGCAATAACCAATAATGTTAACTGTTTTCACAACAATATTTCTTTGTTAAATATATAAGGTACATTTTGATACATAAATAAGGCAATGTTGCGCAAAGCAGATTTAAGCAATGTTATATTCCAAAATTACAAGTTAAACAGCTACATTGCCCTATGTTCACAGAGAAATTTATCAATTAATTATAAAACTAATCATTTATTCTCCCTCAGCCCCTTTGTTAATACACTTCAACAGTAAATTATAAATTATGAATAACATCATGCTATAAATTACTATAATAATAATAATATAAGAAACTATAGAAAATAGCACTAAAAATAAGAATACCAATATGGAAATATGAAATAATGTGAAGTAAAGCAAAATAAATGTACCCGAGTAAGTACACTCGACGCCAAGGACAACAGGAGCAATCAGAACTAATTTTTAAAAGTAATTTTTATTCTAACTTAAACTAAACGTTTATTATAAATGAGTAGTTTTTTACATTATTAATGGAAATTAATATTTTATAAGATATTTTTATATTGTATTAACTGGTAACACTTAGGCAATAAAAGTTATGTTTATTTACATTGTGGTATTATACTTAATTAAATCATAATACTGAAACGGTTCGATCATATAATGCAGTTGTTTAAGAGAAATGTTATACTACTAGAAATTAAGGTGACCTTACTGCACGCCAGATTTAGTCACATCCGAAAGAATTTAACAATGCAGTGTTAACCACTTTCATTCCACAGTTTTTATAATTTTGGTCTTGAAAAGTGTTAAGCCTTCGTGCAAATTAACAAGTTTTGGAATTTACGATACACGTAACAATTGAGAAATACTTCAGCGCCGCTTTATTACTTTTTATGCAATTGAATTATAATTAGAAGTTTTTTGTTTATATTTTTTGTGTTTATTGTGTTTAAAGTACATCTATTGTTTAATGATCTCATTGTGAATGGGAGTAGTGCGTAGTTTACTTTAACTTTTAAATTTTTAGATGGTTTTTAGTATTTCTGCATTTTCGCTTGTAATAAAGTTTATTAGTATTTTACGCTTGTATTTATAGTTTATTAGATTTACTTTTAATGGTTCTAGTAACAAATTATATAGCAAAGCACCCGTATATTTCGCTTGTTTTCGTATATGGTATTTATTAACGAAAGGTATGTATGCTTTTTCTTTGCCAGCTGATCTGGCAATACCTGGGCAAACTTTTATACCAAATTTTTCTTTATTTTTTATTGCGTAAAGTAATAGTTGTAGGCAATACAAATTTTTAACGCTCATCAACTTTATTGTTTCATTACCTTGTCTATCTGCCCGTAATTTTTTAAATAATGATTTTTGTAGATACATAATCGTTAGGTTTCCTTGTGAACCGTTTGTCCGTCGTGCGCGTCAGTGTTACAGATGTCTCCGATATGGCCACCTAATTAGATAGTGTAAGAGGGCAATTCCAGGTGTGTGCGTTGTGGAGGAATGGAACATTCGGAAGAAGCCTGTACTAGTCCATTCACCATTCTGTGTGTTTTGCAAAAACCAACATAAAGCTATGGATACGTCGTGTCCGGAAAGGAAGAGGCAAACTCAAATAAACGAACTTATGGCGTCGCATGATCTCAGCTTTCAAGAGGAATCTTTAGAAGTACCCCTCCTATATCGACAATGAAATCTCTACTCCAATATTGTTAGAAGAAACCGTTTTTCTCTCCTATCTGAAGAAAACAATTTTCCGCCTATTTCGCAGAGTAATCAAGGAAACGAATCTTACATTATCCCATCGATTAAACCTAAACCTTTAAGAATAACTGGATATATTGATACAAATCAATTAATTCCCAACTCAGATTTCCGACTTAAACGTACCGTATCGTTTGTGTCTTCTGACGAGGAAAAAAAACAAATCGTTCCAGTTCAAAAAAGTTGGACAGACAACATAGTTCGTCCAAACTAACCAACCGCACAACTTCTAAACTGCAGGCAGACGAAAGGCCTATTCATTGTGGTATACTGGAAAACCGTACTTATAATTTACTTATTAAAAAAATTATCGGTACGGTTCAACTTATGCATTTATTTATTTATTTATCTATTTACTAACGGGAATTACTATCTTCTTACGAAAATAATAACAAAAATAAATTAATAAGTGGCCAAAGTTAATCAGTAATATAATCACTTTTTTTTTTTTAGAATGAACCTTAATACGTTAGGAGAATTATATTCAATGAGTAAATCAAAACATTTATTACTAATTATCACAATCAATAAACAGCAAAACAGTATGTTAATACTATTATAGATATAATTCGTACTGCTATCATGCTCAATAAATCTGCGAGAATCTGAAATATAATGATCAACATTTTTAAAAATAAACATCTTTAACTTTTAATATTGGCTCGTTCATTTTGCTCGTTATAAATTTAGTCAAAACAGTTTGTCTGCGGTTTGGGAGTTTGGGGTTTATCGGTTTAAAAAAACACAAGCTTAATGCCTGTCTGTGTTTTAGGGGTTTGGGGCTGTATAGTTATAAAGCACAGGATAATTTGAATTTTAAAAAATTGATAGCAGATTCGTAATCAGCGACCTCAAAAATCCTCGTATACAATTTGTCATTAAAATTAAAACTCTTTGACTTTTTTGCTTGCCATATTGGATCCGTCATTTTGAATTAATAAAATCTGACGACGAATTCGTGATCAGCGACCTCAAAAACCCTTATATACAATTTTTTTTACGAAATTGGATTACTTGATACATGTATTTATTAATGTTTCTTGTAAGGAGTGTTTTACCCCCCTTTAATGGTGAAATTCATGGTCAGCTTTATTTTTTAATTGTGTGTGATAGAAAATGTTTTTCTTATTTTTTTATGTTATTTTATAAAATTTTATTCCATAATTATGACCAAAAAAAGGTGTTTTCACCCCCCAGAAAATAGGGGAT
Source organism: Icerya purchasi (assembly GCA_039619475.1). Taxonomy (NCBI): domain Eukaryota; kingdom Metazoa; phylum Arthropoda; class Insecta; order Hemiptera; family Monophlebidae; genus Icerya; species Icerya purchasi. Next base: position 202,687,129 of record CM077115.1, read on the forward strand.
GCAACTCCACTGCTTAGATCACTGTGGATTACTTTCTCCTTTGCACGAGAAATAATTTCCATTTTGTTTCATAAAAAAAATGTAGAGTTGAAGACGAGATATTTGGGGAAAACGATTTTCGGGTGTGAACTTTAGGGGTGGTTTTCATCCCTTGAAACTGCATATGAGCCGATAAAAAAAAAACACGTGTCTAATATATTTTTATACTCTACAACATATCGAAATTTCATTAGAATCGACGTTTGACAACTCGTGTACTTTCCTTGTGAGAATGCATTTTTCATGAATTTTATTGAAGTTTGATAATATGTTAATCGCTCTGTACGATGTAGACTCTTTCTTTGGTCTACTGGTTTAATGTATTATTGCTGTTCTGGATAATTTCCATATATCTGGACGGTAACTTTTTATTGAATATGTTTAAGAAAGTGTTAGATATATAATCTGGTCCAGCTACTGTTTTCTTGTTTAACTTTTTAATTGTTTAATTGATTTCCTCTTCTTTCATTTTTGTTGTGTCTTCAACATTATATCTGCTAATAATGAATGGTTTACTATGTATAGTTTTCCCGCTAATAGGTCAGTTTTTTCTTTGTCTGTTGTCACCCATTCATCTAACGTTGGTATTTCTAGTCTAGCGTTTCTATTCATTAATAGTTTGTACTTTAATCCAAATAGTTTGTTTCCGTTAATTTCTTCCGTGCTTCCATTTTAGTTATTTTGATATATGTAATTATTAAATTATTTATTATGAGTAATCACTGTGAAAGCTTTAAATATTTATTAAATTCTTTTTTGTAATCTTTAAATAATAACTTTTTGCACTTTTCATTTTTAAATTTTTATACTTTTTATATCTTGCATTAACTCTATTCTTATTATTATTCTGTAATTCATCATTCCACCAATATGTATTTTTTCCCTTCTGATACTATAACTTCGCATATTTTGTAAAATTTTCTATCCATATATTCAATTTATTTTTGTCTTTACAATTTATATTTAAGTCTAGATTTAGTATTTCATCTTCAATGTTTTTATCGAGTTTTTTATAATTGATATATTTTACATACCTTTTTATTTCGTTGTGATTATTTGTACTTAGTTTAAATATAATGTATTTATGATCACTATTCGTTATCTTGTCTGATACTTCCCACTCAGTTATCTCATCTGTTAGATTAGTGTTTACAATTGTCAGATCGATTACACTTGTTTTATTATTTCTGTTAAGGGTTATTTTATTTTTTTCATTCATTATCACTAAGCTGAACATGTCTATTACTTTTTCCATTTATCTTCTACTCATGTTGTTTTTCTTATCCCATCTCGTACTACGCGAATTTAGATCTCTCGGTATTATAAATTTCTTAAAATTTTTGCTTTGTAAATATTGCTCGATGAAATTAAAATATTCTTTGTCTATTTCGTTTAGTGGTATATATGTATATGCGTGTATAAAATATATTTCACTTATTTTAAAAACTATTATATTTAATGTTTTGCGCGAGTAGTGTAGATCAATGTTTATTTTGTTATCGTGTATGACCATTAAATTATTGTTTATAATAATCTTATAATATTTCGGTATATATTCATTGTTAGGTATATTTGTTTGATATTAATGTTACACCTATTCTTTCATTTGCAATTTCTCCTAGTAAAATGTCTCTTGCCACCTTACAGTGGTTTTCATTGAATTGTATAATTTTTACCATTTTTGCTATTATTCGTTTCTTTACTGATATGCTTACTGCCTGTTACTATCTCGTTATTTATTTTGTTAATGATTTTTGTTTCCTCTTTCGTTAATTATTTCATAAATCGTCTTTAACTACTTAATTAATGCATTCATATTGACCGAATGTTTCTGTATCACTTGTTTAATTGTTGTTCCTGCTTTTTAATTTTTGTTAACGGTTATAATTATATATCCACCGTTTGTTTGATATTGAGAATTCCATTTTTTCCCTTTTCTATTCTTTCTTTTAATAGTAAAAGTGTTTTTTCTATTATGGGTTTTCTTCATTTTTTTTTGTTTTGTATTTGATCTCTTTTATAGTATTATTCGATTTGATTTTGACCCGTTGCTCATTTGCCATTTCTTGAGTTTGTTTAAATTTTTTTTCCAATATTTTATTTTTGTTTATAAATATAGTTACAAAACTTCTTAACATCGAATTTACATTGTACACATGATACGTATCATATTATTACACTTGACGGACACATCCGTCTTTATTATACATATATATGATTGATTCTCCACCATTTGCCTATATACAATTAAGAACTGACTTACTGTCACTTATTTAATCGACCAGCCACTGCTTAATTAATAGTTTCCAAAGTCCAATCTTTGTGTTTATTGAATTTTGTGGAATTCGTATCGGCAATTTAATTAATATTGCCTCATCAGTGTTGTCTATCTTGCTGTTTATACCTTTCGATCGAGTATATAGTACACTTCCCTATGGTTCCTAGTTGTTCCACCTCTTTTTGTCGAAGATTGCATTTGTAGAAAATTTGATTAACGACATCAAAACTATATATTTTAGATATTTAACTAATTTTCAAAGTCGTCATCTTATTTCGTTTTAATTCACCGTGTTTCTTTTGTTTGCTCTTTATTTTTCTAACCAGCGTCTGAAATAATTTCTCGAATTCGTGGCATTTAATAGCGAAATGCAATCGAATGTTAAAGAAAACCGCGCATAAAAATATATTCAACAAGACACAGGTTTTATATGCTACCATAAAACTGCGTAGAAATTCAATTTTTATTTAAGCTGTTTGTTCCACCGTACATGACTCGCTATAAATCAATGAGATCTTGGCATTAAAATTTGAAACACTTCCCGGTGAAATATGTGGGTAATTCTTTTTAATCGATTCGTCTACCATGACAATATAGGAATAGGTAATTACAATTAGTTTTTTAATTTGTAATAAATAAACATGTTATTATTCTTATTCTTCTTCTTATTATTATTATTATTATTATCCAAAGAATCACAACTTTGCTGGGTAGCTTTATAATACGGCTTATGTGTCTAGCAAGTACTATAAATTTTCTCCATCTTGATGGTTAAGGAAGATCCTTACATTTGTTGCGGCGTTTAATAAAATTGGTTTTTGTATCAGATCTACTATATATGGCGCCAATTATAACTTACTTATGTTCTTAACTAAACTATTCGGTATTATACCATTATTTCCGATAACTAGCGGTATTATTTTAACTGTATTGATCTTCAGCATATGCTTCATCTGTTGTTCCCTAAGTTTTTCATATTTCCTCGAATACTTTATGTTTCTGCTATCTGGGACAGCGATAAATACACTTGATTTCTTCTTGTTATCCATTACTATAATATCCGGCCTATTATATTCCATTGTTTTATCCATCAACACAGTTCTATCCCAGTATAATTTATGATGGTCATTCTCTAAAATTTTTTCCGGTACATATTTATAATGTGGCGGTTTAAATTTAATTAAGCCGTATTTAACTCAATTGTACAAGCAGATGAGAGTGCATATGTAAACACTAAAATATGGACGCATGTACACGTTTATAGATAGCTAATATTTATTCATTTATCTTATTTATTGTAGTTTGAAGTGTATGTGTAAATAGTAAATCCCAATTAGATGATACTTACGACTTATCAATGTTTGAAATACATATGTGTGTAAATATTACACTGAATATGATAAAATTAAATTCTGTAAGCAGTGGCCAAATAACATTAATATTTATTTCATATTCAAATTGTAAACATAATATTTTTAGCCAATATTTGTTTGGCCATTGCATTGTATTGCATTGTACTGTACCGTTTTTCATGTTTTATTTTCCAGTATTGTTTTTAATATATAAATTTTATTTTATTATGCGTTTTGTAATTGTTTCCGGATTTACTGTCAATACAGTATCATTTTCATTTGTATAATAATAATCCCACTACTCGCGCAGCCATGCGCATTTGTTGAATTTACATTTTCTTGTATTTTTATGTTAATCTTGTAAATACCAATAAATTTGATTTGATTTGATTATTATTATTTTGTATAACAGTAGTTTTGCGAGCTACAATATCAGTTTTACCGTATTTTACTTGAATGGGTAGCGCTCGGTAAACGTGACTTCTCACTGATATGTTCAGCACATCACACGTTCTGATGTTATAGTTTAATAATTTCTCTTTAAATCATCACTTCAAGATATCTTTTAATTTTTAAAGCACCTAAAAGATTCGCATTTCTTTAAAAATATCTTTTCAGTTTAGTTACAATTTATTATTAAAAAATTGCGAATTGTTTTTCTGTAAGTAACTGCAAACGTCGTTAAATAAAAGCGTTTTTTTCAAAAAAAAAAAAATTATTTTTATTATTATAAATTTCATTCGTGTCCTTTTTCGGCCATGTTTGACTGCATGATTTATTTTATTACATTTCATCGGTAATGATTTACTCGATACCCACGAGATACAATGGGGAATAAGCGGAGCAACTAAGAATAGAGTTTTAAGACAACGTTGCTTACAGTTAAAAGTGTAGAGAGATAGAAGAGGAGTTTTCGTCAAGGGTATTAGTGTTGTTATTCAGAAGCAACAGTGGAGCTTGGTAACAATGATAAAGCTAACCCGAACCGTATTGGCTAAAAGCTGCCATGACGGCCAGACTACCTTCAGCTTTTTCCGTCGTCCTCTGTTTCCCGCTAAGTGTTGTTTCGCGTGTAAAGGTCCGTTTAAACGGCCATACCAGTTGCCCAAACAGTTTTTGGCACACAATCTGCTCGAACGTGTATACCAGTAACGAGTCCATCTCGCTTCCTTCATTAATTTTATCTCGGGAAAAATTGCCTATATTAACAACTATCGTAAACTGTGCGTGCTTTTTTCCACACTATCACTGAAATCCCGCCATTTCAAAGCATTATTTTTGAAATATCTCTCCCCCCTTCCTTAAATAACCTAATGTGCGAACTTAATGAAGAATGAAAAAAAAAAACAAAACATTTTTGTCGTAAATTAGAAACTATCGATTATCGTCCGTTATGTGTAGTGTTTAATTGATGGACCTCGATGTTCGTATTAGACTCGGAAGTAAATCGAAAATGATATTTCCTCGATTCTTTAAACATATACCGGAGAAAAAAAAGAAATCTGAATATTTCAAAAATATCCCTACTATTGTATTCCACGAGTGTACCCAGCGCACAGTCACAAATTAAATCATCAGTTTGGAGTAAGAGGAATGTAACTTAGTCTCAACATAATTAGACACCGATATTCTAGTAGAATTCACACGGCCGCATATTGAAAGTTCAAAAGTAAGTTTATCGTTTTTTGTTTTTTTCCCTTTATCTCATAATCCATTGGTAGGGTCGTATATTAATTTAATTACATTCAGGAATGGGTTATGAAAGCAATTTAGAAGGATACACAAGAGAAGAATGGAGGGAAAACAGGTTCACATAAACTAAAATCGACCATATGTACACTAAAAAGAAGAAAAGAAACATCGACTTCGAATATTATTAAAATAGCAGATCACAACATGATAGTGTGTACAGTAAAAATAGAGATGGGAAAAACCGGAGGAAAACAAATGGAATTAAGCAGAAGTTATTTAATGGAAAATAAAGTGAAAAACGAACTAAGGCTCATAAAGTGGGAAGGGAAATTAGATAAATTGAACGCTGGAAATTTATACGAAAGCATAAAAGAAAAATTTGAAAAAGTATATAAAGAATGTAGGCAAACAAAAAATACGTCAGGAGAAGGAAAAATACAAAGGAAGAAAGAATGGATGACGCAAAAATAATTGAAATGATAAAAAAAAAGAGACAAAGTATACAAAAAAGAAAAAACAGAATAATCAAAATATTGAGTTAAGAAAAGAAAATACAATAAATTCAGAAACCAAGTGTATGCAGAAATAAGACGGCAAAAAGACATGTTTGTCGGGAAAAGTTTTAAAATGGCACAGGGGGATATCAGGAAAACTTGGTTAAATATAAACAAGATTATAGGAAAACAACAGAGCCTAGGAGTAGATGAAACCATAAATAAATACTTTGGCAAGGAACAAGAAGCAAGAGAAATTTCGGTGAAGAATTCAAAAATGGCATAAAAAAACTAGAACACAAATGTAATAAAGTGCTATTAGAAAAAAGAGAAGAAGATGAAGTAAAAGTAAACATGTACTTACCCCTAAAGCAAACGTAGAACAGGTGGGGAAAATAATCGATGGATTAAAGGAGGCCACCGGAATCCATGGAATAAAAATAAAAGATATAAAAACAGTAAAAATATGCATATAGTGAAGGAAATTACTAAGCTAATTAATCAGACGTTAAAAGAAGGGAAAATACCAAATAGATTGAAAAATATCGAAAACGAGACCAATATATCAAAAACAGTGAATATGAAAACTCTATTATGCCAATTGCTGTAAGCAATGTGATTGCAAAAAAAAAAATTAGAAAAGTACGTAGCAAATAATCTAACGAAGTACCTACAACAAGAAAATAGGATAATTGACAGAACACAATTCGGATTTCAAAAAGGATAATCCACATCGGAAGCAATCGGTGAGCTTACCGAAAAAATAAGAGATAGCTTTGAAAAGGGAAATAAGGTGTTAGATCTTACTAGAGCATTTGAAACGGTTGATCATAAAATAATCATAAACGCATTAGAGGAAATAGGAATAACGAAAAGTTTGAAAAAATGGTTTCAAAATTATTTAACCCAGAGGATAAAAACAAGTGTAAATATCTTAAATGTGCAAAGTGAAAAAGAGGAGATGGATGTAGGAGTACCGCAGGGTAGCACCTTAGCGCCAATACTGTTTATTGTGTATCTGTATAAGAGGAATTAAGTTAGAGTGAGGTAGTCTCGTTCGCGGATGATATATGTCAATAGTTACGTCACATAAAGATGTTAAAGAGGCCGAAATAAGGATGTAAAAAGATCTAATAACAATAAAAGTAAATGGGCACACGATAAAAGTCTAAGAATAAATGTAAAAAAGACTAACGGTACTACGTACGAAAAGGAACACAGCTGGGATATGTATTGTCCAAATATAATAATGCACTCAAATGAATTTGAATACTCGCCGAGGGAGGAAGAAATGATTGTGAAATGAAAAACTGTCAAAAGTTAGACATAGTAACTCAGTATAAACATTTTTGCGGAGTAATGATGGACCAACACTTAAGAAGATGGGATATACATATAGAATACATTGCAATGAAAATAAGAGCAGCATTATCAGCTTTATATACATTAAAGAAATATGCAACAAATGAGACATTAAAAGTAGTTTATTATGTGCTAGTAGAGTCGAGGATTAGATATGGAATTCAGGCATAATGATGAGAAAAGCATACGTGGGGAAAATAAGCAAAATTGCAAATTAAATGTTTGAAATTAATAGCAAATTCTTTAAAAGGAGAGACTGAAAGTGAAATAATTAAAAAAGAAGACCTAATGACTATAAGAGGAATGTACTTATTACGAAGATATGGGAGTACATATCAGCAGAAAATAAAATTGAATTGTAGGAAAGAATAAACACAGAATACGAATTGAGGGAAAAACTTTCGTACCAACTGCCGCTAGCAAGAACATAGATTAGCAAACGGATAAATATATTATAACTCAGATGTTGAATAAAATACCTAAAGAAATAATATAGAAGGAAAAATAGGGGAAAGAAAAAGGAAAATAAAGGAATGGCTTTAGGAAGAAGAAAATATAAACAAAATAATAAACATAAAATAAACTGACAAGGCGCAACAACAAAACTGGAAAAAAAAACTTTGAATATAGAAGATAGAAATAGATTATTAATTATTGATAAGTAAAAAGATAGATTAAGACTAGTAAATATTACACGATTATGTATATGTATATGTTAATTTAAGATGGTAAAGTGTTTAATAAGATAATTCGTCGGCAAGCGTTTTAGCTTGACGAAAGTTTTGTATGTAAAAAATAATAAATACATATTTTTCAAAAAAAAAAAAAAAAAAGGAAATCATTCAATTAACCACTGCGCAGACTTTAATATCTATATAATTCGTTTTGTTATATACTTATATTTATTTTGCGCGATCTTTAATATTTATGTTATTTCGAAAAAATTCATCTTTATTTACATAGCATTGATGTAATCACAGAAAAACAATAATCGGGAACTTTATTTATTCGTATGCACATAAACGTCGCTCGCTAACATATATCTCAAAGCCGCGCTCACACCATTCATTCCCATTCATTTATAATACTCACACACTTGATATAGAATCATGTGAGTATGTTAATCGGCTATAGATTCTTAACAAGCTATGTGGGCTTCCCCATAGTTGTGCAATTCAACTATCGGACCGTTGTGCGCTTTCGAGTTACTTGATTCACAAACGAAAATGTTACTTTATGTATCCAGTTTTTCATCATTACTGTCCTTTTTCGGATTCGTCTGTACTGATACATCACATTTTCACAACTTGTTAAGGGGCGGCTTTTACAAATATATTCATTGTCCAGCCTTACGATGTAGTATAGTAAACATTTTTACTACATTTCATTCTGCCACTGTTGTTTTTTATGCATTGACTGCCCTGCTTGCCTTAATTTCTTTTACCTGTTTTAACTTGATGGACTGAATCGTTTCCTGATATTGTCGACTTTTGACATTTTCAGGCTTAACGCAAAATCTACTCGGTTTTACTGAAAGATATATATCTTTTGCTTGCTGTAGTTGTTCACGAATCGATGAATGCCACGAATCAACTGTTTGACTTACAAGTTATATCCTATTCGCATTAGAAATTACAAGCTAAGATAAATCTCCGTAATTCGACGATATAATTCGCGATAGATTTCATTTGCTTTTGCATGCACGAGAAAAAGTCGTTGTTGTTCTGTAAGTACATTCGGTTCCGGTGAAATATTCGAATAACCTCATTATAGTTTAACCCAGTAATTGCTTTTGGGGTTACTAAAAAGACAAATTAAACTGTAACGCCGATCGAGTTCAAAAGTAATTCTTTGCATACCTTTTGTCTTCATGCACATATTAAAACAATGAAAGTATGTTAAGATGGTCTGTTGGTGGTACTAAATTCGTTGAATTTTCGAACGATTATTTGCGATCGTGTTGCTTTTTGTGCTGTTAATATTACTTCATAGCAGAAAAATGTGCGAACTGTTCGTTATTTATCTGTATGGTAATCGCTTATTTTTAATTTTTAATTTTTAATTTTTTTTATTTTTGGGACTACTTAACGTATTTTAATCGTTGCCACCAACTCGTTGTATACTCTTACCTCTATTTACACAACATGGATATAATCTTTTCGATATGCAATCGTAGAATGGTAAAACAATAACTGGGAACTGTATTTGTCTGCTTCAAAAATGTTACTCGTTGTATCTGAAAGCCGTGCTCGCACCATTCATTTAAAACATAATTTATGTTTAATATGAGTTAATTTTAGTTTTTCAATATTCCATCTTGACGAATTTCTTACTCATTTTCTCTGTTACCGATTCACCGTAATTTTCTGTTATTACTGTGTAGTATTCCATCCATTAGAATGCTCCCCGGATATGCTTTGTATATGTTATTCTCTCGCATTACACATCTAATGTAATTTGCCATCTCCGCAATATTAATTCTTTTGAAGTAAATTTTGAATTTTCCTATACCGCGATATGGACCGCGTATTGCAGTAGTTTGGTGTATAGGATACGGTGAAAAGAAACTTTTACTTATTCCCCGTTTTGGCTCACCCACAAACATTTTCAAATTTTTTCACATTAAAATTTTAAAATTGTATTGTTGTTATACTTTTATTCATTATTTTAAAACGGTTGTTTTTATATGTAATATTGTGAAATGTAAATTAATTTTTAGTTCACTTTTTTTGATCGAAAATATTGTGACACTTGTTTTTCTACTATTTCTAAGTTTATAGGGCAATGTTCTAGCTATTGCGATAATTTATTGTTTTATAAGATTTCATTAGTTTTTGTTATGGTTCTATGTATAGTCGTTAAAATTTTTTGAAATTTCTTAAACTTTGACTATTCACTATATACATATTACCCTCTCGTATTATATAGACTACTGGGTAAAATATCATTAGTTCATATAATATGAATCCTCTCTTTTTTTTAATTTCAGCTGATTGTTATTGTTTTGTAAAAATATTTATAAATTTTGTAATTTTATTATTTATATAGTTGTCGAAATTTTATAAAATTTTTTAAGTTTTTATCTAGGAAAAAATCCTTATTTTATTATTTACTTTTTATGGGAAGGAAAAAGTGAATTTCGCGAGTGAAAATAAGAGTAGAAAGTGGGAATCTTAAATTTTCTTGAAATAGAAGTGAGAAAATAAGCAACAACCCTAGCATAAAAATATTAGTCATTTTATTAGTCATCGAGAGTGCTTCATGATCGGGAACCCTTGGCACATTAACGTGATTAGAATGGAGGAAAAAATGGTCATGAATGCATACGAAGAATAATAAAGTTGTAGAAGTGAGAACGAAAACGGGAACAGAGAGCCTGCGCAGATAATCAGATAATTGGAGAAATAAAGATTAATGTAAATAATCGCATGCACGATGGGCATTAATTCATTTGTAACGATAGAACAAAAAGATTCAGAAAAATTAGAGTAAAAAAAAAACAAAGAAAACTCCTACAGGTCCTCTGAAATCATCAGTTAAAATTAACTAATGAAAAGGAAATAAGGGATTAATAATACCGTGAAATTAATACATCGTGAGAGACACTTACAGGAGTGTTAGAACGAAAAAGAGAAAAAAAAAAGGTCCTCGTGGACGGTAGAGATCAGAGTAGTTGAAGGAAAGATTATTGCAGAAGATTGCTTGAAACGAAAGTTAGCTAAAACGAAGAGAGAGATAGGAAGTAAATATAGGTTTTATTAGAAACAAATCGTCAGTCTTTGGCGATGGAAATGTAGGAAAGTCTGGAAGAAGTGAATGGTAGACGTTTAGAAAGGAAGCGGTAGAATAAATAAGGTGTCTTTGAATTGGAAGGGAAGGTGTATTCGATTCAGAAACGATTGTCAAGGAAATTCTGCATTACATTCAATTTGAAAATTTTTGGAGGCAATAGATAAAAGAAAAGTAATCGAAGTTGAATCGAATAATAATGGACTTATACAAGGAAATAAGTTCATACGGATCGTCTTCTTATTTACTTGATGATAAGAGTTTTGACAAGTTTGATCTGTGGTGATGAGGGGGTGGGTTACTTTTTATTAGTAACATGATTAATTTGGAACACTTACATTAAATTCCAAAATCATACAGCTACTAAAGACGGACGGGAGGGGGTAGTTTCATAGACATCAATTTTTAATTCATTTTGAAAATTTGCAGCCAGATTTGCAGAAAAGAGTGGCAGAAGGGGTAGAGAGCAGGACTTATTTTTTGGGCCCAAACGTTATTTTTTGGCCAGTTTTAAATAATTGTCACTGGATTTTTAGATACAAAATAGCGGGGAGGGGGCAACGAGATTGAGGTTATTTTTAAAAAATTTTGCGATTAATTTTTAGAATTTGCTGTCAGATTTTCGGAGTCGCGTATGGTGGGAAGAATACAGAGTGGGTTTCAGTTAATTTCAAAGTTTGCACAAACAAACGGCAATAAATAAAAAATCGTTTAGTTTCAAACGTCTCCGCCGTTTATGTATTATGGTAAATTCCCTTTACTGTCGTGCAGATTTTCGGCAACTCCCTCATTCTTCACCCTTCGCGAGCTTCATTGATCATTAATAGACATTCCTGATACTAGAATTATAAGTAAGGGCACATAATATATACGCTAACCTTCCGAGTATGCATATTAATAACGGCTCTATTGCGCATAGTAAGTAGAATGGGGAAGAGGAAAGTATTTAAAACGATTAAAGGATTGAAAAAGTTCCAAAAATATTGGTCACAAACTGTTGGATAAACGAGTTAAAGTGCGAACAGCGTAGAGTTTGGTCAAAAATGAACGAATAAAGGTGGGGTAAGTGGTAACATTTAAGCAATAGTTGAAGGTAAGTTGTTGACCGATAATTTTTATTAATTTCTAATTGTTCACTTACAAGTAGTATGAACTTGAGAATATTTCATTTAAAAGCAAAACCTTTTAATAATATTGAAACTGGTGTATTATCAGGTTTTTTATTTAGTTCTAACTCTTAAATACACAGTCTAACTTACAACATTCTCGTACATTTGATTGGCAGACGAATACAAATTATGTGCTGTGTGTCCTATAAGGGTTAAGTTTCATACTGAATGTTTAAAGGGTTTATATTATATTTATTAAGTTAGAGGTGACTTAAGATAGTTCGCAATAGTGTCTAGAGAAGGGTTACAGCGGTTAGCCTGGTTTGCATCTGACAAGTTACACACATCTAACGTGGAACAAACTGAAGGTCGTGAACACTAGAGAATCAGGCGAGATACGTTAGAAGAGAAGAAAATTGGTAAAAAGGCAATTCCAATGTCTTCGTCCGTAGTTGGTCGCCTCAACATCTAAAATTTTCTATCGGTGACACCATGATCGCTGAAGTATCCATCGTTTAGATAATAATTTTTATGACCTTAGATTTCCCAAATTCATCTGAAATGTGGCAATTATTTACAATGAAAATATGAAATTATGAAAATATTCTATCGGTTTTTTTTCAAATCCGGTCAAAAATTTATCTAAATTAAACATTTTCAAAAATAAACGGTAGTAAACGCTTATTATCAAATTTTATTTCATTTGTTATAATTTCTCAGTTATATTGTGAAGTATAATTGAAAAAACGCTAACGACATATTAAACGTACCATTTATATCGGTGATTTGATATAATAGACGATAAATCAAATTTATTTGAAATAGAAAATTTAAAATGCCGCGCCGCGTGCAGTTACTTAACTCGGCTAATGCGAAACATTTCGTTCACAGCGTTGTTTTTGAAGTTACGGTTAGTTTGATTATTTATCGTCCAAATTACAACAGAAATTACATGCGTCTAGGAGAGCATCTCTATTCAATTAACATTCGACTGACAGCTGAAGGAATAGAAGGAAATTAATCAACTGTATACGCGTTTATTTTTAATTTAGTTTATACATATGAATGGGGTGTGGAAAATAAGGCAACGTTACATGATACGTACTGTATATTAATCGATAGTTTTTATGTCAGGAGATTTATTTTTGAAATGAATAAAAATGAAAAAAAACATAATGTTCAAAACGTATATACCGAGCACAATATTATTACAGCACATTTCTCATGAAATATAAACGCAAAGCAGAATAAATAATCGCAATCGAATGAAGTAAGCAAAATCAAAACAAGAACAAAAAAAAAAAAAAAATCGCACGAGAACAATGTGAATTTACAAGATTACTAAAAGATGATTTTTAAATAAAATATTTAAAAAAAAAGTTAAATAATTTCTAATAATTATACTTTAAAAACGGTAATAAAAATTTTTCTAAAGAAAATTGCGTTTAACTTGCTTTAAACAGCTGTCACTGTTGGGTTTTTGAAATGAAAAGGGAATCCATAATTTTCCCTATTTTATTTACGTTTCTGTGTACTAGAATTTTCAAAGAAAATTTTGATTTTTGACGTCTCGTTTGTGAATGGTAGCAAAACGGGATTAAGTGGATATATGACTATTATAATTTCGCTGTATATTTGTCTTTTTTTTTTTGTGTTTATAATCAAGTAACTAAAAAAAAAGATATCTTTTTATAGCATCATAACTTGTTAAGCATAATTAAAATATTAAAACAACGTTACTCGTAACGGTTAATTTAATTAATTTTTTATTTCATCAAGCGTGGGTACACGCCACACCACTTCGTACAGGAACTCGGGAAAAGGCGTGACCATCGTAAATCAGAATAAATTACAAACAGGAAAAATGAGAAAATTGATTTTGTACAATAACACGCAGAAGTGACTAGGGGAATTTTCTTTACTCGTGTACCCGTTCACTCTGATCTTGACGAAGATTGGTGACGATGTTCGTAAGTTCTATGGTCACCCGGTGAAGTGTTCACCCAAGCAGGGATCGTCCATTTTTTTAACTTGTGTTCGTCTGCGATACCATTCTGTCCTCCCAATCATTCCATCTTTGTTCTTTTATATACTTTCTGTTTGTTTTGGCGTTTGTATTTTTTATTTATTTTCGGCGGGCATACGTATAATTTAATTTAAGCGAGGCCCAGGTGCTAGCTTATCATCTCGATTTAAATGGACACCGATTTTCATTGAATTTCTAAACGACTAACATTATTCGGTAATTTATCATGTCCACAACGAAGATAGCAGCAGATAAATGGAAAGACGTGACAAGTTATATGAAAATAATTAAGATGCGCACTTTAATTAATAAAATTAATAACAGTTATAGGATTTAGATTTTTTCCGACTCGGTTAGTATAAAAACTTATATTCCTCCCTGCACGGGGGAAGTACCAACATTAAATAATAGTATATATGGGTACATACATTATACAAATGTGTCTTTTTACGGTGGTTACCTAACAACTGGTTTCCTTGCAATATAAAGCACTAATCATTCTAGCCTATCCATTGCGATTGGTCGCTGATGTTAGAATTCTAAACCGCTTTTTTATTTATTTACTTTTCTGGAGATAAACGACTACGACTTTTTAGTCGACCTGAAGTGCCGTATACTTAAAGAAGTCAAAGTCGTTAATATTAATTACGAAGTAATTCTTAGGCTACCCTCCATTCGAAAAAATGTCCCAATTTTATGTAATGCTAAATGTCCCAATTTTATGTAACGCTAAATGTCCCAAAAAAATGTCCCAATTTTATGTAACGTTTGTTATATTTTATAGGATTTTTGTTATTGTTATTTAAAAAATGTCCAAATTTTATGTAACGAAATATGTAACAAAAAATGTAATGAAACAATATCTTAATTTTATGTAATGAAAGTTAAATGTTAGGATAGGATTTTTGTGATTATGTTTTGTTTTCCTTTTTGTGTTGATGCCAGTAAGAATTACGTTGTAAATTTTGATCATTTTATACAAAGTATAGAAGAGAAAGAGACATAAATAAAAGCAAGAGGGGTCAAGGGGCACAGCCTCTTGCGAGGCCAAAATGGCCGAGTTTTATATATATATTTATTTAATGACGCTCGACTACTGTAGTCATTTGCGTCCACGATAAAGTACGGATATCGGAGTGAAAACAATAAAAAAGTAAATATTACTACATATTAATGTATCTTATTTATATTAATTTACTCCGCTATATCTTACGGCACTTAGCCAGAGATTCTGATTGTGTTTACATGTCCATTTCTTCATTGTCCGGGTTGTAATCTGTATAGTCTGTATCGGAAATAAATTGGCTTTGTAGTTCAACAACGGATTTTAATTGCACGAAAGTAGTGGACTCTTTTGAATCGACTCTGAGTTAAAAACATGTTCAAGTAAAACAGAGAATTCTACTTCTTCTCTTAAAGTCAGACAGACGTTAAAAATGATCGAGCAGTTTAATATAACCAGACGATTTTGAATTTTTTTAGAAAACGGCAGTGTCAGCTTGACTTTAAAAGACTCGTCTCGTTGTTTATCAAAAGAGGTGGTCAAATCTTTTATTGCAATATGAGCAAAGCTTGCTCTTTTTAGTCCACACGTTTCTGTAATTTATCATTAACTGGTGCTATTTCTCACGACAACTATTTTTTTCATTTCCTTACGTCTTAAGGTGTATTCCCTATAATGCGACTAAAGCGACTGAAGTCGCGAGTCGTAAAACGAAAACCGTTATTCGGTAAAAAAAAATTAACCATTTCCTGTAGGGTGTCTAGGGACGCGTGACTGAAGCGACTGTTTGAGTTGTATGACTATATTGGTATTTAGAGCAGTCTAGTTGCTGAATTGCACACGCTTGTTATTAGTTTTTTCCTTTTTTGCAGTATAAAAAATCTACAATATTTTTTATATTTCTAACCGCTGTTAGATGTTATTTATCTATTGGTATTCTGAATTTAATATAAATTTTCAAAAATTTAAATAACCATTATTATTGGGCATATTATAGATTCTATGAGGAAACATCATATCACCGTGCTGAAGCGTTATAGCATTACTTTTCTTTTAATTTTAGATATTTTCAGTACTTTTTCCTCGAAATCTTTGTTGTAGTATTGTTATTATAGTCTTAGTATATTACTTCTACTATTATTGATTTTTTCTTTAAAATTCATGTTCCAACAGAGTACACGGTACATTTCCTTAGAATATCAGATAATTCTGAATTTCCGGATTTTAATTTGACTTTTTTAGCCTTTTAATAAATTAAGTGGTAAATACGTGTATTTTTTAAAGTTTTGTGTTTTGGTAAAAATTTATGCGATAGAAATCATAATACCGAGTCAGGGAAAAATTTAAAACAAAATTAACACTTGTAATCGCAATTTTAAAATTTTACCCCGCCCAAAAAAAAAAAAAAAGTATGGCTCTGATTCAATCTTTCTATTTATAATTTGGTATTACGTCTGTTTCAAGTCTCCTTAACATTATTAGAAAACGTTTTATCCGAAATCCCTTTTTTATCTTCTCTGTTAAATCTTCCAATTTTGTTTTTGCACCGCACCCTTTTGATGCTACTTCAATTAACATTGTGTATTGAATAATAACCCGATCCCCCTTATTTATTCTTTTCGTTGTTTGGGTGTCTTTCTGGGAAGTCGTTCTTCCAAAAACACACGAGCTATCTATATTTGATTTACTTCAAAAGGCTCAACCGCAATAAGTCCCTTTACCACACTAATTGGGAAGGTATTCTCGTGATCTAGCTCATGTTTTACAATTCTTTTGCCTGTTCTGTCTTTGATTACTGTTGTTTTTACTTACGGAAATTCTTTTAGACTCCTTTTGTCCAAGTTCGATAGTGTCGAGAAAATGTTGGTTCATTTACAATACTACTAAATTCATAATAAGCCTATATATGTAGTATTTAAAAAATAAATTTGTGTCTAGGTTATTACAGATAGAGTTTCTTGTTTATATATTATACTTTCGAGATTGATCAATGAGTCCGAATGTGAGTTGTCACAGAATCGACATATATATATATATTCCCGCTATAGATAAGTTAGTCTTATTTAGTGTTTGTAAATATGCAAGTACAACATCCTCAGTCGTCACACTCCAGGTTTTATGATAACATTCAGTTACCTCAGAAGCACACACATCTACTGTTTCCGATCTATTTTCATCTTGATATTAAGCTCATATTTTATAACCAGAAATATTGTATCTGGAGATTTCGACAGCATAGATTCCAGTTAAAATAATTATGTTCTATTCAATCTCGTTATTGTCGAATAAAATTAAGAGATTATTGTAGCGTTTTCAAGCACTGGCGAATATGTAATGTTCACATATCAGTCTATTTATTTGTTTTTTATTTATTCATCTGTATAAAAGTTTAAGATAATTAGCTCATTAACATAATTTGGTAGGATAATAATAACAGTAACCACGAATAATAGGAATGGTAATAATTAAATCAAATCAAATCAAATCATTCTTTATTATTATTATTATTTTAATAGATCACAAACAGCGTTAGTAATTGAAACCGAGTAAATATTCTTACTAAAACCATACATTCTCTACTCTAATTTACTAATAACTATCATATTACTGCAAAATATCTATACATACATACATACACACTCCAATCACTTATTACAGTATAATATTGGGGTTACAAATAAATGACAAATATAGGATATCTTTTAATTAGGCAACATGTAAATACAACTTTCACCCTCCTCCACACACCCACAAACTGTATCGAACTGGTGTCACGGACATTTTCCTGAAGGACAATTCCCCGAACGAAAAGTATCCCGAAAAAATACTTTTTCGAGTTTTTTTCCCCGAATGATTCCTGAAAATAATTTTCCCGAATACCGATTCTCCGAAGTTATTTACGTTTCCATGAAATATGAGAGAAGTTGTAATATTCTCCGTTGCAGACGTTGGCCATGCATTCAGAAAAGTGCCCCATCATGGCGAAAATTGTAGGAGGAAAATTGTTTGTAGATGGCTTCGTTTATGTACAGGGTCGAAAACACGTAATGAACGTATGTACTGGGACTGTCGACTCATGCGAAGCAAGGAGTGCACGGAGTGCAATAACGTTGTCGTAAAAATGGGGCTCACCCAGTCGAACGCATCCGCTGAACAGAGAGAAAAGAAATCACTGCACAAGTGCTAATTCAAAGAACATCCTGAACAAGCTCCGACGACACAGATCTTAAAGATAGAGCTCACAAGCGTCTCCGAAGGTGTGTTAAGGCAACTACCGAGAAAGGTTCCGACAAAGAGCATGCGATGAATGCGCCGACGACGATTACCAGCAAATCCGAGGAGTTTTGATGAAGTGGAAGTCTTACCAGAAGAGTACTAGCGCACAAGGCACAGAGTTCTGCTGTTGAAACCAGTACGAAGCGGCGAGGTCAGCAGGAGTCATCGCACTAATAATGCAAGCGAAGGCTGGCATAACAAATTTCGGGTGATAGTTCTTTAATCACCGATCTGTATTCAGCTCTGAAGGAATTTCGGAAAGTAGCAGAACTTGAATACTTGCGTATCATTGGCCACACAGTATTGTAGTTACGTAATATGTTAATAAACTAATGTGTTTTCATTCGGGCTTTATTAATTCGGAGAAAAAAATTGTCTTTCGGGATAATGGATTCGGGAAAATGTCCGAGAACCCTGGTGTATATGATATAAAATTTTGAAAAATTAAAGAAAACGAAATAAAATAAATATACTTAATTACTCTGCAGAGAAAGGGAATATATGCATATCGAACGAAAAGTACAAATACTATTTAGTAGGAATACTAAGTAGATACGAAATTAGTTCTTTACGTAACAGGTTAAGCTTATTTAGGAAAGATTTCAGTTTCGAGGACAAAGAGTTGAATTTAATAGGGCCTAGATAAGAAATTTGCATTCTTGTATGGTATGTCTTGTATTTTGGAACGATCACGTATTCAAGTTGGCCCTCCCTTAAATAAAATATTAAATCTTTTTTTACATTTTAATACAAATAAGGGAGTAAGATGAGTTTTTTTTTTTTTTAAATGTATAATATGCGCTTGTTAGATCACTTTTATTACCGATTTTTACAAAACTTTTAATTTTCTTATATATTTTGAAATTTAGTGGGGGCTCTCTCCCAGAAAATTACGTCGTATGCTAAACATAAATCCTGAATAAATGAAATGTCGAAAAATATTGTGGGACAGGTGGTAGAACAAAAAATTTAATTTTCTCAATTTTTCAGAAACATTGTCTGTCTGGGAGAACTAATTTAGTCTACTGTTGAACAAGATACCGAGATATTTAAATTCCGGAACATTTCCTGTTTCATGTTTATTAGCTAAATATAATTTAAAGTTGTTGTTACCGAATAACTGAGAGCGTCTTCCTATCTCCTCTTCCTCACTTATTCCTTCTTATTCCCTCATTCTACAGGATTGGCGATTTAGTGCCAATAAAACACCAATTCTGTCTCTTATTTCTACTCGACTCCTTCAATTTTTACCATACATTCACACTTGCGATAAGCTCCCATATTTTTCTTTTAACTTTTCCTCCTTTCTTCATCCAATTAATTGCTTTTACTCTTCTGCTCCCCCTACAGCCGTTCTGCATCACGCCGTTAGATCGGAATTTTTACATACCTTAAACTCCCACTATTCTAACCACGTTACAATCTACACGGACGGTTCCAAGAGCCCAAGTGGAGTTGGTGCAGCCTTTCTTTGTCCTTCATTAAATCACTCTGAGTCCTTTAAACTTCCTTCCTTCTGTTCGACTTTCTGTGCCGAGTCTATTGCTATCCTCCATGCACTTTTCTTCATCAGATCTTCGAAGGTCTCTCGTAATTTCCTTATTCTATCAGACTTTCAAAGCGTGCTACAGGCTGTTGCATCTCCTCTGCCTCCCCACTCTACTGATTATGTAATCCTTTTTATACGTTCCTTGATCCATGACCTCTTTCTTTTTTGTGCAATCGATGTTAATTTCCTTTGGATCCCTAGCCATTCTGGAATAGAAGGAAATGAGTCAGTTGACTTATTAGCTCGGCGAGCTTCTTCTTCCGGCAGGTTCCTTACTACTTTTCCATCCGTCAATATTAATCTTCTGTCCTCTGCAGCGCACAACCAATTATGGTTTAACTCCTACTACTCCTCATTCTCAAACCCGGATTCCTTTTACTTGTCCATCCAGCCTTCTCTTCCTTTCTGTTCCTGGTTTCTTGACTTCCCTTTTATGCGTCGCTCCAGCATCTCGGCAATATGCCGCCTCCGCTTTGGGCACAGCTGGCTTCCCTCGTCGCTTTTCCGATTCTCTCTCGCGGCATCTCCGTATTGTCCTTTACATCCTCTTAACAGTCAACATGTATGTGATCCTGATCACATAATGTTCGAATGTTCAGCACTTTCATCTGAACAATCTTCCTTTTACTCCTCTCTCTTATCAAACAATGTTCCTACTCCCTATTGTGCTGCATTTATTCTTTCCCTTCCTTCTCCTTCTGTCATCCAGGCGCTTGATACATTCTTGTTGAATGTTTCATGCCTCATAAAAATCTGATTTTTTCTCTATTCCCATTTCTTGGGCTAATGTCCTCGCTGACGAACCCATAGTAAATATTAAAAAAAAAAAAAAAAAAAAAAAAAAAACTGAGAGGGCTTACTATATATATTAGATATTTAGTATTTTGATAGATTTAGCAATCTATTAGAATGTAGGAGTAGAGAATGATTGATTCTAAGCCTAATTAAGGACCTCAAAATACTTCCTCGAGGGATACTAATGTTTTGTATTCGTTCAGAGCTATACACATTATTTATTTTAGTAACGTATCGCCTGTTGAACGGATAAGATTTAAACCAGTTTAACACAAACTAATAAAGACCAGCTATTTTAATTTTTTGAGCGTTAATCGTGATTTACTGTATCAAAAGCTTTTTTCATGTCGAAATATATGGCCGCTGTCAATCTCTCGATTTCCAGGTTTTTAGTAATATGCGAGGTATGTGCTTAAACAGTGCCGTCTCAGTATCACTTTCTAGAAAAAATTCAAATTAATTAGAGCTAAAAAAAAATTTCTTAAGTAACCAATCTAACTATTTAGTCTTCGTACATGTTTCGAATATTTTGGATATTGTAGGTCTGTAGTTTTTCATTAGTGTTCTATATTTTCACTCTCAAAAATAGGGAAAACAACAACCCCAAGTTTTAAAATATCCAGAAAAATGCCGGATTTATTAAAAAGATACGTCAAAGGCCGGGGATAAAGAAAGATAAATTTTCTTTAACGACTTCAATAGATATCTTTTTGAAAGACGAATTTATTGGATAAAGTAAGGATTGTACGTTTAATATCTTCACGTGCGAATTCTACAAAACCAAAAATGACTTTGACTAAGATACTTACTAATCACTTCAACAAGTGAACCCTTATAATTTCCATGCTGAATATTGCTTATACAGTCCTTAAAGTACTTGTTAAAATAATTTGCTACCAACTCCTTTTACTTTATTATGTAATTGTTTCAAGTTTGACCAAGTCTTGCCAATTGTTTTATTTATAATGTTTCAATTTCTTTGGTTTGTATTACACTTATCCCATAACTTGTTATAATAATTAATCTTAAACTTGTTATAATAATTAAACTTATCCGTTCCCGACTTCCTTTATAATTTTTTCGAAATCAATTAAAATTTTTATTGAGGGGCAATAACATTAGTTTGCTAGTTCGATAATAGTGATACGAATATGAATGCAAACTAGAACTAAGTTTAAACTGTATAATCATTTTTGAAGTACTCAGTAGCAATATCAATAATAATGTCGGTACTAATAGTGATGAAAAAAGATTAATTTTACTCTGGAATTAGAAATCGAAGCATTCGAGAGCGATGAAGTTGGCGGAAGGTAGGATATGCGAATCATTATAGAACAGAAAAGGGGAAATAAAAATTTACAAACGTATACTTAGATTTTATCGGGTGAAACTTTATTTCTAAACTTAATGTTACACGCATTGAAATATAAACCAAAAAGCTGTTGAAAAATAAAGATAGCATTTAAAACGAAATTTATAACTAATAATACAAATTAGTAATATCAAAAAAACAATATTAAATACTCGTACACACTCGTACTCACAGACAATTACACACAGGGGACACTATGGCATGCAACTGCACAAACCAGTCTCTCTACCTGTAGCTGTAGGCATAATAAATATGCTCACATATAAACATAAGCATTCCCCCGTTATCCATATTAGGCGCTGGAGAAATAGGTCGTTGCCTAAAGCAAAATGAGACTCAAAAGACGTAACCGGAACTTATAAAGAAAAGAAAAAAGAAGTAATGTAAAGACAAGTCAAGTTCGAAATTATCTTATATCAACTTCCGAGAGATTTATGTTCATCATAAATAATCTTTTTTACCCGTAATTAAATAATTATATAATTCATCGCCGGAGACAAATTTAAAACAATTCTCCATCAGCGAAGTATCCGACTTATGAAAGATACATTGAATTATTTTTATGTAGCTTAACCTTAATTAACGAACTAACGCACCAAACTGTTGGCACGTTTTCTCGTAAAACATATTACGGGCGAATGTGTTTATAACTTAATAATGCGTTCTGTGCATCTCTAGAGAAGTAAAACAAAAGTAGTAAGAAAAAGGTATGCAACATACTGGCTATAGGGTAATTAATGATAACTGAGTCATAGTTTTCTTTACTTCCTCCTCCTTACTGATGATTCTGATGGTTGGAAGCCCTTCAAGCGAAAGTTCTGTTCCACTTGATTGTTTTTTCAGCCAGTTGGTATAAATTTTCATCGCACCTGACCGAATATTGTGTTATAATGACGTTATCACGCCTTGGAGATTGCTCAACCTTGGAGACACATGCGTGCGAAGCTCAGCTACACGATTAGTTTATACTGCGTTTTAGTTGCGTAGTCGATTAGGCAGTGGCGTTTCGTTCAGCGAAGAACTGATATCCCGCTGATGCACACTGAAACTTCCAAAAATTTCATTGGGTTAATGCCGATAGTTGACGTGCCAAAAAACAAAACAAAAAAAAACATATATATATATATATATATATATTAATTACAACGTAATTCTTAGGCTACCCTCCATTCGAAAAAATGTCCCAATTTTATGTAACGCTAAATGTCTCCAAAAATGTCCCAAAAAAATGTCCCAGAAAAATGTCCCAGAAAAATGTCCCAAAAAAATGTCCCAATTTTATGTAACGTTTGTTATATTTTGTAGGATTTTTGTTATTGTTATTTAAAAAATGTCACAATTTTATGTAATGAAATATGTAACGAAAAATGTAACGAAAAAATGTCTTAATTTTATATAACGGAATTTAAATATTAAAATAGGATTTTTGTGGTTATGTTATTTTTTGTGTGTGTTGATGCCAGTAAGAATTACATTGTAAATTTTGATCATTTTATACAAAGTATAGAAGAGAAAGAGACAGAAATGATAGCAAGCGGGGTCAAGGGGCACAGCCCCTTGCGAGGCCAAAGTGGCCGAGTTATATATATATATATATTGGGTTTTTGTTTTAACGATGCGTTTTCCTCTGGCAGCGAAGCAATTAATTCGATTGCGTTATTTAACTTACTAACACTGTCCGATATCTAAGCACTTTTCGAAAGAAGACATCATTGCCGACGTTTCTTAACGGGCAGCGAGGAACACTGCTCAGTATGTCTTGTGTTTGCCACCGCTGAACCAACAGTGACCGCATCTCCACCCTTTTTGCGACTGCTAACGCGACAATCTGTCCATTTCACGTCACTCTATTCGAGGAGTTCCCTGTTGGTACCCCCAGATGCCCGTCGCAACCCCTGCACTTTTCAAGTGCAACTTCTGATGGCTCATATAGCACATAGCATACCAATTTCCGTTGGCGAGAACAGCGCTATTTGTAGACCTGCTACTTTATGAAAATAAGCGCGATTTTAAAATGATGTACCGTTAGGTTGATCTAATTTGGGGGAACTTTTATAAATATTTAAATCTAACAACGGCAAAAAGGGAACAGGTTAAAAATTCTACTGTTAAATCGTATTTATAAACTTTACTAATTTAATCGCACTTGATGATGGTTTTTTGTTTTATAACAGTACAGAGCTAATCAAAGCACGACCGCACCAAATAAATAATTGGCAATAATTACATTATCACTTTTAATAATCTTGTCATATAAATTGTAACTATTATTTAAAATGAAAAAAAAGTTTAATTAATCGATTAAAAAAGACACTTTAAACATTTACTAATATTTACTGTGTCCGAGGAAAGTATAGTAAAATTGGAGCATTCGTATTTCCGCGTGATATTTTAATGAATTCGGGCCTAGTCTAAGTATCAGACACTTTCGTCTTCTTTAGAAAAGATCATAAATTCGTCTTTGTTTTTAAGAATCAGTTTCAGTAAATTTTAATGTATAATCGATATTCAGTACTTGAACTAATTTCCTTTCCGGGGTAGTGTACTATATTAATGGCCGCTGTCTGAAAGATTTATTTGTCGGCGCTTTGCCGCAAAATATAATATTCCATGCATGCTGGGGCATGGTTTAAACATAAACAGCCTTGAGCCTATATTTGATTGTAGATTGCTAGAAGATATGAAAGGGCCTGTGTTGATAAGTGCTTTAACATCAGTGAATGAATTCCGTCGGTGCCGAAGGCTGAATTTTTTGAATGAAATTTTATTCAATAATTGAGCTTAATGTAATAGGGCTGTTGTATTCAGTGGCGTTACTGTTATCAAAAGTTATTATCGGGGATTTTTCTTTCTTAGTTTTATGCAATAGGAAATCTTGAAAGTAAATCGAAGACGACGATTTACAGCTGAAGTGTGTGAAAAACACATTTGCCATCTCAGAGGGTTCAGTTATTGGACAGTTGAGGATTAGTGGAACGGTCGAGATGCAGTTTATTAATTGTATTTTGACCCAAATTGTTCGGTTGCATGTGCTTTGAGCTATAGTATAAATAAAGGCTGCCCCTGCTTCTTCCGGCGGATTACATCACCTGCCGGAGCACGGGTTTTCCTAAAAGCAATGAGATCAGAGGCTAGGACGAATTTCGCTGCACCATCAAGGGGCGCGATGAGGGTCGAGATTTGAGAATGGATGCATTGGCAGCAGCAGTTAGTTTATCTGAGAAAGTTGTAATATTTTCTTGCACTGAAAGAGAAGGAAAATGGTTCCAAGGAGAGAAGTGAAAATACTCTGGTTCGCTTTTGATAGTTGAATTTCGGGGACGGCGGATGAGAAATTGAATTGGTGTTGGGCAGAAAAGATATGATGGTCGCTAGAGAAGGTGCCCCTTGTTGTACAGATCTACAGTTTATTTAAATGTAATACTTTCTGATTTTTAATTAATTTAGATTGCAGCGAAGAACTTATCAGAAATACAACATTAATAATCGGCTGCTGCTTTGACAGTTCACAGTTTGAATAAAGCAGATTAAAAACTTATTTTTTCCCTCAAAACTTACATATATATATAGATATATATATTCGGATACTTATCGTTCTGTCCATATCGTTTACTATCTGCGATTACTTTATTTTGCTTTGTTAATATTCTTATTTAATTTTGTTATTCTCACATTTCGTGTACTTACGGAAGTTTTCGTTTTTTGTCTTTTAATTTTGTTCTCCGCTAAAATATATTTTTTGTTTTATTATTTTTCTGTTTTATAGTTGATACTTTTCCATTTTATATTTCGACTTTGGGAACTTTTTTTTGTTAACATTTGCTAGATAGAGTTCCTGCCCGAGCCAAGAGCCGCGTCTCGAAGAAATGAAGAAGGAAAAACCTTTTATAATAGCGACTGAAAAGTTAACATTAAAAAATGAAAACAAATGAAAATTTACAAAATAGCCAAAAAAAAATTTGAAATTCTTTAGGGCAGTCCGTGTTTTCAGACAAATTTAAATGAATCTGGGAACGCGCTCGGACATTTTTTAACGGAATCATATTACAGCGGTGTTTGCAAAAACCCCTGGAAACCTTTTGCTTCAAAAGATTTCGATTTATTTCAATATTATCCGATTTATTGTCAGTATTATTATGACTATATTAAATATAATATGCGTTTGCTTCACGCAAGGTAATAAAACTGTACATTGTTTTTGATATAGGTGCTGCAAATTGATTTACGTTAAACGGAGAGAGAGAGCAGTTTGACCAACTGTATTCTCCGTGCGATCAAAGTGACTGTCTTTCGTAGCTGTGGGGGAATACAGGTAGACTGGCAGACTGGAGAAGTACGTGAAAGATCAATATTATATGCTGGCTGCCAGCATGTTCTCTAAGCTGAAGTCCAGTTCGTCTACGAATACTTCGGACGGATCTCATGTATTAGAAAACAATCCTATACTTCAATACTTCACGGTTGGAAAGCAAATCTGTTCGGCAGGCCCCGAACTTGCTTGGAAGATTTATCAGGCTGTGCGAAAATCAGATGGAAAGGTAAGTGAAGTTTTTTCGTATAGTTACTAATTCTACTCGCTTATTATAAATATAAGAGTCACCGGGTACGATGAACAACTAAATCTCGTTAGAACTTTACAAAAAAAAATAAATAATTATACAAATACTAAAAAAAAAAATTAAATTCTTCCGTTGCGTATAAATTTGAGATGGTCCGCAAGTGGAAGTGTACGGACGTATTACGCATTGATTAGAATTTTATTTCACAGATTAAAACAATAAACAGATTCAGTGCGATAACGCATTCCTTTTCGTTGTTTTAACCACTTTTCCGAAGAATGGAATGAACTGTCGTTAGATCAAACAACTTAGCTCAAATCCATAAGAAATGATCCATGATGGCTACTGCACGCAATTTCACGCACGGAATTCTCAATTGTATCCAAACTACAGTTGAGACACACAGACTTGTTTTATGATTTTGGGGCTTTGGAGGAGGTCCTCCTCTTTCTTTCTCCTCTCCTTGTAGGCACGTAAACTCACCAAAGACGCCGTAATGGTGTGGGTAGAGTTACCACTCACGGTACCTAGATTTCTGAGAAATAATTTTTTTAAAAAAAAGCAACTTTACTCGATGAAATTATAACTGTTTTAACTTGTTTAGTATTATGTTTACAATGGGATCGAAGTCAATGGCTCAGCGGATCTACCAATCTCCGTTTATCTTCTTCTTCCGGTAGATTTGTTTAAATCCTTTAACATCATTGTTCTTGGTTCTATCATTTTCCTACTCTTAAACGTTTTTTCATCATTGCCATCTGCCGTCTGCGGTTCAATTATACTTTGCTCCCTTCCTCTCGGAATCGTTTTGCTCTTTTCCCATCCCCTTATTGTCCTTTGCACTCTGGCGACTGTTCCTTCGTTTGTGATCCTGACCACGTGCTGTTTGAATGCTCCAGTCTTTACTCCGAGCGTAATATCCTGTACGTTCAGCTGTTAAAGCTGAATTATCCTACTCCATATAGTGCTTCCTATATCTTAGCTTTGCCGTCATCCAATGTGGTTCCTATTCTTGTCTCTTTCCTGTCATCGATCTCTGACCGGATCAAAATCTAATCTCTAATCTGGTCCAATTGTCCTGGGTAGCTGCCCTAAGTCGACCAAGCCCAAAAAAAAAAAAAAAAAAAAAATGATTTTTATCACAGTAATGAGATCGAGAACTCTTTCATCATCATTGAAAAACTTAGCTTAGCCGCAGTAATGAAGTGCTTGGCCGCTGATGTATTAGAAATGGCCGGAAATGCTGCCAGGGACAACGAGAAAACTCGTATCATTCCTCAATGTTGACTACTTTTTAATTCAGAAGAAAATCAATTCCAGCATGAATTTTGTAATATGCACTTCATCCACGATATCAAAAAACTTGAAACAATTTAAAAAAGTACGAAGCGAATATTCTGCGTGGGGCAATATCAAGTGATGTGGGGGATGTTTGTAGTATTATATAAGTTCTGTTTCCCACAATGTCGGATGGAATCAGTGATCAAAAATTCTACTTTAAATTTTTTTTAATTTACAATTTGTGACTGCTTCTAGTATTAAGATATATACTTGAATAAACTAAAAAATTTCAGGTCTGTTAACTGTACGGTGTACATAATTTTTAAAGGTAATAAATATAGGTAATGTCTCGCAATAACACCGATACGGCATTTTACTACCCTGGAGCGAACAATTTGAACGCAATTTCCTCAACCTAATCATTTCGGACTCCAAAAGTGCTCTTCAAGCTATATCCTCTCCCTTTCCCTCATATTCCCTCGACTTTAGTGTTTTCCGTATACGTTCTCTCATCTATAGTCTTTCCCTTTTCCATTCCATTTCCATCGACCACTCATTTGGGTCTCAAGTGTCATGTGGGTACTGATGGTAACGAGACGGTGGTTTCTTTAGCACGCTTAGAGTTACACTCTCCACATTTTGTTAAAAAGATTCCTGGTCACAACATACTTCCCCTCTCCAAAAGAATGCACGTCAGACTTTGGTCGAATGTGTATCCTCGCTCCTTTTCCAATCCTAACTAATTTTACCATTTAGCCTAGACCCCCTTCCTGTTCTTGGTTTTATTATTTTCCCACTCTTAAACGTTTTTTCATCATCGCTATCTGCCGTCTGCGATTCAATCATACTTCGCTCCCATCCTCACGGTATCGTTTTGCTCTTTCCCCGTTCCCTTATTGTGTCCTTTGCACTCTGCCGACTGTTCTTTTTCGTTTGTGATTCTGACCACGTGCTGTTTGAATGTTCCAGTCTTTTCTCCGAACGTATTATACGTTCAGCTATTAAAGCTGAATTTTCCTACTCCATATAGTGCTTCCTATATCTTAGCTTTGCCGTTATCCAATGTGGTTCCTATTCTTGTCTATTTTCTGTCATCGATTTCTGACCGGATTAACATTTAATCTCTAATCCGGTCCAATTGTGCTGGGTAGCTGCCCTTGGTTGGCCAAGACCAAAAAAAAAGAAAAATTTAAACACAAAAGAATTTGACAGATTTAAAAATTTTTTACTGTTCGAGAAATTAATGTCTGTGGTTATATAAATAGTATTAATGTGTAAATATGTACCGGAATATTTGTCGTTAAAACATAGACTATTGAAATCAATATGAGTCTGTTGAAATAAATTGTAAAATGGGATTCAGGTATGAGAAACTTAATCGGATTATCTGTTTAGATTTCATTGTTTAAATATCTAATGAAAAAAAAAAAAGTATATTATTTTAAGTAATAGAAAAATTCACATGTGATATACTACGAACAGGAGGTTTAATATTTGTTATGTTGCTGTTGGTACTGCTTCATTTTTCATAACTCTTTACACGAATAGCGGATTTTTTTATTCTTTTTATTTTCCCGGTACTTATTTTGCGTGTGTTGTGTTTTCATTTTATTTTTTTTTATGTATAACATCTTAAATTCGTGGATATAATATTTTCAATCACTAAAGAAAAGTAAATTATCTGCATCCTCTTGTTGGAAAGTAATTGGATCCTATACTTTGATTGTTAGAGCGTTAAATTTCAAAAGAGCCTGGTGAATGTTAAAATCATATCTAGTTATAACTGAGTATTAATCTTAATAATATTATTTCTTGTTTTCTTCAGAGGTCTTTTTTTTGGTGTTCGATTTCTAAAGATTTTTGTACGGTTTGATAGTTTGACGATGAGGTGTGCTCATCTATTAGGTGTTCCAAAAGATCATTGATCTGAAATTTTGTTCTTTGAATCTTCGCTATTTTGTCATTTGAAAATCTGATTTTTAATTGGCCATTTGAATTATTTCTTTAGCTGAACGAATTAAGAAATCATTTCCTTGAATTTCACCGTGTCCCCTAAGAATTTAAATGATTCGTTTCTCTTCCTACATAGTATATATTTATATTTGAATAATATAATCTTAACTGTTAAGCTAAATACGAGTAAGTATTTATAATGGTTACAAGTTACTATTTTAAAGAATAAAGATAATCTGGATTCCTGTGACGATAGAGGGTAATGAAATAGTAGATTCCTAGGCCCAGATTGCTGCATTTTCCCTCTTTTATTTCACAAAAATTGCTGCTTTTAATTTGATTCCACTATGTAAGAAGTTTCATACTAGATTTTGGTCAGATATTTATGCCCTCTTCCATTTTCAACTCACTACCCGTCCATCCGACCTAATCTTCCTTCTCGGCCCTTTGCTTTTACGATTTCCTTTCGCTTTGCCGTTCCGCTACCGTCTCTATTATTCGTTTACGTCTTGATCATAGTCTACTTCCTTACTCACGTTTTTGTTTTTTATTTGCACTTTCCCATAATTGTCCTTTCCAATTAGCGACGAAGCCGTCTGCGATCCTAACCACATCTTTTTTGAATGCCCGTCTCTCTTGAATAAGAATTACGTTGTAAATTTTGATCATTTTATGCAAAGTATAGAAGAGAAAGAAGACAGAAATGAAAGCAAGAGGAGTCAAGGGGCACAGCCCCTTGCGAGGCCAAAATGGCCGAGTTTATATATATATACATACATATATATATATGCACTTAAAATACGAAATAAATAAGGAAATAAGCACATGTACACTATATATACATTTACCCCCCCCACCCCCCATCCCCCCCCCACACACACACACGCGAACACACGAATACACACACATACTATGAGTATATATCAATACAATTTACAAATAGAAGCATACATAGAAAAATAAGTACTCTTCAAAATTGAATGATACATGCATAGATGAGCAAATGCATAATTTATGTTCAATTTGTTACCGATAAATACATGTGGGAAAATAATAAAATAAACTTAGATTCATGTAATATATTCCAACACATAGACGTATACAGTTTACACTCAGGGAACTCCACATTTCTATTGAAAAATATCCGGGAAATGATTTTTAAAAACTTCCTAAAACTATTACTACCAAAAATTTCGATGTCATCGTGTTCCTTATCTAAATTATTATATAGCACTAATAGCGAATGAAAATGGGTTCAAGATAATTGTTTCGTTTTCGCCAAATCTATTGCTAATACCTCACTTCAACGAACATTATGGGCAAGAAGTCTGAAGTTTATTTTCTCTAAAAGTGGCGAGCAACCTAATTTTCTATGGAAAAGTTTATATAAGAAAGAAATTCTTGCTACCTTTCTGCCTCCCTCAAGACTTCTAATCCCGAAACCAGTCAGTGCTTAGTTATATATAAATTTACTGTTATGCGGTCTAAAAATGTGTACTGCAGGTATCCTAAAAATTTCTTTTGCACGTTCTCAAAGGCCCCCAATCCTTATTGTGCCTCTTATATTTTATCTTTGCCGCCGAACTCTATTGTTAAAAAGAATCTGTTTAGGATAGAAATGCGAGGTGGAATCAATTAACTATTGCGCGCAGGTCCTGGCTATATAGTATTTACGCATTTAATAAATAACGATTTAAAGCGGGTATTATGTTAGAGTGCGAATTAAATAGTACCACTCGAGTACGTTGTCAAATTGAAATTTTGGAATAAATAAATTCGGATAGAAAAGGGAGAATTTAGAAAATTAGGTTAGTATAAAATAATTAATTTAATGAAATTTCTTGAAAAGCGAGACTTTTTTTTTTTTATAATTTTTTTAAGCACCTCGATAAAAGACTTCCCCGCTCAGAAACAATATGAATGAGGAACGGTTAATTAAACACGGACACGATCAGAGATTGACAGAATGAATGTAGAAAGAATTGAAACAATGAGCAACGAAGGAAATGACCGGATATAAGAGGCGCAATACGGAGTAGGAAGCCCGAGAGATGAGAAATTAGAATAAGGGATAGTACGTTTCACCGAGAAAAATGGACATTCAAAAAAGACATGATTAGGATCACAAATAGCCTCGTAGGAAAACAGTTTGAGGAGAGAGTCAAAAGAAAACGAAAGCGTGATGAAGTTAGAAGACTGTAGTTTAACCGTAAACAAACAATAGACATAACCGACGTGAGGGTAAATCGTAAAACCAAGAGATTCGGCTGGATGGGGACAGGTAATAGGATTGTTTGTTGGAGAAGGAAGGAACATAAATATCTGACCAGAGTCCAGAATGGAAAAATTATGCCGACTCGAGTGAGGATCGTGACTAATATTAGCCGGTTTTTGTTTAATTTTATATAACCTTTATTGAGGGCTCAAAGTTTCACTTGCTAAGTATTGTCAGTTTAGTTGCCATGGAAGGCTTATTACTTGCTACAGTTCGTTGCTCAATAAAATTATAAGAAATTTAAGTTACAATTAAGATCAATACGAAATTTTGCAATAATAATTTTAATTGTTATTTACATTTGGTATCGCCTTACACGATTAGTGGTACTGGAGACTTTACCACTTATGTATACATTATATATATACATATACATATATATACATACATATATATATATATATATATATATATATATATATATATATATATATATATATATATATATGTACAAGGGCGTCGCCAGCTGATGAGCCAGAGGACAAGATGATAAAAAGAGGATATGAGTTATAGGAAAAATAAAATTTATAATTCGTAAAGGCTTAATATTTTATTAAACAAAAATAAAATCTAAATTAAAACATAATTTTTGTGGGTTTCTGGTAAATTGTTTTACTACTTTATTATAAAAGTCTTCCAAATTGTTCGTGATTACGCGCCTATGAATACTTATCATGGCCAGTTGATTAAAAAGTTTAGAAGATCCAGGGGAGGGGCAACAGCCCTCCCCTGCCCCCTCTTTGCGACGCCCATGTATATGATGGCATTCTTATGCGAAGGTAATATTGAAGTTTCATGCTTTTACTCGTAAAAACATTTATTTAATTTTATGATGAATGACATAGTCAACTGAAACCGACTGTTCTTTAAGAATTAAAGGAGACTAACATCTGGAGATTCAAGAGATCTGCCCACGGCGAAATCCGAAGGGTGGTCGATTTTTAAAATTGGACCTAATTGAGAGTTTTTTTGTTTTTTTTTTTGTTTATTTATTTATTTGAAAGATGATCGACTGCATGGCCATTTGCATCTTTTATGTACATATGCTAATTATTATAAAGTATTATAAAGATTTGTTAATTTTAAAAAGGAAAATAAATTATTAATATTATCGATATCGTTACTTAAGATAATGTCTAAAGTTGCATTTTCAAAGCATGTTTGTCGCTGTGTAGTATACCTCACGCATTCGGACAATATGTGGGTTATGGATAGCTGACACTAGAGCATATGCAGTACGTATTAGTGGTTCGTCCTTTTCAAAGATATAGGCGTGCGTTATGCGTCCGATTCTTAAGCGTGCCAATGTAACTTCTTCCCGGCGATTTCGGCGCTAACATGTATGCCATTCGGAAAGGATCGGCTTTTATTCTATATAGTTTGTTTCCGTTAAAACGCTGTTGTTCCCATTCGGACTGCCACGATAACTTTATGGTATTTCATATAATTTAGCAGCTATGTTTTTTAATGCCGATTTCATATTGGTCGCATGTTGTCCTTCATGAGCAAAGCTCCGAATTTCGATATCAAATTTGCTGCAGAGCAATCTACAGTGCATTGCTAGAGTGGTCTCGCTTAATTTATAATGCGAGGTATAAGTTGTTGAATTTATAATTTTACCGTAGACAGGATTACGAGGAAGATGCCAGATTTAAAAAAAAGTACTTCAGTGAAAGTAGATTTCTCCGATCGCTGAGTCGGAATAAGTCCGTTTCCACTAGCAGGCTAACTGTGGGGCTGGTTCTTAAAGCTCCTGTGTGACGAGTCGCATCGCTATGTTTTGAATTAAGTCCAGCTTTTTGAGCGTGTTGGGATTTGCACTATTATATAATATGCATCCTTAATCCATTTTTGAAAGTGCCAGTGTTTTATAAAGAACTAGTAGGGATTTCCTGTGTGCGCCCCAATTTGTGTGCGCTACCATCTTTACAACGTTTAGCTTGCTGTTAGATCAGCGTGCTTTCGCTATAAAATAAGTTTTAAATATATACTGTTTTCGTACGTCCTGTTTGTTACAGATTGGGTTATTAAATAATCAACTTATAAACGTGACAAACGTTAAATAAACAGTAATAATACTTTGACAATATTTATTCATGTTTATTTAACGTCTGTTATT
Source organism: Icerya purchasi (assembly GCA_039619475.1). Classification (NCBI taxonomy): domain Eukaryota; kingdom Metazoa; phylum Arthropoda; class Insecta; order Hemiptera; family Monophlebidae; genus Icerya; species Icerya purchasi. The sequence goes on from CM077115.1 coordinate 202,721,452, forward strand.
ATGTTTATAAATTTTATTATTTAATAAGTAATACATATATCGGTACAATTTATCTGATGAAAATTAGTGCTAACATTTTAAGCCGAATTTCGTTCTCTGTCCAGCTAATGTACTCGACGACTGAGTCGGTTAAACTGTTCGAGATGAACTGGTTGCGCGAAAACTTTTCCTTCCTCTAAAATTTAAGTTGTTGTTGTTTTTTGTTGGTTGTTTTTTTTTTGGGCGGGGGGGGGGGGTATAACTTAGAACGCCTGTTTTATTGTCACGAAGCGTTTGAGACTTCGCGATTTTATCGATTACGTTTTTACTGCTGCTAGTGTTTTTAATTAGCCGATAACGATTAAACAATGATAAAATAATTAGCGGTATTGAACCAGGCAGTGTTTTCTTTTATTTATTTTTTTTTTAAGTGATCTTCTTACTGACAGCGTCTGTCATGAAATAGGGTGTACGTAAAATTTAATGTAAACAGCTCAATAATGAGCTAATTTTACGGTAGAGATAGAAATTTATTTTAATGATGGATTTTCAACCCGAATAATGACGGTATATGTATACAAGAAAGTGGTCCTATTTTTCGCTACCATTAATTTCGAACAAGCCTTATACTCGGCTCATAATGTAATGGGAGAGATGTCGGAATTTATATTCAGACTAATTCTGGGCCCGGTTAATTTCGCCGAAGTTTTACGCCATTGTTAGACCGTTTTTATGGATGTGAACTTTATTGTATACATTTTTAGCGGTTTATGTTGGAGCGAAGTTAGTGTGTTATTTAAAAATAAAAATGAAAGTGTAGGTTTCAAACGTTAATGGGTCCCCCCCCCCCACCCCTTTTATGGTCGTTGTTGCCGGATCATTTCTTTATTTATTCGTTAAATCTTTTGAAATACCAATGGATGGTGTCGCGATGATGGTGGCGGCTGGGAGAGATGAAGGGTGAAGTAAGACAAAATTATAGAGTTTCTGAATAATTAATGTAATTTCGACGTTCACCAATCTCTCGTCATAACTGTAACACGGATTGCTGAAAAAATCCGTCAAATCTGAGATTATTAAGGAAGTGAACCTATTTTTTTTTCTAAGACCGCAACCGTATATCGAGTAGCGGAATTCATCAATGTATAGTTATTATAGTCTTTTTTGATTTTCCTGTTTTTTTGAAATTTTAAAATTTATTCGAGCTCGTCTCGCGTTAACACAGAGCAAGTGATAGTTTTCGATATTTGAGCACCGTTGTTCAAACCAGTACGACAGCTGACTTGTTGTAAATGTAAGAGAAAACGTACGAACGTATCGAAGATTTTTTTTTATAACATATACCTTGAAACTAGTTTTTGCTGATAAATTTTTTGAATTCCGGAACATTTATTTCAGGAGTTAAGGTACTTTTTTCTTTACTTTCACCTACTTTTACTAAGAGAAATTACCCGGTTTTCCATTTTTGTCACGTAAGTGAATACATATTATGTCAGAGGCAGAATTTAAAGTAGTTTCTTTCTTTTTTTACCCTAGCATCTAAACTATGTGGCCACTTTCAACACAGATAAACTATAACTGAAACTAACCTTCTTATTTGAAATTATATGAGATAAATAAAAAAAAAAAATCGAATAAAATAAAAATAAAAGATAACTCTAAACAACTGCCATCTAAACTCCAATGTTGCAGTCGACTATGAACCTGAATAAGGCACTCGCAACAAAGTAAATACCGAATATTATAAGAAAGAAAAACCGATAAAGAAATTAACTTCGTGAAAAATATATGTATCTCCGCGTCTGTCGAATAATTTACAGCAATGTCCTCCGAGTAAAACATATTTTGACCACCGCAAATCCAAATCGACGTTTGAACATTTTGTGAAATTCGCACATGTCCCATACGAAGGGCCACCGATTAAAAAGTTTTCCTTAATAAAGAACAGTCAAAGAGAATATGATCGTGATCCGAGGAATGAAGAGTGCAATGGGGAAGAAGAAACAATAGATAAACCAAAAAGAGATGAAAGAAGACAACTGTTATTGAAACGAAACCGTTTTATGGAGGAAATAAAAGAGCGACTGAGACCAGCAAAATTATTCAAGATTGTATATTAGTTTGTAAATGGAATGCGGATTAGCAAAAGGAGGTAATTTAGTTATCTGACACCATGATGTAGTGTGCTTACTTAGATAGAAAAACCACATTGTTAATAGAAGATTTATTTATAAATTTGCCGTTAAAGGAAGCAGAGCGAACAAATGAGTCAATTAGATTGTTGCCCGCAAATAACTGGGAATCTAACGAAGATCGATTCGAATGAAAAGAACTAGGGAAAAGTTGGCAATTGAGCGACAAATAGAAAGGATAATGCAGTCGTATAAAGAGGTTGGAAAAGGGGAGGATATGGCCTGCATGACGATCATAGAATCTAAGCAGATAGAATACTTTTATATTGTAGGAGGGAAGTGTAGTGAAAAGAACAGCACGGAGTATTGCGTACGATTTTGCCGTCAAAATGGAATAGAAGGAAGCAAGTTTATAAAGTTCACAGTATGGAAAACGAAGAAGGAGGCTCTGACGCCCTCATCGCTCCTGCAACCATCCGTAAAAAGGATAGAAGAATAAGCAAATAAGGAACTGAAAGCGTCGCGCAGAACTCTCTTAAGGCGATGAGAGGTAAAAATTTAGCGTGAGATGAAAGAAAAAATAAATTCGGAGATAGCTGAAAAGCTGAATGTAAAGAACAGGAGTTTATAATAAGAATATGCGAACGGAAAATAGAGAGAAAGCCGCTGCGAAACATAAGAAAGAATAGAAATCTTCACGGAGGAGAACCGTCATTTAGCTAAAACGTAGGAATAAGCAGAAACTGGCGTTTTATGAATGTAAAAACTTTCCCGCGAGGAAGAATCTGCGAATGTGTAAAGGATGAATGTTAGCTTCTGAAGGTTTATCGGTCCGAAAATCATAGAAATGCCCTTGTGGGTGAACTAATAGCTCTAACAATATCTTTCTACCCTATACACGTGTCGCTTTCTCATCAAGAATTAGAGGCTCTATTTACTCTTTTCTGTATATATCAATAAGATTATTGTTCAATTAAATGTCAGTGTACATGTTTTCATTGTCTCTTTGTTTTCTCTTCTTTTGAACAGTTTTCATTTCTTGTTCAGAGGTAGTTCTTTTTTTTTTTTTTTGTTTTTCTTCTTTATTCCAGTCCGAAAAGATGTTTTATATCAGTTTACCATGAACCAATTTCAACGTATATTTGGCTCGGGTTGCTGCTTCTTCTTCAAAAAAAAATCCCATCCTCTAATCTCTTGCCGTTGTGTAAAGATTTCCATCTAAGATTTTGGTCGGATATGTACCCTTCCTCCTTTTCTAATTGTCGCTCCTTTTTTTTTTTTCCGTTCAGCCTAACCCTAATTTCAATCCTTGGTTCTCTCTGTTTCCTTCACTTTCTCGTTCTGTTGTTGTCGCCATTGTGCGTTTGCTTTTTAACCTTCCTCCCGCTTCCGCTTCTCACAGAGCCTCTTGGCCCATGTTGTCCTCTCCATTCAAATGATGCGGTTGCTTGTGACGCCGATCACTTGTTTATTAAGTGTTAATTTCTTTCATTAGAGCGTTCGGCTCTGTATTCCCACTTGCTTGAACTGCGGCTTCCTGCTCCTTTTTGTGCCTGTTATATCCTGCCATTTCCTTCTACACTTATTATCCCTTCCATTATTTCCTTCTTGTTAACGATATCTGATGTCTAACTATATAACTTTCGTTTTCCTCTAATTATTTCTGGATGAAGGTCATTGGTTGACGAGCCCAATCTTATTCCTCTCCCCTTTTTTTTATATATATATATATAAAAAAAAACAACGTATATGAGGCAAAAAAAAAACCAAAAACCAAAAAACAAAACATAGCGTGTACTTCACATTGAAACAACACCGGCAATAAATTTATTATCGAGTGTTTTAATATCTTCATAAAATTGTTCTTCCTTTATATGATGTCTTGGAGGACAATAATCTTTGAATAGATTACCAGAAAGTAGCGTAGGGTGTCCAGCAATAGAGGCTGAAAATAACGTTCGCCGAATTCAATCATTAAATAATGTTCCACAGCTGTCTTCCAACAATCGCGGTTCCTCCATTATTGGAATGATTTGTACGGCGTAATAAGGGGATCTTTACCATAACTTCTGAACGTTTGTTTTGTTGCTAATTGAATATAATTCTACTTCTCCGCCTTACCGGGTCACGCGACTGATGTTCCCGATGTTGCAATTGTTAGACGCTGCTTCTTTTCGAGATTAGTTTGTTTCTGTTAGCAGCGTGATAGTTATTACATTGTTTGTTGCACTTATTGAGCAAACCTATTTTTGAATTCTTCCAAGAATTCAGTGAACTGATTGTTGACTATTTTTAATTACTGTTTTTGTTCTCTAACATTTACACCTGGCGAGGTTTTGCTTTGTAGTTCTTTTGAATAGTTGTGCATTTTATTTTTCATTTTGCTTTACTTAAGATCTCGATTATTCAACTGTAGACAGATTAATCGCTGAGTAATTCTTTATACGAGTGTGTATCCCTTGTATTTAGGCGGGTAGTTTTTCGCAACATTAACGCAGGTTATTAATAGCGTGCAGTATAGTTTACCATACCCGAGCATTTGACACCTCATGCATTGTATAATTCCTCCGATTTTATAAGGTTGCTCTATTTTTGCGTTTGCGTTGAGCAGATGTTCAAATTTATGTATTTTCTTACCGCTTCTCGGTTGGTTCGAAGTCAACAGTGTTCTAGTTTTTGATTTTCTCACATTAATCACATTTCTCATCTGAAACTATTCTTGCTTCATAGCATTTTTAATTTCCGCAAGTGAATATATTACGTGTGCTTTCTATCGTAACTCTTAAAAATGCTTTTTTACAAAAAATAAATACCGATACTTGAAGGTTTATTATAAAAATTTAAAAATGCACTAAAAAGTAAAAAATAATTACTCCCGATAAAATATATATATATATAAGAGTGATGTAACACCTTAAGGGTGACATTATTGTAATTCTTATACAACATTAACTTTTTGTAGTTGGCATCAAATTCATATTAAAAGAATAATTAAAAACTGCATTAAATGTTGATTAAATTGTTCCTAACATGAATTTAATTCCAACTCCAAAAAGTTAATGTTGTATAAGAATTACGATAATGTCATTTTAAGTTATATCACTCTGATATATATATTTTCTAATCGGGAGTAATTATTTTTTACTTTTTAGTGCATTTTTAAATTTGTATAATAAACCTTCAAGTATCGGTACTTATTTTTTGTAAAAAAGCATTTTATTTTTTACTTTTTAGTGCATTTTTATTTAATTAAATTAAAACATTTTAATAAGAACAGATATTTCCACGGCAAAAACACCAAAAGTTACATTTCCATGGTAATTTGGCAAATTTATAGTATTTTAAGTCAAAAATCTAATCCGACTGTGAAAACAATCATGAATGAAAAGCATCCAAAAAGCTTCAATCTCCCGCATTACTATTAAGGACAACTCAAAAACTATCGGTCAGACCTTGATCAAATTTAAATGGGACCACATGACAAACACCACCTTTCAAATAAAAGAAGAATCATCAAAATCGGTTCATCTAGAAGAAAGTTCTGTGGTAACACACATAAAAAAAAAAAATACAGTCGAATTGAATACCTCCTCCTTTTTTGAAGTCGGTTAAAAATGATATAAAGGATAAAAGAAGCTCCAACACTATTAGAAAAGATGCATGACAGGAGGCAAGGCCGTTTCCCGAGGGGGGCATTGTAACGGAAATAGTTATTATAAATACACAAAAATCTGGAAAAAAAATCAAAAATTTTAAATAAATATTGATGATTTTTTGGGATGTTCTTGTATTAACAAAAAAAAAAAAAAAAAAAAAAAAATAAAAAAGATATGCTCCATACTTTTAGGTACGTCATTAATATCCTAAGGAAAAACTTTTTATTACAGGTATAATCAATAACATATGTAATTTTTATTAATGTGTTTATACGGGGTAATTCATTTATGTAAATTATTAATATATAAATAAAAATGATGGAAATTATTAATGCTATATGAATATTAGTGAAAAATGTATTGTTATTTATAAAATAAATATGCGAAGAAAATTTTGGGAATAAAGTTTTCGGCAAGTTTAGCGTTTTGGTAGCGGAAGAAGAAAGATATGTGTAACAGGTTTAGAAACTGTTAAGAAAAACCTCAAGACAGCAGAAGTTGTGTTGTTTTCGGATAGATTGACCAAAATATGATCTCAAGTACTAAGCGTAAGAAGAATAGAAGAATAATTAGAGGAGAAGATAAACGGGAGAATTGAAGATAGCGAATGATCTTGTAATGAGAGAAGGAGCTTGTTGTCAGTTACAATATCGGGCGAAGCAGAAGAAAAATAAAGGATAGCGATGTGAACGATATTAGATTCATTAGAATAGGGAGGAAAATTTAGAGAAACACCCCATGAACGGTGAAAGGAACTGTAATTTCTGACGATGGTAGTGAAATCCATCTATCCGTCATCATGATCACATCCGATCAGGCTGAGGCCTCTATTGTTAAAGTTCGCGTCTGACCCCAGAGCTAAGTTCCTGAAATTATAGCAACATCGATATTGTGGAAATATAATAAACCCCGATAATGAATTCTTATTGCATGCTGGTGACACATTTCATTTACGATTTTTGGCACCTGGTCCTGAATTAAATTTTTTTTTTTTTTTTTAAGTGTCGTGTACAGCTGCCGGGGGGCTATTACGACACTATGGCAATCGGAGAGTTAAATGGTTGGAAATAGATTAGTTGTATGAAGAAACCGAATAGTGTCTGCAATGTTCAAAGGCGAGTTGCTATCCGGTGCTGGGCGCGCTGGAGCGCGAAGGATGGGCACTCCAGGAGCAGGTGTTTTACTGTAGGAGAGGGAGGAAGGGAGCAAAAGGGGCATTCGAAAGGGGGCTCGCAATTAAGTAGGAGATGATCATGAGTCAGCGAAATATGACCAATGGTGTCGTAAGAAGCAGTTTAATTATAAAATACGCTCCGGCGTAATTTCACGTTTATATATTAAACTGTTATAATATTGTAAATTTTTGATGCCGGAAATAAAAAAATAAAAAAATAAGGTTATTATATATTTTAACCTTGTTTTATGAGGTTTTCAGACCGTTCGTATTAGAATTCAGTGCAACCAAAAAAATTGCTGCAGATGTCACAGCAACTTCATTTAAAAAAAAAAAACTAGAGAGAATTAACAGGAGGATCTTGTCACTCTAGTCATATTCCGAATTGTTCCATTTTAAAGCTTACCAAAAATTCTTCAATATTTAATTCGACTCCGGTGTTCTCATACAAGCACAGAGTGTGTTACCATAGGGCTGATGATATAACTCACAACAATCTCATTTAAAATGTAAAGCACTCTCTGATTAAAACTTGCCAAATAATCTACAGGCTGCGGAAGACCGTAAGTCTCACATGAAAAGTTGTTAAAGAAAAAAAGTGCAGTTGGCTATACATAATGAAAAACTGATCAAAAACAGGAAAGCGTTCTAAGAGCCTGAGAGACGAGGCTTATAATCTTTGAATGGGTTCGCAGCGTTTATCAGCTTTCCAGAAATTGGCCTGTCTCTTTCTCTCAAAGTCTCACATTCTCTTTTTATCTTATGCATATATACATACATATACATATATATATGTGTGTGTGTGTGTGTTCGCGCGTGACAGTGTTAAAATCGTTTGAAACTGTTGATGGAAATCGGTTTTCAGTTTCCGATAGAGTAGCCTAGTCTTTTTTCTTCACAGGAAACAAAGACATTTTAACGGAAGATTTAATAAAAAGAGCTATTTAGTAACAAAATCCGTCCATCGTTTACTTTACAAAGCCTTTTGACCGAATACCTCCGCTTCTACGCTCAGTATAACTTTGTCCCCTAGTCAGTTAAAATTTTCAAAGCACCTTGCCTTTCTTCGTTCATACTTTAAAGGAATTTCGTTAAGGCGCCGGTATGAACATATTAGTTAATTTCATAAATTTGCGTCATATATTAAACAAATTAGAAAAAATCTAAAAACAAAGCGAAAGTAATACAAAATAATAATTTGATTTAGCCATATTGTTCGTGTGGCCTATTCAAATTTAATTAATGTAAACAACATAAAAAAAAAGAAAACATAATAATAATTTACGATATATATATATATATATGTTAAGAGTTTAATGTAAAAAAAGGACATAATTCGCGAGGTAAACTCCCTGTAATCGTGATTACATGAATAAAGTTGAGGTTAAAATAGCATAATGGTACGAATACAAAAAAAAAATTGATTGAAACAAATATTAATTTACAAACGTATATTTTTATAAATATAAATAAAAATAAATTCATCAACAATTATTTAAAAACGAAACAAACAAAAGTCTTTATTAAAAATCAAAAATTTCAAAAAATTTAAAAAATTCAAAAAACATCTTGACATGTTTCGAGGTTTCTCCTACCTCGAAACATGTCAAGATATTTTTTGAATTTTTTAAATTTTTCGAATTTTTGATTTTTAATAAAGACTTCTTTTAGCGCTTAATAATTTTTTAAAATTGCGTATAATTGTTTGGCAGCATCATAAGTCTTCTACACCCCTTCACCCCTTGCCACCTTTCCGAGTATTTTTTTTCCCCGCTTTGTCAGTCTAAAAACGTGATCCCCAATTTACACATCGGATATTTCTTTTTGTTCCATACACGATTCTCTTAAGAAGCGTCATTTCTGTCATATTTAATCTGCTCAGTACGTCGCGATTTGCAATTTTATCCATCCAACATCCTTGGCATTCTATGGTATCGCGCTACACATTTCGAACGAATTTATTCATTTTTCGGCTATTTTTGTTTTTTGGAATCCATGCTTCCGAAACATGTCTATTTATTGCCGACAAATAGCATCGCGGTATTTTTAATCTTGCTCAGTTCTGGCGTCTCTTAGTATAATATGTTCGAAATTATTAAAAGCATTTCTTGCTTACATTCGGAGTTATGCTTTTTTTTAACCCGCCAACTGCCAGCTGACATTTTGTAACGTCAACTGTCACCGGGTGGCGGTGGGGGGAGGTACCCCACGTCGATTTGTCGATTTTACTCATTGTAAAATACTTTTTAACTCTAATCTTAAATATATTCCATTTCGTGTATATAATTGAAATTTATAAATTTTTATTATTTATAAAATTAAAATATACACGTATTATATAATTTTTTAATATTTTAAAAAAGCGATGATATACATTACCAATTTTTTAATTTTTTTTTTTTTTTTCTTTTTCTTCACATCTAGAACTGACTATATAGTCATTTATAATAAAACAAACTTTAATAACAAACAATATAGAACAATAAATTAGATAAATACCTATTTAGAAACGTTTTCGGGCATAACAGCTAACACTAACTTAAAGGAAACTTAAGACCTTTAAGTTAGTGTTAGCTGATGATGGGTTATGCCCGAAAACGTTTCTAAATAGGTATTTATCTAATTTATTGTTCTATATCGTTTGTTATTAAAGTTTGTTTTATTATACCATTTTAACAAACAGGATGTATTCACCTACATATATAGTCATTTACTAGATTTTAATGGAATAAAATCGTGAATTTCAAGATCATCAGCCGATCCCGAATTTATTTATCGAGTAATCACACTAGGGGTCAATATAACGTTTCTTCTTTTCAACCTGTTGCAACTTGGGCTGGTCGTTGTAGTAAATTCGTTAGCGTTTTCATTTCAACTTCGACAAGTAATTTTTAACCGCCAGCTTTATTTCTTCAGTAACATACTTCACTTGCAAATCTTGATGTAGTGTTCGGTGTTGGACACATACCATACTGCTCCTGATCATTGGATCGTCGTAGCACCTTATTTTGATAGCGCCGTATTCTATCCACACTACTTTTGGAAGCGCATCCCCATAATTCAGCTAGGTACAGCCATATCGGTTTTAATAGTATTAAAAAAGTTTTGTGAAAATCCCCACAACATCATATGCTTTCGGATTCCTGAAAAAGAAATATTTCATGAAATTGCGTGAAATTAAAAAATGATGCAAAAAAATTCTACGATATTTTATAACGCTAACTGCCACCTGGAGTCCGCCCGTGGTACCCCAGCGAGCAAACGCGTGAAAATTCACGTACTTCAAAGTAGCCTAAAACTTCAAACTATAACAATTTTATAGTTAAAGAAGGATTTTTTAAAGTTATTGTGAAGCACAGCGGGGTAGTTAACCAACTTTAAAAGATACTTAAAAAAGTAAAACGCTTACGATAAGACCCCAGGTGGCAGTTGAACGGTTAAGAGGTATTTACACAAATTTAAAATTACGGGAAAACAAAGGTAATATATACCAAAGTAATCGTATAAGAATATAACCCACACAGAATTAGTTTTACGAAGCAATTTAATTTTTTATTTACAACTGAAGAAATTACACATATTGTAGAAGTTATTATAAAATAATAGAAGTATACTACGAAAATGAAGCATTAATTTGTAATAGTCCTAAATAAAAATATCGTGTACAACAACGGGATAACCTCTAAATCCTAGCTGAACGGTTATCGAATATTAACGAGATTAGATTTTAAACAAGTAAAAATGTAACTTAAACGGAAAGAGCAATATATATATCAAAAAATGCATAAAAAACCTAAACGACGACTTACTTTCTACATAATAAATGTCTCTGTCAACTCTCTCTAACGTGTGTAATACCTTTCTCAATATTCCGAAGTTGTAATAATGACAGAAAAATAATATTTGCAATAGACCTAATCTAATTGTTACACACACACACACACACACACACATGTGTGTGCAAACAGACGGCATTGCTTCTTATTTGCTTGCGTTTCCATCTGTTTAGTGCGTTGACGACAACGGAATTCCGCCTACGTGCTCCATATATTAACCGAGTTTCGCTGCTCGTTCACCATTGAACGTGCGGCGAAGCAAGCGCTTGAGAAACGATGCTGCATTGGCCGGCTTACGGTCTGGCATATTAAACGTAGTCTAGGGCTGCTGCCGGGCTTGTTATATTTCGTCGAATGTTATAACTTTTTCGCGAACTACTAGTCGAGAACATTTTAATTAAATGCGAGCTCAAGCCAGGATCAGATTTGACAGATGACTCGAAATATCATCACGTCTTTCGCATTTAATCACTTTCCTACCAGCTCGCTCAGCCTGCCTCTTAAGTCCGTAATATTACTTTTTAATTTCTGTTTTTACCACCGCGCTGGCTCCGATGACGGTTCTATCCTTTTGCCAGTACAAATATACGCTTATTTAAATACACGCATCGCTCACAAACCGTATCGTCAACTTATTATAGGCTCCTCTTCCGTTTGTCATTAGGAAAACTTTTTTAAATAGGTCTGTGTAGCCGATCGGCCCGGCTATTTTATTCTACATATCATCGTCATCCTCCTTTAAAATCACTAACGGAATATTACGGGTTTTTCTAAATTTCATCTCCATCTCACTTGTTCAGCTTCCAAAATCAAACAAAGACGTTTGCTCGATTAGAAATAAAAAGATGAAACGCATTTACGTCTTTTTTCGGCTCAGCATTTAACTGATTGTTTTTTTGTCAAATTGTTATTTTTTCAACCTGCTTGTCTCATTGCGAGTCCAAGTCGCTTCCAGGTATATAAAATCTCATATTGAATATATTGAATATCGGTTAGAAACCTGCGGAAATAAAGGCGGATTTCAAAAATCAGGCTTAGTGCATTATAGAAAGCTTAAAAATAATCCACGATACCTTATCAAGGGTACTCTTTACTTTTTTTGTTTACGATGTTCCGGAACCAATTTTCAGCTTTTTCGTAGCTAGGAATCGACCGGCACTATTTGTGTGTTAATAGACAAAAAAAGAAGAAAAAAAAAATGGCGCGATTAAGAAGAAAGAAAACTTACCGATCACGAAAATAAAATAAAGCAAAAAAATATATATGTATATATTAAAGGCATCATCATACGGAGTCAGTACAAAGGCAAGTCATGTGATAAAGTTTTTAATTGAAATCATAAGAAGCCCTACACTTTCAGTGTAGCTTCTCTTTCTCTATATTCTTCAACTTTACTCTTTGCTGATGACATCCTACTTTATGCCTCATCTCATGATATTATATCAGCCAGTGTAACACTTAATTCGTCTCTTACTGTGTTTGATCATTCCTTCACCTCAATTAATCTTTCTATTTCTTCTACTAAATTATGCCGTATTTACTCTGCGACCTTATAATTCTGCTTCTGTCTATCTATCCCTAGCAAATACACTCCTTCCTCGTGTTGCTTTTATGTTATCTTGGTATCTTTCTTGACAGTTGGCAATCCTTCTCCGAACACATCAAGAATCTTTCCTCTTCAGTAACCAAAAGGCTAAACCTGCTGAAGGCCCTATCTCCAACCAAATGGAGTGGTGATCCTTATGCCCTTATTTCTCTATATATATATCTATTATCCGCTCAAAATTTGATTACTGTTCATTTCTCTATGGCTATGCCTCTAAGTCGCGACTCTCTAAATTGGATGTAATCTAAACTCTTGCCTTAGACTCTATCACGGTGCTCTTAAATCCTCTCCTATTCCAGCACTGCTTGCTGAATCGAATGCTCCTCCCCTGTTTATTCGCCCTTTGTGTTATTATATATATATCTTGTGCAATTTTTTTTTCCGTTTTTTTTTTTTTCTTGCGCTCGTTAACCAAGCACCTTCACCCAGAAACAAATAGAAGGAAAATAAGTCGGTTATATTTTAATCCGATCAGAAATCTTTGCTAAAAACCAATCGATATAGCCGGAATAATTAATTTGGGAAGGAAAGGGCAGGATATAGGAAGCACAATAAGGAGCAGCAAGTCTCAACAAACAGGAATACAAAGTGCTCCGCAGAAAGAGATGAACACTGGAAGAACACATGATCGGCGTCGCAAAATCATCAGGATTGCGGTGACAGTGTGGGGAGGAAATTAGGGAAAAACGAAATCTGGAGGAAGGCAGCAAAGAATAGCCTAACTTAAACGCCGTATTTAAATATATTAAACAATAAATATTAAACATATTTATATATGTTATAAACACCGTAACATGTTTCGGCGCACAACTACACATTCATGGTGAGATACGAAATGAAACAATTACTAACGTAATCATAACAATCTACTATAAATATGACAATACATGTATAAAAATTAGTCGAATGAATAGGCAATTTAAAATTCCAAAAGGGTATTTTTAATGTTTATTACGTAATATATTTTTGTGACAAGGACATTGTTCTTTATGTTACTCGAGTCTTTTTGTATTTCAGCGCGTAAAAGAATTATCCTTCTAAAAGCTCTTTCGCACTCAAACTGGCTAGGTGATCCATATATGCTCACTATGCTGTATAAATCTATCATCCTCTTCAAATTCGATTATTGTTCCTTTCTCTGCACGGTAATCCATCCAGAGGTTCTTTCTTTCCAAATTAGACATTCTATAAGAATTCCTGTATTCGTCTTTTCTTTTCAGCTCTCAGATCCACTCACTCCTACGTCTCGGCTCTTCTGGCAGAAACTAACATCTCCCCCTTCTGCTAATCCGCCAATCCTATTTTAGTTACCGCTTCTTCATCAAACGCCTTTCTGTTTCTTCTTTCCCGACTCAATCTACTGCTACCTCTCTTTCTTTCAAAACTGATGGTTCTCTCTAAATAAGACACCTGTTCTTTCTCTTATTTCACACCGCCTTGCCAAAATCAATCTTTACACCGTGTCTCACAACAAATTTCCTTAATTCCTTTTTGAGTACCGTGGGTTTTTCCACCCTCCTAAACTTTTTAATCTTTCCTCGTCATCCGAAAACCTATTGTTTTGTAATTATTAGACAAGAATTCTCCGCCATACCATCAATTCTCCCTTTCTTTCTCATTCACTGATATTTTACTGACGGTTCCAAGAGTAGGAAATCTCTTGACGCCGCTCTTACTTCCCAGTCAACTAACTACTCAGAGTCATTCAGCCTCCCAAACTTCTCTGCTCAATATATACTACCGAATTATTTGTCATTTCCCAATCTCTGATGTACACACATCCATCACTCGTCATTTTAACAAATATCTAATTATTGCTGACTCCATAGGTGTTCACTCCGGGCTGTCTCTGCGCCCTTTCTTTCATACTCACATGATTTTATCGTCGATCGTATTCGCTGTCTTATTTACAATCTATTTTTTCCGCACTCCATCACTGCTGAGCTCTTGTGGGTTTCCAGCCACATGGGAATTGAGGAGAATGGGGTGGCAGCTCCTCGTAGTACGTTCTTCAACACATGCAATGCATTCTGTTGCTCTATCCGAGGAGTATCATTTAAAGCTCCGTTCGGACATCTACGTGACATCATTTTCAAATCCTAGCTCGCATTACCTGACAGTTTAGCCTGATCTTCCAAGATTCTCATGGTTCTACAATTTTCCGCTTCTCAGTCTTTTCCCGAATTTCGGCATTATGTCGTCTGCGCTTAAGCGTCACACTCTGTTTCCATCTTCCCGGTATCGTTTTTCTTTTGCTCCAAGTCCGCACGGCCTGCTGCATCCTCCTGATTCTTCTTTTCCATATCACCCCAACCATATTTCATCTCAGTGTTCTTCTCTAGTTAACGAACGGAATAATTTCTTTGCACATCTGTTGCGACTGTAACTTCCTGCTTCCCTATCGCGCTTCCTATGTGTTCACCTTTCCTTCTGCAAAAGTTATCCCAGTCCTTTCTTTCTTTATTAAATCCCCCATAGCTTGTGTCTGGGGTGTCGCTCTATGTTGGCTATAGCCGTATATATATATATTAATTACAACGTAATTCTTAGGCTACTACCCATTCGAAAAAAGTGTCTCAAAAAATGTCCCGATTTTATGTAACGTTTGTTATATTTTATAGGATTTTTGTTATTGTTATTTAAAAAATGTCACAATTTTATTTAACGAAAAATGTAATGAAACAATATCTTAATTTTATGTAATGAAAGTTAAATGTTAGGATAGGATTTTTGTGATTATGTCTTGTTTTTCTTTTTGTGTTGATGCCAGTAAGAATTACGTTGTTATTTTTCATCATTTTACACAAAGTATAGAAGAGAAAGAGATATAAATAAAAGCAAGAGGGGTCAAGGAGCATAGCCCCTTCCGAGGCCAAAATGGCCGAGTTTATATATATATATATATATATATATTAATTAAAACGTAATTCTTAGGCTATCTCCCATTAGAAGTAACGAAAAATGTCCACAAAAATGTCCCAATTTTATGTAACGTTTGTTATATTTTATAGGATTTTTGTGAATCATACGGACCGATTTATAATTACGATGTAAATTTTGATCATTTTATATAAAGTATAGAAGTGAAAGAGACAGAAATGTAAGCAGAAAGGGTGAAGGGGCACAGCCCCTTGCGAGGCCAAAATGGCCGAGTTATATATATATATGTGTGTATGTGTATATGTGTACACATTTAAAAAAAAGAAAAAGAAAGAGTTTTAATTGTGCAATTCTAAAGCGTTTATAAGTAAAACCGCTCGTGAGCTATTGCGTATTTTAATATGATATTTTTGTTGTTTCTAAACTATCTTATTAGGATTCCGTACATTATGTGTATACGGGGAATTCTAAAAACAGAAGTAAAATTTAAAAAAATCAAACCAACACCAATGTACTATTTGTATAATAATACAACACGGATGTGTCTTTTGGCTAATTATACGACTAGGTTTTTCCGATTTAAGTGGATACACGAAAGCTCAAACTGTTAATTGCATATTGAATAAAACGTTTACCGCGTATAAATACAAACAGCGATAACACTTTTACGTGATGTATTGCGCAACGGCACCCAGAGTCGTAAGGCAAATTCGTGTCAAAATATAGCGAGTTATTTGTTTAAAAATACAATAAAACAAAAAGTACGAAATTAATTTTTGTACTCAAAAATGCAATTAAAATTTCCGTAATAATAAAAAAAAACATACTCAGATATTATCATAACTGAACACCGGAAGACAACTTATATCGATTAATTAGTAGCGTAATGATTTCGCAAATTATTAAATAAATAAATAAATAAATGAAAGAACGTTAGTTACGGGAAGAGACTAACGGTATCTCAGCGTTGACTAGGAAATGGCGTGCGAGCAGAAAGGCCGATTAGGACTAATCCAAAAGTTTTATAAGTGCACGTCGGGGCAGTGTCTAAGAAACTATAGAGAGCGTTTTCTGCGTACGCGGTTGAAAGCATTCGTGTCGGTATAAAATATTTATCAGCGGACGATAAACGTGAACTCTAGGTGATTAAGTCGCACCTGATTGATGTATTTTTTAATGGACTAACCAACCGCTGCGAAGATTTCGAAATAACCGCTGCTCGCTATGAAATAATTCAAACTTCGTAAAGGCTAATTTGTAGAATTCGGCCCATCAGTCTCAAAACTGTCCGGCGTGGAACGAATACCGCCCGGCTAATTTGCCAACATCTCCGCATGCTCTCTCGCACATTTTCCTCACGAAGGATCCTGCGCGTTCCAGCAAATATTGTAGAGAAAACTAATTGCGTCTGTTTGAAAGGTGTGTTTTCATCATTACATCAAATGAAATATAAGAAATAAGTAAAATTTTCCGATGATTTAAATGTTTTATTTTGATTCTTTTTTTTTTGTTGTAAAGTAAAAATAATTAGTAAAAGGATGTTACCCACATAGTTACGCTCACTCTAAAACGTTAAATATAAAATTTTCGTACACGCGGCTTGTATTATCATAAATCAATTAACTTTTCAAGTAGTTGCCGACTATATACACGTGCTAAATACTTATGGTAGTTCCGGAAACGTTTTTCGGAACATATTCTGTCGTCTGCGAGAAACATACGGATCTAATCAAACTCGCAACGTGTCAGATCACTGAATTTCGGGTATGAAGTTTGTTCGCTGCAATATCGAAAGAAAGTGGCCAATAGTTCGTAAAAAAAAAAAAAAAAAAAAAAAAAAAAGGATTTGAAATTTACAGCGTTAGATTTTAACTAGAAAGAGGAAGAAGAAGATGAAGAAGAAAAAAAAAGGAAAAGGACGCATTATCGGTGTAAATGGTCTCCTCTGTATCCCCGGACATGTTGAGAATTTCTTTAAATTCTAGACAAAAAATTGACGAAGGAAAAACGAAAAGAAATAATGAAAAAAAAAAAGCGATAGAAATGACATACTTGGCGCACTACTATAGGCTATCGAGTTAGGCTGAAGCCAAAGAAAAAAACAAAAAGCAAGCAATAAGTGATAAACTGCAAAAAAATTGCATTTACTAACCGGAAAAAAAATTACAAATATTTTCTTAAAAAAACAAAACATAAAAAGACTCTTTTATTTAGTCACATTAAAGAATTCTTCCATCGAAATGAAATCCGTAAGTCCAATCACGCGATGTCCAATTTTATGGACAAATAAAAATTTTAATATAAAAGGCGTACACAACACGAAACTACACAGATATTTAACTAAAATTAAACGAAAAATCGATTCGCGTAAAAACTGTTAAATACATTCTCGATTGTACACCGTCAATTTTTGGTAAAATGATTCGACATGAAAGGTATGTTTTTAGACACTTTACAAAAACGGAGAAATCTTCGTGAATGCTATTGAAGTTTGCTTTCAGTCAGATCTATTAAAAATAAAGTGCAATTATGAGAAATCATTAATTATTATTTTTTAATATTTAATTTTTATTTTTATGACGATTATTATGCGCATAACTGGATAAAATGAAGCATAACGTACAATTTAAAAAATAAAAAATAATTAAAGATGGCGCAAGCAGCATGAATTGTACCATACTGACATCGACATTGCCGGCCGATTGCTTAAATCAGTACGACAGCAACACTCAAATATTGCCGTACGTTTTTGTCGGTGTAGTGAGAAGTTCGAACTGTTTCGAAATTCCAAAAAGGACTGCTTCTCGCCGATTTTCACAGGGGGGGGGGCTATCCACTCAGCAATGGTTTCTCTCTGAACATCTGACCACGTCTCACTAGTAACTTTACAAGGCAGCTAGAGATCCCTTCGATCAACTTTATGAACTAGACCTACATATATGGTTACGGAGACGGGGATTTTTTTGATAGGCGTAGGGTAGCGACGCCCATTATTGAAATTTTCTACGTCCATTATTGAAATTTTCTACGTCCATTATTGAAATTTTCTACGTCCATTATTGAAATTTTCTACGTCCATTATTGAAATTTTCTACGTCCATTATTGAAATTTTCTACGTCCATTATTGAAATTTTCTACGTCCATTATTGAAATTTTCTACGTCAATTATTGAAATTTTCCCGTTGGAGTAAATAGTAACCTTGTAAATCGGTTCCTACGTGACTATTATTTAATATTGTTATTCAAATATATTCATACGTTCGCCTATTTGTATGTATTGCACTTCAAGCTTATCTGTTGTGCACGTGTGCGCATCTACGTGTATGAGTGCAAGTGTATACACCTCTGCATGCGCTCTGCTTGAATGGGTGCATGTTTGTTTTTATTCTTTTGTTTCTGTTTCGCTCATCGTAGGTTGCAGCATATTACCTTAGCGCTTTTTGTACCCTTATTAAGAAGATAGTTCTATTTTGTTTTTAACGATTTTTTCATTTTGGTTTTGTTTTCCGGTGGACATTTGCACTAACTATATACATATCGAAGTACTTACTCAATATCGATAATATTCGTATATATGCTTACAGGCATGGGAGTCGCCAGTGGGGGCAGCCCCCTGGAGCCTTGAAACTTTTTAATCGGTTGGCCATGATGAGTATTCATAGCCGCGTAATCATGGACAATTTGTAAGACTTTTTATAATAAAGTAGTAGAACGATTTGCCATAAACCCACGAAAATATTGTTTTAATTAAGATTTTATTCTTGTTTAATGAAATATTAAGCCTTTACAACTTATAAATTTTATTTTTCCCATAACTCATATCCTCTTTCTATCATCCCTCCCCCTAGGGGCTGGCAACTCATCTTGACCTCCCGGCTCATCGGCTGGCGACGCCCTTGTTAATAGGCGCAGTTTTGTTAATTTGCGCTCGTATCATCTATTACTGTTTGGCTTGTGCGCATGGTTTTAGACTTCACTAGCATTAACTCTACACATTTCCAATTCGACTTTTATATATTTACGTTTACGAAATAATTTATAATGACTTTAATGGTAAAAAGTAAAGTAAGTCCCATATATCCCCTTGATAAAGTATAACGGATATTGCGAAGTTAAGCTTTTCATAATGTACTTAAGGTTCTCTAATGGTTCTAAGAAGAATACTGGAGTCAGTTCCTTTCTACTTTTGAATTATCCGCCTTTACTTTTCCCCAGATAATTCTCTGGTATAACCAATATTCAATTTCAGATTAGGTAAATACCTGGGAGCGATTCGGATCTGAAACGAGGCAAGTCTCGATAACCTATGACACCTCCGATTTAGTAGCTAAGCGCCTTAACCACTAAGCTACCGCGCTACCCCGTTAATCATCGGTTCAGGGTTTTACTAGTATCATTAATACACCGACTTTTGTACAATAATACTCTGATTATTTACGGTGATTAGATTATCTATTTGTTAGAGATTTCAATGATATTCCGTTTAAATTAAATAATAATATGTAACATCCGCAAAATAAATTTTTGCGATGCTTGTGTTACGGATATAGCAATTTGAAATTTCGTTCGAGTCATAAATCGATTAAACCGAACCTTGTCTACCACTTTGATAAAACACTAATTTTAAACATTATTTAACAAGTGTACTGACTGCGACAAAATGTATGATTCATAGTTAACAATTGACGAGAAATTTGAGGAATTTAGAACTATAATAAAAAACATCGGTTTTGGAGAAATCAAAAAAAAAAAAAAAAAACTGTAAATTACTTACCAAGAAAATTACACGTGACCACCTTTTAGATTACGGATGAATTAACCAAACTTCCCCGAGAAAAAAATCACTTACCCATTTTGACTATATTCATCTAACCTCAGTTTAAAAACGTAGTTTAAAGTAAAATCTCTAAGACGATGCAAAGATTATCAAGGAAAGCAGAGATGAACTATATTAAACTATTACATCAAAAAACGTATTGGGCGTTTTCCTAGGAAATAGTTCATCAGTATTTCAGGAAATATATGCATTAGCCAGCTTAAAAACGAACGCATTATTAAGTGGCCAAAACATGATCACTGATTTCTTTAATAACTATTGTTGTTGCGTTAACAATACAATTGATAACTCGGATACTGGTGGATACGTTCCAGCGAAAGAAACAGCTTCCCTGAACTATTTCAGATTCATTGATTTTTCTTACAACAAACGTGGAATAATGTCAATGCTTAGTAAGTCCTCTTTTGGATATGAGGGAATTGTTTCAATTTCGGCTAATAAAAGAAAATTTTGTACTTTATTTTAAATCATTTAACGCGTTCATTTATTTAAGTGGAAATATTTTCTGCAGTTTTAAAATTAGTTTTAATTACCCGCGTTTTTTTAATAAAAAAGCCAGTAAGCATTTTATTTTATCTACCATAGCTAGAATATTTGAAAAATGTATAAAGTTAGAATATTAAGTTACTTTTATCAAATAATAACTTTTTCAACAAAAATCAGTACAGTTCCTTTCCGGAATGTTGAACATACACTTTTCGATCATATTTCGTTTACTGTATCTAATTTGGAAGTGAACTGTTCGGTAAGAGCAGTTTGTTAGGATTTTAAAAAATCTTTCGGTGTGGTCAATCGTAATATCTTACATTGCGTAAATTGTTTAAGGAATATTTGTGACTTTTTAAAGTCATACTTAACAGACAGGTTATATTGCACCACTAAAATCAATCACGTAACAGAATTTTACGAAGTATACCCCTCAGGGAAACACATATTAGATCCTCTCCTATTTTTGGTTTTTATTAACAATTTGTGTAACTTGGATGTATGTAGAGAAATATGTTTTTATGCAGAGGAGCTTAATGTACTCTCGCATAAACAGGCTATTTTCATCAGGATCAACAGGCTTGGAGAAAACTAAAAGGGAACCAACTATATATTAATCTAAATAAAACTAAATTTATCGTCCATATAACCAAATTTAAGTGGTATGATATCCAAATTTCATGGCAAAATGATGCTCCCCTTGATTGAGTACATGTGATAAAATATCTCGGTGTTCAGCTAGACTATAAATTGTTTTGGAATATAAACATCCAATTAGAAAACTGAATTATATATTTCACTACTTAAATCAATTTTTTAATACCACACACCTGCGTAAATTTTATATATTGCATTACTTCAGCCTTTATTAAGACGTGAAATCATGCATTGGGGATAGAGCCGCTGGCTACCATTAAAATATTTGACTGAATTAGAAAAAAAGTGTTATAAGAACATTTCATGGAAATTCGGGTACAGAAACAACAATATTTTACATTTGTCAAGACTTTATGAATTGCAACTACACTCATATTTGTTCCTGAAAATGAAATTGAACATATTTGTTGCTTAGGGTATTACTAGATCAGTTGATGAAGTATTAGCATTGCCGAATATTAAAAAATACCATGTGCAGAATTAACGTACATATATATGGACCCTAAAATTACCCACTTCATTCAAAACAGTCTTGTAGAATTATTTTAAAAAACAATAAGGCCATAAAATTATTATTATGTCGTACTTGTGTTATCTTAACCATAGAATAGATAAAATAATTGATTATAAGTCTGCTGAATTTTGGTTAAATTTGTATATTATTTTTTGCCGTTTCATATATACATATATTTTTTTTTGTTTTCCCTTTTTAGCTTAAATTTTAGTTGCACTTTTTGTTCCGTTTTTTGTTTTATTATTATTTTACTCTACTTTTGAATGTGTATGCAAGTGTAGAGTTGGAAATAAAAAAAAAAAAAAATCGTAAGAAAAATGTAAATATATTTTTGAAATCTATAAACCTTTCTCTATTTTTCCACCTATTCACCTAAAATATTCAAGCACGTGTCGTAACGTGCTGCCAATTTTTCGATGCCTTGTTTGAATAACGTCCGCCTAACTTCGACTAACCGATTCATGACGAAATTCTTCATTTTCACAATTTTTGGAGCAAATAATCACGAGAGATGAGACGTAGGTTCATCACACTATATCTCGGAAACGAAAAGAAGTCCGAACGAATGGAAACGTACGGGTTCTCCGCGCACGAAGAAAAGAAAACCACGATCAGCGTACGTAAAGTCGTGTTGATGGTTTCTTTTTGGATTCTCAACGCGTCGTTTACTCAAAATTTATAGCACCTAAAAGAACCACAATCAATGCCGAGGCGTACAGTAAATCCTTGATTAACCTTCGAAAGACGATAAAAAATTGTAGACCGGGAAAATTAGGCAAAGGAATTGTTCTCATCCACGATAACGCCATACCGCATACTGCCCGGGTAACACTCGTGCCGGTGAAAAAATTTTAAATGGCAATTATAGGGACATCCAGCTTACAGCCCTGATCTATCACTTTTTTTTTTTTTTTTTTTTTCATCACAGTAATCCTTCCTTACACATCCCCATTTTTATGTACTCGTATAAATACTCAAGGCATACAAGGTGTGTGACAGCATGTAGTTGTGCATATAGGTGTCAGTGTATGTATGTTCGTATGCTTATAACGTATATTTAAGTATGTGTATGGGGGTGCATATGCATGCTAATTTATATTTTGTGTGGGGGTGTGAATGTGCGTTGTACATATGAATATATGATACAAAAATATTATAATTACTATCGTATTTTATCTTAGCATCGTATTGCATTTAATAGCAGCTAGCCGTGTGTATAGTCATAGCAATATTTTTGGCTTTTATTATTATACGAATGTAGTTGTTAATAGGAGAATTTAAATGAAAGACGGTAAAGTGGAGTTGTAAGGAATCCTATATAATCGAGCGACAATAGTAATAAACCGGAAGTTATTAAAGAGAAGAACAATTTGGGGGTAGTGGGTTAATTAACAAGTAGATTGCGAACAGAATAGACAGACAACTTGGCAGGCAATTTGAATCATGTGTGTATGTGTACGCGTCCGTGTGTATGCGTATGTTTATATACAAACACACACATATATATCAATATATATAAATATATATATATATATAGAAGTTTCAAACATTCACAACTAGCTTTCAACTTTCACTAGACGATAAAATAGAGAGAGAGACGAAGTACATTTCGACAGAAAGATAAAATATGCACATCGTGCGACATCAAAGAATATTTCATTATAGAACGGTAGGAACTAAATTTATTCCGGTTCGATTTAGTCAGTTAAATGGCTCAATCATAAACAATAAAGAAGAACTCTATTATACCGGATAATATATATTTAATTAACTGTTTTTTCTCCCTTTCCTTAATAAGATTTGTAGTGAATTCGCTAAAAGATGGAACCGAAATATGGCAGTTTCATCGGTATATTTAATATTCTCTGAAAGCCGACTTCTCGTTATTAAAAATAATATACTTCATATGGTTCGTGAGCCAGTTACAGTATTGAACGAATTATTAATCCAAATAAGAGCCGTTGAATTAAAAACCGGATATTTTCTTTTTTTTTGTCATATTCATCGCAATCGACTACGTTTTATTTTTATTTATTTATTTTTAATTGTTTATTTTTAATTATTACGTTTCATCGCGTACATAACTTTTAACGAATGTGAACGAAATAACACTTAGCTTTGGTTACATTGAAGTGAACATTTTTATTGACTCACTTTTAGGGAGTGATGAAATAATTAAACTTTTATTTAAATTTTTTCATCAAGATTAATTCGATTTTTTATTTTCATTATTTACTTATTTACCTTTTTTTTTTTTTTTTGTTCGGTTATCGCTCAAATAAAAATTGACACTTGTAAAAAAAATTAATAAACACGAAAATACAAAAATACAAGAACTTTTATTAGTTAAAAAATAATTTTCGGTTATTAGTTTAATTTTTAAATTACTGAGTGGGCTCTTATGATCAAAATTATAACACTGTTATTTAGCGCTCGCATAAGGTGCGATCCGCTGTAACTGTCGGTTTAAACGTGAAAGTATTTATAAATAATATAGGCTATTTTGAAAAAATGTAACGTTGTCAATTACGCAATAACTCCGCTTCATTTCTTTTCTCACTTTTATCAGTTTAATTGATTTACAGTATTCATGGCGAGCCAGTGTTACTTTCCTGTGATCTTCTTTCAACTTATTATTATCCACCGTACACAATAATCAGTTTTACATTAAAAGTTTCTTGTAATACAGTAGCTACGTATGTATACCCACAATAGTCTACCTGTAGACTGCACACTGCGAAAGTATACTTAAGAGCATACACGGTATATACACTAGACCGCTGCGTTTGTTAATTAGTTAATAAGATAAAATAATGAATATTGTGTAACAAACATTAAAACGGTATAAATACACAGATCAAAAATTTTTACGGTATTTCATCTTCAGCTGGAAACGAGAAAAGAAAAGCATGGACAATTGTATAGTACATAATGTCTGAATCTGATGACGATCTAATTCTAAAACTTTTTTAAGCTACAATAATTTTAATAATATGATTTTAATCACTTCTTTACATGTTTTTTAATAAACAGAATATATAGAGTAATAGCAGAAAAATATGTTAACCGCACAAAAAAGTAAACAAAAACTTATACTATCACGGTGTCGTAGCAAGAGCTAGAAATTCAAATATCTCCATAAAAAAAAAAAAATGTCAAATCGGGCGATCGCGGTGTACAGGTGAAATCGGAAGAACGAGACGGTATCATCGGCAGTATGGCACTTCGCACTATCCTGCTGGAACCAAGTTCGGCCTAGACGACGTCTACAACGAAGTTGAGAAAGGAGAAACGTGTTTATACCGTACTCCGTTGACTGTATCGGGGAAAAAATAAGGCCCGATCACTCCCCACTGCGCTACAGCATACCTTACTATTGCGTGTTGGCTTTGTAGTAGCTTCTCGTAAACTAACTTCGGGTTATCACTCTCTACTGGTAACGACAATTTCGTTTATTAACGAACCCAGAAAGCTCGAAATGAGCTTCATCGCTCATCAAAAGATTATCCAAGCTGACCTCATCATCCTCCAGTTCTTGTAACATCATTTCAGCGAAGGTTAAACGTTGTCTGTAGTCGGTTTCTTTCAATTCTTATGTTATAATTAGTTTGTATGGGTGATAATCTAAGTCACTTATCAATATTCGACGAACAGATTCGCTCGATAATTGCGAAGAAGCAGCGTGATGGCGGGCGGAACTTAGTGGACTGTTCTTTATTGCTGTCCGAAGTCGTTCAATGTTTTCAGGTGTACGAATCGATCGTTTCTTACCTGGACGCTTTTTATCAGTCGCCTTAGCCGAATTACGAAAATTTTCAACCCATCTCATGACAGATTTTCGCGATGGTACAGGTTTACCAGTCAAAACATTAAACCGGCGACGAAAAGCTCTTTGAACTTTCACACATATGATTTTTTCTTGAAAATACACAGTTCTACATAAAACGCACGTTCTTTCGCAGTGTAACAATACATGGTGATTGACAATGCTAACAAAACTCTGTGGTTAGTACTTCCAACAGAGTGCTCACTCGTCACTGTAGCAGTGTTACAGTACTATTAAAAAAATAAATGTGGTCATCTTCATTGGGTCACTCTGTATAAATATATATATATATATATATATATATATATATATATATATATATATATATATATATATATGTATATATGTATCTTCTTCTTCTCGTGCCACCCGATTCGGGTATTGCTTAATCATCATGTATGGATTGGATTATCTGCTGGAATTGATTTCGATCTTTTGCTATTCTGACTAGATCTTCTGTTTTCTTAATTCCGGTCCATTTTTTTATATTATCTATCCAAGCGGTCTTTCTTTTTCCCGGATTTCTTCTTCCTTCTATCATGCCCATTATTATTGTCTGTAGTAATTTGTATTTTTCACCTCTCATGAAGTGTCCAAAAAATTTTATCTTCCTTCTTTTTACTATAGTCATTAATATTCGGTCAGTTCCCATTAGTTCCAGTACTTTCTCATTTTTTAACTTTTTGGTCCACGGTATTTTCCAGATTCTTCTGTAGCACCACACTTCAAATGATGATATACGCTTCCTCATATTTTCCTTTATGGTCCATGTCTCGCTTCCATACAGTAGCACTGACCATACGTAACATTGCAATATCTTGTTCTTGATCCTTAGGCTTAATTTCCTATCGCAAAGGGTGTTTTTTAATTTCATAAATGTGTTTCTGGCCATCTCTATACGAGTACGTATTTCCATATCAGAATCATTACTTTGTGTTATCCAGCTACCTAAATATTTATATTTTTCCGTTCGTTCAATTTCTTCGCTGTCTAAAAATAATTTTTCATTTAGATTATGCTATCTTGCAACTACAATGAATTTTGTTTTTTTTTGTATTTATACTGACTCCTTTCTTCTTGCTTTCTACTGCAACTATGTCTAGTAGCCTTTGTAGGTCTGTTACATTTTCCGCCAGTAGTGCAGTATCGTCAGCAAAGCGAATCACTGAAATTCTTTCGCCTGCAATTTTTATCCCTTCGCTACGTTCATCTAAAGCTTAAGCAAAAATTGCCTCAGAATACAGATTGAATAGTACCGGCGACAATATGCATCCTTGCCTAACCCCTCGTTTTATTGGTATTTGATCTGTTAATTGTTCATCTATTAATATTCTTGCATGTTGTTTTTCATAAAGCGTTTGTATAATCTTAATATCCGACTGGCAAATACCTATATCTTTTAATGTTTTTATTAGTTCCGTGTGCCGTACCTTGTCGAAAGCTTTGTAATAGTTTATAAAACAAATGTATACTGATTTTCCGAACTCCAGTTGTCTTTGGATTAGTGTTTTCATACAAAATAACGCTTCTCTTGTACCCATTCCGTTCCGGAAACCGAACTGGTTCCATTTCATGTTTTCTTCGCATATTTTAATTATGCGTCGATGAATTACCCGCAGAAATATTTTCAGAATGTGGATCATTAGACTAATTAATCTATATTCATCACATCTATATGCATTTGTTGTTTTTGGTATGGTAATGAACCTTGATTCTAGCCAATCTTCCGGTATTTTCCCATTTTTATAGATTACATTGAAAAAGCCAGTAACTTTCTTGATTTCCATAGGACCTAACATTTTTAATATCTCTATTGGCACCTCATCAGGTTCTACCGCCTTCCGTACTTTAGCTTGCTTGATTGCCATCTCCACCTCAGATTCCAAGATTGGCAACGTATCCCCTTCTTCCTGTGGCATCCTTTCTTCTTGATCATCAAACAGCGTTTTCACATACTGCTCCCATGTTTTTACCTTTTTATCAGTATCCGTTATGATATCTCCGCTCTCCTTCCTTAGAAAAGTTATATGTCTTTTTTTATATGTATGCGTCATTTCTCTAATCTTCCTATGTATGTTAAATTCATCATGTTTGTTATGTAATTGCTCAATCTCTTTACACTGTTCATTCAACCATTCTTCCTTTGCTTGTATGATCTTTTTTCTGATGCTTTTGTTAATTTCTTTATATTTAAGCGGGTTATTTTTCCACTTTCTTCTATACTCCATTAGGTCTAATATTTCGCTGGTCATGCAGTTCTTGTGTTTTCTGTTTTGTTTCCTTGTAAGTTGCTCTTTTGTTATCGTATTAATTGCAGATTTTATTTGTCTCCAGTCTTCTTCAATATTTCCAGTGTCTTTCATATTTCGTATTTGATCATTCACCTGCTCTTTTATTTTTTCCCGTATTTCATGGTTCTGTAGAATTTGTAGATCTAATCCTATTTTCTTAGTTTTTTGAATTTTCTTTACTCTTATGCGTATCTTCGCTTGTAGCAGGTTGTGGTCTGTATTCGCATCAGCACTTGGCATAGTCTTTACAGATAATACGCTATTTCTAAAACGCTTATTGGCAATTATAAAATCAATCTGATTTCGGATTGTTGTTCCCGGTGTATCGGCTGGAGATTTCCATGTATATAGCCTTCTCGTGGGTAACTTGAAGTATGTGTTCATAATAGTTAAGTCATTTTGTTGGCAAAACTGTACTAAGAGATCCCCTCTGTCGTTTCTGACTCCCAATCCAAATGGTCTCGTTATCTCTTTTGTAATTGCATTTCCCACTTTGGCGTTGAAATCTCCTATGATGTATGTGGCTTCTCGTTTCTTACAGCTTTTTAGTACTGTTTCAATATCCACGTAAAATTCTTCAAGCTCTTCCATAGTTGCTTCAGTTGTAGGTGCATATATTTGTATAATGTTTATGTTCACTGGCTGTGCATTTATCTTAAGTGCTATTATTCGATCATTGTAAGGAACACAAGATATAACGTTTTTATCCCGTTCTTTATCAATTATTATAGCAACTCCTCTATGATGATTTCCATTTTTGCCACCTGAATAATACACTGAATTCCCTGTTGCAATCATTCCATTTCCAGGCCATCTTACCTCGCTGAGGCCAAGTATATTCAATTTTAGTCTTTTCATTGCCAGAATCACATTTGATAATTTCCCCGGTTCGTATAATGTGCGCACATTCCATGTACCCATAATAGTTTCCTTTGTATGATTTGTATTTCTTCGCCCCATTTTTTTGCCTTCCCGGAATCTTAATGTCCCATTCCTCTGTTCAGACGTCTTATCTCAAAACTGTCGGAGATTTTTTCTTTCGTGTGCTGTTATCCCACTTGTGTTATTGTCCAGTCTCTCAATTTCCACACTAAACCTGGGATCCATCATAGCATGGCCAGTCGCATATTTCCCATTACCAAGCCTGGAAACTTGATAACGCCGGGCGCCAGCCGGACCGTATGGCATATATATCCTTTCCTTTTTTACTTTCATGATGATATTTCTTGGGATGATACTGCAGTGGTTTCCCGTTGCCTTCTGCAGGATTTTCTGTCCGGGTTTACTCCCCTAGCCGAAAAGACCCCGTTTTAGGGCGCGGGATGCTCGCCTACTCGCTCTAGATTGATGTTCACCAATCCGACTGGGGCACATACGTCTCGAGCGAGTTGCTGATAGTCTGCTGTTATAATTGCAGTAAAAAGCTTAACGGTATTTATTGGCAGGCAAACCTTCGGCAAGTGAACCTCCCTCCGTTTTCCCATCAGCAGTATAATGTGAGTTCTGATTTAGCTTTCCTGATCAGCGCTTAGCCCGCCGAACAGAAAATTACCACCCTGCACGACGTGGACGTACAGAACTCACATGGTTGTTGTTTCGTTTCTCCGTCGGCGGGACTAGCACCATTTGACGGTCGAGTGACTACTTACTAGAGAAGGTAACTCTAGTTACAACAACCTGTGCCCCGCAGGGCGTATATATGTATACTACTGTATATTCAACTTTAAGGTCACTGTAATTTAGCTCTGCTTTTGATTAAAAAAGTATATACAGCGTGTAATTCATCTATACTTGTATATCCTTTCTTTGGGCTGAAAATTGAATATTCCCGGAAACGTTTTTAGCATATTTATTTATACTCAATTTACATTTATAGTTATTCGTTATTTTATTTTATTAATAGATAAGAAGCTCGGGTTGTACAGGGTGGCCCAAATAAATGGATCACATTTCAAGTTGCGTTAAACTCGCTACTGGAAACGATAAAAAGGTAAACAAAGCGAATTCCGATAGCCAGCAGTGTCAATTTTTATCCCCTTCAGTTAGTTTCACGATGTCGCAGTGGAGTGCCAAACAACGCGTGTTCATTTTAGAAACCTACTTTTAGTAACCGCATAATTTTGAAAGGTATGGAATTGGAGTGGCCACCGTGCTTAGTCTGATTTGTCGTCCTGTGATTATTTTCTCTGGGGCTACACTTGAAGTCAAAGGTGTTCGAAAATAAACCAAAGACATTAGACCAGATGCGGGACAATATCGTGCGAGAAACAAACCTCACTGGCCGCGATAAGTTGTAAAAAGTGTTTTTATGTTTTAAAAGTTCGCGACAGCCTAGTTGCTAGAGCGCTTGACTTCCGATATGGCGGTCACGGGTTCGATCCCAAGCGACGACGAACTTATTGCAAGAATTAAATAAATAAATAATCGCTAATAGTCACGTGGAAGGCAATGGCAAACCACCACGTACAACATCATATGCCCGCTAGGTCAGTACACAGCAGACCCACACCGGACGGACTGCACTTGTATATCGATAAATCAAACGATTACTAATCAGTTCCGAATGTAGTCTTGCGTGTGTACACCTGCGTTGCATATAACAATTGCCTGGTACACAATCTATATCATTACAGCTAAAAATGTACGAATAGGTTGCGCCAACGCGTTATGTAGCGTACGGCACCTTAAGAAGATATTTTAAAAAACGATTGATTGTGTAAAAAGTGGTCCGGAATTATATTTAAAACGTAACCTGTAATTTTGTAACAATTTTACCGAATAAAAATTGATACTTTCAGCTACCAAAAAATTTTTTTTTTGCCTCTCTATCTCTTCCAGTAGTAAGTTTAGCGCGACTTGAAATATGATCCATTTATTTCGGCCTCCCTATATTAGAAATTTTAGTGGTTTTTGTTCCCAGGGCCGTGCAACGGATTTCTCTACCTCAAATAAATTAAATCTGTGAATTCTATAGACCGACCTGAAGAATTGCCGTAGGAACTTCATGGCAACCAATATATCTTTCTAAGACGTTCGAGTGTCCGTTATTGAACATAGGAGGGTGGCCAGAATAACGCGTTGATTCGGTTAATTGAACGGAAGTCGGATGCAGTTATTCCAAAGGCTGCTCGTCGCAATATTATTGTGCGAGTTGTGAATGAGTTGATCGGAGAGAAAATAAAATAAAAAAAGGAGTAGATTATTACACTTATCGCGGTTTTTTACATATAATTCGGATAGTGAAATGTTAAATAATTTTTTTGAAATTTGTTGAAAACCGAACACTGTGGCAAAAGTAATTCCGATAAAAATGCTACTAATCGTTGGCGATTTTCGCTCTCCGACGCTTTGTTTTTTGTTAATGAAGAGAAAAATAAGAGTGATTTATAAATATTTGATGCACCGAGTGAACATTAAAAGAGAATACATGGAGATAACAGAACCTTTCAATAGGCTCGCTGTGAATGGATATGGTTGGGACAACTTCATGCTGATATAGATATTATATCGATCTTGGAAACCAGATGCGACTTTGAAACCGACACGTATCGGTGGCAATAACGAAGGGCATCAAAAAATACGGATACTGTCGGGCGTGTTTTTCCTTTCCGTCAACCAATCGTTTATTAATTAATTTTTCAGTCGACAGACGATGATTTTCGCGCAGACCACTTCTTCCTTTAATTCCACAATACGATACTCCGGTTCATTTACTCGTGCCAGGCTGAATTACGTTGTGTTTAAGGAAAGCGTGATGAAAGAATTGCTTTTGCTGCCGAATAGTGAATTTACAGGTGTAGCGGGCATGTGTGGCTTGCGCTTTGTCTTCAGCATTACTGTGAGAAATCTCATTCCCGCATAGACACTTTGACCGCGGATGATATAGAATCTCTGCGTTTCTTCTACTACTTAGATCTAAAGAGCTTCAGTCGCTTTACGCTAATTTGGACATCCGCAACATCAGTAGTCGGAAAACGCCTGCTCGTTATTCATTTGTATTATCTTCCAAAATGAACTGAACTTATTCGTTTCTTCGCCGCTAATTGCGGTTGATTTCGGTTATTAATTCACTAGTTAGATCCATCCTTAGTCCGCCCGACGTGAAGAGAGTTCAATAACAACTTGGGCCGCATCACAGAGAGCGATATAAACGTCAATCACAGATCGATTCGGAGTATACTGAGAATAAGTTAAAAACGTATCGATTTTTTTCCGGTCACTATGCATGCTATTTCCACACTGATATGTCTCCCCTGTTTTAAGAAAAAAACATATAAATAGGGGATCAAGACTTTAAGGCTGCTTTTGACTTGAGTTAAAGTACTTTCAGATCGTTTCACTCTTGTCCAACTCTCAAGCTCATAAACGGGTCAATGCTAGAGCCGACTTTATTCTTATAATTGTTGAAAAAAAAAATGCATGAAAAAGCTTCTGTTACTCTTTTTTACGCTCTATTCCTGTTGCTCAAAAAAATATAATGCCAAACTTCCGTACTTCTATCCAAACTGTGCGGTAAATAGAACAAAAAAAAAATGGGCGATGCCGTCACTGTTAAATCCCCTCCATCTTAGCATTCTTATAACAACAATAGTTCCTTTCCCGAAAAATTCTATACAGCAAACTCTGAAAATTCATACTGAAACATTTTAGGATCATAGATTAAGCAAGTTTTGCTCCTAAAGCTTCACATCCCGTGCAAAAATCATCGCGACGGCTTGGTAATTATTTTTCCTATGCACATGACGCATTGCCTAAAATAGTTTCGTGCTTGTAAACGTTTCCTTTTCTACAAAGGTTTTTTTTTTTTTTTTTTTTTTTTGATGCGCCTGTCTCTTTTACAGTCTCTTTCGCTCATAATCGGCAGGAGAATTGCCCATAATACACCAGCTCCGAATCGACACTTGTGATTATTTTGCTTGCAATTGAATCAGGCCATTAATATTAAATTGGGAGAACTACAGTGCAGATGACACACAGCTGGCTTTTTACGTTCATTAAGGGTTCTTTGGCGACAATGTTAGTTCATTGTACTGTATGTCAGTTGTTTTTTTCGTATTTTTGATTGCTGATACAAATTACCATGTGAATGATGTCCGATTGAGCTTGTTTTATCCTGACAGTTCCTGAGTTTGTCACTTAATACCTTAGATCATTCTTATGACGTTGTATAAAAAATAAGTACAAGTTCGGTTAGAGTTCTAGCTTGCTGTTTCAAAATTCTTTGTTTTGTCAGGACACAAAATGTCACACATACTTGGAGCATACAAGTTTTTACAAATTCGGTATCAGAAAATGCTTTGTTACTTTTTACAATATTGTATGCTACATCGTAACTGGCATGTGTAGCTAGCTTTTGAGAACAGCTTTGTGTTTGAAAAATATTTTGCTGACCTAACAGTTTTTTTCCATATAGCTTCTGCTTTTTGTTTCCTTTCTTCTACGGGCCTTATGTGTAGGGGTTAGTGTAGGGGTTATTCAAAACCATGTCGCGGGCCGGACTGACTAGCCTGAATGGCCGCACTTGGCCCGCGGGCCGTACTTTGCTCATGTCTGGTCTAGTGGCTAGAGTGTTTGGCTTCCGTTTCGGAAGTGTCTCGGCTTCTAGCATACCAGCAGCATAAGCACACTTAGGGAACTGCATTTATGGCTTGATAACAAGTGGCTATAGCCAGTTCCAAATGTAGTCGTGCGAGTGCGCTAGCGTCGCATAAAAATATTCAGCTGGCAAACAATCACATCAACATGAGTAGACCGGTCGTCTTGGTTCGTTTCACCACTGATAACCTTTATCATGTTGGTCGGCAGCACGGAAGCTAGGTTGAGTTTCAGTTAGCGGTTGTGCACCCATTTCCACACTGTAAAATTCTCGCATAGACTTTGTTACCCTCGGATAGGAGAGTCTGTCTAATAATATATACATTTATATTAATAGAAATCGATTTTCTTCCTATTTTTGGGAGCCAGTTGATAGGGATCGGCTTTCCTTTTCTCCCGATGCTAAAAAAAAAAAAACAAAAAACAATTACGTAAAAAAAGTAAAAAAGTATAACGGGCACCAGTAGCAAATGACGGCTTATCACCACCGGAACAGCTCTGCCTAACAGAACATTAGGCTTTTGTGGAAAAAAGAATATAAAAAAAATTGTCGATAAAGAAGAAAAAAAAAGGAATTATCGAAAAAGAAAAAAAAATCAAAAAAAATTGGAACGCGAAAACCACCGTTCGAAGGCGGTAGTGTCTCCCCGGTGGAGATGTCACGGGCCCACCACGTGTCCAATAACGAGAATTTTTGAGCGAAACAAATTGCATATATTATGAGACAGAATTTTACAAGAAAAAGGTTCAACGCGAAATCGCGGACTAGAAACAACAAGAAAAATTTACATAAAAAAAAATCGAAAAAAAAATCGAAAAGCTGTTACTCGCGCAATGATTAGAAACGGAGATGAGAACACGTGTATCGTGCGATGCGGACAAATATAAAAACCACGACTATACATCGACTGACTAGCTCGAATTACGTGACAGAACAATTATCGAATTATAATGCAAGATGCACGAACGAAGATTTCGGTACACGATGGGCTTTTATCGAACGATATAGTCAAATCGTCGAAATTACCCGGTATCTTATCAATTAATAGCATGCATGAGAATGCAGGTGCGGAGCAAATTTCAATAAACATAGCAAACGCTTTCAAAAATTGCTACGAGGAATGCAGGTTTATAAAACAAACAATTGTGAAAACGAAAAATTGCCCTAGGAATGAATGGATGAACAGGAAAATATTAAATTACATTCATATAAGAGATTTATATTATAAAAGACGTAAAGGAAGTAACTCAAATAGACGATATAGAGAATTATATAAGAGATACAGAAATCTATTTTAATTAGGAAATAAGACAAGCAAAAGAAAAATATTACATACAGGAATTACAAAAAGAAGCAGGCAACGACATGAAGAAAACTCGGAGAATAATAAATAAAATAGTATGCAAAAAGAAAAAAGCAATAATAGACGAGGATATACTCAGGAATTTTGCTAGTTATGATAATGCAGTTAACGCATTCTTAAATTATTACTTGTCCATAACGGGGAAAATGAAACACTTCTGTGATAATAAATTCTTAAATACTGAAATAGATGATGAAACTAGTATATCCTTATACATTCCAAGAGCTACAGAGGTCATAATAGAATCCATAATAAAAAAACTTAATCCGGATAAAGCCCAACGATACGACGGAATAAGAGTGAAGGGTATCAGGAGACACTTAAAACTACTAACCCCAATACTAACGAAAATGATTAATTACTCCTTGAAAGAAGGAATATTTCCCAGAGAGTTAAAAATCGGTATGGTACGGCCAATTTACAAAAGTGGAGATAGAAAACAGTGTGAAAACTACAGACCGATCACATTAATTTCAGTCATAGCAAAAATAATTGAGCAGTACGTGGGAAAATATTTGAAAAATTACTTGGAAGAAAATAAGTTGATAAATAGTAATCAATTCGGTTTTAGAGAGGGAAAATCGACGATATTACTACTTAGAACACTAATATCAGATATAAATAAAGGATTAGCAGTGGGTAA
The DNA here is from genome assembly GCA_039619475.1 of Icerya purchasi. NCBI lineage: Eukaryota > Metazoa > Arthropoda > Insecta > Hemiptera > Monophlebidae > Icerya > Icerya purchasi. The sequence goes on from CM077115.1 coordinate 202,756,929, forward strand.
ACAATTTCTGTTAGTTTTTTTAGACCTTACTAAGGCTTTTGATCTAGTGGACCAAGAAATACTAATTGAGGACATAAGAAAAATGGCTGTAAAATAGAGGTATCTAAAATGGGTTTGGAGTTTGTTTTTTTTTTGTTTTTTTTATTTATTTATTTACACCACTCCAGCCCTTAGGCCACTATTGGCGACGCTACAGTTCTTTTTAAACAATACTTAAATATAAATCAATAACTCTATACTGATCACCCTCATCGAGATGTGACAGAATTGACAGTAGTAATTACAATATTATTACTTTAACTATGTATAACTCTTAATCTAATCTTAATGATATTATAAGTTATGTATTTTTAAACCTTAATTTACGTTACAAAGTTATAGTTTTAAATATTACACGGACACAAAGTACCTTTTAATTCGTTAAAACATACAACATTTATTTATATTAAATTATTACTTAAAATAAAAGTTACAGACATTATTATTCACAAAAAATATATATAAAAATTCGTCCTACCGGTTTCGTCTACTTGACATATTCATGGACTGAATTTAATCTATTTCTACCGTAAACCGATAATCCCACTCTACTCCACGCACATGGATCAGATGAGGAGAGCGCAGGACCTGGTCCTTTTTTTTTTTTTTTTTTTTTTTTTTTTTCGGTTTACTATTTACAAACACGGCGCTTATTACTTACCCCCACTGCATTGTTCAGTATCATTGATATCCCTACCCTACACCATGTGCGTTGTTGAGGTAGGGAGAGCCTGCTTGCACTATTTCTGCAACAGCTCTGGTATGTACTCCATCGTTAGCTATGATTTAATACATCCCGGCACCACACTTCCTTCTTAGCCTTCTTTGTGGAACGCCTGGAAGATCCTGGTGATACATGCTGACCACGTTAATATTACCACTGTCTGGCAGCTTTTCAAAGAATTTCCTATACTGCTCAGCATAGTACTCATGAACATAAGGAACATGCAGATCATTATGTAATGTGTCATTAGAAACAAAGTATGGAGCTCCAACTATTCTACGGAGAATCTTCGACTGCAGCTGTTGGATTTTATTGATGTTACTTCTAGCTGCCGATTCGTGCACCTCAATACCATACCTCCATATGGGAGCTATAACCGCGAAGTATATGAGACGCCTGCAGGACCGCCTCACAGTCGATCGTGCATCGAAAAATCTTTTTAGTATGGTCATTCTTGTTGCTATCTTATTTCTCACGTGTGTTATGTGAGGCTGCCATGTTAGTCGCTGGTCCATAATTACTCCTAAGTATTTAATACTCTGAACCGGAGGTAAGAAATGATCATTTATCTTCACGGGTGGACAGGTACCCTTGTTTAACATAAAGGTAATTTGCTGACTTTTATCATGATTTATCTTAATTTTTCATTTATTTGCCCATACAACTATTTTATCTAAGTGTTCTTGTATGAGCGCTGATGCATAAACTGGATTTTCATGCTTAGCCAATATGCAAGTATCATCAGCAAATGTTCCAAGTACCGTTGAATTCATTACCTGGATATCTGCGGTATATATAGTATACAAAAGCGGTCCTAATGTACTTCCCTGCGGAACTGACGCTCGTACTTTAAACCTATCTGACAATGTAGTATTAATTTTAATTCGGAAGATTCTATTTGCTAGATAAGACTGGAGTATTGAGTATATATCATTATTTATGTTCCCTCTGAGTTTGAATAGAAGGCCATCATGCCACACTCTATCGAATGCCTGCTCTACATCCAGGAGAACTGCGTTGCAGTACTGCTTCTTTTCGAGTGCCGCCGATATACGATCAACTATTCGATGAATCTGTTGAATTGTTGAGTGTTTTGCCCGGAATCCAAACTGGTGGTTCGGAATTAATTTACTAGTAGTTATCGATGTGAGTATGCGGTCCTTCAATAACATCTCAAATACTTTCGATAGAACAGACAGCAGACTTATAGGTCTGTAAGAAGAGGGCTTTGCTGGATCTTTGTTTGGTTTTGGTATCATCAGAATAATGGATTCTTTCCATGCTTCCGGATAATACCCAAGTCGTAAAATCAAATTGTATATGTAGGTTAACAATAATATGCTTTTGGGTGGTAACCGTTTTACTATTTCACCCGTGGAGTTATACAAGAGGAAGAGAATTTTTAGTAAAGATCGGGAATGAACACAGTAGAAAAGAAATAATGAATTACGGAGTTGGACAAGGGACAATATTGGCACCTATACTATTTTTGATATATACGAATTCGCTCTACCGATATGTAAAGAACTCTAAAGTGTATGTTTATGCAGATGATATCGCACTAGTTATTGAACACTCTGACATTGAAAGTGCAGAAAAAATGTTACAAGAAGATCTCAATAATGTATGCAAAAGGACGCATGACAAAAAACTATTAATTAATGCTAAAAAATCAAAAGTGATGCATATAAGAACGCCAAGTCGGTTTAGAACGTTCGTCCCCAAATTAATTTTACACAATACAAAGTGTTTACATAGAAAGGAAATATGTGGTTGTGAAAAGTTAGAAAATGTGAATGAATTTAAATATTTTGGGATAACATTAGATAAAGGTTTAACATGGAGAAACCATATTGACAATATTGCGGGGAAAGTTAGACAAACTATCCCAGGACTATATAAATTAAAACAAGGTATGACATACAAAAGCCTAAGGTTATATTTCGAAGCTGTAATAATAATGTCCAGAATTAAATATGGAATCGGAATTTGGGGTGAGGCGAAAATTACAGAAATGAGGAAAATCAATAAATTTCAAAAAAAGTGTTTAAAACTGGTCTTACACAACGAGAATAAAATGGACTCATTAGCTAAGGTCACTTGGTGGAACAAAAATAACGAAATGTCACCAAAAATGTTATATTATTACAGCAAATTACTCAGTGCTAAACTCGAAGATAGGCAGTTACCAACTAGAACAAGAACGTATAGAAATTGCGATAAACCTTGTTATGTACGATCTAGGGAGATTAACAGTAAAATAGACCCAATGTAGAGGAAGAGGTATTAATAAAATTAATGGGGAAGATACCAAAGGAAATACGAAATGACAAAAAATCTGGAGAGATGGAAAAACAAGGTTAAAATTTGGTTGATAGCATGGTGTAAAGAGCAATAGAAATAGTAACAAAAAAAAAAAAGAAAAAAAAAAGAGTATTGTAATACTAGTAATAACCACTTATAACATTGACGCTACGTTGACATGAGACTCGTTACTATCTCCAGTTTTAAGCTGCTAATGAGAGAGTGATAGTTGTATAAAAATTATATTGTATTATTGTGTATTTCAATAGGAAATATTATTTTAGATGATGTTATATTGTACAAATAAATGATATAATTATGTTGGGAACCCACAGACGGGCTAGTGCCTTGTGGGACCCGCAAATTATTAAAAAAATAATAATAATAATACGAACGCCGTCGATTTTTCTAGAACATTTCTATACTATATGTATTTTAAAGCGGCCGCTACCCTGTCTGTTTCCGGGATTTTATAAGTTCTGTCGCGACTCTCGTAGCTATACGCTCTATACTTATACGCTTCAACGGTAAACGCTATATTTCCGCGTCTTTCGACCACGCTTCACCCCGCGAATCCAGTTCGCTTGCGCAACACAACCGACAGAACGGGGTTGCGTTCGGAATATCTCCGATCGCAATTCACCGTCATTTGTGCTGGCCGAGAAAAAACCCGAAATATAAATGCTTTAAATCGAAATAATAATTTCTACCTCGGACAGCGTTATCTGAAAACGTATAAAACGCGAATAAAAATGCTATAGCTGCCGAATCCGTCTCAATATATAATGATAAAACACATACATATATATATTACATCATTTATTAGATTATTCATAAAGGTTGTATATTTTACGCAGAATTTCTGATACCGGTAAATAGATGTGTTACAGTGACATAGAAGTAAATATTAAACATAAATAATCACATGAACATAGTAAATACTACTGTAGCTTATCAGGAAGTGAGGAAGCTTTTTGGGAATAAATCCCAACGAAGCAACACTATTAAAGACAAAGAAGGAAACGAGATAATCGAAACTGCAGATGTAGCAGACCGCTGGAGAGAATATATAGAAGAATTGTATAATGACAAGAAAATGGATAAGAACATAATGGAGGAAGAACTTTTGGTCGAAAAAGACAGGGATGGGCCAGATATTATGAAATGGGAATTTGATCAGGCAGTTAAAGAATTAAAAATAAACAAAGCAGCAGGAATAGATGATATCAATGGGGACATTATTAAACCGCTAGGGAAGAAAGTAAATAACAGATTGTTCAACATAGTAAAAGATTGCTACGAAAAGGGTACTATTATTCCTGAGGATTTTGAAAAAAGTTTAATCATTATGATACCGAAGAAACCTGGAACTTCCTGCTGTGGGCAGCACAGAACACTTAGTTTATTAACGCACGCATCGAAAATCTTAATTATAATTATATGCAAAAGAATGCTGAATAAAATTGAGCTAGAGCTGGGTGAAACACAGTTTGGGTTCAGGAAATCGACAGGATGCAGAGAAGCCATTTTGTGCTTAAGAATAATAATGGAAAAACGTATAGAACTAGGTAAACCAACATATATTGCATTTGTGGATATGGAAAAAGCTTTCGGTAGTATAAACTGGGAAAAAATGTTCAATGTGCTAAAAGATATAGGAGTAGATTATAGAGACTGTATCAAAACCAAAAGGCAATTATCAGATTGAACAATGTGCATGCTGCGCCAGCAATCAAAAGAGGAGTGAGGCAAGGATGTAGCCTATCTCCGTACCTATTTAATTTATATATATATAGAACAAGCTGTCAAGGAGATGGAGACAATGGGTGCTAAAGGAATAAAGATAAACGGAAAACAAATAAATATGATAAGATACGCTGATGACATCGCAGTGCTGGCAGAAAATGAAAGCCAGTTAGAACAAGCACTAAATCTAATGGAAGACATAATGAGGAGATATAATATGAAAATCAACAAAAAGAAAAGAAAAATCTTCGTATGCAATAAAATTAAACACGAAAATCAGAGTACAAACTTATATGATAGAACAAGTAGAAAACTTTACTTATTTCGGAAGTCAAATCTCATGGGATGGAAGATGCTCAACAGAAGTTAAGAATAGCACACAAGCGAAAGCAGCCTTTAATAAGAAAAGAAAACTATTAACATCAAAAAAGCTTAATATAAACCTAGCGAAGAAGTTTGTAAAGACGTGCGTGTGGTCGATATGCTTATATGGTGCTGAAATTTGGACGCTGAATGGATAGAACATCTGTTAAGACACAGCGAGCTGATAACATCGTTATTGGAACGGAAAATAGAAGGAACTCGTGCAAGGGGAAGACCGAGAAGGAGATTCATACGTCAAGTTATAGAAGACATGGGATCAAATAATTACCAGCAACTGAAGCAGCTGAGCAGAAGAAGAATAGAATGGAGAAGGATCATCTAAACTCTAAACTTTTAACCGTTTCGCTTCTACTAGTAAACCAATCGAAAGATTGATACTACAAATAAAAAATAAATAAAAGTAAATATGTATATTATTTCTCACTGACGCAAATGATAATATTTAGCGGATAATGAAATCATCGCAGATAATCTGTGAAAAGGTTTGCGTAGAAATCCTTGCTCGCTACCGCCATCCACGCTTGAAAAAGTCTTCACCAAAAAGATCCCAGCCAAAAGATGGCGATCCTTGTTTCAGTACTGTTTTATTAGTTACGGTAATATTTATTGTGCTTTGAATATCTGCTGTATGTTATCTACCAGTACCAGAATGTAGATCAATCGGTTTTACGTTATTCGGGAACTCGGATCTCGCTGCTCGGGGACCTAGACCTTATTCGAAACATTCTATTTTGAGTAAAGTTAGGGCTAGTGGTAGTACTTGCAGCGAAATTTATTTACACTCTAAATTAATATTTTGTTTATTTTCTGTATACTAAGAATTTCTCGGTAATATCTCTCAGCCGATCATATAAAGGTAAGCGGAAAATGTGTTGGCTTATAAATCAGTTAATGTTTCTCTTGTAATTATTTCTTTATTAAGAAAATGTATATTCTTTCGACACCGACTCCAATTCATATATCGGGAAGTTACATAAGAAGTACGATATTTACGGTCTAAGGATGAAATTTATCCGTGCAAATTGCTGTAGAGTGTATCGACCAGACCGCGATATATTTTTAAGTTTAAAGTCAGCGAAAATGTTTCGGTGTTTTGCGAGCGACTAGGCCGATTAATAAGACGTTTTGTAATAACCTAGGAAATTCTGGTGCTTTCCTCGGGGGATAACTTAGCTAGAATTAATGTTGTCTATAATGAATTTCTGAATCGTCATCGGTGGGCTGCGGTTTTGGTATCATTTCGGTCGCCAAGTTCGGGATCTTCTGGGTTTTTAATACTGGCCGTTGCCGTTAATTTTTTTGTGAAAGCAGACCGATCGGTATGGTATTGCTGGTCACTATATCGAGAATTTAACAAAATGCCTCATTTGCCTGCGAATATACCTTTTTTTTTTTCTTCTTGTTTTTAGTAATTTAAATTCGCAAATTGTTTGCAAGGTGCTCTATTAACACTCATTTCAATCATTCCTACTAATGAGACAAACTTTTTCTATACGGGGTTTTGTTGATTTTTATATGTAAATGTGCTTATTTCAAGGATTCTCGCGGCATTTTTAACAATTCTACATAAAGAATTCCCATACGTACGTGCAATTATGTATTTGAAATTAGAGCCGATATTATATGTCAATTGATAAAGCTCTAGAAAAAAGAAAAAAAAAAAGTTAACGAAGGAGAATTATCATTTTCTGTTTTCGAAGCAGGGCTTTAAGAATGGAACTCATTAAAATTAATAACAAAAACGTTAGGTAAACTTTCAGATGAAAATACGGTCCCTTTCGCTCCGTTCGAAGTGATTGCATTTAAATATTTACCAGATCACACTTTAACGGATACGAAAAGTAATTTCGATGTTGGACTGTGAAAAATTCTCTTTATTTTTAAATGTAATAATTTCTATATTTAGACTTCGCTGAACGTTTAATATACATATATTTAACAAGAGAAAGTTCGGTTTTCATCTTTTCGTTAGTGAACATCGCGGTTCACCTAAAAAAAACACTCTATCTTTGCTTCGACTTCCATAATTTTCATTGATGGTTCTAAAAATGGTTAGCATGTTGATGTCGTTTTTATATTGCAAACTCTCTCCGTCGCTCTGAAAGCTTTGCAATTCCTCTCCTTTTTTTTTTTCACTTTCACGGCTGGATTTTTTCGAACATTCACATTCCTCCCCTGGTAACAAATTCTTTACTTTTCGAAACTAGAAGCATGCCCTGTAGGCTATTTTTTCTTCTCTCCCACAATTTTCATCTGACTACATTATTTTGTCCATATGCGCACTCTTATCATTCACTTATGTCTGTAGCTAGAGTTCCATTCAAATCGGGTTTCTTCGGATAAGCAGTTATTGAACAGTGCAGTTGACTCTCCTCTAGTGGTACTACGCTTGTACCTTTGTTAACGGCCCCGATTTATTGATAAATTCTCAGCAGCTCTCAATATCATAAAAATACATCTTAAAACATGGTCTAAGGTTTATTCCTTTTTCTTTTCCAATTCTCACGGTTTATCTTTAAATTCAGTCGTATGCCTATAGTCACATTTTTACACTTCCTTAGTCACGTCATCACTTCTTCGTCACAGTCGCAACTTTCTTTGATTTTTCTCTTTTTCGGTTCTCCATTGTTACATTTCTGATTCTCCATTGTTATATTTCCGATTCGGCGGATTATAATTGTATTTGCAATGCTGACCACATTATTTTCAGCGCTCTCTTCTTTTTTAAGGGAGTTTAAATTTTAGTCTTCTCATCGCTTACTGAGCCATAATTATACATTATTGCTCTTTTCTCATTATTCCTTCATTTTCTCTATGTATGTACATATTAAAGTATAACCCTCTTTTACAACACTTTTTTTAGTTTCTAAATTATTGATCTTATCGACGTTCTCGATTTCAAAAAAAAGATTGCATTCATCTAGAAATGGTAGAGCCTTTTCTGAATGACAAATAACTCATCAGTTCAACGCTCGGAACTTGTCTATTTAATCAATTAATTATGGTCCTCCGGTAAATCGGGTGGCACGAGAAAAAGAAGTAATATTTATTGCCGCCTATTCTATTCGACTTTTCTTTTCTATTCTGTTCCAGCTCCGTTTCCATTTTCTTCACTGTTTTTACTTAAATATTTATCATATTACGGTGGTTGAAATGATACAGCCTGATAGTTGTTATAAAAAGTGGCCTTCTTTGGCTCGTTTTTCGAGTGCCAAATTGAGAAAGACGATTGGAAAAGAAAAAGTTTTCCTTCTGAAGCCAAAAAAAAAAAAAAAAAAAAAAAGTAATCGAGATCAGTGGTCGGAGAAAAGAAAAAAACACGAAACACCTACCACTGTATCATCGAAACCACGTCGCTAAAACGGCTGAATTATCACGAACCTGGTCCCACGGCATCGCATTAGACCTTCTTTTTTTCTTTTTTGGCTTATAGGTAATATAGCCGAAACTCTTTCAACGAAAGCTGTTTAATGCGATCTATTGCAAATACAACGAAACAATTTACAGCCGATAAAATCGATGTTTTAACACACTAGGGTTATTTGCAAGCCCAAATTTTCTATAAAGCGTTCGAACGCGAAGATACCTTAAAACAATGTATACACAGCGTGGTTGCAAGCGTCAAACACTAAAACCTATTCGCACAACACAAAACATCACTCAATGCAACAGTCCGCTCGGGCCCGCACGCTAGTACATCCAGCATATTGAACCCAGCACACACGCAGAGTTTATTCTGTAAAACATGTATTTAAATGGACTACCGCGTACTGAACCCAACCGTCGCCTATGCGAATAATACAATTTCTGTGGGTGCGTGGGTCGCGTGTGTTGGCTTAAACATTTTAGTTGTTGAAAATTTTGATTTATATGCCACGTTTCACATGCTTTAATACAAAAATGTAGCTCCCCGTGGGTTGTGTACAGTGTGTAGGGTTCAGTATGGGACGGGCTGGGTGTACTAGCACATCGGCCACCATTCCTCTGAGAGAGCTATCAGCGACGTATCCACAAATATACGCTCAGATATTACAATCGTATAATGTGTACCAAATGAGAAGGAGCCGTTTTATTCGGAAAGTATCATTAAATTTGTGGAGTTTTTATTAGAGTCGATCAAGTTCTGTTCATTTCGAAGTATCTTTGTAAGGTTTTATTTGAAATTATTTTTTTTTGTAATTAAAATTATATACATTTTTTAATCTTAAAATAATTTACGTGAAAAATAATTTTTTCTTCAAATATGTCTAATTATAATTGCTACGCACTAATGATTATTTTCAAGAATAGGGGAAGGTCGAGTAGCCCCGGACGGCGGGTAACCGCGGACATTTGAATTTCTAAGAAATTTAATATGTCACGTATGTAAAGCGTTGTTGTGAATATGCGTCTTCTAGAGTAGAAACGAATTCAGCTCAGTTGCGGCCTGGGCACCGAGTAAGTTAACCGTGAGAAGAGAGTGTTTTGTTCCCGCTAAAAAATTTTCGTCGCTCCTGACAAACTCAATTGAAGATTTTCAAGCACAACACGTAAATATGTTTAATTTTCTTTTATTTAATATTGTTGGAAATAGTATAAATTTACACCGGTTTTAAAATAGTATTTGGAACATTTCTTGTACAATTTAAGAGATGTGTTTTAAAATGTTGCTGGATAACGATCGTGTAGCCTCGGACACGATAATGTCGGGTACTCCCGGACATATTTTTATGTTTTGAATTCTGCAATATCATTTTAACGAACTTCAATTGTTTTGTCAACTTGCTTATTTATGGAAAGTATTTTTAATGGGTGTTACTATTGTTGCAGAAAGACCTTAAATGTAACGAAATTTAAGGGAAGAATAAGTGAAAGAGGAAAATGGGACGACTATGTCCGGTGCTACCCGCCATTTATTGTATCGTCAAAGAAATATGACCAAAGTGTACTCGTTATATTTCTTTAAAAAAATGTGATATGATTACTAATTCTTAATTAGTATGATTAAAGAAGTTCTCAATTATTTTTTTAAGGGTTCATAATAAAGACGTATTTTTTGTTTATTAGTATTTTTATTTGCAATTCTTTTAAGCGGCCGGGGCTACCCGACCTTCCCCTACACTTAAAACTCTAAATCTGTAAAAATACCGCGTTTCTTTCTTAATTAATTGTTTTTATAACTTTCAAAAATTCAATATCGCCTTTACAAGAACCCCGCACAATTTAATGATACTTTCCGAATAAAACGGCTCCACTTCGTCTGCATTAGATTTTAGATGCTTCTCGCATGCAGACATCTTAGTTAAACCGCTGCGAGTCAGCAAAAATTCCCATCGCAGCCAGAGCCGAAGCTGGCTCTTCGACAGACAGCATCGTTACCGCAAACTTCAACGGTTGTTTAAAATTAATCGTCGCCCAAAGCCCCAATTCGTCTCATAATCTGTGATATTAATAAAAGAAGCATTAAAGGCCTCACATTGCTAAATATATGATGTCCCTGCGAGACCCTTCTTTCATTTGACATTTTTCCACATACCGGACTGTCTGTTACACACTCAGCTTATGTAAATGTTTATAGTTGTTCCGAAAATAGTCCATTTTCATTTTTATTACTTTAACAATTTTTATCGGATAAAAACCAAGAGAAGACCTTGCATTTTTTATGTCGAACAGTTGAATGCTCGTTAATTTTTCTGTAATTCCGTAATAACAGTATTTTGAATCTTTTCCGTTCTTTTTAATGCTAGCTGTTTTGTAATAATCGAACCTTTTCAATTATTTCCGGCTGCGATGTACTCCCGTTTTAACCTTTATCAAAGCTCGATTAAGTTTTATTACTCCTGTTTAAAACTCTCATTCACGAAAAAATTGATTTTAAATACAGCTACATAAGTAATAGTCTTATTATTAACTTTATCGTTATATGGAAACATTTTATTATCGGCGACTAGGATGCCTTCTTTTTTATCAGAGATTGTTTTTAATCGCGCATGTTAAACACAATCTCTCCATAGGTTCATTTGATTAATAAATACGCGCGTGTTCAACTAAGTTTTATAACCAAAAAGCTATATATACTATATATATATATATATATATATATTGTTTGCGGCAACTTAAATGACCAGTTTGGAATATTTTATCTTTTTACTGTTGTGATTCAAAGGGGTTTTTTGTTGGTATTTTTTTAGATCCCAGCTGGTTGCATAAACTGTTCGTATAAATGTGTACCTTTTTAACGAATTTTTGTAAAAATAGTTGTTTTATATGTGAAGAGAAAGGAGGAAGTAGCACTGTGTCGACTGCGCATTGGCCATACACGGATTACTCACCAATTCCTCTTGAATAAATCCTTACCACCTCTATGTGAAACCTGTTCCTCAGTTCTCTCCGTCCAACACATTCTATTAGACTGCAACAAATATAATCACACTCGCACCACGTTTTTCCTTCCGTCTACCTTGAAAGAACTCCTAAGTAACAATGAAGTAAATATAAAAAAATTATTCGCTTATCTCAACTCCACTAACCTCCTATCACAACTATAGAATCCTAACTTTCCGTGCTTCTGGCCTTTGTTGCAGTTCATGGCACGTAAATGAAGAAGAAGAAGAAGAAGAGAAACGAAAAAAAAAAAATAAGAAAAGAATATTCGGGGTAATCATTTTAGAGCGTAATCGATTGTGACGTTTAATTTTCTTTTTTTTTTTTCTTTTTATGAAAACTTTACAGACGCGCCAATAAATGTAAAAGGTACGAACACACAATAGAATTCATTTAAGTGTTTTGTTCTTGCGGGTCTCTGTTTTTATCATTTTATAATTCGAACAATTTTCAATTTCATTAGATGAATTTCTGAAATGATTGCAATGAGATTGTTTTAAAACATATATATTTTTCGGTAATTAGATTATTAATTTATTTAATTTGTAAGCATAGCTAGTACGTAAATGTAAAATTATAGAAACGATATTTGTTAGGTTCTTTTTTTTATTTTTATTTATTTTTTTTTTTTTTATGGTTACGCTCTTTAATTTAATATTTGTAAAATTTATTAACGGCTATACTACTTTTAATCATTGTGATTTGTCTTCGATATAATTGGAAATTGCTCGATATAAATCGATATTACATAAAAAATCGATACGCACACTCGATATATCGAATTAACCCGATATTATCGATATGTACTATCAATATATATATTACATCCGATATAAGAAATATCGTACAAAATTGGAAGTTCACCATTTTTTACTCTGAATTTAAAACGGACGAAAGTTTTTCAGATGAATTATCTCTTTATTTGAGGGCTCCAGTTAGAAGATTTAACGAAAATCCTTTAGAAGTATGGATAGATTACAAAATACAGTTCCCGAAGTTTTCCAATATAGCGTACAAATATTTAACCATGGTGTGGCTAGCTCTATTCCGTTCGAGAGATTTTTTTTCAAAAGCCACACAGGTGTTAACCCGACAGAGAAGCAAACTGCAAGCCAAAAGAGTGTAAATAAAATTTTCGTTTTTTGCGAGATTTAGATAAAAAATATCGGGATGATTTAAATAACTAAATAAAGTTAGCGGTTTCTTAGTGGTCTAAAGCATTCGCCCTGCAAACGAAAGATCACGGGTTCAAGTCCTGTGTTAAGTTCTTTGACTTTTTTTCTATTTAAATTTATAAGAAAAAGTTTAACATACTAAATGTGTCAAAAATTTAATTGTAAATAAAGTTGATTCGTTTCTTAACGCTGGTCGTTTTTACTTATTTATTCGTACGAACTGTTCCACTATATATTTTTGCGAGACTAGTTAAATACAAATTACATACGATATATTTGATCGATTCATCGCAAAATATCGATACAACATTGCGATAAATCATATCGAAAAAATATCGATATTTTTGTAATATGAACATCTCTAATTGGAAAGTAAAAAAAAAAAAGAAAAAAAATTACGAATAAGAAAACCGAGAATTTTAATTATTAGCACAATTCGACCTCTCTACAAATGAAATCGCTTTTTCATATTTTTCAAATTTTGGGGAAGCTATCCTCAAATTAGACCCCAGTTCAATTTCTTTTGTAAAACTTCGTGCTATCGCTGTTAAAAATTTTTTATTATCAAAATAATTCGTCACAAAACTACATTAATACAGAGTAGTCACTTTTCAAAAAATCTTTAAGTTTTGCCGGGCTATCGTTAAGTTAGACCTGAGCTAAATTTTTGCTAATACTCAATGTTGCAGTGCGGCACAAAATTTTTAATTATCGGCACAATTCGACACAAAACGAACACAGTTCGTTTGGTTAAATTTTTTAAAATTTCGTCATAGAGGGGGTTAACTCGACGCCGCTTGGTTTCCTATACTGTCATTAGAGTGTTCCTTCGTCCGACGATACCTAACAGAATTTTAAAATCGAATTACATCCTGATTTTAATATGTACTTCTGGCCAGCGATTCTTAGTTCACAAGCCCGCTGAAACCAGAGAGAATAAGAAAAACAATTAAAAAAATTGTCGCATGCCGGGTTATTAACCTTCAGTTTATTGCGTGTCAGATATAACATTCATTGCGTAAACAGCACATGGCCTGTCTAGATATAAACCGGTTGGAAAAAAGAACACCTGAACGTAGAGAGATGAAATAAAAATGAGGTTACTGCTTCCGAGAAGGGGCGGAATAACAGCAGAGGATGACAATGTGATTTTTTTTGGTAATACAATTACTTTGAACAACGCTGGCGCTCAAACTCGAACAGGATTTTTTCGTTGGACGGACTATATGCTATATAATGCTGTTGCTCGGACCATAAAAATATGTACATCGCACAACATATAAGTAGCTTACTCAAAGTGAAGACCTACCAGGTATATCAAACGCTTGATTTGATTGGCTGTTTACACCACTGCTGTTATGTATGGGAATGTATGCTTTTCAATGCGTACTTTTAGCTAACGTCGGAAAGATACTCACAGTGCCTGCCGAAACACGAAAGATGAGCACATCATTAAATCGGAGTTTAACTACTGACACCTACGCATTAAGCATTTTTCTTTGCATGTTCTAATAGCGGCTTCTCCAAATTTCTATCTGAAAGCTAAAAACCTTCCAATCTCTCTTCTGCCAGATAAATCTGGCGAATCTTTTTCTTTTTCAGTTTCGCTTTGATACTTCGCTGCATGACTAGAGAAGTGATTCGCTTTGTCCCCTTCTCCTTTCTGCTCTCTTCACGCTTCTAAGCCTTCTTGTATTTGTGATTCAAATCACATCCTATTCGAATGTTCAGCACTCTCTAACGAACGCTCTATTCTTTACACCCAACTTTTAGTTTTGGGTCTTCCTACTCCCTTTAACGCTACCTATATTCTTTCCTTCCCATTGCCTTCAGTTATCCCATTGCTACTGTCCTTTGTCCTCTCCATTTCTGACCGCCTGGTTATTTAGTTATAACTGTTAATATTTCATGTTGTTGGGTCAAGGCCGCTGGCGCGCCCAGGGTGGGAAAAAAAAAAAAAAAAATACTAGAGAAGTTCCTAGACGAAACGATGTTATACAATTTTGCGATGAAAAAAGGAAAATGAAAACAATATTGTCATCTCAATAATACCACCATTATGTTAAGATAAAATCTCCGTTTTGTTTTCTTTCTTTATTTATTTTTTTCGAACGTACGGTTTTTAAATTTTAAAATAAGCATATTCGATCTCTGACAGAGCTAATTACTGTTATCACTTAAAAAATGTCTCTCGCGAGCAAAAAAAAAAATAAACTGGTTCACAAAAACGGAAAACATTGAAATAGATATGTGGGAAAAACAACATTTAGCCCGGCCGCTGGCTAAAGGACGAAGTGCACGGTTTGATTTTTTCTTGGTAAAAAACAATCCCGATTTTTCGTTCAAATCTAGTTGGATAATTTTTTAAAAATGGTTCCTCTCTTTTGGCATTATCTCGTGAACGGATGTTCGCCCGAATTTATCCTATTGCGTTTGTATCGGATGCGTATACTATAAATAAAGCTAAAAATGAAGAACGTAGCGTCGAGCGAGTAGTAAACATTTGTTGCTGCAAGGCAAATTTCGACCGTAACGAGCTTTCAAAAATAAACATGCAAAAGATTTCCTTTTGTAATAATAGATGATTGTTTTTAGTACATTTTTATTCATTTATTTATTTATTCATTTATATATTCATTCATTTATTTATTTGTACTGTGTCAGTGATTAACAGACTATCGAAGGATTTTTGAGAAATTCGTAACAATTATTAGAAGAAAATAATCCTTCAGTCGATTTCGGGCGACCAGTTTGTGATGCCAACCATTCTGTAGAGAATTCGAAAAGATGTTCGAAGGAAAAACTTTTTTCGCTATGTTCCTGAAATATTACCGTTCGGTTGACTGCTACCTACTTTTCCACCAATTCTTTCGGTACTTTTTTCGAAAGAACGTGAATAGGGAGCAACGGAAAATTTTTCAAACTTTCATCGGTATTAGTTTGCGTGGTATTTTATTCAAAATTGAAATTTCTTAGAAAATGAAAGAAAGCGTCGAGGGCAGTAATAGCTTTTTGAGGAAGAACGTTGAATTGATCTTCAACAAAAATAACGCAGAAACACGAGAAAAATAATGCTAGTTTTTCCATTCGTATAATATCTATGTTTATGACCCCGATGCTCATAGGATTTTTATAATTATAGCGACGTAATTTGTCAATGCAGTGACGTAAAAGGAAGCCGTGTTGTTTCTCAAGTTTTCGCTAACTTAGTGTATGAAAATTAAGCTTTTCATTGCCTTGATTTGAATATGTATAGTTACATTTTCATCTTTTCACCTAACGATTTTTAATATTTTTTAATATCCCCTTTAATTAATTAAATTAACTTATAATACACTTTCGATTATTGCTTTTAATTAATTAATATTAAAATTGCAAATACAACAATTGACCTATTGCGTTTAGTACGGCGAAATAATTAGTTGTTTTGCGTTTTTACTATTTATCGAAACGCGAGTTTTACATATATGTATACATTAATAACTATGGGGCAAAAGAACTGGGGCTAATAGACTGTCACAAAATTATGTAGTGGCAGCGATGCCACTTTTCACATATATAAAGGAAAATAAATAATTTAACTAGGCTGAGAGTTTTTTCGACAATAGTGGAAAACATGTAATATGTGACGATATCAAATATTTTTTTTTGGGTTATTGAACTTGGCTGTACTTTTTAAAAGTTTTTGTTTTTGTGAAGACAACACTGATTTGTATAGGCTTTCGAAAATTCGTTTTTAGTAACATTTTTAATTAATTTAAGAGACATTATTTTTAATATTTATAGAATTTAACTTGTTTTAATATATTGTGACGTTTTTTAGATTTCTATTTGAATATTTAAGATTTCTCATTTTTCTCATCAACAATGTTCATGAATATATTTATAAGTACCATATTTCAGTTTTTCACGAAACTGCACATAAAAATAAGTAAATTGTTATTTTTTTTTTTAAATTGTTATTGTATTACAAACTGGCCATCTAGGGGCCATTTAGCAATATTCTTAACAGGGAAATATTTAGCATGAAGGGGGAGAAGTACCCAATAGTACCTACCCGATGATAGTCTTTACCTTAAACAAGGTCATGAGGTTTCTTACGCTTCAGCCGCCTCCTATCACTAACACAGTATGTAGCATTTCAGCAGCAAGTTTATTCGGATGACTTTCAAGTCTTTCTGTGTGTCTTCGGCGATGAGTTTTAATAACATCTGTCACATACTCTATCCCTAAATCTTGATGCAAAGTTTCATTTGATACATACCATGGCGCCTTGGTTACGAGCCTAAGGATTTTATTCTGCGCGGTCTGTATTATCTTCAGATTTGTAGGTTTAGCACAACCCCAAAACTGTGCTCCGTAGGTCCAAATAGGCTTCAAGATACTTGTGTGTATATCAAATGTTTATTATCAATACTTAAAACGCTATTTCTTCCTAGAAGCCAGTACATTTTTCTAACACGAATATCTATTTCTCTTTTCTTTGTCTGAATGTGCTGCTTCCATATTAAACGACTATCTAGGTGTAATCCCAAGTACTTAACTGTTGTTCTCACGGGAAATTCCAACCCATTTATCCTGACAGTTGGGGTTATGACTTTTCTATTCGTGAAATGAACGTTTACCGATTTACTTTCGTAGATCTGAACTTTCCACTTTTTAAACCAGCTTTCTGCTTCGATAAGGGCCTTCTGAAGATTGTCGCTTGCTATCGTCGGATCTGAATGTGACGCAAGTAATGCCGTGTCGTCAGCAAATGTAGCTACCTGAACATTTTCCGGTACAGGAAAGTCTGCTGTATATATCAAGTACAGCGTGGGTCCCAGAACTGATCTCTGGGGCACTCCTGCTTGAACTGGATATAGTTCTGGTAAATTATGAACCAGGGATATTAAATCCGTTTTATACTTTCAAAATATTATTATAATTTGATGAATATTATTATGCAATTTAGTTTGTCAACTTTAAAATTTTCGTATAAATTTGTCGAATTTAAATATCAATGATAGTTTTGAAATCTCATCACGTGACATAGATTTTCTTATTAAGACTGTGTGCAGATTTAATAATTTCTCCGTTTAATACCAAGGTAGAAATATTATGTACCAAATTTTACTCTTGTGATTTTCTTAAATTAATGAAATTAGCAATTAACCAGAATTTGCACTTAATTCGTTTTTAATAATTTCCTCATTTAAAAGATTCAATTTTTAATATTTTAAATAGGACCGTACTCTGTTTGTTGTACGCTTTTCTCTTCCAGTTAAATCACAAAATATTCAGACGAATGATGATGGTAATCGTGTCTATGAATTTTGCCGTTGATTCGACATTTATTTTTCGCTTTGCTAACGGTGAAATCGTTCATAAACTTCTTCCCGCCGAGGTCATGTCACTTTTTTTATAATGGAAGAAAATCCAAATTTTTCTCAGAGTAAATTCATCACTTTTATTTCTTCACTCTCCATCTCTTTCAATGAAATTGCGCTCGTGTTTAGAACAATTTATTTTGTTATATAGAAGCCCATCGCCGCCCTTGAACAATCTTGGGTACCTTTT